>JAQSUU010000079.1:6540000-7872165 GCA_038087645.1 Saccharum hybrid cultivar R570
CGCTGGTCTTTAAAAAAAAATTACCACTGCGCTCATCCCTTCCATCCAAATCCTTGCCGTCCTCTTCCTCATCAGATTCCTCGCTCTCCAAGGTCCATTTCTTCCACGCCCCGGCACCGTCGCCCGCCTGAGGCCCGGGCCCAGCGGCACCTTGCTACTTGCAGCGGCTTCTCCTGCCAGTCCTTGAAGCGGATGCGGAGACGCTCGATCTCGTCATCGAGCCACTGCTGCTCATTCCCCACGCCCCTTCCTGGTCCCTTATAGTGGGCGCCGCCTCTGGCTTCGCGTCCCGGCGGTGGTGGTGCGAGGACATGCAGCAGCGCTTGCAGTTACAGTTGTGGTCGCCGTCCTCATTCTCCAAAGCTTGGTGGCTACCGCAGTCCACCACCAAGTTAGCCATTGCCGCCTGTGACACCGTGTTTCAAGTGTTTCATGCATTTTAGACTTATGTTTGAAGTGTTTAACCTGAATGTTGCAAAAGTCAATTTGGGATGTTGTATACGTTGCAATGGTAATATACGCATGTTGCAAGTCTATGTTTCAATTGTTTCATGTGTTTCAGACGTTTGTTTCAAATGTTTCATCTGGATATTTCAAAAGTTGATCTGGTGTTGCACATGTTGCAATGGCTATACACACATGTTTCAAGTGTTTCATCTGTCTTTAGACGTATGTTGCATATGTTTCATCTGGATGTTTTAAAAATAGATCGGGTGTTGCACGGCGCAGGTGGCTGGCGGAGAACGGCCAGCACTACAAGAAACCTTTCATCTTATGACATTTTCATCCATTTATAATGTCACAAGTTGAGTGTCTATAATGACAACTTATGACATTTATGCGGTGGTTTTATGACATCAAAAACAGTTATGACATCAGGTTAATGTCATAACTGATGTCGTAACTGTTTTTGATGTCATAAAACCACTGCGTAAACGTCACAAGTTGTCATTATAGACATTCAACTTGTGACATTATAAATGGATGAAAATATCACAAGATGAAAGGTTTCTTGTAGTGCAGCTGCAAGGCTTCGACTCCTACCTCGCACCTTCCTCGCGCGGCGCGTCTCGCCCTCTCCTCTCCCTCCCCTCCCCTCCCCTCTCTTCCCTTCCCTTCCCTCCATCTCGCCATGGCAGTTCGAGCTCGACCTGAGCGGGATAGGCACGGGGCAAGGGAGCTACGTGCGTGAGGCGCAAGCGCGGGAGCTCCATCCTGGCAGACGCCGCCTCTGGAGCGGGATGGGTGTGGGGCGGAGGGAGCTACGTTTGTCGCGGTAGCGAACGGGATGCAAGCACGGGCATCCGGACACAAGCGTCGGTCCGGACGTCCGGGTGGTATGTAGCACTACCGTTTTTGTTACGTAGAGATAGAGAAAAGTCAAGTTGTCTTCGTAAGAATTAAGAACAGACCGACTACATCCTGCTATCAGGTTTCAGGTCTACTTCTATATCGTGCATGCATGTGACAGTTGAACTACAGCAAACGACGACGGAGGGGAGATAGATAAGTCCCCTACTTGCCATGCAATCAGTCGAATACGTGATATGAAAAAAGCAGCCAATAAAACTTGACAAAAGTTCAGTAGATTACAAAGTTATTAGAACGTGTCTGGGCAAAATATATACCGTACGTGGATGCCGATCTCCTTGTTGCTCCCGATCGATGTTGCCCTTGTCGTTGGAAGATGCGTACGGCTGATGCCAGTATGCCACTGCTGTTGCCGTTATTCAGCAATCAGCATGGAGCTTCGATGTTCGATCTCTGTCTTCTGGGCTCTCACCACACCTTTCGGAAACCTCGGTCGCTTCGTAGACTGAAGATAGATGCCTTGAGCGGCGTCTGTGCCGTCCACCGGGCCAAGCCCCGGCAACGTACAAGAACGCCGACAAAATGCCGCAGCAGGGGCGACGCTGAGGAAAAAAAACAGTGGCTAAAATCGATGGGAAGTCAACTAGTCAAGTCTAATGGATATTCACGAGGTCAAAAAGTATCTTGTGGATCCCAGGTGGGTCTTTTGGCCGGCATGCCATGCATGCAACCAAAGCTGATCTTTCTGATCGTGCATATACCACCAATCAATATTTTCCTTTTGTTTAGTTCGTCCGGAGAAACAACGAGCGTAATTACCATAGTTATACCGGTAGTCACGCCCAAAATGGAGGAGCTTGATGAGTGTCCGTTGTTCTACTCCCTCAACCGCATCTAGCCGCCGCAAACCCTAAAACTCTGCCCCAAGGAGACTGGCACACATGCCGCGAGGGCGGCCGGCGCCGCGTCACCGCCTGTCCACCGTGATCTGAGCCCGTTGCCCTCTTTCACGCTGTGAGGGCACCTGCACTTGGTCCCAATCCAGATCCACGGTGAGCCGTATTCATCTTCCCCCACCCCATACGCCCTCCGCTGCCATCGAGCCGGCCACGCATGCACCTGCCTTCTTTCCCTTACACACATGCTGCATCCTTGACTACCATTGGGTTCTTATTTTGCTGTCGAGTCTTGTTGGCGACGATCTGGATCTGAATTGAGAGCTTGAGACTGCAGATAAATTTGAGTTGTGATGTCAAGGATCCGTGCCAGCATTGCTACACGAATGACCTTTAGTCCCAGTTGGGAAGGACTTTTAGTCCCGGTTGGAAACCGGGACTAAGGTTCCGGGACTAAAGGTCCCACCCTTTAGTCCTGGATCACACAACCCGGGACTAAAGGTCCATCGCGAAACGAAAAATAAACGAAATTCTTGAGACCTCTTCTCTTGCGGTGTGTAAGATTCGAACTCAGGACCACCCGCCTCGCGCGTATATTACTTACCAACTCAGCTGCACACCATATGTGACAAGTCTTGTGCGCTCCTCCTTTTGAATTGACCCGTGGAAGACCTTTAGTTCCGGGTGAGAGACCTTTTAGTCCCGGTTGATAATACGAACCGGGACTAAATGCCAACCTTTAGTCCCGGTTGGTGCCACGGCCCGGGACAAAATCTTTAGTCCCGGGTGGTAACACCAACCGGGACTAAAGGTTGGCCTTTAGTCCTGATTGGTAACACCAACCAGGACTAAAAGTCCCCCCAACAAGGTCTGGCACCAGATCCGTTGGGCAGAGGACTTTTAGTCCCGGTTGGTGTTATCAACCGGGACTAAAGTCATTTTTTTATCTCGGACACAAATTTTGCCGGGACTAATGCTCATTTTGGACATCGACGAAAGGTCTGTTCTCTAGTAGTGCAGTAGCTCTGTAGTTTATACTGGACTTGCTGCATCCTAGCTGGATCTTTTGATTTAGTCAATAACATGTCATGGTTAAATGTTTCTTTGACGCGAGACGTTTTGGTTTAATTTGTTTCCCTACTGATTTTAGTTTGCTTTATCTGAATGGTAACTTCACCGTGATAGCTAGTTAGCCCTATTTCATTGTGCGCTCAACTAAATAGGTTGGATTTGTTTTCGATTAATTAAATGTTCCTAGTAGGCTTTGAGTCAACTAACTTGGTTGTCTTGCTCAAGCAGGAAAAGAAGACCACAGGCCTGAATCAGTCCTACTCAGGCTTGTGTTTCATTTCTTTTGTGTATTTTGACTCTCCTAGCTATTCCCATGTTCCGTTTTTTCTAAGATTTCTTTTATTCTGTTACTATCCACTCAATATTGTTTTGCTTGCTATTTGGAGGTGCACTAGAAAATGAGAAAAGGGAGGGATCCACCATGTGAACTTCCAATGCGAACTGTGGTGCTGATGAAGGTGCAGTGGGGCTTTGCTTTCTTCGATGTCGCTAATAACATATTTGACATGCCAGTGGTATGTATACACACTAATTCCATGTCGCCCTTGCAGATCAGTCAATTCGATTCTGCCTCTTATGATTCTATGCTTTGTTACTGCAGAACATGATCTGGGCGCATTTTACCAACCCACAAGCTACTCACAGGGTTCGTATTTCTGATTTTTACCATGCTTTCATTAGCGCCTGCTTTGGTTGCCTCTTCTTATTAGGATTGATCATGATCCATACATGTGCTAGCTTCACTTGTCAGTTTGCCATCTTCATTGAAGACTGCAACTAAAAGTATATGAAGGCTTATCTTACACATAAAATAGAAATTAATGAAGTAACCATCTTCCTTTGTGAAATATTGATAGTGAATTAATCTGTTGGAAAGGTGCAGGATTGCTAAGTAAAAAATTGTGTGTTTTCTTGTCACCTTAACTTCTGTATCTAATATCATGCTGGTACTTCTCTCACCAGGTTGTGTACTTTCTTGACCTCATAAAGTTTGGTGACAAGTCTGCTGTGTGGTGTAGCGATGGTTCTGGTGAGAGTTTTGCTGATTTGGTTAAGGAATACTCCTCCAGAGCAAAACGGTTCATTGTAGAGGATGAAAAGATTCGTCGTCTCATCAAGTCCAATGCAATTTGGTTAGTAGATGGCTTTTAATTAGTAATATTTTTGTGTCTTTGCATGCATGATCACTGTTTGTTTATCTATTGCTAAGAAATTGATTCCTTCAACGAGAAGGAGGATGTTGTTCGTGAAGTGGGCTGGGGTTTAAGGAATGCGCTGCCTTTTCTTATTTCTGAATTTACATATAAAATCACTATCAGTCCTCGGTGCCCACTCCCATTATGCAAAGGATTTAAAGTTTTGATGAAGAAATATCAAATCGAGATTCCTACAGAAGCTGTAAGGACTGGACTTTCTGGGAGTTGTACCCTTCTTTTTTCTGCTTTCACACTTGCTGTTGTGCCCTGTTATGCGTTGTGTGTGTGTGTGTGTGTGTGTGTATTTGGCGTGACCCTGCTGTGCCCTGTTATGCGTTCTGTGACCCCAATTGGGTAGTAGTAGGTCACTTAAGCTAGTTATCCTACTCTCCTTGCTTTACAGTCCAAACTAGTTCTCAACGAAATAAATTTTTAGTTGCCAATGACCCATAGAACAGACATTGCATCTCTACCTTTGTATCTCACAATATCATTCAGGATTTCATTTTGTAATGCTTGTTTTTCTTGCATTTTATGTTGGTTGGCTCTGCTTGGAGTTGTCATTTGCAGCTTCAGCAGGTTCATGTAATGTTTCTTTTGATGATGTTTATCTAGGTTGATAGAGACTTTCTAACCTATGCTGGTACATTGCAACGAGTTGAAGAACTGAGGGTGTGTCGTTGCACTGAGATGCGTAAGGCATGTGCCAAGCTGGTTCCTGGTATTAGTGGAATGAAGGATAACTTTCGGTATGTAGAAGTTATGGCAAAGATTCTGACCCCTTGGTTGGTTGATGAAGAATGGGATTCATCCAAGGTAGTTTACTTTATGTCTGCATGATCTGTATGGATTATTATTATTAGCAGCAAACTGTTCTGAAATGTATCAGTTAGTGGTTTTGATAAAATAATTTTTCTTTGGGATTTGATACAGTGGTCCACCACTGCTGGTGAGCCGTGATTCACTCCTGATGAGATGCAGAATATAGTGGCTAAAGATGCTGCAGAAGGTGAAGCACGGAAAAAGGTTGAGGATGATCATGAGTTGGCTGCTATGATAAAGGACAACCTTCGTGTGATTACAGGGGTTTCTCTAAATCTGAAGATTTTTTTCTTCAGAAACTCAGGTCTTATGAAGCAAAGGCCAAGATAGGGCAAAAGAGGAGCCACACAGAGATGTCTCAACAGGAGGTAGTTGAGGCGAGGTAGTTGAGGCTGCTGAAGGGAGGAAGGGAGAGGATAGTGCTGATGTCACTAAAGAAATGTGAAGTCCTTCCAACGACAGTAGCAAGACATAGATTTCTCATTTCTGATAATCAGCAGTTCATGTATGCTTAAGCTGCCAGTGTGTTGCTAGCATCTTACTACTATGTTTAAGCTCGGTTCTGGAACCAATATATTGTATTATGCCACATTATGTTATGTGCTCCTATATTAATTCGGATCTGGAACCTATGTATGTATTAACATTATGCCACATTATGTTATGTGTACTCCTATATTAATTCGGATCTGGAACCTATGTATGTATTAACTTATGTCTGGAAGCCTGCTAGAAATCGAAATCATCACTGTATTAGAACACACAATATTTTCTACTTCACAATATGCATTATGTGCCCTACTTATTTGTAGACACATAGGACTGCATCATATATATTCTTGGTTTTCTACTGTAGTTTCCCAAGAACGTAAATAGAGTGATATGCAAATCATATATATTTTTGGCTTTCTACTGTAATAGTTCCCCAAGAACGTAAATAGAGTGATATACATTCTCTCAAACATTTCTTAACTCTTGATTCTTACTCTCCTAGATCATAATATCGTCGTCCTCATGTATCTCCCTGTCTCTACTCTATTGAGTCATGTGATTATTATTGTATGAGTGTTTGTCTGTACTCTACTGATTCACGTGATTATTATTGTATGAGTGTTAAAATATTTAAGCTATAATATTTTTTTCCATGCACCCATGTACTAAGCCATATCCAGTTTAACACTCGGAAGTTGTGAACATTTATGCATGGTCCCTTGTTCCTGTCAATTGATGATTTGGTGAAGACACACTTAATCAGTGAGCATGGTCGTCCATTGTCTCCACAATAACACTGCTTCTTGTACCATCTTGGTTCATACAACTAGCAAAAAACTGCTACCTCATTGCATCTTGGTTCATACAACTAGCAAAAAAAACACTACAGTGCTAACATCTGTGCAAAATATGAACCTACGTACTACATTAGTACCTATTTCACGACAATAGGCAAACACAAATTATACACTGGCCCAATTTAGTAAAGGCATGTTGGCGCGGCATTGTCGCGCCCCTTTTTCTAGTAGAATGATATAATCGAGTAGGCATCTTGAAGTTTAATGACTTTGATTCTACTGTACCTCTTCTGACCAGACTTTTTCTTGGAAGCAACCTTTTGCTGGGAGTAATTCCTGACGAGCTTATATATTGTTCCAACTTAAACATACTAGATCTCTCTGTAATTGGTGCTATTCCTCCTAAATAGGCTTTCTTCCAAGAGTGCCCAATATTTCTTCCAAAAACGTCGTGTTTTCCAACTCCCAAAAACGTATTGGGAGAAATAAATAAGGCTATCTCCAAGAGTTTCCAAAAATTCACACCCAAAATATCAAAATTTTGGTCTCACACACAGTTTTGTTCATGGTAGTTTTTTTCCGGCACGAGATCGCAACAGCAGTCCCATCTATGTCACCGCCGCCTCCCACGCTTTTGCCGAACTGCTCGTTGCTACCTCTCCCAGCCGGTCGGCACGGCCGCCAGCCACAGCAGGCCACCAGCATCTCCCGGCCGGCAACAGCTGGCTGAGAGGCGACTCCCTGCTGGCTAGTGCAGGCTGCTATCATTCACACGTAGGCTAGACGTCATGAGTGCTTCCAAATCATTTCTTCAAAGAGAATTGGATGATTTAGATGAGGATGACTATGTCATCTTGTCAGCAAGTTGAGACAACAAGTTCATCCTCCTTCGAATTGAAATTTTTTGCCTTTTATGATTTGGCCTTTGCAACGCGTGGGCGATCAACACCATGCCTGCGCTTCAACTGCCTCAACACCGGCAAACACTGTCTGTCATCCACTCTTGTGACCAATGTTTGTCCAATTTCCACCCCCGGACATTGGGACGAGCCTATAAATATTGACAAATAAATCATTATCAAGCCACGGACGGCCACAGGCAAGCAGACAGCCAGCCAGGGCACAGGAACCAGGCCCAGCCAGCCTAGGCCACCCGCATCCAAGCATGGCCATGGCCAGGCCAGGGCGCCCAGTAGTTGGCCACGGCTGGCCAACGGGCGGCCAACAGCCGGCTGTGGCTGGCCAAACGCGGCCACAGCCGCCATGGCCCTCCGGGCAGCGGTCGCAGCTGGCTGGGGTGCCTAGGGGTGGCCACAAGTCGCCTAGGGCAAAGATGAACGAGTCGAGGCTATGGATTACCTCTTCCCTAGGTCTGCGGCGACAAAGATGGGCTCCTAGACGGCGTGTAGTCGATGGCGCAAGGGAGAAGAAGCACAGGAAGAAGGATATCACGAGGGAAAAATCGTGCCACGGGAAGGATACGCGTGTGATGGAGTCCGCGGATATATCCGCGCAAAGGGGGAAATTGTCAAAGTGTCAAAAGATTGGGAGGTTGGATTGAAAAATGTTAGAGAGGTGTTTTTTTTAATTTTGCAAAAAAAAGGTTGGGAGAAACTATTGGGAACTCAATAATTATTTCACCGGTGTCATCCTCCAGCCCTCGAAGAATCTCAACACTAGAAATAGTGGATCTTTTGGTAAATCAACTAATCGAAAGCATATCAGTTTGGGTTCATGCCTGGTAGGTCGACCATGGAGGCGATTTTCTTATTACAACAATTGATGGAGAGATATAGGGAGCAGAAGAAGGACTTGCACATGATCTTTATTGACCTCGAGAAGGCATATGACAAAGTACCGAGAAATGTCATGTGGTGGACCTTAGAAAAGCACAAAGTCCCAACTAAGTACGTTACCCTCATCAAGGATATGTACAGGGATGTTGTGACGTTTGTCCGAACATGTGATGGCGACACCAGTGACTTTCCAATTCAAATAGGACTGCATCAGGGGTCAGCTTTGAGCCCTTATTTATTTGCTTTGGTGATGGATGAGGTCACAAGGGACATACAAGGTGATATCCCTTGGTGTATGCTCTTTGCTGATGATGTGGTGCTAGTTGACGACAGTAGGGCGGGGGTTAATAGGAAGTTAGAACTATGGAGGCACACGTTAGAGTCGAAAGGGTTCAGACTTAGTAGGACTAAGACCGAGTACATGAGATGCGATTTCAGCGCGACTAGGCACGAGGAGGGAGACGTTAGCCTCGATGGGCAACTGGTGGCCAAGAAGGATACTTTTCAGTATTTAGGGTCGATGCTACAAAAGGATGGAGACATTGATGAAGATGTTAGGCATAGAATTTCAGCCGGCTGGCTGAAATGGCGTCAAGCTTCTGGCGTTCTCTGTGACAAAAGGGTGCCTCAGAAGCTGAAAGGTAAGTTCTATAGGACGGCGATTCGTCCGGCGATGTTATACGGTGCTGAGTGTTGGCCTACAAAAAGGCGACATGTCCAGCAATTGAGTGTAGCAGAGATGTGTATGTTGCGTTGGTGTTGTGGGCACACAAGGAGGGATAGAGTCCGGAACGACGATATTCGGGATAGGGTTGGGGTGGCACCAATTGAGGAGAAATTGATTCAACATCGGTTGAGATGGTTTGGACATGTCCAACGGAGGCCTCCTGAGGCGTCGGTGCGTAGTGGAGTTCTAAAACGGGCCGATAATGTAAAGAGCGGTAGAGGTCGACCTAAACTAACTTGGGACGAGTCTGTTAAGAGAGATCTTAAGGAGTGGAATATCTCCAAGGATTTAGCTATGGACAGGAGCGCTTGGAGATTGGCAATCAACGTGCCTGAACCGTGACATCTTTTTGTCTTGTGACATTTATGTCCCTTTATGTGTCTCCCTGTTTCTCGTCTCTTTTGGGTTTCATCTCTAGCCTACCCCAACTTGCTTGGGACAAAAGGCTATGTTGTTATTGTTATTATAACTAATCGAAAGCATCCCCAATGAAGTTTGGCAAATGCCATAATGAATTTGAATCTTAGGGGAAAATGTGAAAGTGTACGTAGTCTATTGGTTACAAGATCCTCAATATCATCTCAGGTTCTGGGTATGACTCCCTGTGAGAGCGAATTTTTCAGGACTTTGCTTTCGGTGGTTGGCGACATTGCAATCGATGAGACGCCTGTGATGACTTCGTCAATCTCAAGGATTTGCCGATCCAATCTTCAAAAATGTTCATAGGAATAGGGTTTGAGTGCTTGCGTTCAACATTGGCGATGCTCTCCCTAATCTCCAATCACTCTACTTATGAGACAACTATTTTGAAAGCCGCATTCCACCTTCCGTGGGTAATCCTTCAAGCCTAGAAATCGTAGATCTATCTATGAATTATTTTGCTGGCCATATCCCAAACTCTTTTGGAAACCTCTCACGCTTGGATTTTCAAAACCTCGAGTTAAACATGCTTGAAGCGCAAGGGTCAGTGGAGGCTGGGTATTCCAGCTCGATGCCCTGGCAAACTATATTTCTCTAAAAATGTTTTCGCTGTCCACAAATCAGCTACACGGAGCTATACCAAATTCGATTGCTACTGTCGGTGGAAACAGACTATCAGGAATAGTTCCCCCAAGTATTGCAAAACTTAGTGGCTTAGTTCAAATATCATTGGGCCAAAACAATCCAACTGGTACGATTAACGAGTGGGTCTACAACATTTAAATCTCAGATCGAACAGCTTCACAGGAACAAATCCACCGTCCATGGGAAACCTTAAACAACTGTTGAATTTGTACCTTAGCTATAACGATTTCCGAGGCAGAATTCCTGCTGAGTTTGGCAAGTTGAGAAAACTCACTATACTAAATCTTTCATCAAACAAATTAAGTGGGGCTGGGGCCATTCCACCTTCTATTGCCCATCTTACACAATTGACACATCTCTATCTACACCAAAAATCTATTCTCTGATCTTTAACCATGTACCTTAGTTTGTAAGATTATGAAAGGCTTTTGCCCAAAATGATGTAAATGGATTGATTTTTTTCACTGGTCTGGTGTCCGTATTAAAAGTTTAACAAATTCCTAAGATAGCACAATTACCAAAAAGAATTGCGAGGAAAATCGAACTGCAGCCCAGACTAATAAAGGATCTTCAGGACAACTCCCAATCTTGGACCATATCCGGTTATCCGCTCTGATCAAGGCTGAATGAAAGTGGGCAGGGAGCTATCGCCGTCTATATATATTCCTCCGAGCCAAGGCTTCAAGGGGTCAAGCCATTCCCTTCAGAAATTCCTGCGAGCCTAGGTCCTCCAGCCTTTCTGCTGTCTCCAAAACCATGTCCCTTAGATCATTCTGGTACTTAGTTACCCTGCAAAAATAAAATGTCACAACAGTATAGTGTAACGGCCTGGAAACTTTCTAGAGATGACTACTATGCACAGTGTCAACATGAAACAGGTTGGAACGCTGAAAGGCAAAGGTTGATTAGAGAAATTAAAAATTGGCAACTTCTACATTCAGATAGAAACACCTAGACACTCACAAAGTCAGGAAATGAAGCCCGACTCTGAGTGCCCCGGCGAGTGAGAGCCCACCCACCCCAACACACCGGCGTCCCCTCCGGCGCCGGCGGCCACCCCAGAAAAGCCAGAGCCCTCCTCCTGTGTGCCCACCTCGCTGTCCGCGCCCTGTGGGCCCCCAATTGGCGAGCTGGTGGAGATCGAGGAGATCAACGAAGAAGAGCTGCTTGACTGGGGAGATGCAGAGGAGGCAAACGCCATTGATTAGCCCTCCCTTGCCCCCATCGATGCTGCAGGGGATCCGAGGCCTGGATCTGGCTCTCCGGCCCCTACCAACGCGCTTACGGAGCTGGCAACCTGCGGGGCGGGATTTAACGGATCCCCCGCTGCAGCGATGGCTGCAGCCTCGATTCCGCCGCACCCCCATCCGAAGCCTGAAGACCCGACGCGGACCGGAGGCGCAGCACCGGCCAAGCTCAAATCGGTGCTTGTCCAGCCTACTCGCGTGCCTGCGTCGCCTGAAGCTCTGCGGCAACCTCGGAAGACGATCTGGCAGCGCGTGGATCTGAGCACTCTTAGGCGGCCCTTCCTCCATGGCTCCCGGCTCACCCGAATGGCGAAAGGCAAAGACAGGACGCTGGAAACACACAGCTCCAGACACCACCGCACCCAAGGCAGCGGCCAAAGGTGTGCCCAACGTGGCTCGGGATGCCTTTAAGAGGTGCTTCGCCGGGAGATGTTTTCATTGCCTCGCTTCCGACCACCACGTCGCCAAGTGCCGAGACCCAGTTCGCTGCATCCTCTGCCGAGGAATTGGGCATTTCGGCCGCTCCTGCCCACCTCGCTGGCCGCGCATCATCTCGGCCTAGCTCCGCGCCCGCCTCACCTCCCCCCCGGAAAGCATCCATAGTCGCACTGTATCCCCCCCGCTCCCAGATCCCGCCCACCCCACCGCCGCTGCCAAGCCCGACATGATGCACCTCGCCCGTCGGCGCCCTATGGGCCACCGCATTAGCATCGTTGCCAGGGATGCAACTAGACTCAGGGCTCACGCCGCCATCATCTCCTCATCGCCGGCGGGCTACTGCTCCAACGCATCGGAGGTGGCCTATGCTCTGGCCGAACAGCTGCATCTGGCTCGGCAAAGCATCCGCGTCACCAAGTATGGCCCTGGAGAGTTCGTGGCGGAGTTTGGGGAGCCGCAGGAGAGGGATCGTGCCCTCTGCAAGGGGTGCATTGAGATTGAAGGCTCCATCTTCCCCATCTGGTCGTGGCTCTCGGCTAGGGGTGATCCAGAGCACACCTGCTGGTACCACGTCAAGGTCACCATGGAGCATGTCCCGCTAGAGGCCTGGAACAAGGAGGAAGTCAAGCTCATTCTTGGTGACTCGTGCATCTTTGACAGGTTCGACAGATGTATGCTGGCTCTGGAGACCTCGCAGTTCCTGACTTGCTGGGTTTGGATGGATGACCCCGAAGAGCTCCCGAGGTCCTTGGAGTACACCATCTTCGCGGCGCGGGCGGGGCAGGCCATGGAGATCAACAGCCTTGTGGCGCCGACGCGCACTCCATCCTCTCCTCCGATCAAGATGGACGCTGACAAGATCATCCTCATCCACATGGCGGGATGAGGATTGGAGTCCAAGAACACCTGACGGCACAGGCTCCAGGACGTCTTTTGAGCACGATAGCTCTACAACTGTCGTGCCTTTCGAGTGGGCGGTAGGGGTCCTTGATGGGCAGCCAGCTCCGGCCAGGCGCATGCGTCCCGATGTCTGTCGTCCACCGCCAGAGCATAGGGCGCCCAGGGATGACGACTGTAACATTCCGGTGTTACGCAAGCATTTGCATTGCAAATCATGAGCATAACATGTCATGGCATTCATAATCATATGTGCTTAGGGTGTACCTTTAGTAAAATAAAAGTGTGGAAACTAGTACTGCATAACATGTTGTGATAATGTGCTAATGACATTCATCAAATTTGTGCAACTATAAATTTCATATCACTTAGAATTATAAGGAAAATTTTTGGAGCCACTAAATCACTCAAAGTTTTGTCAAAGATTTGTTTTAAAAATGTTATTTGAAAATATTCAAAAATCCTCCCTAAATTAGCTTTTATTCTAAAAATCAAAATCTATAAGAATTTTGAGGTTGGTCCCTTAATCAAAGTTGTAGAGAATTAAATTCTAAGCAACTTTTATTTTTGGGTCATTTCCTGAAAAAGTCCTTTTCTTGCTCAAAATGAGATTTGAAAACTATTATTTGAAATTATTTGAAAATATGAAAATAGAAATTCAATTTCTAACCTAAACGGGCCGCCGCCTCGTTTTCGGCCTGCTGCTGGAAGCGGCCCAGCTCCGCCCCCGCACGCGCGCGCCGCAGCCGCCGCCTCGGCCCAGCCCACGCCGCGCGGCTTCCTCCTCCCTCCCGCTCGCGCGCGCTCGCTGGCGCCCGCGGCAGACTGCGCTCGCCGCGTGGCAGCCGCATGCCGGCGACGCCCTCCGCGTGGCCGCCCGTGGCCCCGCGCACTCCGCCTCAAATCACCGCATGCGCTCGGCCTCCTTTCCACTCGCTCACTCGCTCGCTCCCTTTCTCCTTCCTCCGAAAAAACCCGAGCGGGCAAACTACTCGTCGCAGCGAGCTCCGCCTCCGCCGCCGTGTTCCGGCGACGCCAGTCCACCGCAGCTCGATTGCTCGTGCACGGAGCTCCGCCACCCTCTTCCCTCCTCCGAACGAGCGCCACCATCCCCTTGCTCGCTCCGGTAGGGCACAATTTCTCCGTCCCGCTGCGCCACCGCGAACGGAGCCGCCGCGCTCGCGCTCCGGCCACCGTCGCCTCCGCTCCTCCCCATCTCTCTCGAACTACACGTTGATGTTCACCGTGTCCCCGCGATGGTGTTGCGCGCCTCGCCTTGTTCGCTCGAGCCCGGAGACAGCCGCTGGCCGTCGGCGGCCGTCGCACCGCCGCGGTGGCGAGCACCCGCGCGGCCGCGCGCGCTGCCCCGCTCGCCTGCAAGTGCGGCGAGTGGCAGGGCCGGCCGGTCTCAACGGGACACGGCCCGTTTTCGTTACCTACGCGCGCGCGCGTCTCTGGGCTGAGCAGGCCGGGCCGTCTGCCCCTTCTGATGTCGGCCCGTTTCAAAATAAAGATTCAGTTTTTATTTTCTCAATTAGAAATAAAGTGCTTAGCAATTATTTGGGTGATTAATTGTGCTCCAAAAAAATTATGAAATAAATTTCTATGGATTCATTGGAACCAGATCTATGATATAAAAATATTGCATGTCAAATTTGAAATACTTTTCTATAGGATTTTATTTAATCATGTATATTGCTGATAAATTGAAAAATGTGTAGAAAAATCTATAGGTTTCATAAAAATATGATTCCCAAGTTTGTTAATCTTCTTGGGTCATGTACTTCCTAGGAAAAATATGTTTCATGCATGTGCTGTGGAAAACTTTGGAGGAGTAGTTCAAGTAACTTTAATGGCTGATTTTTGTTATTTTTGCTAGAGAGCAAACTTTGTATAAAACATGCATGTGATAATTTTTGTACAGTCATAGTATGCTATGAAAAACCTAGGAAAAATATTAATTCTGTTGTTTGACACTTTTCATAGTACAAAGTAATTTCATGCTCATTTTTATGCTATAGCTTGTCATTTTTGTATAGGATAGTTTACTTATCCAAATGCCATGAAATTTTTATGGTAGTCGGTTTAGGGTAGTATTATGCTACTGTAATTTTCTCAGATTTTTAGGAGCATCAGAAATATATGTTGCTATTCAAACCTATTATTATTTAGGGTTTAAGCAAGTGTTGCTTTAAGTATGATTAAGAAATTAGTAAAGCTTTGGTGTATCTTTGAAGCATTTCATAAGATAGGTTAACTTAGCATATTAGTAGAAGAGAATGCAGTAGACGACATGTGCTTGTAGTATATAGTTTCTTGGATGATGTTGACTACCTTGCATTTCAACATATCCATTGCATTGATCTCCTTCGATGCATGTTGCATAATCACTTACGCGCATTGCATCATACAGGATCACAAACCGAGAACTCAGTCGTCATCCCCGAGGAGCCAGAGGAGCAGCTCGAGGTGCAGCAGCAGGAGGTGACCGAAGCCGAAGAGGAGGTCGGTGAAGATCTCCCAGAGTGCTCTGACCACCGTCCGAGCTCTTTTGAGAGAGGCAAGCCCCGGAGCATTTCTCTCCCGGTTTGCAAATAATTTATTATTAACTTTACTTAATTTGATGCATTACGTTTAGGAGTTGTTTGCAAACGTTGCTGCATTACACCTTGTTTCACCTTGCTTTACCCGATCCTTGTTACCTTGGTGTCCGCGGTCAATAATTGCTTAGTTTGATTAGACCGGTAGAAGTCGGGTGATTGCCTGTCATCCGCGAGTTCTAGGAGATTACTTGGATCTATGTGAAAGTATGTCATACGAAAATAACTAAGTGTCGAAATGAATTTGAGACCGGGCGGAAACTTGCAGGGTTTCGGACTGTAGTGTCTTCCGTCTGTGTCGATTAAGGACCGACCGTTGTTGGGCCTCGAGTCATGTTGAACGCATGCCTCGCATTTAGCTGGCCGAATAATGCACCTTTCGACCGTGAAGCTGGGAGATTATTCGGGCCGAGTGGATTGCCCGCAACGCACTGTACCGGAGCAGTAGTGGTAGGATACGGGGGCGCGATGATAAGGCCAAAGAGCAGTCGGGCGGCCCCCGGGTACATGTGGTTCCTGGCAAACTCGTGACTTTACCTGAATGGTTGACTCAGTGACCAATACCTCACTTTAGCGGGTGTGTGAGGTTTGTGTGAGGAATAAATTACCAGCGGGTTAATAATCGATTCGAATCGCCATCGTTCACTGGATAGTGAACACTTGACTTGAGCTACTTCATCGTAGTAATCTTGATGAATCACTTGGATAGTTATGTGGAAGATGACATGACAACTATTGTTAATGATCAATGGTAATCCTTACTTGCTTAATTACATGTTACTCTAGCACCAGTGCAAACATAGTTGACAGGGTAATAAAGAGTTAATTACTGCATGCTTTTGAAAAGGAATTGTTAAGTTAAAAATGCTTTTCTTGCAAATGAGTCAGCTATCCCACCAGAAAGCCTATCATGATTCCTTGGTGTCTTTTATTTTTGGTTTATGTCGGGTAAGTCTAGCTGAGTACCTTCTCGTACTCAGGGCTTTGTTCCCAATTGTTGCAGATGGGCAGATGTATTACGGCTACTGTATCAACTGCCTCTATCCCGCGATGGGCGAAGCTTAGGACCATGGGCAATGGTCATTCGCTACTTCTCGTCTGATGCTTTTGCTGGAGATGATCACAAGCTGGCACTTTATTTCAAAATGTTGTGTGTGTGCGTAATTTGAACTACTGCTTCCGCTACTTTTATTCAAACCTGGTTTGTAATAACTATGTTTAAACTCCGATGTATTTTATGTCATGAACATTTATGTAACTTATGATGGTAACCGCTAAACTTAGTACGATCTTGGCTGTTATGTGAAATGGTTTGAAATCCGTCGAGATTTCACGGACTACCGGGTTATACGGGCTTAAGTTTGTTAAATTGTCCTCCTGTTGGATTATTTTCCTACTTAATCTCGTATAATTGGGCGGTTCTGTTACAACGACAACGACGACGACTTTCGCGAACCGCCTCGCCGTGGAGACGTGCCCAAGAGCACCAGAGTCCGACAGCTCTCCTTGAAAGGTCCTAATGGCTAGAGGGGGTGAATAGCCTATTAAAAATTCTACAACACTTAAGCCAAATGGTTAGACAATTAAACAGCAAAGCGAGTGTTGCGCTAGCCTACTAAAATTGCAAGCCTTCTATCCATAATTCTAGTTATCTATGATCTCTATGTCACACAAGAGGCTAAGTCACTACTCTCTAAGTTAGTGAGCTCTCAAAGACTAACTAAAGAGCCTCACTAACCCCTAATAAGACACAAGCTAGCTCTCAAGACTAACGACACTAAAGAGCTTAGCTACACTAGGAAAGTAAATACAAGAGAGGTAGTGAATTTTATGCCGCCGTGGCAAGAGATACACAATCAATCACAAGAGAATCCTGGAGACAATGATGAGACAATGATTTATCCCTAAGGTTCATTTGCTTGCCAGTAAGCTACGTCCTCGTTGTAGCGATTCATCCACTTGGAGGTTCACGCGCTAATAGGCATTACACGCCTAACCCGCAATTGGGTGCCACATAACCAACACAAGATGAGGATCCACAGGCTACGAGCAATCCACTAGAGTATCTTTTGACTCTCCGTCGGGAAAAGGTCAAGACCCCTCATAATCACCACAATCAGAGCCACAGACAATCACCTTTCTCCGCTCGACGATCCTCGCTGCACCAAGCCGTCTAGGTGGCGGCAACCACTAAGAGAAACAAGAGAAATTCGCAGCGAAACACAATCACCAAGTGCCTCTAGCACTCCAAGCAATGCACTTAGATGCTCTTCAATCTCACCAAATGATGAAACAATCAAGTAGGATGAGTGAGAGGATTGGCTAGGCTCACTAGGGTTCATTCTCAATAGAAATGGCTAAGAGTGTGAGCCCAAGCCGGTTACCACGTTTATATAGAGTCCTCAACGAAATAGAGTCGTTAGGGTCAAAGGGGAGCTCTTTGCGCACTGACCGGACGCGCTGGTCGGGATGAACGGACGTGCGACGCCCAGCATCCGGTCGCGCACCGGCTGCCACGTGTCGCCGCCTTCAAACGTGAGCCACTGATCTCCAACGGTCAGCTACGCCCGTGCCACGAGTCAAGTAAAGACCAGACGCGCCAGCCACGACCTGACGCTGCGCCACCGCGTCCGCTCGCGCGCTTCCGCGCTGCCTTCGCGCCAATACCGGACGCGCCACCAACATGTCATCCGATCACTTCCAGAGAGGATCCAGAGCCATATTTTCTTGATCGGACGCGTCAGATCCATCCCAACTGGACGCAGGCCAGCGTCCGACCCTTCTGCCGTTGCGCGCCAAGTTCAAACGCCTCCACGTCAGCATACGTCACATGCGACCGGACGCAGGCCCTACGCGTTCGGTCGCATGCTTCCACCAGAGTCCGGTCAGGACCCGAGGCCACGCCACCTCTGTGCAACACTGACCGGACACACTCCCTCCGAGTCCGGTGTGCCAACCACCGAGTGTATCACTTTGTGCACGTGTGTTAGCATATTTTCACAAGCATTTTCAAGGGTGTTAGCACTCACTAGAATCTAAATACATATGCAATGAGTTAGAACATCTAGTGGCACTTTGATAACCGTATTTCAATACGAGTTTCACCCTTCTTGATAATATGGATATCTATCATAAATGTGATCACACCCACTAAATGTCTTGATCACCAAAACAAAGAGCTCCTATCAATTATACCTTTGCCTTGAGCTTTTTGTTTTTGTTTTTGTTTTTCTTCTTTTCCAAGCCCGAGCACATGATCATCACCATGGCCATCACCACGGAGAGTTGTGCGCGGGCGGGAGGCCCTCGCACACGCCTCGGAGGACTGGAAGCGCCGGCGCTCGCGCTCCACGACTGCCCGAGCCTGGGAAAGATATCCGCGCTTCACTTCGTCGGTAAGCCATGACCCACTGCTTCACTACTTCAGGGACTCGGACGGCGACAAGACGACCCTGTATAGGAAGATGACCCGATGGTCCACGAGCATGCCTGCGCCAGGCTGTCCGACGCACCGCAGTGCTATTCGCTGGAAGATAATGCCAGCAACAGGGCGGGCTCTCTGGAGTCTAGACCCGTCAGCAAGCTGGAGGCCAGTGCAAGCCCCTCTGGCCTAGCCCCTACAGCCTGAGGAGGTGGTCTTCGGGCCAGGTGTTCAGCTCGATGCGCCTCAGCTATCCAACTTCGGCCCAAGCACCGAAGATGTCTCGGACGTGGATGATCCGGCCACCCGGGACGCCACAAACTGGCACAATTCTGATGAAGAGACTGCAGCGGGGCCTAATGATTATGATGCCTTCTGTGCGAGGATATTCAAACCCGCCCCTGCTCCGATCCTACTGAGGTCAGACTCGCCTCCTCCGCCCCCTCCGACCAGCAGCAGAGGCCGGAGGAGGGCTCCTGCTGCCTCCACCTGCTCCAGTACACGTCTGGCAGCCTGACCATCCTCGGTCCCAGTTGCCGAGCGTGCCCAGCACAAGCTAATGCGCGAGCTGTCCTTCATCAACGGCAAGTCGGCGGCACCGGATGCAGCGGTCACAGCATACGTCGACATGTACGGTGACGACCTCCCAAAGGAGGCGGTCAAGGCCATCAGAGTAGCAACCCGCATGGGGAACAAGGAGCTTTCCAGGGCGCTTGCAGCCATTGCAGCTGAGTCTGGAGCAGCAGAGATGGAGGCTCCTTAGATTTGCAGATGCAGAGGGAGCAGCAGCAGTTTCATTTGATCAATGTATCTTAGGATAGAGCTAGCGCCGGCCGGTCCTCTACTGGTTCAGTTAGATTTGTTAATCAGTTGTGCTTGTCATTTCAGCAGGAGGTTAGTGTTTGGCTGGTGGGTTCCCAGAACGCGGCACTGGGAATTTGGGGGCTGTGGCCTGATGGCAGGAGTACCGCGCGACTTGCTGGCCAGCTATCATGTCTGTCGTGCTCTGAATATCCAACAAGCCAGCCCAAGCATGATTTGTCTCCACGAGACGAAGCTAGACAGTGTTGGCATATTTTTGTCCTTGGAATTCCTAGGGCAGAGCTGCATGGGCTTTGATTTCCTGGCTGCTGATTCCACTTGTGGCTGTGGGATGCAATCGATGATGGTGGGGGAAACCAAAATGGCCCACAGCTTGGCGATTTTGACATTATGGTGCATTTGGAAGCGGAGGAACGCGGTAGCTTTTACGAGTTACCGATGTACGCCGATGCAGGTGTTTGCTGTGTTCAGAGATGAATGCTCCTTGTGGGCTAGTGCTGGAGGGAGGGTCCTGATACCCTAGCTGTTGCAAATAATTTAGTGAGTAATTAGCTTTTATATTCCTAACCCCCTGTAGCGGTCTGCTGCAGGGGGGGGGGGGGGGCTCCTCGCGCATCATGTTGTGAACTCTATCTCTCTTATTAATATAATGCCGGGCAACCGGATCTTTCAAAAAAAAAAGAATGTAGACACTCACGAGTGAGTTCAGTTTCTATCAGAATGTAGACACGATATTTTAAATTGTTCTTGTAAAACAAACAATACAATAAATTGGCATGTTTCTTCACTTCATTGATTAGCTTGTTCCTACATAAACCAGCCATACAAGCAATCAACTGGAAATCACTAGTGACTCAGTCAGGCTTTTGAAATCCTTCACACAATTTGTGGTGTGTGTGTGTGTGGGGGGGGGGGGGGGGGGGGGGGGGGGGGGGTATTCAAGACCGACCCAAAACAGTCTCTCAAGGTCGCAGCACAAATTCCACTTAAGGGATATTACTATGGTATGCAGTTACACTTGCCCCATTCAGAACTAAGAATTCAGATGCAAAAGTAACGCTAACAAAGAACCATACCTGTCCCAAAGCTCAGGATCTCTTGCGGCCAGAATCCTAACTGCCAGCAAACCTGCATTTTCTGCATTCCCGATAGCAACAGTCGCAACAGGAATACCTTTCGGCATCTGTGTACGGTTGAGAATACCAACACAACAATAAGCTTCATCCATAAGAGATCAGTGGCGAAAACAAAGGACCATCATGCATACATTGATGCTGATATGATGAATTCTTCGATAGAGCTAAATAACGGACATTTCATTTCTGTGGGTGCTCTGTAACGCTGTTCAATAGCAAAACGTGCATTGTAGTTTTTATGCCAATGAGATGTGCCAGTGAGGTCACATACGTGCCCGAGTGGAAGCTTCAAAACATCACCCACTAAACAGTGAGATAACAGAAGATTGGTACAGTTCTAATATGAAGCTTACCAAAGAAAGTCTCAAGCTTGAAAAATCCATATGTCATCATGACAGGAATCCCCTAGCAGAAATTGTTCTAGAATGCAACTGCCACTAAAACACTCTATGCTTGCACTGATAAAGGAGATGTGTCCATATAATGAGCAATGAAAATGCAAAAAACCGAAAACATTAATGTCACCTTTAAGAGGGAAAAATCAGGCAACAAATAAAGCAAACACAAGGGATCAAAAATGTACTAGAAGACTAGCCATTGACGAACTGCTAGGATTATTATCAAATGTGACATACTATAATCTGATTTTCAAATAAAAGAATTGCTTGGAACACTAACTTGCACAATAGATAGGAGGGAATCAAATCCTGATAGTGTTGATGTCTTGATGGGAACTCCAATTACTGGGAGAGAAGTCAATGAAGCTACCATCCCTGCAATAAACAAATGATGTTATCCTCAATTAAAAACCAAAAATTGTTTTCTTGTTCCACAAACTTTATACACATATGGATCTGGTCAGCAGTTTAAAGGAAACACTGCTCTGTTCAGCATCACGCTACATAAATTAAACTTGGTGGTGGTGGGATAGAAAACAATGAGATGATATGGCTCCATCGCAAAAATGAAGTAGAGTATTAAATCCTAACCCTAAAAAATAAAATGCTTCCAAAAGGTAAATGACCTCAATATCAATGAAATAGAAGTGCACTATCACACAAACACACAATGTGACTTGAAATTTATGTTGAAACATCATATCACGGTTAATCCATTTGTGTGTTTTTATACTTACCTGGTAAATGAGCTGCTCCGCCTGCACCTGCAATTATGACCTCGAAACCTCTGTCTTTAGCAGACTTCGCATAATCATACATCCGCTCTGGTGTACGATGTGCAGAAACAATAGTTTGCTGAAAAATCCAGGCATCCACAATGTTACACTCTTCTCAAACATGACTTGGCATGTGAGCAGGCCACAGCTTGTCAAGAGAAAGGTTTCAGATATCAAACCTCACAAGGTATGTTGAACTCTTTCAAAACTTTCTCAGCATCTTTCATCACAGGAAGATCAGACTGAGATCCCATTATAATAGCGACACGAGGGCTAACTGCAGAAAAGATTACATCATTTCAGCATCTCCACATATCAACTGAAATGGAAAAAAAATAAAGTTTTTTTTCCAAATAAAGATGTAAAAGCAGGTCAAAAGCGTGAATAGTTTCACAATGACAGGTGTAAATTGTAAAGAAATTAGCATGTCCACCACAACCATCAACAAAAGCAGCAGCAGCGATGATGATGACAAGAACAACAAAATGAAGCCTAGCTGGGACAGATAAAACAATAGCATTGAACTGTTACATATGATTCAGGGCGACCAAAAGATTTGTGAATGCAATACCTTCCTTGGGATCAGATGAGTTGCTTTGCAGCAAATTGTCCAAGCGTGATTTTACACTTATCTTAGAAGACCCCACAATTGTAATATGACCCATCTTCCTTTGCTTCCGCATCTCTGAAAGAAAAGTATTCTAAATGATATTTCTGACCTAGGGAAGCAAGAATGTTTTGTGTGGAGTAAGCTAACCTGGCTTTGCATACCAATGGACTGATGCGCCTGGAATGTTTAGCGCCCTCCTGATAAGCTGATGAGCCAAATAGAATCCTGCCTCACCCTACAGCACAATCAAGCCTGATATATTAAACTGTAACAGTGTAACTGAATTACTACAAATAACTAAAAATAAACACGGAGGAATGCCAACAAAACCCGATATCAGCATAGTTAATTAGTTATTGTAGAGACACACCACACGCCCAAAGTGGGGGGGTGACCTTCATATATATATAGCCAATATGGCTGGGTATACATGGAATACAATCAAGTATACATGGCAGGTGCTAATCACATAAGGACATGTCTAATATATCTAATACCCGCCCGCAGTCTAAGCGGGAGGATCCCGGACGCATAGACTGGACCTGAACTCAGTAAACAGCTGTACAGGGAGGCCCTTGGTCATGATGTCCGCGAACTGGTGAGAGGATGGCACATGGAGGACCCGAATGTGGCCCAAGGCGACCTTCTCACGGACGAAGTGGATGTCAATCTCAATATGCTTCGTGCGGCGATGATGGACGGGGTTGGCTATCATGTAGACAGCACTGACATTGTCGCAGTAGACAACCGTCGCCGAAGCAATGGAGATGTGGAGCTCCTGCAGGAGCTGGCGCAGCCAGCAACACTCGGCCACCACATGAGCAACAACACGGTACTCGGCTTCGGCACTGGAGCGGGAAACCGTGGTCTGACGCTTGGAGGACCAAGAAATCAGATTGTCGCCGAGGTAGACACAATAGCCGGAGGTGGAGCGCCGAGAATCTGGGCAGCCAGCCCAATCAGCATCGGAGTAGGCGATCAGGGACTGGACAGGGCCGACACCAATGTGGAGGCCGGAGAAGAGAGTGCCCTTCAGGTAGCGTAGGATCCGCTTGATCAGCGCGAGGTGCGGCTCGCGGGGATCATGCATGAAGAGGCACACCTGTTGCACGGCGTATGCCAAATCAGGACGAGTCAGCGTGAGGTACTGGAGGGCGCCAGCAAGGCTCCTGTACTCGGACGGATCAGCAACAGGAGCACCGGCAGTTGCAGACAGCTTGGCCTGAGTGTCAACAGGTGTCGACGTAGAGTGACACTCAGCCATGCCGGCGCGTTGAAGAAGCTCGACGGCGTACTGTCGCTGGGATAAGAACAAGCCATCGGCGGAGCGAGTGACGGAGATCCCGAGGAAGTGATGGAGTGCGCCCAGGTCAGTCATGGCGAACTCAGAGTGGAGCCGCCCAATGACCTGCTGAAGAAATGCCGTCGAGGATGCAGTGAGGACGATGTCGTCGACGTAGAGGAGCAGGTAGGCGAGACTGGTCCCATCGTTGTAGACGAAGAGGGAGGTGTCTGAAGTCGAGACGACGAAGCCGAGCTGGCGAATGTAGGTCGCAAAATGCTGGTACCAGGCTCGGGGCACCTGCTTCAGGCCGTAGAGGGAGCGCTGCAGCAGACACACATGGTCAGGAAAAGCAGGGTCGACGAAGCCTGGGGGCTGCTGGCAGTAGACGATCTCCTCGAGATGTTCATGGAGGAAAGCGTTCTTGACATCCAGCTGATGGATAGGCCATGTGCGGGAGGCAGCAATGCTGAGAACAGCCCAGATGGTAGCCGGTTTGACCACCGGGCTGAAAGTCTCATCATAGTCGATGCCGTGGCGCTGGGAGAAACCACGAACCACCCAGCGTGCCTTGTGGCGGGCAAGGGTACCGTCGGAGTGGTACTTGTGCTTGAAGATCTACTTGCCCGTGACCACATTGGCGCCGGGTGGCCGGGGCACGAGGCGCCATGTCTTGTTGTCGAGGAGCGCTTTGTGATCCTCAGCCATAGCTGCACGCCAGTTTGGATCAGCCAAACCGCTGCGGTAGTTGGCAGGGAGCGGAGTGGTCGCCGCAGAGAGGCCCACATACCGCACAACCGGTATGGCCCCGGACTGGGTTCGTGTGACACGGCGTTCCCGCTGGACAGGAGGTGCTGGTGGAGCTGTAGGCGCCTCTGGCCGCTGGACAGGGGCAGGAGCCTGCTGTACGGGTGCAGGAGGCTGCTGGGCAGACATGGGAGCCTGCTGGACAGAGGCAGCAGCCGGCGCCGATGCTGAAGAGGACTGGGGACGCCGACTGTAGACGAACTGGATGTCCCTGGCACCTGGAGCCGGGGCAGCCGCCGGAGGAGCAGCAGCGGCTGCTGGTGGAGCAGGAGGCAGGATATGGCCGCGAAACAAGATCGCGGGGTCGTCGTGCAGCTCCTCGATGAATCCTTGGTTGGGCTGCCCAACAGCAGTGGGCAGGGATGCAGGATGCATCGGCACAGTAGTACCTGCAAGCAAAAAGTCCAGGTCGCTGGGTGAGATCCTGGAGGGGTAAAGTCCGAAGGGAAAACAAGTTTCATCAAAGACCACATGACGAGAGATGATGATGCGCCGAGTGGCCATGTCGAGGCAGCGGTACCCCTTGTGGGAAGAAGGATAACCGAGAAAGACGCAAGCTGTGGAGCGAGGTGAGAGCTTGTGGCGAGCCGTGGCGGTCAAGTTCGGATAACAGAGACACCCAAAAACGCGCAGGTGGGAGTACTCAGGGGGTTTCTTGTGGAGGAGAGTATATGGAATGGCATGACCAACAGCAGAGCATGGACGCCTGTTTAGAAGATATGTGGCTGTGGCAAGCGCCTTAGCCCAGTATTGAGCAGGCATGTGTGCATGGATGAGCATCGTGCGGCTGATGTTGTTCAAGGTGCGAAGAAGGCGTTCAGCCTTGCCATTTTGTGGGGAGGTATATGGACACGAGAGGCGTAAATGAATACCACGGGAAGTAAAGAGAGTATGGAGGGTATTGTTTACGAACTCAGTGCCGTTGTCTGCTTGGACAGCTTTGATGGTAAGGCCGAATTGAGTGTGGACATAATTGCAAAAATTTGTAATATGTGTGGGAACTTCAGATTTGCGAGTGAGGGGAAATGTCCAACAAAAATGAGTGAAATCATCAAGCAAAACGAGATAATATTGATGCCCGGATACACTGGCAACCGGGGATGTCCATACATCACAGTGAACAAGTTCAAAGGGCATGGAGCTAAATGAACTAGAATCTGAAAAGGGTAGCCGCACATGTTTGCCTAGCTGACAAGAATGACACAGGTGGTGCTCTACTTTATTAAAGCGGATGGACGCAGTACGACGAAGGATGTCGATGGTGGCAGAGCTGGGATGACCAAGACGGTGATGCCATAGGTCGGTGGAGATGGCGATGCTGGCGTGGGGAGCGGAAGACGCAGCGGGGAAGGTGTAAAGGTCGCCAGCACTATTGCAGCGAAGCATCACGCGTCGGGTCGGGATATCCTTGACAGAAAAACCAAGAGCGTCAAATTCGATAGAGCAGTTGTTGTCCCTAGTAAACTGACGGACAGATAGCAGATTGCAGACTAGGGATGGAACAACTAAGACATTGTTAAGATGAAAATTGGACTCTGGAGTATGAAGGACAGACTCGCCACGACATAAAATAGGAAGAGTTTGACCATTGCCAACGGTAATGGAGGAAGAAGAAGGAGGATGGCGAGAAAGGAGTATACCATCCGAGGAGCTCATGTGAGAGGAGGCGCCGGAGTCCAGAACCCAGGGTTGCTGGCCCTGGAGGTGCAGCTGATTGAGGGCAGCAACAAGACCATCCTGGTTCCACATGGGTGCTGGTTGGGAGACGTGGAGCGGCGCAGATGTCGTCGGGGGCTGCACAGGCGCGAAGGCCGTGTGAGCCTGGGGAGGAGGAGCACCAAGCACGCTGGGGCGCCAGCCGCCCTGCTGGCCCTGGGGTGCCCAGGGATTGTAGCAAAACCAGGGGCCCATGGGCTGGTATTGGCCGGCTTGTCCAGCGTGCTGGGGCGCGCCTGCAGTGCCGCCACGCTGCTGCTCAGGGCCGCTGTTCCAGCCACGCCGGCCCTTGCCCTTGCCCTTGCCCTTGCCGCCGCTGTTGTGACCACCGCCGCCGCCCTTGTTGCCGCTGCCGTAGCCGGTCACGTGAGGATTGTGGGTAGCAGTGAGAGCACGGCACCCGCCCGGGCTGGTGCAGCCAGACCCAGCCGTGGTGAGGAGGGCGGTGCTGGCCACCGTCTTGTCATCGTTGGCGAGACGGAGCTCCTTGAGCGCCAGCATGTCATGAGCCCTGGCAAATGTGGGAAGGACGGCGGAGTTGGCGATGTCGTCGGCGGTGTTGGAGAAGCGAGGGTTGAGGCCGCGCAGAAGGGCGAGGACGAGCTGCGAGTCCGCCACAGGATGGCCGACGTCGCGAAGAGCGGCGGCCTTGACCTTCAATCGCTGGCAGTACGCCGAGATGGTGTTGTCGCCTTGCACCATGGAATGGAATTCGTTGAGAAGGAAGATGGCGCGCGGCTCCCGGTTGGCGCGGAAAAGCCCCTCAATGGCCACCCACAGATCGGGGGCGGTCGGATCAGGGCCGTCCATGGCGAGGTCGAGAACGGAGTCGTCGACGGAGCCGGAGATCCAGCCCCGGACGCAGCACTCCGCGGCATCCCACTGAGGATCATCAGGTTGAGGAGGAACGGAGCCGTCGATGTGCGAGCGAAGGCCGAACTTGCCGCACAGCGATTTGAGGAAGAATGCCCACTTCGAATAGTTGGATTGGAGATCCAACGTGATCGGAACGTGAGCTTTGATGTTGACTGTGGCATAGGGATGAGCCATGATCGGGGGGAGGGGCGCAGCAACCTCGCTGCCAATGGCAGGCAGAGTGCCATCACCGGTGGCCGGTAGGGTGGCAGAGGCGGAAGCAGGGATGGTGGCCATCGGTGGTGAGGAGGGAGAAGGGGCGAGGGAGGGAAACAGAACGGAAAAAAGAGGATCTAATTGGCTGATACCATGTAGAGACACACCACACGCCCAAAGGGGGTGACCTTCATATATATATAGCCAATATGGCTGGGTATACATGGAATACAATCAAGTATACATGGCAGGTGCTAATCACATAAGGACCTGTCTAATATATCTAATAGTTATTGCATTCAGTATATTCCAAATGTAATCATAAACACAGAAGAAAACAGCATTTGTTACCTCATCCTCACCCAGGATGTTGTACATTATTGCTGCAGGAGCTTTCATTGAAGGGTCACCAAGAGGAAGGCCAAGAATAGCACGTAAATGCTGCTCATATTGTGAGGTGTAGCATGACTCTATTGTGTGATGCCCACTGTTGTGAGGCCTAGGGGCTACTTCATTCAATAAAATCTAGTAAAATAACACAAGGATAATGATGTAATCACCACTGCAGGAGGGTTAAATTTTGAAAAAATAAGTAGATGGTCCAACAAACCTGATTGTCTTCTGTTAAAAATAACTCTACAGCAAAAACACCAGCTCCTTCTAATGACTTGATAGCTTTTTCAGCCACGCTAGTAGCCAACTTCTTTATTTTGTCAGGTACCTCAGCAGGTGCTTCAACAACATGACATATGTTTTCCCTGAAGGTTCACACACATTCTTTGTATTTTTAAAATTTAAAAGTACAGAGCAAACTGTAATTCAAAGAAAGAAACAAGAATGAGTAACAAACTATCATAACAAAAAAAAGTCTTACTTGTGAATTGTTTCAACAACAGGATAGCAGACAGTAGAGCTGTCTCTGCTCCTTGCCACAATTACAGAAAGCTCCTATATACAAAGGATAGAGAATACAGTAAACTATAATTATAATTAACAGAAGTACCTAAAAAGTCCTCATAACAGTATCACACAACGAAAATAGTGATCGCCTATGAACCATGATTAAGAAAGCATTACACCAGTCATTCTCATACAAACAGGATACCTTATAGCAGGCTCTTTTTTATTAACAAAGAGAGCAAATATCTTCTAGTCAACTTGCAAAATACATCTTATATTCATATCAGCTACATGAAAATATCAGGAACACAAACATCAAGAATGATTAACAGATAGATAGCAGACCACTAGCATGATTTTGCAAAATGATTATGAGGGAAAAAAATCAATACCACACCTAAAAACGTCAATTTATAGAACATGAAGTTGAAATAAGATATCAAAATGAAAAAAGAATAAACCACAGGATTTGAACCTAAAATTGACAGACTAAAAAGAGTCATTTTCTATATGCATATCAAACAAAATTTTCACTAACCTTTACGAAAGGAGTCCACCTCTCAACATACAAGCCATGCTCAAACCCACCCAGTGCTGCAAGAAGTAAGAATGTGAACAAAACACTAGATTCAGAATTATAGACTTTAGTGCAGTTTTATCTACTTACAGGTTAATTTTCAAAGAAAAATGAGCAGTCCCTAGAGAAACCATGTGATTTTAAGAATTCAAAGAGAAAACCTAAATCATTTTTCAATCTACTTACAAGCAACAACAGAAGATAGCTCCTCTTTGTTCTTGGCTACTGCATTGCCTCGACCATCATATGCTAATCTCTTGCTTTTTACCATTAGAGGATAGCCAAACTTTTCCCCAGCTTCCTCTATACTGTGTAAAGTATCTACCTGCAAATCAATACTATTAAATTATGTAGAGACACTTAAAAAATACAATACTATCCAACAGGTTAGAAGTTTGTGCATTACTTCCATGAAGTCAGGCAATGGGATCCCACATTTTGAGAAATGCCTTTTCTGCCTGTACTTGTCCTGCGATTGATTGTGAATACACAACGAACTATCAGTAATTACCATAAATGAAGTAGTTGAAATAGGTACAATGAAGATCTTAGGATACATAATCTATGAAATTAGAATTACACTTATCTACAGTTGGTTGGTACTGCAAGATCAGAGATCGAGACAGGGTCACAGAGCTAATTTGTTAAAGTGTTACAGTTAGCGTAACAAAATCAGTTGAATACGTAGCTGTGATCAGATTTTTTTTAATCTCTGGCGAGAAAGTACTGTATATACATGTTGGTGTTTGGCACAAGGAGAGGAAAATTACCTGAATAATCATGATTGTGGAGGCTTTAGGCTCGCAGTCAACACCCTGTTTTTCCAGCCTCTCGAGTGCGGCGGCATCAACATGCTCAATCTCTACTGTTAGGACCCCACACCTAATAACAGATGATTAAAAAAAAGATGAACGGAAGCAGCCAACGGGCATTGCATATATACGGCCTCCAAACAAGCGTGAAAGGATTGCAACTTAGCCGACCTCTTGGCGAACTCCCGGACCGTGTCCCCATCAGTGAAGCTCCCGACGACGTGCTCATCGCAAACCGAGCTCGCGGGGCAGCCCGGAAGGGGGTCGAGGATGACGATTCTAATCCCCATCTGGCTCGCCGCCTGGCAGAGCATCTTCCCGAGCTGGCCTCCCCCGAGGACTCCGACGACGGTGTTGGTGACGCCGTGCACCGGCGGACCACCCTGCCTGGAACACAGCACAACACAAGCATCCATCAGGCCGGCCTGTCACAAGCTCTGGCCATCGCGGCCGGCGCGAATTGGTAGGACAGGACACGGAGTGACTCCGCTCGGTGCTCACCCGTCGTGCGGGAGCGCGGCGGGCTGCATGGATGCCCGGGCGCGCAGCGAGAGGAGAGGCGGCGGCGGTGGCGGCGTGGACGCGGGGCCCCGCGGCTTCCAGGACGCACGGCGCGGGCGGGCGCCCGCGGACGCGGAGGGGAGGTAGGGGGACGACGAGGAGGAGGGGGCGGTGGAGGCAGGGGACGGCACGCTGAGGAGCCTGGCGTGCATGCTCTCTCACTCCCGGAGGCGGCCGGTGGCTAGGGCTCAAGCAGGGTTTAGCAAGGGGGGCACGACAGGTGCGGCGCGAGAGGTGAGGAGCGGTCGGTCGTGGGGGGGCGCGGCGGCGGCGGGGCGGCGGCGCGGAAAGCGATTTGTGCTTCCTTTTGAGCGTGGCGCCGCTCGCTACCGCTATGCAATGGGAATGGGGCAATGGGCATCTGCTTCTCCGCCCTCGCTACGCTATACGGGCTTCGGGCTGTGGCGCATTTGCAAGTTGCAGCACGAATCTTTCATCTTTGCCCTGAATGGGCTGAACTGAACCAAACATAATAACATATATTGGGCTAAAAATTAATGCTGTTTGAATGAACTAGACTAACATCTGGTCCTATTAGTTCCTATGAGTAAATCAGTGAACTAACAACTAGTCCATGACTAGTGGATTAATAATTAGTCTGCCTGTTTTGATATTTAGGAACTAAAAATTAGTGAACTAGTTGTTAGTTCTATGAATCCAAACAGAGCCTAATTAACTGTGGTTGGCTTGTTTAGTTGGCTAACAACTACGAGTGGTTAAAATTTTAGCTAAAAAAATTAGTCCACTTATTAGTCCTTTTGTTGTAATGCACTATAGATAATTTAAACTCCACTCAAAAAAGTAGAGCTAATTTAAACTAAAATTAGTTAGCTAGCAATTACCTCTTGGTATCCAAACATGTTTAAAATCTAGCTGTTCTTGATGAGGGAATTTGTACTTAAGATGATTATTACCTTCGTTACTCAGGCCATCATCTGGCACAGCTGAGGCCCAGACGGGGGGACCTCACACAGCATTAATTTTGGGCCTAATTAGACCGTCATGGAAGAGGGGCCCAGGGACTAAAGAAGAAAGGGGCCTCTGGGACCTCGGCCCGCCAACCAAGTAACCATCAGCATCGGTTTAGAAACACGATCCACAGGTTGGATAAAGAAATTGCCAATCAAGAAATAGCAAAGTGTAAAGTACTAGTATAACCTATTGAACTGTGGAGGGTTATAAATTTTTGCTATTTCAGTTATGGTTTATTTAAAAAAGACAAGCTTCACAGAAAAGGATCAACATCCTACCAATTTAATTGGCTGAGTAACTATAGTACTAAAACTTTTTTGAAAATCTCTGACTGGAGCAGTTACTATTATTGGCCAGAAACTATACGAATTTAGTTATTTCATTCAATCAAAATATAAAAACAGAAGGGAAAAAATCCACGAGTTGAGGTCCCAATGATGGGCGGCAGGCCACCCAATGATGAGACCGAGAGGAGCAGGAGAAGACGCGACGCGGGCGAATCCAAGCGGCACAATGAAAGTGCGGTGAACCTCTCCTAATCATATCAGTAATCAAATCTCCTCTCCCAGACGAGAGGAGGGCAACAAAAGCGCGACGCGCGGATCCACATCGCCGATCCGGAGAAGGCATGGCTGCATGGGTTGGGCGTCGCGAAAACAAAACATCCCGTGATCTCGTCTCCGTCCGTCTCTCTCATGCAATGATGCGTTTCGGAGAAGTTGCCGCGGCGCCGCCGCCGAGCTAAGTCCCACAGCTTGTGGATCTCGTTGCGTTGCATGCACACGATGCCACGGCATATGGACACAGCAGCAGCGCCCGTGCTTCACCTCGACATCTTCTTACTTTTCTCTCGGTAGGTTAGGTATTTTCGGTTGTCAGCGATATTAATTATCATGGTGCGCTCTACTCTATAACGTACCAAAGGACCTGAAGACTTAAGTATATGGTAAATTTTGAGTTCTCTATACATAGTAGAAAAGCAACGTATAGCGTCGCCGCTGCTAGTCCCCGATGCAAATTTCGCCGTTGCTAGTCTTTTTATGTAGCCTACAAGGCTCCTACTAAGCTACACGCTTATACCTTGTTTTGCGATAATGATACAATTAAGACGTCCGAACGGACGAACGCCTCCTTCCGCTCACTCCCACATAGGCACGGAGCCAGCAGTGGGGCTAGGGGGGCTCCAGCCCCCCCCCCACCGCTCCCGAGCAAGCGAAGCCCCCTAAAGCCGCCGCCTGAGAGTTCAGCTGTAGATGTACAGGAAGGAGGGGCTGAGATTTGCTGAACCTCTTTTCTTGCTAATTGGACCAGATCTATAGAGGTAGAGGATTATCCAGACAAGACCCAATCTAAAGTCCAATTAGTAAAAAAAACCTGTCTCAAGTTCCCAATCGAGCGGTGGCTTCAGGCGTAGGCACGCGACTCCTACAACGACGCGGCCATGTAGGGTCTCGGGCGAGTGGGGAGCGACCGAGTGGCTAGGCAGTGCCAGGCGCGGCTGGCGAGCTGTGAGCGAGCAGCCAGGCGTGGTGGCGGGTGAGCGGGCGCTAGCGGCCAGCGCCCAGCGGGCATGCCGACGCCATTGTTCAGCCCCTCCTAAAATTTTTCCTGGCTTCGTCCCTGCTCCCACACGCGCCGCTCGTCCAGCGACCCTATCTGCTCGTCCCGTCCACGCGTCTCGATGCTTGCTGCATCGTTTCCTCCCTCGTCGCCGTGCCCATCTGCCCACCCCACTTCGTCATCTCGCCTCCGTGCAGTCCCCTGCAGCGCCGCGCCCCATCCCTTGCAGCCTCCTCCACACCGCATTCCCCATCGGGCCCAGTCTGCCTCGCCTGTCTCCACCGTGCTATCTGCTCGCCGTGGCCAGCCCGCTCGCCGTGACTGCCTCCACCGAGCTAGCGAGTCGCGGACGTCTCTACCGAGCCGGCGAGCCTCCACGATGGATGCTCCAGCAAGCAGGGGGGACAAGATTCGTGTGACGCCACGCTCGCCGACGAGTTGTTCATGCTCGTGCTGCTGCTACACAGTGAGGTCCATGCGCCGTTGTCGACCTCCGTGCCGGCGTGCCTCCATTCGTCTAAGCAAAGCCCATGTTGCAAGAGTATGTTTCAAGTGTTTCAGATGTTTCATCTAGATGTTGCAAGTGTTTCATCTTGATGTTGCAAAAGTAGATTGAAATGTTGCGCATGTTGCGGTGGCTATACACGATGTTTCAAGTGTATATTCCAAATGTTTCATCTCGTTTTTCAGACGTATGTTTGCACGTGTTTCATCTGGATGTCGCATATGTTTTCCTACGTATGAAGTGTTTTAGGTGTTTTTTTGCAAGTGTACACATGTTTATGTTGTAAATGTTTCATCTGAATATTTTAAAAGTAGATCTGGTGTTGCAACTAGTGTTTTCGTATGCATGTTTCATATGTTTCATATGCCTTCAGACGTATGTTGCAAGTTTTGCATCCAGATGTTTCAAAAGTAAATCGGGTGTTGCATCTCTGTCTTCGCTTTTCTGCTGCCTCACTTTCGCCTCGATGTCTCCTCCTCCTGGCGTTGGCTGGGCATCCGCCGCCCCTCCCCTCTCTTCTGGATGGTGGCGTAGCCACCTGCTATAGCTGTTGGCCGCATGCATGCACGTGAGAAGCTGAGGGCACGAGCGGGGACTCCCCCCGTGCAGTCGGGCCCCGCGGGCCCCGCGTAGGCAGGCGCGGAACGCAGGTGCGCGCAGGAGGGGGGAGACGGAGTGCAAGCGCAGACGTCCTAGCGCTAGCACTGCCTCTTGTTTTGTCCATATCTAATTTGATTTACTTTCGATTTGCGTACTTGTGTGCTAGGTACGTGGGCCACACATGGTTGACAAGGAAACAAGAACTGATCAGATGGTTTTTCGGTTGAGTTCTTTCTTAAAGCTTTTTTGAGTGAGTTGAGAGGAATTGTGAAAGAAATGCTAGATGAATTGCATTGAGGAAAGTTGGAGCTAAGAAGACTAAACTATATATGTCATTATAATCCTGCTACCTAAAGTGAAAGTAGCTTCCAACATCAAACAATACGACTTATTTGCTTGTTGAATGTGATTTATAAGCTGGTGACAAAGGTGTTAACCATAAGGATGACAAAAGGTAGTAAACAAAGTGGTAAGTCAATTTCAGATAGCCCCCGGTCGGTATCTCTTCAGATCCAATATTCACTCATAGCAAACCTAGGCAACTAGCCATCAAGAACCTCTCGTAAAACTTAAGCATATGAGATAAAGAGATCTACTTCAAATTTGATGTACGGTACCTGTACCTGAACCAGTATAAATCAGTCTCTTGTATGCTAACATTCTGATTCCTTGTGCGTGATAAGCTGATTCGTATTACCGGAGTAAACAGTTCTGACAAGATGGTACTTAGTGAGTGTGTTGGGCTATGTAACAGAACCGACCAAATTATAAGAGCACAAGTACGAAAACAAGCACCGAAGCGCTCAAATTTTCAAACTTGAGCCCATATAATCCCGGTAGTCAATCGAAATCACGAAGGATTTCAAACCAAACTGCTTACAACCAGGATCGCATCATTCAACATACACATCGTACATTACATTTCACAAGAAGTTCCGAAATAAGTTTACACCACGGAGTAGCAAATATTACAAACCAAGTTTGAAAGTAGCGGAAGCATAACACACACACTAGTTAATTAAATACTGCCAGTCTGGATGATCGACAACCCGCAAAAGCATGAGAAAAGTACATAAAGACGATCACGCCCTTGTGATCTAGTCATCATCACCCGCAGGGTGGAGACACGTCTTGCAGAATCCCTGATAAAGCATGTCATCTGCAACAGGAGGGAATAAACCCTGAGTACTGGAATGTACTTAGCTAGACTTACCCGTCGAAAACCAGAAATAAGATGACACCAAGGATTATGCAAGGCTTACACAAGAGGCTAGCTGACATAACATTTTGCATAAAGGCATAAGTAATTGAAACTCTTATAATCTGTACTAGCAGTTATTTTTAGCATTTACCTGTCATCTATCTTAGCACCTGTACTAAACATGCACTTGATTATAATCAAACAACATTATTATTATATCCATAGCAGGTATATCATTATGGCAACATTGTATCATTCCCTTAACCACCAGTTCATTTAATGAGTTCTACGTTGTCGCTGCTCAAGTCAAGTGCTCACTAACCGGGAGCGACGGCGATTCGAATCGAATTCCTATCCAGCTGGAGGGGTATTTCTAACACTCACCGCGCAGGCCCCTGCCAGGGTCGCACAAGCCACCGTTTCATATGATTCAGGAATCGCGGGTCCGAATGATGTCGCGACCCCAAGGGCGACACTCTGCCAGGTGATAGGGACTCTAACCCCCCCTTGGTCTCACGCCAATGTCCCCAAGCACATCCTTTCTCTCCTTCAAGAAGCAACCTACCATTCGATTCCCGGCCTGAACCACATTACTCGGCTTCGCGGTCGGAACGACTTATCCGGCCAACTAAGTGTTAGACTGCGTTCAACATGACTCAAGGACGTACAGCGAATCGGTCCTTAAACGACTCAGACGGGCATAGCTCCACACCCAAGACGTGAAGTGTCTTGCGGCTATACTATCGAATTTCCGCCCGGTCTCAATTTCATTTTTAAGCATGGTTCCATCCACGATAGCCATAAAGCCACTCGTGACTCCTTCCTACATCTCGCGGATAACCGAAAATCACCCGACTTCTACCGTACTAAGCAGGGCTAAGCATTGACACGTGCCTAAACCTAATATAGGATTACGTACGATATCTGGACAAGGACAGGTATAATGCAACAAGTGTTTCCATATAACTCCTACAACTTAATGCATTAAACAATTAAAAGTACTCAAGATATATTTATAAAACGATGGGTTCAGCATGCACCGGGGCTTGCCTTTCAGAAAAGTTGAAGGCCGATGGTCAGGACACTCAGGAAGGTCGTCTGCGGGCACTCCTTCGCCTGCTGGATCCTCGGGCTCCTGCTGCTCCTGGTCCTCCTCCGGAATCACAGGCTCGAATTCGAGGAGTGTCACCCCCTCCGGTGCACCTATTGCATGAATGCACAATAAATATAATGAATGCATAAATGGGTGCAACATGCCCGGAATGAAATGCATTTCAGAATAAAATACTTTATTCAAGTTATTTTATTAGTACGTGCAAATCTCTTCTCCAGTAGAGAAGTACTCACCTAATCTACTTAACTTAAGATAAAGCTGCTCATCCTCAGTTAAGGCCCCAACACCTAACAATTACAAAAGTAGCATGTCTTAGGATATTACACCATATCAATCAGCAAAACACCACAGTAAGCATTCTGGACAGCAGCTACTTGTTTTTATCACAACTGAAGATTTACAATTCCAAAAGATATGATCTAAGACAATCTGGAAAGCCTAAGAAATGCACTACAATTCATTTTCAGACCTCAACTCCAAACTCCTAAGTTTTCCATGTTAAACTTCACAAGTTCCAGAATCTGTCCTCTCAAAACAGAGAGTAGCAGATTTTGAACTGCCACTTTAAACAACAGTAACTCTCAAACTACTAAGCCAAATGCTCCCAAATTTTGACACAAGCTCATTTACAAGTTTTACTACAACTATGGTATTTACAAGTTTTACAGCAACCACCTTTACCCAAGGTCAAACCTAGAATTACTATCAGCTGTCCAGAAAACCTAAAATTACAAAGGTTAAATATTTATTGATGTGACCAACATTCTCTAAGACCAAACTAATACTACTACAAGTTCACAAATGTCACAAAAACACCAGAAAGTAAGGTGTGCCCACCTAGAATATTTATTTATACTCATTTCTTATTTTACTTAATTAATTAGGTGGAATTTTAAACATATATGTAAACTGCTCCCAAAATTCTACAAAAATTACAGAGGACTCTTTGACCCAAAAAGAGACTACTGTAAAAATTTGAACTAAATTTATTTACAGGAACTCCCTACACAAAATTCACAAGCTAATAAGGCTGATTTTTGCATAAATAGGAAACCCTATTGAAAAGTGTCAAACAACAGATTTCATATTTTTCTTAGACACTTTAAGACACCAAGACATTCTCCAAAAATTTATAAGAACATTGCACATGTAGAAAAATTACTAAAATTCCTTTAAGCATTTCCTAAAATAACAAGATAGCATTATAACTTAAAAAGTACTTAAGCACTGATGCCCAAATTTTTACCAGAGCTAGGGCTAGCATAGAGTAACCTACCCACCAAATTTTTATGATTTATGGAACACTACAGCTCAAGTTATAAATTTAACAAATTTGCATGCATTCCAAAACACATTTAAAGGATCTATTAAATTCTCCTAGAAATTAAACATCACATTCCAGATTTATATTTTTCTAAAATACTACACATCATGTAGACCCTAACAAAATTTATCTCATGATTTTTGGATCATTAAAATCCTAGATCTATATTTTTCCAACTTGTACAAAAATCAGTGACAAAATAATAAAAATGAATTTCATTTCGGATGAACTGGGCCGGCCCGGAAAACTCGGCCCACACTCGCGCGCGCGCGGCCCGCTCAGCGCTCCCGCCCGCGCGCGACACTGACGGGCGGGCCCCCGCGGTCAGTGACCGGAGACAGGGGAGCGGCAGCCGTGAGCTCCGGCGAGCCCAAGCTCGTCGGAGGGAAGCTCGCCCGGAAAATCGAGCCCACCCACGCGTTCCCCGTTCCGTAACGCTTCGATTCATGCTAGTGGATGAGCTTAGGTTGGAGCGGGAGGGCTCGCCGTCGTGAGCGGCGGCCGGTGAGGGTCGGGTGAGGGTATGCCGTCGCCGGTGAGGCCGCACGGCCATATCTAAGCTCGGTACGAGCTACACTACGCCCGGGCGAATCTATTGAGGTAGAAAGGAGGTTTGGAAGAGGTCCTAACTACCCTGGCCACGGAGTGCCGTGACGCGGTGCGGTGAGCGCGACGACGGTGGTTGTCGTGTTCCGCTCCGGCGAGGTCGCATCCCACTGTAAGGTCATGCCTAGAGCTAGAGGAAGACCTACACTATTCCGAACGCTGACCACAGAGAGAGGAGGGTGAAAGAGGACGTCGGTGGTGAGCTCGCAATGGCGGCGGCCATGGCGGAGCTCCGCACCGCCGAGGTTTGATTGGGTGATTTGCCCTCTACCTTGACCCAACGGCTGACCCAATGTGCGGAGGTTGTAGAGTATGGGCAGGCGGTGCTGTTCGTGAGCTCTCGGGTGTGGTGGCGCGGTGGTTGGCGCAACCGAAGGCGGCGGAGCCGGCTGTGGGGGTGGAGGACGCTCGGTCGCCTTACCGGTGAGCTGGGGAAGGAGGGCGATGGAAATGGAGGGGGAAGCGGGTCGTCCTGGTCTTCATGCTGAGCTCGCAGGCGACGTGGGGCGTCGGCAGAACACGCGCGCCACGCGGCCACCGGGCTCTGCCCGAGCGCCACGACGCGGTCGGCCGTCCGACTGAATGGCGAGGTCGACTGACCGATGAGGCCGAACGGTGACTGTCAGTGCAAGTTTGACGCTGATTATCTTCCAACACAGCGCGATTTGGTCCAAGATGACAACATCAAATTCGTAGAGCTATGTGAGGGCAACAAAATTGTCAATTGGAGCTTAGACTGGTTCGGCCTAGATTTGAAACTACAGAGCTCCAAAGTGGGTCACCTGAAAACTAAAACTTAGTTTCAGTCACTATGCCGACTGAAACCCGATTTTCTAGGCACCAAATCTCCTAAACTATTGAGAACCAGGTGATGGTGATATTGACAATGTTGTAGAGCTATGTGTGGACAACAACTTTGTCAATTGGCTCAAAGGCTGGTTTGGCCTGGTTTGTGAGTTACAAGTTGCTAAAGTGAGGTACAGTGAAACTGAAAAGTCCAATTTCCAGACTTAGAATTTTTCTAAGTGTTGATCACCACTCAAGCTGACTTGTGGGCCATTTTTGAGCATGCTCTGGTCATTTTCATGAGATGGCCATATTAGAACTTTTGTTCCTCATGAAATTCTCTACAACTTTACTTAAGGGTGCTCTTCCATGCAAGGTCTCTAAATTAGACTTTTTAACTGGTCAAACTAGAGCCTTCTAGGGTCAAATGGTGGTCAACTCCTCTTGGAGGGCAAATTTGAAATTTTGGTCAACATGAAACTTGTTCCAAATGTTACCCTAAGTATAACTAAGGTGTTGTAGGTCATGATTGGCTACCTTACCTTTTTGTTACACCAACTATCAAATACTTCATGAAATAAATCAAACAAACCCTAGAATAATCACATGTGTTGCATCACATAAAATAACAAACATGAATGATGCATGCTTATGCTTATGCAATGCAAATGCAATGCAATTATGGAGCTAAACACTTGAGGTGTTACAGCCCTCCCCCCTTATAAAAATCTCGTCCCGAGATTTGGAAAGCGTGCCATTTTTCATAGAATTCTTTATAACCATCCCGCAAATAATCCTCCCGTTCCCACGTAGCATCACTCTCACTTCCCTGATTACTCCACATCACTTTGTACCACTTAACCACTTTACTTCTAGTTACTCGTTCCTGAGTATTGATCACTCGGACTGGCTTTTCTTCATAGGTTAGGTCGGATTCCAGCCTGATATCACCTAAAGGAACTTGTTCCTCAGGAACTCGAAGACACTTTTTAAGCTGAGATACATGGAAAACGTTGAATATGGCTCTCATCTCAGGAGGCAACTGGATTTTGTACGCAACAGCTCCACTCTTGCCTATGATCTGGAAAGGACCCACGTATCTTGGTGCAAGTTTCCGCTTAACACCAAAACATTGGACACTCTTCATTGGAGAAACTTTCAAATAAACGAAGTCTCCAACTTCAAATTCGAGTGGTTTTCTACGACGATCCGCATAGCTTTTCTGTCTCGCTTGTGCTGCAGCCATGTGTTTCTGGATGGTACGGACTTGTTCCTCGGCTTCCTGGACAAAATCAATGCCATAATACCTTCTTTCCCCAGCTTCTACCCAGTTTAGTGGAGTTCGACACTTTCGACCGTACAAAGCTTCGAATGGGGCCATCTTAATACTCTCTTGATAACTATTATTGTACGAAAACTCGGCTAGAGGTAACCATTTTTCCCAAGAACCCTTGGATGAAATGACGCATGCTCGCAACAGATCTTCCAAGATTTGGTTAACTCGTTCTGTCTGACCCGATGTCTGGGGGTGATAAGCCGAGCTTCTCACTAACTTGGTTCCCAGAAGGTGATGCAAATGCTCCCAAAAGCGAGCAGTGAACTGGGGACCACGGTCAGATATGATAGTACGAGGTATCCCATGAAGCCGGACTATCTGATTGAAGTACAACTCAGCATAGTCAGTGGGACGATAGTCCACTCTCACTGGAATGAAGTGAGCTGATTTGGTCAAACGATCAACAATTACCCAAATAGAGTTATGATTTTTGACAGTAGGAGGAAGTCCGACAATGAAATCCATACTTATCTCTTCCCATTTCCAGCCTGGAATGGAAAGTGGCTGAAGCAACCCAGCTTTCATGTGCACAACTTTAACTCTACAGCAGGTGTCACACCTAGCCACATATGCAGCTATTTCTTTCCGCATCTTGGTCCACCAATAAAGTGGCTTCAAATCATAATACATCTTATTACTACCAGGATGGATGGACAACTTGGATGAATGTGCTTCGGATAGGATCTGTTCTCTCAGCTCTCGGTCCTTAGGTACCACTAATCTATCTTTGAACCACAACACACCTTCTTCATCTACCCTGAAATGCTTAGTTTCTTCCTCTTTCAGCTTACGTTTTATGTGAGATATACCCGGATCAGTCTTTTAGAGCTCAATAATTCGGTTTCTGAGAGTACCACTGACAGTGATGTTGTACAGGACTGCCGGATGTAACAGGCGAGATTGGTAAAAATCAGTTTCAATTAAGGAATGGCAATGAGACTTACGGCTTAAAGCGTCCGCAACCACATTTGCCTTGCCTGGGTGATAGTGTACTTGAAGATTATAATATTTAATCAACTCGAGCCATCTTCTCTGACGCATATTTAGCTCGGGTTGAGTGAAGATGTATTTGAGACTTTTATGATCGGTGTAGATATTGCAGACATTTCCCAGCAGATAATGCCACCATACTTTCAAAGCATGAACAACTGCAGCCAGTTCTAAGTCATGCGTTGGATAATTCACCTCATGCTTCTGAAGTTGTCGGGAAGTATATGCAATCACTCGGCCTTCCTGCATCAAAACACCTCCCAAACCTATGCCTGAGGCATCACAGTAAACATCAAAAGGTTTCTCGATATCCGGTTGCACCAAAACCGGAGCCGAGGTTAGGAGGGTTCGTAGTTGGTGAAAAGCCGCATCACACTCAGGAGTCCAGACAAACCTGGTGTCTTTTTGCAGCAACCGAGTCATGAGTTTGGCTATTTTTGAGAAATCCGGGATGAAGCGACGATAATAGCCAGCCAACCCAAGGAAACTCCGGACCTCGTGAACCGAGATAGGAGCCTTCCAGTTCAGTACTTCCTGTACCTTGGCGGGGTCCACCATAATTCCTCCATCGGACAACACATGCCCAAGGAAAGGTACTTCTCGAAGCCAGAATTCGCACTTACTGAACTTTGCATATAGTTGATGTTCACGCAGTCTTGTGAGGACTATACGCAGATGTTCAGCGTGATCCTCCTCATTCACAGAATATACCAGGATGTCATCAATAAATACCACCACAAACTTGTCCAATTCAGGCATAAACACCGAATTCATCAAGTACATGAAGTGTGTGGGGGCATTTGTCAAGCCGAAAGACATAACAAGATACTCATAAAGACCGTATCTGGTAGAAAAGGCTGTCTTTGGAACATCTTCCGGGCGGATTTTAATTTGATGGTAGCCAGATCTTAGATCGATCTTGGAAAAGACTTTAGCCTTGGACAACTGATCGAACAAGATGTCGATACGTGGTAGAGGATACTTATTCTTAACAGTGACCGCGTTCAGAGGTCTGTAGTCCACGCACATCCGCAAGGTTTGATCCTTCTTCTTTACAAAGATAGCAGGGCATCCCCACGGAGACGAGCTAGGACGAATCAACCCTTTCTTCAAAAGTTCATTCAATTGCACCTTAAGTTCAGCTAGTTCATTTGGAGGCATCCTATAGGGTCTCCTAGAGATGGGTGCGGTGCCAGGCAACAACTCGATTTTAAACTCCACATCCCGATCCGGAGGGAGTCCCGGCAATTCATCGGGAAAAACGTCCGGAAATTCATTTACTACGGAAATTTCAGCCAACGCCTTTGCTTGCACAGCATGAATTTCCCCCGACAATTCAACCTTACATCCCAAAGTCAAGTTATTACAAGGCCTCACTCCTTCACAGGGAGGCACAAAAGACGATCCTAACATTATAGGCACGTGATGACTACTCTAAGCATCATCCTCCGAGTCAGTGTCAAGGATCTCCCCGCCGTCCTCATCACTGACAGGCTCTAACTCCTCGTCTTCTTCTTCTTCTGGCTCTTCCTCTGGTGCTTCTGCAGGTGGGGCATCCTGTGGTCCATCAACCTCCACTTCATCATCATCCTCAGCCATGAAGATTCCCGAACCCATGTCCTCATCGGCGTTGTTGTTTTGAGGCAGCAGGGGATTAAGCTCGTTGTTCAGGCGGTGCACTTCTTCATGAAGATTATCATTGTATTCTTCAGCGTTCTCCAACTGTTGCTCGAGCTCAAACTGACGAGCTCTCAGAACGTTCTCCTCGTGCCAGGCTTCATCCCTCTGTTCCATCACACGGACCAACATGCGCTGACAGTTGCGGTTTGCCACTGTCAACCTCTGGACTGCAAGCGTTTCTTGATCACGATCATGAATCACTTGTTCCAGTTGTTGCCGTGCTGCATTCCTGGCGGCAGTCACTTCAGCCAACTCTGCCCTCAGCCTTTCCACCTCAGTAGGCTCAGGGCGGGGCTCACGTGGAGCGAGCTGGTGACGCGGTGCCCTGCCCCCAGTGGACTTACGAGCGGTCCTCTTGGTACGTGCCATCTGTAGCAACAAGATAAGATACGACTTAAAGTGAGGATCATTTAGGGGATACGAAATTTACTTTAGTCGGGAGTATAGAAATTTTTAAGGAGGGAGTAAATGATATGTATGATATATTTAAACATGATGCATGCACGTTCCGTACGCCCTCTCACCTTAGTAGAAACCTAAAGTTCTAACGCTAGGCGGTGGCATACATACGTTCTCTCATATAAGCGAAACTATCGGTCTACTCGTTACGCTGTTAGTGTACCTGCAGAAAATTTCATTGCAGCCCAACAATTCCCAATATATGCACACAAGAAAGCAGTAAATTAAATACTTTCCATATACACATCCCCGGATGTATATATTTCAGTATCAAAGCTACCCAATTGATAGATGCCCACAATTAAGTGCTTTTACATAGTTACATGGTTTAAACATGTAAAGATGTAAGTCACCAAAACTACTCTCCCCTAGACCGCTGGTTGGACGATCATGCTCTCACAACTCACACTTACCAGAGCGTCGAGGTAATTGATCCATACATTACCACCCAAGTGGATGGCATCCATACAATATCACGCCGTATGGACGACGAAACAGAAACAAACAAGGCCCCCAAGTTAGTCTTTATAATAAGCCACCTAAGAGTCCTTATTTGGGCTAAGGGATGTGATCACTGGCATACGTATAAAATAATTTTTTAGAGTTTAACCCTTTTCGCAAACAAATACTTTTGTTTTTAATTACTCGTAAGATGTGTTTAATGTTGAATTATGCTCCGGTACCAGCTGTAACAGAACCGACCAAATTATAAGAGCACAAGTACGAAAACAAGCACCGAAGCGCTCAAATTTTCAAACTTGAGCCCATATAATCCTGGTAGTCAATCGAAATCACGAAGGATTTCAAACCAAATTGCTTACAACCAGGATCGCATCATTCAACATACACATCGTACGTTACATTTCACAAGAAGTTCCGAAATAAGTTTACACCACGGAGTAGCAAATATTACAAACCAAGTTTGAAAGTAGCGGAAACATAACACACACACTAGTTAATTAAATACTGTCAGTCTGGATGATCGACAACCCGCAAAAGCATGAGGAAAGTACATAAAGACGATCACGCCCTTGTGATCTAGTCATCATCACCCGCAGGGTGGAGACACGTCTTGCAGAATCCCTGATAAAGCATGTCATCTGCAACAGGAGGGAATAAACCCTGAGTACTGGAATGTACTCAGCTAGACTTACCCGTCGAAAACCAGAAATAAGATGACACCAAGGATTATGCAAGGCTTACACAAGAGGCTAGCTGACATAACATTTTGCATAAAGGCATAAGTAATTGAAACTCTTATAATCTGTACTAGCAGTTATTTTTAGCATTTACCTGTCATCTATCTTAGCACCTGTACTAAACATGCACTTGATTATAATCAAACAACATTATTATTATATCCATAGCAGGTATATTATTATGGCAACATTGTATCATTCCCTTAACCACCAGTTTATTTAATGAGTTCTACGTTGCCGCTGCTCAAGTCAAGTGCTCACTAACCAGGAGCGACGGCGATTCGAATCGAATTCCTATCCAGCTGGAGGGGTATTTCTAACACTCACCGCGCAGGCCCCTGCCAGGGTCGCACAAGCCACCGTTTCATATGATTCAGGAATCGCGGGTCCGAATGATGTCGCGACCCCAAGGGCGACACTCTGCCAGGTGATAGGGACTCTAACCCCCCCTTGGTCTCACGCCAATATCCCCAAGCACATCCTTTCTCTCCTCCAAGAAGCAACCTACCATTCGATTTCCGGCCTGAACCACATTACTCGGCTTCGCGGTCGGAACGACTTATCCGGCCAACTAAGTGTTAGACTGCGTTCAACATGACTCAAGGACGTACAGCGAATCGGTCCTTAAACGACTCAGACGGGCATAGCTCCACACCCAAGACGTGAAGTGTCTTGCGGCTGTACTATCGAATTCCCGCCCGGTCTCAATTTCATTTTTAAGCATGGTTCCATCCACGATAGCCATAAAGCCACTCGTGACTCCTTCCTACATCTCGCGGATGACCGGAAATCACCTGACTTCTACCGTACTAAGCAGGGCTAAGCATTGACACGTGCCTAAACCTAATATAGGATTACGTACGATATCTGGACAAGGACAGGTATAATGCAACAAGTATTTCCATATAACTCCTACAACTTAATGCATTAAACAATTAAAAGTACTCAAGATATATTTGTAAAACGATGGGTTCAGCATGCACCGGGGCTTGCCTTTCAGAAAAGTTGAAGGCCGGTGGTCAGGACACTCAGGAAGGTCGTCTGCGGGCACTCCTTCGCCTGCTGGATCCTCGGGCTCCTGCTGCTCCTGGTCATCCTCCGGAATCACAGGCTCGAATTCGAGGAGTGTCACCCCCTCCGGTGCACCTATTGCATGAATGCACAATAAATATAATGGATGCATAAATGGGTGCAACATGCCCGGAATGAAATGCATTTCAGAATAAAATACTTTATTCAAGTTATTTTATTAGTACGTGCAAATCTCTTCTCCAGTAGAGAAGTACTCACCTAATCTACTTAACTTAAGATAAAGCTGCTCATCCTCAGTTAAGGCCCCAACACCTAACAATTACAAAAGTAGCATGTCTTAGGATATTACACCATATCAATCAGCAAAACACCACAGTAAGCATTCTGGACAGCAGCTACTTGTTTTTATCACAACTGAAGATTTACAATTCCAAAAGATATGATCTAAGACAATCTGGAAAGCCTAAGAAATGCACTACAATTCATTTTCAGACCTCAACTCCAAACTCCTAAGTTTTCCATGTTAAACTTCATAAGTTCCAGAATTTGTCCTCTCAAAACAGAGAGTAGCAGATTTTGAACTGCCACTTTAAACAACAGTAACTCTCAAACTACTAAGCCAAATGCTCCCAAATTTTGACACAAGCTCATTTACAAGTTTGACTACAACTATGGTATTTACAAGTTTTACAGCAACCACCTTTACCCAAGGTCAAACCTAGAATTACTATCAGCTGTCCAGAAAACCTAAAATTACAAAGGTTAAATATTTATTGATGTGACCAACATTCTCTAAGACCAAACTAATACTACTACAAGTTCACAAATGTCACAAAAACACCAGAAAGTAAGGTGTGCCCACCTAGAATATTTATTTATACTCATTTCTTATTTTACTTAATTAATTAGGTGGAATTTTAAACATATATGTAAACTGCTCCCAAAATTCTACAAAAATTACAGAGGACTCTTTGACCCAAAAAGAGACTACTGTAAAAATTTGAACTAAATTTATTCACAGGAACTCCCTACACAAAATTCACAAGCTAATAAGGCTGATTTTTGCATAAATAGGAAACCCTATTGAAAAGTGTCAAACAACAGATTTCATATTTTTCTTAGATACTTTAAGACACCAAGACATTCTCCAAAAATTTATAAGAACATTGCACATGTAGAAAAATTACTAAAATTCCTTTAAGCATTTCCTAAAATAACAAGATAGCATTATAACTTGAAAAGTACTTAAGCACTGATGCCCAAATTTTTACCAGAGCTAGGGCTAGCATAGAGTAACCTACCCACCAATTTTTTATGATTTATGGAATACTACAGCTCAAGTTATAAATTTAACAAATTTGCATGCATTCCAAAACACATTTAAAGGATCTATTAAATTCTCCTAGAAATTAAACATCACATTCCAGATTTATATTTTTCTAAAATACTACACATCATGTAGACCCTAACAAAATTTATCTCATGATTTTTGGATCATTAAAATCCTAGATCTATATTTTTCCAACTTGTACAAAAATCAGTGACAAAATAATAAAAATGAATTTCATTTCGGATGAACTGGGCCGGCCCGGAAAACTCGGCCCACACTCGCGCGCGCGCGGCCCGCTCAGCGCTCCCGCCCGCGCGCGACACTGACGGGCGGGCCCCCGCGGTCAGTGACCGGAGACAGGGGAGCGGCAGCCGTGAGCTCCGGCGAGCCCAAGCTCGTCGGAGGGAAGCTCGCCCGGAAAATCGAGCCCACCCACGCGTTCCCCGTTCCGTAACGCTTCGATTCATGCTAGTGGATGAGCTTAGGTTGGAGCGGGAGGGCTCGCCGTCGTGAGCGGCGGCCGGTGAGGGTCGGGTGAGGGTATGCCGTCGCCGGTGAGGCCGCACGGCCATATCTAAGCTCGGTACGAGCTACACTACGCCCGGGCGAATCTATTGAGGTAGAAAGGAGGTTTGGAAGAGGTCCTAACTACCCTGGCCACGGAGTGCCGTGACGCGGTGCGGTGAGCGCGACGACGGTGGTTGTCGTGTTTCGCTCCGGCGAGGTCGCATCCCACTGTAAGGTCATGCCTAGAGCTAGAGGAAGACCTACACTATTCTGAACGCTGACCACAGAGAGAGGAGGGTGAAAGAGGACGTCGGTGGTGAGCTCGCAATGGCGGCGGCCATGGCGGAGCTCCGCACCGCCGAGGTTTGATTGGGTGATTTGCCCTCTACCTTGACCCAACGGCTGACCCAATGTGCGGAGGTTGTAGAGTATGGGCAGGCGGTGCTGTTCGTGAGCTCTCGGGTGTGGTGGCGCGGTGGTTGGCGCAACCGAAGGCGGCGGAGCCGGCTGTGGGGGCGGAGGACGCTCGGTCGCCTTACCGGTGAGCTGGGGAAGGAGGGCGATGAAAATGGAGGGGGAAGCGGGTCGTCCTGGTCTTCATGCTGAGCTCGCAGGCGACGTGGGGCGTCGGCAGAACACGCGCGCCACGCGGCCACCGGGCTCTGCCCGAGCGCCACGACGCGGTCGGCCGTCCGACTGAATGGCGAGGTCGACTGACCGATGAGGCCGAACGGTGACTGTCAGTGCAAGTTTGACGCTGATTATCTTCCAACACAGCGCGATTTGGTCCAAGATGACAACATCAAATTCGTAGAGCTATGTGAGGGCAACAAAATTGTCAATTGGAGCTTAGACTGGTTCGGCCTAGATTTGAAACTACAGAGCTCCAAAGTGGGTCACCTGAAAACTGAAACTTAGTTTCAGTCACTATGCCGACTGAAACCCAATTTTCTAGGCACCAAATCTCCTAAACTATTGAGAACCAGGTGATGGTGATATTGACAATGTTGTAGAGCTATGTGTGGACAACAACTTTGTCAATTGGCTCAAAGGCTGGTTTGGCCTGGTTTGTGAGTTACAAGTTGCTAAAGTGAGGTACAGTGAAACTGAAAAGTCCAATTTCCAGACTTAGAATTTTTCTAAGTGTTGATCACCACTCAAGCTGACTTGTGGGCCATTTTTGAGCATGCTCTGGTCATTTTCATGAGATGGCCATATTAGAACTTTTGTTCCTCATGAAATTCTCTACAACTTTACTTAAGGGTGCTCTTCTATGCAAGGTCTCTAAATTAGACTTTTTAACTGGTCAAACTAGAGCCTTCTAGGGTCAAATGGTGGTCAACTCCTCTTGGAGGGCAAATTTGAAATTTTGGTCAACATGAAACTTGTTCCAAATGTTACCCTAAGTATAACTAAGGTGTTGTAGGTCATGATTGGCTACCTTACCTTTTTGTTACACCAACTATCAAATACTTCATGAAATAAATCAAACAAACCCTAGAATAATCACATGTGTTGCATCACATAAAATAACAAATATGAATGATGCATGCTTATGCTTATGCAATGCAAATGCAATGCAATTATGGAGCTAAACACTTGAGGTGTTACAGGCTAGATGTTCAAAACTTTGGGATGGTAGAGTTTTGGTTTCTGCTTTCGCCTATGTGTGAGAATTGGTTAAATGCCTCTTTGTAAACTGGTATTTCCAGTGACGGATTAGGGTTTCGATCAACATTACGCTTTCTAGTAAAGTCGGGCTAAAGCCTTTGATAAAAAAAAAGTATGTGGGTCAGTGGGTGTAGATACACGTAAACTGAACATGAACGGCGCGGTTCATGCATCATTTTGTTAGCTGTTTATACATGACACGACGTAGAGACGGCGAGAAGCAAACCAAGCTAAGCAAACATGCATATGCCCGGCCATTAAATGATTAAACCATATGATCCAACGCTCGCTGTTTGTTGCAAGATGCAACGACGACGGACGCATGTCCATCCGATCTTTGCTAGTAGATGCACGGGGACGGAAAATCGAACAGGGAACTTTACTATCTCGCTCACGAGCGTGTATGGGACGCTGACATGGACGCGCGCGACGAGACACGTCCCGGCCCGGAACCAGCTAGCCAGCCAGCCAGCCAGCCGCCTGTTTGATCCCAGCCGCAGATCTGGAGTGATCTAGGGCTTTCAGGCGTCCTCCCGGCCCTCCCCTTCATCTTCCAGCTCCCTCTATCCATGGATGCATCATGTCACGGGCTAACGACGCATCTGCTCCACTAATTAATCTACACTACACTTTTTCTCTGAGGCACGCCTGCAGGGCCTGTAGCCCTGTATATATAAAGTACCTCCAGTACATTACATTACCACACTCCGCATTCGAGCAAAGATCGAGTTAATTAGTTGCTACAAAAAAACATAGAATTATTGGCATCATCTCATCTCACTCCTCAATTAGCTCATAATTATATATTCTCAGTATTAATACCAAGCTAGAGTTCCCATAAGCTAGCTAGCTGTTCTTTCTCCGGATTGATACATAGATCAGTACAAGAGATTGTTCACCAGCTCTTTGGTTTGATTCTTCATGGCGCCTAATGGAGACGCAGCCGTCGTCGCGGCCGCACAGGCAGCAACCCCGGCGCCGGCGCCGGCGCCGGCTCCGAAGAAGGAGGCGTCGCGGCGGCAGTCGTCAAAGCCGAGGAAGATCTCGATGGAGGGGCTGCAGCGCGCCATGTCCGACCTGGCCCTGGAGCTGTCCAGGGACAGCAAGAAGGCCGCGGCCGCCGACGCTGCCGCCAAGGCCGAGCCGCCGCAGCTGCCGTCGATCGCGGAGCAGCAACAGCAGCAGCAGGCGGAGGAGGAGCTGGCGCGGTGCGAGTGCTGCGGCATGCAGGAGGAGTGCACGCCGCAGTACGTGCGCCGCGTCCGGGACCGCTACTGCGGGCGCTGGGTGTGCGGGCTGTGCGCGGCGGCGGTCAACGCCGAGGCCGAGAGGGCCGGCGGCAGCGGCGGCGGCACCCGCACGGTGGAGGACGCGCTGGCGGCGCACATGGCCGTGTGCGGGCGGTTCAACCGCGTGGGGCGCGCCAACCCCGTGCTCATGCAGACGGAGGCCATGCGGGAGATCCTCAGGAAGCGGTGCAGGTCCAACAGCCCCCGGGACCACGCCGGCGCGCTCGCCAGGAGCTCCAGCTGCATCCCCGCCATCACCAAGGACTTCAATTAGCATTTTGGTTGGGGGTGCTGGATGCATGTGCATCTGCATGCATCAAAGGCTTCAGCTTCATTAGCTAGCTAGCTCGGCATGGGTGGTCATGGATGGGCATGTATCTTCTGTACGTATGCTGTGTACTGTCAACATGGTGCTAGTATATAGTACTAGTAGTTAAGTCTGTAGTTATTTGTTTATGTGGTTTTGTTAGCTATCTTAATTTCATCATCTTTTCGTCAGGAGACCGGTTTTTTGTTTGCTGTGTGATACGTTCTGGTTGTAGTACAAGCTACCTACTCAGTATAAATTTTGCTAGAAAATTGAGGACATCACAATTGTTCATGGCTAATTCAAATGCTATACATATTTACCGCCCAAAATCAGGATGTGTTTTTAGCCTCTTAGCACCTGAATACAAACCTTTTTCGGATTATTATTAATTCGATCATCATCGCGTGTTTGGCATCCGAATTAAAGTGTTGTACATCAAAATAAAAATAAAAATGGGCAACCTGACGCGGCCAAAGGGTTTATATAAAGATAAAAATAGGGTGGATTTGTTTTCTAGACTATGGTTTAGAAAAGATTATATTAATAAACTATAAAATTGTAGTATCACAGTACCACTGTTCACAGTCTTGGTGTGGCTCCGGTACTCTCAGATGTTCCCACACGATGAATTATAACTCAGGGAAAAAAAGAGTGGACTTTAGTTCCACCGTTTTTTGCAGGTCAGCTGAGGGTCCTGTTTTTTCTTTGACGTTTCTTTCTTTCAACGTCGAAGTGGCCGTTTTGGGCTACAAGCCACTATGGGCCAAGTAATGCCTGAGTGGTGAGCCCGGATCTTCACAATTCCTGTAGAAATGTGCGAGAAGCCGAGCTAGACGTGTACAACTACCTGGTTTTTGGTGGAACTTGGGCCGTTGGCCCAATAGACCATTTTATAGAATTCTAATAATCTCAAAGCCCGCAACGCTGCAGCCTGCAGGGCAGAAGGTTGTACTCACGACACGTCACTGAAGAAGGAGCAGAAGAACCCCAAACGAGGGAAGCAATCAAGCAAGCTATGCCCGCGTCGTGGCGTTGGTAATTGGCATTGGCGGTGGGCGGTGGAGTGGACTGCGAGTGGAGACGCCGTGGTTGTTGAGGCAATTCAGCCCAATCCGAGCGATTCAGATTATGTTCCCATTAGAAAAATCTATAAAAGTGCCATGTCACGTTTCTTGCTGCGCGTAGGCCGCAAATGATATACTATTGCTTGTACTTCAATCATGCATGTATCCATCCGCGCCGATTATTCTGAGCTGCTGCATGCACATGCTCGGCGGCGCGGGTATCAACGGGCTCGATCGGCCGGCCGGCCGGTGCAGATGCCGCCAACACGTGCTCCCTCGTCGCCTCATTTGCAGAGACTTGTATCCTCACCAGCATCCCACCGTGTCGTGACCGACCATGATCTTCGTAATCCTGCAGCAAGGAGACCTTGTACGCCGATCGTGATAATCGCATCACCTGATCGATCGAGCTGAGGCTTCTTCTCATATCATCCGTTGACGTCGTCGCCAGGCTCGCAAGCACGTCGCCTTTGCCGTTGTCTGCTCAGAGTCGGAGCACAGGCAGCGCTGGCTACACCGTACTACCTGCCGACCTTGGGAGTTGGGAGGTGAGGTGATCGGATCCGGATCCTGAACAGCGGCGGCGGGCCACAGCCCACAGCTAGCCAACCGCGCGCGGGTCCGTCTGAATCTGATCTGATGGACCGGACCGGACGGGATCAAATTCCACACGTCGCGCGGGCGCGCCGGTGGTACACAACACACGCCAATTACTCGCGCGCGCGCCTCGCACATGCCTTGCCTTTGCCTACTACTACTAGCTACCTCCCTCGTCCCTCCCAATGATTAGCCACGCGCTATCCGGCCGGCTACGTGCTGCATGTTCCGTATAGTTCGCTCATCACAGTCACAGGACCGCCGCCCTCTCCATATGAGTGGTCGGCCGGCCGTCGCGTTCCGCCGTACCTGCAGCGGCTGCCAGCCGTCCTAGTCCAAGCTATACATGCTTGGGTGCTCGAGTGATCTGCCGACCCAACGACGTACGTGCACCGCGCAGGTGGTCCCCCGGCCGGCCCTGCTCGACTGCGGTTCCGGACGGGTCCTGCTTGCTGTGCCGTCCTGTGATGTACCGCCGATCGCCCGACGCTGACGTGCATGCGGCGCCCGAATTAATCTTGCTCCGATCCGCCCGGCCCGTCGTGGTCATGCCATCGATCGGCCGGGTCGTCGGAGCCGGACGGCTGGAGGCTTTGGGCGGTGGTGGACTCGCTTTCACCGTCGGTGATCACCGCGCCCCCCAGCCGTCTCGTCCATCGGTCGCTTCGCTACCTAGCTGCTGCTGCTACGCCTATATATATGCCTGTGTCTGAGTCTGGTGGTTGGGCGTCAGACGCGCACGTCGCCTGCGCACCTGGGAACCGAACCGACGGCGGGCGGCTGAGAGCAGAGCAGATCGAGCGCACGCATCACAGGCGTCGCGTTCCGCTGTGCTGTGCGTGCATCCACCGGTGCGGCCTGCGGCGTCGTGCCCATCAATTACTACGGCAGACGCGCGCACCGCCAGAAAACGACCTCTCGCTTGGATTTTTCTTCCTCTGTTTAATTTCTCGTTTCCTCATGACACTAGACACTGACAGTAGACGCTACTGTACTCCTAGCTAGCTGTGGAGCACACGCCACTACGCCACACAGCGATCGTCGTCGTCGTCGCCAAAATTAACTCGCAACCACGAATAACGCCACGAGAGCAGGAGACCACGGCTAGTAAGACCGAAAAAGTCACCACATGCACTTAATCAAATTTGATGTTGATGGAAAATTATCACCTCCACACAATGAATAAACCACCGCATTAACATTTAACAAGACATCAAATCATCTAGGGTGGTTTGATTCCTTATGGGCTCGACACTGAAGGGGACCCTTGTGACCACTTCCACTATACTTGGTTCACACGCTAAACTTAACATATGACTTTCTTTCCTTTTTGTCTTTTGCTTGTATTGAATGAAATTAAACTTCATCTTTGCATTTTTAAACTGTCATATTTTATTGCACGAACTTATGCTACCTGAATCGCAATAGAGTACACCCAAATTAACCATGTAATTATTAAATAAATCAGTAAAATATTACTTTGCTTCCCTCTTGACTATTCATTTTCTTGCTTCTGTTCTGGCCTTGTAGCACTGTTCATTCATAGTTCTCTTTCAGTGTCCCTCCTCTGTCGATGCTAGAGGTGGTTGCCTATTGCTTATTATCTGATCATCTGATTGCCAGCGTATTGTGTGACCGCCGGCAAGGGCATGCATGGGTCATTTAATTAAACTATCATTCCTTGTACGTGCAAGTGCCCTCAAAACAAATCTACAAGCACATGTTGTAATTAAAATAAGGTTGTCCAAGCCTAACAAAATATAATAAAAATATACTAATAAGTTGCATGAGTTGCATGCTTGTTAGACTAGAAGTGTAGTGTTTCATCTTGTTGTCTTCCAATACGGCAATGCTCCTATCAGAACGTCCGTCCGGACAGACGGGATGGACCCATCTCGCGCCGCCTCCCGTCTCGCACCGTGCGCCCTTGCACCACGCGCCTCGCATTTTCCTAAAAAACCTCGCGCCTCGTGAGCCCTGCGCATGTGCCCCGTGCCTTGCACGATCGCACTAGAACCGCCTCGTGCTGCATGTGCCCCATGCCTCGCGTCTCGTGCCGCACACCCCACTCGTGCCTCGCACCGTCCATACCTCGCGCTGCACTTCCCCGCGCTGCGTCAAATAGCTAGCCTCTATTGGGCGGCAGCAATTAGATGGGCATATGTTGCAACCATATGTTTCATGTGTTTCAGATGTATGTTGCATATGTTTCAACTGGATGTTGCAAAAGTAGATATAATATTGCATATGTTGTAATGGTTATACACGTGTGTTGCAAGTGTATGCTTCAAATATTTTATCTATATGTTACAAGTGTTTTATCTAGATATTGCATATTGCAGTGGCTATACACGCATGTTGTAAATATATATTTCAAATATTTTACATGTTTCATACCTATGTTGCAAGTGTTTCATCCGGATGTTGCATATGTTACAATATTGCATATGTTGCAGACATATGTTGCAAGCGTTACAAGTGTTTTATCTGGATATTGCATATTGCAGTGGCTATACACGCATGTTGTAAATATATATTTCAAATATTTTACATGTTTCATACCTATGTTGCAAGTGTTTCATCCGGATGTTGCATATGTTACAATATTGCATATGTTGCAGACATATGTTGCAAGCGTTACAAGTGTTTTATCTGGATATTGCATATTGCAGTGGCTATACACGTATGTTGTAAATGTATATTTCAAATATTTCACCTGTTTCATACCTATGTTGCAAGTGTTTCATCCGAATGTTGCATATGTTACAATATTGCATATGTTGCAAACATATGTTGCAAGCGTCTATGCAAAATGTTTCATCTGTTTCATACGTATGTTGCAAATGTGTTTATCTGGATGTTGTAGTTGCTATACACATATGTTGCAAACATATGTTTGTAAAAGTTTCATCTGTTTCAAACATATGTTGCAAATATGTTTATCTGGATGTTGTAGTTGCTATACACATATGTTGTAAACATATGTTTGTAAAAGTTTCACTTGTTTCAGACGTATGTTGCAGAAGTGCTTTCATGTTGCAACATTATCAGGCGTAGTAAGTGGGTGCATGCAGATGCAGTCCCCATGGGCGTAGAGGTCCCCCCACATGCGTGCACATCAGCAGGCACGAGACGCACAACTACATACGTAGGCGCACTAGCATACATAGGGCGGGTGTACGGGCGCAACAGTTGCATGCGGGACGGAGTTGCATGCGGGTAGACAGGATAGGCTTAGCAGCATCCATGGCAGGCGAGGCGGGCGCAACAGGTGGGGCAAGGTGGGCACGGACGTCCAGACGGGACCACGACGTTTTCAATGGTGCGGCATCGGTTTCCTCAAAAAAAAACAGTGCGGCACCAGCTTTACATGTTTTGGTTGATGATGAATAAAATAGTATTTCTTAATATATATAGTTGTCTCAGGATTTCAACAGATTAATCACGACATTATTTAAATAGTTACATGGTGTTTGTGATGTAATGTGGCATATGAACAATAATGTAGGCGACTCGTAAGATTAATTAAATTAAGTGCTAGCATACAAGAAAATGTTAAACAATACATAATAGAGTCGCATGCGTAAAACAAATTATACAGCACATGACATAGGACTATAGGAGTCACAACGCACAGCGAGGATGCAAAAAAAAAAAACATGATATGTGCCATAATAAATGAGGATGAAATTGTGAGCTTTCAATGTAGATTTTGTTGGAGTTGATATCAACCGGGTTTCATGGGACAAAATTCATCTTCTCTTTTCTATTAAATTTCTTTGCTATCTTATCACTAAAACAACCTTATATAATAAAAAATACGAACAAATAAGCCATGTTCGTTTCACTTAAATTTGGCTTATGCTGAAATGCCGCGAGATAAAAATATTGTCCGTTCGCTGAAAAGTACTGTTGGAGTAATGCTGCAGAACAGGGCCAATACCTTCATTTTTATAAGACACAACTTGATACTTGATATGACACGATCTTTTATTTATTTTATATTATATCATTTACGTTATAAACTTAGAATAATTGGATAATGTACATTTGATTATACAAATCTAATCATACTAGTATCATATTTGTATATTATGTAATAATTAAAAATTGTTACTCAAAGATTTTAACGTTTATAAATTTTGACACGGCTGTGCCGTGACAAGGGACATGGGTCCATGTCTCCATGAGTCGTGACATGAATGAGCAGGAGCTGTGCCGTGGTGGCGTGTGGGGCCCACCGGCCAGCAGAAGCCTTCAACGACTGCCTCCCACGAAAGAGGAGACGACGAATGGGCAGCAGAGAGGAGGCCAGAGCAGAGGAGAGACGGCAACCGACTCCGCCCCAGGTCAGGGGCACGGGCAGGGCAGGGCAGGGCCGCAGCAAGGCCGAATTCCAGGAAGAAGCCAGCCCGGCCGCGCGCCGTCTCCTCCCTCAGTCTTCCCTCCCCCTCCTATAAATACGCGCCACCGCGTAAACAGCGAAGAAAAAGTAAAAGGGTAGAAAAGGAGGCAGAGCCGAGGGAGGGAAGGGGTCCGGGCCGGCGACGATGGAGAGGGCCGGCGGCGGGGGCGGCCGCGGGGACGAGATGATGATGACCTCGGGCGCGACGGGCCGGATCGTGCCGGTGTTCCGCTCCGTGCTGTCGCGGCGCGCGCTGCTCCGCGTCGCCGTCGCGCTGCACTCGCTCTTCCTCTGGCTGCTGCTCCTCGCCCGCGGCCTCCGCCTGCGCCGGTCGGGGTCCGGCGCCGATGCGTCGGCGTTGGAGTCGGGGACGGGGCCGGGCGCCGGGTCCTGGAACGCGCGGCGGCGGCGGCGGCTGCAGGCCGCGGAGGAGGAGGACGTGCGCCGCCGCAGGGCGCTCGCGGAGGAGGTGCCCATGGAGGAGGACCGGGGCACCAGGTGGGCCACGTTCCTCGTCACCGGGGCCAGGAGGAACGCGCTCTTCTGCCGCCTCTGGGCTCCGGCCGCCGACGAGATGAGGTGAGCGATTACCACGCCGCCGGAGCTTGCGATTAATTGTGGCTTGGTTTCCTTGGAGGTTCCGGCGGTGCGAAGTGTCCGCTGCTCTTTTTTTTTATTAAAAAAATATTTTGTTTGTTTCTGGAGATTTCGTTTTCACCGTAGGCATTTCTGAATTGTCATTGCTACTTTGTGGCTGTGATTTCACCATAACTGGCCACATTTGCGTAAATCATTTTGCATCATTTAAGTCGTGTGTTTTTATTAGATTTTTTAACTTCCTCTTGTCGATAACTTGTTTGGAATTCTGCTTTGTGGACGATGATCCCTGAGAAACTCGAAACTTTCCATGATTCTTCTTGAAAAAAAACAAACGACTTTTGTTCAACACAGCCCTTGTTTTTGGGCCTTTGATGGCGACTGGTTATTGCGGGCCGCGACATTTTTGTTGCCGATCTGTTCGTGCAAAAAATAGCAATGCGCGATGAACACCTGTCTAGGGTTTTGATCACCCGAGAAGAGTGTTTTTACACGGTACCAGATGCCATTAGCCAACCCAACCCTGTTGCGCTCTGCTGCGGTTTTAGTTACTTCTATCCTAGCCTCGCAAAAGGCAGAACAAAGACGTGCCGTGCAATTCACGTTGAGTACATCCGCTCTGTACAGCGTCAGTGGGCTTTTGCATTCATCGCACCGCCTGGGGGATTGCATTGAAGATCATCAGCACGCGATCTTTGTCTTCATTATTGGTTCTTCTGTTTCGGTCGGTTGCCATTGGGTTGCTGGTTGTGAGGTCAAATGGATTGGCTGTCACCCTTCTGCACATGAGTTGTCATTAAAAAAAACAAACTGTTTGACTATTCCTGTCACGGATTCTTATTCCCAGCAGAGCATATGGGCTAAACTTGTGATGCCGTTGAATGCAGATGATTTTTCTGTGAATAGTGAAAACATACTTTTAGAATTTAGATAGATGGCCAACTAAAGTGCAATGGATTAGCAATTTAGCATAAAGCAGTGCCCTGTCTGCAAGACTGCTACTTTTGTTCCATCATATCTCTCAATTGGCCATGAGGGAAAAAAATAGAATTTTTTAAGTGCTAGTGGCTCAGAACAACTTGGCTTTTAAGATAAGGGGTAGAATTCTTCTCTGTTCTTAATACCCAGAAATCTGGGTGATGCTATCCTTTATCCGCATCATCTGCTGGACTTGTTCTTGTGATGCTTCCGTGACTAGTTGCATGGTCTCTGTTCTCAATTTAATATCGGCGTAGTCAAATGTCCACCAAGCAAAAATTGAAAAAAAAGGCAGGAAACCAGTTTAGGTAACCCACCACTCCTACTGCTTCTCATTAAATGTAAGTTAGGCATTGTTTTACACCTTCTCAAAATGTGGTTCTGTACAACTCTTTATCCTCTTTGTTGTACATTGAAAATATCGAGTATAATTTGGACCTTTGAATATGCATTTGTGTTCCGATTCAAATCTCTGCTTTGACACTGTTATGCAATTGCTTCCCTGTGAAAAACTCACTGATTATTTATCCTACTTCAGGGGCATTTTGGTCATTATACATGGGTTGAATGAGCACAGGTTAGGAAATTCTGTTACTTCGCCCCATCATTATTTTTTTTTAGGAATGTCCAACAACTTGTTAATGTATTTCTATGCACTTGATCCTGCGTTTCCAGTGGAAGGTACTTGCACTTTGCTGAGCAGCTGACAGCATGTGGTTTTGGAGTATACGCAATGGATTGGATAGGTAAGAGCACCGTTTCTGGTTTTCTGAACGTGCATATGTTTTCTGAAATATGTATATATATAGTTTGGTGCAAGAATTGTGCTGCATTTAAAAAGAAAGAATGGAATGTTGATCTTTACCTAATTATTTCACCAAAAAGGGGCTTGCCCCTCCTGTCTCCCTAGAAAAAGGATTTGCAGAACAATATATCAACTTTTAGTTTTTCTTTTTTTTTTCTGCGAAAGTGTTAAATTGTGGATCATGTAATCAAACTAACAGTGTGTTAGTCATTCGGCATGGGTGATGGCAGTTCAACCAATTTACACCCAAATATTAGCTTTTGACCATGTTCAGTATACTTAGTGTCGTTAGCTAAAAGTCTTGATGCTTGTAAAGTGTAAATTATTCACACTTGCTAAGGAAGTAAACCAAAATAACTTTATGCAGTCATTTTGCATCCTATGTTTCCATTGCACATGTCTGTTTAGTGTTTTTTTCCCATTTCATCAAGAGGCTAACTCTAATTTCTTATTCATGACAGGGCATGGTGGAAGCGATGGCCTGCACGGCTATGTGCCTTCACTAGATTACGTCATCGAAGACATTGTGAGTTTATACTTCTGACGACTAGTTCTTCTTACCGTTGCCGATGTAATGCATGATTAACATTATTATCTGGAAACAGGAAGTGCTTCTTGACAAAATTATGATGGAGAATCCAGGGGTCCCTTGTTTCCTCCTCGGTCACTCCACTGGAGGGGCTGTAGTCCTGAAGGTATGCAATGTGAAGCTAGATAGTTTTTTCATCAGCCTATTTAGGCCAGATTTAGACACTGACCCTACTTCTCTGGGCCTGTGAACAACGGATACCCTGACGGGGCAGAGAAATGGTGCAAAACGTTAACAAAGTAGCCTGGTTGAAACTTGAAAAATGGTTTGGCTGCATGCCTGCATAAGCTCATTTTACATGCCTGATGCTATTATCTTGATTGTGCTCATCGCTGGCTTACAACTTGGTAGGCATCTCTGTACCCTCATATCAGAGAGAAACTGGAAGGCATCATCCTGACATCACCGGCGCTGCGTGTGAAGCCTGCTCATCCTATTGTTGGGGTAACGTAACTACTCTTTGTTTCCTGCTTATCATGAACCGGTGATGATCAAGTCCGCATGACATGGGCTTCTGTTGAACAAGTTGGTCATTGCCCCAAAAGGAACAATTGAGCATTGAAGTACAAAAAAAGTTGATTTAGGCTCATTCTGGTTTCATTTCCATGAAGCCTTTTGCGAAACAGCGACCGCTGCAGTTTATTGATTGAGGCCGAACCTAATAACTGATGAAGGCTTTCTCTGATCATGCAGGCTGTGGCGCCGATCTTCTCTCTGGTGGCACCCAAGTTCCAGTTCAAAGGCGCCAACAAGAGAGGCATCCCGGTCTCCCGCGACCCTGCCGCACTGCTGGCCAAGTACTCGGACCCACTGGTGTACACGGGGCCGATCAGGGTGCGGACGGGGCACGAGATCCTGCGCATCTCCTCCTACCTGCTGCACAGCCTGAAGAAGGTGACCGTCCCGTTCATGGTGCTGCACGGCACCGCCGACCGGGTGACGGACCCGCTGGCGTCGCGGGAGCTCTACGGCGCGGCGGCGTCCAGGCACAAGGACCTGCGGCTGTACGACGGCTTCTTGCACGACCTGCTCTTCGAGCCCGAGCGCGACGAGGTCGGCGCCGAGATCATCGGCTGGATGGACGGGATGCTCCGGCTCCGGCGGCAGACCGGATGAATGGCCGGCCAGAAGGGGGCAAGGGCGAGGTTGGGGGTTTGCAGCACGGTGGTTTCATGGACGCCGTGTTGTGTCTCGTTTCTTGGTGGTGTCTCTTCAAAGTGGTATCTATAGATTTGTGTACGGAGGTGGACGCATTTGTGTTTTGTAACTACAGTACGTGTCTATCTGTCTAATAACAGCGGGAAGAGGAATATGGATTGTTTGTTTTGGTGTCGTTTCTTGTCGGTTTTTGTGGTCACATTGGGTTTATCATTATGGCCAGATATGAACTCTGGCTTACAGGTAGTTGATGAGGGACTAGACCATCCCATTCAGAGTCTGAATCACGGACAGTTAATGGCCGTTCCAAATTGATTGGAACAGCCAACGCTGCACGATCCGAAGTGGTATGGTTGGGAGGCCGTTGCACGATCCAGACTTGCAGAGGTACTCACATCGTCCGTCCATTCCCCAACGGCCGAACAGGTCATTTCGCCTCGCCGTACCACCTCTTCCTCACCAGGCCCATCGTCCGCCTGACCAAAAAGCATAGACGGTGACCAGATAACATAGACGGTACGATTAGGAAGACGCGTCAAGCGAATGTAACGAGTCTATCTCAACACCTGTCAAACGACGGTACGAAGTTTGATTATAAATTTATTGTAACATAACAAGCTATATATTCCATTGCAACATAGAGCCGAAAACATTTGCTAGTGCAAACCCACCGGCCATATATATACTCTCTATGTCCCAAAAATAATATCATTTTCGCTTTTCCATGGGCCAATAAACTTACTGTCCCTGTCATAGTAAGAACATAATTCTCACACATCAAGAAAAATCAGGAAAAGAACAGTATGTAACAAAAAAAACATATAAACCTACTCATTTTATTCTCCGACAAATACTTACACTTATAAACTCTTCATTTGTCCCTTTTTATATGTCGTTCTCGCTTCTCGAGAAAAAATCAAACATACTTAACTTTGACTAAATATATAAAATAAAATATTAATATTTATAGTATATAATTATTATCATTAGATAGACCGTTGAATTTATTTTCATAATAAATTTATTTGAAAATAGAAATGTTTCTATTTTTTTTTCTTATAAACGTAGTTAAACTTGAGAAAGTTTGATTCACACAAATCCCACGACGACACTTAAAATAGGAACGGAAGGAGTATATGACATCTATATAACACGTCTTTTTAGAATACCATCAATATCCTACACATAAACTAGAGTTGTATTTGTTTTAGAACCATACGAGTGCTAGAATTGCATTCTTTTTTAGCACGAATGGAGTATACAACACGGTTCTAATTCTTAGAAAGTTTGATTTACTCCAGATCTAAAGTGTCATTCTCTTCTCGGACGGAAGCAGTACTTACAAATCGGTTTTACTGTCAAACGGGGTGACACTCACACAGGAGTACTCCAAAGAACCTCATCGAAGACACGTTTCAAGGCCGCAGCATCTGAGACGACGCCGGCGTGAGACGTGCCAGCAAGCTTGATAGACTTGTAGTACTCCTGCCTCGAGTCACCGCCGATCACCGTGTCGAGGGCTAGTATACTCGCCGCGGGTAACATACCGTCGCCGTCGCCGGACACCACCTGCGGCGTCTCGCTGAAGTTGCCGTCCCAGTACACCAGCTGCTCCATCGTGGGCAAGCTGACGCCGTTGACGCAGGTCGTCGGGAGCCTGCGTCTCGAACAGCGTCACCCCGAGCGCGGGGGCACCCCGATCGCCGTCAGGAACTCCACACGTCGCTCGCCGTGTAGTTCCTGTCCCGCGTGACGACCAGCGAGGGCGTGCCGGGGCCGAACACCATCGGCGACGGCAGCGCCGTGAACGCGCTGGCGGCAACGCCAGGCGTGGAGGCGAGCTGGCGCATGCCGGGCAGGAACCCGCCGGGGCCCATGGACGCCATGACGTACCTCCTACGCCACGGCAGCGGGCTCCGGTTCAGGAACTCGAGCGCGAAGTAGCCGCCCTGGCTGTGCGACACGATGACGACCGGCCTGCCGCCGTTCCCCCTGCTCGCTCGCTCCACGAGCGCCCTGAACCACCGGGTGAACCGCGAGAAGACTCGGCACCGCTGCCCCGGCGCGGCGGGGGCTTGCCGGAAGTCGTACGGCGCGCCGAACAGCGTCTCGCCGTCGCGGAACCCGGCCTGCAACATATGGCCATCAACATACACGTCTGGTCAGCACACACGTGCGCGTCCATGACTGTAGGTAGGTAGGTAGGACGTGACGTCGGAGGAGATCGACGACGGTGACCGAGCTTACTACTTACGTACTTGTTGGCTTCAGTGTCGGCGAGGAAGCCGGTGGCGGAGCCGAAGCCGAGGACACGGGTCTCCACGCCCGGCACGTCGCGGAAGTCGCGGGCGGCGGGGTCGTAGACGAGGCGGAGCTGGTCGGTGAGGCACGGCGCGACGCCGGGGTCGTCCATGTTCCTCCACAGCCGGAACCACCGGTCGCGCTCGTTGCTGCCCGCGCCGCATTGCGGCGATTCCGACGGCGGCCGGTACGCGTCCGTGAGGCGTGCCGCGAGCTGGCTACAGGTGCTGCCCGGCAGCAGCACGACAGGGTACACGCCAGGGCGGTGGTCCCCTGTCCCTGTGACGCCGGCGTTGGTGGGCTGCGACGTGGCGCAGTACAAGAGGAGGACGGAAGGGAGGAAGAGCAGCAGCAGCAGCCGGTGGAGGTGTGTAGCCATGGCGATGGACAGCGCGCGGCGCGGCGCGGTTGCCTTGCCTGCTACTGCCTGCTTAGCGCCTAGCAAAAAGCACAGATGCCAAAAGTGGTTTGGTTTGGTTCGTGGGAACTTGTACTATACTACTGCAATAGGAAAGATACGACTATACTGCATTTGGAGGACTATTTGCGTGGACAGGAATAGTGGCGTGTATGATTCGGTTAATCTGACATTTATCAACGATAGTTGTTGCCAATGTGTACTATCAATTACGCTTCACGTTCAGCCTATCAGAGCGAGCAATGACAAAGCTAGAGGAAGCTGAAGGATGCTGCACTTGTACCGTAGATCCATAGACTTGTCATAGATGATGCATGTATGGTGAAATTCTAATCAAAATAACTAATTTTACTTAACACCCCCAACACAAGACGGCGAATGAAGTACATAGGGATATCCATCTCTCGATAGCTAAATATTAGGAGTAATTTATGTCATGTCATTAGGGCATAAAATTAACAGATTTCACAACAGCCACTCAGAACACACACATTGAGTGGTCCAACTATTTCCAGCTAGGCAAACTAGCAGAGTAACTGATACGACTACAACAACGGGCAGCAGGTTAAGCTAGATAGTTAGGAAAGAGCACCTGCACCTGGCTGTCTCCATTAGTGGATATACGGGACCTGGTACTGAACTGGGTAGCCATTACCGTAATAAGGTCCGTGGGCAGGTTGCATGGTGTAAGACGCTGAGCTCACCATTGGAGGAAGATGAGCCTCAGCACCATACACAAACTGCCTCTCGTAAGGATTGGAGGGATGCCTCTCTGGGTTTACTGGGTAGAAGCTCTTGTCAGCAAAGCCTGTAGCACGGTGTGCAAAGGCCGATCCATTGGCACGAGGCCGCTTGGACTGTGGCTTTGCTGCTTCAACAGCCCTCCTCTTGTCTGCCTTTGCTTTCTCTAGCTGCAAAACCCTTTTCTGTAGTGGATCCACAGGGTACTGCTCCTCAAGTTTGTGCTCTTCAATGCATTTAATGACAGATTTCAGTGCAGCCAACTCACGTTCATTCATCTCATTCTGAAAACACAAGTGGCCATTAGTTTAACATTAAATACTATGTATTATATGTCAAATATTTAAACAAAGGCATATGCTCACAACACACATAAAAGAGAATAAAAAAGTAACACGAACTGCCACAGCTAATTGCGGTCCTCCCTCCGTCCCAACATAAGTGCACATTTCGCTTATCTTGCTTATCGAGGAGTCAAACTCTTCTAAAGTTTTACTAAGTATAGAAAATATTTGTATCTCCAAATAAGCTTATTATAAAAGTACATTCCACGATCAATTTAATGATACTTATTACACATCATAGATATTAGTACTTTTTTTATATATATTTAGTCAAAGTTATAAAAGTTTGACTCCTCGATAGATTGCACTTATTTTGGGACAGAGCACCAGATAAAAACTGCAAGAGCAGTTAGCAATTATACTAATCTATTGAAAGAAAGCTAAGCTAGCACTCAGCAATCTTGTATATTACTTCTCCGCAACCTAACTGAAGCTCTGTGACAACAAGGTTCGACACCAAATCACTTCAGAATTAATTAATCAACTTATAATTAAAGTAAGACGTATAATTGGACAAAACAGTTGAAATGGTCAAATGCGTGAATCAAAATATGCAGCAGTGGTCCACGCCTACAACAGGGCGACCCTCTGTCGCCGCTCCTATTTGTTTTGGCCATTGATCCACTTGTAACCATTTTGGAACATGCCAGCTAGCGAGGGGTACTAACAAAACTCAGGGGGCCACAGGCAAGGCTGCGAAGCTCCCTTTACGCTGATGATGCAGCTGTCATCTTATCACCAACAGCAAGTGATGTTGCTGCGCTCAAGGAAATCCTTCACCACTTTGGCCAGGTGACCGGCCTAGTGACCAACCTTAACAAGAGTTTGGTCACGCCGATCAGATGTAGTAACATCGACATTTGGGCAGCTCTTGCAAACTTCTCTGCAGCTCATGTAGGCTTCCCTTTCAAATATCTTGGTTTGCACCTCACTCTCAGCCACTTGAAGAAAGTAGACTGCCAATGTTTTGACGGCATCACGTACAGGTGCCGGAAACACGCCTGTGGCTGAGTGCACACCAGCATTAGAGGGCCATGGGCCTAGGGATTTATCTCATTTAAGTTATTTCCTATTTTCCCCCATAGAAATAGGATCTAGATTGGTTTGTTGAGAGGGGATAAATATCCCAAACTATGGTGGAGTTAATTAAGCAAGGCAACTATTGTTGCAGGACTTTCCCTGCGCCATTTCTCTCTTGCCCAGCCCTAAGCCCGGCCGCAGATCAACCACCGCTACTCCCTCTTATTGCCACCACGCCCTAGGCCCTACCCAGCCAACCACTTGATAAAGCAGCAGGCCGCCTAGCACATTGGCAAGGTAGACTCCTCAACCATACAGGACGTAATACTCTTGTGAAATCTATCCTCTCCTCTCAGCCTATCTACTTTCTAACTAACTGCTCTCAACCCTCCCAAGGATGTCCTCAAGGAACTGGACTGTAAAATATGCCGCTTCCGATGGATTGGGGCTCATCACATTTCAGGTGGAAAATGCAAGGTAAATTGGAATGGTTGTAACTGTCCTACCAAGCTCGGAGGGTGTGGGTATCCTCGACCTCTACAGGTTTGCAAGACCACTTTGCCTACACTAGTTGTGGCATGCTTGTCGCTCTAAAAGCAAACTCTGAGTAGGAATGGATGTACCCTTTTGCTGAAAACTCTTAAATGCAGCAATGAGGGGATGGCGCCAAGGCTCTTTTTTGGCATTCCAGCAGGTGCATCACCAAAAGGCAGCTCCGACCATTTTTTTTCAGCAAGCAAAAAAGAACAAAACGATACAACAGGCACTGCAGGACAATTCATGGGTGCAGTACATAAACATTCTAGCAATCAACATGTCTCAACAGTTGACACAATTCGTCGCCCTTTGAGATCGTCTTCAGCATGTACACCTCAATGTGAGCACAGCTGATCATATCTAGAGGGCGCTCAACACCAATGGTGAATATTCGACAAAATCAGCTTACATGGTGCAATTTCATGGATCGATACACTGAGCTAGAGATGAATCAGTGGTACGCTTGCTTGCACATTGTCAATACAGGCAACAAGTTTGGTCTGCATTGAGGACTTGGACCAAGGGACAGTTCCCTCACCCTTCGGGCTGGGCTTGTTAAAGTCATTCGGTTGTTGGCAATCCTGGTGGCATGGGAGAACTGGAAGGAACGCAATGCTAGTATTTTTCAGCAACACCATTCCACTCAGGAAAGCTTGATTGCGAAAAACAAGGAGGAAGCAAGGACCTTGTGCCTTCCAGGAGCCAATAGGCACAAGGAGATTATCTGGAGCAGTCCTGTAGTGGAGGTCTATGACTTTACCCCCCCCCCCTCTCTCTCTCTCCCCCCCTCTCTTCCCCCCCCCCCCCCCCCCCCCCCTCCTTTTTGAACTTCCATGTTTAAACTAACTCTTCTTTATTAATATATACCGGGCAGAACTCCTGCTGATCGTTTCAACAAAAAAAAAATATGCAGCAGAGACTTCTTACGGCTAACCAAAACATAAAAAGTACTAGTATTCAGGAGTGATATATCAAGTTGTGGTCGCAACATCAGAGCTCTCCACTGAGGGTGTAATGACTGGTCGGCGGTCGCTTTGGCATAATAAGACTATAAAAGGTATGTAAGATGAGAAACAAACTGAGATAACCTTAACATGCTTTCATCATTGTATGCCGGTGTTTCAAGATTTGAATGATTCCAAAATTGTGTGGAGCTAGTTTCAACTTACAACATATGAAGAAGGAAATAAACACATCAATCCCTTTAAAAAATATTGAAAAACATTCCCAAAAGGAAGCAACTATTATAGCCTGTTTCTTGATAAAATAATTAACCACAGCATGAGAAAGTACTCAAAAAGAAGGCTGAGCAGGGGGAAATTATAGTATGCTAGTCCATTATGCCAATGAGCAAAATACCTTATTAGACTCCTCAGATAGGAAGGAGCCTTCCTAACAAAATTCACAGATTTTGAAGCTGATGGTTTGGTTATGTACAGGGGCAGTTTTTAATATTCTACTACAGTAAAAACATTACAAAATTTAAAACTACAATGACTAAAATGTACCTGTGCCCCAGGAGAAACTTTGACATTCCTGGCATGTGACACTTTCTTAACATCCCTCAGATATGCTTTAAGCAGTTGCACTGGTTCAAACTGTTCAGTAAGCTCAAACACATAAGCCAAATTAATTGCATCAATAGGTCTTCCACTTTCCACCAGAACTTCAATGACACCTGGATTTCAAGAAACTGCATTAGTAAACCACTTATGTTGACAGAGAAAACCTTGTAATACATGAAAACTAAAAATAAAATATAGAAGGGTAAAATTAGAGGAAAATGGAAAAAAAAAAGCAGCAGAGCAGGGAAAAAGCTAACATGAAAAAACAATGGTGAATACATTGTTAGGCTTGTAACTGAGAAAGATACAAGACAACAACATACTCTGCAATACAAACTTTTCTTGTCATACTAGAAAGGAATATTTCACATTTGTAGAGAACTATGATGCACCCGCACTTCACTTTGTCACCATATCGGTGTCCAATGCTGCATTGGACACAGAGACGCTGCCAACACATATCTACGGACTTTCGAATAATTAAAGCCCAAAAATAATTAATTTTACTAACAGACACTTCAGCAACATGGCCAGCTTGACAAGCAACCCCTCCTCCCTGGACAACCCTGATCCCCACACCTCATTAAACTCGCCCCCACACTCAACCGCACCTGCAGGTGGACACCATGGCATCTCTGGTCTCTAGCTCGATTCAAGAACTCCCCTCCTCGTATTGACACAAGACTGCTGCTCCTCCACAATTTGTCTTGGCCCCTTGATTCCTTGCAGATTCCCATTTATAGGATTGGTGAGGTCCTTTTCCTCCTCCCAAATCCCAATGTGTTTCTATGCCCCATTCTTCTCATTTGTCTTCTACATCTTGAATGCTTAATTATTTCTTTTCTTATGTGTTCGTTTTTTATCCAATATACAAAGTGATCGAATAGAGAGGCAGAATAATGAAACGCTCAGCTCAGGGCTATTTTGTGGCGCCATGTTGAGGTTCAAGATAGGGTGATGAGGCAGGAGGAAATGTGAAGCAGTGTTACCAGATCAGACGACTAATCAAGATTAGTCATCCTTATCATAACATAGGGCTCAATAAGGGTCTTCGATACGATTACCTCGACTAGAAAACTAGTGGTCCGACTAACTAGTCATCCGATCAGGCCATCTGGACGACCAGTTAGGCCAGCCCAAGAAATTTGTATGGTGGAAAGAAGTTGGCCCACCCTTAGCTGGCCCATTAGGTTTATAGTATATATATGTATATGTATGCTGTGAAGAGGGGAGCAGCTGGCGCTGTTTTTCTTTACATTGTATGGGTTCTTTCTTTATCTTTACAATTTTACAGAACACAAAGTAGAAGGTTCTTCCTTTGATTAGTATGATACATACCGATTAGTATTGCCTCTTAGCTGTACTAGTATGTGCTGGGCTCAAGAATCAGGAACAAACATATATGTGCTGCACTAGTATCTAAACTATAGGTTACACAATGTCTTCATGGCGCCTAGAATGTGCGGCGTCGCCTAGGTGTTGTGAGGGGGGTAGGACACGGTGCCTCGCCACAGCACCTCAAAAACCATAAAAGCATGTATTTAGTTATTTACAGGCTTGTCTTTCAACGTTGCAGGAAATCCATACTACAGTACTAAACTATCAAGATTCATACACCTTTGCCCCCAGAACTAGCATTTCTGGATACATCCCTCCTGGATAATACAGGTTGAGGACTATCTTTCTTCAAAGGCAAAGGGCTCACATCGAAACCTTACTGGATAGGACTAGGAGCACATGTTCTGAAAAAGGTATGGCCATTTGTTCAGATGGATGGACAGATGCACAGATCGACCACCCATCAACTTTCTTGAAACTTCTAAGGGTATAACTATGTTTTTACAAGCTCTCAATTGTGAAGATGTAAGTCAAAGGACTACAAAGCTGAGAAGTTGATCACTGTTATTCAAAGATCCAAGAAATGAGGTCCAAGCCATCACCGACAATGCTGCCAATTCATAAATGTCACTGAAGTATCTCAACTCCTTGTATTGTGCATACACTTAATCTTGCTCTGAAGAGTATTTGTGCTGCTAAAATGACATGGGCTAATGAAGAACAAATTATCTTTGAAGAGTGTTGTCATGGACGTTGGGGTCGTGGATAACTGGACCGTGGCTACATAGGTCGTAGCCTTGATCACTAGGAGTCTAGGATTGGGGCGAGATTTTACCCCTCAGCGCCCGATTGTTGAAGGGGGTGAGATTAAGAAGAACAAGGTAGATTAGGAATAGGCATATAGTCATTGCTTGCTTAGGAGACGCGGTTACCCCTATTACAGGGAAATAAATAGGCTCTCGGCCTCTAAACTTAGGAGACGTGGTTACCCCTATTTTTAGGCTCGGATCAGCATGCATCAGCACCTCAGCCGCGCCCTTCAATCAGATGGGGTCCTTGGACTGGCCATGCAGCCTTCCTCAACTGATCATCTGGATCAGCATGCACGGTGATTGCTTGGTCTTCAGGTGCCCATGCATGTAGCCCTCAGGGCAGCCATAACACTGTGGCCCCACATGACAAGTGTTAATACATGGCATGATGCAAGCAATGTTTACTGAGTTTAGCATGCTGAAGTGACTTTCTATTTCCTATATTGGATAGGCGTGAACTGTAATGTACTATTTTTGGGTGGGTGGGTGGTGGGGAGGGGGGGAGCTCTTGCCCCTCTTCCTTCCTAATACTCAATATAATTATACGCAGCTCTCCTATGTTCAAGGGGAAAAAACAGTTACATGCTATTGCTAATACCAGATTTGCCTCAGCTGTGTTAGAGCAACTCCAAGAGAGTAGCCATTTGGACCATGCAATCTAATTTTGGGTATTTTCAGTAGAAACAAGGCTCCAACAGCTATTCTATCCCGCAGTCTAAAATAACAAGTTGTCCATTCCCGTGTATCTCGGTTGGTAAATAAAGCTAGCTAGGGACGCTTGCCATCCGACTCCTGCACACCCCTTGTGCGCCTGCCACCAGCCTGTTCGCAGCGTCGTGTACAAAGGCAAAAGCTAGGCATAGAACACTCCGGCTGTCATAGGGTCTACTACCCTCGACACATGACCAACAGCTTTCGCATCTAGATCGACGCATGCAGGACCGGCATCGCATACAAAGCGAAATCCGGCTTTCGGCCGGTTGCTCCTACCTCTGTTCTAGGTGTGTGCGGGCGGAGAAGAAAGGATGACGTGGCAGTTTCAAAAATAGAGAATGAAAAATTTAGAAAGGCTGTTGGATTACTCTAATTTTTTGGAGGGTGTTTTATTTTAGCAAATGGCTAAATCATGGATTTTGGAATCTAATTTTACATAATCTCTTGGAGTTGCTCTTAGAGCATCTCCAAGAGTACCCAATTTTTTTTCCCAAAACCATTGAGTTTCCCAAGTCGCCAAATGTATTGGGAGCACCAAAGAAACGTTTCTCCAACAGTTTCCAAAAAATCACTCCAAAAAAATAGAAGGTAATTTTACATCAGGAATCCCAAACTATTTCTAAATCACCCCAACCCCAACCACTTTTATACTTTCTTTCTCTCTTATACATTTGTATCAGGAACCCTGTCCTACTTATTCTTTCCCACATCCTTCCACCTTAGATTGACACGACGGATACGCGTGCGTATTTATCCGCGCGATGGGTCGATTTTTCCAAGTGCCAAAAGATTGGGAGGTGGGATTGGGAGTTGTTGGAGATGTATTTTTTCCAATCTTGCCAAAAATTATGGATTGAGAGATTGTTTTGGGTACTCTTGGAGATGCTCTTATGCTGAAGTGGTTTTGTATGGTCACTGGGCTCTTTGACAAATGGTGATTAGTGATATGTGGGAGAGCTGCAATGATGATCAAGATGGGCCGACTCAATTTATGAGTATTTAGTATGGACATGTGGCTGAATTACATCGTTAAATTCACTGTGCCAATCTATGAAATGCTACAAGCAGCAGACACTGACACACCGTGGCACCCTGGCACCGTGCCATCACTGATTTGTAAGATGTAGGATACAATGATTGAGAATGTGAAAAAAGCTATCTACAATCATGAAGGGAAGGCAGTGAAGGGTCCCATTTTTACAATGTTGTTACAGCATATTGGTTGATCGATGGGCTAAAGGTAACACTCCACTCCACTGCTTGGCACATAGTTTATGCTTCATCTTGTAACGAAAACACCTTACCTCCGCCAGTTCACATGCCCCCTCATATGGGCTCTGTCGTGGGCTCATGGCCACACCAGGAATTGGAGGCCGGCGACTGCTTCCTGCTCCCTACACGGCTAAGCCAATGAAAAGGTGTCGCGTGTTTCCAGCACGGTTTGGCACACGCTCTATCATAGTTATTTGAATATGTTACTGGTGTCATAATTTTATAATTTGCTACTTTCTCTTGATGAACCAGAGAGATGGAGACGGTATCTTTTGAAGAGGCAGAGAACCCTCTTGGAAGACAGCTGAAAATATCTAGGAGATTTATGCTCTCCCACTGTCTAAATGTCTTCTATTTAAATTAAAACTTGGGTTCGTAATGTAACTTAAGTTGAACTCCCATTCCTTACTGCTTGGCTGTTTGCTATTTGCTTGTTAATGGTTATTTGGAGTTAAATTACCTATTTAAACCCTAAGCTGTCTCTGTTTGAACTTCATTGATGTGTAAATGTGTTAATGGTTACTACCCTGTATTGTTAGTTTGTTAAAAAACAAATGTGCTGACTGCTCATCATGCTATTTCTTTGTCTAGGTGAATGGAGAAACTGCAAGGAGGTGAGGATTACAGGTACATTTACTTAGCTTTGCACTTTACAACATGCGCACACACATTAGTAATTATAAAATGCATTGCCTTGTGTCAGCAATTTTGGGAAAAATAGTGAATCGCCTTGTAATCAGTGCATCATGGATAAAGAACATCTTCAAAAGCAACTGTACACCAATATGTGAAACGATAAACTATAAATATTTAATTTTTGCGTATGAAATCTCAAATCTATAAAAGAATAGAAAGGACAAAAGATAAGCTGGCGGTAAAATCAGTGGAAGATGGTTTGAATAAAGCATGGCTTCATTTATTTAAGTACATGTGATAGAGAAAGAACTGCGATTTAAGAACTTGAGATTCTTCGGTGTGAAATTCAGCAAAACAAAAGCTGTATAGCATAATGAAGTGACCTCAAGCAAGACAAGCAAAACAATGGAACACCTTAAGCTCAACTAAAATTCTGAGTATTAATTATAAAGAACTCTGCTCTCAAAGAACAAGTAATCACAATTGTTTCAAATGTTGTGGTACTATGACCAGATAAGACAATATCTTGGCACACTTTACAAACAATAGGCACTTTATTGGAAGAAAACGAATAGCTAGTTTGGAAGTACGCAGCTTATGTGAAGTTTTTGACAGCAAAAGTAATATTGGAATTTTAATCTTTTTTTTGTATCCTTGACCAGTATTCACAACATCCACTAACCAGAAAACAAGAAAGTCAAAACTACACAGAAATTAACACCCAAATTAACTTAAGTGTGAAACAATGTCCTATGAATATTTGTCAAGCATTTCAATACACTGAAAGAATACAGATCTTTCACAGATGTTCAATGTTGTGACAGATAAATCATTAGTCCACCAGAGCACTGACCTGGCATTTTCTGCGACAACCCAAGCAATCGACAAAGTTCAGGTGTCTGACGACGACGACTGACATATGGAAGCAATTTGCACAGGTCATCTTCATTAAATTCAGCAGAAATACCAAAGGTTGCCAGGAGTTGAAGAAATGCATGAGCTTCAAGACAGTTCCCATTACTAGCATCAATGTCAAGATTATCTAACTTGGACTTCCACTCAAATGCAATCTTCTTTGCTCGCTCTATGATATTAGTTGTAAGCATGTGCCCCTCAGAAGAGAAACAAGTTATATCATTAGTTTGCAGCTGTCCAAGTGATTCCATCAACATCAGGCACGTCCTTCTAACACCCAGAAGGTCTCCATCCTTTTTGCCATCTAATACAAGATTATCTCCAGAATAAAAGTCTTCCAGGGAATCCAACACCAGGCTATAAGGATGAGATGTTTTCTTCAGTGCACTGGGAATTTCCTCGCGGATGGCTGCCAAGTTCTTCCTGTTGTCAGATATGAACTTATGAAGCCCCTTCACATTCATTTCCTCGCAGAGTGAGGCAAGCTCAGAACGAGGCCTCACTGCAGCATTACCATCTTGCAAGTGCACACTCTCTTCAGAAGCCGGTTTAGGCCACTTGACACCAAGATTATCCAGTGCCTTGTTCATTGGATTGATGGCAGGAACAGGTAAGGAAAGCCTGGACTTGCTAAAGATCATAGCTAATGCAGCATCCCTCTTCTCCTGCAACCTCTCCAAAGAGGTCAGTTCCTTGGCCACAACAGCTGCCTCCCGCTGCTCCAGCATCAGATCTGATTTTGCGACAGTCTCCTGGAACTCCTCCTCCTGCTCTTTTAGCTCGTCAAACTTTTTCTTGAGGGACTGTTCAAGGCCACGAAAGTGGTCTTCAAGCTGCTTCCACTTGAGGTTCATGGAGATAGCGCTCTGGCTCTCAAGCTCAGCAAATGCCTCCTGAAGCTGCTGTATCTTGGAGCTTGTCGAGTCCATAAGGGCCGCGACGGACTCCATGTCAGGCATGGCAAATGCTCCTGCAACAAAGAAGACAGCACATCCGAAAGAAGGTATAAATCCAAACAGAAGAAACACCCAAAACCTTACAAATCATATCAATTTCTTGATTAGGGTTCCAAAAAGCGGCATTAATCGCACGCTTCAGCGCGCTAGAGCGCTAATCGGACAGGCAAAGCTTCGCTTTGGGGCATAAGCGCTCCCAAAGCGGCGCGACAGCCTTGGTGGAGCAGCGGCTGCTGGCTCCCGCCTTGGCGAGGGCGCGAGGCGACTGGTGAGAGGTGGGAGGGGGAGCCGCTGACGACGACGCCGAGCCTGGGACTGCCCCGCCGCCGTCGCCTGCGTGCCGGGCGCGGGTGGGGGTGGGGGTGGGGGTGGTGGTGGTGGTGGGGGGTGAGGAGGGGGTGGTGGGGGTAGCGGCGGCGGAAGATGGAGCGCCGGCGCTGCGAGGAAGATCGGCCCCGTTGGGTTCACAGCAACCAGCTCCACCGACGAATCTCCGCAAAACGCGCTGAGAGAGATGGAGGAGATGAAAAAAGTAGATCTCACCGGCTCCTTCTCCCTTCTCACGCGGGATGGACGCCGCTGCCCCTGGATCCACGCGCTGCGGCTCCTCCTCCCTCCTCACGCGCGTAGCCGGCGACGGAGAAGAAGCCCGGCGGCCAGGAACGACGGAGTGAGGCGGGGCAGCGATGGGAGGCGAGACGGCGCGGGAGGCAGGGCGGGAGAGGCGGAGTGGAGGAGGCGGAGGAGGCGGATGCGCGCCGTCGCTCGGCGGCGCGACGGGAGGTGTGGGGCGGTGGTGGTAGTCCGAGCGGCAGCGGTGGGACGGCGGAGTAGAAAGTTCGCGGTGCTCGTGCGCGAGCCGCGGGATCCGGTGTCCTCACCCGCGAGCGAGGGGTGGTGGGCTAAGGGAAAGAACAAAATAAATAAAATCTCAAGTCTACAAATGTGAACTTGTGGCCGAACTCCCACGCTATCCACGTTAGAAAAAAAAAGATTTCCACCGTCGGATCTCCGTCTACCGTCTTTGATTTCCTCCGTCCGTGAGTTACTGTTCTCTCCGTCCGTGGGTTACTTTCCAGCGGTGGAAACCAAAATATCTTCTCAAACCGTCGCTCCATCCCTCGGCTAAAAAAAACTCGTCCTCTCTTCCTCTCCCTCGGTCTCTCCGTCTCTCCGGAGGAGGCGTCGCACGGCCCGTCCCTCTCGCTCCCTCTCTTGCCGTGCCAGCGCAGCGGGAGGGCCCGGCACGGCGGCGGCTGGCCCTCCCTCTCTCCCTCTCCCTCACTCCCGAGGTGGTGGCGTGCCGGACGTCCAGTGTCGGCGCCTCGCTACGTGGCGTGCTGGTGGGAGGACGCCGTCGTGCCGCGCGTGCGCCCCGGCGGTGGCCGTTCCCAACCACTATACGCCGCCGGCGGCGGTGCCCCAGACGGCTTCCTTTCGCCGATCCGCGCCTGCTCATGTGCTGGACGAAACCCTAGCCGCCTAGGCTCCACGACCCCGCCTGTGTGTGGCCTCTTCCTCGCTCCAGGCGGCGGCTTAGTTCGGCGGCGCGGTGAGGCGGGGGCGGCGGTTCGGCTCGCGGCGCTCGGATCGGGCTGTGGCAGTCCCTGGAGTGTGTAGCGCCGCCGCGCTTGGCCCCGACGATTGTGGCCTCCGGTGGCTCCGCTGCAGTCCCCCTGCTCCCCCACGCGGCCCTTGCACGCGTGCCTCCGGTTTTCGTTGATCCATCCACTCTATGGTTTGCTCTCTCCCTCTCACGCTCTCTCGATCTCCCTCCTTACTCTATATTCAGTGAATCTGCCATGTGCGGTGCCCTTGCTTTGCGATTTCGTGGTAATCCAACAGCCCAAGGTTAATTTGGCCCTAGATCTATTGCTCTCACTTTTCTCTCGGCAAGCTACGTTGTTACTGCCTTACTGAAGATTCTTTTCCCCGTTGCTTATCGTCCACCTGCTCGGTTCGGCTGGATCTTGACACTACCTACCTGTTGTACGTGACCGTCTCAGTCATATTGGTTTTCTTCCTTGCTACACTGTAGTGCTCATGATTTTGTGGCATATATCTAAGGACACCACCATGTCAATGCTATTTGATTCCTTTCTTAGTGCACTGTCGTGCTAATGATTTTGGTCATGTCCAATGATGAGTACACTTTCCTCTTTCTGCTCGGTTAATTTGAGGGAATATGGTAGTGCGGTGATGAATACACAATAAATGTTTAGTGTTTCGTTGAGTGATCAGGTCCTATCTTAAGGACACCACCATGTCAATGCTATTTGATTCCTTTCTTAGTGCATTGTCGTGCTAATGATTTTGGTCATGTCCAATGATGACTACACTTTCCTCTTTCTGCTCGGTTAATTTGAGGGAATACGGTAGTGCGGTGATGAATACACAATAAATGTTTAGTGTTTCGTTGAATGATCAGGTCCTATCTTTACACAGTTCACACCTCTTCCTTTTTCTAGATAACTGAGGCAAGGCTCCTGGGCTATGATGATTCTTTCTTTCACATCTGTGTACTGTGTTCAGAACTGAGGCAGTGATCATGGGCAATGTTGATTTTATTTTTCCCGTCTCTTTGTGACTGACCCACCAATTCTTTTTTGTGCGGCTCTTTGTGCCTCTTCCATGATAACAGGCGAGCCTTTCTGCTTCTTCCGTCGCAACTGAGGCCATGGTCAATTGGTTGCTTCGATTTCTTGCCTCCCTTTGTGCAGAGATGGTATACGGTGAGGCAAGAATACATTTTGCCCCCTCAACAGTACAAACCGGTGTAGTGATCCTGCACCGTTGGTCTCGGATAGAACAGCGCATGCTTGTTTGCCTGACGTGGATGCCCTATACTCGCGGGAACCTCAACTGAAATGTAGAGCCTCTGATGTCATTGTCTCTGATGGTTTCTCCCTTTGCCTAATCTGATCATTGCCTTTGGTTTTGTGCTCATGCTTGCTTATGATCATTGCCTGTGATGTCGATAACACATGATGTGCAGACTGAGCTTCTGCTTATTGCCCGTGAGGTGTTAGATATATTCTTCTTCATCCTGCGCTTGTGATTGTTGTCTGTCTTCATTGCTTGTGAACTCAGGCTATACGCTTTTGGTTCTAAGCACACGCCCTATTCCCAGAGATATCGTTGTCACACTTTGCTTGTCTGTGATGGCTTTTGGTTGTCCCGAGTCTTTTTGTGATTTCCTGATAGTGTCAATCACTTTTTAATACCACTATTATCGATTGATGATCTACAAAGTATCTCATTTATCGACTTTGTGGACATAGGTTCTCATATGTTTTGGGAGCTCTTGCTGTAGTGCTAATGTTTTAGTAAAAAAATGCTCGTCATACCGGTCTAGGATTGCGCTGTATTGCCTTTGCTGCTTCCTGCTATATATGTTCCTCGACTATGAATCCTGCTGCTTTACCTATTTGGCTATTTGAGCCCAATTACATTGTGCCGTCAGAGCTATGGTACAGATGGGAATTTTGGATTCGGCAAAAAGATTCCGGATTACATTTGTTACGTAAATAATGGTCCGTTCACTCATACAGATTTTTATTTTACAGCCTGTCGCATGACCTCTTTTTTTAGTCTAGACTTCACCCATGAAGGGCAACATTCAGATGGTTTAAAATCTTGAATTAGAGTCTTCTTGATAACATAATCTTGCTTAGTTGAGTAGTCACCATGCAGTGGCACGCTGCCAGCTGTCAGTTTCTTCTAGCTGTTCATATCTTCCTAGGGTGAGTAGTCTCCTTTCTTCCATATGTTATTTCATTTCTCCATGAACCTTGCTATTTTCGTTGCCTTTGTGATGATAGAATCATTATATTATTGCTACATTTTGTCCATTTCTTAATAAGCATAGGTCCATTGTCGATGATGTCTTTGCTTCACACACAATTTATTGGTTGTTCTCTCATTGACCACACCCCATTGCCAGTGATGTATTTATAGTTGGACTTGCTATCAAGGTAATTTATTACTTGAGTACCTGCAATATCAGGGTCAGTCTTTTCTTTAGATTTTTAAACTAAAGTTATGGATTGGCTTCCTTCTTTGATTCCTATTCTATAGTCCTTACAATGGGTATGACTTCCCTATCTGAAATATGATTTTGCTTTTAGCTAATGTGAACTCTGCCGCTGGAATTTGGAGTATAGCTTTGCAGCCTTGTATATAACTTTGACGTATGGATATTCATATTCTTTTACCCTTGCAACAGACTGAGTTCATGTTTCTCCACCATGAGGCGTACAATCACAAAGTTCTAATTTTGATAAGCCGCATAGGCTAAATTGGGGTGTTAGTTCTGTAAAAGAATGGTCCTGAACTAGATGTCAGGTCTCATTGGGTTACTGAATTTGCCTACAAAATGTCAAAGTCCAGCGTATGAACTTGGTTTGATCCCGTATAATTTTGGTCTGTTAGTTTCTCATGTTGTGCCAGTGGATTAAGGTTCCAAATTACTCCCTCCGTACCAGTTTGCAAGGGCCAACGATATTTTACAGGATTGTAAGCCGTTCTGGAGTACAGCGGTCATCTCTTTTTCATCGGATACTGTCCCAAGATCAGCACACGTTCCTTGCCATCAAACTGATGCACGACCTGGTAAGGAAAAAATTTCCAATGCCTTTCATTGACTTCAATAGTTTTGACTGCTCACTGACATCTTTAAGTTATAATTTCATTTCAGTGGGTATATGTCTCCATGAAGATTCCTACACTATGTTGTTCACTTATTGGTTTCAAATATGTTCTGCAGTTGGAAGGAGTAAGATTTGTCACTAACACGCCATGTTACGTATGTCCCTTATTTTTGCCCCACACATGCACTTTTACCTTTACCTTTAATACCTACACTATTTTAATTTCCCTCTAAAAATATGTTCTCCTGTGTTCCAAATTGAGGCAGCAAACATATTTCAATGAGCGTAATCTGGTTATTGAAATGAACAAAAGGAAATGGAATAATGCTGTCGTACATGTTTCCCACATTTATAATCTGACCATGACTGAAATAGCTGAAATGAAAAGATTAAGTTTGTCAGTTGTCTGTGCTGGTCAGGTGCCGTAGATTGGGTTAGTTACATTGGACGGATTTGGCTATTCTTTATGGCAATCATTTTTTCCCGGAGGTTCTGTAAATTTACCGCTGAGCTTATGAATAATGACTTCATTACAGAGTTGCACACAGTGAGAAAACTATAGCCTTTTCACATGGCTGCAGCCATCTAGATTGATGGCCTGTCAAAAAAATCTTAATAGTTGCATGTCTAAACCTAGACATGTGTGCTGACGTAGGTATCCCTTTCAAATTCATATCTATGATTTTAAAACATGTATGCCATACACAAATTACTGTGAATTTGCAGCATTTGATAATCCCTATGACACTGGCCTTAGCCACCTATAGGTCCAAAATTTTTTATAGTTTACAATAGCCTTCCTAATTAACATATCTATTTTATCATAACTATGTGTGATTTTTTTACCTGCTCCCAGCGGTAGGTAAGACACTGGACATGTAAATTCGTGGATATATTAGTGGCTCAAATTATCATATTTTGTCATAACTAGGTGTTATGAGTTTAGGGAACACACATGACCATAAATTTCTTTTCACATAACCATTCAACATATAATGTTCCAATCACAACAATACTACTTATCTGTTTTCGTTCAAGATCTCAGATGCCAAATAAAATTAGTTGTATTGGTACTCTTCTTAGTTCTACATCTTGTCCCTAATTATGTGTCTTGTGACAGACAGAGAGATGTTCAGACTCCAAATTCAGTGTTAGGCCTACTGGATCCTATCTCAATCTCGCGGCGTGTGGCGTATATGAGTATGTAGCAGGTCTGACTCTACCAAAAGTTGTTGATGTATGCACAATAAATAGAGCTTATTGTGTATTTTGTGTATGTATATTTTTGTCCTTTCCATATACTACATCAGGAGTCAGCTCCACGCCTGTAAATATGTATGCTTACATACCTTCTTTGAACTTAACAGCTATAACGTTTTTGTACCCTGTTGCATCAGTAAATGCAAGTGCTTGTATCATATATGTATTTAGCTTTTTGATTCTCCAAGTGGTGCACACAATATGTAATGCATATATAAAGCTCTTTATATATTTATGTAACTCATAGGTACTTTTGAGCCCATAAATTAAAAATATATCTTCTACTATCACACAAAACTACATGTACTTATGAACATGCTCTATGGGACAAATGTGTATCTTACCTATATAAACCTAAAGGTACTCGCTTGCGTCGCGCGCAGGGGCGCGCGGTTTCTACTAGTAAAAGAAGAAAACAGAAAAGAAAAATCAGGGATATTATAGACATTTTAGCTTCTTTTCTACTAGAGGAAGTTCCTTTACCAAAGGTTTTACTAAAACAGCGACGGCTCCACTTCTGAAGTTGCTCCTTCATATGAGCTAGAGCCAGAGTTGTTTTTGGTGGAGCTGGATCCCTGCCATACATGCCCGAAGAAACGACAGCAGGTTGTGTGCCTTCGCTGGAGTAGTGAAAAGGTTATGTGGTGTTTAGATTGTGGAAAAAGAACAGTGGGAATGCGAAATAAGAGAAAGTGGATAGCGTAACCCTTGTTTGGATATCTGGAATGGGACAAGAACGGAGTATGGGATGGGGATAAGATGAGCTCATATCCCACCAATCCATACCCAATGGGAAGGGTGGGTTATGGCCGAGAAACAATTGATAGAGAGAGACACCTGTGAGCTCCACTGATGGGGAGAGCTAGTTCTATGACGAGACCGGCCACACATGTGCCATTGCTAGACCATGGGTGTAGAGCCGGTGGTCCACTCGCGAGTCTAGAACCACCAGTCTCTACGTTGATAGGATCTAAATGGTTAGAGAAGGTAAATATCCTATAATTTTTTTCTTCAAAGCACTAGAGCAATCTTTGTTAGACAATAAGATGCGGGTTAGCAAATTGCTCTAACTCTACTTCACCACAAGCAAGCCTCCTAACCAATGCTAGTTGCTATGATCTCTAAGCTCGATTTCACTCAAATAAGCAATCTAGCAACTACTACTGCACCAGAGAGCTAATTACAACTAGTTACAACTAAGTTACTCTACTAGCTACTCAAGCCTTTCGTGAATCTCTCACGGGGAATAGGCACAAGAACCCCTCACAATCGATCGATCAGAGCCGAAAGCAATCACCACCTTTCGCTCAACGATCCTCCAATCACTAGACCGGCTAGGTGACGACAATCACTAAGAGTAACAAGAGCACCATCAGCCCAACTCGCCCAACTAGTGCCACAAGATGCAAGATCAATAAGCAATGCACTAGAGGGTCTCAATCTCACTCCAAATGTAATCCAAAGTAATGCAAGTGAGAGGATTGTGTTCTTTTGCGCTCAAGAGGTTTGCTCAGTTGAAAGGGGGTCCAAGAGAGTGGCCATGGCCGGCCGCAAGGGGTATTTATAACCCTACCAACTCAAGCCAACCATTACCTCTTTTTGGAGCTACTAAGGGTGCACCGGTCGCCAAACGGGGGGCATGGTCACCCTACACATTGTTGATTCACACTTTCCCATTGTTGATCGCTCTGTCCCTAGGCTTCCGGTCAAAAAAGTTTTAGCAACACCACCAATATCGTCGAAAGGGAACAACTAAATAGAATGTATCGGATACAATGATCACAGATCAAATGTGACATCTTTCACATGACGAAAACAAGTTCAGTGGATCGAGATTATGACAAAATCTCAAAAAACAAATCCTATTTTGATATCTTATAGGTTATTGGTCAATCGATTCCTTCATGGATATGTGTAAGAACCTCGAAAGCAATGAAAAGGACATAGTTTGGACTTTTCTAGACACAAGTGGAAGCAAATATGATCATCACAACTATGCAGAGAGTAACATAGGTAATAGTTTAGAGATCAACGCCTCACTAATGTTAGTGATGGCTCCGCGATTTTTTGTTTGGGAATGCTTACGTCAATGGATGTTGGTGTGATGATGGGTCAACAAGGGCTCCTTGAGGCAATAGTGGCTTGATTAGGCAAAAGGTAATTGTGCATAAGTGAGTAAGGTGCATGATTATTCATTTTAGCATCACCATCCGATGCCGTCAAGAGGGAACAACTAGACAGAGTGTGTCTATTACAATGATTATGGATCAAATGCGACATCTTTCACATGGATGACCAATGAAGGAAACACATTTTTAGCTGGCAGAGATTATGATAAAATCACGGAAAACAAATTCTATTTTAATATCTTATATGATATTTTTTTGAGGAAAATATCTTATACGCTATTGATCAATCAATTACTTGGTAGGCATGTGTGAGAAACTCAGAAGCAACTAAAAAGGACATAGTTTGGGTTTCTTTTTTATTCTCGGGAAACTATACATAATTGGAAACAAATATGTTCATAGCAAGGTTCACAACAATGCAATAGTGTAGGATAAGTAGGAGGTACGAGGTCAACAACTCACTAGTTTCAGTGATGGTTCCACAGTTTTGTTTTGGAACGCTTAAGCCAATGGATATTGGTGTGATGACGGGGTCAACTAACGGCTGATTGAGCCAAGCGCAAGCAGACCTTCGCAATATCATGATGAATGTAAAGATATTTTAGAGAAAAAAGAAAAATGTAGATTTTGAGTAAGGTATGTGTTATTCAAAATTTAAATTTATAAGAGGGTTAAATAATTTTTTTTAAAGGCTTAGACAACAATTTTATTAAGCTCACCAAAGAACCGAAGGATACTTGCGTCTCGCCTTAGCAGAAATTGCGTGGCCACTAGAAAAGGAATGGGATAAAAAGGAGAAGAGATCTTTAAACCAAGGATTTGGATGTATGGAGTTAATGTATATAGATGTATTTGGAGAGTATCCACATAGAACAATTACAGTCAAATAACCAAACGAATTTTCTCTCCAAAAAATTCACGTAAAAAGCTCAACAGCTACGGTGAAAAAAAAACTAGCTACACATGCTATTTGCGCGGGTCACCTTGCTAGTTACCCGGGCTATTTTGCGCTGGTCACCTTGCTAGCTAGAATATATGACGATTGTTGTATAAAACCTCCAAACTGTAAATCGTCAGTGTGACCGTGCAACAAGTTTGTACACTCTTTTGCAACACATGGTTATGATCACATTTGTTTCCCTTTTTAGTCAATAAATCTCAAGTTTCATCCAATATATATAAAAACAGGGTACTAATACTTGGAGGTTTGATTTAGTCCATACTGTCTAAAGTGAAGATTTTATTTTTGGACGGAGGCACTACTTACGAATCAATTGACTATTAAACGGGTGACAGACTTGATCTCTGACTCCTCACAATCGGACTGCTCCAAACAATCTCATCGACGACACACTTCAAGGCCGCAGCATCTGAGACAACGCCGGCGTGAGACGTGCCGGCAAGCTTGATTGACCTATAGTACTCTTGCCTCGGGTCACCGCCAATCACCGTGTCGAGCGCGACTATGCTCGCCACGGGTAACAGGCCGTCACCGTCGCCGTACACCACCTGCGGCGTCTCGTTGAAGTTGCCGTCCCAGTACACCAGCTGTTTCATCGTGGACACGCCGACGCCGTTGACGCAGGTCGTCGACACCACCGGCGCCCGGAAGCCGAGCTGCACCGGGAGCGCCCGCGTCTCGTACAGCGTCACCCCGAGCGGGGGCACACCGATCGCCGCTAGGAACACCGGCATGTCCTGCGCCGTGTAGTTCCTGTCCCGCGTGACGACCAGCGGCGGCGTGCCGGGGCCGAACACCATCGGCGACGGCAGCGCCGTGAACGCGCTGGCGGCGCTCAGCGCGACGCCAGGCGTGAAGGCGAGCTGGCGCATGACGAGCAGGAACCCGCCGGGGCCTATGGACGCCATGACGTAGTGCCTGACATACCTCCTGCGCCACGGCAGCGGGCTCCGGTTCAGGAACTCGAGCGCGAAGTAGCCGCCCTGGCTGTGCGACACGAGGACGACGGGCCTGCCGCCGTTCCCCCTGCTCGCGCGCTCCACGAGCGCCATGAGCCGCCGGGTGAACCGCGCGAAGGCGTGGCACGGCTGCCCCCGCGCGGCCGGAGCTTGCCGGAAGTCGTACGGCGCGCCGAAGAGCGTCTCGCCGTCGCGGTACCCGGCCTGCTGCAGCGCCTCGACGAGCCTCACCATGCAGAGGTCTCTGTATATGGCCGGGCCATACGTGCATACACGTCTGGTCAGCACGTACGTGTTCATGACTGTAGGTAGGCAGGCCGGCGATGGCGGCCGGGCTCAGTGCTTATTTGTTGGCTTCGGTGTCGGCGGTGGAGCCGAAGCCGAGGACTCCGGTCTCCACGCCCGGCACGTCGCGGAAGTCGCGGGCAGTGGGGTCGTAGACGAGGCGGAGCTGGTCGGTGAGGCACGGCGCGACGCCGGGGTCGTCCATGGCCGTGGCGTTCCTCCACAGCCGGAACCACCGGCCGCGCTCGTTGCTACCCGCGCCGCATTGCGGCAACTCTGGCGGCGGCCTGTACGCGTCCGTGAGGCGCGCCTCGAGCTGGCTGCATGTGTTCCCCGGCACCAGCACGACAGGGTACACGGCGCTGGGACTGGGAGGCGGCGGCGGCGTGCCACGGCGGAAGAGGAGGGCGGAAGGGAGGAAGAGCAGCAGCAACCGGTGGAGGTGTGTGGCCATGTCGATGGACAGCGAACGCCCACAAATGCTGTGGGGTACGGTCGTACGGACGTATGGTTAGCGATGAATGGTTGGGCGTATTGACACGATGCGGATGGGTTCGTGGGAAACCAGGAAACCGAGGCGCGGCGCCTATTTAAGGGTTGTTTGGTCGAGGAGTTAAAGTTTAATAAATACTGTAGCACTTTTGTCTTATTTGATAAAAAAATTTTAATCTTGAACTAATTAGGCTTAATAGATTCGTTTCGTGAATTACTCCTAATCTGTGCCGACATGCATACAATTAGTCTACATTTAGTACTCCATGCATTTGAGGGAACATTAATGTGATGAGAGTTAAACTTTAAAACACCCAAACCAAACGGGGCCTTAGGAGAACCAGTGCTAACTATTGTGTAGATTGTTGGTCTAATATGAAAAAGTGTAGATATACATGCTCATATTTTTAGGTATTTGAATTGTGCAAGTTATCTTATTGGAGATTACTATTGCAGGAAATGTAAATTATTTGGACGGCATAGTCTACACTCTACAGCCATGCGAAGTCCTTTGAACTCAATTCCATAATTTGAATAACCCACTAAATAAACAATATTTGCATGATGCAAATACACACAGACCTTATTGGTCCATCAGTAGTAGTCGAAGTAAATGAAGCAAACCACTTGCTTTGATTTTTGCGTGACCACAAATCAAAAGTACCCAGATTACCAATGGGGTGGATCCAAATCATCTGGTTGGATGGAACTCTCCATTTGTCTACAAGAGAGCTTACCTAGCTTTTTGAGAAAATGAGTAACCTGAAGTTAATGTCGTTGAGATGATTCGTGATTTGTCTTGTGTGAGAATAAATCTATTGAAATGTTGAAATTATTATTCTTTTTTTTTGAGAAAGCTGGAGGGGCTTGCGCCCCTACAGGAATTTTATTTTATAGAAGAAATAAACAAGTTTACAAAGAGTCAATGTCTCACAACAGAAAGGGAAATCAAGGAACAGTGAACGAAACAAAAAAGATCAACAACTTTAAAGCGGGGATTATGTGATTTGTTGCAGCCATTGATCGAAAGATTGATTGTATCTTGAGTTGACTCTATGCTTCAACAACTTCAGTTCCTTGACAAAGACTGCTCTGCTATCTGCTATTTCTGGCTGAATGTCACTGAAGATGAAGGCACTCCGTGTGACCCAAATTGCCCAGCAAAGTAAGATTGCAGTTTCCATAAAGAACTGTGAATGGATTGCATCTTTGAGGAATGCCATGACATTGGGGAATTCTTCATCTGAAGGAATGTCAACCCCTAGGATTTCCCAGCACTGTTTTGCAAACTCACATTGCAAGAAAAGATGGTGTACTATTTCTTCAATGTTTAGAGTACAGAGAACACATAGAAATTATTATTCTATTGATAACAAAGTTAGCTGTAATATATGCTGAGTATTCTATGTTTCTATACATCAGTTACTTTGTTGTAAGTAAAAATAGTGTCGGTGTTCGGACCGAGGGGGTCCTAAACCAACGAGTAAATGCTGCGTGACTCTTTCCTGGATGGTGATGCAAGGAGAACACACTTGGGGGTTTATCCTGGTTCGGGCAAAAGAAGGCCCTACGTCCAGCGGGGGGAAGAGGTTTGTATTTCCTTGCACCGAGGTGCTCGTGTAGGGGTTACAAGCAGGCGAGAGAGGGTGTCGAGCCCAAGTCTCAAAGAGAAAAAAGGAGAAAGGCGGTTGCTTGAGATGTTGATCTCTTGCTTTTCGTTGTTCGGTCGGGTGGTTGGTTGTTTCGTCTTCTTTTTGTTCGTCTGTTCGTTGGTTGACAATTCTTCTCACTTCGCAGGCTGAAGCGGAAGGCGGAGCCGATGGGGCCTACCCCTGTGAAGTCGCTGCGAGCCGGCGCCGTTGTCCTCAACCGGACGGCGGAGCAGGACGCGGCCTGGGTCCGTCAGGTCGAGGCCGCGAAAGGGCGCCTGCGACAACGGCAGGGGTCAGCCGACGCCGCGGCGGTTGCCGGCCCGGAGCCTGCCGTCGAGGGGTCCGAACCGGTAGAGGCGGCGGCGCTTGACGTAGTCGAGGCGGGACCCAGGTCGTCGGGGATGGCCGAGGCTGCCGTCGCGGTCGCGACGGGCGAGGCACCCGTCCACGATGCGGAGCGGGCGGGTGCTGACGTGATCATGGAGGAGGTCGCGTCGGCGTCAGGGCAAGAGACGGCCCGGGCGAGGGGGTCGCGGCCGCAACAAGGCCCGTTGGCAGAGCCAGCGGGCATGGTGGAGGTCGGGGCGGTCGAGCCCCTATCCGGAGCACCGGAAGAAGAAGCGCCGGTTCCGGAGGTGCCAACGGTCGAGGCGCGGGCACCGGCGCCGTCGTCGGTCGAGGCGCCGGCTCCAGAAGCGCCGGCGGTCGTAAGTGCCCGCCCTCACGTTCCCCTCGACAACATCCCCCTGGACAAGGGAAAACAAGCGATGGGGGTCGAGGGGGGTGAGGTCGCGGACCAGGCCGGTGTCGCGACGGCCGTTGGAGAGGTGGATACCGCGGGCGAGGCTGGTCCTTCCGCAGGACCGGGAGACGCCCCGGCCGGGTCATCTTCGTCGTGGCCCGACATCGCCGCGCTGGCGATAGCGCGGGCAGAGACGGAGCTGCCGAGGTGGGGGGCCGTCCCTTCAGTTCAGGGACGCTACGAACCCCGACGCCGAGCCCATCTTTGTCTTGAGCGACAAAGACGAAGTGCACCGATGGGAATACCTCGAGGGCGTCCGCCAGCACCTTGACCGGTTGCTCCGAGTGGCATCCGGTGCCGTGCGGAGTATGGGGGATGCCACCGAGGTATGATCGACCCGTCGGCTTGCTTGATATGTTTTTTCCTCGGATTTGTGACCTTTTCGAATTGCGTTCAGGAGCTGAAGGAGTACTCCCGCCGCAAGTCGCTCTTCATCCGGGACGAGAGTGGCGTGTGGGGCGCGCTGACCCAGCAACGGGTCCTGGTCGAGGAGGCCCAAAAACAGCTATCCAATCAGAACGCCGAGATGGCTGAGTTGCGCGTCGCATACGCCGTGGTGAAAGAAGAGGCGACGCAGGCATGGGCGGCCGAGGCCGTGATGCGCACTAGCCTGGACAAGGCTCGGGAGGAGGCTGCCCAGGCGCGCAGGGACCTCGAGCCCTTGTCTGCGCGGGTGAGGGAGCTCGAGGAGGATGTCTCCCAGGTTGGCCTTCAGCGCGACGCCTTCCACGCCGAGATCACGACGCTGCAGGGAGCCGTCCAAGAGAAGGACGCAGCTCTCGAGTCTGCTCGGCAGGAGGTCGAGGCGCTAAAGGCAGCCATCCGTGACAAGGACAGCGCCTTCCTGGGGCTCGAGCGAACGTGTGGGGGGCTCCGCGACGAGGTCCTGGGCCTGCAGACCCACATCGAGGGTAAGTGTGGTTGTTATAGTCACGACGTTGAAGGCCCCGCGTTGGGCACTAATTTGTTTGTCGTGTTTCAGAGCTAGAGAGAGAGAACCGAGAGGCCCAATCGTGTGCCAACTCCTTCCAGAGCCTCTTCGAAGCCGAGGTCCGGAGGACCCAACTTCTCCAGGGCGCAATCACCACCGTGTGTGATGGCCTAGGGGTCGAGCCCGACGCCGACACCGGGGAAGATGTTCCGGGGAACTCCTTCGTCCGACGGATGGTGGCGCTGGGCCGCCTTGCCCGGGAGAAGATACGGAACGGCCTCCATCACGGCGTGAAGAGGGCGCTGGCCGTCGTCCGTTCGGGGTTTGTGTTTGACATGAGGCTCGTTGCCGAGGGCTTCATCACAGACCCCGATCGGACAGACGAGGAGAACGAGGATGCCTGCGTGGAGCTGATCGAAGCCGCCGAAGAACCTGGAAGTCGTCTGGCCTCGCTTTTTGAAGCCGAGGTGGTTCCGCCTGCCGACGACGAAGGCCTGTGAGCCAAATCTGGGCATGAAGGCCCATGTAATAAGTTAGTATTTCGAATTTTGATCGTGGTGGCCGCGGAGGCCTAAAAGACTCGAAACATAAACCGGTTCGTGGTTGATTCAGTTTTACTCGAGCTTTTCTTCCCTTTATCGCACGGATCGTGTTCTCGCGTGATTTACTTAGCGCGCAACTACATCCTTTGGCGTAAGGGAGCGAGTGGAGGTACCGTAGCCTCGGAGGCGTAAGTGATCTCGCGGCTCGACTGCCCTCGAGCTTCAGGGTGATGTTGCGGCCTAGTAAATCGTGTGAGAGCCTGATCTAAGCGACAGGGGGTATGTTCTTTTTTAGTTTTAGGAATCGTTGTTTAGATCTTCTCAGCGTGAAGGCGTACCTCTAAAAGGCGTAAGGGTTGAGTGGAGGTACCGTAGCCTCGGAGGCGTAGGTGATGCTCCAGACTCGAGAGCCCTTTCGAACCTTAGGGTGCTCTTTCAGCGAAGTCGATCTAAGAAGCGGTTCTTAAATTTAAAAAAGAGCATAAGTTTTTTCGGGGACCGGGGGTTCCCCCCTTGCAGCCCCCGAGGGAGGGTCGACTCTGGGAGTGCAGGGTCGATCCTTCCTCATTACAAAACGAAAAATTTTGAACATCGCTGTATTCTTTATTGACGAAAAAGGAAATTCAGAGCCTCGAGGCTTTTTAAGGAAAGGAGCGACGTAGCTGTTCAATGTTCCAAGCGTTGGTGAGGATTTCGCCCTTCTCGTTGGATAGCTTGTAGGTGCCCGGCTTTAGTACTTCTGCGATGATGTACGGCCCTTCCCATGGTGGTGTGAGCTTGTGCCGTCCCTTGGTGTTCTGGTTCCGCCGTAGCACCAAGTCACCAACGTTGAGGTCACGCTTGCGGACATATCTGTCGTGGTAGCGTCGGAGACCCTGCTGGTACCTGGCAGAATGCAACAGAGCCACATCTCGGGCTTCCTCGAGCTGGTCGAGGGCGTCCTGTCTTGTGGCGTCGTTGTGTCCTTCGTTGTATGCCTTCAACCTCGGGGATCCGTATTCTATATCGGTTGGTAGCATAGACTCAGACCCGTAGACTAAGAAGAACGGAGTGAACCCCGTGGCTCGACTCGGCGTTGTTCTTAGGCTCCACAGGACCGAGGGTAGCTCGGCAGCCCATTTTTTTCCATGTTTGTTTAGTTTGTTAAAGATTCTGGGCTTCAGGCCTTGTAGAACCATGCCGTTGGCACGTTCCACTTGCCCGTTTGTTTTTGGATGAGCCACGGCCGACCAGAGCACACGGATGTGGTGGTTGTCGCAGAAATCCAAAAACTTTTTGCCAGTGAACTGGGTGCCATTGTCTGTGATGATACAGTTGGGGACCCCGAAGCGATGAACAATGTTAGTGAAGAAGAGTACAGCTTGTTCGGACCTGATGCTGGTGATAGGGCGGGCCTCGATCCACTTGGAGAATTTGTCGATTGCGACGAGCAAGTGGGTGAAGCCGCCGGTCGTCCTTTTCAGTGGTCCAACAAGGTCGAGCCCCCAAACGGCGAATGGCCATGTGATGGGGATAGTTTGTAGGGCATGTGCCGGAAGATGAGTCTGTCTCGCATAGTACTGACAACCCTCGCAGGAGCGTACTAGCTTGACAGCGTCGGAGACCGCGGTCGGCCAATAGAATCCTTGTCGAAAGGCGTTTCCGACGAGGGTTCGAGGCGCAGCGTGGTGACCGCAAGCCCCCGAGTGAAGATCGCCGAGCAGATTTCTGCCTTGCTCTTTCGTGATGCAACGTTGGAGGATACCGGTAGGGCTACGACGGTAGAGCTCCCTGCTGTCGCCCATGATCACAAAAGTTTTGGCCCGGCGTGCGATCCGTCGAGCCTCAGTCCTATCCGAGGGGAGGTCCCCTTGGATGAGGTAGTCGAGGTACGGGACGCGCCAATCAGGTTCGAGGTCAGACGGTGGCGTCAAATTTCCCACCTGCATGGCTTGAGCCCCGGTCGAGGGGGCTTCTGCCTCAGGTGGAGGGTCGAGCGACGCCCCGTCGACCCCCCCGTCTGGCCTGAGGTCGACAGATGGATGCTGAAGGTCTTTCGCGAAGACGTCCGATGGAACCGTGGCTCGACCGGACGCGATTTTTGCCAGTTCATCAGCGGCCTCATTATACCTGCGTGCGATGTGGTTGAGCTCGAGGCCGTGAAACTTGTCCTCGAGGCGCCGTACTTCTTGGCAGTAGGCCTCCATCTTGGGGTCGCGGCAGCTCGAGCTCTTCATGACCTGATCGATCACGAGTTGGGAGTCGCCTCGGACGTCGAGGTGTCGGACCCCGAGCTCGATGGCGATTCTCAACCCCGTGACGAGTGCCTCGTATTCGGCGACGTTGTTAGACGCAGGGAAATGAAGCCGGACGACGTAGCGCATGTGAACCCCGAGGGGTGAGACGAAGAGCAAGCCCGCGCCTGCTCCCGTTTTCGTCAATGACCCATCGAAGTACATGGTCCACAGCTTCGCTTGGAGCTGTGCAGGAGGGAGTTGTGTGTCAGTCCACTCGGCCAGAAAATCTGCTAACGCCTGTGACTTGATAGCTTTTCGCGGCGCATAGGACAATGCCTCGCCCATGAGCTCGACCGCCCATTTGGCAACCCTACCCGAGGCTTCCCGGTTATGGGCTATCTCTCCCAAGGGGAAAGAAGAAACCACGGTAATCGGGTGACCCTCGAAGTAGTGTCGGAGCTTGCGCCGTGTCAAGATGACAGCATATAGCAGTTTCTGGATCTGTGGATATCGGCACTTTGTTTCAGAGAGCACCTCGCTAACGAAATAGACCGGCCTCTGGACGAGCAAGGTGTGTGCCTCCTCGGCCCGTTCGACAACCAAGGCAGCACTGACTACTTGTGATGTCGCGGCGACATAGAGTAGGAGTGGTTCCCCCGGGGTCGGAGGGACGAGGATCGGTGAGCTAGAGAGGGTGGCTTTCAGTTTCGTGAGAGCCTCCTCAGCCTCGAGGTTCCAGGAAAAATGGTCCGATTTCCTCAAGAGACGGTACAGAGGGAGTGCTTTTTCGCCGAGGCGCGAAATGAAACGGCTGAGTGCCGCCAAGCAACTTGTGACTCTCTATACGCCTTTGAGATCTCGGATGGGGCCCATCTTGGTTATTGCAGAGATTTTTTTAGGGTTGGCCTCGATGCCACGTTTAGATACGATAAACCCTAAAAGCATACCTCGTGGGACGCCGAAAACACATTTCTCCGGATTGAGTCTGATGTTTTTTGCCCTGAGGCACTTGAATGCAACGTCGAGGTCGCTGACCAGATCGTCGGCACATTGGGTTTTGACCACGATGTCGTCGACGTAAGCTTCGACGGTCGACCCAATGTGCTTCCCGAAAACGTGTTGCATGCATCGCTGGTACGTTGCCCCCGCGTTCTGGAGACCGAAGGGCATCGTAACATAGCAATACATGCCGAATGGGGTGATGAATGAAGTCGCGAGCTGGTCGGACTCCTTCATTTTGATCTGGTGGTAGCCGGAATATGCATCTAAGAATGAGAGAGTTTCACATCCCGCGGTGGAATCAACGATTTGATCAATGCGTGGCAAAGGAAAGGGAACTTTCGGACATGCTTTATTTAAACCAGTATAGTCTACGCACATCCTCCATTTCCCACTCTTTTTTCTAACTAATACAGGATTAGCTAGCCACTCGGGATGATGAACCTCCTTGATGAACCCGGCCTCCAATAGTTTGTGTATCTCCTCGCCGATGACCCTGCGCTTCTCCTCATCGAAGCGGCGCAGGCGTTGCTTCACCGGTTTGGATCCGGCCCGGATCTCCAAGGCGTGCTCGGCGACTTCCCTAGGTATGCCCGGCATATCCGAGGGACTCCACGCAAAGATGTCGACGTTCGCGCGGAGAAAGTCGACGAGCACTGCTTCCTATTTAGGATCGAGGGTGGCGCTGACGTTCAGCGTCCTCCCTTTGGGATGAGCGGGGTCGAGAGGTACGAGTTTGATGTCTTCGGCGGGCTCGAAGCTGCCGGCATGGCGTTTTGGGTCGGGAATCGTTTTGGCGAGACCGTCGAGGTCTGCAGCCAAGCTTGCCGACTCAAAAACAGCCTCGCCGTGCTCGACGCACTCGACGTCGCACTCGTAGGCATGTTCATACGAGGGCCCTACAGTGATGACACCGTTTGGGCCAGGCATTTTGAGCTTAAGGTAGGTGTAGTTCGGGATCGCCATGAACTTGGCGTAGCATGGGCGTCCCAGGATAGCGTGGTACGTTCCACGGAATCCGACCACTTCAAAAGTGAGAGTTTCCTTTCGAAAGTTGGCCGGTGTGCCAAAGCAAATAGGCAGATCGACCCGCCCGAGGGGTTCCGCCCGTTTCCCTGGCACGACTCCGTGGAAGCCCCCGACGCTAGGCTGGAGGCGCGCTCTGTCGACCCCCAAGAGGTCGAGGGTCTGAGAGTAGATAATGTTGAGGCTGCTTCCGCCGTCCATGAGCACTTTGGTGAGGCGTGTGTTGGCGATGACGGGGTCAACGACGAGTGGATAGACCCTCGGGTTGGGGACGTAGTCTGGGTGGTCATCACGGTCGAAAGTGATGGCCACCGCAGACCAATCAAGGAAACGGGGTACTGCCGATTGTACGGAGAAGACCTCGCGCCGTTCTCGCTTGCGCTGGCGCGCAGAGAGGCAGGTCGAGGGCCCTCCGTAGATCATGTAGCAGTCGCGGATCTCGGGAAATTCCCCGTCCTTATCGTCACCCTTAGGGTCCTCCTCCTTGTCGTCCTTCTTGGCGCCGGCACCCCCGAAGTACCTGCGCAGCATGTGACAATCCTCGAGGTTATGGTTAGTGAGTCCCTTGTGGTAGGGACATGGCTCTTTGAGCATTTTGTCGAAGACGCCCCCGCCGGGGGGGCCTCGAGGTTTCTTGTGCTCGGTAGCAGCGACGAGCTCGTCGGCCGGGGCCTCGAGCTTGCCCTGCTGGCCTTTCTTCTTCTTGCGGTTGTTTCTCTTGGGGCCTCGGGTGGAACTCGCGGGGTCGTCGACCTTCTGCTCCCCCCTCGCCGGCTCGCCGCCAAAGATTGCACCAACCGCCTCCTCGCCGGCGGCGAAGTTGGTGACGATGTCCATCAATCCGTTGGCAGTGAGCGGGGTGTTACGGCCCAACTCCCGGACCAACTCCTTACAGGTGGTACCGGAGAGGAAGGCCGTAATCACGTCGGAGTCGGTGATGTTGGGGAGCTCGGTGCGCTGCCGGGAGAAGCGCCGGATGTAGTCCCGGAGGGACTCATCTGGTTTCTGCTTACAGCCCCGGAGGTCCCACGAGTTGCCGGGGCGCATGTAGGTTCCCTTGAAATTTCCCTCGAACACCCTCACGAGATCGTCCCAGTCGTGGATCTGCCAAGGTGGGAGATCCTCGAGCCAGGCTCGGGCGGTGTCGGAGAGGAACAGGGGGAGTTGCCGAATGATAACCCGGTCGTCGGTGGCCCCGCCCAACTGACACGCCAAGCGAAAATCGGCGAGCCAAAGTTCGGGTTTGGTCTCGCCGTTATACTTGGTGAGAGTCGTGGGGGGGACGGAACCGAGCCGGGGGCACCGTCTCACGGATAGCCTTACTGAACACCCGAGGACCTGGGGGTTCGGGTGAAGGGCTACGGTCTTCCGAGCTGTCGTAGCGTCCGCCCCTGTGGACGTGGTAGCCTCGAGCTACACCGTCACCGTGTTTGCGCGTGCGACGCTCGACGATGTTGCCACGGGTGTCTCGAGGCTCGTGGTCGTTGGCGATGGGCTCAGGGGCCGGTGCTACCCGGTTTCGCCGGGCAGGCTCGGGATGAACCGAGGCTTCTCTCTCCTGTCGGGAAGGCTCGAGGGTCTGCTCCGAGGCTGCTTCGCGCCGCCTCGAGGCAGAGCTCTCGGCCTGCTGCATGGCGGCAGTCTCGAGGAGTCCTCGGATTTCGTCTCGAGCCCGACGGGCGTCAGGGTTTGACGGCTCGGGCATGTTGCGCAGGAGCATGGCGGCGGCGACGACGTTTTGGCTGGCTCGAGCGAAAACCGGAGGGTCGACCGCCCGGTCCTCGTCGATGCGACGGTTGACGTCGCGAGCTCTCTCACGAGCTCTCCCGCCAAATACGTGTTCCGCACGCTCACGCTCGAGGGTTTGCTGGAGAAGATCCAGGTTTTCCCGTTCCTCGTCAAGCTGGTACTGCAACTCGCGAATCTGTTCGAGCTGCGCTCCTTGATCCGCAAGGAACTGGGGCTCGTTTCGCTCGGCAGGAAGTTCGACATGAGGGGGCATGTGCCTTCCTTCGACCGGCTCTTCGTCCTCTGATTCCGAGGTGCTTTCAACGTCGATGTTGAAGCACTCGCGAGTCGGATCATAGGTGTCGTCAGCCAAGTCGGAGTCAGGAGCGCCAAAGTAGTAATATGACAGGGGAATGTGTGGCCGTTGCCAACCGTCACCGCGGTGACGATATGAAGAAGCAGTCACACGAGGCTCTGTTTCCGGTGTCTCGGTAGAGTCCCGATAATCAGAAGCCGGCGTGGACGCAACGAGGTCCAGAGTGGAGCGTAGATGGTGTCCGGGGAGTTCCTCATAAGCGCTCATGCGAGTGCTCACGGAGGATGCATACACCCGGGCAACCGAGTCCAGCCCAAACGGGAATGGTGATGGGGACGTCGCTGCCCGTGGCGAAATAGATGCTACGGACAGTGGTGTCTCACCGGACGGGGGAGCGGCGGGATTCTTCGTCGGCACGCCACCCTCAGCCAGGCTCGTCCTTCCCAAATCTTCCAAAAGGAGATCTAGGCTGGCGCCTGTCTGGGGGGTGCCGGACTGGGGGATCCCATCGCCCTCCGCCAGGTGGAGACGGTGGTTGTACCAGGCTCGCCGTCACCGGGCGGCCCGCGCCCGCCTGGAGCGACGGTGCCGGTTGACTGCTCCCCCGGGCTGGGAGAGCTCGTAATCCTCGTCGGTTGGGTGCCTGGGTGGAAGTAGGATCATGTCGTAGCCAGAGCCGAGCGACATGAACTCCAAACTCCCAAACCAGATCACCGTAGCCAACGGGATCGGGCGTTCGGGGTTAGCCATCCAGGAAGAACGGCGACAAAGCGAGGTTTGCACGCAGCGCTCCCCTACCTGGCGCGCCAACTGTCGGTGTTCGGACCGAGGGGGGTCCTAAACCAACGAGTAAATGCTGCGTGACTCTTTCCTGGATGGTGATGCAAGGAGAACACACGGGGGTTTATCCTGGTTCGGGCAAAAGAAGGCCCTACGTCCAGCGGGGGGGAGAGGTTTGTATTTCCTTGCACCGAGGTGCTCGTGTAGGGGTTACAAGCAGGCGAGAGAGGGTGTCGAGCCCAAGTCTCAAAGAGAAAAAAGGAGAAAGGCGGTTGCTTGAGATGTTGATCTCTTGCTTTTCGTTGTTCGGTCGGGTGGTTGGTTGTTTCGTCTTCTTTTTGTTCGTCTGTTCGTTGGTTGGTTCGTTCGTCCGCCCCCCTCTGTCGAACCCTGGCCTACCCTTTTATAAGGCGAGAGGAGGCCAAGCCAAGGGGAGCCTTGAGGTGATGCTTTGTCGATTCCTGTTGAGTTGACTGTAGCGACGTGCCTTCGGAATGGCCGGCCATCCCTGGGTACCCTGACGTTGTGGGAGACAAGATGGCGAAATGACCCAGAGCGCCATGCCATACCGTCCTTCGAACTAAGCCGAGCGTCGAAGCTGGGTCGAGGCCGGGTCGAGGTTGGATGGATAAGGCCGAATCCCTGATATCGCGGGGAACGGACCTTGTCTTATCCTCCCTCGAGGGTGATTGATGGTGAACAGTGTGCGGTAAGGTGGGTACAGTGACGGGTTTCACCTCCCATCACGGGATGGGCGGTAAAACAGTGAGACTCGACGTGGGTATTGTTCCCACGTTGGTCCATGCCGCAGCCATGCCGGTAGGTGGTAGTAGGTACCCGCATTGAATGCTATGGCTTTCGTCCTGTGGTAGGTAAAGAAAACGCGTCGAGGAGCCGGGGCGCGGTCGAGGCGCCCCGTCGAGCGGGCCTCGTACGAGTCGGAGCCGGGGCGCGGTCGAGGCGCCCCGTCGAGCGGGCCTCGTACGAGTCGGAGCCGGGGCGCGGTCGAGGCGCCCCGTCGAGCGGGCCTCGTGATACTCGGTCGAGGTGGGCTATCTTTCATTGCAGTTTCGGTTATGTTAGTGTTTTGGCGATAGTTGTGGGTACCCCCGTACTGTTGGTACCGACAAATAGAAACATAGGAGTTTTGAATTATATAATAATATATCACCAAGAATAATATATGTTTTGAAGTTGCAAAAGTCTTGAACTAATTAATTAATTTGAGAACCTATTTTGCTTCCTAAAGTTGTCGCTAAAAAAAGATATAGTATTGATCTTAGGTACAACGTATGCTATTTTAAATCTACATCATCTAAGTTAGTTAGGTAAATCTATATCGTCATCTCAAGACATCAGAGGCATGTAAGATAAAAATATGCACATGGGGGTTTCAGTACCACATACAATCAACTTATCACAATCAACCTGATGCTCTTTTGATATATCCTTTATAACTTTTAGCTTACTTTGGCCAGAAGGCTTTTAAGTGAGCTTCTCGATCAGCTTGGGGGGGGGGGGGGGGGGGGGGGGGGTGGATGCGCGGGTGGTGGTGCCAGACTTTTAAAGTTGAAGACGAAACATATAAGCTTTTAAAGTTGGGAAGACCAAACATATAAGCAATATTATATATAGTTCAGTTTTGACAGAATCATACACGCTTGAAAGGTTACGAAGTTATTAACAACAGCATTTAATAGTAGCATCTGGATACAGGTCAACTGCAGTAGAAACAAATTTTTTTTGCCATACTTCTTTTAAAAATGCCACGCATCCGACCAAGATCAGGGAGCTCAGAGCACCTTGGAGCTGGGAATATCAAACTGCGGGCACCTTCTTTCCAGCAGTGCTGAACATTCCCTGAATAGGAGGAGATAAAGGTTGGCAATGGTTACCAATATGTATTACTTTTATCATAACCATTTCATCTATATATCATTTATTACAAGTACTTCTGATGTCGATGTTGAACGATACTTAAAGCGGCTATACTCCTTAATCTTAGGCCCTGTTCGCTTGAACTCATCAGTCGTACCGTTTCAGTAAAACAATAGTGTTTTTCTCTCACAACAAATCAGCATCAGCGTAAGCTGTTTTTCCAGCCAGCCGAATAGGGCCTAGTTGGCCACACAAGTAAGAGCAGGAAGGTAAAGTAAGGACCAATTTACTGGCGAAGCCGCTCAATCTGATCCATATTGCTAAGGTCACAGATGATGGAGTAAATTACAAATTTTAAGAATATAATAACATCTATATGACCTAAAGGCAAAACCATAAAAATATACCAAGTAGAGATACATGGAGGTACCTTCGCTTTCTAGGTTTCTTAGTTGATTACTAAAAAGTATGTTAATTCAGTCAAATAATAAAGGAACATATATTCAAAATTGACGGTATAAGGTTGTTGCCTATTCCTAGTCAAATAGTTGATCAATAAATATGTAATTGTGCTTTGTTTTCTTATAAATAGGAGTATATATCGGTGACCACTTCTCATATAGGTTTAGGAATTACCGGACATGTGTATTGTTCCACCACTCAATATTCTTTTTATTTAAATGTTCTTAGAAAGCTTAGGTTTATTTGGTTTGTTAATATAAGTTTAGGTCTTTCCCTTGTAAAGAAGAGATGTGGCTAGAGGGAGATGTCAAAATATATTATTGCAGCAATCAACAGGACTTTTCAAGTTTATGATGTGCTAATTATTGTCTTGGCTCTTTTACATTTCCAAATAATTCATATGAGAAGGATTACTTCAAATCTGAAAACAAAAATACTAAAAAGATAGATATCATGACAAAATATAGAACGGTGTGGCTTTTCCATGTCGGTGATAGAAAAGATGCTTACACGGTAGGGGAACTGTAGCAACCTCTTACGGTCAACATTTTATTTTCGTCTTGCCCTCTAGTGTATATTTGATAGAAAGGGTTGTATGTATAGTGATGTCTCCACTCCATTCAGTGAACAAAATATAAGCAGCACACACAGGACGTGAAATATCACCATTTACCAGGGAGCTTACAAACTTGGTTTGCTAAGTCGAATATACATTGTTTTCACATCTAGGCGTGTATATAACAGGCATGAAATTGGTTGTACTTATAAATCAACCAAATTACAAATCCCCAATTCTACATGAAACATCAATTCTTAATCCTTTCTTGAGTGGGTTCTTTCAAGTTATTTTTTGAAAGATCATTCTTCCAAGTTAATAATCTGATGATAGAACAAAAACACTATATGTTCCTGGGACATGAGCCAAATGGCATTTTTCATACAAAAAATGGTTCCTGTGATCCTACCTTCTAGAATTAACACAACCTTCGCTAAAGTTCTTGCACTGTCATAGCAATATCCACTAGTAGGCCACGCATTAGCCATGTTGCGATGATGCTCAGAAAGTCATGGGTAGAACGACGACATACCGTACACATCCAAGATGCAAAGGCTTCCTGCGGATGAGAGGCCAGAGAGAAGCTGCCTTTGCCTGCACGGCCATGAGAGAGAGGCACATCAATAGTGCACAGGAAGTGTTTGATGATATGCTTACACGGAGATCAGAGGAATTCTCTCGCGCGCACCTGCCCTACGTAGGAGGGCTCCCACGCAAGATGATGTGCTTCGCCGGTGGGCTACAGGTTGCAGACCTTCTGTGCCTCGCCGCGGTCGGGTGGCCATGCTCGCATCGCCTCGCTGGTGCGCCGCGTCCACATAACAGGCCAACGAGACGCAATGTCCGCGTGAGGAGGCGGCTGCCGGCTGCTGCTCCCTTTTGGGCGGTTGAGTAGGGAGCAGAGCAGGGGCAGGGGTGCCGACGCGCCGCGCAGCTGAGTCGTCAACCGAGGTGGTGGGGCACCGTGTAGAAGAGCAGGATCGCCGGCTAGGCGTCTTGCGGCCGGGGAATGGAGGCAGGAGGCCGGGCCGCCTGGGGCCGGGGAGCGGAACCGCGTGAGGTGGAGGCGTGGAACTGCCACGTCGAGTCACCGCAGGGAAGCCGTGGAACTGCCACGCCGAGTCACCGCAGGAGAAGGCGGCGGAAGCAGAGAAGAGCGGCGGGCGTGGAGGTTGGCAGTGCATGAGCACGAGCGGAGGGCAGCAGTCCAGGGGGCCGAGGCGGAGGAGGCGAGTGCTCGGTCGAACAGGTTCGCGACCTTTCGCGACGGCCCGGTTTGCAGCGTAATGGGTAGGAGATCCGCGAAGACCCCGATTGAACGGTTGATTTCACTTGTTCGCCAGATCGAACGGTTAGCGTGTTAACGGGTGACGTGGAACCATCCGCTGGACCAGTTTTTGGTGCAGATTTTGTGTATAGTAAAAGATGAGAGTACCGGCTTTCCGTGACAGGAAAGAAAGAGATGTTATAGTATTTGTATCGGTTAATTCTTTTATGTTTTTTAGCAATATTTGTCTCTTCAAATAAATTTATTATAAAAATAGATTTAACAATCTATATATTAATACTAATTATATATCACAAATATAAATATTATTTTTTATATATATTTGATCAAAGTTGAGTACGTTTGACTTATCGAGAAGTCAAAACGACAAGTTTCTAAGGTTTAAGATTTGCCTCAAAAAGTACAACATTCTACAAGGATATGAGACATTGTCTTCTAATACGGAAGCTAATTATGGGTACTTGTAGATATATGCGTCTGTTGCTAGCTTCTTTAGTCTGTCTGAAATATCTTTTTAAAAAATATTCTAAGACGCGTCAAGCGAATGTATCGAGTCTACTTCAACATGTGACAAACGACGGTATGGAGTTTCATTCTAAATGTATTATAACATACTCGCTCTGTCCACACAAAAAATACAACTATCGTATCTTCAAGTAGTTTAAGTTTGACTAAGTTTAAAATGAATAATATTCACATTTATACTCCCTTCGTACTCGTAAAGAAAGTCGTCTTGGACAGTGACATGGTCTCCAAAACACAACTTTGACTTCTTGTTTCTATAAAAATATTTATCGAAAAGTGATATATGTATACTTTTATAAAAGTATTTTTCAAGACAAATTTATTCATATAATTTTTATATTTTCAAACTCAACAACTTGAGAGTTATTCATGATTTATATTCTCAAGGTTTGACTCAAACCATGTCCTAAACGACTTACTTTGTGAGTACGGAGGGAGTATCTTTAAATCCATTTATTATAAAAATATATTTTATAATTAATTTAATAATACTTATTTTGTATCATAATTCTTAATAGTTTTTTTTGTAAAACTATGATTAAACTTGAAGCCATTTGATGCCTCGAAAAACAAGATTTGCATTCTTTGGAGTAACAAGTTGTATATTCCTTCGATAATGATACTGCCTGGGCGTCCGTCCCGTGTCGGACCCGGCTAGCTGGGCCTGCGGGACCGGCCCACAGCTTGCTCCTGGCCCGCCACATAAAAACGAAATAAAATCGATGGAGTGGCGCATTGTTTCTCATTTCGCATCGCCGCTGCAGGCGCCTCCACCGCACCGCCGCCGTTAGCTCACTTCTTCCCCGCTGCTGCAGTCGCGCCCCTCTCACACCACTCCGTGGTAGCCGCTCTCCCCACTCCATAGCGGCTCGAGCAAGCCTCCTCCCCTCCCATTCATGGATCCAGCCACCCCCTCCTCCATGTGCGTCTTCCCTCAAGTCCGACAGCCTCCATGACGTCCCCTCCCCCCACTGCATGGCGGTCGCGACTCTCCCCCACCGCAACATCCTCCTCCCCCACCCAACAGCTCCTTCCCCCACATGGCGCGGCTCCTTCACCCACCCCGGCGTCCTCCTCCCCTCACCCTGGCGGCAACCCTCCCCCCACATCGGCGTCCTCCCCCACCTAGAGCCCCCAATGCTCGCAGATCCGGCTGCCATGACGCTTCTTGCGCCAAGCTCTCTCTCTCTCTCCCCCTATGTTGTAATTGTATGTTTTAGTTGTTTCAGATGTTTTAGAGGTATATTTCAGTTGAATCATATGGATGTTGTTGCACATATTGCATATGTTGCAGTAGTTTTCAGAGGCATGTTGCAATAGTATCTTTTGAGTGTTTCAGATGTTTCAGAGGTATGTTTCATCTGTGTTTTCCGGACGCATATTGCAATTGTGTTTATCTGAATGTTGCATATGTTTCACACATATGTTGCATGTGTTTTATTCGGATGTTGCGTATAGTGGCAATGGTTTTCAAGTGTGTTTCAGGTGTGTTTTTCAAGTGTTTCAGAAGCATATTTCAAGTGTTTCAACTACCCTCAAACGTATGTTGCGATCGTTGTTTTTGGATGTTTCAAAAGTAGATTGGGTGTTGCATATCTCATCTTCTCACCTTCTACTGCATCGTCTCTCCCGGAGCCGACATGACATCCATATGAACGAGGGATGGACGATGGGCGCGGGACGAGGGAGCTGCGCGCGTCGGGCGCAAGTGAAGGAGCTCCGTACGAACGGATGATGCCTCCGGAGCAGGATGGACGCTGGGCGGAGAGAGGTTGCGTACCTCGTGGTGGGAGCAGGGCGCAGGCGCGTGGTGACGTGGGTGCAATGGGCGCACTCTGATGTTACGCGACGCAGCGGACGCAATTTTGTTCGATCGGTCGATTTTACGTGAGGGGGGCGTGGTGGGTCTGCGAACGGGACCTGCGTCCGGACGCAAGCCTAGGGCAAGACGTCCGGGCGCTAGGCTTGCCGATATTCCTTGGCAGCATATGGACACGAATACATTTGCTAGTGCAAGCCTACCGGCGATATACTCTCTCCGTCCCAAAATTAATATCATTTTCGTTTTCCCAGGGGTTAATAAACTTACTGTCTCAGTCATAGAAAGAACACAATTCTCACACATCAAGAAAAAAATAATACACAACAGAAAAACATATAAACCTACTCATTTTATTCTTCATATATACTGATTGGACAAAACAAATGCTTACATTTATACTCTATCCGTCCCAAAATAAATGTCGTTTGGATCCTATGCAGATCAAATTTTCTTAAGTTTGACTAGATTTGTAGACAATATTATCAACATTTGTATCTCCTAAGTTTATTATGAAAAATATATTTGACAATTAATCTAATGATACTTATTGATTTCCTGTATATATATTTGGTCAAAGTTAAAAGCGTTTGATTTCTCAAAAAGTGAAAATGGCACTTATTTTGAAAGGGAGGGAGTAAATTATATGCTTTATTGCATAGGACATCTATATAACACGTCTCTGTAGGATACCAAACACACCTATTCATAAACTTAGAGTTGTACTCGCTTTGCCTGAATAAAGAGATTCCAAGTCAAAAATTTATCTATAAATAAATCAATCTTTAGGAGGGTGAATGGTCCACCAACCTATTTATTTTTCTCAGAGTTCTGTCATTCGGCTTGTTCGCTTGAGATTATCAGTCAGATCAGCCAGCCAGCCAGTAATGTTTTTATCTCACAAAAAATTAGTCAGCAGTACTTTCAGCCAGTCAGATCAGCCCAAGCGAACATGCTATCCGTTTTTGCAGTTAGATGAATGTAGTAAATTCTCTAATCACCGAGCAACTAGAATAATAATCACCGATAAGTGTGCAACTGCTCCAATTAATGAAGTATAGTACGATATTTTCTCTGTCATACTACTATGTTCTAAACTTGCTTGAAATATATTTATCCAGGGATAGAATGAGAGTGAGTATTCTTTTGAGAATAACATATATAAGTGCTAAAATGGTATTCTTTCTACGGAGTACTACAATAGGGTACTGATTCTTAGAAAGTTTGATTTAAGGCCTTGTTTAGTTTTCACCTTAAAACTTTATACCCTATCACATAACATATATAAGTGCTAAAATGGTATTCTTTCTACGGAGTACTACAATAGGGTCGGATGTTTAGACACATACATAGAGTATTAAATATAGACAAAAAATAACTAATTACACAGATTACATGTAATTTATGAGACGAATCTTTTAAACCTAATTAGTCCATGATTTGATAATGAAGTGTTACAGTAACACATGTGCTAATGACGGATTAATTAGGCTTAATAAATTCATCTCGCGGTTTACTGACAGATTCTGTAATTTATTTATTTTTTATTATTATTAAACACTTCATACGACATCCTCATATGACACCCTCAAACTTTACACCCTGAACTAAACAAAGCCGGTCCATATCTAAAGTTTCTTTCTTTTTTTTCTTATAGAGGCGAAACTTATAGGTTGACTTGTCAAATGGGTGACAGAGTTGATCTTTGACACAGTACTTATAAATAAAAATAAAAGGTGCTACAGTAATTTTTCACTCCCTCGTTCACCCACTAAACACACCCTCACACACGAGTCCTCCAAAGAATCTCATCGACGACACGCTTCAAGGCGGCAACATCTGAGACAACTCCGGCGTGAGTCGTGCCAGCAAGCTTGATAGACTTGTAGTACTCCTGCCTCGGGTCACCGCCGATCATCGTGTCAAGGGCCAGTATGCTCGCCACGGGTAACAGGCCGTCGCCATCGCCGTACACCACCTGCGGCGTCTCGCTGAAGTTGCCGTCCCAGTACACCAATTGCTTCATCGTGGACACGCCGACGCCGTTGACGCAGGTCGTCGGCACCACCGGCGCCCGGAAGCCGAGCTGCACCGGGAGCGCCCGCGTCTCGTACAGCGTCACCCCGAGCGGGGGCACCCCGATCGCCGTCAGGAACTTCGACATGTCGCTCGCCGTGTAGTTCCTGTCCCGCGTGACGACCAGCGGCGGCGTGCCGACGCCGAACACCACCGGCGACGGCAGCGTCACGAGCGCGTCGGGGGCTTCCACCGCTTCGTCGGGCGCGGACACGAGGTTTCGCATGCCGAGCAGGAACCCGCCGAGTGCCGTGGACGCCATGACGTAGTGCTTGACGTACTTCCGGCGCCACGACAGCGGGCTCCGGTTCAGGAACTCCAGCGCGAAGTAGCCGCCCTGGCTGTGCGACACGAGGACGACGGGCTTCCCCCCGTTCTCCCTGCTCGCGCGCTCCACGAGCGCCCTGAGCCGCCGGGTAAACCGCGCGAAGGCCCGGCACGGCTGCCCCCGCGCGGCGGGTGCTTGCCGGAAGTCGTATGGCGCGCCGAACAGCGTCTCGCCGTCGCGGTACCCCGCCTGCTGCAGCGCCTCCACGAGCCTTCCCATGCAGAGGTCTCTGTATATGGTCGGGACATATACGTCCGGTCAGCACGTACGTGTTCATGGCGATAGGTAGGCCGCCGATGGCGGCCGGGCTCAGTGCTTACTTGTTGGCTTCGGTGTCGGCGAGGAATTCGGCGGTGGAGCCGAAGCCGAGGACTCGGGTCTCCACGCCGGGCACGTTGCGGAAGTCGCGGGCGGCGGGGTCGTAGACGACGCGGAGCTGGTCGGAGAGGCACGGCGCGACGCCGGGGTCGTCCATGGCCGTGGCGTTCCTCCACAGCCGGAACCACCGGCCGCGCTCCCCCGCGCCGCATTGCGGCGACTCCAGCGGCGGCTCGTACGCATCCGTGAGGCGCGCCTCGAGCTGGCTGCAGGTGTTCCCCGGCACCAGCACGACAGGGTACACGGCGGCGCTGGGACTGGGAGGCGGCGGCGTGCCGCGGCGGAAGAGTAGGAGCGAAGGGAGGAAGAGCAGCAGCAGGCGGTGGAGGTGTGTGGCCATGGCAGCGAACGAACGCCGCAGAAGTTGTGAGGTAGCTAACTGACTATGAATGGTTGGGCGTAATGCCACGGTGCGGGGTGGAAAAATCGGAGTGCCGGCTTACCGCGACACGAAAGAAAGAGACGAGTCATGTCCATTAGGAGTGTTTGCGTGGACAGGATGATTCGGAAACCTTGTCATTTGTCGAATTCAGAGTCTTTGTTTGCCGCCGATATCACTTTGCCACGGCCTGGCGGAGCCGAGCAAGGATTTGTACATAGGAGGGCGTGCAAACCGGCAATAATCATACGTGTCAAAATATATGCACGGCAAAGATATACATAACACCTAAGACTACCCGCAGGGGTACTCTAAAACGATACTCTAAAGCTTTAGAGTATAAATATAGAGTAAAAACTGCTGCACTGGGTACTCTAAAACGATACTCTATCCTTTCTCTCACTCTATATTTAGAGTGGTACTGTGCTTACTCTATACTCAATAATGGTGAGCCCCACTAGCTAAACAAAAGGAAAAAATGTTATAACTCACAAACTAAAAATCCAAATTAAATTTCGATTGCATCATTAAATTCGTCTCAATAAATCCTTCAAAACTAGATCACGCATGGATATATTTAGATAAAGTGACAAGTGGGTCCCACAGTGGATAGAGTGGATAGAGGATGATATAGATGATAGATGGGTGCGGGAGAATTGAGTATATAGGAGAGAATCTTGCTGACTAGGACGCATAGAGGATGAATATAGAGGTCTATGAGTACGAGTAGTCTAAGTAAACGTTTGTGTTGTGATACAAAAGAAAACAAAAAAAACTAAAAACAATGAAGCAAAATTAATTAGTCTTGGCCTCCAACCTTCACTCGATAAATCTAGTTATTTGGACAGAAAAAAATCACAATAATAACAAATAAGTGAACAGGGCAAAATTAATTAGCACTAGATCCTAAACATTAAGTGCCAAATAATCGATCACTTGTCGTTCAGCCTCGGACAAAATGGTCACTTAAACGGGTAAAATTGTCATTTAAATAGACGATTAAACGGAAACACCGTACCACTACGTAGCGTTTAAATGTTGAGTACACAGGTAAAGGTTAAAATATCAACAAATATATCTTTCAAGACACCCAAAAAAAAAAGACAAGGTTATCAAAGTGAGCATTGGGATGAAACCATGGATCTGTAAACTTACAACAAAAGAAACAGTTAAAACCTGGTGGACCAAAAACGCAGTGAAGAGCATACAGTACCGAATGGTACAGAGCTGATCTGAAATTTTTTACAACAAAAAAGGCTTTGGTAAATCAGCAATTCGATAAATGCAGTGATCGGTCCCGGTTAAAAAAAAAGTAAAAGGCAACACTCGAGATAGTAAAACACACTGCAGTGAAGAAAGAAAAAAAAAGAATTGCATTAAAATGAAGTGGCCTTTTTTTAGATTGAAGTTCTAAATCTGCAATGCCAGGACAAAGCTGGTGAGGATGCATACTAAAAAAAACGAAGAAAATGATGAGTATTAAAACTAGAAGTTATAAAGTAATGAAAATAACATAGGCATCTGCTCCGGTACTCCTCCCCAAAAGATTTGCACGAATTTTAAAGCAGCTAATTAAGGTATTTTTTTTGCTAATTATTTTCTATCTGGGCCCAGCCCATCAGTCCAGCCCTGAGTCCAGTAAAGTTCATCGTCACGGAGAAGCAGACGGGCGTCATCCATTCATTGGGTCATTCCGGCCATTTCTTCGAGGAAGGAGATGGCGCCGCTGCGTCGACGTTCCGGAGCAGCTGAACCCAGCCGACCGAGCGACGCCGGCACCTCAGCACCGCGGCAAGAACCCGCCGCGCTGCCGACCGGGGGAGGCCGCGCCCACGCCCTCACGCGGCAACGAGTGATCACGATCGGAAGTTTCTCATTCAAAGAGGAAAGAAGCACCATCACAACAGCGTGCAGGCAGTTTGCAAGCCGCGCGGCCATCAATTGCATAGCAGGCACCATGGAGGTTAACCCTGCCCTCAATGGTGATGCTACTGTTGATGTTCCAACCGCTGATGACCCTACAACCGAAGTGAATTCCTCAGACACCAGCTTCAATGATCCACTGCAGGTACGTATACATCTCTATACATGTACAGTCAGATGGCTTTGTGCCGGAATTTTTTTCAATGGTACAATTGTCAGAACGTCTGGATATGATGTTTTGTTCAGGGAAACTTCAATGAAACTACCATACCCATGTTGCTGTCCACGGTGACTGAATCACCGTCCACACTGCTCGCGATTACATCTGTTCAGGAGTTACTGAAACCTGTGGCTCAAGAAGCACCTGAGGTATGGAATGCGATATTTGCTAGTCATGAAAAAAAAATCGCGTTATGCATTTATTACTGCAACTTTAATTTATTTTGCATTGTACAATAGGAGGTTGATAAAACTAGACAAGCTTTGATCATTCCTGAAGTTGGTATGGCTTTTGATTTAGAGGAGAAAGCTTATGAGATGTATAACACCTATGCTGGTAAAACTGGGTTCGGTATTAGAAAGAGTCATTCAAAGCTCCGAGAAGATAAAACTGTATATCAGAAACATATAGTTTGCAGCGATGAAGGATATCGACGAAACAAGTCATTAGACAAAGATATTACAAGGACAGGATGTAATGCTCGTGTTCAGTTCAGTGTTAACAAAGAGGGAATTTGGACAGTGCAAAAGGTTGTACTTGATCACAATCATTATCTTGCTAGTCCAAATAAGTCGCACAAGCTGAGGTCCTAACGGCGTGTTACAGAAGCAGACAGGGTGCTAATCGGTCAGATTAGAGAAGCCGGGATGAAGCCAGCCCAGGTGTACGAGTTCATGAAAGAGTTTTCCAGCGTTACTACTATACAAATTTTCCTTAAATTAATATCTTCTTATAGAAGATACAAATAATGTTACAAAAAATAGAGATGAAAGTGTTGATCTGAACCAACCAATCGTAAGTCATCAATTTAATTCATTATTCTCTTTTCCTATTTTTATTTACTTACAGGAAATTGTTTTCATGTGTATGACGTAGGACCTTGATGGTGGTGGCAGTGGTGGTACTAGTGCTGATGGATATACTGAAAGCCCAAGTTTGGTTTTGGTAATTAATGACACCAAGTTGCTAATGTCATGTGTTAAGTGTTTTGAGTTAGGCATAAGCAACACATGTGATGAAGGTGTATGTGGCAAGGTGCGGTGGCCACAAGATCACAAAGAGATGGTGCATGGACATGAAATGATGATCATGGTGAAGATGCACATAAAAGGAAGGACATGATGATCAAGTGGAGAAGGATCTAAGAGCGCAAGGCAAAGGTATAATCATAGGGTTTTCCTTTTGCCGGTCTAAGATGAGTAGAGAAGTGATTGACCGGGTTTAGGATACATAGCCGACTATCAAGAGGGGCAATCACGGTTAGCTCGGAAATCAAGTGCCACTAGATCAATGTCTTGAGCATATGCATTAGGATCTAGTAAAGAGCTAACATAACGCCTTGAGAAATGATTTATGAAATGCTAACACACATGCACATGGTGGTGTTAGCACAGTTTGTGAAGGCGGTGGAGTTTAAGCGGTAGAGAGGGGTTTGGGTTCCTCTCTCCCTCCCGCCGAGCTTGCGAGGCGGGATTCGGCGCTTTTTGGAGAAGTGAAATGCCTATTTTCTATTGCGCCGGAAGTCGGAAAAGAAACAGAGGCGAAAGAGGTCACTACGCTGCACCGGACGCTGCACCGGACGCGGTCACGGTTTGACCGGACGCGTCCGGTCAGTTCAACGCGGCGCGAGCGCTAGGGTTTGTGACCGGACGCGGGTCTGGCCTGACCAGCGCGTCCGGTCAGTTCAACTGGGCATAAGAGAGAAGCGCGCGACCGGCGCGTCCGGTCCTTCACGGGACCGGAGCGTCCGGTCACGCGTCCAGAAACACAGAGCAAAGCAGAGTGACGATCGGACGCGCGGCGCGTCCGGTCACGTGCGATCGGACGCGTCCGGTCGCAGTTGGAGCTTACTGGAACGCGACCGGACGCTGGCACTGTCGCGTCCGGTCAAGTATGATCGGACGCGTCCGGTCTCAACGGGAGCGTACTGGAACGCGACCGGACGCGGGCACTGTCGCGTCCGGTCACTCGGTTCAGCGCGTCCGGTCAGGGGAACGGCTAGTTCTGACGCGCACTGTTCACGTTTGTCGTGTAGTGACCGGACGCGTCCGGTCACCCTGACCGGAGCGTCCGGTCAGCGCGTTTTTCGCTGCGTCGTCTGTAACGGCTAGCTGCGTACCCCTTCGTTATAAATAGACGTTGGACGGGGTTTGAGGGTAACTCTTGCACATTCTGAGATATAGAGACATACTTTGAGCTAGAGAACAACCCCTCCACTCATCTCTTTGCATAGTTGCACATCTTGAGTGAGATTGAGTGAGATTCAAGTGCATTGCTTGAGAGTTGCATTCTAGAGGCACTTGATCTTCGAGTAGCTGCGGATTTCTTGTTACTCTTCCGTGTTTCCCGACACGGTAGACGGCTTGGAGCAGCGGAGGTGATTGAGCTCGCAATTGGAGATTGTTGGAGCCTTCACCAAGTGTTGTAAGGGGTTCTTGATCCTTCCCCGCGGGAGTTCGCGAATTGGATACTCTAGTGAAGCTCGTGGCTTGGAGGATCCCCATCTTGTGTGCGGTTGTGCGGTGCCCGCCGAGGGCTCGACTCTTGATAGTCGATTAGCTCGCGAACCGACAAGTGGGTGTATCGCCACAACGGGGAGTAGCTTGCCGGGAAGCAAGTGAACCTTGGGATAAATTCTTGTGTCATTCTCTTCCCGAGGATTTCTCTTGTGTGATTAATTAATTGGTACTTCTCATCTCTACACGGCGGTATAATCACTCGAAGCTCTTCTCTCGTATTACATCTTGTATCTAGCTTGTTGTTGTTGTGTTTAGTGGATAGCCTTGTACTAGACTTGTGTAGGTAGCTTGCTTAATTAGTTAGAGCTAGTGCATTTTGCTCCGCCACCTTTTATACTAACTTGTGGTTAAGTAATTCTTGTAGAAGTTTTAATTAGGCTATTCACCCCCCCCTCTAGCCATTCGGACCTTACTAGTGGTATCGGAGCCGAGGCACCGTTTATTTGAGGCTTAACAACCTACGGTGAAAAAGAAATGGCTCAATTAAGCTTGCACATCAACAACACCAAGAAGGCACCTCACTTCGATGGCACAAATTATGCATATTGGAAGGTTAAGATGACCGCACACCTCAAGTCAATCAATAGAGAAGTGTGGAAGGTCACCGAAACAAAATTTGAGGTTGCTAATCCGGAAGTACCTACACCGGTGGAAGAGAAGAAACTCCAATGCAATGACATTGCCATTAGTGCTCTTCATGAGGCACTAGATGACAAGACCTTTGAGCAAGTGAAGAACATTGAGATCGCTCATGATGCTTGGGCCAAGCTAGAAGAAACATTTGAGGGCACCGAAGGCACAAAGACCGCTAAAGCATATATCTTGCAAGAAAAATTTTCAAGCTTCAAAATGCAAGATAATGAGAGTGTACCGGAGATGTTTCATAGATTGCAAGTCATTGTCAATGAGCTCAAGGCACTTGGTGAGGAAGTCAAGGACAACCAATTCTCTATGAAGTTCTTGAGAAGCTTGCCTAAGAGGTTTGATACATTGATCACCGTGCTAGTGAGGACTACATTGAAGGATTCAACTCCTCAACAAATATTTCAAGAAGTGATGACCGATGATTCATATAGAGAAGATGATGAGAAGGATGAGTTGGTCAAGAAGAAGAAGGAGAATGAGAAGAAAGATGATGAAAAGAAGAAGAGTGTGGCATTCAAAGCCACCACATCCAAGGGCAAATCCAAGATTGAATCATCAAGTGAAGAAGACTCAAGCTCTTGTGATAGTGATGACATTAATGAGAAGATGGCTCTCTTTGTCAAGCAATTTGGCAAATTTATGAAGAAGAAGGGCTATCGTGCAAGAAGGAGGAAGAACCCATCTAAGAAGAATGAGTATACCATGAGATGCTTTAGATGCCATAGCAAAGATCATCTCATTGCAAAGTGTCCTTATGATAGTGATGATGAAGATGCTATCAAGAAGGAAAGGAAGAAGCAAAAGAAGAAGCAAGAAAAGAAGGAGAGCTCTCATGAAAAGAAGAATGATTCTCATGTTGCTACATGGGATAGTGATGATTCCTCAAGTGATGATGAGAATGACTACAAGAGCAAGAAGAAGGGACATGCTAGCATTGCCATCCAAGAGAAGGTCTCCCTCTTCGACACTCCATCGTGCTTCATGGCTAAGGCCTCTAAGGTATCATCCGATGATGAGAGTGATCATGATAATGCTAGTGATAGTGATAGTGATGAAGAAGAATTCACTAAAGATGAACTAATCACTATGCTAGAAGATTGCACTCAACATTATAAAGAATCTAGAAAGGAGTGCAAGGGATTGCTTAAGGAAAAGAAAAACCTTATGCAAGAACTTGATGAGCTTAGGGCATCTTATGAGAGTCTAAAGGTAGACCATAAGAAGCTTCAAAAGTCTCACACTAAGCTTGAAGAAGCTCATTCCTCTCTAGTTGAAAAATGTGAAAACATGCCAACTAATGTTGAGAAAGCTAAAACTTGCAACATAGGCATATCGTGTGATATAATTGATGAATCTTGTCATAAGCCTATCATTGTTGCTCCCACTAACCCTTCATGTAGCTCATCTACATCATCCTCATCTAGTAGTGACGGTTTCACTTGTGACTCCACACTAATAGTTGAGAATGAAAATCTCAAGAAGGAGGTAAAAGAGCTCAATCACACCTTAGCCAAGGCTTATGGTGGTGAGGACCGCTTGCTTATGTGCTTGGGTAGCCAAAGGGCATCTCTCTACAAAGAGGGATTGGGTTATAACCCCAAGAAAGGCAAGGCCGCTTTTGCTCCTCACAAGACTCGTTTTGTGAAGAACAATGGTAGCTATTGCAAAAATTGCAAGCAAGTTGGTCACATAGAGCAACATTGCATGAACAAGAAATCCAATGCTAAAGTATCCTCAATTAAGTTTGATTCTTTCTATATACTTACCAAGGATACAAATGGTGTTCATGCTAAGTTCATTGGTGCACCATGTATGGGCTTAAAGAAGAAAGTCATTTGGGTACCAAAGAACTTGGTCACTAACCTTGGAGGACCCAAACAAGTTTGGGTACCTAAAAAGAATTGATCTTGTCTTGTAGGTCAATTACAAAGCCGGAGGAAGGCATTAGGTGCTTGATAGTGGGTGCACTCAACACATGACCGGGGATTCATGTATGTTCAAATCAATTGATACAAGTCAAAATGGTGGTTTTGATGCTATCACTTTCGGCAATAACAAGAAAGGCAAAGTCAAGGGCTTGGTAAAATTGCTATCTCAAATGATATGAGCATATCAAATGTGTTGCTAGTTGAAAGCTTAGACTTTAATCTTTTGTCGGTAGCACAACTTTGTGATCTTGGTTTCAAGTGCATATTTGGTAGTGATGATGTTGAAGTCATAAGTGTTGATGGATCAAATTTGATATTCAAAGGATTTAGACATGGTAGCTTATACTTGGTTGACTTCAATGATAGTGAGACACAATTGACATCATGCTTGCTTAGCAAATCTAGTATGGGATGGTTGTGGCATAGAAGGCTTGGTCATGTTGGAATGAAACAATTGAATAAACTTTTGAGGCATGACTTAGTTAGAGGATTGAAAGATGTCACTTTTGAAAAGGATAAACTATGTAGTGCTTGTCAAGCTGGCAAACAAGTTGGAAATTCACATCCTAGTAAAAGTGAAATGAGCACATCAAAAGCATTTGAGCTATTGCACATGGACTTGTTTGGGCCAACAACATACACTAGCATTGGTGGCAACAAGTATGGTTTTGTGATTGTGGATGACTACACTAGATACACTTGGGTGCTCTTTCTTTATGACAAGAGTGATGTTTATGATCTATTCAAGTCTTTTGTCAAGAAAGTGCAAAATGAGTTTGAAATCACCATCAAGAAGATTAGAAGTGACAATGGTAGTGAATTTAAGAACACAAGAATTGAAGATTTATGTGATGATTATGGTATTGGGCATCAATTCTCACCAACATACACTCCTCAATCCAATGGTGTAGTTGAAAGGAAAAATAGAACCTTGATTGATATGGCTAGATCAATGCTTAGTGAATACAATGTGAGTTATTCATTTTGGAGTGAAGCTATCAACACTGCTTGCTATTGTAGCAACCGTCTCTATTGCCATGGAGAGCTTGGAAAGACACCATATGAGCTATTGAATGGAAGAAAGCCCAACATTGCATACTTTAGAGTGTTTGGTTGCAAATGCTATATTCTCAAGAAAGGCACTAGATTGAGCAAGTTTGAAAAGAAATGTGATGAAGGGTTCTTACTTGGTTATTCTACCACAAGCAAATCATATAGAGTTTGGAATCTCACAAATGGCACCTTGGAAGAAGTTCATGATGTTGAGTTTGATGAAACCCAAGGGTCTCAAAATGAAGCTCAAAACCTTGATGATGTGAGAGGAGATCAATTATCAAATGCAATGAAGAACATGGACATTGGAGATATAAGGCCGATGCAAGTTGATGATGATGATATTCATGTGATCAACCAAAGTGTGCAAATTAATACAAATCAAGCAAGCTCTAGTGGTTCTCATAATGAAGTGCAAGTTCAAGGTCAAACAAGTGAAAGCAATCAACTCCCAATACTCCAACCTACTAGCATTGCAAGAGATCATCCATTGGACCAAATTATTGGTGGAATTCAAAGTGGTGTTCAAACTAGATCAAGGCTAGCATCTTTTTGTGAGCATTACTCATTTGTGTCACTTGAAGAACCTAAGAAATTAGAAGATGCTTTGAAAGATTCCGATTGGGTAAATGCCATGCATGAAGAACTAAACAACTTTGCTAGAAATCAAGTTTGGGAACTTGTTGAAAGGCCAAAGAAATACAATGTGATTGGTACTAAGTGGGTCTTTAGAAACAAGCAAGATCAAGATGGCATGGTTGTGAGAAACAAAGCAAGATTAGTAGCACAAGGATACACTCAAGTTGAGGGTCTTGACTTTGGAGAGACATATGCACCGGTTGCAAGATTGGAGGCAATTAGAATCTTATTAGCATATGCTTGTGCACACAATATCAAGCTCTATCAAATGGATGTCAAGAGTGCATTTCTCAATGGCTACATCAATGAAGAAGTTTATGTTGAGCAACCTCCCGGTTTTGAAGATGACAAGAAGCCCGACCATGTTTACAAGCTAAAGAAGGCATTGTATGGTTTGAAGCAAGCACCTAGAGCATGGTATGAGAGATTGAGGGACTTTCTTCTCTCTAAAGGGTTCAAGATGGGAAAGGTTGACACCACTCTCTTCACCAAGAAGCTTGGAAATGACTTGTTTGTGTTGCAAATCTATGTGGATGACATTATCTTTGGATCAACTAACCAAGACTTTTGTGAAGAGTTTGGAAATATGATGGCTAATGAGTTTGAGATGTCTATGATTGGAGAGCTTAGTTACTTCCTTGGACTTCAAATCAAGCAAATGAAGAATGGCACTTTTGTAAGTCAAGGCAAGTACATCAAGGACATGATCAAGAAGTTTGGATTGCAAGATGCTAAGCAAATGAGCACACCAATGGGCTCTAATGATCAATTGGGTATTGATAATAGTGGAAATATGGTAGATCAAAAGTAATACCGGTCCATGATTGAAAGTTTGCTCTATGTCACCGCTTCTAGGCCGGATGTGATGTTTAGTGTGTGCAAGTGTGCAAGATATCAAGCTTCACCTAGAGAAAGTCACTTGAAAGCAACCAAGAGGATATTGAGATATCTTAAGGGCACTCATGATGTTGGATTATGGTATCCTAAGGGATCTAACTTTGAGTTGATTGGATATTCGGATTCCGACTATGGTGGTTGCAAGATTGATAGAATGAGCACAAGTGGCACTTGTCAATTGCTTGGAAGGTCTCTTGTTTCATGGTCATCAAAGAAACAAAATAGTGTTGCACTATCTACCGCCGAGGCCGAATACATTAGTGCCGGTAGTTGTTGTGCACAATTGCTTTGGATGAAAGCCACCTTGAATGATTTTGGAATCAAGTTAAAAAATGTACCATTGTTTTGTGATAATGAGAGTGCTATCAAGATGACACAAAATCCGGTTCAACATTCAAGAACCAAGCACATTGACATAAGGCATCACTTCATAAGAGACCATCAACAAAAGGGTGATATTAGTATTGAGAGCATTGGCACCGAAGATCAACTAGCCGACATCTTTACAAAGCCACTTGATGAAAAGAGATTTTACAAGTTGAAGAATGAATTGAACATACTTGACTTCTCCAACTTGAAATGAGTGCACCCCCACATTCTTATATGACATGCCTCTCCTCCAACATAGCAAGGTAAAGTTGTTTGGCATATCATTCATACTTTGCTAAGGACATGTTTAGAACATATAGACATATTTGCATGACAAATAGGCTCATTCATGAAAATCAAATGATTTTGTTGTATATATGGTACCACTATTGCTTTTATGTTTGATTAATCTAGTGGTAGCATATGACATGTTTGTGGGCTTGCAAACCTAGTGTTGAATCTAGAAAATGAGCTCATGATGTGTAATTCAACATGGTCAAGATAACCCTTATACTTTATGAGGTGTGAAAAAGCTTGTCCTTGGATCAAACCGAATTACATATTCTAGGCAAGTGATCTAGGTTGAACCATAATTTGGACTCCCACATATTGATTGACTTATCTCTCACTAAAATTACCTATTCTAGGCACCTTTTTGGTGATTGTTGACAAAGGGGGAGAGAAAAGTCACAAAGATATTGCAAAGAGGAAATAAGATAATAAGAGGGAGAGAAAAGTCATAGGGGATAGAAAAGTCATAGGGGAGAGAAAAGTCACAAAGAGAGAAATTAAATTTGAGCACATAAGTAGGGAAGCAAGCTCATGAATTATTTGTTACATTTGTATGTGCACTAACATGATGAAATGTTGCATTGCAAAGTTTAATTTTGATATTCATGATTGAATGGTGTATGCTAGATATAGAACCTGAATGATGTTTTGTTAAGAGTAGCTTTACATGTGGTATCTAGACACCTTTGCTTTTAATGTTGATCTCACGGGGTACTTTAGTGTTTGAGATCTTTACAAGTGATGTATTACAAGTGGTGTCTAGCTACATCGATGCTAAGGGTGGTATATAAAGGCAACTCCGATTGGTATCACGCTTCAAAGGTCCATTCTATATACCTTAGCATCAATTTGATAGTAGTAACTCTCTCAAATTTCAAATCCATACATATGTGCATAATTGAACCAAACTCATGGAAGCATATATGTAGGGGGAGCTAATACTATCGAAATTGAAAATTGATTTCATTTCATATCTTTGTGATGGTTGTCATCAATTACCAAAAAGGGGGAGATTAAAAGCCCAAGTTTGGTTTTGGTAATTAATGACACCAAGTTGCTAATGTCATGTGTTAAGTGTTTTGAGTTAGGCATAAGCAACACATGTGATGAAGGTGTATGTGGCAAGGTGCGGTGGCCACAAGATCACAAAGAGATGGTGCATGGACATGAAATGATGATCATGGTGAAGATGCACATAAAAGGAAGGATATGATGATCAAGTGGAGAAGGATCTAAGAGCGCAAGGCAAAGGTATAATCATAGGGTTTTCCTTTTGCCGGTCTAAGATGAGTAGAGAAGTGATTGACCGGGTTTAGGATACATAGCCGACTATCAAGAGGGGCAATCACGGTTAGCTCGGAAATCAAGTGCCACTAGATCAATGTCTTGAGCATATGCATTAGGATCTAGTAAAGAGCTAACATAACGCCTTGAGAAATGATTTATGAAATGCTAACACACATGCACATGGTGGTGTTAGCACAGTTTGTGAAGGCGGTGGAGTTTAAGCGGTAGAGAGGGGTTTGGGTTCCTCTCTCCCTCCCGCCGAGCTTGCGAGGCGGGATTCGGCGCTTTTTGGAGAAGTGAAATGCCTATTTTCTATTGCGCCGGAAGTCGGAAAAGAAACAGAGGCGAAAGAGGTCACTACGCTGCACCGGACGCTGCACCGGACGCGGTCACGGTTTGACCGGACGCGTCCGGTCAGTTCAACGCGGCGCGAGCGCTAGGGTTTGTGACCGGACGCGGGTCTGGCCTGACCAGCGCGTCCGGTCAGTTCAACTGGGCATAAGAGAGAAGCGCGCGACCGGCGCGTCCGGTCCTTCACGGGACCGGAGCGTCCGGTCACGCGTCCAGAAACACAGAGCAAAGCAGAGTGACGATCGGACGCGCGGCGCGTCCGGTCACGTGCGATCGGACGCGTCCGGTCGCAGTTGGAGCTTACTGGAACGCGACCGGACGCTGGCACTGTCGCGTCCGGTCAAGTATGATCGGACGCGTCCGGTCTCAACGGGAGCGTACTGGAACGCGACCGGACGCGGGCACTGTCGCGTCCGGTCACTCGGTTCAGCGCGTCCGGTCAGGGCAACGGCTAGTTCTGACGCGCACTGTTCACGTTTGTCGTGTAGTGACCGGACGCGTCCGGTCACCCTGGCCGGAGCGTCCGGTCAGCGCGTTTTTCGCTGCGTCGTCTGTAACGGCTAGCTGCGTACCCCTTCGTTATAAATAGACGTTGGACGGGGTTTGAGGGTAACTCTTGCACATTCTGAGATATAGAGACATACTTTGAGCTAGAGAACAACCCCTCCACTCATCTCTTTGCATAGTTGCACATCTTGAGTGAGATTGAGTGAGATTCAAGTGCATTGCTTGAGAGTTGCATTCTAGAGGCACTTGATCTTCGAGTAGCTGCGGATTTCTTGTTACTCTTCCGTGTTTCCCGACACGGTAGACGGCTTGGAGCAGCGGAGGTGATTGAGCTCGCAATTGGAGATTGTTGGAGCCTTCACCAAGTGTTGTAAGGGGTTCTTGATCCTTCCCCGTGGGAGTTCGCGAATTGGATACTCTAGTGGAGCTCGTGACTTGGAGGATCCCCATCTTGTGTGCGGTTGTGCGGTGCCCGCCGAGGGCTCGACTCTTGATAGTCGATTAGCTCGCGAACCGACAAGTGGGTGTATCGCCACAACGGGGAGTAGCTTGCCGGGAAGCAAGTGAACCTCGGGATAAATTCTTGTGTCATTCTCTTCCCGAGGATTTCTCTTGTGTGATTAATTAATTGGTACTTCTCATCTCTACACGGCGGTATAATCACTCGAAGCTCTTCTCTCGTATTACATCTTGTATCTAGCTTGTTGTTGTTGTGTTTAGTGGATAGCCTTGTACTAGACTTGTGTAGGTAGCTTGCTTAATTAGTTAGAGCTAGTGCATTTTGCTCCGCCACCTTTTATACTAACTTGTGGTTAAGTAATTCTTGTAGAAGTTTTAATTAGGCTATTCACCCCCCCTCTAGCCATTCGGACCTTACATATACTTATGCCACAATGCAAGACATTACAAATTCTATGTTTGCGTAATCTTCTGCCATATCTGCATCTTACATACAAGGAGACTATACAAATATTTTACTCGGAGTTCAACAAGATGCCGCAATGTCCTCGTCAGCTAGAAAGTTAAATTTCGATGAAAACATGTAATTATGGTGTCTTGATTAAGATGCCACTTTGCAGTAACATTTTATTATGTGCACTGCTATTTCAGACTTCTTTTGTCAGTACAGTTGACAATGTGAAGTTTTAGAACTGAGGTCCTAAATTTACCTACTTGTGCTCTCCTGCCAACTGTGATGCCTGGAATGACATAAATTTGAAAATTGGGATATCTGAACTTCTAAAGGACATATACTTTTTTCAAACAAACAATGGGTCTCATATATTTTTGTAATGCAATTACCATGCCATATGTATTTCAAATGGCTCAAATGCCATATGTATTTCAGATCAACGTGCATATTACATCTTGAAGTATATGTACCACTAACTCTTACAAAGCAAGCTCAAAGGAAAAAAATGTTGCACAGTTTGTTTTTTCAAAGCAACTTCATATCCATACATTGCACACTAATCAGACTAGTCACACTTCATGATTCCTTGCAATCTGGGACTGGACAATACAAGACACACTTGTATACTTCCTTACATCTGATGGTAGACAGTCCTGTCTCCTTCACTCCCTTTAGAAGCATGCATTCCCTCAGGATACACATATCATGATTCCATACAACCAGGCATAACTCAGTTTATTGCACAGATACAAGGCATGAAACCATATGCACCAGCAAAGGATAAATGCCATATTTATTTCAGATAAAAGAATCATTTCCGCACTTTACCACATTTGTGCTACTACCTCCAACAAAGCAAGTTCTAAAAAAAATTACAAGTTGCACAGATTGTTTCTTCAAAGCAACAGTGCTAATAACTCCTACAAAGCATGTTCTTAAAAAGAAACGACAACTTGCATAGATTGTTTCTTCAAAGCAACTAATCATTCTGAAATACAAGCCATCATCCACTCTGCCAACACCACAGGGACATGGTTAAAAGGCATACAAACACCACAGCGACATCGATCAGTCATCACAGCTACGATCTTTTCGCCCGATTTTTAATCAGAGCCTATGGACACTTCTCTTTTCTTCCCCCTGAGTACCTGCATATTTTAGGGACAAATAAAATGTCCGATGAGTGACTTCCTGAATTGACAGTATCCATTTTGATTATCAGATGTTGTAAGCATAGGTGGTAGCAGTAGTACATCGTAGTGATGTCCTCGGGTGGAAATTACCTCTATCATTGAAATAACCTAGGCTGCTATTGTATCAAATTCTCACTTATTGAGTACGTTCGAACCATTCCAAATTGTATGCGACTTCATCTCAGACATGGAGCACTAGCACGAATGAAAATACAAGTTGTAGATTTGGAGAGAGAGAGAGATTACCGGAGCTGCTAGGACTAGGCAGAGATGATAGCGCCGGCGGTGGTGGCGGATCTGAATTCCAGCGAGGCAGATCGGAGCGACGGCATCGGTGCCGAACACATTAGGCGGCGGCGGCGGCGATGACGACGGTAGTGGAGGTAGCGACGGACGAACGAATCAGGTATACTCTGGTGACTGGTGAGCGCTTGGAGCAGCACCCGCGGTGGTGGAATCACGGATGATTGAGGTAGCGGCGGCGGTGACGATGGGAGATGGGGTGGGCTCGTGTGTGCGTTGGAGCCGAGAGCAGCCAAGCCAAATCCTCGGGTTAGAAGCCAGCCGGCGTTGGGAGGCAATTGAGCCGATTCATTATGCGCCTGGAGTCCGAATGAGCCGTTGAGTAGTTGGCCATGCGTCACCATCTCATTGGAGTCCGTACAGGGCAACGTACGGACCCGTCCGTTCCCAATTTTTTTTCCTGAGTACGGGAGCAGATGCCAATAGCATAATAGAAACTATAATTGGGGATCTAGAGAGATGAGCGTACCTGATGACTCAAGAGGAGAGAGAAATTAAATCATGGTGAGGAGAGAAGCCAAGAGGTTGGAATCGGAGAGAGGAAAAGATGGAAGCGGCACGAGCATGTTGCCGGCGTCGTTGGTGCCGAGCGCGACAAACGGGCAGAAAAGTGGGCGGCGGAAGCAGGAGAGAGAGGGAGAGAGAGGAGATGAGAGACAGGAGCGGCAGCAGGGAGAGAGGAATGGCGACGGGGAGAGATGAGAGAGAGTGAGGGAAGAAGAGAGCGAGGGAGAGAGAGGGGAACGGCGACGGGGAGAGAAGAGAGGAACAAAAAAGTTGATTGTGTCAGACTTGAATACGATCTCCAGAAAATATTCCAATACAGAGTACGAGTAGTATATTTGTTGGCTGGCACACATCTCGAAACGAAATCTAACGGTTCGCATGCTTGGGAGCATGTGCCCTGCAGGGCAAAATTTCCGCGTTTGTCGAACGGGTGACAGTGTTGATCTCTGATACATTTCCTCACATCGGAGTGCTTCAAAGAATCTCATCAACGACACGCTTCAAGGCCGCAGCATCTGTGACAACGCCGGCGTGAGACGTGTCGGTAAGCTTGATAGACTTGTAGTACTCCTGCCTCGGGTCACCACCGTGTTAGAATTGATCTCATCCGTCTTGACCCAACGGTCGAGACGGACCCTTTGACCGCGTCCTGATCGGGGACGCCCAGCCCAACGACTCGGCTGGTGGGCCCCTGTCGCGCAGCACAATAAAGAGGAGGTGGGAGCAGGGGCTCGTACCACGAGGTTCACCGCCACAGTAACTGCCCCACCTCTTTTCCAAGACCGATCGAGAGGAGTGCTGCTAGCGACGGGAAGTCCATCGTCGCCGCTGCATCGACCTCGACGTCCACGCCGCTGACTGGGGACATCACTGCCACTCCAACTAAGACAAGCCGATGGTCAGTCACTTCCCCCTACCTCTCTCCCTAGTTCATGTTCTAGATCACAGATGCTCGTTATACCAAATGAAAAAAAAGAATGTACCCGCTAGATCTACCCTAGATGATCCTACAGTTCTAACAATGGTATCAAGAGCCTAATCTAGAGTGTAGCTCCAGTTGGGAAATGAAAAGAATCAAGAAAAGAAAATAGAAAGAAGGAATCCGGTTTTGAATCGGTTCAACAGAATCGAAAAGAAAACCCAAACCCCAACCCTAAATGGGTCAAAGAAAGGATCTGGTGCGGGAAGGGAGGGATACTAACTGTCTTCCTCACCAGAGACACACCGCCATCGTGCGGGAAAGGCAACGCCGCCGCCGTGCGGGATGGACGCCGGGTGGCGAAGTGACGCCGTGGACGCGGCTCTAGGCTTCGCGCTCGGGGTCATGGAACCGTCGCAAGGCCGCTCGATGGCGGCGCGCTCAGCTTCGGGCGAGCACGCGCGCCGGCGAGGGGCCCCACGACGGCGCTGCCACCTTCTCCAGTCCGCCGCCATGGGCGGCCACTGCGTGCTTGGCTTGTTCCATGCGAAGCTGAGGGCTGAGAGAGATGGGGAAGGGGAAGAGAAAAGAAAGAAGGGGCCGGTGGGGATTCTGGTGGCTCCACCCGCTAACCGCCGCCGATGGCCACCGCGGCCGTCGCTCGGCTCGCCGGCGGCCACGCCCCCTGTGGCCAAGAGAGAGAAGGGGTTGGGTGAAAGTGATTTAGGGTTTCAGTGGAGGCCGACGGCCGCTGTTTTTGATCCGCCGAAAATCATGGACAGCCGTTGATTTGTATCGGACGGCCACGATCGACTCAGGCCAAAAACAGCCCAGGCGGGCGAGAAGAATCCCGGCCCAGGCCCAGGTTGCGGCCTGGGCGCGGGGAGGAGAGCCCACGTGGAACGGCCGCGGGCTGTTTTCACGAGGTGGGCCAGCGGCATTCGCTGGGTCGGTCCACGAAGCAAGTAGCGCCTGTGCATAAGTGGGCCGCAGAGAGCAGTGGCGCGCGCGAAAGAAAATGGGCCGTGAAGAGCGCTGGTACTACGTTGTGGGCCGCACAGCAATGGCTCGGGCCAAAATGAAAGAGAAAAGTTTAAGTTTTTCTTTTTCTAGTAGCTTTTTTGTCTATATATTTAATATAGTTTTTATCTCTAAAACTTTTGCACCAACGGGTTTCAACTTTTAGAGAGCAGATATATACTCAAAAATGCTTCTGGAAAGATAGACTACTTTTTACATGTTTCCATTGCAAAGCCGCAAAGTTAAAGTTTATTGTCTTCTCATTAAATCCGAACCAACGGGAGGATTTAATTTGAAGAGCAGTTATAGTCATTCAGTAAATGATGAAAAGTTTATTCTCTAATTAAAATTAGAGGAATAGTCGATTTATGGTTAAGATAAATTATAATATTATTATTTTCTGACCAACGTTGATGATAACAATATTATAAGTTTATTTAAGAGTTTAAGTTTAAAGAAAATTATGATGTTGTTATCTTCTGACCAACGTTGATGATAACAATATTATAATTCTATGAGTTTTATGTTTAAAGTTTAAATCTCTGATAAATTTTGCATCAAAGTGACCAATTTTCAGAGAATGGATAAGAAACAAGAGATGCTCCAGAGCGAGCAGAATGTAATGTATTTTCATGTTTTCCACTGCAATGATAATGATGATCTTCAAAATTAAATTCGAACAAACGGGAGAATTTAGTTTGAAGAGGGTTATAAGATAATTGAGTTTTCATATGTTAATTTCATTTCTGCCCAACGGTGATGTGAAATTGATGTATAAGATTGATGGTTTTGTTCTATTTCTACCCAACGGTGATATAGAATAGAACTTAAAGTTTAAAAGTTTAATGTGCATGTCTTTAACCAGACAAATGTAGGGTTATTTTCATGCTTATTATTGTTGATTACTGATTAATGTTTTTAAACAAAGAACTTCATGCCTTTATTCTTGAAGGGTGAAAAGGAAATGATCTGGGTACTTGTGACTCAGAAGATGAAAAGTGTAATTTTTGCAGAAAGAAGTCCATTGTGTAAGGGACTGTGGTCTCTTTAAAGAATGGTTTCAAAAGAAAAGAATTATAGGATATTGATCCAAGAAATAGAACAATAAGAGCTTAGTTTAAGAGATACCTTTTATGTACTCTTTATGAAAAGTTTTAGTTTTTAGTTTTATTATCCTGATAAGAGTTGTAATAACTAATATAATTTTAGTATTAATCATCATGATTTGAAATGTAATAAGTGACATGCATGTTTAATTTGACCAACGTCAGATTAAGCATGTGTGTTAAAGAATATTTGGATTTATTTCTAAATTTGATTCAATATGAGTCAATATTGACATTTATGTCCCTTCAAGAAAATTATCTCGCATGGCGGAAAAAGTTTGTGATAGTACCTGCATGACGGGAAAAATTTTGAGAAAATACCCGCATAGCGGGGTAAAGTTGGCATAGTACTTATGTTAATCAATCCTGCATGGCGGGAGAAATTTGACATAGTACTTATCCTGCATGGCGGGAGAAAGTTATGATGACTCGTGTGCTTTGAGTGTATTCCGCTCAAGGAGAAAAGTTTAGGGTAGCTCTTATGCTATCCTAGTATAAGTTTAAGGAGAACAGAAAGTTACATATGAACCTTAAGATAAGATTGACATGCAAGCATGACTTGCGAAAGTATTAATGATAAAAGACTCTGTTGAGTTCTTGAAGTGAAATGAGGAAAACGTACTCCCAACAAATTAAGAAATAATTTCATTTGCATGATGTAATCATGTGGATGAAGAAAGTAAACAAAGTTTCCTCATTCACAAGAGTTCTGAATAGTTTTCGAAATTGTGGTAGAAAAGTTCGTACCATATTTCGAGGGGGAGAAAGGTGAGATCAATTAAGAAAGACAATTAAGAAAGATACTTCCCCATAATTCAGACAATGCGATGCATACTAAAGTGATCTATAAAAGATTAATGTGATCGTCCGGGGAGTAAGACGGTCATAATATCGATACCCCTAAAGTAAAGATATAGCTAAATTCATGGACCTTTTACAGTTCCAACAGAAAGATAGCATAGTCAGTCAGTATTTATACTGGACGTGTTCAGAGTTTAAAGGCGGTGCTAAATGCACCATAGGTGTTAAATGCACCATATGAGTTTTAGCAGATTGAACCCAAAATAAGAAAATTAAATATTGGACAATCTGGGGAGCATGGTACAAAGAAACCTGACTCCGCAAGGAAGATGAATAATGTAAACGAGAATCTTGTTACACAGGACCTTATAGAATCAATTATCTTTTGGCAATAAAGGTCAAGAAATGCTAGTAGCTAAGGCCCCATAAAGTCTCAAAGAATAAGAAAATCAGATATTTCTGACGATTATAAAGTCTATATTAGTGAAATTCAAATGGAGGGTAATCTCACCTAATTTGAAGAAGCCATGAGAGGCGTTCACTCGTCCAAGTGGCAAGAAGCAAAGAAAGATGAAATGAATTTGATAATACCAATGATACTTTGGGATCTAGAATAAATTCCTAAGGAGCCAAAACAGTAGGCTGTAATGGGTCTACAAGACAAAATGTGACTTCAAAGGAAATATGTAAAGATATAAAGCACGACTTGAATCGAAAGATTTTACGCAAGAGAATGAATAGATTACGATGAGTGCTAGTGGCACATCATGATCTGAGATAAAAGTAAAGACAACATTTTCCAATGGGATTTGTATGAAAATAATTACGTGGCACAACCCAGAGGTTTTGTCATGAAAAGAAAAGAACATAAGGGATGTCACATGTAGAAATCTCTTATGGACTAGAGCAAATCTATAGACAGTGGCATTTAAAGTTAAAGAGTCAATTAGAAATTTTGGATTAAAGAGAATGAGAGGACAATTGCGTTTGTACAAAGTTTTAGAATGGGAAATTCATTTCCTAATCCTGTATGGATGACACCTTAATTGTTAGTAGTGATGTCAATCTACTGCATGAGAAGAAGTTGTTGTCCTTAAGGTTGAATAAGAAAACTCTCGGTGAAATGTATCTCGTTAAAAGAATTGAAATTCACCGAGATAGAAGAAAAGGGGTATTATGACTATCGCATAGACATGCTAAGAAAAGTTTCTAAAGAAATAAAGTACCTATCCGGGTAAACCTACGCCTGTTCTCATGGTCAGGGTAATAGTTTTGAGAACTTTAATGTTCCAAAAGCAATGTAAGATTGTTATAGATGGACGTCCCATATGCTTCAGCTGTTGGAAGCTTAATGAGTACAATGATAAGACCTTGCCCTGACACAGTTTACGTATCCGGGTTGTTTTAGCAAAAGTCCAGTCCAGATATAGATCACTGAAATGGAGTTAAAAATATTGGCCTCATGCTAAAAAGAAAAGAACAGGTACTCTCAAGTAGTTGTGGGTACAAATGTTACATTTTGGCGAGATGTTTTAGTGAAACCCACACAGTAGCTAACACTCGCAGTTAGAGTTTTATTGTGGAAAAGCTCCAAAAGAAACATTTCTAGTATCATCAGTGATGTAAAGTTATAATATAGCATGATATGAGGCTGAGGGACAGGCAAAATGGTTAAGAAACTTGTACCTGGAATTGATAATTGTTGTCAACAGTAATAACCATTTAGTAGTTTGCTCCTAAGACAACGGGTCAAGTGTGCTGCCAAACACATTGACATTAAAGTTATACGTTGTAAAGGAGAAAGTCCGGAATCATATTAAAAGGTATCGAACGTAAAAGTAACAAGCTAGTGCTTGCGGATCCGTTTACCAAAGGCTTACCACCCAGTGTGTTCAGAGAACATGCAGTCGACATGGGTTTATGGTATAGCCTATGTTTTCCGGACAATAAAGGGCCGAAAGTTAAAGAATCTGTTTCAGATCAGAGATGTGTATTGTAGCTGTTAAATCTATCGGCGACTGACCATGACGATGAGGCATGCTCTATACACTGATTTGTGATGGAACAAATAAAAGTGAAAGCAATTAAAGTTAAAGTTTAGAGTTAAAGTATAAGATGAGATCAAATGGGAGAATGTTAGAATTGATCTCATCCGTCTTGACCCAACGGTCGAGACGGACCCTTTGACCGCGTCCTGACCGGGGACGCCCAGCCCAACGACTCGGCTGGTGGGCCCCCGTCGCGCAGCACAATAAAGAGGAGGTGGGAGCAGGGGCTCGTACCACGAGGTTCACCGCCACAGTAACTGCCCCACCTCTTTTCCTAGACCGATCGAGAGGAGTGCTGCTAGCGACGGGAAGTCCATCGTCGCCGCTGCATCGACCTCGACGTCCACGCCGCTAACCGGGGACATCACTGCCACTCCAACTAAGACAAGCCGATGGCCAGTCACTTCCCCCTATCTCTCTCCCTAGTTCATGTTCTAGATCGCAGATGCTCGTTATAGCAAGTGAAAAAAAAGAATGTACCCGCTGTCGAGGGCCACTATGCTCGCTAAGGGTAACAAGCCGTCGCCGTCGCCGTACACCGCCTGCGGCGTCTCGCTGAAGTTGCCGTCCCAGTACACCAGCTGCTTCATCGTGGACACGCCGACGCCGTTGACGCAGGTCGTCGGCACCACCGGCGCCCGGAAGCCGAGCTGCACCGGGAGCGCCCGCGTCTCGTACAGCGTCACCCCGAGCGGGGGCACACCAATCGCCGCTAGGAACACCGGCATGTCCTGCGCCGTGTAGTTCCTGTCCCGCGTGACGACCAGCGGCGGCGTGCCGGGGCCGAACACCGTCGGCGACGGCAGCGCCGTGAACGCGCTGGCGGCCCTCAGCGCGACGCCAGGCGTGGAGGCGAGCTGGCGCATGACGAGCAGGAACCCGCCGGGGCCTATGGACGCCATGACGTAGTGCCTGACATACCTCCTGCGCCACGGCAGCGGGCTCCGGTTCAGGAACTCGAGCACGAAGTAGCCGCCCTGGATGTGCGACACGAGGACGACGGGCCTGCCGCCGTTCCCCCTGCTCGCGCGCTCCACGAGCGCCCTGAGCCGCCGGGTGAACCGCGCAAAGGCGTGGCACGGCTGCCCCCGCGCAGCCGGAGCTTGACGGAAGTCGTACGGCGCGCCGAAGAGTGTCTCGCCGTCGCGGTACCCGGCCTGCTGCAGCGCCTCGACGAGCCTCCCCATGCAGAGGTCTCTGTATTTGGCCGGGCCATACGTGCATACACGTCTGGTCAGCACGTACGTGTTCGTGACTGTAGGTAGGTAGGCCGGCGATGGCGGCCGGGCTCAGTGCTTACTTGTTGGCTTCGGTGTCGGCGAGGAAGTCGGCCGTGGAGCCGAAGCCGAGGACTCGGGTCTCCACGCCCGGCACGTTGCGGAAGTCACGGGCGGCGGGGTCGTAGACGACGCGGAGCTGGTCGGAGAGGCACGGCGCGACGGAGGGGTCGTCCATGGCCGTGGCGTTCCTCCACAGCCGGAACCACCGGCCGCGCTCGTTGCTGCCCGCGCCGCATTGCGGCGACTCCGGCGGCGGCACGTGAGGCGCGCCTCGAGCTGGCTGCAGGTGTTCCCCGGCACCAGCACAACAGGGTACACGACGGCGCTGGGACCGGGAGGCGGCGGCGTGCCGCGGCGGAAGAGGAGGAGCGAAGGGAGGAAGAGCAGCAGCAGGCGGTGGAGGTGTGTGGCCATGGCAGCGAACGAACGCCACAGAAGCTGTGAGCTATCTAACTGACTATGAATGGTTGGGCGTAGCGACACGATGCGGGGTTGGGTTCATGGAAAATCGGAGTGCCGGCTTACCGTGACAGGAAAGAAAGAGACGAGTCTCATGTGCATTAGGAGTGTTTGCGTGGACAGGATGATTCGCAAACCTTGTCATTTGTCGGATTCAGAGTCTGATGATATTTGTTTGCCACCGATATCACTTGCCACGGCCTGGCGGAGCCGAGCCAGGATTTGTACATAGGAGGGCGTGCAAACCAGCAATAATCATACGTGTCAAAATATATACATGGCAAAGATATACGTAACACCTAAGTAAACGTTTGTGTTGTGATACAAAAGAAAATAAAAAAAAACTAAAAGCAATAAGCGAATTTAATTAGTGTCGGGCCTCCAACCTTCACTCAATAAATGTAGTTATTTGGTCAAAAAAAATCACGTTAATAACAAATAAGTGAACAGGGCAAAATTAATTAGCACTAGATCCTAAACATTAAGTGGCAAATAATCGATCACTTGTCGTTCAGCCTCGAACAAAATGGTCACTTAAATGGGTAAAATAGTCATTTAAATAGACGATTAAACAGAAACATGGTACCACTATGTAGCGTTTAAATGTTGAGTACACAGGTAAACGACCTTTTAGACGAACAATGACAGGAACATAGAAGATAAAGAAGGTAATAGGAAGACCATTGCTAAATAATATAGATTCCACTAGAGATCAATTCAGAAGGATTAAACAAGAAAATCACTGATTTTTAATTAACTAGCTAATTATAGTGTGTGCTATGGGGACATACTAATGTTTGATAGGCAATAACAAAACAAAAATACGAAGAAAATACTAGAAAGACCTAACTGCTATCTATATAAGATACTATTAGAGATCAATATGGAGTAAGAGTGTAATACCAAGAAATCATAGTACTAATGGTATCACTAACTAGCTAATTAGATAATTAGGCACCTACTTTAGGAGGTGTATTAGGGAGGCATGGAAAGTTGGGGGGTGCCAAACCCCCTTTCCTCCGCCACTGCTTGTCTCCCAGCATGCATCAAGCCTGCAACTCGATTTCCCTCCTCTTTTGTTTGCGGAAAAAGTCTCTTTGTCTCCCTCAACTATCTTAAAAGTCAGCTTTTACTCCATGAACTAGAAAACCGGACATAACTCATCCTCCATCTTTTCAAACCGGACATATGACCTCCCTGGCTATTTCTCTAGGTGGTTTTTCTCCTTTTCTTTATATTTATTTCGGCCAGATCTTTGAAAAATCATAGTAAATTACAGAAAAATCATCAAATGAAAAATCCAATTTTGTTAGACTTCACATGAGTAGATCAACACAGTAAACATATGATATGGTATGTTTTAGTACAAATTTTTTGCTCTAGCTTTAGATCTATGATTTTATGTGATTAATTCATAGCTACGGTTTTTGTGGTCCTATTGTGGTGAAATTTTTACGGTGAATTAATCATTATATGCTTGAGACGTAGTAAAAATTTCATACCCATTGGATCATGTATGACTGAGTTATAGATTTATTCAGGATTATGTTTATTAAATAGTTTTTAAACTGTTAAAAACATGTAAAAATTGAAAATGTGTGTTCTCTGTGTAAGTTTTTAAACACTTTTTTTTGAGCAAAAAGATTTTAAACACTTAACATAGTCATGTTGTCGGCTCATCCAAAAGGCCGAAAGCACTGGCAGCAAGCAGCCCAATTGCAGGTCCGGTCAATCCAGCATAGGCCCGATTAGGCTAGAGATTTAGGTCCATTTCAGAAAGGTATAAGGTATGGGCCACGCTAGGCGGGACATTGTGCCCATCCGGTCCGTGGATGATCCGCCCAGTCCTGACCCACAGAGAATTCAGGACCGAGAAAGAACGACCACATGGGCCAGAGCCAGATAAAGCGATTGAGAGCCGAGATGAGTGACCGATCACCTATTCACCTGTGGCCTGTGGGTGCCCATTTTTTTGCTCCAAAAAGAAGGGGAAAAAAATTGTGGCTGCCCATGGTACGGTGATGGTGGCCAAGCCGACGACCTGCTCGTGGATCGGTGGTGGCTGGCCGGCATCAACTCTATCCGCAACACGACGAGGCCGACTGAGACGTGCGCGCGGGTGCGCTAGCCGCAGCGCGCACCACCATGGAACAAAGCTGGAGGCGCCGGCGGCGGTGGGCTGGGCACAAGACACTGCAAAGACGTGGCAGAGCTGGACTAGCTGTATCCATGGATGGCTGGATGTGTGATCTGCTACCGCAGGCAGCGCGCGCGCATGTGGTTTTTTGCAGGACGGGATGGGCGGGCCGACGGCGACGGCGACACTCACTTGCTGCTGCCGTCGCGTCGGTTGATCTGGCCGGCCCCGGCCCGCCAGCAGCGGCACGATAGATGCAGGGACGAGGCCCGGGCAGCAAACTGACCAAGATTCACGGTGAGAGAGACAGGTGTTTTTCGTCGCAGTATTCGTGTTGAGGTTTTGATCTCAATCAGACAGGCGGACGGGACGTCTGCGCCTGCTTATCTAGGAGCATCACAGTGGTTAAACTCAATATTAGTGCTAATCGTTTTTAGTCCCTCAACACTGTCGCTTACTTTCATTTCTAAACTCTCAAAGCCACCGTACGTTTTAGTTCTCAGAGTCAGAGTTTACTTTTACGCTCGACTTTTCATGCCATCAAAAGTACTCTCTCTCTCTTTCTCAATTTCATCTATAAACTATCAAAGTATGTTTCAGTCCTCAACATTTCATTTTCAGCTTAACTTTGTTCCAAGTGCCACACCTTCGTGCCAAATCAACTATAGCACCACCTGTGATCAAAGATAAAAAGAAATAATATTATGCCGAAAACATTATTGGTGAGCCATCTAAAAACTCTTTAGCGACCATTAATAATCCTTACACAATATTTTAAATATTACCTTTTAATGGTAACGTCTTCTATATATCCTACTATATTGTTGTTTGGGAGTAATTACAACTACTGTGAATGCTACTTAGTACGTTGAGAAACACTCACGAAGTGGGACAACAGTAGATCTACAAGTTTTTTTCTTAACTATTTCTAATGTTGAGCTCAACTAATAACCGATAACAATTAAAAGTAATATGTTTTTGTCCATAAGGAATACTTAGTTATCGAAATGAAAAAAACATTTAAAAAGTATGATATCAGATTCGAACAATACGATTATTCATATTTGAGGATATTTGGATATTTATTTTTAAAATATGAATATAAATGTTAAAATTATGCTTTCAGGTTCAACAGCAGGGGACGATGCCAGAGACATTGGTACCCAATGATGACCATCCATCTCGAATTACTTGTGGTCCTAGAGCTGACTAGGTGCGGCATTGCGGCGTTCCACAGGACGAGGGATAAAGTGAGCTTTGTTTGAGGAAAAAAAACATACTTTCATAGTTCATAGATGAAACTAGACCTAAAAATACAAAGATTGAGGATTAAAATGGTCACTTTGACAATGCTAGAACGAGACTGAGCCTAAAAGTTGAACATTAAAGACTAAAACAGTCATTTTGAAATCTAGGGCCAATAATTGCGGGACTAAAATGACTAATCCGCTTTACTTATTATACAAGAGGAAAACGGCTCGACCTCAGCCATCGGAAGAGCAAGCAATGCAACGTACGTCGTCGTCGAAACGTTGTCTAGAGACAACTGAACCGTGCCATGCCTCGAGAATAAGAAACACACAGGGTGACAAGGAGACGCTAGAACTGTCAGCTGCATGCGTGAACGAAGCGCCATCTCTCTCTAGTTGACCGCCATTTTTCTATGGTACGGTTATTACAGCAGGGGATCTCTCCCCACTCTAGTTGACTAGATCGATCTATCATCATCATCATCGTCACATGATCAAGCACATGCTAAGGTACTAGAGAAGTACTAGATTGAGTACCAGGATGCATGATGGATTCTGAAAAAAAGATTCGACGGGGAAATCCCGCAGCCTGCGGATGGATCTGTCATTATTCAGTCATTCAGTCAGACACAGGACAGAGCATGCATGCAACGCCGGCAACAGAGAGCACACCACATGCCTCACACATGACATGCATAATGCATCCAACTATCACATACTACTACACATCTCTTTTGTTTCCTTTCCGGGTCTTGCTTGCTAGTTTTTATTTCGAATACGCAGAGCGTTGCGTATCTTTGTATTAAGAAGAATAAGAAAGTTTTACAAGTGAATAACGTGTGGACGAGACACTAGCGGGTACATTGGAATACAACTTTGAAATCTCGGTGGATAGCGGACTATACCCCCCCTCCCCCAGGTTCTTGGCCCCTGCCTTAACCCACCGGTTTGCTTCAGCCTTAATGATCATCAGGAGGTCACTGACTGTGGACGTGGCTTCCCTAAAACACCAAGCGTTGCGCTCCTTCCAGATTTGCCAGCAGACGAGCACGAAAAGAGTGTCGAAGCCCTTCCTCTGCTGTTGATGCTAGTGTGCCCTGAGGCGTCTCCACCACTGAAGGAACGACTGCTCCACGACCAGTAGCGGACGTCCGAGGGCTCGGCAGATATGGAACCATACTTCTCTTGAGAAGGGACATCAGCACAAAATATGGTCGATCATCTTCGACGCCTGTGGTGTGTTCACTTCGCGAAAAGTAGGTGAAAAGTTACTGTAGCATTTTTCGTTGTTATTTGGTAAAATTTGTCCAATCATGTACTAACTAGGCTCAAAAGATTCGTCCCGACATTTATAGAAAAACTATGCAATTAGTTATCTTTTTTACCTACATTTAATGCTCCATGCATACGTCGAAAGATTTGATGTGATGGGTGAAAGAGGAAATATTTTGGGTTTGCATGGCAACTAAACAGGGTCCTGGTCGCAGAGGAAACATTCTTCCCTCGCCTGAAGCCCATGTCGTGCCCGCCGGTCGTTTGTCCAGTGTCGCCGCCGAAACGTGAGCCACAGGAATATTTTACCCTGAGCGGCGCCCATGTCTTCCAGATCAAGGAGTGCACCCGGAAGGATACCGATCCCGTGTGTAGTATGACGTAGGCTGATTTTGCTCTGTATTTCCCATCCGGAGTCCAACGCCACACTGTCCGATCCGGCCGATCTGTGAGAATGATGTGCGCGGTCGCCTCCCAGAGGTCGAGGTACTCAGCAAGCGTCACTGTGGTCATGTTGCCCGAGATCGAGCTTGTCCACCGCCTGTCCATTAGGCCCTCCCGAACGGTCTGGCGAGCCCTAGTTCTTTCTGGACACCATGCACACTAGGTTCAGGGCGATGTCAGACGCCGTGGCACCATGTATCCATCGGTCATCCCAGAATAGTGCGTTCATGCCGTCGCCGATGTCTGTGTATGTTGACGCCCTGAAGAATGTCTGCACTTCCGGGTCAGTTTTGATTGGTAGCTCACTCCAGGCTCTTGAGTCACAGCCACCTCGACTGCAGTGCAAAACCGGCGAGCTTGAGGTCGGTGATACCAAGGCCTCCCAGCATCGTCGGTCTACAAGTCGTTTCCCAGGCCACCATGCATCTTCCACGCACCGATGCGTCCTTGCCTACCCATAGGAATTTTCTGCATATTGCATCGATCTCTTTTCTCGCCCATGGTGGCAAGCTGTCCGCTATCATAGAGTAGATGGGAACTGCACGGAGCACCGATTTAATCCACACCAGCCGGCCGCTCCTAGCCATCAGTGATCCATGGCATGGAGGCAGCTTCCATGCGACAGTCTCGACTAAGAAATGGAACTCTGCCTTGGGAACTTTCTTGGTGCTCAACGGCAATCCCAAATACCTGATCGGGAATTCTTGTACATGGCATCCTAGTATGGTCACATTTTCCTGCAGTGTGTCCTCTCCGCCATAGATGGGAGTGACAGAGCACTTCGCCAGGTTCGTCTTGAGGCCAGTTGCCTCGCCGAACACCCGCAGGATCTCCTTCACGACTGTTGCCTCTTGCACAGATGGTCTGAAGATCACATCATCTGCATAGAGGCTGCACTGGAATTTGACCTCACGCGGCTCCGTCTGACGCAGGACCCCATCTGTACAAGCTTTGGCAAACAGCCTGTGCAATACGTCCATTGCAATGATGAACAGCATTGGTGAAAGTGAGTCGCCCTGTCACACCCCTCTGAGATGCTTGATCGGTGGACCCTGTTGTCCATTGAGGATTATCCTTGACGACGCCGTTGAAAGCAATGCCTCAATCCATCGACACCACTTCTCCCCAAACCCCCTCGCCTATAAGATTTCCAGCCAGAATGGCCAGGAGAGAGTGCCAATAGCTCTGGTGAATGAACGGTGAAAAAAAAGGCCATGCATCCAGTTCCATGTCTGGTAATCCGGTATCCATACGAGGAGGCACTACTGAGAGCAGTCATTTATTTCCCAACATTAAGAGCATGTTTGGATCCCATGATATTAGAGTCTGTTTGCTTGGACTGGTCTGGCCGGCTGAAAGTACTGCTGGCTGGTTTTTTTTTGAGAGAAAGACACTGCTGGCTGACTAATTTAGCTGATAATCCTAAGCGAACATGCTGTAAATTTTAGCCACTAAAATTTAAACCAGTTTAGTAGCTCTTAAAGCTCCAAACATATATTCTCAAATAATGTCTAAAGTTCAGCTAGCCTTTTAAAAATACCATAATTAATTCATTAGACCAGACAAGTGAGAAGTTTTTTTTAAGAGACAGACAAGTGAGAAGTTGGTCTAAAGTTTAGCTTTTAATTTTACCCAACTAAACTTTACATCACAGGATCAAACAGGATCTAAGTACCGGCCATTATTAACCCACTTGTGTCACATTTATTCCAGGCAAGGTACAACAATACTAGTACAGCACACGTACTTACCTACATAAAATACATAGGAGTGTGTGTGTGTGTGTGTGTATATATATATATATATATATATATATATATATATATATATATATATATATATATATATATATATATATATATATATATATATATATATATATATATATACACACGGTAATAAAAGACAGAAGAGGAAGCAGTAGCAGTCGGCCGCGCGCGGTTATACTAAATGCATACAATAATCTATGCAGCGATTATCGAGACAGCACACACAACAGCTAAAAACCAAGGCGACGAGAGAGGATACGAAAGGAAACACGATGCGCGGCGACAGCGTGAGCAGACAGCACCAGCGGTCGTCTGTTCGATCATCGAAGATCAGACGGCGGCGATGGAGCTGTCAAGCTTGACGACGACGAGCTCACCGGCGGCCTCCAGCCCCGCGGCCACCACGGCAGGGGCTGCGGCGGCGGCGTCGCTGCCTGCGGCGCCGACCCCGGCTCGCGCGGCCAGGACGTGGTCACGCACGCGCGCCGCCATGCCGTCGAGCCCGGCCTGCAGGCGCGCGACGAGCGCGTCCCTGGGCGTGCCGCGCACGGGCTCGCACTCGAACTCCCACCGCAGCTCGCACCCGACGGCGGCCGGGACGACGCGGAACGTGGCGAAGAAGAGGCCGAAGCCCATGTTGTTGTCGTTCATCTCGTACCGGAAGAACCGCCGCTCCGCGTCGTGCTCCAGCAGCGTCTCGTGCGCCCAGTCCGCCGGTTCGCCGCCGGCGGTGGTGGTGCCCTCGCAGTACCGGACGCAGCCTGGCGCGCGCGGGGTGCCCGACGCCAGCCGGCACGCGGCCACGCGCGGGTGCCACCTGTGGAACGCCAGGAAGTCCGACAGCAGCGCCCACGCCTCGTCCGCCGTCGCCTCGGGCACCGCCGACGCCACCTTCCCTTCCCACTCCCACACCCTACTGGCGACCGGCGGTGCCGCTCCGCCGCCGACGGCCGCGGGCTCGGGTGCTGCCGTCATCATTGGGGGAATAGGGGCTGGGCTGGGTGGTGAGCGGGGAGGCGTGCAAGTACGACGAGCCAGCACGGACGTGTCGGGCCGTGTGGGGTGGGTGAGTACGTGCTGGAACCGGTGTTGGGGCTACGCAATAAATAGACGACGGACGCGGGGGCCGTGGTTGGGTTCGTTAACGGGTTAGTTCGTCCTATTAGCTACCTCATTGCATAATAAAGAATGTAAATTTAGATTTGGATTAAATCAAATTCCCTTATATTTAGTTAAGTTCATAGAAAATATTATAATAATTATAAGGATTTATATTTGGATATGTGTGGCATACTACGATGCATGGGCCCGATCCTCGAGTTTGTACGTGCGTCGTTTTTTTTCAGAACGTGCGAGTACGTATTTCATTAAGCAGAAAAAAAGTTTGGTACTACACCCTTACTGTTGGTAAACCGTAGATTAATAAAGCTCAAGACAACTCCCTAGGCTACATCTAATCCGCACGAGATTGTGATTACATGATAATATACAGTGCGACTAAAGAGCAGCTTCATGCTACACGCGACTGAAGCACAGCCAGACGCTCATAGCCCGCAGCAACTCAGAGATCAGCCTCAAGCCTGATGGCTGCTCCCAACTCCGCCGGCGTCGATGCGATGCGATTGAACGTCCTTGCATTCCTCTCCTTCCAAAGCATCCAGCTCGTGAGGAGGACAAGAGAGTCGAATCCGCGGTGAAGCTCCTTCGGCAACTGCTTTCTCGCCATCGTCCACAAAGTCATGACGTCTTGCTGCTGTACCGCTACGTTGTTGTTTAGCCGGTAGCTTCTCAAGGCGATATCCCAGACCTCGCAGCTGAAAATGCAGCCCAACATAATATGATCCATCGTCTCAGCGTCCTGGTCGCAAATGATGCAAGTGTCGTTGTCTTGGAGGCCATGACGTCGGCGGCCAGCACCGTCTATGCAAAACCAACCAAAAGAAGAACCTGACACGGTGTGGTGCGTACGTCTTCCAGAGTAGCTTTGCTCCAAGAGGAGTAGAGGAGCCGACAAACATGGCGCCGTAAGCCGATGATGCAGAGTATTGACCATCCAGAGTAAGCTTCCACGAAAAAGTATCTGGCACACCCGGCAACAACTGAACCTACTCTCAAATTTCAGAGGTTGAAGAACTCGAGCAACAGTCTCATTGTTCTTGGACCTGTAATGTGCCGCACCCAGGTCCTTCCCTGGAGTGCATCAGCCACTGAGATGTGCCTCCTCCTCCTCGGTACTGCGGCGAACACCGCAGGAGCAAAGCTGTCGCACACAAGATCCCCGCAACCAGTTATCAGTCCAGAATAACGTGGTCTCGCCGTTTCCCAAAGTCGACGCTGTTGCGGCATGGAACACCGCGGTGACTTGGCGATCGTCCTTGTCCGGCAGCAACGTCCAGGCCCGCTCCGGTTCTACCCGTCGTAGCCAAGGCCAGCGGAGCGCGAAGTGCCACTCCGGTGCGACGGAGGTCAGCCACGCCGAGACCGCCAAGGTCGCGTGGCCTGCAAACCACTGCCCAAGCTACCTTGCATCGTCCCCCAGAGACCGAATCCGCACCGGCCCAGATGAACCCCCGCCGTAGCTTGTCAATGCAATCAATTGCCCAGGAGGATAGGCATAGGCGATGGCCATGTGCACTGGTATGGCTGGTAGAGTTACCTGCACCAATGTTGTCCGGCCGGCGACATTGAGCAGACTCCCTTTCCATCGCGGTATGCGAGCTGCGACCGCATCAATGAGAGCCTGCTCCTCAATCTTCCTTAGCCTGAAGATGGATAGTGGCACGCCCAAATAGCGACACGGAAAGCCCTCAATCCGGCAGGAGAGGGCCTCTTGAACAAGCTGAATTTCGGCGTCAGTGCAGTGTATCGGCGTTGCAACGCTCTTATCCAAGTTAGCGAAGAGCCCTGATGCTTGACCGAACACCTGGAGCACTATCCGCAACGCGCTCAGGTCACTGCTTTGGGGGTGTAACGAAGAGAATCAAGTCATCGGCATATATGCTTGCACGTTGTGGTAGCCTGGCGTTCGCAAACGGAGCGAGTAAGCCTTGTTGGTCCAGCCATCGGATGGTGTGGTTGATCACCTCCATTACAAGGATGAATAGCATCGGTGATAGCGGGTCACCTTGCCGTAGTCTCCTTGCATGACAAATTCTCCTACCTACGTTGCCATTGCCATTCAGAAGAATCTTTGTACTTGCCGAGCTGAGAATGAGGGACATCCAGTTCCTCCGTCGACGACCGAAGCCCATGTGCAGCAACACCTCAAGTAGAAACGTCCACGATACGGTGTCAAATGCCTTGGCAATATCGATTTTAAGTAGCACACTTGGTGTCTTTGTGGCGTGCAGCGCCTTGCACGAGAGCCGCATGGCTCGGAAGTTGTCATAGATGCAACGGCCCTTGATAAACGCGCTCTGGTTTCGGCTAACCAGTGCGGCGAGCTTCGGTGCTAACCGATTTGCCAAGCATTTTGTGATCAACTTGCAGAAGCTATGGATTAAGCTGATCGGGCGGTAATCGCGGATCTCAGCAGGCTGTGCTTTCTTCCTCAACAGTACCAAGAATGCGTTGTTGAGGTGGTGTAGGCTTCGTCCATCCTGTGCCCAGAACGTGTAGAGCGCGTTCATGACGTCGCCCTTGATGATGTTCCAAGCCTTCTTGTAGAAGAGCCCATTGAAGCCGTCCGGGCCCGGCGCCTTGTCGTTGGGAAGATTCATGACCACGGCCCGGACCTCGTCCTCGATGAATAGCGTCTCGAGATCGGTGAGATCAATGGACGGCAAGCCAATGGCGTCGAGGTTGACACGCCTGGTGCGTTTGAAGGATGAACCGAGGACGGAGTTGAAGTGCTCGTACAGCGCCTGCGACATGTGGTCCTCGCGTACCAGTTTGGCTCCCTTGACCCAGAGGGAGTCAATCCGCTTTTTCCTTGCTCTATGACAAGCTTGGAGGTGGAAAAAATTTGTATTTGCATCGCCCTCAGCGAGGAAAAGCCATGGTATGGTCGTGACATTCGAATATATGATGATGATGTTGTTGTACGGTGCATGCGCATGTACTACTACGATTTGCATTCGTACGTGTGTGGCGCCATGGTATGGTCGTACGGTATGGATGCAGTGGTGCTTTGCGCGTGCTGGGGGTCTCCTGCGTGGATCGACTCAATGCTGAAGGAGTTCGCTGCCTCGCTCATGGCGAGCCCCCAACAAGAGCGTGCTCGACTGCTCTGGATGGCGCCTTTCAGGAAGTGGACACATCTCTAGTGGACACCCGCTCTCCGGTGAAGACTGTACAATAGATGGCGGACTCGCCTCCGTCGTTGCATGTGCAGGGGCCACCACAGGTCACTCTGTCGCCGAGGGGGGGAGGAGGAGGAGGGCAACCTGGCGTCAACCCTGCATTGGTCGGGGCTGCCACCTCGGGAGGTGCGACATCAGTGGCTGCCACGGACGTCGTCAACAACACCCCTTCCCCGCAGACGATCGCCTCAAGAGTTTCATCGTGTGAGTCACGAAGGCGAGGCAACCGTCGCTCCTAGAGTTCCCCGAAGATAATTCATCCACCGACAAACGTCCACCGCCCGCGGCCCCAAGAGAAGCAGGCGGATAGCGGCACAGAGCCTGTCCCACGTCCTGGTGGCCAAGCGAGGTGAGCACCTTGTCTTGAAGCGCTTGGGACTAACCAGCAGGATGTCGACTCCGTCCACATCGACCATGAAGACGTACGAAGAAATCTACGGAGGTGACCCTGGTCACATGGAGGCGCTCCGTGACTCGTTCCCGCCGGACGACGACGTGGGTACGCGCAAGCGCCGCCGCCGCTGCTCAGCTGCGCGGGCATAGGTGTCGTAGCCGATGTCTCTTTTCAGGTCGATCAATTCCCAATGTAACAACATAAATTTCAGTACACTAGGGTGGGTTTGAGCATCTATGTATAATTCTTCTGACCTCATAGGATGCCGTTAAGGTGTATTGTATTGAATTTTTTCTTTACCTTAATACAGAGACGCGCAAACCTTTTGCGTGATTGAGAAAAAAGCGAGGAGGGTACAGGAAGCAGCAGAGCAGGACTGGGCGAATGAAGCGAGGCAGGAGGACGGCCGGGGCCGGCCGGGGCAGCACAGCTAGCCGACCCGCCGACCGAGCCCACGGGCCGGTGAGCTCATCGGCGCAGCGCAGCAGAGGCAGGCACAGTAGCCAGTAGGCGGCACCACGTCGTGGGGCGCGTCGGATCCGATCGATCAGCCAGCGCTAGCGGCGCCCAGCAGCCAGCATTCCAGCAGAGCGGGAGCCTGCCCCAGCCCAGCCCCCAGCGCGAAAGGGCGGCGCCGGGCGGGCCGGGCATGGCGGCGTGGCGACGCGCGACGCGCGGCCCCTGGCTTTTGGCCGGTTCCGGGGGGCAAGTTGGGCAGGCGCGTCCGTCCGTCCGTCCACCGGTTGTCGTCGTCGTACGCGCCGCTCTGCCGCTGCCAGATACTCGCCCGGGGGGGCCGCGCGTCTGGCTCGCCGCACGTCGCGGAGCCGGCCGGACGGGCATCAGTCACGACGGGCATGGGCAGGCGCAGGCCTATGGATGGATGATTAACGGCGGGGACCTCCTGAACCGCAGCGACGACGTGTTGATGCGATTGCGATAATAATGCGGCGAGACTGGGCCAGCCCCGTCGCCATGCGTGCATGGTCCAGGAAGCCTACCTCTCGCGGTCGGTCGATCCGTCACCTTGGAGGAGGCCCCCCTCTCTCGCGCGACGGCGCGCTAGCTGGTCCAGGCCGGGCTTTCGTCGCTGCCAGCCGGTGCCGACTGCCGCCGCTGCGTCTGCATGCGCTGGTGGCCCGGTCGGCCTGGGAAGGTCGCCTCGGTATGTACTAGGGGTACTACCACCGGCCGGCCGGCTGGCGCTACTCCCGTCAAGTGCACCACGTCCTGCGTGCTGCTGGCAATGGCGTCCGTCCAACATACCGGCCGGGAAGGAATCGATCTGCCTTCAACGGTTCCAGTGCTACGGGCACAGGTACGAACACGAGTCGTCGTACGCGTGCCGTGCCCCGGCCGGCCGGCCCCCCTCGCGCGGCTGCCTGCTGCTGCCCTTGGGTTGCTGCCATCCTCACAGAACGCTCATGCATGACCTCATCGGCGCCGTACACCACGCCAACCCCACAAGTCCTGGTGCCACTGCCCACCGGAGGTAAAAACAGCGTCGCAGTCACTGCGCAGCCACTTGCCACACTACTGACGGCCGGCCCCCTCTGCCCTTCTTTGGATTTTCCATCACGTATGTTGGGCTTCCCTTTCGCCACGGATGAGACGAAGACGACGGGCAACAACGACGCTCACAGTCAGCCCATACGGCCGGCCGGGGGCTTACTAAAGCCTCTGTGTAGTACTGTATTTAAGTTCCGTGTAGATCAGTAGATGCATGACAGCGAGTGGACAGTCCTCTCGTTGCAACGTCCCTCTCTACTGAAAATAACAGCCACCATGTATGATGTATACGTACACGTACGTGATGGCTAAAAAGGAAAGTAGAAGATCGAAAGTCGTTTACAGTATACTCCCTCCATTTTTATTTACACGTTACAATAGCTTTGTCCTAAGTCAAACATTAGTACCTTTGACCATCGAAAAATCATTTTAGCTTCATAGATTATGGAAGTTTTTTTTTCTCATAGTGAATCTAAAAATATGAATCTTATATCACAAACTTATATAAGTTTTGAAAATTGATGGCCAAGGATATAAATGTTTAACTTAGGACAAAGCTAATACGAAATGTAAATAAAAACAGAAGGAGTATTATATTGCATCCAGAGTTATTCAGGAATCAATCTTCATGGGAGATCAAAAAGAGTTAGACCTTGTTTGGTGCCACTCAAGCTTTAGCACCATCGAGGAGCCAGAGCAACACCAAACGATCGAACGGGAGGAGCGCTTCTAGAGATAATGGAATAGGAGTCAGAGCTGTTTTGATGGTACAATGGCGTACGAAGGCAAAGCCATAATTTGGATGCTTCTGCTCCGGCTTTTGTAGTGTTGGAGTCAGAGCTAGAGCGACACCAAATACAGCCTTAGTCGATCTTGAGGTACACCAGAGAATAGATTCCGCACGTGTGTTTCCATGTAATCTATGGGTTTTAGACACATGTTTCCAACAAGTGGCAAAGCTAAAAGCAAATTAGAGAAGAGAGTAGTCTTTGCCTTGATACGTAGACATAGTGTTATATGATATATATATATATATATATATATATATATATATATATATATATATATATATATATTCTGATTCTGTAGCCACTTGGAGTTATGATAATTGCTATGCTAATTTATGAGATTATAGTAACTCCTTACTCTGTGATTTACTATAACATTATGGTAAATATCCTCATGCGTTATAGTAATTCAACTATCGTAAATATATACTGACATTGTCGTAAATTAGTATATAAAATTATCGTGTGTGTGTATATATATATATATATATATATATATATATATATATATATATATATATATATATATATATATATATATATATATATATATATATCGTCCCCTACTTTCAACAAATGTAGCTTAATCGCCGCCTACAAACAAGTTACACGTGAAAACCCTATATACAAGAAAAAGGTTACACGCGAAAAGAGGAGAACATGCCTGCAACTCTCCTACTATACTCGGCCTATGCATGGGCACAAGCTCGGGCATGGCGGTTTGCGCGCAATACTAATGGATCACGTCGACGAGGGTGTGCAAGCTGTTCCACGTAAATAAATAGGCCTCAAGTTGTATCTTTTTACTGGTCCACTAGCGCTGTGTCGACAAGGTTGTCCAATTGTGTATTGCGTCTCAGACTAATGACGCTGTGACGATTCATCTACTGCACTGTCGAAGTACCGATCAACGTCTGCTGCCCTTCCTGCGCCTGTCGGCCAGAGTAGAGGAGTCCACGAATGCCTCGCCATGCCTGCATAGTGCGCAACGCCTGTCGGCTACCGCCCATTAAACTGCACCGCTGCTCTATCTCATTTTACTTATTCCTATAGCTTCTATCTATGTCAGACATTATTTCAATCACAGAGCCTCTAATTTATATTTTGGTCCAGGGCCTCAAATTTCTGGAGACGACCCTGGCCCTTGTTTAGATTGAAGAAAATTTCAACCCGATGAATAGTACCACTTTCGTCTTATTTGGCAAATATTGTCCAATCATGGACCAACTAGGCTCAAAAGATTCATCTCGTGATTTCCAACTAAATTATGTAATTAGTTATTTTTTTACCTACATTTAATACTCCATGCAAGCGGTTAAAAATTGATGTGATGGAGAGAGAGTGAAAAAACTTGGAACTTTGAGGCAAACTAAACAAGGCGCTGGTGGAGATGGCGACGCGCTCCGGTCTCTGTCTGGGCCCGTCCCGTCGTGGATCAGGCTACGTGCGTGTGCCGTGTGCGTGTCTGTCAACGCCGTGTGCTTGCCGTTCCCATTGCCCTCTGGGCTGCGTTTAGGTGCATTGAAAAGTGTACTATAAAAAAAAAATTGTCATATTAAATTTACGATACATGTATGAAGTATTAAATATGGATAAAATTAAAAACTAATTACACAGTTTGATTGTACTTTGTCGGACGAACGTTTTGAGTCTAATTAGTCAATGGTTGGACAATTATTATCAAACCCAAACGAAATACTATAGTATTACTATAGTAAATTTTGGCACTCCCAATTTAATAACAGTGGCCTGCGTGATGTGGCGCATTGAAGCCTTGATGGGCGCCCCCGGTACGGCTGAAGTTGCCGATTACGCGCAATAAATCGGCCATCGCTTCGCCCGTCCCGTCCGCCGGTACGTACCAGCATGTCCTGTTTGCTTACTTTTCAGCCTACATAATATTTTTTTTTACGATAAATCAACGTAAACATCAGCCTAGATCAAATATCAGGCCCTATTTAGTTGTCATGCAAACCCAAAATATTTTCTCTTCCACTCATCACATCGAATCTTTAAACACATGCATGAAGCATTAAATATAGGTAAAAAAATAACTAATTGCATAGTTTGTCTGTAAAGTTCGAGACGAATCTTTTGAGTCTAATTAATCTATAGTTGGACAAATTTTACCAAATAACAACGAAAAATGCTACAGTAACTTTTCACCCAAACTTTCTCGACTAAACACAGCCTCAGTATAAGTGGCAGTGTGGCTAGCTACTGCTCCCGTACCGCCTGGTAAGTGGGCAACAGTGCCTGCTGCTGCTCAATCTAGGCCTTATTCAGTTGCAAAAAATTTTGCACAATGATCCTATAACACGTTTCGTTGTTATTTGACAATTAGTGTTAAATCATAGTCTAATTAGACTTAAAAGATTTGTCTCCTCCATTTCGTCTAAACTGTGTAATTAGTTTTATTTTTTATCTATATTTAATGATTAATACATGTGTCTAAAGATTTGATGGGATGAGAAATCTGAAAAATTTTGTAAAATTTCCTACGAACTAAACCGGCCCCTAGCTAGTGATAGAAAAACAGGGGCTCACGGCCTTGATACCAGATTTCACCCTAAATTTCACTATGCAAAAAGAAGATTCCTATCGATACATGCATGAGTACTAAATGTAGATGAAATAAAAAACTAATTACACAGTTTTGTTGTACTTTACGAGACGAATATTTTGAGCCTAATTAATCAATGTTTAGACAAAAATTTACAAATACGAACAAAATACTATAATAAAAAATCTTACACTGTACAAAATCTACGACTACCGATTCGGCCGAATTAAACACGCTGGCCATGGCTTTTGTGGAGGACAGGAGCAGGATGAGCCTGCCTCTGCCTGCGAGTGCGTGCGTGGTGGTCTTGGCCAGGAAGAAGACGCATCCGGCTGTCGGTCTAGAGTGGAGTACTACGCCTGGTTTAGTTTGTAAATTTTTTTAACCTGGTGAATAGTCTCACTTTCGTCTTATTTGACAAATATTGTCCACTCGTGGACCAACTAGGCTCAAAAGATTCATCTCGTGATTTTCAACTAAACTGTATAATTAGTTATTTTTTATCTACATTTAATACTCCATGCAAGCGGCTAAAAATTGATGTGATGGAGAGAGTGAAAAAATTCTAACTTTTGAGATGCATCTAAATAAGACCCAAGTGTGTTCTGTTCATCACTGTATGTCAGTACAGAGTGTGCCTGCTTGCACGTCAGCACACATAGGCCATGTTTAGATGACACCAAAATACAAAAGGTTTTCAAGATTTCTCGTCACATCGTATATGCCGGTATATATATGGAACACTAAATGTAGGTTAAAAATAACTAATTACACAGTTTGTCTGTAAATATCGAGACAAATCTTTTGAGCCTAGTTAATCTACGATTGGACAAAGTTTGTCAAATACAAACGAAATGCTACAGTGCTTTTTCAAAAAGTTTTTGCAATCTAAACATGGCCATACTGTACAATGGATGGATAGTTGTAAGGTTCTAGATGGCTAGAGGAGGGTGAATAGCCTATAAAAAATTCTACAAGAACCACTTAGCAAACTTGTTAGAATAACAAACGGCGTAAAGCGAGTTTTGCTTAGCCTACGGTTGTGATGCAAGCCTCTTATTCATAAGTCTAGTAGATTATGATCTCTAGTTCACACAAGGGCTGTCACTAATCTTACACTAGTGAGCAAGCTAACAACACTACTAGCAAAGCTACTACTAGAGCAACACAAGAAAACTAGTAAGTGTAAAAGCGAGAGAGAGGATAGTGAATCTTATACCGACGGTGGAGTGAAGAAGTTGCCAATCATCAAGATGATATACAATCAATCAATATTGACAACAACACAATATAAAGACCAATCACCGGGAGACAAGTGACACAATATTTTTATTCACCCGGTGTTCACTTGTGCACCGACAAGCTACGTCACCGGTTGTGTCGACCAACACTTAGATGGTTTCTCGGTGTGACCCTCAAGTCACTTGCCCCTCAAGGCACGCCCCGCAAGGCACCACAAGACACCACTCTCAAGTGAGGTAACTCAATGACACGCGCAATCCACTAGAGTTGCTTTTGGCGCTCCGCCGAGGAAAGCACAAGAACCTCTTACAATCAACCGGAGGTGGCCAAGAATAATCTCCTTCTCTTGCCAACGCCTCCAACAATCTCCAAGCCGGCTAGGAGCGGTACTCTCTAAGAGTAACAAGAAATCCACCAGCTAAACCACCCACAAGTGCCACTAGATGCCGTCAAGCTATGCAATGCACTTTGGGATCACTCAATTTCACTATTGATTTGCAATCAAGCAAGAGAGATGAGTGGGAGGGAGAAGCTCTAGCTCAAAGGATGCACAAGAATGTTAGCAAACACCAGAGGCCTCCCCAAGGGCCGGCCAACAAGTATTTAAGCATCCCAAACGAATAGAGCCGTTGTACCCCTTCACTCGACGTTTTTCGGGATGACCGGACGCGCCGGTCGAAACTGACCGGACGCGCTCAACCGCGTCCGATCCTCTAACAGTCACTGCGCCAACGGTCAAATGCAATGACCGGACGCGCCGCTCAACCGACCGGACGTGCCGATCGCACAGTACCGCGCGCCCACGAAGCATCGAGCGGACGCGCTCCAGGCAACGATCGGATGCGACAGTGCCAGCGTCCGGTTGGAGTCCAGTAAGCTCCCTCAACGACCAGCCGCGTCCGATCACGTGTGACCGGACGCGCCGCGCGTCCGATCGACCTTGCGAACTTCAGTTTCCTCTGGGCGCCTGACCGGACGCGCCGGTGCCGCGAGTGACCGGACGCGCCGGTTGCAAACCCTAACACGCGCGCGCCTGACTGCTGCGTTGAACTGACCGGACGTGTCCGGTCATACCATGACCGCGTCCAGTGCAGCGTCCGGTCACCTCTGTAACCTCCGTTCGCCTCCGTTTCTTTTCTGACTTTCGACGTAGTGAAAAATAGGCATTTCAACTCCTCGAAAACGTCTGAATCCCACGCTCGCAAGCTCGGCGGGAGGGAGAGAGAGACCCAAACCCTCTCTACCGCTCAAACTCCAACGCCTTCGCAAATGTGCCAACACCAACAAGTGATCACCACCTTATGCACGTGTGTTAGCATTTTCATAATCATTTTCGAAGGTTTTCCAGTTAGCTCACTAGGCCCTACATGCAATGCACTTCATGAATTCACCTAGTGGCACCCGTGCGTCGAATAACCGATAAGACTTCCCCTCTTAATAGTTCGGCTATCGATCCTAAACCACTCACACCCTCTGTGGTGTCTTGAGTGCAAAACAAAATGACCCTATGGTTATACCTTTGCCTTGAGCCCATTTTGTTTTTCCAAAAGATATGATCCACTTCATATTATCACATGACCGTCTCGATCCATCGACCTTGACTTCACTTGCTCTTCACCGTTGCATAGGTCCGTCAGCGCCAAGTCTTGCTCAAGCTTAACTATCGCATGGCCCTTCGCTTCGAAGCCTCGACTTGCCCTTCACCTTCACAACCGGTCCATCGAGCCAAGCATCATCTTGGTCTTCATCATCTTGGTCACATGAGTCAATGTCATGTCTCATATTCAATTACCACCTTTATCTAAATCATCCACTTAGATACAAAGGTTAGTCCTAGGTTTCATCAATTAGCCAAAACCAAACTAGGAACTTTCAATGGCACAGTGCGAGTGTTGGGTGACTCACGCAGGCGCTGCTGCTGAGACTACCCGCATTGGGTACTCTAAAGCGATACTCTAAAGCTTTAGAGTATGAATATAGAGTAAAAACTGCTGCACTGGGTACTCTAAAACGTTACTATATCCTTTCTCTTACTCTATATTTAGAGTGATACAATGCTTACTCTATAGTGGGCAGTGGCGGACCCCACTAGCTAAACAAAAGGAAAAAATGCTATAACTCACAAACCAAAAATCCAAATTAAATTCCGATTGCACCATTAAAATCATCTCAATAAATTCTTCAAAACTAGAGTATACATGGATATATTTAGATAAAAGTGACAAGTGGGTCCTATAGTGGATAGAGTGGATAGAGGATGATATAGAGGATGGATGGGTGCAGGAGAATTGAGTATAGAGGAAAGAATCTTGCTGAGTAGGACGTATAGAGGATGAATATAGAGGTCAATGAGTGCGGATAGCCTGAGACTGGTCACGGAAAACCGAGTGGTGAAGGACACTGTAGATAGGATCAGGACCAGACAAGGAGGCACGCACTGTGCTGGATTCAAGTGCTTGCCGCCTGCCCTGTCTTGCCTTTGCCCCAGTCCAGGGACAACAGGATCACAAGAATGTCCTGTCACGATTCACGCGGCCTAGCAGAGTTGCTGGGGCCGTCGGCAGCCCAACGATGCCTGCTCCCCAGCCGGCCCATGACAGCATTCCTCAAGGCCTACCCCCGGCCCATGACAGCATTCCTCAAGGCCTAGCTGGACAGCCTAGTGCGGAATGAACATCGGGCCAGGCCCATGTATCAGAAGCCTACCGTATCCCAAAATGTTACTAGTAGAAGCGCTCATCCTTTCCCTTAAAAAAAAATGCCAATGCGACGTGCCTCGTGAGCCGGCAGCCATGGATGGTCCTCGTGTGCGGTCCGGCGATAGAAAGGCCAAGGGGCGCAGCGGTGCACGTACGCGTACGAGTGCACGACGCGCCGCTTTCCGCCGCCCCCTTTTGCGGAGCTCCAACTCGGAAACACCCACGTGAAGATGGACCGGTCGACCGGGGAGCCGCGTCCGCGAGATCTGAAGTCGCCTCCCTCCATTATTCAACATAGCCGCGGCCCTCATCCTCAAGCGGTGAGCTTTCCAGCCACGCTGCCATGGCGAGCTGAGCTTTGCACGTCGACGTCGTCCCATCTCCGTAGAGCTTTATTTCCGCGTAGCAGCTCTTCTTGTTGGTGGGGTGCGGTGTGGTGTGCCGTCGTCGCCTAGCCTGCTCTCTTTTGCAGTCCCCGGCGAGGACCACCGGCGGCTGATTTGACTCGGCGAGATTTTGTTGCGGCTGCAGGACGCCACGCACGTTTCCTTCGCATCTTTATGATTATGATATATCCGGGCCCCTTTTTTTTTTCCCCCTCTCTCTATAGCTGCGCGCGCGCACCAACAGAGTCAGAGTGGCGCCGTTGCAGGCTCGCCGGCCGGCCCTCCGGCCCCTCTGTATGTGCTCGGTGCGGGGGTGACGTTGCCGGCGGCCACGGCGGTGGGGCTCCCTCCCGGCTGCCCGCCGTACGGTCGCCGGCCGTAATGTGTACCTACCCTACCGCCAGGCTGTGTTCCGTAACTCCAACCGTACTTTGTTCAGCCTCCCGCCGTATTCTCACCATCCCTCTTTCTTAATAATGCTACGTTTTTTATGGGACTCAAGACCAACGATTTCGTGTCCAACCCTATTTCCCAATCATTTTCTTTTTGCCAGCCAAACGAAACGCAGGAATGTGATCTGAGCTAAGTGACACAGATCAATCAGAAAAGAATACTTAGGAGTCAGGACTCTGGAGGTGGTTTCCTGCATCATATGCATGCAAATTAATGGTTTTCTCGAGAGCGAGGCAGGGACCAAAGTGCATGCAATGCACTGACGGCAGGCACTAGGATATATTATTCACACTTGACACTTGCACATACAACAAAACAAAATAGCTTGCAAAGACGGCTAGCCAGCATGCTGGTTACAAATACATATACAAATAAATATATTTATTTACCAAAGAGGAACTAAAGCTCGCAAGTGTGTGTGTGTGTGTGTGTGTGTGTGTGTGTGTGTGTGTGTGTGTATATATATATATATATATATATATATATATATATATATATATATATATATATATATATATATATATATATATATTTGCACAGCCACGCTAGCGTATCACCCTCCTTTGTCTGTCACCTTGCTCTGCTACTTAGTTTATTCCGATTGAGAGGCAGTGAAGACGACGATCACTTTGATAGTTTGATTGATTACTCCATCGGCCATGCAATTCCTAGCTAGCTGAGAACGAGCGACGTAGCTCGGTGGCTAGCCTCTCCGGTGTGAGAGCTGCCCACCCGAGTTCGATCCCTGCGATCGTAACTCTCACCGGGGCATGCCCCCAGATAAATTTCGTTGTCTCCTCACCCGGTGCCACAATGATCAGAACGATGTGCGCGTTGTCTACAGAGCCCTCGGTGACTCTGTCGGTTTCACTGTGGACGTGATTTTCATGATGTGTATAGTTGTAGGTTTAATATGTGCGTAGGGTGTGAGTGCATGCGTGTATATATGGGTTTGCGTGTGTTCGCACTAGTTAAGAGGCCTTAAAAAAAATCCTAGCTAGCTAACTGCTCGTTGATCAATGTCTCCGCGTGTGGAAATAACAGAGATCAGTTGCTGATCCGCCTAACCAGCTGCACTACATGCTCCAGGCTCCAGCAGAGCATTCTTAGCAGTGAAGCTACCTGTTTATTTCAGCATGCTTCTCTCTCTCTTTCTCAGAGAAAAAGATGACAAAATCATAGAGAGGTGGCTGTTTGGAGTTTTCCATGGATCCATGGAATAGCAAGCGTGGAGGGCTGCCAGTCCAAGGGAAAATGGCGGCGGCTCCATCTCCTCTTTGCGCTAGCTGTTTCATGAGAAGGGGCGCGCGCCTTTTGGAAAGGGCTGGCCGGGCGCAGGTGATAGTGGCTTACAGTTTGACAATTCAGGCCTGTTTCAATATATAATTGCGGCCCTAGCTAGTACACCGGCGTCGCATGTGTGAATGTGGCTAATAACCACCCGGTAAACTCTGAAACGTGTGGTCTCATCAAAAAACGGTTGGAAAAAGATCTGAGCAGCTGGAGTCTGAAGAACTATCCTACTCCTGTAAAAGAAGTGCTGAAGAACTCGAGTCTTAGCTAGCTGTCCCTGTCCCTGAAGCCTGATATTGGGTTCAGGGAATGACCATCGTTTGTTTGACTAATAATTTTTTTTCTGTCCTCTTTTCTCTATCCCTAATTTCAGTTAATCATTAGACTAGATTTTCGGGAGCAGGTCTGCTTATTCAAATGCTTTAATTATCTCAGTCTTTCAAAAAAAAAATGGAAGTTGGTGTATACATAATACATAGTTTGTAGCGATCTATATATTGTGGACCAGCAAGCAGCACTACACACCCAGCAGGCAGCAGCCAGCAGGTAGCTATATTATCGATATAAAAAAAAGAATTTAAAAGAGCACATCGAGCAAGGAAAAGCAAATGAGCCCGGTTTGGCGAGATCAGGGCCCAAAGTGCCCTAAAGTCCTACTAATTCCTAAACTAGGTTTCCTTTTGTTTGTCTTTGATGGATGAAATGGAACTGCTTTTCTCCCCTCTCTACACTTGCTGCACCATGAGAGCTGAGAGGGGACACATGTTGGGGAGCACCAGTCCACTTGCCCACCAGGCCTGCTAACCCCACATCTCATCTAGATATTTTCGATTCATCACTATTCAGTAATATCCTCCAAATCTTTCTGTGACACCCAAAACTGGCACTTGCATGGACAAAACTCAATGGGTTATGGTAGATAAATTTATGGTGTCTTTATTTGAGGTGGGTTCAAGGTAGAGTTTATATTAGCTTTTTTTAGAGTAGATTTTACCTAGCCAACTAGTTTGATAAGCTAGCTGGAGATGATTTTCTGTTCGGAGCACCAGGAGTACTAATTAGTAATAACAGAGGCTTGTTTGAAATTAATTAAACCTGACATAGAATGATGAGTAGGCTCCAAAGTCCAAAAGGGCACTCACGAGGCATGCATGCATTCCTTAGCATCCACTCCAAACAATGGGCTCCGGCCCTAAAGTCGGGCGGTGATGAATTCCCTAAACCCCGAGCACGAAAACGGGGGTTAGGGAAAGAAACGAAGAAACAACAGAAGAAGCACAGTACTACTTCTACTAGTCCCCTTGTTCTTGTATCTTCGAGCTCCGAGCTCATGAGTGCCAGCTGCTGCGTGCTTTACCCAAAGCCATTGTTGCCCATAGCTGTATGCAACTATTACAAGCAAAAAGGGAGGGAGAAAGAACACGAACACGACCAAAGTAAGTACGTAGCACTGAACAGTACGTTAGCAAATGAATTCCTCGCTTGCATGCCAAGGCATTTCTGGGCCTGGCCATCACTTTTCTTCTTTCGACAGGAAATGAAATTAATGAGAAACGGAAAAGGCTTGAGATATGATGTTGTGTTGTGTTTGCATTGTTCCTCTCTGAAAATTTTCAAAGGCGTGCAGAAAACCAAAAGCTACACTGGTGTTGTTGCAGGGAAGCAACGTGAAACCGGGTTCTGGAAACAGGGACGCACGGCAAGACCGCAAGAGGTTTCTCTGTCTCTCTCACACACAGAAACCAGAGCCAAAAAGCTTTCTTGCTGCTTGCCAGGTACATTGCTCATACACATGTTCTTTTTTTTTTTCTCCTCATCCCAACAATTAATTCCTTTCCTACTGAATTTCCTAATACAAAATAAAGTATATGAACACATGCATGGAAACTTCTGTATAGCAGGTGCGTACGACGGTACGACAGACTTTTTCTACGATCCAAACAAAGCTTTGGTCTTATCGGCTTGTACAGTTGTACATGCTACTAGTTTACTCCAAAGTAGCGAAGTACATTCATACGGCAGTATTGTTAATCAATTTGCAGGTACTTTGGTCCATGCCGCAGCATCAGTAGCAGGCTTGCTTCTTTATTTCTTTATTTATGTATAATGTATTTCTCTGACGATGTCTTTGGAAAACAAATAGAATTCGCTGATCTGATAGATGACGCCTTTCTTCACCTTGCATTGCATATAGTATAGTTTATACTTTATAAATGTAGTTGCATGCCATGTGTGGTATATATATAGATGATGCCCGTATCCCGGTGGTAATTTCGCAGCGTATTAAAGCAGGCGCTTTTTGCTTGGTGCTGTTTCGAGCTGGCCAGGCGAGAAGCGGGCATGCACGCTGCAGGGGTGTGTGTGCGTGCTGTGCTTTAGGTTTTGTTCATCCAGCAGCCGCTTTATTTTACTCGCTAGATTAACTTTTAATTTGTAATGCCAGTTCGACCATATATAGTTAACTCATTCACCAATCACCGCTCGGGGACGCCATTATTGTTCAGTTCTTTTCTCTTCAATACTACTCCATCCGTCCCATTAAAAGTATCGTTTTTTTTACTTTTAGACTTTATGTTTGACCGTTAGTCTTATTCAAAATTTTTATGCAAATAATAAAATAAATAAATTATTATTAAAGTATCTTTAGTAATAAAATAAGTCATAAGAAAATAAATAATATTTCTACAAATTTTTTAATAAGACGGACGGTCAAATAAGAAGTCTAAAAGTAAAAAATGACACTTTCTTGGAGAGTGGCATACAGGAGGCAGTGGCGCAAGAGCCGCCTTTTTTGTTTTTTGGCCCTTTTTTGAAAGATTCTCTCAAATAGGCCCCTGACGGAAAGATTTCAAAAAATGGACCCTCATCTTGGCGCCATGGACCATGGCGCCAAGCTACAACGTCATGGCGCCATGTATCCTGGCGCCAAGAGGCATCCGACGTGGCTCCACGGGAATCTACGTGGCGTAGCTTGGCGCCATGGAGCATGGCGCCAAGCCTTGGCGCCAAGATCCATGGCGCCAAGCTTTGGAGCCATGCTGCATGGCGCCAAGCACCCATAATATAGCCTACCCCCTTCCTATCCCCAGTCATTCCCGTTTTCTTACTCATTCTCTTCGGCTTTTTCATTTAGACACTTTTCCGTTGCTCTATAATCGAGCAATTGGACCGTGAGAAGTTGGATTTTATCCGTGGATCTTCGAGAGGTAGGTATCCTGTCACCCTTCCTTAATTTATTCGAATCGATTTGGTAAAATAAAGGCATATTTTTTACCTATGAACTTCAAAATTTTGAAATACATATGTATTGTTGAACCGTAGGATGCCTAGGCGTGGGAAAGCTAGAAAACAAAGGTATGTGTACATTCGTTTCATCGTATAATAAACCTTTATTTTTAAGATTTATTGTTAATTGTTTTTTTATATTGACCGTATTTATTGAATTATAGCTATGGACGGATGACCGAAAGTCCATACGTCCTAAAGCCGCTCCCTAGCGGTGTCCCAATACCAATGTGTTTTTGTGGTGATCCTTGCAAGGTTGAAATTTCCGAAGATGAGGCAACATATAAGCAGAGATATTGGATGTGTTCTAATTTTGCATGGGAACCAACAGAGCGTCAGCGCCGCAGTACATTTATTGTGAGAAACTGCTTTTGTTTATTAATTAATTTGTGTCATATGAAGTTCTGCTTAATAATTGGATTTCAAACAATTGAATTTGCTGCAGACCCCTCCACCGCTATGTGATTTTGAACAGTGGATTGACACTGAGATCAAGGAGGCTGACTTGCGGCTTCTACAAGGCTTGAAGGAGTGGGATGCGGAGCGCCTGGAGATCTTAGAGAAGAGACGTAGAGAGGAGGCAGCAGCGAAGGAGCACAAGGAAGAGGAGGAAATGAGGCGTGTTGCTGCTTGTAGGGAGGAGAGGGAGAGGAAGCTTGAGCGCGTGCGCCGAGCGAAGGCAGCGATGGAGGAGAATCCCGATGCTCAGAACAAGGGAAAGTGGCCTCGTTGTACTCAGTAGTATGCTACTTGTATGCCCAGAACATGGTCGATGTACTTTAGGTATATCATGTGCCTAGGACATGTTCTTTGTTATTTAATTCGTCGTCATGTACGTCATGTGCACTTTAAGTTTTTGGACCGTGCTTGGTGTTGTGATATGTAATGTTTAATGTTCCTGAGTTACTGAAACTAGTTATCGAGTTGCACATATAACATAAGGAAGTACTGGATTTCATAATTCACCACGCATAACATAGGACATGGCATGTCAGAACTTGTACCAAACAAGGGCACATATGTCCTGGACTAAACCTAACATGCCTTAGGTAATTATAGCGAACAACAAGTACATTACATGGCATATGCATATGCTAGTTTCGTTCTATCTAGTAGTGCGGCCACATAGCGAACTGTGTAGCCCCTTCTCCATAGTACCCTCCCATGTTCGATGGTGGAGGTGGCGGGGGTGGTGGTGGAGGCCCGTTGTTCTTGTGGTTAGGGCAGCTGCAATATGGATCATGGCATGGTCCGTCCTGTGAAACAGCACCACTACTGGCATCGTCTGGTTCCTCGTCCTTGTAACCGTTGCTAACTTCCCTTTCTAGTTCGAAGATACGGTCTTGCAAGTAGTAGATGTACTGTGCGTGGGGATAGATTGGTCTAGGATCGACCCATCTAGTGAAACCACAGTTTTCTTTGGACTCTGAACACTGCATTTCAAAGATTTCATTGAACATGCAGTTGGTAACGCCTATGAGATGCAAAATAATGGAGAAAAAAATTGAGTAACAAATATTAAAACCAGTTACCTCTGCTCGTGGACATTTGAAGAATCGGCGACCTCCATCCAAACCCTCCACGAACATTTGCACTAAGCAGTCCTCACCATGCCTACATTTTGGCCATTCTTCTTTCCGGTTATCATATCCTCGGAGTGGACACTCTTTGGTGAAATCTCTCTTGGTCTCGACAGGAAAATGATACACTGGCTCATCAAAGTCTTCCGGACCCAGAGACCCCTCCCACACAATGGGAGTACCCTTACTCCCCCCCGCTCCCTTCCCTCTAGATGACCCTCCAGACATTGCTACTCGTAGATAACAAACTTCTCGTTTCAAGTGACTAGCATTGTATGGAGGAAGGTGTATATATAGCCAGAAGTGTAGTGGAGAGCCGCTGTATTGTGACTTTAACGCTCCTGAAAAGCCTACACGCTATCCCTGAAAAGCCTATTTGAATTACTGAAAAGCCTATTTGAAAACTCATCTGTAAAGGCTAGATTCCTTGATCAATCAATTCATCTGTAAAAGAGGATGTACCATACGATAGTGACATGATAAATCACTGAAAAGGCTATATGCTATCGGTGTACCGCACGACTTGACATGTTTCATAAAATTTTGGCAGAGTTTTCCCTGTTTTTGATTCAATCCAAACACAGATATCACATAAACATGTCATCAACCATTATTTATGACATTCACCTTAAACAAATATATGATCATCATCAGCACCCACGTTTAAAGTGCATATGTCATATACTCCATCTGAAGCTCATTCAGTACATAAGAATAGGATATAAAAGTCCATAATAATAGTCCATACAGTCCCAAATTAGCCTACAGTCCCTCACTGTCTCCTAGACTTACCCTTGCCCTTGTGTCCAAGAGCGTGGGTGCCTGGAGTATAAGGGTCAGGTGGTCGACGTCGCCTGGTACCGACCGGCTGCGTAGGCTGAGTCCAGGGAGCATCGTCTAGCTGAGACGGTCCAATCTCCTCGTGGCCCTGGTCCTCGTCCTCGTCCTCGTCGTCGTCATCGTCGTCCTCGTCGTCGTCCTCCTCGGTGCCGTGGTCTCGCGACCCTGTAGGTGGGTGGCTAGACGAGCCTACGCCACCTCTGGGTGCAGAAGGCACGAACACATCCTCCGTCGTGCCTGTCCTGCAACCACAACGCGCCGCGGTACGGCGTAGCCGACGTGCCAATCTCTGGTGCACAAAATCATGTTTAGTCAATTAATTTAACATTTTAGTACAGTAATATTTGCATATTTATAGGTACTTACATCGAGGAAACTACGTGTCTCGTCGTCCCTCACCCTCGGACGAAACCGTTCGATTTCTTGGACAGACATCTTGAGTGAGTTACCCTACAACAAAGTTTTAGGTTGTAATTCATTGTTACGGTAATCGATATATAAAAGTAGAGCACAGACATACCACTCTGTCCAAGATGGGTCCTGCTCCGACCTGGCGACCGGTACGAGTAGAGGTGTCGTACGCCGTGTCCTCATCCTCTGATGACTCGATGTCAGCGTAGTCATCCTGTGTCCACTGCAGCCTAAGCCTCGGACGAGTAGCTTGGTGGTACCAAGCTTGGTACCGCCTGTAGTCTATGTTTGTGTGCGCCTCGTTGTTGGTGTCCACGTTCCCATCGAACAAATTCCACATGTCGATGAAGTCTCGGTGGTGATGGGCCCAATCAAAGATTTTCCTGTTTTTCTTACGATCGAGCCTGCACAACGTGTATACAAGTTAGTGAACATCGTGTTGAAGCATACATGTATGGTAAAGGTAAAAATTTCGGCAGAGTTTCCTTTATATGTTGCAGCATACCCAGCTATCATATATGCATTTCATAGACATACAAACATACCAACAAAGATTTCATCCATCTTACTCGACATATATAATGTGGTATGGATAAGTGCAAGTTCTGGAAAAGGTCGAATTACGAAGAAGAGGACACATACTTGTGCAAGTCAACACTTGTCGAAATTGGAGATGGTGGAGAACGCTGTCTTGCTCCAAACTGACGTGCAACTCGATGTGGAAGGTGGTACTCGACAGCATAGAAGCAGATAAGAGGGCACCTCACCCTGTAGAGATCGCTGTCGCTGTCACATATGTTGCTCACCACAAAAGGAAGTGCGGCCTCGTCCGCGTACGGGTCCCAAGTCACCTGCAACGTGTCGAAACAATTAGTTAGATACCATAATATATAATTTAGTTTCGAACCAACATATATAATAATTTGTACTTACACTAGAGGCCATTAGCCTGTCTAGCTCGTCCGTGTACTCTTTATACGCCCGCTCCATCCTCGCGTGAGGGACTGTCACCTGGTCCCATAGGTACGCCCACGTCGGCTGTAGACGTGCGTTATGCACTGGGAACCAGTCACGCGGAGCCAACATCACCGGACGAGCAACTGGCAGCCGCGACCACATCCACAGCTGGAGTAGGTACGCACACCCACCAAGTGAGGCTGACGCTGAAGAACGCCGGCACGCCTCGCAGAGCTGACGGTACAGGAATGCCAACACCGCTGAGCCCCAGCTGTACTGACCGGCCTGGTCCCAGTCTGTGAGGCAAGGGATCCACATCCACGAAGCAGTGTCGCCTGTTCCATCGGGGAAGAGAACAGAGCCAAACAAGTGTAGGATCCACGCCCTACAGTAGTACTGAACCGTCTGATCATCTACGTCAGGAGGACACTGTCCGAACTCCGCCCTAAGCCAGGAGAGATGGACACCAGAAGTGCGGTCTCCTTGGTCACCCACCTCACGCCCAAGGAAGGCCTCCACCCTAGCTCTCCATCCCTCTGACCTACACAGCCCAGTCACCGCCCTCCCACGAATCCTCAGACCGAGCATCTTCTGACAGTCCTGTAGCGTGACTGTCATCTCTCCAAACGCCAGGTGAAAGGTGTGAGTCTCAGGTCGCCACCTATAATTTTAGCAAAAAAAATGTTTATTAGGAACATTGCCGCGTCGACAATTGATTATTAATACAACCTATTTGATAAAAAAAATACCTGTCCACCAACGCAGTCAAGCCCGCCGAGTTGAACAAAGGTAGGCCACGGCGAACCTGAAAAGATACGACGTCGAGGCCGGCTCTCGATAGGTACGGGGTGTACCTGTCGTCGTACTGCATCTCCAAGAACCCTCCATGTACTCTAGAACGAAGGAGGGGAAGGTTCTGCATTTACACAAAATACAAATGTTACTAGGCACACATATATGCACTTATAATTCGAAGTATGTGATATGAGACTGTCAAATCTTACCTGCCCCGACGCTACGAGACGTCCTCGGTGGGTCTCGTCGTACACCGGATCCAGAAGGTGGAATTGCGCCATCCTAAAGAAATTAGTGTCAGTAACTTATTAAATAAATAGCAATTAAACGTAAAGTAAGAATCGAATAATCAATATGATAAGTATTAAATAATAAAAACACCTACAAGTCGCACCTCACTAATTTGCCAATGGCAGGTGCGGGAGTTGTGCCCAAGTCTACCGCACTTGCCACACTCGTACTGCTCTGGGTCATTAAGAAATGGCGTCACTCTACCACGTCGCGTTCTACCAGGTATCTGATCCATAACCATCCTGTGCCTCGTCCTCTTTCTAGAGCCCCTCTTGTCCCAACGGTAGGCTGGATCTGCGACGTACCTTGGACCGTCGTATGGAGGCCACTCTCCAGGGTCTCGGAAAGGCACAAAGCGGGGCCTCCATGTCTCGACCAGCGTGTGGACACTGAACTGATGAGGTATCCTAGCCTCAATATCATAGTTGCGATGCCTACCAGCTGCTATAAGGTGAGAGCATACAAAGTGATACTGCCTTGGTTTCCCACAAGTGCATGAGAAATCTTGGAGGACTACAACATGAATCCTCGCATCTCGGACCTCGCCATCAGATGTAGTACCACCGATATGCTTCACCTCATACCTTCCAGTCGCATGGTCAAAACATGTGACCTCATGTGTCCCAGCCCTTTCCTTCGCCTTCTCTAAATGTGCCTGAGGTGTTGGAGCCCAAATCTTACCTTCACTCTGCAACTGCAATGCATGGGCGTGCCGATCGTTGAACCATGCAACAAGCTTATAGAATGTGAATTGAACGATAGCGTTCACGGGCATACCACGAATCCCCAGCAACAGCTTGTTAAATGACTCTGCCATGTTGCTGCACTGAAACTCGTACCTCCAACCACCTGCGTCATGAGCTCTTGTCCATTTCTCCACATCTCTCATCAAACCTGTCAGCCACTGTCTACCTTCTGCATTAGATGCGGTTCTAACTTCCTCTAACTTCCTCCGAAAATACTTATCCTCAAGCTGTCTAGCAGCCTCCTGGAAAAGATCAAAATTATCCTTGACACCATCCTTTCGGAGTAGATTCTCAGCAAGGTGCCGAGTACACCAACGATGGTGCAAAGGCGCGTACCCCTCTATCTCCTCTCGCACAGCATGAAGTATGCCCTGGTGCCTATCCGATATGACGCCCACCTCCCTGCCAGGCCCAACCACATGTATCCGGACTAGCCTCAAGAACCATACCCAGCTATCATTATTCTCCCTCTCAACCAAACCAAATGCCAAAGGAACAAGTTTGTTGTTTGCGTCACATGATATGGCTATGAGTAGTGTGCCACGGTACTTGCCAATCAAGAATGTACCATCAATGGAGAAGACTGGACGGCAGTGCCTAAAGGCCTCGACACACTGAGGGAAGCACCAGAAAGCACGAAAGAATATCTGCCTCCCATCTTTCCATGCGTCTGGCCTAGGGATGTACTCGTAATGCATGCCCGGATTCACTGCTTGGATTGCATTGAGAAGTACTGGAAGCTGCTCGTAGCCATCCTCCCAGTCCCCATATATCATCTTCCACGCACGCTGCTTAGCCCTCCAGGCTTTGCCATAACTTATGTCATATCCTCCATATACCTCATTAACTATTTTGATAATTGTCCTGACCTTCATATTCGGCTCTCCCTGTAATACTTTCATCAACCGCTTGGCAATGAGGGTTGATGTCAACTGCCGATGCTTTGTGTTCAGGTCATGTGAGGAACAGGTATGCGGCCCAACAACTCTTGTGATCTTCCACTTTCCTGAAACCTTTTGCTTCCTTGCACAAACTCTCCATGGACACCGTTCCTTGTCACACACAACCGTGTAACGCCGCTCCACATAGGAATGCAGGACCTTAAACGGTCTCTTGCGTAGCACTGCAAACGCTTGCAACCACCTCTTCAATGCAGGGAGGTCATTGAAAACCCTACCCTTCTCTATCTCCATACTAGGACCAGCCTCTGGAGCTTCCTGCAGCTCATCATCACGTCCTTCTGCAAACGCCTGATCTGAATGAGTAAGATCACTGAACTCATGAATCAGAGGATCACGACGGCCGGGAAAAATACGCCTAAGCATCTCAACGTCACTCTCTGTGAGCTCTCCAACGGGACGATCATCGTCAGAATCAACAGCCCTTGCGATCTCATATGGCTCTGAATCATTCATAATTTCAACACTATTGGAGGCGCGGATTCCATCTCCAATCTGGACTTGAGCATCATCCGCAGGAGCGCCCTCATTATCGGGAACATCTCCTGCAATATTGCAACAACGAAGAAGAGATGATAAGAAGAGTGGATGAAAAGAAAAGACTTAAGTTTCAAAGAAAAATAGGACACCTAATTGAGACTTACTAGGATGATTCTGTGTCAACGGGATCTCCTGAGGAGGATGTGCCACATCGTAAGGGGCAGATTGTGCATCGGGAACCATAGGCGGGACCTCCGCATCCACATCACGTTCCAAGACGGGAGGTTCAAAACATGCGTGCTCACCCATTGGCGGGGACAACCCAAGAGGGATTGGATCAACGAGCACCCGCTGCACAACCACATCCAAACTTTGGAACTGGCTTTTCATAGCCGATCTCACATAGTTGTCCCACTGATCTGCACAACCTATTGGGATCATCTTCCTTAGCATGTTGGGAGGGTAACCAAAGTGAAGTACACCATCAACTATGATGCCATCATCCGTCCGGCAATGTACCTCCTCACGAGCTCTTGCAGTCAACTCACTGAATGATGGCCTCTCATTGAATAGCACAGGCACACTTTGCATGTCCACAAGCTCAACATATCCATAGCGATCTCGTTCTACAGTTCCTCCATAATAAATGCTCACTAGGTTGTCCATCTAGTTCGAAAACATAACTAAGCGTACTAAGTATAATTATTTTACTCCAGTATATTTAAAACATAATAAGTAATAGGTCTCTAATAAATATGAATTAACTACTAACTACTAATTATTCACTACTAACTAACTAATTAATTAACTAAAAAAAGATATTAACTACTACTAACTACTAAAAATTACATACTATAACTAAAAATGACGAATTTAGTATACTACTACTTACTTACTAAATAACTAAATCGAAATAAAATAATAACTAAAAAAAAACTAACTAACACTAAAAAAATAATTAGCTAACTAAATAACTAACTAATGAATATATAATTAGCTAACTAAATAATTATCTAACTACTTAGCTAACTAAATAACTAACTAAATTATATAATCAATCTAAACAATATTAACATATATATTTAAACTAAATTTCACTAATCCTAACTAAATTTCATACTAAATTAAATAATAAATAATAACTTCAAAAATATATTAAATTTCAATAATCCTAACTTAATTTTTTTAAAAAAAAACTTACTTGTGGCCGGCGGCGGCCGGCGGCGGGTGATGCGGCGCCGGCGGAGGGGGCGGCGGCGGCCGGCGGGGGCCGCGCCGGGCCTAGTGGCGGCGGCCGGCGGTGGCGGCGCCGGCCGGCGGCGGCGCGGGCGCTACGGCCGGCGGTGGCCGCGCGCGGCACGGGCGGCTCCGGCGGCGGCGGGAGCCGGCGGAGGGCGCGGCGGCCGGCGTGGTACGGGCGGCGGCGGGCGGAGCGAGGAGCGGCGGCGGCGACGGCGAGTGGCGGCGGGGTCGGGCGCGAGGAAGAGGAAGAAGAAATGAGGAAGAAAGGAAAGAGAAGGAAGAAGAAAAGGAAGGGCCGACAGTTATTAAGGGGCTTGGCGCCAAGATCCGTGGCGCCAAGGCTTGGCGCCAAGATCCGTGGCGCCAAGGCTTGGCGCCAAGATGCATGGCGCCAAGCCTACGCGCCACGTAGATCCCCGTGTAGCCACGTCGGATGCCTCTTGGCGCCAGGATACATGGCGCCATGACGTTGTAGCTTGGCGCCATGGTCCATGGCGCCAAGCTGAGGGTCCATTTTTTGAAATCTTTCCGTCAGGGGCCTATTTGAGAGAATCTTTCAAAAAAAGGGCCAAAAAACAAAAAAGACGGGCGCAAGAGCAGCCTTTCCTCTTTAAATCTTCAGACGCCAGTCCCCCCCCCCCCTCCCCCCCCTCTTTCCCCAGAGAGATGATCAGCTAGCCGCTTCCTTCCTTCAGCATTTGACCTGTGTGTTGTTGAGTGCCCTGATCGTGGCATTGCACGACTTTGTTAGTACTGATTTTCAGCCGCCGGATGCAACTGGCCTTGCATTGCACTGTCATTAATAATCCATCATGATTGTGTGACGTGATCCACTCACCTGCTACTGCCTTGTTAAATCCGCAGTAGGGATATATATTCAGCACACTGTGTGTACCTGATGACACTCTGAAGTCTGAAACTAAGAGCATCTCCAACAACTCACCAATACTTCATCTCCAATAGAATGATATTGGTGATCATCAATACTGTTTTTCTAGACTATTGGGAAAAATGCTCCAACATATCACCAATAATCTCCCCCAATATATGGGCCCACCTCTCTCCACCTCGGGTCCACGATGACCATGGCTGCCGGAGCAAAGCTTTTCGTGAATGCGTCTTCCACCGGCCACCAAGCCATCTCCGACGAGCGTCGCAAGAGAGAGAAGTGACAGTTAGAGGTGGGTCCCGGCTATTGGGGGAGATACAACTCCCCCTTTATTTGAGGGGAGATGGGAGAGATATTGGTGTAACACTCCGGTGTTACGCAAGCATTTGCATTGCAATCATGAGCACAACATGTCATGGCATTCATAATTATATGTGCTTAGGGTGTACCTTTAATAAAATAAAAATGTGGAAACTAGTATTGCATAACATGTTGTGATAATGTGCTAATGAAATTCATCAAATTTGTGCAACTATAAATTTCATATCACTTATAATTATAAGGAAAATTTTTGGAGCCACTAAATCACTCAAAGTTTTGTCAAAGATTTGTTTAAAAATGTTATTTGAAAATATTCAAAAATCCTCTCTAAATTAGCTTTTATTCTAAAAATCAAAATCTGTTGGGAATTTTTAGTTGGCCCCTTAATCAAAGTTGGAGAGAATTAAATTCTAAGCAACTTTTATTTTTGGGTCATTTCTAGAAAATGTCTTTTTCTTACTCAAAATGAGGTTTGAAAACTGTATTGAAATTGGTTTGAATTTAGAAATTTGAAAAAAAAATCAAAAACTAACCTAGCAGGCCGCCGCCTCGGTTTCAGCCCACAGCCGGAAATGCCCCGCCTCCGCACGCGCGCGCCCGCGCCTGCGCCCCGCCTCGGCCCGGCCCAAGCCGGCCTCTCTTCCCCCTCCCGCTCCCACGCGCGCGCCTCGCTGTCCGCCGCGGCAGAACGCGCCCGCCGCGTGGCGGCCGCATGCCGGCAACGCCGGCCGGGTGGCGCCTGGTCGCCCCCCACCAGCGCGCACTCGCCCCTATAACCCGCCGCAGCGCCTCGCCCTCCTCCTTCTTCTCATTTCGCCCTTGCTCCTTCACGCGCGCAGCAGCCGTGGTTCCGCCGCCACCACCGCGCGCCATCACCGGACGCGCGCGTTCCGGCAGCCCCAGCTCACCGCAAGCCACTCCATCTTGCCCCAAGCTTCTTCTCCCTCTGGAGCAGCCCGCGCTCACCTCCATCAACCGTGGTAAGCTCCCCATCCGCGCGAATCGCTCGCCGGAGTTTCGGCCGAGCTCACCGAGGAATCCCGCTCCATGGAAACCTCCCCTCCGCTTCCGCTTTTCCTTTACTCGGGCGCGCATCCCGTTCACCCTGCTCTCCCGGTGCTCGGACGTCGTTTTTCGCGCCGCTCCATGGCCGGAGACGCGCTCCCGCCGATGAGCAGCGCCGCCGCGCGCCATGGCCACCAGCCACCTTGCTCCGGTGGTCCTCTGGCCTTGCAAGTAGTGCCAATGGGTGCACATCGCCTTGGGGAGTCTAACGGTGCCGACCACGCCGCCGGCGACCTCCCCGCCGGTGAGATCCGGCCGGTCAGCGCCGCCCCTGCTCCGGCCTGGCTGACATGTGGGGTCATTGACCCGCTGGGTCCTGCCTGTCTGTTTCTCTGGTGTGGGTTGTGGGTGGACAACCGGGTGCACCTAGCAGTTTTGTCGGCTGATTTTAAAAGGGATTTAAGAAATGCTTTTTCAGATTTCTGTTAAATGCTTTGAAAAATATTATGGAAAATGTTTTTGTATTCATTTGAGCTCCAAAAATTGTGAAATAAATTTCTATGGACTCATTGGAACCAGAACTACAATATAAAAATATTGCATGTCATTTTTGGAATACTTTTCTGTAGAGCTTTAATTAATTCTTAATATTGCTGATATCTTGTAAAATGGTTAGTAAATCCTATATGTATCAGAAAAATATGATTTCAAGTTTGTTAATCTTCTTATATCATGTACTTCTTAGAAAAAATATGTTTCATGCATGTGCTGTGGAAAACTTTGGAGAAGTAGTTCAAGTACCTTTAATGGTTGATTTTTGTTATTTTTGCTAGAGAGCAAACTTTGTATAAAACATGCATGTGATAATTTTTGTACAGTCATTATATTCCATGAAGAACCTAGAAAAAATATTAATTCTGTTGTTTGACACTTTTCCTAGTACAAAGTAATTTCATACTCATTTTTATGTTATAGCTTGTCATTTTTGTATAGGATAGTTTACTTATCCAAAGGTCATGAAATTTTTATGGTAGTCTGTTTAGGGTAGTTTTATGCTGCTGTAATTTTCTTAGATTTTTAGGAGCATCAAAAATATATGTTGCTATTCAAACCTATTATTATTTAGGGTTTAAGCAAGTGTTGCTTTAAGTGTGATTAAGAAATTAGTAAAGCTTTGGTGTATCTTTGAAGCATTTCATAAGATATGTTAACTTGACATGTTAGTAGTAGAAGAGAATGCAGTAGATGACATGTGCTTGTAGTGTATAGTTTCTTGGATGATGTTGACTACCTTGCATTTCAACATATTCATTGCATTCATCTCCTTCGATGCACGTTTGCATAATCACTTACGCGTATTGCATCATACAGGATCGCAAACCGAGAACCCAGTCGTCTTACCCGAGGAGCCAGAGGAGCAGCTCGAGGTGCAGCAGCAGGAGGTGACAGAAGCCGAAGAGGAGGTCGGTGAAGAGCTCCCCGAGTGCCCCGACCACCGTCCAAGCTCTTTTGAGAGAGGCAAGCGCCCCGGAGCATTTCTCTCCTAGTTTGCAAATAATTTATTATTAACTTTACTTAATTTGATGCATTACGTTTAGGAGTTGTTTGCAAACGTTGCTGCATTATACCTTGCTTACCTTTGTTATACTATATCCTTGTTACCCTGGTATCCGCAGTCGAATCAATGCTTAGTTGGCTTAGACCGGTAGAAGTCAGGTGATTTCCTGTCACCTACGAGCTATAGGTGGTTACCTGGATCTGCTTGGATGACTATGAAGTCATGGTATAACTAAGTGTGAAATGAATTTGAGACCGGGCGGAAACTACAGGGTTTCGGACTGTAGTGTTTTCCGTCTGCGTCGATTAAGGACCGTCCGTTGTTGTTCCTCGGGTCATGTTGAACGCATGCCTCACATTTAGCTGGCCGGATAAAGTACCTTCCGACTGCGAAACTGGGAGATTATTCGGGCCGAGTGGATTGCCCGCAACGCACTGTACCGGAGCAGTAGTGGCAGGATACGGGGGCGCGATGATAAGGCCAAAGAGAAGTCGGGCGCCCCCCGGGTACAAGTGGTTCCTGGCAAGCTCACGACTTTACCTGAATGGTTGACTCGGTGACCAACACCTCACTTTAGCGGGTGAGTGAGGTTTGTGTGAGGAATAACTTACCAGCTGGTTAATAATCGATTCAAATCGCCATCGTTCACTGGATAGTGAACACTTGACTTGAGCTACTTCATCGTAGTAATATTGATGGAACACTTGGACAGTTATATGAATGATGACATAATGGAAGTTATTAATGATCATTGGTTATCATTACCTGTTTAATTACATGTTACTTTAGTACAGGTGCAAATGTAGTTGACAAGTTAATAAAGATTTAACTTGATGCAAAGCTTTTGTAAAGGTTTTCCTAAATGCTAAAAATGTCTTTTGCAAATGAGTCAGCTATCCCACCAGAAAGGCCTATCATGATTCCTTGGTGTCTTTTATTTCTGGTTTTTGACGGGTAAGTCTAGCTGAGTACCTTCTCGTACTCAGGGCTTTGTTCCCACTTGTTGCAGATGGGCAGATGTACTACGGCTATTGTATCAACTGTCTCTATCCTGCAATGGGCGAAGCCTAGGACCATGAGCAATGGTCATTCGCTACTTCTAGTCTGATGCTTTTGCTGGAGATGATCACAAGCTGACACTTTATTTCAAAATGTTGTGTGTGTGCGTGATTTGAACTACCGCTTCCGCTACTTTTATTCGAACTTGGTTTGTAATAACTATGTTTAAACTCCGATGTATTTTATGCCGCGAACATTTATGTAACTTATGATGGTAACCGTTAAACTTAGTACGATCTTGGCTGTTATGTGAAATGGTTTGAAATCCATCGAGATTTCACGGACTACCGGGTTATACGGGCTTAAGTTTGTTAAATTGTCCTTCCGTTGGATGATTTCCTACTTAATCTCGTATAATTGAGCGGTTCTGTTACAGCTGGCATCGGAGCATGGTTTAACGTGATTACTGTTCATAAGTGTATTTAAAACAAAATTATGTTTAAAAAGTGTGATTTTAAAACTAAAGGTGTGGCAGTGGTCATATCCTGTATGTCCAGTTAAGGACTCTAGGTGGCTATTTAAGTACTAACTTGGGGTTCTTGCACCATATTTCTCTTTCGTTGCTCATACGGCGTGCTATTGTATGAGTGCCACTTAATTGAGTGGTAATGTATGGATCAGTTACCTCTACGCTTTGGTAAGTGTGAGCTGTGAGAGCATGATCGGATACACCGCCGATCTAGGGAGAGTGCTTATATGATACTAGAATAAGTATATGTTTTACACATGTTTTTATGAAAGTATCGCATGTGTGGGTGTTCCGTCCGTTGAGGCGATGTCATCAATAGGACGATGTGTTTGGGTAGTTACTACCGTTGTACACGCATCTGGGGATTCGTGTAGAGCGTGTAGGTAGATTTACTGCTTTCATGCATTCATGGGGAATGGGCTGAAATGAATTTTCTACAGGTACATAACATCGTTTATCGTGTAGATCGAATTAGTTACGTATATGAGAGATCGTTGTATGCCACCGAATTCATCGTTAGATGTCTTTATTTTCTAAGTTTGTAAGAACGTAAGACTCGCGCATGCATCATATTGCCTGTGCATTTCATTCATAACATGCATTCCTCCCCTTATAAAAGGATTATCCCAGTTTGATAAAAGTGACATCAACTTAAAATATGTTCTCATCGGGTAATTTAAAAACTTGTGCTACAGATGGCCCGCACGAAGAAGACTGCTCGTAAGTCCACTGGCGGAAGAGCACCCCGTCACCAGATGGCCCCGCGGGAGCGCCGCAGCGCGGACACTTTTCTAAGTGAGTTTGGCATGCCCACCTTGCTTTGGAGAGTGCTCCATGATGTGGGGTACCCAGAGGGTTAAGAGCCGGTGTACTCCTGGAGTGAGAGCCAGTTAGCTGAGGATGGACTTGCGGTAGTGGAAATCACCGTCCCTTCTCTTGGTGATGCGCCAGAATGGGATGATTGGCATTTAGAGTTTGAAGGACGCACTCCAGTTGAGGGTGCAGAGGGTGCAGCCTTTCACGTCATCCGAGACATAATGAGCAGGTTTCCTAATGAGTTGGCAGCAGCTTTGGCTGGTACTTTCCCGAGAGATGATCCTCGTGATGCCATTTGGGTGCAGCCGCAAGGAAGTGCCCTGGTTAGAGGCCCAAGTGAAGGATGGGCTAGCGACAACCACACAATGAGTGCTATGTATGCAGCCATCAGAGCATACTAAGGTCTTGAGAGTATCTATTGGACCTTGACTGGTCTGCGTGGCAATGACCGGCTTGAAGCAAGGAAGCAGAAGAAGAAGAAGCACGTGCTATAGCTAGCTTGCAGGAGCAGTTGGCCGACATGAGCTTGCAGCGAGATCGGGCTCTCGAGAGAGGTGAGAGTGCTATGCAGCGGGTACAGACGTTGACTCAGGCCAACAGAAATGCAGACCGCATGATGGGACAGCTAGTGCAGAAAAGGAATGAAGCCTGAAACGAGAGGGACCTTCTGAGGCAGAGGGTTGAGGAGCTAGAAGGGTATAATGCCAACTTACATGAAGAGTTTCATGCCCTCTACAACGGGATGGGCCCGTATGCTCCTCCGGACGCCGCCCAGATGGACATCGATGACGACGCCGCTACTGATGGTAGCGATGGTGACGCCTCCGACCTCGACGATGGCCCCGAGGAGTAGGCTAGTTGCCTTGTGTTAGTGATAGGCTCTGTCACGATGGCCTTCTTTTGGTTTTCATGTATCGTGTTGTATCCTGTTCGATCTTGAGACTGGCGATCTTTTGAATCTTGGTTGTGTATGCGATGCTCGAACGCATAAAAGTCCAGTGTATGTTTGCTGGCAACGTGGTTGTATGGAACGCGATGTTGCATTCGAAGTAATTTGATTAGTGATGTTGTTTTAATTGGAATGTGATTATTGTGCCTCTGTTTTATTGCATGACTTGTTCTCTCCAATAAATTCAGTATGGCATGATTGTTCATTCGAATACAATTACTACCACTTCGCTCAATTATTACTTGTTGCTGAAATATGCAGATGGCAAACACTCGCCGTGCCACGTATGAGGCCGCTGAAACTGGTGGCAACGGTGCAGGGGCTGGTGGGGGTGGTGCAAACAACGTCAATCACCAGGAGCCACAGCCAGAGCCACAATTGCCCCCTCCTCCACCGCTCACTGCAAAGGTATTCTTCGCACAGTTCCTTAGAAGCCAGCGCAACGCTGAGCAGTCACAAAGGAATATGGAAGATTTTCTGCGTACCATCGCTGAAAATGTTCAGAGAGGAAATAATCAAGGTGGTGGCCATGGAGTGAACCAGTACAGCAATTTTAAGGATTTTATGGACACCAGGCCGCCAGTTTTCAAGGAAGCAGTAGAGCCCCTCGACGCTGAAGAATGGATCAACACTATGGAAGATAAGTTTCGTGTGTTGAGACTGATAGAAGTTCTGAAGACAGAATATGCTGCACATCAGTTACAAGGACCAGCAGGGATGTGGTGGAAGCATCACCGCACCACCTTTCCTCCTAATGCCCAGATTACTTGGAGAGAATTCACTGAAGCGTTTAGGGGAGTTTATATTCCCCCAGGGTTGGTTGAGATGAAGCTCGGAGAGTTCTTGGCCTTAAATCAAGGTACCAAGACTGTAACACAGTATCTGCATGCCTTTAATAGCTTATGCTGCTATGCTCCAGACATGGTCGACACAGATGCAAAGAAAATTGCTAGTTTCAAGAGAGGGTTAAGTCTGAAGATGATGAAGCATGTGGGTATCAATACCCGCGCCAGGTTCAATGACTTTATCAGTGATTGTTTGAAACAAGAAAAGAACAACAACGCCTACACTGCATCCAAGAATCGCAAGAGGGTGTTTGAGTCAGGACCATCCCAGTCCAGAGTTGTCACTGCAAACCGTCTTTCTTATCGTCTGTCCGCACCTGGTGCAAGGTTTAGGCCGCCACATCATAAAACCCAGAACTACAGGGGACCACAGAAGCCGTACAAGATGGTCGTGCCGCCAGCAAAGATCACCGCAGCTGCAGAACAGAGCAACTCCAAGGGAGCTATAGGATCTGCTGGTACAGTGAAGGGGCCCTGCTACAATTGTGGTCAGCCAGGCCACTTTTCAAAGTTCTACCCTTATCCGCTTAAAAAGAAGCAACAGACTTATACTGCCCGTGTACACCATACCACCGTTGATGAGATTCCTGAGGGAGAGCCTGTAACTGCCGATAAGTTTCTTGTTAACCATCACCCTGCAGTTGTTCTATTTGATTCTAGATCCTCGTATTCTTTTATGAGTCAAGCATTTGCACGGAAGCACGAACAACTATGCACAGAATTGAGTTATGGTTATCGTATAAGTTCAGCCGGGGCTGATGTGTTAACCAATAAGATGGTTAGAGGGGCAACCCTTGAGTTAGGTAGTCAGAAGTTCCGAGTGAACCTGATAGTTATGCTTGGACTAGTTTTGGATGTAATAATAGGAATGAACTGGATGAAGAACTGGGGGGCAGTCATAGATACAAGCAGTCGGTTGCTTACCCTTAAGGATCCCCAGGGAGAGGGTACTTTTCAGGTACCATTTCCCGAAAGAACAGACCTTGTGAGTGTGACCTGTGCCATGGAAGTTGTTCCTATCCGCTAGATCCCGGTAGTGTGTGAGTTCCCGGATGTGTTTCCAGACGAGTTACCTGGCCTTCCTCCAGATAGAGATGTTGAGTTTGGAATCGAGTTGATCCCCGGGACAGCTCCTATTTCGAGGAGACCCTATCGGATGCCTCCGGATGAGTTAGCTGAGCTGAAGAAGCAACTGGAAGAATTACTAAAGAAGGGGTTTATCCGACCGAGTAAGTCTGAGTGGGGATGTCCTGCCTTGTTCGTGAAGAAAAAGAAAGAGGGTACTCTAAGAATGTGTGTGGATTATCGACCTCTTAATGCTGTAACTATCAAGAATAAATATCCTTTGCCTCATATCGACGTTTTGTTTGATCAGTTGGCTAAAGCTAGGGTGTTTTCCAAGATAGACCTAAGATCAGGGTATCATCAGATAAAGATCAGGCCACAAGATGTCCCGAAAACCGCTTTTTCTACCAGATACGGGTTGTACGAGTATCTTGTTATGTCTTTTGGCTTAACAAATGCTCCTGCATACTTTATGTATCTGATGAATACGGTTTTCATGCCAGAGTTGGATAAGTTTGTAGTTGTCTTCATTGATTACATTCTAGTATACTCTGAGACTGAGAAAGATCATGAAGAGCATCTGAGAATTGTCTTGACCAGACTGAGAGATCATAAGTTGTATGCTAAGTTCAGCAAATGTGAATTTTGGTTGAAGAAAGTTCCTTTCCTTGGTCATATTCTATCTGAGAATGGAGTTTCGGTAGATCCGAGCAAAGTACAAGAGGTTATGGATTGGAAAACTCCAACCACAGTGCCAGAAGTCAGGAGTTTCCTAGGGTTAGCTGGTTACTATCGCCGCTTTATCCCAAACTTCTCGAAGATTGCCAAGCCAATGACAAGTCTGTTATAGAAAGATCACAAGTTCGTGTGGACAGAGGAGTATGAGACATCTTTCCACACCTTGCGGAAACTGTTGACCACTGCTCCAGTTCTTGCACAGCCAGACATCGAGAAACCTTTTGATGTGTTCTGTGACGCGTCAAAAACAGAATTAGGCTGTGTTCTGATGCAAGAAGGAAGAGTCATTGCTTATGCCTCCCGCCAGTTGAGAAAATATGAAATCAATTATCCGACACACGATCTTGAGCTTGCCGCCGTGGTGCATGCCTTAAAGATTTGGAGACACTATTTACTTGGTAATGTGTGCAACATTTTCATCGATCATAAGAGTCTCAAGTATATTTTCACCCAACCAGAATTGAACATGAGACAGCGAAGATGGTTAGAACTAATTAAAGATTACAACTTGAATGTACAGTATCACCCTGGGAAAGCCAATGTGGTAGCTGATGCTTTGAGTAGAAAGTCACATTGTCTGAATATGCAACCCTTACTCGAAGATGGTTTTAATCTAATGCACCCTGTCGTGTTACATAGTATTCAGATCAGTTGCACCTTGGAGAGTAAGATAATAGAAGGTCATAAAGCAGATAAAGGGATATTCCACATGAAAAAGAAAATTAAGGAAGAACCTTCAAAACACTTCAGAGTGGATGAGCAGGACGTGTAGTGGTTCGACAACCGTCTTGTTGTTCCAAAGGATAGAGAGCTTAAGAATAAAATTATGGATGAAGCTCATCACTCTAAGGTGTCCATTCATCCTGGCAGTATTAAAATGTATCAAGAACTAAGGCCTCGCTATTGGTGGACAAAGATGAAGAAGGAAATTGCAGCTTATGTAGCCAGATGTGACACATGTTGTCGAGTGAAAGCTATTCACATGAAACCTGCTGGATTGTTGCAACCTTTGTCAGTACCTTATTGAAAGTGGGACGATATAAGTATGGATTTCATCACAGGTTTGCCCACTACTCAGAAAGGCCATGATTCGATTTGGGTAATCGTGGATCGTCTTACCAAGACAGCCCACTTTTTGCCTGTCAAGACAGTTTATAGACCACCTCAGTATGCCGAGAAGTATATTGCAGAGATTGTGAGATTGCATGGCATACCGAAGACTATCGTGTCTGACAGAGGGTCACAGTTCACTGCTCACTTTTGAGAGCATTTGCACAAAAAGGTTTGGGAACGAGTCTGATTCGTAGCACTGCCTATCATCCTCAAACATATGGTCAGACTGAAAGAGTTAATGCTGTTTTGGAGGATATGTTAAGAGCTTGTGTGTTGTCTTCCAGAGGTTCATGGGAGTCGTGGTTACCTTTAGCATAATTCGCGTATAATAATAGCTATCAAGAAAGTATCAAGATGGCACCTTTTGAGACTCTGTATGGCCAAAAGTGTAGAACACCTTTAAACTGGATTGAGCCAGGGGAAAGAAGGTATTATGGTATTGATTTTGTGGAAGAAGCCGAAAAGAAAGTTTATATCATTCAGCAAAATATGAGAGCAGCTCAGTCACGTCAGAAAAGTTATGCGGATAAGAGAAGGAGACCACTTGTGTTCGAAGTTGGTGACTATGTTTATCTAAAAGTCACGCCAATGAAGAAGAAGCGGTTTGGAATACGCAGAAAGCTTGCCGCCAGATTTGTAGGACCCTACAAAATCTTAGAAAGGAAGGGTCCAGTGGCTTACAAATTGGAATTACCAGAATCAATGGGTGCTATATTCCCAGTTTTTCACGTATCACATCTCAAGAAATGTTTGCGCGTTCCAGAGGAAATAATTGAACCTCGAGGCATAAAACTTAAGTCAGATCTGGTGTATCGTGAGCAGCCAATTCGAGTTTTGGATTCCAAAGAAAGGGCTACTCGAAACAGTGTGGTGAAAACATATAAGATACAATGGAGTCATCATGATGAGGGAGATGCATCTTGGGAAACGTATGAATACCTACAAAAAGCATACGAAGATTTTTATAATAAATGGTTCGTAACCCAAATCTCGGGACGAGATTTTTATAAGGAGGGAGGGCTGTAACACTCCGGTGTTACGCAAGCATTTGTATTGCAATCATGAGCACAACATGTCATGGCATTCATAATTATATGTGCTTAGGGTGTACCTTTAATAAAATAAAAATGTGGAAACTAGTATTGCATAACATGTTGTGATAATGTGCTAATGAAATTCATCAAATTTGTGCAACTATAAATTTCATATCACTTATAATTATAAGGAAAATTTTTGGAGCCACTAAATCACTCAAAGTTTTGTCAAAGATTTATTTAAAAATGTTATTTGAAAATATTCAAAAATCCTCCCTAAATTAGCTTTTATTCTAAAAATCAAAATCTGTTGGGAATTTTTAGTTGGCCCCTTAATCAAAGTTGGAGAGAATTAAATTCTAAGCAACTTTTATTTTTGGGTCATTTCTAGAAAATGTCTTTTTCTTGCTCAAAATGAGGTTTGAAAACTGTATTGAAATTGGTTTGAATTTAGAAATTTGAAAAAAAATCAAAAACTAACCTAGCAGGCCGCCGCCTCGGTTTCAGCCCACAGCCGGAAACGGCCCGCCTCCGCACGCGCGCGCCCGCGCCAGCGCCCCGCCTCAGCCCGGCCCAAGCCGGCCTCTCTTCCCCCTCCCGCTCCCACGCGCGCGCGCCTCGCTGTCCGCCGCGGCAGAACGCGCCCGCCGCGTGGCGACCGCATGCCGGCAACGCCGGCCGGGTGGCGCCTGGTCGCCCCCCACCAGCGCGCGCACTCGCCCCTATAACCCGCCGCAGCGTCTCGCCCTCCTCCTTCTTCTCATTTCTCCCTTGCTCCTTCACGCGCGCAGCAGCCGTGGTTCCGCCGCCACCACCGCGCGCCACCACCGGACGCGCGCGTTCCGACAGCCCCAGCTCACCGCAAGCCGCTCCATCTTGCCCCAAGCTTCTTCTCCCTCTGGAGCAGCCCGCGCTCACCTCCATCAACCGTGGTAAGCTCCCCATCCGCGCGAATCGCTCGCCGGAGTTCCGGCCGAGCTCACCGAGGAATCCCGCTCCGTGGAAACCTCCCCTCCACTTCCGCTTTTCCTTTACTCGGGCGCGCATCCCGTTCACCCTGCTCTCCCGGTGCTCGGACGCCGTTTTTCACGCCGCTCCATGGCCGGAGACGCGCTCCCGCCGATGAGCAGCGCCGCCGCGCGCCATGGCCACCGGCCACCTTGCTCCGGTGGTCCTCTGGCCTTGCAAGTAGTGCCAATGGGTGCGCATCGCCTTGGGGAGTCTGATGGTGCCGACCACGCCGCCGGCGACCTCCCCGCCGGTGAGATCCGGCCGGTCAGCGTCGCCCCTGCTCCGGCCTGGCTGACATGTGGGGTCATTGACCCGCTGGGTCCCGCCTGTCTGTCTCTCTGGTGCGGGTTGTGGGTGGACAACCGGGTGCACCTAGCAGTTTTGTCGGCTGGTTTTAAAAGGATTTAAGAAATGTTTTTTCAGATTTCTGTTAAATGCTTTGAAAAATATTGTGGAAAATGTTTTTGTATTCATTTGAGCTCCAAAAATTATGAAATAAATTTCTATGGACTCATTGGAACCAGAACTACAATATAAAAATATCGCATGTCATTTTTGGGATACTTTTCTGTAGAGCTTTAATTAATTCTTAATATTGCTGATATCTTGTAAAATGGTTAGTAAATCCTATATGTATCAGAAAAATATGATTTCAAGTTTGTTAATCTTCTTATATCATGTAATTCTTAGAAAAAATATGTTTCATGCATATGCTGTAATTCTTAGAAGTAGTTCAAGTACCTTTAATGGCTGATTTTTGTTATTTTTGCTAGAGAGCAAACTTTGTATAAAACATGCATGTGATAATTTTTGTACAGTCATTATATTCCATGAAGAATCTAGGAAAAATATTAATTCTGTTGTTTGACACTTTTCCTAGTACAAAGTAATTTCATACTCATTTTTATGTTATAGCTTGTCATTTTTGTATAGGATAGTTTACTTATCCAAATGTCATGAAATTTTTATGGTAGTCTGTTTAGGGTAGTTTTATGCTGCTGTAATTTTCTTAGATTTTTAGGAGCATCAGAAATATATGTTGCTGTTCAAACCTATTATTATTTAGGGTTTAAGCAAGTGTTGCTTTAAGTGTGATTAAGAAATTAGTAAAGCTTTGGTGTATCTTTGAAGCATTTCATAAGATATGTTAACTTGACATGTTAGTAGTAGAAGAGAATGCAGTAGATGACATGTGCTTGTAGTGTATAGTTTCTTGGATGATGTTGACTACCTTGCATTTCAACATATTCATTGCATTCATCTCCTTCGATGCACGTTTGCATAATCACTTACGCGCATTGCATCATACAGGATCGCAAACCGAGAACCCAGTCGTCTTACCCGAGGAGCCAGAGGAGCAGCTCGAGGTGCAGCAGCAGGAGGTGACAAAAGCCGAAGAGGAGGTCGGTGAAGAGCTCCCCGAGTGCCCCGACCACCGTCCGAGCTCTTTTGAGAGAGGCAAGCCCCGGAGCATTTCTCTTCCGGTTTGCAAATAATTTATTATTAACTTTACTTAATTTGATGCATTACGTTTAGGAGTTGTTTGCAAACGTTGCTGCATTATACCTTGCTTACCTTTGTTATACTATATCCTTGTTACCCTGGTATCCGCAGTCGAGTCAATGCTTAGCTGGCTTAGACCGGTAGAAGTCCGGTGATTTCCTGTCACCTGCGAGCTATAGGTGGTTACCTGGATCTGCTTGGATGACTATGAAGTCATGGTATAACTAAGTGTGAAATGAATTTGAGACCGGGCGGAAACTTGCAGGGTTTCGGACTGTAGTGTTTTCCATCTGTGTCGATTAAGGACCGTCCGTTGTTGTCACTCGGGTCATGTTGAACGCATGCCTCACATTTAGCTGGCCGGATAAAGTACCTTCCGACCGCGAAACTAGGAGATTATTCGGGCCGAGTGGATTGCCCGCAACGCACTGTACCGGAGCAGTAGTGGCAGGATACGGGGGCGCGATGATAAGGCCAAAGAGCAGTCGGGCGGCCCCCGGGTACAAGTGGTTCCTGGCAAGCTCGCGACTTTACCTGAATGGTTGACTCGGTGACCAACACCTCACTTTAGCGGGTGAGTGAGGTTTGTGTGAGGAATAACTTACCAGCTGGTTAATAATCGATTCGAATCGCCATCGTTCACTGGATAGTGAACACTTGACTTGAGCTACTTCATCGTAGTAATATTGATGAAACACTTGGACAGTTATATGAATTATGACATAATGGAAGTTGTTAATGATCATTGGTTATCATTACATGTTTAATTACATGTTACTTTAGTACAGGTGCAAATGTAGTTGACAGGTTAATAAAGATTTAACTTGATGCAAAGCTTTTGTAAAGGTTTTCCTAAATGCTAAAAATGTCTTTTGCAAATGAGTCAGCTATCCCACCAGAAAGGCCTATCATGATTCCTTGGTGTCTTTTATTTCTGGTTTTTGACGGATAAGTCTAGCTGAGTACCTTCTCGTACTCAGGGCTTTGTTCCCACTTGTTGCAGATGGGCAGATGTACTACGGCTATTGTATCAACTGTCTCTATCCTGCAATGGGCGAAGCCTAGGACCATGAGCAATGGTCATTCGCTACTTCTAGTCTGATGCTTTTGCTGGAGATGATCACAAGCTGACACTTTATTTCAAAATGTTGTGTGTGTGCGTGATTTGAACTACCGCTTCCGCTACTTTTATTCGAACTTGGTTTGTAATAACTATGTTTAAACTCCGATGTATTTTATGCCGCGAACATTTATGTAACTTATGATGGTAACCGTTAAACTTAGTACGATCTTGGCTGTTATGTGAAATGGTTTGAAATCCGTCGAGATTTCACGGACTACCGGGTTATACGGGCTTAAGTTTGTTAAATTGTCCTTCCGTTGGATGATTTCCTACTTAATCTCGTATAATTGGGCGGTTCTGTTACAATTGGTGATCACCATAAAAAGGGGATGGAAAAGGGAAGCTATTGGAGCATCGAATTTGGCTTATCTCCCCTAATATGACCGGTTTATGGGAATAGGGGATGAGAAAAGGGAGCTGTTGGAGATGCTCTAAGACATGTACTTATTTGAATCGTCAGAGACGCATATATATATAGAGGGAGAAAACATACAACTTTGTATGTCAAGTGATGTAAGGAAATGATCTCAGATTCTCATTCATTAATCTCTACTACACACACTAGCTCATTACTAAATACATGTAACTATAACATAATGCCTGTCAATTTGTTTTGTAAAATGGCATCGATGATCTAGCATGCATTTGGGGCGTAACAAGTTGGCAAGAAACTCGATGAAATATCGTAGTAGTAATAATGGGACTTGCTATACAACGGTTATTGCATATGTTTTATATTAAAATTGCAGATTTCATTCATTGCAATTTTTGTAGGCGTAATCTGCAATTTTCTGTACCGAGAATATAAAACGTTAGATAAACCCGATAAAATTTTATTTGTGTTGGCACAAACACAATTAACAATTATTTCTATAGGAAGATAAGGATAAAAATTTAATATGTCATAACACAAAAACAAATCACAAAAGTAACAATTTACTTATGCTAGTTGGTGGTACAAGAGTGTTGTCTGAAATTATCTTAAAATTCAGGCACCTGAAATATAGGAGAAGTGAATAATAATAGGAGTAATTTTGACGCAAGTTTCCTAGAGACGAAACTCTGCAGTTAGCGTAATTAAGCCCTATTGTTTAGCTAGCTACTCCCTCCGTCCCCTGAAAGAATCAATTCCTAGAGTTGTCTGAAGTCAAACTTTTTAAACTTTGACCGAATTTCTAGAAAAAAACACTAAGATTTATGATATCAAATTAATATCATTAGATTTATCATAGAATATATTTTTATAAAATGCACATTTTATGTCATAGAAGTTGTTACTCTTTTTTTCTATAAAGTTAGTCAAACATAAAAAAGTTTGATGGGCACGGATTCTAAGAATTGATTTATTTGGAGACGGAGACCGTATATACTATACTACTAGCTAGCTACCTCCGTTCATTTTTTTGACACAAACGTATATCAAAATTTATTTTTTTCATTTTTATTAATAATTTGGCTACAATTTACTATCGATTATCTTAAATTTATAAGTATGAACATCTAATATAAAATTTCTTATAAAAACAATATAAAATAAAAATAAATAAATGGTCAAATTACAATATGAAAAACCGAGATATCTTGAACTGCGCCTTATAAAAAGAAATGGAGGTTATAGCAGGAGGCCGGTGCTTAAACGACCTTTCCCAGAGGAATGATTCTAGCAAGGGCCGGGACTAGATATTCTGATTGAATATGCTGCCTGCTTGAGCATATAGGGATGAAGGAGGTGGTCACTGCCTGCCTGTAAAAAAGATGGATGGATCGAACTTGCAACTTGCAAAGGCTCGAACACTCGATCAGGCACCATGATACTAGTGTATATACCTACCGTCTTCTTTGGAAGCTTCCTGGAAGGCGACTTAATCACTTGTTAATACCCGTGCCGTACCACACACTAACTGACCGGATCATCAGCGTAGTGAAATGATTAACCACGATATCTGCTGCCACTTTTAACGCTTTAGTTTCCCGTGTGGCACGTAATAACATATATATATATATATATATATAACTGGAACATATATAAAACCTATAGCTGCCCCTAGTATGAGTCACAACGCTTTAACCTCGAAATGCTGCAAATAAAAAGCTAGCGCCTTTTGTTAGGGGCCGGGCGGGCCGGGAGGAAAACAAACGCTATAGAGAGCTGCTTTTGCACGTACGAGCTCGTGCAAATCGACAAACACGTCTCAATTAACCCCGTGGAGAATGTAGATCATGATCATCGTCGATAGGCATCAGTAATCGCCTAGCTCCTCCTCCTCCACTTCCTTTTCTTTCTTAGCCACGAAGAAGGAAGAAAGCGTCGGTTACTTCCCGCCCGGCCGGCCGGCTAATGGCGGTTCAGCAAGCGATCTACGGCGGTGGCGCCACGTAGCTTCATGATCTCCCCTGCACGTGACATTGGTCACTTTCTTTTGCACCGTTAGGTTCCTCCTGAATCCTGAATTTTTTGTGCACGGACACGTATCGTGTTGTCAACAATCTACGACAGGAGCTCACGAGTCACGCTCCATTGCATCTTCCCTGTACCAAACTTAATTTTATCTCGCGCGCAGACGCAGGCAGGCCAGTTGCCCACGCACACCACCATGGTCCCTGGTCCCGCTCCCGCCCGCACTGCCAACCCGGCGCACCACCACCAACGCCGAGGAGGCAAAGAAAGCCCTCTCGTCGCTCACGGCTCACCTCACGCTTCCCCCTCCTCTCTTTGCTTAATTCTTAAGTCCCCTCTGCCAGTGGGCTCCACACCCCCGGTGCGTCCGCCCCCTTTAAATACCACCCCGACCTCCTCATCCCATTCGTTCCATTCCATGATTTCCATCTCATCCCACCCCACCCACCACCACCCACACCAAAGCAAAGTAGAGCCCTCTCTCTCTCTCTCTCTAAACGAAGCAAAAGCACTCGGGTAGGTCGTCACGTGAGGACATCGCTCGACACAGCCCCAGACCAGAGATGGCGGTGGAGCCCGACACCGGCAGCCGGGCGGTCCAGTCCGCCGCTGCGGCCCGCACGGAGCCCGGGCTCGGGAAGCGCCTCATGACCGTGCTCCGCGCCGTCTACCGCATGCTGCGCCGGGGCCTCTGCCGCGAGCGCCTCATGATGGACCTCCGACTCCTGCTCGGCCGGGGCAAGCTCGCCGGCAAGGCGCTGCGCGACCTCCTCGCCGCCGCGCACCACTCCCACCACCACATGGTCGTCCCGTCCTCCTCCTCGTCCCGCGCCGCCGGCCGGGCTCCATCAGCCTCCGCTTTCCCCGCCGCCGCCACCTCGGGCGGCCTCTCGTTCGTCCCGTACGACCCCCGGGACGTGGAGTTCAGCTGCACCACCACGCCGTCCTACTCCTTCGGCAGCGGCGGCGCCGGTCACCAGGGCCCGGCGCGCGCGCTGTTTCCTTTCATCAGGTTCCGCGGCCGCGGCGCCCGGGGCAGCGGTGGCGCCGCCGGGTGCGACGGGCTCGACTTCGCGCAGGTGGCGCGCGCGCTCGAGAAGATGCACGCCGACGACGAGGCCGCCGCCGCTGCAGGCGGCGGATCCGGCTCCGATCAGCTTGCGCTGTCGTCGGCATCGCCGTCGCCATCGGTCGCCGGGGCCACGCCGTCGCCCATGCTGGCGCTCAGCCTCGGCCGCAGCCCCGCCGGCGCCCGCCGCCTGCGCGTCACCGACTCGCCCTTCCCCGTCGACACCCCCGAGGGCCTCGACGCCCGCGCCGCCGACTCCACCTTCGACGCCTTCATCAGCAAGTTCTACGAGACCCTCCGCCTGCAGCAGGCCGACGCCACCCCCGACAACCGCCGCGGCTAGCTGCCTAGCTGGCCAACACCGACGCCGCCATGGACCATGGCTGCGGCGTGCATGGGCGCGGATTCCCAAGCACGGGGGACCGGACCTATAAATAATATACTCCTGCTAGTGTCAATCACTGTCATGCGGGCCCGGAGTTTTACTGCTGGCCTGCATGTGTAATTTTCTTTTTCTTTTCTTTTCTTTTTCTTTTTCTTTTTTACTTTCCTCGTCCGTGATAATCGATCTCGAAAATATATAGGGTCGGTCGGTAAGGAGACGAGATCATCAACTGAGATAAAACAAAGGGAGGGCTACCTATGGCTGCTGCTGCAGCAGCTTAGCTAGCAAAGACCTGTGTGTATCTGTCAATGTCATACCATCTGTCTTCATATGCATATGAGATGAAATGGTATAAGTTTTGAACATTTCAGTGAAAATATATAATATCTTACTATATGGGTGAATAATGGGTACGAGTTGTTTTTTAAAACTCATGATTGTTTATGTTCTCCATATTTTTCTGTGGCATGTGTATTATTGTACGAATTTGTGTACGTATGCTGTCTTTACTTGCCCCCTCTGACCTTCAAACCATGACATGGAATCGGTATTAGCTATAGATCGATGCATCATCACAAAACGTCTGCTACGAAAAGTATGGTCTATATAGAGAGACAATACAAGAGCATATTTACATGCACTTTTGTTGCAGGACAAGATGCGATCCATGCACACGCCAAGTTTAATTCAGCTGGTTATGTTTGTTGTGGTGAAACATGTCCATCTTTTTTAAGTGGGCGCTCGCGTAAATGTATGACTTAACATGGTATTATCTCAATAGCATGTGCAAAGTGATTTTGTCAATCTTAAGATTTGCTGATCTAATATAATCTTTTTACAAGATGCTTATAGGATTCAAAACATTTTAGATCTACATACTCTACTCATAAAGATAGAGTGTGTATGTTCATAGAGACGAGTGTGTGTTTAGCACAACTCCAATCGATCACGTCGCATCCTACATAATCTCGTTACATCAAGGATCGCTGAATATCTAAGTGAGCATCACATTTTTCTCTCTCTTTATATATCTTTTGATTTGCTGTCCTCTCGAAAGGGACTGTGCCAATCTCCTTGATGGTTGGTGCTAGCTAGACTTGACAACATTTCCGCAGACATCCTATTCTTTTTTAATATAGATAGAAAAGGGAGAATATGAATATATGCGTAGAATCGTAGATGCATGATCCATCATCATCATATATATCCACAAGTAGTCAAGTACGCACGTAAGAATATGGTGTACGACCAAGAGAATATCTATGCTATCCTATCTGGAACATTTTCTTTGGCCCCGCGTGAGGTGTGCAGTGTAACTGCAACGTATATTCAGGTGCGGAATGGGTCGTTATTGTTCGTTGTTGTCCATTCAGTTCCCTGGCCCAGCTTTAGGTACGTCCACGTATGCAAATTAGTACAGTAGTGGGTAAAAGATAGAGCTGAATATAATCTTAGACACGTAGACTGCCAATTGCCATGGTGGAAGTGGAAATAACTATGTTGGGGTGGACACGTAAGCCAAGGCGAAATTCATAGTGTCATCTGCAACTAACTCGTGCCAGTTGCCGACACGTCATGCCCCCAAAACCGCATAGAGAATGATACACTAGGACTAGGATATGTCATTCTATGCAAATAAAAGAAAAATGTACATGTACCGTACTGTACTTCTTCCACAATTTTTTTTGTATATCTTGCTTTTTAACGAGCCCTTTTTTTAGTTTAATCAAGTATACAATAAAAATATCACTACCTTTCCAAAAAAAAATCTGACTTCTAAAATTGTTTTAAGTTAAACTTTTATAAGTTTAACTAAATTTATAGGGCAAAAATTCCAACATATATGACATAAAATTAGTATCATTAGATAAACTATGAAATATATATTTTCATATAGTATACTTATTATAAAAGTTTGACTTATGACAATTCTAGAAATTGATTTATTTAGATACGGAGAGAGTTTGGCATGTAATAAGTATCAATCAGATTAATTGTGCCATATACGTTTTCCACTATTTGAAAATGCGAATGCTAATATTTTTTTTGTATAAAATTTGTTTTACTTACAAAAGTTTGACTCTTGAGCAATGTTTTCCTAAACGCTAAACGGTAAACAGTCGGTCACCCTTCGTTTAGCGTTTAGACCGTTTAAACGGCCTAAACGGTTTTGTACAATAACAATAAAATATACATATTTATGTAGGTAAAAATAAAATTTGCTAGAACCCATATATATTTACACATGTAAAAATCAAATATTCTACCAAATAATCTTGTTGGAAGAAATTTAAATCCCACAACACTTCATATAATTACAATGTTAATTAGTTTCATGTTAATTGTGATAGACGTAGTCCTTTAATTCCCTTAATTATGGAATAAATGGTTGTTTAACTCATTTAATCACGTTTAATCTGATTTTGTTTAGACTGTTTAGGCGGGATTGAACGGTTTAAACGGGTTTAAACGGCCCAACCGTTTAATTCATCGTTTAGGGCCTAAACAACACGGCTGACTTCTGTTTACCGTTTAAACAGTGTTTAAACGGACTAAACGGCCGTTTAGGCGAACAGTGCTCTTGAGAAGCAAGCTGTGCGGTTATTTTGGAACCGGGGCATCACTAGTCTGACCACAGGTTAGGCCCGGAGGTAAATTTGACTGAGGGTGTGTTCACTTCGCGAAAAGTAGCTGAAAAGTTACTGTAGCACTTTTCGTTGTTATTTGGTAAAATTTGTCCAACTATGGATTAATTAGACTCAAAAGATTCGTTTCGAACTTTACAGACAAACTATGCAATTAGTTATCTTTTTTACCTACGTTTAATGCTCCATGCATGCGTCGAAAGATTTGATGTGATGTGTGTAAGAGGAAATATTTTGGGTTGGGAGGGGGAAGTGAACGCGGCCTGAGGGGTTGTTTAGGTGGCAGTTGAAAAGTTTTTGGGTGTTACATCGGATGTTTTATGTGATGTTGAAAGGGGTTTTCGGATAGTAATAAAAAAAATAATTACATAACTCGCCTGAAAACCGCGAGACGAATTTATTAAGCCTAGTTAAGCCGTCACTAGTACATGTGTGTACTGTAGCACTTAAGGCTAATCATAGACTAATTAGGCTTAAAAGATTCGTCTCGTGGTTTTCAACCAAACCGTGCAATTAATTTTTTTCGTCTATATTTAGTACTTCATGCAAATGTCAAGCATTCGATACGATGGTGTGAAAAAATTTAGGTGTGAACGAAACAACCCGTAACAAAGTTACAGGAAGTTGTTACTGCACGTGCGTGGCCAGGGCACGACTGCAGAAGCGAACAAAAACACAGGGGTCTAGGGACTAGAGGGAGGGCCCTGACGCGGATGGCCCACCAGCCGCACTCGCTGTCCGTCCGTCCTGACCCCACCACCATCGGCAGCGGCATGCGCGCGCGGAGCCGATTACCTCCCATGCTAAGCAAACGCCTTTTTCGCGGTGGCCGGTGGCCCGCGCTCGCGCTGGACAGCGCGCACTGCGGTTAGGCGCGCTGCTGGTCTCGTCCTCGACCTCGTGTCCGTCGTCGTCGACTCGTCGTTCCATCACGCACGCGAGCGCGGCGGCGAGCTGGGCGACTCGGGCGAGGCGGCGCCTTTTTGGCTTTCCTCGCGTGTCCTCTCACCCGCCACCTCCAGAGAGACGACAGACCACACAACGAGATCGTACTCCGTACTTCCCGTGGTGGTGTTTTGCGACAGCTGATTAGCCGCAAAGCCCAAGCTCTTTCGTTGCGTCTCATAAATCCATTCAGACGGGCATGAGGATCCTTTTTTCTTTGTTTCGCGAAATGGGCATGGTTGGGTCTAGCATCTACGGCTGGACGTCCCGTCCGGGTATGTAATTCAGGTTTCCGAAGTTGACACCCGAGATTTGTTTAGAAAAGAGTACTACTACTTCGTCAGTGTTGTCTCAAACTACACAAGGCTATATATAACACGTTTAGGGATCAAAACAGACGGAAACGGGTGGACAATCACCTTATTATCCATTTACGCGGGAGCGGGAGCGCAAAAGGCAAAAATAGGAAAAGGAACAGAGTAAACAGAGGTATACGGAAAGGAACAAACTATATGGTATTCAATGAAAACGGGCCTGAAAAAAAAACGAAGACGGGCCGGATCCGGGAATTCAAGGTCAAGGCGGAATTACATGTTAAAAAAAAAAATCAGTCGACAGTCCATTTCTGAATGCACACAGCAATCAAGTGTTTGGTTATGTCATGCCATGTGGTCTGGCCTTTGGCTGGGCGTCGACGGCTGCTGCTGCTTGCAGCATGCCCCCTGCCTACGGTTGCATCGTCGGCTGCAGAACAGAGCAGCTAGCAGCCATCGGACAGCGCCCTGAGTCATCCACAGCCCGCAGGCCGCGGCGACACCAAAGCAAACCAGCAATAGGTAGTCCACGTCCCTCTGTCCAGATCACCACAATAATCACACAAGTGCTCTAATAATTACCATAAATAAGCTAAAAGTACCATAAACAAGTCCGAGTGTGCTACTGCTAGAACTAGTTTTGATAATCTGTATATGCAACTGCAGCAAAATGAATAGAATTGCTATTGTCGTATTAGGAGCTGCTGCTGGCTACGCCTTTTACAGTAATGCTTCAAACAGAGAGTGTTCAAGCAACACTTGCCAGCCACGGAGAGAGAGTTTTCTTTTGGCCTAGGGCCATTGCGACACCTTGGATATGTCTTTTTTTAGAAGAAAAAAAGCATAGATTGTGCTTTTAGTGTATTCTAGTCCTAAGGATTTGAAGAAAATGTATCTCTTCGTTAATATCTACCCCTTATTACAAAACTCTATCTTAACTGTTTTTTTTCTTTCTAATTGGAACTCTGCTGTATCATCATGACGAGGGCTTCCTCTCTTTCCACCACTCTTCATCTCACGTTGAGCTCTTCACATTGTCTGTTTCCTCTCTTTCCATCACTCTTCATCTCACGTTGAGCTCTTCACAATGTCCGTTTCCATCAATCCTTTATCTCACGTTTACTGTACATTGAGCTATTAGCAATGTCTGTTCCCATCAGTCCTTGATTTCCCGTTTACTGTACATTGAGGTATTCACAATGTATACATGGGGTTGGAGCAAAGAATTATGATGCCTTGCAGTAAACCTGGTGAAATATGAAAGTATACCATTTAGTGGTTAAAGTGTAACAACACTTCTTTAAAAAAAGTAATGTCAATTTAGGGGGTGTTTAGATGTAAAAAAAAATTGGAATTTTGCTACTGTAGCACTTTCGTTTGTATTTGGCAATTAGTGTCCAATCATGGACTAATTAGGCTCAAAAGATTCGTCTCGTGATTTACAACCAAACTGTGTAATTAGTTATTTCTTTTACCTACATTAAGTGCTCCATACATGCGTCTAAAGATTGATGTGATGGAGAGAGAGTGTAAAAATTTGGAATTTGGAGGTGAAGTGAACAAGGGCTTAGTAGACTATTCTTGCATTACAAAAGAAAAAAGGGCACAGGATTACTGGCAAGTCAAAACATGAATTTTGAGGGGGCAGAATTGTAAGAATATATCACTGAACATACAATCTACAAACCAAACTCTGGATGAGGACCATACAAGTTACTATTTCCCCATAGGACAAGAGAACAAAATTATTATCTAGCATGATGCAAAATATCATTGTAGCAGAATTGTTGATTATACAGAGTAATGAAAATAAATACATAGAACCAGAAGTTAGAAAAGCATGAAATATGCACAGCTGCCGACAAGCTTGCTAAAGTGAAAATGCTATAATTAACAGATAGATGGTCAGAGAACAATAGTTTTACCTTGATATCCCTGTTGGATAGTCCAACTATCAGCCTTTCATCCCAGGGCAGTATCGAAGTTATAATTGAGTCACAAGTAATGGAAGCGACGTCTCGGAGTTCTACCTCTGACTCATCATCCAGTAACTCCTGTGGAGTTAACAAAAGGGAAAGAAACCAAGGTACAAATTACATGTAAGCAAGACCTTTTCCTTGGAAGATTATATACCACAAAGCAAGTAAATATACCTGAATATTTATGACTTTATCCCATCCACCAGTATAAAGCCATTTGCCACTCAATTTAACTGCATAAACAGCACCATTTTGAAGCTTTTCTGATTTGACAAGCATGTTGTTCTTCCAGATCTGATTTTGGAAAGAGGAAAACAAAACACTTGAGATTTAGAAAAGAACGCCATCAGGATTTAGGGGAAAAGAGTATGCCACAATTTTTGGGATAGCAAAGTTTAAGATTCATGATTCAAATTTAGTCAACCTTAAAATAGCCATTCTCATATGATGAAGCAACAAAATTGGCTTCTGCAGAAATTGACAATACAGGGGCTATGCTTCCTGCTGTATCATCTTCCAGTACAGACAATGGTGTATGATCAGCGAGCCACCATAAACGAATGGTACCATCCCAACTTCCACTGTAAAGAATACCACTGGCCACTACAAGACAAGACACAGTTGATTTATGACCTGTCATAGTGCAGCGAAGTGAATAATCCTGCCAGAGTAGCATACTGAATTAACTTCATAGAACATGGTCGAATTATGTTGAATTGACAACAAACTCAGTAAAGATTATATGAAAGCAAAAATGGGCATAGTGGCTATTTGTATGATATAAAAGTCAATGACCCAAGGGAAGATGAGCAATCATTATGAAAACACATTCCAATACAAAGCCATAATGAAGCAAAGCATAGTACCTCTAGTGACCAAGCCTTGATAGATTTGTCTCTGCTACCAGTGTAAAGATAACCAGTTCCAGAGACAGCCAAGCAGTTAACCCCTCGATAGAGCCAATCATTATGTTCGTACCATTTATTCAAAGGTTCTTCCTTCAGAGTGGAATCTGTTGGAATTGATCTCCACCAGTTGGCCCAACGGCCAACTGGGCCCTTGACCTGCACCCTGATCGGGGGTGCCCAGCCCATAGACGGCTGGTGGGCCCCCGTCGTACAGCACCATAAATAGGAGGTGGGGGCCAGGGCACAAACTGTGAGGTTCACTGCCACTGCCGCCACCCACCGTCCTAACCCTAGACCGATCAAGAAGGGTGCTGCCAACGACGGGAAGTCCACAGCCGGTGACACGACACCACCACTGTGTCACCGTCACAAGGTCGAGCTCCTCCACCCTCACGGTTTGCACCCCTACCTCTCTCCTCTCTCCCTCTCTCTGATCTCGATACATGTTACTTGTGGACTATTCCAAATAGAATGTTCTACCCACTGTTTTCTACCCTAGACGATCCAACAGTTACAACATTTGGTACCGGAGCTAGTGTTTTTTCTAGTGTGTAGATCTGGTTTGGGTAAAAGGAAAGAAAGGAACACCCGATCTCAAATCGGGAAAATCTAACCCTAACCCTAATTGTCTCAAATCGGGAAGGCCTAACCCTAACCCTAACTGGAAAAGGGGGATGGGACTTACCAGGGTCCGTCCCTACCGCCGTCGCGCGGGGAGATGACCGCGCGACCGCACCACCGGCGCGCGGGAAGATGACCTCGAGTTTCGGTCGACGAACGGGCTCGGGGCAAAGAGCACCGTCGTGAAACCGCTCGACGGCGGCGCACTCTTCCTCGTGGGGAATGCGCTCACTGCCGAGGGGGCTCACGACGGCGCACATCTTCCTCCTCCGGGCTGCCATGGGCAGCTGCAGTTGCTGCCACGGCTGTGACCAAAGCGGCTAGGGGAGGAAGCAGAGAAAGGGAAGGGCTAGGGAACCAAGGACCGGGGAGTCATCAGCACCATCTCCGGCGGGGCTTTTCCCGGCGATGGCCTCACCTCGGAAGCCACCGGCCGCCGCCGTGACAGAGAGAAGAGAAAGGAGAGAATTGAAATGAGGGTTAGGGTTTCTGGATGACTGCCGGCCGGGGGTTTTGTCACCCCGAGATTGATGGACAGCCGTCCGATCGGCTTGAACGGCCAGGATTGCTCCCTGGCTCGCCGGGCTTCTTTTGGCCCAGGCGGGATGTAGAAATCCCGGCCCAGGCCCAGGTTGAGGCTTGGGACGCGGGGGAGAGGCGCGGCCCGTTTCGCCAGGTGACAGCGGCCACGAGCTACTAGGCCTTTATTCGGCTGGGCCGCCGCTGTGGCTGGGCCGCTGCGGCGCGCTGGGCCGTGGGCCGACGCGCAGGCCACGGGCTGGTTTTGGCTGCTGCGTTTTGAGTCCAATTGCACAGTAGAGTTTAATGAACTGTTTTATTCTTTTCAGAAGTTATTTTGAAGGATAATTGCTTAAAGAATAGAAAAGTGAAAGAACTCTGTTCTCCTATTTTCCAGAAATAGTTTTAATGCATATTGATCAATATTAATTGATATTTGATGTTAAATCTCTGTACTTTTTGTCCAACGACATTTTGTCCAGAGAAAAGTAAAGTATTCCAAGTATTTCTGGAAAAATAGAATTATGAAATTTATTAATGTTCCCGCTGCAAAGTTAAAGTCAATTGTCTTCTCATTAAATTCGAACCAATGTGAGAATTTAATTTGAAGAGCAGTTATAGTCATTCAGTAAATGATGAAAAGTTTATCCTCTAATTGAAATTGGAGGAATAATTGATTTATGGTTAATATAAATTATAATATTGTTATTTTCTGACCAACGTTGATGATAACAATATTATAAGTTTATTCTTTTCATCAAGGGTCAGCCTTGAGCCCATATCTCTTTGCCTTAGTAATGGATGTGGTTACAAGGGACATCCAAGGAGATATCCCTTGGTGTATGATGTTCGCCGATGATGTAGTGTTAGTTGATGAAAGCCGAGCGGGGGTAAATAGGAAACTAGAATTGTGGCGGCAGACCCTTGAGTCTAAAGGTTTTAGAGTAAGCAGAACTAAAACCGAATACATGAGATGCGACTTTGGCACTGCTGCACAGGAGGAGGGAGACGTGAGTCTGGAAGGTCAAGTAGTGCCTAGGAAAGATACCTTTCGGTATCTGGGATCGATGCTACAAAGGGATGGAGATATTGATGCGGACGTTAGCCATAGAATCCAAGCAGGGTGGATGAAGTGGCGCCAAGCTTCTGGCATTCTCTGTGACAAGAGGATACCACAAAAGCTAAAAGGCAAGTTTTATAGAACAGCGATTAGACCCGCTATGTTGTACGGAGCAGAATGCTGGCCCACAAAGAGAAGACATGTCCAACAACTGAGTGTTGCAGAAATGCGTATGTTGCGTTGGATTTGTGGTCACACAAGGATGGACCGAGTGCGAAATGATGATATTCGTGATCGTCTAGGGGTAGCACCTATTGAAGAGAAGCTTGTCCAACATCGGTTGAGGTGGTTTGGCCATTTACAAAGGAGACCTCCAGAGACACCAGTGCATTATGGAGTTCTAAGTCAAGATAATAAGGTGAGGAGAGGCAGAGGAAGGCCAAAGTTGACTTGGGAAGAGACAATAAAAAGAGATTTGAAAGAATGGGATATACCTAGAGACCTATGTCTGAATAGGAGTGCTTGGAAAACGGCTATTGACGTTCCTGAACCGTAACTGACGGTGTTTGTTGGGTCTCAACTCTAGCCTACCCCAACTTGCTTGGGACTGACAGGCTTGGTTGTTGTTGTTGTATTTAAGAGTTTATGTTTAAAGAAAATTATTGTGATATTGTTATTTTCTGACCAACGTTGATGATAACAATATTATAATTCTATAAGTTTATGTTTAAAGTTTAAATCTCTGATGAATTTTGCATCAAAGTGACCAATTTTTCAGAGAATAGATAAGAGACAATAGATGCTCCAGAGCGAGCAAAATGTAATGTGTTTTCATGTTTCCGCTGCAATGATGATGATGATCTTCAAAATTAAATTCAAACCAACGGGAGAATTTAGTTTTGAAGAGGGTTATAAGATAATTGAGTTTTTATATGTTAATTCCATTTCTGCCCAACGGTGATGTGGAATTGATGTATAAGATTGATGGTTTTGTTCTATTTCTGCCCAACGGTGATATAGAATAGAACTTAAAGTTTAAAAGTTTAATGTGCATGTCTTTAACCAGACCAATGTAGGGTTATTTTCATGCTCATTATTGATTAATGTTTTTCAGACAAAGAACTTCATGCCTTTATTCTTGAAGGGTGAATAGGAAATGAGCTGGGTACTTATGACTCAGAAGATGAGAAGTGCAATTGTTTGCAGAAAGAATGCCATTGTATAAGGGACTTCGTTCTCTTTAAAGAATGGCTTCAAAAGAAAAGAATTCTAGGATATTGATCCAAGAAAGAAATAGAACATTAAGAGTTTATTTTAAAAGATGCCTTTTATGTACTCCTTATGAAGAAGAATTTAGTTTTTAGTTTTTATCATCATGATAAAAGATGTAATAAGTAATATAATTTTAGACTTAATCATCTTGATTTCAAATGTAATAAGTGACATGTATGTTTAATTTGACCAACGTCGGATTAACCATATGTGTTAAAGAGAATTTGGATTTATTTCTAAATTTGTTGATTGGATATGAGCCAATATTGACATTTGTGTCCCTTCAAGAAAATTATCTCGCATAGCGGGAAAAAAATTGTGATAGTGCCCGCATGACGGGAAAAGTTTAAGAAAATACCCGCATGGCGGAGTAAAGTTGGCATAGTACTTATGTTAATAAATACTGCATGGCAGGAGAAATTTGACATAGTATTTATCCTGCATGGCGGGAGAAAGTTGTGATGACTCATGTGCTTTGAGTGTATCCCGCACAGGGAGAAAAGTTTAGGGTAGCTCTTATGCTATCCTAATATAAGTTTAAGGAGAACAGAAAGTTACAGACGAACCTGAAGATAAGAATGACATGCAAGCGTGACTTGCGAAAGTATTAATGATAAAAGACTTTGTTGAGTTCTTGAAGTGAAATGAGGAAAAAGTACTCCCAATGAATTAAGAAATAATTTCATTTGCATGATGTAATCATGTGGATGAAGAAAGTAATCAAAGTTTCCTCATTCACAAGAGTTCTAAATAGTTTTGAGTTCTGAATAGTTTTCGAAATTGTGGTAGAAAAGTTCGTACCACATTTCGAGGGGGAGAAAGGTGAGATCAATTAAGAAAGACAATTAAGAAAGATACTTCCCCATTATTCAGACAATGCGATGCATACTAAAGTGATCTATAAAAGATGAATGCGATCGTCGGGGGAGTAAGACGGTCATAGTATCGATACCCCTAAAGTAAAGATATAGCTAAATTCATGGACCTTTTACAGTTCCAACAGAAAGATAGCATAGTCAGCCAGTATTCATATTGGACGTGTTCAGAGTTTTAAAGGCGGTGCTAAATGCACCATATGAGCAGATTGAACCCAAAATAAGAAAATTAAAGATGGGACAATCTGGGGGAGCGTGGTACAAAGAAACCTGACTCCGCAAGAAGGATGAATAATGTATAACAAGGATCTTGTTACACAGAACCTTATAGAATCAATTATCTTTTGGCAATAAAGGTCAAGAAATGCTAGTAGCTAAGGCCCCAGAAAGTCTCAAAGAATAAGAAAGTCAGATATTTCTGATAATTATAAAGTCTATATTGGTGAAATTCAAATGGAGGGTAATCTCACCTAATTTGAAGAAGCCATGAGAGACGTTCACTCGTCTAAGTGGCAAGAAACAAAGAAAGATGAAATGAAATCGATAATACCAATAATATTTTGGGATCTAGAATAAATTCCTAAGGAGCCAAGACAGTAGGCTGTGATGGGTCTACAAGACGAAATGTGACTCCAAAGGGAATGTGTAAAGATGTGGAGCGCGACTTAAATCAAAAGTTTTTTGCGCGAAGCGAATGAATAGATTACAATGAGTGCTAGTGGCACATTATGATCTGAGTTGCATCAGATGAAAGTAAAGATAGCATTTCCCAATGGGATTTGTATGAAAATAATTACGTGGCACAACCCAGAGGTTTTGTCATGAAAAGATAGAATGTAAGGGATGCCACCTGTAGAAATCTCTTATGGAATGGAGCAAATCTATAGACAGTGGCATTTAAAGTTGAAGAGTCAATTAGAAATTTTGGGTTAAAGATAATGAGAGGACAATTGCGTATGTACAAAGTTATAGAAGGGGAAATTCATTTCCTAATCTTGTGTGGTTGACACCTTAATGGTTAATATTGATGTCAATCTACTGCATGAGAAGAAGTTCTTGTCCTCAAGCTTCAATGAGAAAATTCTCGGTGAAATGTATCTCGTTAAAAGAATTGAAATTCATCGAGATAGAATAAAAGGGGTATTATGACTATCGCATAGGCATGCTAAGAAAAGTTTCTAAAGAAATAAAATACCTATGCGGATAAACCTACGCCTGTTCTCATGGTCAGGGTAATAGTTTTGAGAACTTTAATGTTCCAAAAGCAATGTAAGATTGTTATAGATGGACGTCCTACATGCTTCAGCTGTTGAAAGCTTAATGAGTACAAAGATAACACCTTGCCCTGACACAGTTTACGTATCCGGGTTGTTTTGGCAAAAGTCCACTCCAGATATAGATCACTGGAATGGAGTTAAAAGGTCGGCCTCATGCTAAAAAGGAAAGAACAAGTACTCTCAAGTAGTTGTGGGTACAAATGTTATATTTTGGCGAGATGTTTAGTGAAACCCACATAGTAGCTAACACTCGCAGTTGGAGTTTTATTGTGGAAAAGCTCCAAAAGAAACAGTTCTAGTATCATCAGTGATGTAAAGTTATAATATAGCATGATATGAGGCTGAGGGACAGGCGAAATGGTTAAGTAACTTGTACCCGGAATTGATAATGGTTGTCAACAGCAATAACCATTTAAGTATTTTGCTCCTATGACAACGAGTCAAGTGTGCTGCCAAACACATTGACATTAAAGTTATACGTTGTTAAGGAGAAAGTCCGGAATCATACCAAAAGGGTATTGAACATACAAGTGACAAGAGAGTGTTTGCGGATCTGCTTACCAAGGCTTACCACCCAGTGTGTTCAGAGAACACACAGTCGACATGGGTTTATGGTATAGCCTATGATTTCCGGACAATAAAGGGCCCGAAAGTTAAAGAATCTGTTCCAGATCAGAGATGTGTATTGTAGCTGTTAAATCTATCGGCGACTGACCGTGACGATGAGACATGCTCTATACACTGATTTGTGATGAAACAAATAAAAGTAAAAGCTATTAAAGTTAAAGTATAAGATGAGATCAAGGGGGAGAATGTTGGAATTGATCTCCACCAGTTGGCCCAACGGCCAACTGGGCCCTTGACCTGCACCCTGATCGGGGGTGCCCAGCCCATAGACGGCTGGTGGGCCCCCGTCGTACAGCACCATAAATAGGAGGTGGGGGCCAGGGCACAAACTGTGAGGTTCACTGCCACTGCCGCCACCCACCGTCCTAACCCTAGACCGATCAAGAAGGGTGCTGCCAACGACGGGAAGTCCACAGCCGGTGACACGACACCACCACTGTGTCACCGTCACAAGGTCGAGCTCCTCCACCCTCACGGTTTGCACCCCTACCTCTCTCCTCTCTCCCTCTCTCTGATCTCGATACATGTTACTTGTGGACTATTCCAAATAGAATGTTCTACCCACTGTTTTCTACCCTAGACGATCCAACAGTTACAACAGAATCTACATGCCAGACAAAAATTCCGCTACCACTGTCTCCACTTATACAAAGAGAGTGGCTATCATTGTCAACAGCAACAATTGCTGTGATTTTGTGTTCATGGCCCTTCAAACACTGTACAAGAGAGAAGTCCTATGGAACAAATACAACCAATAAAAATCAAGAGGAGCCACACTAAAACTAGGAAATGAAGTGAAATGAAATATAGTTATGAACGTGCACTGTGATTTCTCACGGCAGGAGCAAGTTGTGTTATTTCAAGAATGATAACCAATTGAAAAATTATCAAGAGATAATAGTAACAGGTTCATACCTGCAGTGACCACACATTGATAGTTTTATCATAAGAAGAGCTAAACAAGAATCCACCTGCAGTGAAAGAAAGAATGAAAATAGGCAGTTCTTGAGCCAGCATTACAAAACTGTGTGAACAAAAGAAACCGAATAACAGAATAGCAAATGTTTTAAATATAGCCATTAGCAGTGTTTGATTTTTACCTCCAATGGCTAATCCTGTTACACAATCACGGTGGGCAAGCAGTGTTGATGATTTAAACACTCCGGCAGACTGTGGACCATCAATTCCTGACAAATCATTTCCCCTATTGTTTAAGAAACCATCATTACTTTCATGATCCTGATTCAAACTGTTGTCATCTGCTCCTCGAGGAAGTTGTGTTTTATCATCTGACTCAACAGCACCAGAGTCAACAAACATCGAGGATAACTCCCCAAGGAGTAAACATCTAAAACTCTTCTGAGCTGCAACTTCATCATCAGGAGCTAAAGTAACATCACCCGATTTCGTCAACAAGCCTCTAATACATTTCCAGACATCAGCAATCTCTGGACGACATTTTGGGTCATATCTCAAGCACGATGATATAACTGCAGACAATGGTTCAAGTATAGTACCAAGCAATGAGGCATCAAGCCTTGTAACCACTTCCTTCTCCCAATCATCATACAGTCCTTCAGAGTTCCAACTTGCCACAAGCTGCTCATCCCTAGTAAGAAGTGCCACGAACACACAACCCAATGACCAGATATCCGAGCTACAGCCAACCAAACAATCAAAATCACGATCCTTTGTCCGCAATGTGTCACCTAGCACCACCGCCACCTCTGGAGCCATGAAAGCTCGAATACTGTTTGAGCTAAGCCCCGCTTTGACTCCCCGGCACAAGGCCAACGCCTGATTCAAATCAAGAAGGCAGTGCCCAAAGCGATCGAGGCAGAAGCAGTCCAGCCCGAGGCACCCCAGCACCAACCCTTCGCTGTGCAACCCCATGATAACTTCGCATGCCTCCATTACAAGGAATCCGGTCTGCACCACCGTCTCCTCTCTACTGATAATCTCCTCTTCCAACAATTGGGAAACCGTACGTGGGTGCCGTTCAGAGACCATCCACAGTGGCGGCGCGTCAGGGGACATCCAGACCCCGTAGAGCCTGCACACCAGACGCGCCAACCGCGCGGAAGAGGCGATCAGACCGGCCAGCTCCTCCTTGGCCGCGTTGCTGAGCGCGTCGATCGCGGTGAGGACCCGCGCCGCGTGGCTGGGCCGGTAGAACTCGGCTTCCTGCTTCGCCAGGGGGATTGGTTGGGTCTCGATGGGGAGGAGGCTCACGGGGAGGCCTCGCGCGCAGAACCATGGCGCGCCAAGGTCGGAGTCGATGGATCCGAACGCGAGGTGGACGGGGCTTGGCTCGGAGCAGAGCCGGGAGGCGGACTCGGGGAGGACGGCATGGCGGAAGCGGGAAAGGAGGCGCGCGTGGGCGGCGTGGAGCGGGAGCTGGCGGGGAAGGGGAGGCGGTGCGGTGCCGGGTGTGGCGGTGAGAGCGTGGCCGTGGGATGGGGAGGGGAGAAGCGCGAGGAGTGCGAGGTTTTTGGGGAGGGAGGAGGGGCCGAGCGCGCGGGCGAAGGGGACGCACTGGGAGCAGAGAGGGCAGCGGAGGGAGGAGGCGCCTGCGGCGGCGGCGGAGGCGGGCGGGAGGGCGACGATGCAAGGCCCGCAGAGGGAGTGACCGCACGGGAGGACGCGCGGCACAGCGGAGGCGGCGTCGAATGGGGAGAGGCACACCGGGCACTCTGGGGGTTCTGCATCCTCCGGTGGCGCTGTGGTCGCCATGATCGTCGTCTCCTCGAATCGGCGAGGCTGGGGGCAGCCTATCGACGGCCGGCAAGGGATGTAAGGGGTGAATTGCAGTGCCCGCCGCGGCGGCGACTTGGACTTCGGAGGAGACGGCGCGTCCGGAATATAACGTTGCTAGCAATGCCCAGCGCGGCGGCGGCCGGCGGGTAGATATAAAAATAATAATAAATAAATACGAGTAATTAACAAGGCGTCTTATTATTTGTAATATTTCTCATATTTTGTTGAACAAAAGAGCCAAACAAAGACTTTCTATTACAGTGTGCATTTTGCATATGTAAAAAACAAATGATCGTTCCACTTTTGTCTGCAGGTTTTGCTGAAATTTGGCTTACGTGGATGTTTATGCTAATTTGTTACGAGAGAAAAACACCGTTCGTTCGCTGAAAAATACGGCCGAAGCCGTGCTGAAGAACAGAACAATACCATTGTATTCATGAAAATCATGTTCAGCCAAAGCAGGCCATGCTCTCAAATTGATAACATCAGTGTATCCTCTCTAATTGACAGCATCAGTTATATTATGCCATTAAATTGAAAAAACAATAAACGATAGTAATATTGTCACAGTTGATACAACTGTGATCCACGGTCTATATTTTGTAACAATTTAATTTCCGTCAATATATACTTTCTAAAATCAATGTTCGGTCATAATCTCTTTAAACTTGCAAATAGGATCCTGGTCATTTCCCCATATACAAATTTTCATTTGATAATGATATATCACGAATGTCCGTCCCCTGACTTCCGGCTGAACGCGACTCATTCTCATCTACTCATACATGTAACCTGCTCATGTCGCCTGCCCGCTCTGCACTTTGCACCCCCGCTCGCGCGGGATGGATTCTGCTTGCCGGCGCCTTTCCCTGCCCGGACTTGCGCCTCCCGTCATAGCCACTCTCCATCCGCCTGCCGCGCCCACTGCCGAGGTCCGTGCTATAGACGAGCTCCGCACCGGTGACCTCCGCGTACTCTGTGGCTTTGAGCTCCGCAATGGCATCGAGCTTCACATCGACGAGCTCAATTCGTCCAAGCAACAAGGTGACATTGCGTTGAAAGCGCATGTTACAAGTGTATATTTCAACTGTTTCAGTTGTTTGCAGAGGTATGTTGCAAGTGTTTGGTATGAATATTGCAAAAATAGGACGGGATGTTGCATATGTTGTAATGGTTGTGCACTTATGTTGCAAACGTTTGTTCTCAGTGTCTTATCTGTTTTTATAACATACGTTACAAATGTGTTTATTTGGATGTTGCGTATGTTTCACACATATGTTACCAGTGTTTTATATGTGTTTCAATGGTTTTCAAGTGTTTCCTGTGTTTTTAGTAAGTGTTTCAGACGCATGTTACAAACATTTCATCTGTCCTCAGACGTTTGTTGCAAGTGTTGCATCGGGATGTTTTAAAAGTAGATTGGGTGTTGCATCTCCCTCCTCACCTTCTGTTGGCTTGCTTTGGTGTTTCCTCCTCGTCTTTCTGCTGCTTTGCATCCTTCTCAGACCGGGAAAGGGGTGCGTTGGGGGCCGGGGACCGGGGACCGGGGGATGGCGGCATGAACGCGAGCGCACGCTCTGCCCTTCCGTTACGCGGACAGGCAGTACTTCGATTCACTTTTTCTATTATGTTGGGATGCTTAGATGGGGATATGGGCGGATCTAAGGGTATTCCCCAGTATTCCTGGGAATACCTAACTTTTTTGGGACATCTATATTTATATATGTGTATACACTTATGTATATGTATGTGAATTGTATTTTCCTGTCCTGTTTTAGCTCATTGCAGCCAAAAACCATTGAGAAAAATGGCCTTTTGGCCTGGCCTCTGAATTTCCACCTTCCTAGGCCGACTGTCGGGCGCCAACAGTCCGCACTCTCGCAGCCACTGGCCATGGCCGCTGCCTCTCCACTCCTTTACCTCCTGATTCAAGCTTCCAGCACTCCTGCTCCCGTCTAAATTTTTTTTTAGCATATCCAGTTTGAAGTCTCACCTCTGCCTATTTATTACTAGGTTTGTTTCATGCATATCTTAGAGCTGATTAGCTGAACAAATTGTTATTTGACTATTTAAAAAATGTTATTTAACTATTTTTATAACTTTATTTAATTATCGGCGTACTACTCTCAATTATATTTTGAACTTTTGGATGGGTTTTTTTCGACATGGATGTGGGAATACTCAGCCTTGAAATTCTGGCTCCGCCACTAGACGGGGATGCTTCCGTTGATGGGTCTGGGACTGAGAGTTGGGCCACGTTTCGGTTGCCTGGGACCGGGAGCTGCGTCTAGACGCGCCGCCGGCGCCGGACGCGCTAGTGCCTCCCAATTTCATTTCAACCATTCAACATGTAGTAGATTCTAGGACAAGCATCCGTCACTTGGATCATCACAAAGTCCGAGCACCGTCGCTTGTTTTCCATCCCATAGAAATACGTATTATGTCGTCTATCTGCACCTTGGTGATTATCATCGGGAACATACATTCTCCTGTTGATCCGAACATTGAAACATTGGATCTAACAAAGTGACTTCTCGTGTTATCAAATAAAACTACGGTTGCCAATAATTCCATGAAGCTTTACAATTACGTTGAACTGGAGCTAAAGAGCAAGGAAGGTTCACTCCCTTCCTTTCTCCTGTAAGAATAGTAGCATGTATTAGTTGGGTTCTGCAAACATGGTAGTGAAGACTGAATCTCAGATGAAACATCTAGTCAATCTAGGACTTTTCTAGTTTGAGGCTGCTACAATTTAAGTGCACTGTCACTTATAAGGGAGTGCCTCAACCGAGAGCTAAATCTTTATTACTTAGTAGTCGATCAAAAATGCCAAATGCTTCAAGAATAACCACTTGAGTATGACTATGTAACATAAGCAACCTATCTGATATACATATATATATTTTTTTCATTTAGAGTCGGTTTGGTTGGCCACCACCGTTCGTCGCGCTAAAGCTTCGACAACAACGTAAAAAGAAATCACTGTTTGATTGTTATCTATAGTTTAACACATCATAAAAAATCAGTTTATATTAGTTAGTTTTCTCATCATGGTTATGGCACCAATTTTCGCCGTCTCAATTGTGGCACCACTGCGCTTGCGGCTTGGCAAGGTGGTGTGCAATGAAGCAGGCTCTTAAGCTATCTTAGGCCTCGTTTAGTTCGGTGAATTGGGGAGAAAAACACTGTATCAGAATTCCTGTAGCATTTTGTTTGTATTTGGTAAAAATTATCCAAATTTTGACTAACTATGCTTAAAATGTTCATCTCGCAAAGTACAACAAAACTGTGCAATTATTTTTTGATTTCATTAACATTTAGTACTTCATGCATTTGCCGATATTTTGATGTGACAGGGAATCTTCTTTTTGCATAGTGAAATTTGGGGAGAATTGGGGGAACTAAACAAGGGCTTAGTAATCAAGCCGTATCAGATTGCAAGTTGTGGTTTTTTTTCATTTAAACTTTATCTTAGCACTGAAGCTGTCTAACAGTCTAAGGTTGTGAGCCGTGTAAGGAAGACAAAATGCTGTACTATTGTGTTTCGTCGAACTGAAAAGAAAACTTTTTGCACCCGAAACAAGACCCCAGATCGACTTGCGGGGAGTGGAGTCTACTCCCCTGGTGCTTGAGGCTGAAGCAAGAGACTCGCTGAAGACAAAGGGATGTTTGGTCTCCGCGGATCCGACGGCAGAAAATGAACCTCATTCTGATCGGAGGGTAGAGACTAGACTAGGCTAGGCTAGTTGGTCTGGTGCGGCTGCACACACTGCACCCACCTGCAGTTTCGCTGGGATCTCAATTCTCATCTGGGAGAGGGCGGCCGAGATCCATCTCCATTCTCTCCCCTTCCTCCGATCCACCGTCCCCCAACCCGCCAGGGCCGCCGCTGCCGAGAGCGAGCGGAGGTCTTCCTCCTCGGACGAGGGAGGAAGATGCTCACCAAGTTCGAGACCAAGAGCAACCGGGTCAAGGGCCTCGCCTTCCACCCGCGCCGCCCATGGATCCTGTCCAGCCTCCACAGCGGCGTCATCCAGATGTGGGACTACCGCATGGGCACCCTCCTCAACCGCTTCGACGAGCACGACGGGCCCGTCAGGGGCGTCCACTTCCACGCCACGCAGCCGCTCTTCGTGTCCGGAGGTACTACTACTCTTATCCCACTCGGGTGCTCCACTGGATCGTCCCTTCACCTCACGCCACCTGGATCGTCACTTCACCTCACCTGACCTCACCTCACCTCAACTCACCTCACCTCACCTCACCTCACCTGGATCGTCGGTCGGCCTTTCTGCGTTTATTAGTTCCGAATGTCGTTCCTCGAGGGGTTTTCCAGCTTCGAATGTTATGTTTCAGTATCGATATGAATTCTTAGTAAAATTCCTAAGTTTCAATGTGAACTATGACACCCAGATCTTTGGACCCAGTTCAATTTATTTTGATCCCACGTTCAGCCTCACGTGAAGTTAAATGTCTGATTTACTTGTCATAGGACTGTTGAACAGTTTTTTCCCTAGAAAATGGGCATCTAGAATTGATGATTGGTGCTATTTCTGTGTACATCTGAAGAAAATGCATGTGATCTCAGTTTTGAGTTTTTGCTCTATGTGATTTCAATGAAGTCTCTGTTTTCCATGTGCTAGGGAAGTTGTTCTGTGGTGTCAATCTAGTTAGTTCAGAATTCAGATGAGGGCCGTGTAGTTAAACTTGTAAAACTCTGGAGCGTTAGCTGCCTGTTTACTGTGGTGGCAGTCTAGTTAGACTTTGACATGCTATGATTGAAAACTGTGTTGGAATGCAGGTGATGATTATAAGATTAAGGTCTGGAACTACAAGACTCAACGCTGCCTCTTCACACTTCATGGGCACCTCGACTACATTCGCACTGTGCAATTCCACCATGAGTGCCCTTGGATCGTAAGTGCTAGCGACGACCAGACGATCCGGATCTGGAATTGGCAGTCGCGCACATGTGTGGCCGTGCTAACTGGGCATAACCACTATGTCATGTGTGCCTCATTCCATCCCAAAGAGGATCTGGTTGTATCGGCATCGCTGGATCAGACCGTACGTGTCTGGGATATTGGGGCTTTGAGGAAGAAGTCAGCGTCACCTGCAGATGACATCCTCCGTCTCACTCAGATGAACACGGATCTATTTGGAGGTATTGATGCTGTAGTCAAATATGTCTTGGAAGGCCATGACCGTGGGGTCAACTGGGCCTCGTTTCATCCCAGTTTGCCTCTCATTGTTTCTGGGGCTGATGACCGGCAGGTGAAGATATGGAGAATGAATGGTAATTGTCTTATCACTAGATGGCCTGCACTCTGCATGGTTTTGGTACTATTCTTTTGTGTAGCTGAGCCATAACTATTCAAGCACTCCCTCAGTCCCAAAATAGTTACACTTTAGCTACGAATCTCGACAAATGTTTGTCCAGATTCATAGCTAAAGTGCCAACTATTTTGGGACGGAGGGAGTACGTTGTATGTATGTTTTTTTTATTCTTCCACATGATATAATTTCCTACTAATATATGTTTTCTAATCATGGATCTTTTCTTCCATTCTGTTCAGAAAATCCTGCATTTACAGAACTTTATACCACTTGATCCTTAGTATGCATTGCTGGATAATGTAACTTTCTTCTAAATACAAGAGGCATGCCACTAATTTTTATGCTTTGGATTTATTATATTTTAACATTGCATGTAAAATGGCTCTTGGAGGTGAAGTTTAGTGCACACAATTTTGCTGCTCTTTAGTACCTTACATGTATGAAAGAAAAACAGTATTTGTTCTTACAAAGGAAATATTTGAAATGCAATAATTTGTATCTGCTCTTTATGGACAGATACCAAGGCTTGGGAAGTTGATACATTGAGGGGCCACATGAATAATGTGTCCTGTGTGTTGTTCCATGCGAAGCAAGACATCATCGTGTCTAACTCAGAAGACAAAAGCATTCGCATCTGGGATGCCACAAAGAGAACTGGCATTCAAACATTTAGGCGGGAACATGACCGTTTCTGGATCCTTGCTGCTCACCCTGAAATGAACCTTCTTGCTGCTGGTCATGACAGTGGCATGATCGTGTTCAAATTAGAGAGGGAACGCCCGGCCTTCTGTGTTAGTGGTGACACAGTTTTCTATGTGAAGGACCGGTTTCTCAGGTTCTTTGAATACTCCACACAGAAGGAAGTTCAGTTGGCTCCAATAAGAAGACCTGGATCAGTCAGCTTGAACCAGTCACCCAGGACACTATCGTATAGTCCAACTGAAAATGCTGTCTTGATTTGCTCTGATGCTGATGGGGGTTCATATGAACTCTACATTGTTCCCAAGGATTCTGCTGGCAGGTCTGATTACTTGCAAGAGGCAAAGAAGGGAGCTGGTGGTTCTGCTGTTTTTGTGGCACGCAACAGGTTTGCGGTCCTTGAGAGGAGTAGCAATCAAGTTTTGGTGAAGAATCTGAAGAATGAAATCATGAAGAAAAGCCCCCTTCCTATTGCGACGGATGCAATATATTATGCTGGGACAGGTAACTTGCTATGCAAGGCTGAAGATCGGGTGGCCATCTTTGATCTTCAGCAAAGGCTAGTTCTCGGTGAGCTACAGACACCTGCTGTCAAATATGTTGTTTGGTCCAGTGATATGGAATCTGTTGCACTCCTGAGCAAGCATGCTGTGGTTATAGCTAGCAAGAAGCTTGTCCATCAATGCACACTGCATGAAACCACCCGTGTGAAAAGTGGTGCCTGGGATGAGAATGGCGTGTTCATCTACACTACACTGAACCATATGAAGTACTGCCTTCCCAATGGAGACAGTGGGATCATAAAAACCCTTGATGTTCCTATTTACGTAACTAGGGTTATTGGGAACAACATTTTCTGCCTAGATCGTGATGGAAAGAACAAGCTGATTGCAGTTGATGCATCAGAGTACATTTTCAAGCTCGCCCTTCTCAGAAAACGCTATGATCATGTCATGAGTATGATTAAGAACTCCCAGTTGTGTGGGCAAGCTGTGATTTCTTATTTACAACAGAAAGGTTTTCCAGAAGTTGCTCTGCACTTTGTGAAGGATGAGAAGACCAGATTTAACTTAGCTCTTGAGAGTGGTAACATTCAAATTGCAGTTGCTTCTGCAAAGGAGATTGATGACAAGGATCACTGGTACAGGTTGGGAATTGAGGCCCTGAGGCAAGGAAATGTTGGTATTGTGGAATATGCATACCAACGAACAAAAAATTTTGAGAGGCTTGCTTTTCTGTATCTCATTACTGGTTACTTGGACAAGGTGGGCTTCATGTGCAAAATTGCTGGACAGAATAATAATTTGATGGGACAGTTCCACAATGCATTGTATCTTGGGGATGCTAAGAAGAGAGTTGAGATCTTGGAAAATGCTGGGCAGCTACCTCTTGCTTATGTTCTTGCTGTCACTCATGGGCTCACTGAAATTGCTGAGAGGATTGCTGCTGAATTAGGCGAGAATGTTCCTTGTCTGCCTGAAGGAAAATCACACTCGCTACTGATTCCCCCTGCACCTCTCACAGCCCGTGGTGATTGGCCATTGCTGAGGGTAATGCGTGGTATTTTCGAAGGTGGACTGGATGCTACCGGAAGGGCAGAGCTTGAGGAAGATGATGAAGCTTCTGGTGCTGACTGGGGTGATGAAGACTTGGATATTGTTGATGCAAGTGAGGTGGTGGCAAATGGTGGCGATTATTTTGATGCGGAGGAGGGTGAACCAAATGAGGAGGATGGTGAGGAAGGTGGCTGGGACCTGGAAGATCTGGAACTTCCACCTGATACAGAGACTCCAAAATCTGCTGGCAATGCTCGCTCTGCTGTATTTGTCGCTCCAACAGCAGGCATCCCTGTCAGCCAAATCTGGACACAAAAATCTTCTCTGGCTGGGGAGCATGCGGCTGCAGGGAACTTTGACACAGCAATGAGGTTGCTTAGCCGGCAGTTGGGCATCAAGAACTTTGCTCCGCTGAAGCCCTTGTTTCTTGATCTGCATATGGGCAGTCATTCATATCTGCGTGCACTTGCTGCTGCTCCGGTTATATCTGTTGCTGTAGAGAAAGGTTGGAATGAGTCCGCAAGTCCTAATGTAAGAGGCCCTCCTGCACTTATTTTCAGTTTCTCACAAATGGAAGACAGAATCAAGGCTGTCTACAAAGCCACAACTGAGGGCAGGTTCCCAGAAGCACTGAGGCAGTTCCTTAACATCTTACATACCATTCCTGTAATCGTTGTAGACTCACGGAGAGAAGTTGATGAAGTGAAGGAATTAATCGAGATAGTGAGGGAGTATATTCTTGGTCTGAAGATGGAACTCAAGAGAAAGGAATTGAGGGATGATGTGACCCGCCAACAGGAGTTGGCTGCTTACTTCACAAACTGCAAGCTTCAGAGAATTCATATGAGGCTTGTGCTTGCAAGTGCCATGGCTCTTTGCTTCAAGCAGAAAAACTACGCTACTGCAGCACACTTTGCAAGGATGCTTCTTGAGAACAGCCCTCAAGAGGCCCAAGCAAGGAAGGCTCGACAGGTGCTGCAAGCTTGCCAGGATAAGGATGATTCTCACCAACTGAACTATGACTTCAGAAACCCATTTGTTGTTTGTGGCGCTACATATGTTCCTATCTACCGTGGCCAAAAGGATATTTCTTGCCCATATTGTGGATCCCGGTTTGTTCCTTCCATCGAAGGGCAGCTTTGTACCATATGCGAGCTTGCCATAGTTGGGGCAGACGCTTCAGGCCTGCTCTGCTCCCCTACACAGCTGAAGTAGACGGTAGGTCTCCTATATTCTTTCTACTGTCTTAGTTCTAATACAATCATATATTTTACCTGGTAGTTCAGTGATTGCAAGGAATAAGTATATAAATAGTTTTACCGAATTGTTCTTTTTTCGTTTTTGTTTGCCTAAAGTCTGCTGTTATCACTTGTCTTAAAGCATTGTTTTGTTCGGCTTAAAGAATTTGTTGATGAACATCAGGTGGCAAGCAGTAGGTCTCTTCAATGTTCTTTTACTACCTTGAATTATGAATGCAAAGTTTCTTAATTGACAACATATTTAAATTGTCTGTTGGGCTCTGTTTGGTTAAGCTAGACCTCTTTTACTACCTGGCTCTTGATGATTAAGGGACTCTTTTGCACCCATTGTTTGTTTTAATTGCTCTGTGGAACTTGTTTGCTTTAGAGTCATGAGTTGTTTGTATCTTATAATGCAAATTACTACCTTGAATTATGATGGTTGTTTGTATCTTATAATTGCCAATTACCTTCAAATTTTATCTGGTTTACCCAGTTTGCATATCCAATTAATCTCTTCAGATAGCTGTACTTGCTGATATTAGCATTCTGCCCTTAGAGCTATTTGATGTGGCATACAATTTCATTTTATATTCTTAGTTTTTATGAAAGTAAGCATCTATTGTACTGTCTTGACTCCTGCACTGGCCTGATCCTAGTCTTGAATATTAGAATTATATGTGGTAGCTGTCGTGCAGTTTGCATCTCCATTTCTAAAATTTGATTAGGATGTGATTAGAAACTCCTGCATCTAGTGTACTGTTCTGCAAAGCCGATCATGGTCTTAGCCGATTGCCTTATCCTAATCCTAGAATGTACATGCAATTCCTTATCTAGAGTACTTCTAGGATTAGGATAGAATTAGTAGAATGTACTCTAGTAACTCCTTGTCGAGAGTACAAGGAATTTGTCATAGCTATCTTGCAGTTTGTTGTATTTGTGACTATTGTTGAATGGAAAAAGTCTACATAACCCCTCTATTCAGGGTGGACTACTTCACCTCCAAACTATAAGACCGGATTTTCTACCCCCTGAACTTTCCAAAACCGGTCAAATAACCCCCCAAATGGTTTTGGACGGTGGTTTGCTACAGTGACTGTGGTTTTGTCTTTTTTATTTATTTATTTTCGCTGAATCTTTGAAAAATCATAGTAAATCACAGAAAAATCATAAAATAGAAAATCTAATTTTGTTGGACTCCACGTGAGTAGATCTACACAGTGAACATATAATATGATATGCTTTATTACAAAGTTTTTGCTGTAGTTTTAGATCTATGCTTTTCTGTAATTAATTGGAATAATTCATAACTGCAGCTTCTATGGTCCAATTGTTGTGAAATTTTTATGGAACAATTCAACAATAAATTATTCTATTTAATTAGAAAAAAACATAGATCTAAAGCTATAGCAAAAACTTTGTACTAAAGCATACCATATTATATGTTCACTGTGTAGATCTACTCATGTGGAGTCCAAAAAAAATGAATTTTCCATTTTATGATTTTTCTATGATTTACTATGATTTTTCAAAGATTCAGCGGAAATAAATAAAAAAGAAAAAGACAAAACCACCGTCCAAAACCGTTTAGGGGTTATTTGACCGGTTTTGGAAAGTTCGGGGGTAGAAAATCTGGTTTTATAGTTTGGGGGGGGTGAAGTAGTCCACCATGAATAGTGGGGGGTTGTTTATGTAGACTTTTTCCATTGTTGAATTGTGTGGTATTGCCGCCTGCTAACTTAATTTACTAGCCTGTACAGATTGATGTGGGATTATAGCACGTAGCTCTTTTTTTTTTTTCAAAGTATGAAATGTTGATTTATATATGTTATGACCAATATTGGATGTCACTGTCCTGGACGGAATGAAGGGAAGAATGCTTCATGGTGTTGATATACGTGCATGCCTGCTTATCTGTTTGTTTATATTTGGCTAGCAATTCCTTTCGTCTTTAGCCAAGTGCTAACATTCACTTTTTACAGTTCGAATTTGCAATCTTGGCTTAACAGTTGTCATTAGGTGAGAGAATGCAGTTGAATGACTTTTTGACGCTGATTGCAGATGTTAGCTTACCTCCTGCTGTCCGCATCTTCAGCAGTACCATCTCGCAATGATGTTTGGATGTCTCGATCTGGAGGGGATCAATCAATTCACCAAGCTTATCAACGCTTCAGCCCTTCAGCCTCCATGGCATTCCTAATTTTGGTCTGGAGGGGATAAATTCATCTTGGTCTTATCTCAATTATTGTGGCTGCGATTTCAGCTCTGTTTTGTATACCTATTGATGTACGATAGCTGATGTGAATGCTGGGTCACTGAACCCAATTTTCTGTTTATGGCATATGCCATCTTGATCTCTACAGTTTCAGTATATTGCACAGTAGATTGTACTCGCCATTTAAAATTTGAAGTGATTGTACCAAGGATTGGGACTAGTGTTTTAACACTGAAATTGTGAATGATACACAACTTTTTTATCACTGAATTGATGGGTAATAATTGCAATGTCAATATTTTTTGTCCAGTTTATATGATGGTCAAGTCATTCGTGGGTTTGTGACCTGTCAGCGGGCATTTCATTTAGTCGCTTTAACTGATTGACGTCGAGTATGCGATACCATTTGTCCATTTCTTGCATAGCTGAATTAGCAATTGCTGAGATATTCTAATGGCTGTGGCTTTTCTGGTTTTGTGCCAATGAAACGTGTCTATTTCAAAGCCTAGCCACACAAGTATGTGGTACATTGATATAGTTCCACCGCCTCAAGGATAAGTGCATAATTCCACGTAGAGAATAGACAGCAGATAAGTGCATAGTATACTGTATACCACATATGACAGATAGTAGACAACAAATGTCGCACCCAAGTGACTAAGTACTCATCGATGAAACAGATAGAAATGTTCTAAATGACAAGTCAAAATAGTCAACATGAAACTCTAATTCAATTTCCATACTTGCCATTTGCTCATTCCATATCCTCTTGAACCATTTCAGCCTAATCTCATTCATTAGTTGGAAGGACCACGAAAATATCCCTTTGGCCTTTCTTCACCAATAACTCATGGCATTGTATGCTCATGGAGGACCACAAGCAAGAACAAGACCCATACATCGTTTAGCCTTTCCTTGAAGTACTAGAAGTGGCTTGTTCAGTTATCTTTGTGACTTACTCTTGAATAACGGGTGAGGTCCTAGACATGTCCTTCTTGGCTTTTTATAGGACAACCTGAGGTCGACTTTTTGTAGGACAACCTGAGGTCTTTCTTTGCATTTGCTTTGCAAGGGAATGTGAAACCTCCGCAATCTAAACACCATTGTTCGTGGCTTCATGAACCTCCTCGTCCCTCCTCTAGCCACATTACCAAGATCAATGGGGATTTCTTGCACTAGGGTATCATGTGTGCCCATACTGATAGGATTCGTCATTAGTGATGCCACATCTTCATTTTGAAGCGGTTGGTTCTTAAACTTTATGCATCATAAAATTTCCTAATAATTTTCACAAACAGAAAAGGAGACATAAGTAGTGCCAATTAAAATATATATTTGAATGAATTTGCAACAACGCTCACCACCCTTGTTGCCTTCCCGTCACTCATTTCCCATGATAATCACACCCTTTAATTTGAAATTGTCAATCTAGTTCCAGTCCGATTCTTCAATATCTTTGTCATTCTGCTAAATCAATATTCAACTTGTTCTTAAGTTGAACGTTGCACATAAGTCAAATCAGTGAGCTAGAAAAACCTATATGAAACCTCTTGATGACCTATAGAGTTCAATAATAGAGTTCAAATGGGTGTTCGGTCGATTTCCTTTCCTAACATGTTTATAAATTATAAACAAGCCTTGTGTTGTCATTTCATGAATGGATTGAAATAAGGCTCATCAACGGATAAAAAATAGAAGGTTACTACCGCCAATGTTGTTTACATAACTTTATATGTATTTGAAACTGCCTTATCAAAATCATGTATAGAAATCTATTTGTCTACCTTAATCAATTGCATATTTTCATAGCTAAGAAATATATTATGATGTTAACTATGTATCATTCATACACACGAAACCAACGATTTGTTTGGGTAAACTTTAGTTTATAGTAATCTGATAAAATAATCTCAAAGTGATCAAACACCCTAGATTATTGGTTGAATGATAATAATCCAACCAACAGATTATAAGGATAAAAAATATTACATGTGGGACATATTCTTTCTTTTTTTCTCTTACCTCCATCTTAGCTAGCTTTGTCAACATGGCCGTTGAAGACGTTGTGACCAAATTGCTTTGGGATTTACTCTTGGCTAGTCCTTGCCATTTTAAGACTGATTAGTTTTCTGTTAGGTTACAACCTAATTACCTATCTATAGCCGAGGCCAAGAAACATCTATAACAACTACCGGTTTTAACACAAACAACCTCCCTTTTTGTTTCGCAAAAAAAAAAAAACAACCTCCCTCTTTCTCGCACTCACATATTGGCGTGCACACACACAAACACATCTGGTGTCAACTCATACTTCTTTTTTTTAGATAACACATGGAGAAGCTCAAAAGCTCCTTCCAGTGTGAACTTATACTTCTTTTTTGATAAACAGTAACATTTTTGACCTACATCCTCTTTTGCCATGTGTTTTTTTTCCTTTCACTATCATACTCTTTTAATGGGAGAGGTTTATTAAAACCATTATTATTATAATACTAACTACTCCTTTCCTTTCAAATTATAAGACGTTTTAGCTTTATAGAGACATAGGTTTTGCTATGCATCTAGATATACACTTATGTCTAGGTACATAGTAAAATCAATGCATCTACAAAAACCAAAACGTCTTATAATTTGAAATGGAGGGAATATTAATCTCTCACCCCTAAAAAAACCATTAATCTCTCAATTCTAATTATAAGACATTTTGCCCTTTTTTAGATACATAGATTTTGCTATACACTTAGATATCTACTATGTCCGGATACATAATCAGCAATGTATCTGAAAAAACAAAACATCCGGTAGAACTAGAATTCTGGGTTACTTTAATAAAAAAAAGAATTGTAGGTTACTTTATTGTCTTTTATTTGAAAGCCTTATTTTCATATTGTTTTGGACTATCCTCGCAAAAAATATTATTTTCGACTAATCTATATATCTATATCCATACATCTCTACCGTATCTCTCTCTATCTTTTTTCTACTGAGGAAAGATTGAAAGAACGACGACGAGTCGACAAGTCATGGACTTTGCTGGCGTAAATCTTACCAGAAGACGTAAGCCTCGTAAAACCTACGTAAGCTCTTGGGTCAGGCGGAATCGCAAAAATCCCGAAACAGAGCGCGTGGAATAGTAGTAGTCGAGAATTTTTTTTCCCTATTCCCCGTGCTGCTGTCTGCGCCGTGCCGTGTCTCCTCCTTTGCTCCTCTCGTCCTCGACCAGCGTCGCCGTCGCCGCCCTCCCGCCGACCGCTTCATCTGCCGCTGGGAACCAACCCTATCCCAGCGCGCCCGCGTCTCTGCCGGTATCCTCTCGCCGCCCGGCCCGATCTCCTCTCCGGACGCGGGCCGGCCATGGGGCTGAGTCCGTGACGGATGCCAGCGCCCCGCGGTTGCGCGCGCCGAGGCCGTGGAGGGCGGCAGCAGCGGAATCCAGTAGCCCGACCGCGACCCGCGTGGTGTCTGGTGCTGTAGCAACAGCAGCAGTCGCAGCGACAGCAGCGGGAGGTGGGGCCGGGGCCAAAGGATGGACGAGTTCGACAGCGGCGGCCGGAGCGGGGACCGGCCGGGCGCCGCCGCGGCCGGAGGCGACGACGGGGCTGCTCCACCGTTGCCCCAGACGGTAAGCTTCAGATGTCTCCCGGTCTCTCTCGCTTCGTAGTTTAGATGCTTATTATGGAAATTTCGGGGCCCTTAGTGTTCTGTTGCTGGATTAAACGCTGACGACTGTGAACTGCGGCCGGATTCGGTTCGATTGATAACCCAAGTATGGTGAGATGGTATGTTTGTTGCACAATGAGTTCGTTAGTGGTTGTTGCTACGCAAATTAGCACCTATGAGAAGTTGAGAACCTAAAAGGGAAGCAAACATAGTTGGGAAGACAACAAATGTATATATGTACAATCTCTCCAACTGGTTTTATCCTAGATGGGACAATTCTGAAGCTAGGGTAGGATTCAAGTGTCTAAACTGCCCTAGAGATCTGACTGATGAGCTATATATATGGTGTATCATGAGAGTTGCAATTTGAACTACTGGATTTGGCGCGGAATGTGTTTGCTAGTTTGAAGTGGTTACGTGTCGCTATGTATGGTGTCTAGCCAATTGCAGTAGTTGTGGGAGACGTTACTCATCCGGATGGAATTTAATGAATCCGTTATTTTGGAAGCGGATATGTATGACACACGGACCTTTTTGTCGCTGCTTGTTTCTTTTAGTTCGTCTCGAGTGGGGCGAACTCTGCTTCATCATGTCCCAATATGTCATTATTTTAATAGAGTTCGCTTGCCGCTTTCTATGGACATATATGGATTATGGAGTTTACTATTGATCATGACTTTGAAGGAGATGATTGGTTATTAACTAGTGGACTTTGGGTGGCAGTAAGCTCCTAACAATAAATGTTCCTTATTATTTGTATTTTGGAAACCTTTTCCATGCCGTACAGGCATGGATGAATGGCCATGCCGTCAGATGTACTGATCCTGCTGTATAGGTGTGTTGGTAGTGAGTGAAACTTGTTCATTTATCTTTTTGATTTTTGTTTCTTTGTGCTCTTTCTTCTATGTCTAGATGGGCTCACTCATCTTTGTGGTCTGTAAAACTAGAGTGGTTAAATGAACATTCTAGATTGCCATGCATGCTAATGTTAGCAGCATTTATAATTTTATGCAACATCAATAATGTATGTTTCCGCATGCCATTGGGCATTGGTTGTATTTAACATTTTAGAAAACAAAAACAGAGAAATGGCTATGTGTTGGGATCATATTGTTTGCAGGATAAGCTTCTGAAATTTTGTTACTGTGCACTATTATCACAATATATAAGCAATTTTGTTGTGATTCTTTCACCCTGTTCTCAGTGGATTTTCTTTTGATTCGTGCCAGAAATATACCGTCCTTTCAAATTACTGCATTTCAAACCAGACATCAGTATGCTGTTAGACTTAGAAGGTATTTTTGGGCTAAATGAGTTTATTGCGTGCATGCGAGGCACACTGTAGCAGTTCTTGTAGGCACAGATTAAATATATTAGTAGGATTCCGACGATCAATCTAAGATATTCTCAATTGATTCCATGTACATATTCATTAGATATTGCATCGTGCTATATAATGTTACCTGGATTTTAATTTAAATTTGGGGTAGATAATTCAGTTATTGGTTTGTTTTCTTTGTGGTTGCATGATTTGTTCTGCTATCTGCTCATTTGCTCCAGATGCTCATACACGTGCTTGAAACAGGTACAAATTGGGAATTCACCAACCTATAGACTTGAAAGGAAGCTTGGAAAGGGAGGATTTGGACAAGTATACGTTGGTCGACGTATTTCAACTCCTCGTCTCAGTGACCGTAACCCTGGTTCAAATGCTTTAGAGGTCACTATATCTCCATAAATACTCCATAGTGTTGTAACTGGACAAGCGTAGTTCCATCAATTTTCATGCTTCTATATTTGTCAGGTTGCATTGAAATTTGAACATCAAACCAGCAAAGGTTGCAACTATGGAGCTCCTTATGAGTGGCAAGTTTACAAGTAAGTACTGAGTTGTTAATGTCCTTTCGATCTGTGTAATCCTTTATGGTTCTAGTTATTTCTTGGGGTACATTTAACTTGTCTTGCTTATGTGTCCCTTTGGCAGCACTCTTAGTGGAAACCATGGTGTCCCACGGGTACACTACAAAGGAAAGCAGGGAGAGTTTTACATCATGGTATTGGGCAATGAACCTTCTTATATTTGTTTCACTACAGTTATGCACATAGTGACATAGAATTGGATACTCAGATGGTATTGGTGCAAATCTTCTTTTGTCCCTCTTTCCTTGATAACTATTAACAATCTTGATTCTTGTTAATCCTATTTGGTTTGCATATAGGTTATGGATATGTTGGGACCAAGCCTATGGGATGTTTGGAATAATAATTCCCACTCGTGGGTATCTGCACATTCTTTGCAATTCAACTCTACTGTTTCTATTTGACCTTTTGAATCATTCCCGATCTTGTCTTTTACAGGATGTCTGTTGAGATGGTTGCTTGCATAGGTATAGAGGCAATCTCCATACTGGAAAAGATGCACTCTAAAGGGTGATTTGCTTTCTGTTGTTGAGATGGAACTTTGTTTCTTATATGGTTGTTTTAAAACTGGACCTCATAAGATGTGTATATAACACAGGTATGTCCATGGTGATGTGAAGCCTGAGAACCTTTTGCTTGGTCCTCCTGGTACCCCAGAAGAGAAGAAGCTTTTTCTTGTTGACCTTGGATTGGGTAAGCTGTAATCAGATTCAACTTTTGTATTACGTCTATTTGGTGTCAGATATTTATGTTGTTTCTTTTTAATATATTATTTTGTACTATTGCAGCAACTAAATGGAAGGATGCTGGTACGGGGCACCACGTTGAATATGATCAGAGACCTGATATTTTTAGGTTCGGTTGGGTATATTAGTATGATGTGCTTTACCACTCACATTATTTCATTGCTTTGACATTTGTGTTTGCTTCATAAACAGGGGAACTGTTCGCTATGCTAGTGTGCATGCCCACTTGGGAAGGACTGGGAGCAGGAGAGATGATCTTGAATCCCTCGCATACACACTTATTTTTCTTCTCCGTGGCCGCCTCCCTTGGCAAGGATACCAGGTTAGTTTAGTACTTTAGTTGATGTTCTGGTCACCTTTATTCTTACTCCTACTTTTTGTTTTTTTAATTTAAATACTCATAATTTTTTTATATTATTTCACTCTTCAATCAATTTAGGGAGAGAACAAAGGTTTTCTTGTCTGCAAGAAAAAGATGGCGACATCTCCGGAATCTTTGTGCGGAATTTGTCCGCAACCTTTCCGGAATTTTGTTGAGTATGTCGTGAACTTGAAATTTGATGAAGAACCAAATTATGCGAAGTGCATCTCTCTTTTTGATGGCATTGTTGGCCCAAATCCAGACATAAGACCGATAAACACAGATGGTGCCCAAAAGGTACATTGATCCTCTGAACTGTGATCTCTTTGTTTTCGTTAGCTCTAAGGACTTGCAGCCATGCAGTCTCTGCTGAGTAATTCATGATTCCATTAGCTATGGAGCAGTATATGTTGAAAATCATTATTCGCCAAGAATCCCTATTGTCTGTTCACTACATTGGTGTAATCGTGTGACTTAAACTTTAGGGCCTTATGGGGAATCTGCTATATCATACATATAAAATCAATTTTGATCTCATGTCGATAGTGTAATACTATCTATGGCTTATGTGATAATGACAGCACAGTATTGCTATTATGGCCAAAGGGTGCTTAGTCCAGTTGGCTAAGTCACTCGAGCGGCACTCCACAGGTCCTGAGTTCGACTCCCCGTGGGAGCGAATTTCAGGCTGTGGTTAAAACCCCCCCCTCGCTAGTCCCGTGTGCCAAAGCACTAGTGGTGGCGGCCCGTTCCGGCCTGCGGCAACGGGAACCCAGGCGACGGCGGCCCGGCCTACGGGCTACGGAGTCCCGGCCTGTGGACCGGCCCAGGTGACGGTCCCCACGGTGTCCGTCCCTAGTGTCGGGTCGGGGCCAGGGTTCGGGGGGTTTCTCGGTCCGGGGTACTGAGGAGTTTCTTCTTAGTGGAATGCCGTGGGGGAGGTCTTTCCCCCGCCGGGCCGAGTTTTTAGTATTGCTATTATGGGCTGTATAAAGGCATTTGCCTTTTAGAGTAAATGGCAATCCCTTTTGGTGCTTAACATGTCATGCAGTGGAAAAGATAATGAATTGGCAAAAGTACAATAGTTTATCCCGCATTTTCAATTTCGATTGCATGTTATAAATCATATCCTTTTGCATTCATGTAACAAAAGTGATCTGCCTAATAACTATGCTTGGATTTCTGCCAGCTAATATATCAGGTCGGCCAGAAGAGAGGCCGCTTAATAGTGGACGAAAATGATGATGAGCAACCTAAGAAAAAGATCAGAATGGGGATGCCGGCAACTCAGTGGATTAGTGTCTACAATGCCCGTCGACCTATGAAACAGAGGTCTGCATGATGCATATATCCACATAATGGCAGTAACATGAATTTTCCATTGTCTTACCACATTTGTTTATCAGGTACCACTACAATGTAGCGGATAATAGATTGCTGCAGCATATTCAAAAGGGAAACGAAGATGGCTTGTTTATTAGTTCAGTTGCCTCCAGCTCGAATCTGTGGGCTTTAATTATGGATGCTGGCACTGGTTTTACATCTCAAGTATACGAACTTTCTAATTACTTTCTTCACAAGGTAAGCAATCAATTCTGTTGACTTCAAAGATCTGCAAGGGTTCTTCCCCTTTTTTCTTCTTAATATAATGATGTGCAGCTTTCCTGCTTTTTTGAGAGGAAAAAAAAACTTCAAAGTTTTACCGTTCTCAGTTTATGATTGTACGTCAACACTTTACTGATTATACATCCTCAATGATGTCTTATTGCCTTTTTCATAGTGGTGTTTTATGTTGTTACAGTTTTTAACTTGCTTGTACTGTGTTAGGAATGGATAATGGAGCAGTGGGAGAGAAATTTCTATATCACTGCACTGGCTGGTGCGAATAATGGAAGCTCTTTGGTGATTATGTCAAGAGGTAATTAATGTCAATGTTTGAGCTTGATGCCTGGACTGCAGAACATACTTGGTGACAGGAAAATCATTGCATATTATCTAGTGTCAAGATTCATCTCACAAATCTCCTGTAGAAACAGTGGCTCATAAATACTAGAGGGGGCCACCAGTGCTAAAATAGCTCAATTAGCAATGTTTAAACACGATTAAGTATAAAACTTCAAAGCAATATGGAAAATTAGGGAGGGCCATGGCCCTTTTGGCCTCAATGAAGCTCCGCCAGTGTAGAAATATGGCACCACATACATCCCTCAACTTTTTAACACCTTTGTTTTCTGGTCATGGCTTTCAAGGCGTCGCCTAAGCGATGAGGCGTGCTGGGATTCTGAGCTTCCTGGCCGCCACGACAAACAAACAAAGAGAGAGAGAGAGAGAGAGAGAGAGAGAGAGAGAGAGAGAGATAGAGGGAGAGGGAGAGGGAGAGGGAGAGGGAGAGGTTTAATGCAAGAATGGTTGGGGAGCTGCCCAAGCCCAACAAAGGCCAAGAACTTGCCGCCTCCGGTCAGCTGTGGTACGGTCGATCTGGGGGGCGGCAGCAGCAGTGGATCTGAGAGCGCAGAGCAGTGATGAAAGGGAAGGGAAGAGGCAGGGAGAAGTAGTGGGCGTCAGATGTCTTTCTGGACATCCGAGGGAGGAGCGAATGCTTGGAGAGAGTGCACTGTGCACGGGAGGGGCTGAGGGGGTAGCGGTGGCTCTGGATGCTGAATTGGGGGAACCGCAGGTAGGTCAAGCAACAGGAGAGGTATATGGACTGTTTAGTGGGCTGGGCCAATCCCCTTCTTACCCTCTTCTCCTTCCCCCCCCCCCCCCCTTTTTTTTTTCTTCCTACTCCACACTGCTGTATTAAAGTTTCTTATATTTGGTAGGCGTCGCCTTGCCTTGCCTTACAAGTGCCTAGGTGTCGCCTTGGCAATTGGAAGGGGGTGGCTCTCCAATCTCCATGTCTCGCTGTACCGCCTAAAGAACCTTGTTTCTGATCCTTGGCATCGAAACCTTAAAGAAAATTCTTTAGCATGTACTGTAGATCCATGGTCACAATGCTTCATGAAGGAGATGTGCTTAAGCTTTCATCCTAATAAGCTCGATTCTTGTCTTCGTGGTAACTGATAAGCCAAAGGAATTTGTAATAGGCATATTGGCGTTTTGGTTTGATGCTGTCCAAAGTGGGAATGGTAACCCTTGTATATTTGTTGTTGCTATTGGTATATAAATAAAGAAGTAATGACTCTGGTTCTCCATTCTCTAGGAACACAATATGCCCAGCAGTCCTACAAAGTAAGCGATACATTTCCCTTCAAATGGATAAACAAAAAGTGGAAGGAGGGCTTCTATGTCACTGCTATGACAACAGCTGGAAGCCGATGGGCAGTTGTCATGTCCCGCAATGCTGGTTTCACTTCTCAGGTATGTGTTACTGTGCCCTTGGTCTTTAGTGTCCACAACCTTACAGTGGAATGAAATTGACTCGTAGATCTGCTGAAGTTAATCTGGAAAGAATTTAAGATTCTATGAATATGCGAATTGGGAATTAGAAAGGTTCCATTACTGAAGCATAATACTGACATACCAATTTCTTTTGTAGGTAGTGGAGCTTGATTTCTTATATCCGAGTGAGGGCATCCATATGCGTTGGGACAATGGCTATCGCATCACGGCAACGGCTGCCACATGGGACCAGGCGGCCTTTATCTTGAGCATACCAAGGAGAAAGCCTACTGATGAAACCCAGGAGACCCTGAGAACATCTGCTTTTCCTAGCCAGCATGTGAAGGTAGCTTGACCTTTCTCACTCCTTTTTCGATGTGAATTTTGTGAGCTCCAGGTAAGGGGTTTTGTATTTATTCCTACCTCCTGATCGATCTATTTACAGGACAAATGGTCCAAGAACCTGTACCTGGCTTCCATCTGTTATGGAAGATCGGTGTCCTGAAGCCCGTTTTCTCGATTTGGTTTGGTTGCCGAGAGGTATATTAATATCAAAGACAGGTGGTTTTATGATATGAGATGGGGTGTTTTGAAGCTCAAAACTCTGCTAACCTACTTACCTGCGACTAACAAAAGGTAACCTATATATGAGGGAAAAAAAAAAGAAAGCAAAGTCTGCCGTGTTTCGCTAATCGCTACCATGGAGCAAAGAACATTGTGGTCTGTTTTGTGTTGTTGGGCTGTGTATAAATTATCCAAAGTATTAGGTTACGTTGTAAAGAATGTAGAAGTGTACCTGCTGAACCGTTGGCATGTATATAAAGTTGAATTTTTACAAGGTTGTTTCATTGTGTGGCTCCCGGCTCCCCCAACGTTTTGAGACTGCCGTTTATGCTGCTGCGATGACCTTGAGTGGTATAGGCTGTTGAATTATTATGTGCTGAATTGGGCAGGACTTGACTTTTAGGATCTATTATTTGGAAGATTACAAGATTTTTGGAGATATCTAGGTTTTTCGTTTCGGGTCAGGCCAAAAAAAAAAGGCACCTTGAGAAGTCGTTTTTGGGACGACTATCAGAAGTGGGCAAGTGGCGTGCTGGAAGGACGACTTTCCATTTTCATTCACCCGTGAAACAACTTTTCATATAACATATTTTTCTTCTGCGAAAATAAAATCATTTTCCAGGTGTACGATTTTACCTAAAGTTGTTTCACATAGGGATGATTTTTGCAAACGTATCACCAGTATATTATTTTATTACTTTTTAAATTTAGCACATACACGGTCCATTTTTGTAGTTTTCATCATACAAAAGTGTATAAAAAATTTCGATGAATACCTAAAATGTAGTTACTGGCTATTGGCCATGAGGACACTACCCCTCCTATTGGACTAGCAATGCTCTCCAGTTGTCACATAGGTTACTAATGTTGCATCGTAAGTTCATACCAGAAGGAACTCACTACATCTTTACCTGTGGTGAGTGATGTATTTCATCAGTATGTTTGGCGCTAATCTTGCATCGTAAGTTCATACCAGGAGGAACTTACTACATCTTTACCTGTGGTGAGTGAAATGTATTTCATCAGTATGCTTGGCGCTTGGCTAGCACATAGTCCAAGTATCTGGTATTACTTCCGAAAAAAATATCATCCTTTCACTTCAGAGTTCATGTTCACCGTACATGTTGCCTGCTTGCCTGTGGGAACTAGTGGCGTGAGGATCTCTAAACGCTTACAGGAACATCTGCACATGCACTCGTATACCATTGTGGGAAAGTTACAAAAGTTCAATCTTTTCTAGAGACCAGATCGATTTATCAGTGGTGCTTCCTTCATCCAACTGAAAAACACTTCTGTTCTAGTGCTAAATAATAGCAACTGCGTTTCAGAATTTCTTTCTCCAGTGGCAATGTAGAAAGGATGTGCTATTGGGCGTGTTGGATGCCAGATGAGATGATTTCAGCTGCACTGCTAAGGCACATCTAGTCCAGTCTTTTATCTGCAATTTCGTCCAATATGGGATGATCTGTTTCTACTCCAGTAAGTGAAACATACCTCGAATTTTGGTAAGGCTTCTCACTTGGAGCAAATAAAACTTAAAATCTCTATAGCAGACCCCTGATTAGGAGTCTCTTTTTTTGAAGGGATCAAATCCAAAGAAATCTCATTCAAAGTTACCTGAGGTGCAGCTAGTGGCCATTAGCTAGCTATGAGGATTGAGGACACTTCTGCACTACTGAACTAGCATTACTGAAGCTGTCACATACTCACATGTAGGATGATATAAGTTTATCTGCACCATTGGTTAATGAAATGTATTTCTTCAGTAACTTAGCACTCTGCTATCAGACAGTCCAAGTATATCTGCTAATATTATTACTACAAATATCAATAATGTTATGATTTAGTACCAATAATGCATCTATCTTTACCAAACATGAAGTAAATTGCCCATTACTTTTGTCTCTTTTTTTTTGGCAATTTAAATTATCTGTAGGGGCTTAGGCCCCCTCTAGTTTCCTCAAAAAAAAAAATGCTCATTACCACTACTACAAATATCAATGATATAATATAATGATTTAGTCAACGAAATGCAAGTTAGCCTAGGCCCTAGTTCCACATGTGTCATGCTGGCGATCACCTGTACTGTGCAGTGATGTGTAGAATTTTGTTTTATCAGCCCATCACATGTGTAGCACTCCATTGTGTAACAACTTTTGTATGTGATGCCAAGTTTCCATGGCAACAGAGGACGGCTCACCATATATATATATATATATATATATATATATATATATATATATATATATATATATATATATATATATATATATATATATATATATATATATATATATATATATAGAGAGAGAGAGAGAGAGAGAGAGAGAGAGAGAGAGTATACTCTATAGCTAGCTACAGAATAAGTTATTTTATAGCCACCTCTATTTACGATAATCTTATATACTAATTTACGACAATGTCAGTATATATTTACGATAGTTGAATTACTATAACACATGAGGATATTTACCATAATGTTATAGTAAATCACATAGTAAGGAGTTACTATAATCTCGTAAATTAGAATAGCAATTATCGTAACTCCAAGTGGCTATAGAATAAGTTATTCTGTAGCCAGCTATAGGGTAGTAGTTCTATATATATATATATATATATATATATATATATATATATATATATATATATATATATATATATATATATATATATAAAATAAAAAGCCCAAGCTGTCCACACAGTCCTTCAACACCGAGCTCACACCTTCATCAGCAATGGCGTCGAGCCTCTGGAAGAGCCTCTTAGCCTAGTGGTGGAACCAGAACTTATGCAACAAATGTATGTCTAATAGTTTTTTAACATTTTTACATATATATTTAGTACTCTTAATGAAAAAACACAATATTTATCACCAAAAAAAAGTGAAATAATAACTTTTTTTTGCTATGCAATTTAGTTTTTTATAGACATTTAAAAGAATTCACTGTGCTTTTTTTTGGGGGGGGGGGGGGGGGGTGCTGGCCGCCCTGGTTCGGTAGTGCTTAGCCCTCACCTTCCTCTCCGCGCAGCTCATGGACTCCGATCTCGTTCCACGCACCTACATCGTTCGTGCCGATCACCTCGTCAATCTGGCCCACTTTGCCTTGCTGGAGCATTGGTATGCTTCCATGGTGGCCACTGGCCACCCACTCATTATCACCTCGTGCAAAGGCCAAAGACTCAAGCCGCATCTTGTACACCAAGAATTATACTTATAGCATCTCCAAGAGTTTTTTAAAAATCTACTCTCTAAATCATTATTTAGAGAGTCATCTGAGTAAAAGTTGTTTTCTATTTCTTTGTATTCTTCAATAGCTTTTCTATATCCTGTACGTAGTCTAGAGAGCCATCCTCGCTCTTTATTTTTGGCTAGCGAGAAATCCGGAATAGAGGATATCTATATTTGGATATTCAGTTGAAGAGGCTGTTAGAGGGTATTTTTTTTTCTAAAATTTCTATTCATGTAATAAATTATAAAATATATAAAGAGTCTCTTGGAGATACTTTGTATCCTTCCTAAATTCTAGGAATAAAGATTTTTGGTGAAAAACTAACATCCAACAACTTTTTCTAAATGGTTATCCAAATATAGCTATCTTCTATACCGGATTTTTCGCTAGCCAAAAATAGAAGACAAGAATAGCTCTCTAAAGTGCGTATGATACGTAAAAATACTATTGGAGAGTGAAAAGATATAGAAAACGATTTTTATGCAACTAAATGATGATTTAGAGAGTGAGATTTAGAAAGACTCTCGGAGATAATCTTCGGGGGTCAACTAAAAAGCCAACAAGTAAAAACTGAGTACAACTCAACTTGTTAGGTTTCTCGTGATGACCTTCAGAGTTAATTCATTGACTTGACATGTGCTCGTAATTTTTTATATTTATCCTAGGATATAAAGCGTTATTTTTTCAGTGGTAAGCGATATGCCTGTGACATGACGTCTAGGGTGACTTTGTATTGAGTGCTGATCCAGTCTTACGAAGATGTTCATTGTGATGATTTTATTATCTAGTTGTGTTTTGTATGATTTTATTATCTATAAGATATTAATAGATATATATAACAAGAATTTTATATAATCTTCCTCTTAATATAAACAAAAAATATAAAGTTATACTAGTATTTTTGTTGTTGTGAAATGTTAGGAGGGCCATGGCCGTTGCTAGCCCCCATAGCTCCACCGCTGAGATCAGGTATACGCAGTGAGGCAGTATCATGAAGATAGTTCTCCTACACTTTGTGAGGCTTGTATTAGTCAGACGTTTCAAGATGTAGGAGCTCAATGCCGCTCTAAGAAGGCTATAACAATAGTCTACGATATGTGCAGCATGTGGCCTGTAGTAGTTACACGTTTCAGGATGTAGGAGCTCAATGCCGCTCTAAGAAAGCTATAACAATAGTCTACGATATGTGCAGCATGTGGATCTCAGACACAGAATTTGTAGATCTGAACTTCAACATCGTCTCTTCGTGAGGTACAACACACCTAAAGCTCCAGTTGAGAGAGAGGTTCTTAGAAACATTGTTGCTGGACTAGTCTGGGTACTGGCAGCGGAGATAGCAAAGCCAGCGTCCCACTTTGCCACGGCCCAGGAATAGATTGTTGGTGCAAATGGATACACTGTATACACTTTTGCACAGTCAAAAACAAGAGTGACGAGGGATTACATACTTTGCCTGGACGATCTGATCAGTGCAAACCAGGGGCAGAGCCATGAATTACGCATAGGGGGATGACCAAAATATCCAACTTGTACGGACGCTCGTATTTTCTTCCGTATTATAGGATAAAAAATGTTATTCTTTCAGTGGTAAGCGATAGCCTTTGTACCAAGACGTCCGTGGTGACTTCGTAAACATCGAGATATACCATCTCAAACTTAAGAAGGTGCTCATAGGATAATTTTATTATATAGTTTTACTTTGTATGATTTTATTATCTAGAAAATATTAATAAATGTATATGACAATACTTTGTTATATTCTCCTTCTTATTATAAATAAAACTATAAGTTTATACTATAAAAAATTTTTGTTGTCATTTGTTTGGGGGGCATGCCCCTGCCAGACCCCTTGCCTCCGCCATTGAACACTGTCATGCACGGCTTCGCTGTACGGCTTACCAGCGACGAGGCCTGGCGCATGGCGACCACCGCCGGCGGGCGTGTACGAAGACAGGCTGCTCCATCCCCTGACAACGAGGATGCCGAGGTTCCTTGGCCTGGACCCCGGGTTCAGCGCCTGGAGGGACACGGACTTCGACGACAACATCATCCAGTGGCAGAGCCAATAATTTAGATTAAGGGAGACGAGACAAATATAATATAATGGCATCTCTTAGTGTTATAAATCTATAACTCTCATAAAGTAAAATCCTACTATTTATTTCTCTTGACATGAAAGACGTCTATCTCAGCAGTCCACTATCATTTGCAATTAAAGTTCACTAGCACAAGAATTATAATATCTACATCAGCGAGACACATCATCCACCATGGATATAACTCCACGATTATGATACCATGTTCCTGCATTACCAACACCATACATATACATCTCCTAATTCTTATAATTAACATTATAACCTATTTATATTCCTCCTTCGTACTCGCGGCAACGTGCGGAAATCCTCCTAGTATCTACTTAAGTGTGTGTCTCAACATTTTTCATTGTTGGAGGGGGGCGACGATGACTCGACTCCGGTCAACTTTCTGGCCTGATTCCCGGCGAATCTCGATCTCTCCGGCAACCAATAGTAGGAGATTGAACTCCGAGAGGGTTGCCGCGTTGTTTTGACCGATGAGTTTTTCCCGCTCGTTCCTCTCATCCCTGCTAGGGTTAGCCATGTCGGGGACTCTGGGGTTATGTGCCATCTGCAATGATCCTACGAATTGGTTTTGTCCCGCGGATGTTGCCTTCCTCTGTGATGATTATGACGAACAGATTCATGGAGCTAACATGCTAGCGCGCAATCACCATCGCACGAGTGTGCTTTCCAAGGGGCTCATTCGATTGGGATCGAGGGAGGTTGAGATTGTTGATAGGGAAGGGAATTCAGAAAGGAAACGACTCCAATCCATCAGGGGGATGAGCTCTCGGAGTGCGCCGTCATCCTGTGCCCCCAATTTCACGACAACTGCTTCTCGAATTACAAAATCCTCATTGAAAGAGCGCATTGCAATAAAGGATCGTTGGCGTTCTAAGAATGGTTTGCCTGTTTCTGGTGATGTTCATACCAGCATTGTTGATAAATTGGATGGATCAGGCACAAAGGAGAGGGGGTCCAACTACTCAGAGGAGATTGTCTCTGTTCAATCGGTGGTGAAGGCAGGGGAGCCAACGCCTCGAGGGGACAAGCTCGGAGTACAGGAAGTTGTTCCATGTCCTGACCAAATTCCTATCCAGGGGGCAGATTAGGATAAGGATTGACCAATGCTTGGGTCTCAGCCGCCAAATAAAGGATCACAATGGAGAATCTCTATCTCTCCAGTGAATTTACAGGATAAGACAGGCTACACGCCTTCTACTACAGGGGGGATACAATGGGCGAAACTGAGGCTTTAGGAAGAGATTCGACAGCAACTCTTCTCAGTTGTAAGTAACTCAGAGCTAGAAGACCTAGATGTTGCGTGCCAACACTTAGAGTCAGTTATGGGGAGAATGTTGGCAGTTCAGTGGGGTAGTGCTAAGGGCAAGCAGAGCCAGAACAAAGATGGAAGGCGGGAGGTTGTGGAAGACCCCCGGTTTAACCATTCTTGGGTGCCTAGTGGGGCTAGCCAGGGGTCGGGATGGTTTTGGGTACCTAAAGGGAATTTGCTAATGGATATCTTTCACCCAGCCCAACAACAGGACATCAGGCATTTTGGATGCCTAGCCAAGAGGATACAACGTCTTCCTCCTCCTGCGCCACTTTCCCGGTCGTTCTCCAGTACGGTAGAGCTTGGCATGGCGAATCACGGGCCTTATCACCCGATGAAGAGGAGACATGAGGAGTGGAGGTAAGAAGGGTGGATGGAGGAAGACGATCTTCTCCAAGAGGACTTCAAGCGAGAATAAGATTTGAGAAGACAACTGCAGAAAGGGCAAAGATCTCAAGAAGAGGGATCTAAGGGAAGGAAGCCGGAAGGAGTAGGTATGCGATCCATGGCTGTGGGATTTCATGATTCAGATAAAGCTTTCTCAGGCAAGGGTGCTGGGGGCAGAAGTGATGGTCATCAGATGCAGGGCCAACAAGGAGTGTGTACCTAATCTTTCCATCCTGGTCAGCAAGGGGGCTAGAACCAGGGCTCCAGCTAGCAAGGTCCTCACAGTCACAGCTACAGTGGACGCCCTCAGGGGAAGACTGGTGAGTGAACTCAGCCAAATCAATGACCAATCCAAGAAAATTGAAAGGAGGGGGGACAAGAGCATGGATTCAATGAAAGTAAAGTGCCTTCCCAAGACATTAAGTGCTTTCGATGCTTGGGTCATGGTCACTATCAGGCTAATTGCACAAATGACCCAGTGTGTTACAAATGTAAGGAAACAAACCATATGGTAGCAGACTGTAAGTTGGCTAACAATAAAAGACTCAAGATGTTCGGGTTTGGAGTACCAGGACAAGGCTTCTATGCCATGAACTTCCTAGAAGCTAAAATCAAGACACATCAGACAACTGGGCTCCTGATTATCCTGCAGGGAGATGCTACTGAAGAAAAGGTGGATCAAGAATTAAAACACTTAGTCAGGGAGAAATGGGATTTCAAGGTTAAACAGATCCACCTACAGGAGTACTTGGTGGTGTTCCCTGACAAAAGTTCTTTGGAAACGTTTACCAGGCTCTCTGAATTTCAGATGTCTCTCTTTGGGTTGAAGGGCAAGCTAGAGAAGACTGCAAGGGAACTGGATACTTCCTCCTTACTTCAATCAATACGGGTCAAGATCCATGGAGTCCCTGATCTGGCAAGAGATGTTGACTCTGTCAAGGAGATTGCAGGATTGGTGATTGAGCCTTTAGTGGTAGATGTGCTTAGTCCCATTAAAGAAGAGCCTATAAGAGTGCAGGGGAGATGTAGAAACCCAAGGGCAATCAGAGGTTCTATAGAAGTGTTCTTCAATGGTGTGGGCAAGCTCATTAGGTTTGAAGTAGAGGGAGGAAGCCATGAACTGTCCAAGGAAGGCAAGGGGTCCCCCTGGGCCTGATAAACATGATGATAAACATGATAAAGACCATAACAAGTAGGACAAAGAAGAGCATACTAAAAAGACCTTGGGGAAATTTGATAGACCATGGAAAATTGATAAAGAGATGGATGCTAGCCATGATGATTCAATGGAAGAGGGGGTGGATAAGGTACGGGAGGGGGATGGGGATTCCTTCCTTGTTACTCCTATCATGACATTTCACCCTGAGATTGGCTTAGTTAACATAGAGCGGTCTGTGGAGAAGCCAGATGGACAGCTCAGGGTTATAGAGCAAGTCATGGGCTAGTACAATCTGGTCACTTAGGAAATCTATGATACAACAGTGGGAATCAGGAGTAGCATTATTGAGGAAAATGAGCCACAATTAATTCCATCAGACGCTCAATTTATGGTCCATGGGCTGGATGGGGAGTATCTGCTAGACAAATGCAAGTGGCCAAAACTGAATTTGTCTCAGGAGAAGACACAACAAGAGAGTGAGGAGATGGAAGGACTTACTCAAGAAGAATCTCTTGTGTCTCAAGCAGCAGGTTTGAAGGATATTGTAGGTGAATCACTAGCAACAAGGGGCTCCAGTGAGGTTACTAATCAAAGTGGTATCCTAATGTCTTTGTGTGGGGAAGATTTAATGGATAATGTTTCTGTTCTAGGTAAAGATAGTGATGTGGAGGAAGATGGCCAAGGATGGTAGGCTCCTAAATCTAGAAAAACCAAGAAGAGTAAGAAGGTGTTGATGACCACAAGAACAAGCTCTAGGATCCTAAGGGACGGGGTTCCAATTGCTACAAAGGCAATTCAGAGGGCTGTTGAAAGAGATAATATGACAGGTACAAGCAGAAACTCCTTTACTATCTTAAATAGCACCTCAAATGCTAGGTTATAGGCTGTGATTAGTGATCTAGACATAGATATCAATGATGGAGGGAACAATTAGATGTTTTTAAAGCTAAGGAAATAGCAAGGGCAAAAATAGCTGAAGCTAATTACAACAGTTTTTTGGAAAAGAAAAAAAATAAAACTGCTCCTCAAACTGAGGAAGAGGAACATGATTTACCCATAGGGGTTATATCAAATAATCAAAGGGATTTTAATCTTGATTCTTCCAAGGGGGAGATGAAGGAAACAATCCCAATGAGCTAAGTGGGGATATTGAATTACAAATTTCCAAATGAAAATCTTTTTTTGGAACGTGAGGGGGTTGGGGAAATCTTATAGGAGATCTCTAGTTGGGAAACATATTATTTCAGATAATTTGGAGATGGTTGCTCTCCAGGAAACCATGAAGCAGGACTTTGAGGACTGGGAAATCAAAGAAATGTTAGGAAACCAAGATTTTTCTTGGTCCTGGTCCCCTTCTAAGGGTCATTCAGGGGGGGTGATGATATGGGTTAACTTGAAGAACTTAGAAGTAGAAGAAACAATCTTTGAAATTTTTTATGGGTGTACTAATAAGAAACATGTCCTCCAATCATAAATTTTGGGTTATAAATGTTTATGGTTCTGCTCGGCACACCTATTTTGGGGATTTCATTAAGGAGCTCTCATCTTTCTGTTCTAAGACTTTGCTACCTATTGTGATGGGGTGACTTCAATTTGATTAGGAATAATAAGGAAAAGAATCAGGGAGTGGGGGACCCTAGCCTCATGGAGATTTTCAATGATTTCATAGGGAATTTCCATTTAAGGGAAATTTTTTGTAGTGGGAATCGGTTTACTTGGTCAAATAAACAAAGGAATTCCACTTTAGTTAAACTAGATAGGATTTTAATGTCTGCCAGTTGGAAAACGTTCTATCCTACCTGTTTTGCTTGGGCTAAACCCAGGGTTGGCTTAGATTATTGTCCTTTGGTGCTAAACACTGGGGAATAGGGGGAGGCTAGACCTAGATATTTCTTCTTTGATGAACAATGGGCACTTAAAGAGGGGTTTTCTGATATGGTCCATGATAGATGGCTATTCTTTCGAAGTGATTATCACTATTCTCTGGATAGATGGCATGGGTGCCTTATATCCATGAGGAAATATCTGCGGGGGTGGAATCTATAGCTCTTTGGAACTCAAAAGAAAGAAAGAGCCGTTATGACTCATAGGATTCAGGAACTGGATAACATAGCTGAATGTAGGCTTCTTACCATGGGGGGAATGGGAGGAGAGAATTGAGGTTGAGGATAGATTGGAGGCCCTGAATAGATCTGAAGAATTATATTGGAAACAGAAAGCAGGGAATAAATGGTTATTGGAGGGGGGATTCCAATACTAATTTTTTCCATCAGTTTGCTAATGGGAGAAGAAGGAAGAAAATGATTATATTTTTGGAATCTGACTCTGGGGAAATTAGGGGCCAAAAGGAAGTTACTGATCACATTGTAGACTTTTATAAAACCCTTTTTATCCCAAGTAATTCATGTGCCATGCATTTAAAGGAGAATTTCTGTCCTTCACACATGCAGTTAAATGAAAGTGAGAAAATAGATCTTGTTAAACTCTTTGGGATGGATGATGTCAAGGGAGTGGTAATGGATATGAAGGTGGCTTTAGTACTTTGTTTTTTTCAGAAATTTGGGATACTATTTATCGACGTTCGGTCCCGCGTGGGTCCTAAGCCAACGAGTGAATCAATGCTGGGTGTCCCTAATCTGGATGGTGATGCAAGGACAGTACACGGAGGTTTATCCTGGTTCGGGCAAAAGAAGACCCTAAGTCCAGCGGAGAGGGGGAGTATTGTATTTCCTTGCACCTAAGTGCTTGCGTAGGGGTTACAAGCTGTGTGAGAGAGAACCTATCCTAGGTCTTAGAGAGAAAAAATAAGAGTACAAAGGAGATTGCTTGAGATGTTGATCTTCTATGGTAGGATGGAGAATGGTTTTTCGTCATCCGTTGTTCGCCCCCCTTTGTAGAGCCTCCTGCCTGCCCTTTTATAAGGTAAGAGGAGGCAGGGAAGCCGGGGGTGCCTTTGAGGTGAAGTTTTGTCGATCGCTGTGGAGGCTGCTGTAGCGACGTGCCTCGAGAATGGCCAGCCATCCCTGGACACCATGGTGACGTAGAGGATGAGAGGGTGAAAAGACTCGGGGTCCTGTGTCACACAAGCCTTGCATTCTTGTTTTGACCGTCAGTGGGTTGAGGCTGGGTCGAGGATGGGTCGAGGTGGATCGATGATGGACAGATAAGGCCGAGTCCTCAGGATGGCGGGGTACGGTACTTGTCGTATTCTCCCTCGAGGGTGATTAGTGGCGGAATAGTGCATGGTATGGCGCGTACAGTGATAGGTTTTCACCGCCCATCCCAGGATGCGCAGTAAAAAGTGAGATCTGACACCGGTACTACCTCTATGCCGGTTGTTGTTGTAGCCATGGGGGTAGGAAGTGGTTGGTAGTCATATTAAATGCTCTGACTTTTGTCTCGGAGTTGGTGAATAAGGTGGGTCGAGTGGCCCGACCTCGGGTTGTGTGAGTCAGAGATTTCTCGGTAGTCGAGGCGTTTTGTCGAGCGAGCCTCGTACGAGTCGGAATGTGGTCGAGGCGTCCCGTCGAGCGTGCCTCGTACGAGTCAGAACGTGGTCGAGGCGTCCCGTTCGCTGTTTTGGCTCGTCCCGTTTTTGTGGGCAGCGGTTTTGGCGTGATTTTGTTTTTCTTAATTGTTGATTGTGGGTACCCCTTGTTTTTGGTACCCGACACTATTAAACAAGACATGATGAGCATGTTTCAAGATTTTTAGGGAGGGGATCTTGATATTAAAAGGTTGAACTTTGGGGTCATCACTTTGGTTCCAAAAGTTAGTGATGCTAACTGTATCAAACAGTATAGGCCAATTTGTCTTCTGAACGTGGACTTTAAGTGCTTTACCAAGGTTTTAACTAATATACTGGTTCCTATTGCCCAAAGGGTGGTGGGGAGGAACCAGTCGGGGTTTATTAAGGGGAGGAATATTTTGGAGGGAGTAGTAGTTTTACATGAAGTCATCCATGAATTGCACTCTTCAAAATAGAAAGGGCTGATTTTGAAAATAGATTTTGAAAAAGCCTACGATAGAGTGATTTGGCTCTTCTTAGAACAAGTTATGAGAGGCAGGGGTTTTCCTTCTCATTGGATTAATTGGGTCATGAGTACTATCAGGGGTGGACAGGTCTGTATTAATGTGAATGGGAAAAGGAGTAATTACTTCAAAACTTTTAGAGGCCTGAGACAGGGTGACCCCCTCTCACCTCTTTTGTTCAATTTAGTGGTAGACGTTTTAGGTGTCCTTCTTGATAAAGCTGTCAATAAGGGGTATTTGCAGGGAGTGCTACCTAATCTGATACTTGGGGGATATCTCATATTCAATACGCTGATGATACAGTGATTATGATCGGGCTTAAAAATAAACTTTCATAAGAGCGAAGTTTATGTGTTTGGAGTCCAACAAGATGAGAAGGAGAGGTTAGCCAATATGCTAAATTGTGTTCTGGGCAAACTGCATTTGAAATATTTGGGCATTCCAGTCAGCAATAAACATCTTAACATTAGTGCTTTCTCCTTTCTGATTCAAAAGCTTCACAAGATACTTGACCCTTGGAGAGGGAAGTTTCTAACCTCAGGGGGGAGGCAAATCCTTACTAATACTTGCCTTAGCAGCATTCCACTCTATTGTATGGGGTTTTACTGGTTACAGGATGGGGTACATAAACAAATGGACAACATTAGAGCTATTTTTGTGTGGCAGGGGACAGAAGACAAATTTAGATAAGGTGGGTCGAGTGGCCCGACCCCGGGTCGTGCAAGTCAGAGATTTCTCGGAAGTCGAGGCGTCTTGTCGTGCGAGCCTCGTACGAGTCAGAATGTGGTCAAGGCATCCTGTCGAGCGTGCCTCGTACAAGTCAGAACGTGGTCGAGGTGTCCCGTTCGCTGTTTCGGCTCGTCCCATTTTTGTGGGCAGCAGTTTTGGCGTGGTTTTGTTTTTCTTAATTGTTGATTGTGGGTACCCCTTATTTTTGGTACCCGATAGTAGCCCTCGTGCCTTTGGGTGAGTGTGGGTCACTCTCACAGAGGCTCAGCGAGTCATGAACTGGAGTTGTAGCATCATAGCTTTTTTCAGTGGGTGCGCACGAGCGCACCCGCCGAGTGTAGCCCTCGAGGCCTCAGTGGAGTGTTTTGACTCCTCCGAGGTCTTTTGTACGTTTTATTGAGGAATGCTCTCATATCATGGCATGTTTTGTCCTCTTTTGTTTGAGGTTTAGCCTTCTGCGGTCGAGCCCCCGAGCCTCATGCGCACGAGGTCGATCAGAGTCTTGGCCGTCTTTTATCGTTTGACCCTCATGCTCCTTCTTTAGGAAAAAGGAGGAGGGGTGGGGAACGTCATACTACCCTCGTCGGACGAGTTCCAATGGTCTCTGGTGAGCTGTTAACGGGGAATTCGAGTGGGAGCCCGTGCTCCATTCGGTAGGAGTCGGCTAGCGGCCATGGAGGCGCTCTCAAAAATGCTAAAGAGTAGTCGTGTGGATCTCGGTTCCTTGCGATAGGATCCGAGGGCTCGATGCCTCCCTCCGAGGGGATTCCTCCGTTGACCTCTCTTTTAGCCTCGAATATGTCTGGCGGTGCCTCGAGAGCGTGGCTCGTGCCCTGGCCTTGTACGGGCGCGTCCCTAGTCATCCCTGACTCCATTACTCGAGGGCAGCTGTCGAACCCTGGTCGAAGGCCAGCTTTCGATCCCTCGAGGTTTATATCGGGCTCGGAGTCTGTTACCCAATCGTCTGGGAATATCCATCCACGGATCTTCTTCCGGCCCGTTTGGGGCGTGTATTTTTAGGAGGGGAAGCGAGATCGGTGCGGTAGTGGGCGGCGTGGTGCGTCGGTTACGGAGTGAACGGCGGACACATGCCCCTATCTGTGGGTTTTGAGGAAGCGGTTAGGTAAGGTCATTGAATGCGGAAACTGTTCCTACCTTTTCGCCCGCCCGTTGGCCTTCCATCGGGGTATAAGTGTGAGGCCCGGGGTTCCGTATACCCCCTACAGGCCATTTGCGTCTTTGCCTTCTTTACTCTTTGTGCGCCCTTCAGCCGTCATCCACCACCGCCGTTGCTTCTTCATCTGCCGCCACCGCACGCCGTTTTCCGACAACCATGGTGGGCAAGAGCCAGATCCTTCCCACCGATGCGTGGGCTCGTTCCTCAGTGACGGAGAGGAAGCCAGAGGAGTTGGTCCGCGACAGACTTTTGTGACCAAGGGTGAGTCGGACCTAGCCGGAATGGAGGGTGCCGCCGTTCGACCACCGGGAGCCGACGCCCCCAGAGCGGTACGTGGTAAGCTTCGTGTCTTTCCATAAGAGGGGGCTCGGAGTGCCACCGAGCCGCTTCATGCGGGGGCTCCTCCACTACTACAAGGTGGAGCTGCACCATCTCACCCCCAACTCCATCTCGCAGGCTGCCATTTTCATGACGGTCTACGAGGGGTACCTAGGGATGGAGCCACACTAGAATCTGTGGCTCCACCTCTTCAAGGCGGAGCATTTCACCAAGAAGGAGGGCGAGCGAGGGGTGCGGCGCGCAATGCATGCGGGGAGCTGCACTCTCCAAGTTCAGGCGGGTTGAGGTGAGCAGTACGTCCCGGCGCAGCTCATCTCGTCGAACAACGGCTGACACGACGGATGGTTCTACCTGTGCAACGATGACGACTAGCTGCCGAGGTTCTCTGGCCGGGTGCTGATGTCGCGTGAGGAGAACTGGTCATACGGCATCGTCAAGGAGGAAAAGTCAAAACTGCAGCCGCTCCTCGACGCGTTGAGGAGGCTTCGTCAGCGCGGGTTGATGGCAGGAATGGTGGCCGCTGCGTTCCATCACCGGAGGGTGCTGCCGCTGACACAGCGCCGGCTCTGGCTCAACGAGATGACACCGGAGGTTTCGCTAGGGAGAGTCGGATGTCGCACGAGTCCCTCCCCCTCGATGAGGTCGCCCGGCGTGCACGGTGGATGGTGGGGAGTTTCAAGCAGGAGGACATCGACAGGGTCCCGATGCGCCCCAGTCAAGGCTTTGAGCCTCTAGTAAGTGTTGTTTTTGATAGTCTTGAGTCCTTTTGCTTCCTAATTCCCTCGACTAAGTCGGTTGAGGCGTCTATGCAGGATCTGTCGGTGGTCAAGGAGTCACGGCCGCCGGTTCCGAAGGATCGGGCTGCTCGGGAGGCTAGACGCCTCTCGGCGGCCTAGAAGAAGGAAGAGAAGGACGCTGCCAAGAAGCGTCAAGTCAAGAAGACCCTCGAGCGCGAGGCATTGAAGAAACGCTGCCGCCAACAGAGCCTCAAGGGGCTCCCGATCGAGGAGTCTCCCTCCGAGGCGGTCTTGGGGGAGGACGAAGATAGCAGCGATGATGATGTTAGGTCGCGGTATGATACCGTGACTTTTCTGGCGCGCCTCCCTGACGTGCGGCCCCTATTGGAGCCCGTTGGGGGGTCGACTTCCCAGGCGTCGAGGGAAGTCTCGGCACCCGTCGATGGGGAAGGAGAGCCAGCAGAGGGAAGGGCCCGAGCGGGTCCTTCAGAGAGGGGAGCTACCTCGCTTGGGGTCCCGCAGGGGAGGTCGGTGGTGCCACTCCCGCAGGCCTGATCACCTCGGACTCTGTCGGTGGGCGGAGCAACAGAGTCGGCGTCGGAGGCCAGGGCGCCATCAACGGGCGTAAGGACTCGAGGCCAAATAGCCTCGTTAGCGTAGAGGTTCTCCGATGCCCCGTCAGCCCAGGCTCTGAGGAGCACCCGGCTGACAGGAGGCTCAATGGTGGGGCCGTTGCAGGTGCCGTCAGGTGGCTCGGGCTTGCTAGGGTCTAGGCCCCTGCTTCCCATATCTGGGTAAGTATCTCACCTCGTCTTTCCATCATCGGCGATCTCGTTCTTTATCCTGACACATTTATTTGCTGCTCAGCCATAAGCGCAAGGCGGAGCTCGTGACCTCGACTCCCGTCAAGGTGCTCAGGTCAGGCGCCGCCTTGATGATGCGGACGCCGGCCGATGACGCTGCCTGGGTCGTGAGGTGCCAAGCTGTGATGGAGCGACTCAGGATGAGGGAGGCCGCCGCCAAGGTGGGGGCAAGCGCCCAGGAGGTCGCTGGTCCTGGTGACATTGCGTGGGGGCCAGAGCCAGTTGAGGCGGTCCCGGGTGGTGCCAGGCTCGAGGTGCATGGCGCTGGTGGGTCAGAGCCTAGGTCGATCGCGACGACCTAGGTGACCGTCGAGGCCGCTAAGGCTGAAACATCCGTCCGCGACGCGGGGAGGGCGGATGTCGAAAAGTGAAGGGAGGTGGTAGAGGCCCCACCAGAGGCGGGGCAAGAAGCGGTGCAGCCGGAGTCACAACCGGCGCGAGAGGAGCCGCAGCCACAGCAGGACTAGCCCACGGAGCAGGCGGTCGAGGCAGAACGGGGGGTGGTCGTGCCACCATCCAACGTACAGGCGGTGGTGCTGATAGTCGTGATGCCAGCCCTGCCCCAGGGGTCGACGCCGGCTGTGATCGACCTTACCGTCGACGACTCTCCTTACAGGGGAAGCAGAAGGCAGACGTCGAGACGGTTGACGCCCCGGATCGGCCCAGTACTTCTGCAGCGTTGGGGGATGACCTGGCCAAGGCATCGGCTAGGTGGCCCGACTATGCAGGGCTAGCACTTGTATGGGCGGAGGAGGAGCTTCCGCGCTGGGGTCGGTCGACCCTCGAGTTCAGGGACACGTCTAACCCTAGCGTTGAGCCCTTCTTCGCCCTCAACGACAAGGATGAGGTGCAACACTGGGAGTTCGTCGAGGGACTCCATAAGCACTCCCTGTAGTCCCTGCGCATGGCCACGGATACCTTGGTGTGGGGTATGTCGGAGGCTTTCGAGGTAAGCCGGGTTCGCTAGTCTTTCCTTGTGTTTTATCCTTCCTTTCTCCTTGGTTCTGATTTATAGGTTTTAACTATGGTCAGGAGCTCAAGGTGCGTTCTCATCGCAAGTCACTCTTTATTCGTCATAAGAGTGGCGTGTGGGTGGCGCTTGCTTGTCAACGGGCTCTAGTCGAGGAAGCCAACAAGCGGCTATCCCAGAAGAGCGCCGAGGTGGGTGTGCTCCGCGTCGCCCATGCAGCGGTTAGGGAGGAGGCAGCGCAGGCCTGGGAAGCCGAGGCTAAGGCGCGTGAAGACGCGGCAAGGGCTTGGGAGGAGGCGGCTAAGGCTCGTGAGGACCTCGCGCCGCTGCTGGCGCGTGTGAAGGAGCTCGAGGAGGATGTCGCCTTAGTCGGTGGTCAGCGTGACGCCCTTAATATCTAGATCGGGATGGCATCCACTCACGTCAGAACCTTGGAGGATGAGGTTGTGACGTTGAAGGGGACGGTCCGAGAGAGGGATGAGGCTCTCTCGGGCACCGGTCGAGAGATTGAGGCGCTGAGGGCGGCGGTCCATGACAAGGACGAGGCTCTTCGAGCGTCGGAGAAGGCGTGCGAGGAGCTGCGCGATGAGGTCATGTGTTGGCAGACCCACGCTGAGGGTAAACCTCTTGTTGTGTTTCGGCCTTGGTCTCGGGGTCCCAGCCTTATGCTAACTTGGTGTTTGTGTTTCAGAGCTGGAGAAGCAGCAACATCCGGCCCAGGCGATGGCCACCTCATTCTAGAACCTCTTTGAGGTCGAGGCCAGGCGGACCAGTTGCTCCAGGGTGCCATCACCTCGGTGTGTAATGGCCTGGGGGTCGAGCCTGATGCCGATACCGAGGAGGATGCGCCGGGGAACTCGTTCGTTCGGCAGATGGCGACGCTGGGCAGCCTCGTCCGTGAGAAGATACAAGGCGGGCTGCATCACGACGTGAAGAGGGCCATGGCAGTCGTTCGGTCTGGGTTCGAGTATGACATGGAATTCATCGCTGATGGCTTCATCACGGATTCAGACCAGACTGACAAGGAGAATGAAGTCGCCTGCCTGAACCTGATCAAGGCCGCTGAGGAGCCTAGGGGTCGCCTTGCAAAACTTTTCGAGGTCGAGGTGGTCCTGCCTGCTGACAATGAGGGCTTATGAGCCAAAACTGGGCATGAGGGCCTGTGTAAATAAGTTAATATTCGTAACTTTGATCGTGATGGCCTCGGGGGCCTTAAAACATTTAGATGTAAATTTGTACTAAATGTCCATTTTCGTTTGAGTCTTTTGTTCTCTTTCTTGCTTGAATCATATTCTTGCAAGATTTTCTCAGCGCGTGGTTGCACCCCTTGGTGTGAGGGAGCGAGTGGAGGTACCATAGCCTAGAGGCGTAGGCGATCTCGCGGCTCAGCAGCCCTCGAGCCTTAGGGTGCGTTTGTAGCCTCGTGAATTATGTAAGAACTTGATTCAAAGCGTAGAGGAACGTTAGACGTGAGTTTTTTTTCAAAATCGTGAACTTTTATTAGGTCTACTTAGCGTGCGGTTGCACCCCTTAGCGTGGGGGAGTGAGTGGAGGTACCGTAGCCTGGAAGCATAGGAGATCTCATGGCTCGGCAGCCCTCGAGCCTTAGGGTGCACTTGCGGCCTCGTCGACTTATGTAAAAGTTCTCTTGTTTTTAAAAAAATGCGAGTTTTTTTTGGGGACACAGGGGGTTCCCCCCTTGTAGCCCCCGAGGGAGGGTCGACTCTGAGGAAACAGGGTCAATCCTTCCTGGTTTTTTATGAAAGAATGCTTTGAACACCGATGTATTCTTTATTCTATCATGGGATTACGAAATAATTTATAGAGCCTCGAGGCTTTAAGGAAAAAAGCGACATAGTTGTTCGATGTTCCATGCGTTGGTAAAGATTTCGCCTCTCTCATTCGATAGTTTGTAGGTGCCAGGCTTCAATACTTCCACGACGATGTACGACCCTTCCCATGGCGGAGTATGCTTGTGTCGTCCCTTGTTGTTCTGGCTTCGTCGTAGCACCAGGTCGCCGACATTGAGGTCCCGTCTACGGACGTGTTTGTCGTGGTAGCGTCGGAGACTTTGCTAATATCTTGCCGAGTGTAACAGAGCCACATCACGAGCTTCCTCGAGCTGGTCGAGGGCGTCCTCTCTTGTGGCGTCATTGTTTTGCCCGTTGTAGGCTTTCTGCCTCGGGGATCCATATTCTACATTAGTTGGGAGCATAGCCTCGGACCCATGGACTAAGAAGAACGGAGTGAACCCCGTGGCTCGACTCAGCATCGTTCTTAGGCTCCACAGGACCGAGGGGAGCTCGGCAGCCCATTTTTTGTCATGATTGTTTAACTTATCAAAAATTCTTGGCTTCAGGCCTTGTAGGACCATGCCGTTGGCACGTTCTACTTGGCCATTTGTTTTTGGATGAGCTACGGCCGACCAGAGCACACGGATGTGATGGCTATCGTAGAAATCCAGAAACTTTTTGCCGGTAAATTGGGTGTCGTTGTCTGTGATGATGCAGTTAGGAATCCTAAAGCGGTGGACGATGTCGGTAAAAAATAGCACAACTTGCTCGGACCTGATGCTGGTGATAGGACGGGCCTCGATCCACTTGGAAAATTTGTCAATGGCGACGAGCAAGTGGGTGAAGCCACCAGTTGTCCTTTTTAGGGGTCCGACCAAGTCGAGCCCCCAAACGGCGAACGACCATGTGATGGGAATAGTTTGCAGGGCATGAACTAGGAGGTGGGTTTGTCTTGCATAGTACTGGCATCCTTTGCAGGAGCGTACCAGCTTGACGATGTCGGAGACTGCGGTCGACCAATAGAAACCTTGTTGGAAAGCGTTTCCAATGAGGGTTTGAGGCGCTGTGTGATGACCACAAGCCTCCGAGTGTAGATCATTGAGCAGGTTCCTGCCTTCCTCATTTGTGATACAACGTTGGAGGATGCCAATAGGGCTGCGGCGATACAGCTCCTTGCTGTAGCCAAATATCACAAAGGATTTGGCCCGGTGAGTGATCCGTCGAGCCTCGATCTTATCCGAGGGGAGGTCCCCTTGAGTGAGATGGTCGAGGTACGGAATACACTAGTCAGGCTTGAGGTTGGCTGGCGGGGTCAAGACTTCCGCCTGCATGGCTTCAGCCCCGGTCGAGGGGGCTTCCGCCTTAGGTGGGGGATCAAGTGACGGTCTGTCGACCCTTCCGTCTGCCCTGATGTTGATAGACGGTTGATGGAGATCTCTCGTGAAAACGTCATGTGGAACTGTAGTTCGACTAGAAGCAATTTTCGTGAGTTCATCGGCGGCCTCATTATATCTGCGTGCAATGTGGTTGAGCTCGAGGCCGTGAAACTTGTCCTTAAGGCGCCCTACCTCCTCACAGTAAGCCTCCATCTTGGGATCACGGTAGCTCGAGCTCTTCATGACCTGGTCGATCATGAGCTAAGAGTCACATCGAACATTGAGGTGTCAGACCCCTAGTTCGACAGCGATTCGTAGGCCTGTGACGAGCGCCTCATATTCGGCGACATTGTTGGAGGCAGGGAAATGAAGCCAGATGATATAGCGCATGTGGACTCCAAGGGGTGAGATGAAGAGCAAGCCCACGCCTGCTCCCATTTTCATCAGCAACCCATCGAAATACATGGTCCAAAGCTCGGCCTGGAGCTGAACCGGAGAAAGTTGAGTGTCGGTCCACTCCACCAGGAAGTCTGCTAGCACTTGGGATTTGATGGCTTTGCATGGCGCGTAAGAGAGGGTCTCACCCATGAGCTCGACCACCCACTTTGCTATTCTACCCGAGGCCTCTTGGTTTCGGGCTATCTCTCCCAAAGGGAAAGAAGACACTATAGTCACCGGGTGGCCCTCAAAGTAGTGACGAAGTTTGCGTCGCGTTAAGACGATGGCGTACAACAACTTCTGGATCTGCGGGTAGCGAACCTTGGATTCTGAGAGCACCTCGCTGATGAAGTAGACTGGTCTCTGGACAAGCATGGTATGAACTTCCTCTGCCCTCTCGACAGCCAGGACCGCACTTACCACTTCTGTCGTTGCGGCGACGTAAAGTAGGAGGGGTTCCCCTGTGGTCGGAGGGACGAGGATCGACGAGTTGGACAGCGTAGCTTTGAGCTTTGCAAGGGCTTCTTTGGCTTCGAGGGTCTACGAGAAGTGTTCTGATTTCCTTAGGAGACGATACAGTGGGAGCGCTTTTTCGCCGAGCCGCGAAATGAAGCGACTGAGGGTCGCAAGGCAGCCCGTGACCCTCTGCACGCCCTTTAGATCACGGATAGGGCCTATTTTGGTTATTGCGGCGATTTTTTCTAGGTTGGCCTCGATGCCACGTTTAGAAATGATGAACCCTAGGAGCATGCCTCGAGGAACGCCGAAGACGTATTTCTCGGGGTTGAGTTTAATGTTCTTGGCCCTAAGGCATTTGAACGCAACGTCGAGGTCGTTTATTAAATTACTGATCTTCTTGGTTTTGACAACGATATCGTCGACGTAAGCCTCGACGGTTGGTCCAATGTGTTCCCCAAAAACGTGTTGCATGCATCGCTGGTACGTAGCCCCTACGTTTCGGAGACTGAAGGGCATTGTAACGTAGAAATACATGTCGAATGGGGTGATGAACGAAGTCGCGAGCTGGTCGGACTCCTTCATTTTGATCTGGTGGTAGTCGGAATACACATGTAGGAATGATAGAGTTTCACATCCCGTAGTAGAATCAATGATTTGATCAATGCATGGCTGTAAGGTCCTAGATGGCTAGAGGGGGGTGAATAGCCTATAAAAAATTTCTACAAGAAACACTAAGCAAACTAGTTAGAACAACAAACGGCGCAAAGCGAGTTTTGCTTAGCCTACGGTTGTGATGCAAGCCTCCTATCCACAAGTCTAGTAGATTATGATCTCTAGTTCACACAAGGGCTATGTCACTAAACTTACACTAGTGAGCAAGCTAACAACTCTAGCAAAGGCTACCACTAGAGCTACACAAGAAAAACTAGTAAATGTAAATGCAAGAGATAGGATTGTGAATCTTATACCGACGGTGGAGTGAAGATGTTGCCAATCACCAAGATGATATACAATCAATCAATATTGACAACAACACAATATGAAGACCAATCACCGGGAGACAAGAGACATAATATTTTTGTTCACCCGGTGTTCACTTGTGCACCGACAAGCTACGTCACCGGTTGTGTCGACCAACACTTAGATGGTTCCTCGGTGTGACCCTCAAGTCACTTGCCCCTCAAGGCACGCCCCGCAAGGCACCGCAAGACACCACTCTCAAGTGAGGTAACTCAATGATACGCGCAATGTAATAGAGTTGCTTTTGGCGTCCCGCCGAGTAAAGCACAAGAACCTCTTACAATCAACCGGAGGTGGCCAAGAACAATCACCTTCTCTTGCCAATGCCTCCAATAATCTCCAAGCCGGCTAGGAGCGGTACTCTCCAAGAGTAACAAGAAATCCACTGGCTAAACCATCCACAAGTGCCACTAGATGCCCTCAAGCTATGTAATGCACTTTGGGATCACTCAATCTCACTTTTGATTTGCAATCAAGCAAGAGAGATGAGTGGGAGGAGATGCTCTAGCTCAAAGGATGCACAAGAATGTTAGAAATCATGAGAGACCTCCCCAAGGGCCGGCCAACAAGTATTTATAAGCATCCCATCCAAATAGAGCCATTATACCCCTTCACTGGGTCTGTTCGGGATGACCGGACGCGCCGGTCATAACTGACCGGACGCGCTCGACCGCGTCCGATCCTCCAACGGTCACTGCGCCAACGGTCAAATCCCATGACCGGATGCGCCTCTCAAAACGACCGGACGCGCCGGTCCTGAGTGACCGGACGCGCTCCAGTCAACGACCGGACGCGCCGATCGCACAGCACCACGCGCCCGCGAAGTAATGACCGGACGCGCCCCTCAAAACGACCGGACGCGACAGTGCCCGCGTCCGGTTTGAGTCCAGTAAGCTCCCTCGATGATCGGACGCGTCCGATCATGTGTGACCAGACGCGCCTCCCGTTCGATCATACTCAGTTTCCTCTGGACACCTGACCGGACGCGCCGGTCCCGCGAGTGACCGGACGCGCCGGTTGCAAACCCTAGCACCCACGCCTGCGCTGTACTGACCGGACACGTCCGGTCATACCATGACCGCGTCCGGTGCAGCGTCCGGTCACCTCTGTGACCTCTGTTCGCCTCCGTTTCTTTTTTCAACTTCCGGCGTAGTGGAAAATAAGCATTTTAAGTTCCCAAAAACACCTGAATCCCGCGCTCTCAAGCTCGGCGGGAGGGAGAGAGAGACTGAACCCTCTCTACCGCTTAAACTTCAGCGCCTTCGTAAATGTGCCAACACCAACAAGTGATCACCACCTTGTGCACGTGTGTTAGCCTTTTCATAAACATTTTCGAAGGTTTTCCAGTTAGCTCACTAGGCCCTACATGCAATGCACTTCATGAATTCACCTAGTGGCACCCGTGCATCGAATAACCGATAAGACTTCCCCTCTTAATAGTTTGGCTATCGATCCTAAATCACTCACACCCTCTATGGTGTCTTGAGTGCAAAACAAAATGGCCCTATGGTTATACCTTTGCCTTGAGCCCATTTTGTTTCTCCAAAAGATATGATCCACTTCATATCATCACATGACCGTCTCGATCCATCGACCTTGACTTCACTTGCTCTTCACCGTTGCATCGGTCCATCGGCGCCAAGTCTTGCTCAAGCTTCACCATCGCATGGTCCTTCGCTTCGAAGCCTCGACTTGCCCTTCACCTTCACAACCGGTCCATCGAGCCAAGCATCACCTCGGTCTTCATCATCTTGGTCACATGAGTCAATGTCATGTTTCATATTCAATGACCACCTTTATCTAAATCATCCACTTAGATACAAAGGTTAGTCCTAGGTTTCATCAATTAGCCAAAACCAAACTAGGGACTTTCAATCTCCCCCTTTTTGGTAATTGATGACAACCCTCACAAAGATGATTTTGATAATAAAAGTTTTGAACTTGTCATACTTGTCCAATCATTTTGCTCATAAGTAAAGTTTGGACAATTATCACAAGCTCGGTTTTGGTAGCATTAGCTCTCTCTACATATGTGCATAGAGTTTGGATTGAAAGCTTTGCACATATGTATAGATAGAAGTGTTGAGAGAGTAATTCTACCAAAATGATGCTAAGGTGTAAGAAATGGACCTTTGAAGCGTGATACCAATCGGAGTTGCCTTTTACACCATCCTTAGCATCATGAAGTAACTAGACATCCATTACAACTCAAGAACCTCGTGAGATCAATATTATATGTAAAGGTTCTTGGACCACTTGTACCACTTGTAGAGCTTTAAGCATGTCTAGATACCACATGTAAACTATTCCTATGCATGCTAGTAGATCATTTCATCATTTAAGTTCTATACTAGCATTGCACCACACAAGCACATATATTGAATTTAAAAAACATGTGCAATGAGCAAGTCATATGAGAATGCACAAACAAATGCAACAACTTTGTTTATGAGCTTGCTCCCCCTACTTGTGTGCATCAAAATTTTATTTACCCCTTTATCATGTTGAATCATCTTTTTCTCTCCCCCTTTGTCAACAACTTACCCAAAAATGGGATCAAATTGTGGAGAGAAAAAAATGTTTGATGGAGTAGGTTAGAATTTAATTCGATACCACATGTAAGGTTAAAAAATTTATCAAATTTGGTTCAACCTAGAATACTTGCCAAAGATATTTAATTCGATTTGAACCAAAGACAAGCTTCTTCACTCCTCATAATAAGGGTTATCTTGCCTATGTTGAATTAAACACTTATAACAAATCTTCTAGATTCAACACTAGGTTTACAAGCTCACAAACATGTCATATGCCACCACTAGATCAAAATAAGCATAGAAGCAATAGTGGTAACATATAACTATCAAATTCATTTGATTTATCATGAATGCTCATGTGTACCACTTATTATGTCTACATGCTCTAGCAAGTCCTTAGCATAGGATAAATGACATGTTAATCAACTTTACCTTGCAATGTCGAAGGAGAGGCATGTCAATAAGTGGGTGGGGTGCATTCAACTCATGTTTGAGAAATCAAGAATGTTCAATTCATTCCTTAGCTTGCAAAACCTCTTTTCATCAAGTGGCTTGGTGAGAATATCGGCAAGCTGATCATCGGTGCCAACACTTTCAATGGCAATATCTCCCTTTTGTTGATGATCTCTAATGAAATGATGCCTTATGTCAATATGTTTTGTTCTTCCATGTTGAACCGGGTTTTGTATCATCTTGATTGCACTTTTATTATCACATAGCAATGGCACATTCTTGAAGTTGAGGCCATAATCCTTCAAAGTTGATTTCATCCATAGCAATTGTGCACAACAACTCCCCGCACTCATATATTCGGCTTCAGCGGTAGAGATTGCCACACTATTTTGTTTCTTTGAGGACCATGACACAAGTGATCTTCCAAGTAATTGACATGTGCCACTTGTGCTCTTTCTATTGATCTTGCAACCCCCATAGTCGGAGTCTGAATATCCAATCAATTCAAACTTTGACCCTTTGGGATACCATAGTCAAACATCTCTTGTTTGCTTCAAGTACCTCAATATTCTCTTTGCGGCCGTGAGATGACTCTCTCTAGGTGAGGCTTAATATCTAGCACACATGCAAACACTAAACATGACATCCGGCCTTGATGCGGTGACATAGAGTAGACTTCCAATCAAAGACCGATATTCCTTTTGATTCACCATTTTACCATCAAAATCACTATCCAAATTGCCATTTGTACCCATTGGAGTTGAAATTGGCTTTGCATCTTGCATTCCAAATTTCTTCAACATGTCTCTTATGTATTTCCCTTGACTCACAAATGTCTCATTCTTCAATTATTTGACTTGGAGACCAAGGAAGTAGCTAAGTTCACCAATCATAGACATTTCAAATTCTTTAGTCATCATAGCACCAAATTCTTCATAATAAGCTTGATCGGTTGATCCAAAGATGATGTCATCAACATATATTTGCACTATGAATAGATCATTCCTAATCTTCTTGATGAATAAAGTTGTATCAACCTTGCCCATCTTGAATCCCTTAGAGAGAAGGAAATCCCTTAGCCTCTCATACCATGCTCTAGGTGCTTGCTTTAAGCCATATAAAGCCTTCTTCAACTTGTACACATGGTTGGGTTTCTTGTCATCTTCAAATCCGGGAGGTTGCTCAACAAAGACTAACTCATTGATGATCCCATTGAGAAATACACTTTTGACATCCATTTGATATAATTTGATGTTGTGTGCACAAGCATAAGCCAAAAGAATCCTTATTGCCTCCAATCTTGCCACGAGAGCATATGTCTCATCATAGTCAAGGCCTTCTACTTGAGTGTAACCTTGAGCAACTAGTCTTGCTTTGTTTCTCACCACAATGCCATCTTGATCTTGCTTGTTTTTGAACACCCATTTGGTTTCAATCACATTGTAGTCATTTGTCCTTTCTACCAATTCTCAAACATCATTTCTTGTGAAATTGTTTAGTTCTTCTTGCATAGCCATAATCCAATCGGCATCCCTCAAAGCTTCTTCTATTTTCTTTGGTTCTATGGTTGACACAAATGATGCATGCTCACAAAACATAGCCAATCTTGATCTTTTTGCACACCACTTCTAATATCACCAATAACACTATCAATGGGGTGATCTCTTGCAACATGTTGTGGTTGGAGTACTTGCACTTGATTACTTGAGCTTGGTTGATCACTTGATGTATCTTGATAAGATGAACTAGCACTATGATCTTGCACTTGAGAGTCACTAGCTAACTTAAATGGAGAATTGAGCACTTGATCTTTATCATCATCTTGAATATCAATAACTTGCTTTGCTCTAATGTCCCCAATGTCCATGTTCTTCATTGCTTCCACCAATTGAGTTCCACCAACATCATCTAGATTCTCTTCTTCATCTTGTGACCCATTGGTTTCATCAAATTGCACATCATGGACTTTTTATAGAATGCCACTTGAATTGTTCCAAACTCTATAAGCTTTGCTTGTAGTTCAATAACCAAGTAGGAACCCCTCATCACATCTCTTGTCAAACTTTCCCAATCTAGTGCCCTTTTTCAAGATATAGCATTTGCAACCAAACACTCTAAAGTAAGAAATATTGGGCTTTCTTCCATGAAGTAGCTCATATGGGGTCTTCTCTAGCAATGGATGACAATATAGTCTATTGATGTAGTAGCAAGCGGTATTGATTGCTTCATCCCAAAAAGATTAACTCACATTATACTCATGAAGCATTGATCTAGACATATCAAGCAATGTTCTATTTTTTCTCTCAACTAGGCCATTTAATTGTGGAGTGTACTTGGCCGAGAATTGATGTCCAATGCCATAGTGATCACAAAGTTCTTCAATTCTTGTATTCTTGAACTCACTTCCATTGTCACTTCTCACTTTCTTGATTCTAATCTCAAACTCATTGTGAACTCTAGTGAGAAATGTCTTGAAGGTGTCAAACACTTCACTTTTGTCACTAAGAAAAAATACCCATGTAAATCTTGTGAAGTCATCCACTATGACAAAGCCATACTTGTTGCCGTCTATGCTTGTGTATGTTGTTGGGCCAAATAGATCCATGTGCATCAAATCAAATGCTTTGCATGTGCTCATTGTACTCTTCTTTGGATGAGAGCTTCCAACTTGCTTCCCGGCTTGACATGCACTACAAAGCTTATTCTTCTCAAATTCAACATCTTTCAAACCATTGACAAGATTGTGAGTTGTAAGCTTCTTCAATTGTTTCATGCCAACATGACCAAGCCTTCTATGCCAAAGCCAACCCATGCTTGATTTAGAGATTAAGCAAGTTGTCAAAGAAGTTTCTCTAGCATTGAAGTCAACTAGATAGAGATTCTCATATCTAAAGCCCTTGAATGCCACATTTGAACCATCCATACTAATAACTTCCACATTATCAACCCCAAAGATACATTTGTAACCAAGATCACATATTTGTGCCACGGATAGAAGATTGAAATCCAAGCTTTCAACTAGCAACATATTGGAGATACTCAAATCATTTGATATTGCAATCTTGCCCAAGCCAATAACCTTGCCTTTCTTGTTATTACCAAATGTGATAGAATCAATACCACTATGATTGTCATTTATTGAGTCAAACATTCTTGATGTACCGGTCATGTGTTCAGTGCACCCACTATCAATAATCCAATGCCTTCCTCCAGCTTTGTAATTGACCTACAAGCAAATCAATGAAGCTTAGGTACCCATTTTTGCTTGGGTCCTTATAGGTTAGTAACTAAGCTCTTTGGTACCCAAATAGCCTTCTTCTTTGGGCCAACAATGGGTGTACCAATAAACTTAGCTTGCACACCCTTCACACCTTTGGTAAGCACATAGCAAGAATCAAAAGGTATAGCATTAACAAATTTCTTGCTTTGGTTCTTTTTATTGCAATTATGCTCTAGGTGCCCAACTTGCTTGCACCTATTACAAAACTGACCATTGCTCTTCACAAAGCTAGGCTTTGGAATTACAAAGGCCGACTTGCCTTTCTTGGGGGTATAGCCCAATCCCTCTTTATTAAGAGAGAACCTTTGGCTACCCAAGCACTTAAGCAAGCGAGCCTCACCACCATAGGCCTTGCCTAGGGCGTGAGTGAGCTCATCCACCTCTCTCTTGAGAGTCTCATTCTCAACCATTAGTGTGGTATCACAAGTGAAACCATCACTAGTAGTGGAGGTAGAGTTGGTGGTGGTGGATGAAAAGCTACAAGAAGGGTTAGCATTTGTCATGATGATAGGTTTATAAAAAGATTCATCAATTATATCACATGTAACACCTATATCACATGATACAACAACCTCCTTCTTTGCTTGTTGCTCAAGTAGCAATGAGTGAGCTTTTTCAAGCTTGGAATGAGCTTTACCAAGATCCTCATGGTCTTCCACTAGACTCTCATGAGTGGTCTTAAGCTCACCAAGAACTTTCTCAAGTATTGCTACTTTCATTGAAAGCTTCTTACACTCCTTGTTCTTGGCAATAGCTATGTCTCTAGTTTGTTGCATCAAGTCATATAGTTGTTCTTTAGTTGGTTCATCATCATCATCATTTTCATTATCATTATTATTATCATTATCACTATCATGAATATATTCTATTTCACTTTCATCATCACTCTCATCATATAATACCTTAGCTTCTTTGGCCATGAAGCACGAAGAGGATGAATCAAATAGTGAAGGCTTCTTGTTGATAGCAATGGAAGCAAAAGCCTTGTTGGATGATTCTTCTTCTTCAACATCATCATCACTTTCCCAAGTGACCACATAGGCTCCGTTCTTGCCCTTCTTGAAAGTCATCTTGGCTTCTCTCTTTTTCTTTTCAAACTTGCCCCTCTTGTTGTTCTTCTTCTTGTCATAGGGACATTCGGCTTGAAGATCTTCGGTGCTATCACAATTGAAGCACTTCCTTTGTTGCTCATTGCTCTTGAAGTTGTCATTTCTCTTTTTGAAGCCTCTTCTCTTAATGAATATGTGACCCATTTTCTTGACTACAAAAGCAAATGCCTCATCATCAATTTCATAATCTTCATCTTCACTATTGTCTTCTTCTTCTTCAATGATGGTAGATTTTCCCTTGGAGGAGATGGCCTTGAATGCCATGGTCTTCTTCTTCTTCTCGTCTTCCACCTTCTCCTTGTCATCAACATCTTGATCATATTTGTCATAGGTCAATACTTCACCAAGCAAATCATTAGGCTTCATTGCTTCAAGCCCATCTCTTTGCAACATCATGATCAACATCTTGAATCTTCTAGGTAAGCTCAATAAGAACTTGTGACAAAAATCTTGATCTTGAGTCTTGTGCTCTAAGCTCTTGAGATCATTGACTATCACTTGCAATCTATGAAACATTTCAATGATTGTTTCATCATCCTTTTTCTTGAAGTTCTCAAACTCACTCTTGAGCCCATATAGCTTGGCACTCTTCACAACCTTAGTGCCCTCATATGTTTCACTCAACCTTGTCCATACTTCATATGCCAATTCTAAGTCCTTGATGCCCTCAAATACTTTTATGTCAATGTCATGGTAAAGTGTATTGAGAGCCATTCTATTGCATGTTCTATTTGCTCTATCTTCATCGGTGAGATGATCGGGATCAATGATAGCAAAGTCATTCTCGGTGACTTGCAAAACTCTCTCATGAATATAACCAAGGTACATTGTCATCTTTCTCTTCCAATGAGCAAAAGAACTAACACCATCAAAGAATGGTGGCTTGCCCCCAACATGATTGAACATAATTTGAGCCATTTTTCACACCGAAGGATGTTAAGCCTTGATTAAAACGGTGACCACGGCTCCGATACCACTTGTAAGGTCCTAGATGGCTAGAGGGGGGGTGAATAGCCTATAAAAAATTTCTACAAGAAACACTAAGCAAACTAGTTAGAACAACAAACAGCACAAAGCGAGTTTTGCTTAGCCTACGGTTGTGATGCAAGCCTCCTATCCACAAGTCTAGTAGATTATGATCTCTAGTACACACAAGGGCTATGTCACTAAACTTACACTAGTGAGCAAGCTAACAACTCTAGCAAAGGCTACCACTAGAGCTACACAAGAAAAACTAGTAAATGTAAATGCAAGAGATAGGATTGTGAATCTTATACCGACGGTGGAGTGAAGATGTTGCCAATCACCAAGATGATATACAATCAATCAATATTGACAACAACACAATATGAAGACCAATCACCGGGAGACAAGAGACACAATATTTTTGTTCACCCGGTGTTCACTTGTGCACCGACAAGCTACGTCACCGGTTGTGTCGACCAACACTTAGATGGTTCCTCGGTGTGACCCTCAAGTCACTTGCCCCTCAAGGCACACCCCGCAAGGCACCGCAAGACACCACTCTCAAGTGAGGTAACTCAATGACACGCGCAATGTAACAGAGTTGCTTTTGGCATCTCGCCGAGGAAAGCACAAGAACCTCTTACAATCAACTGGAGGTGGCCAAGAATAATCATCTTCTCTTGCCAACACCTCCAACAATCTCCAAGCTGGCTAGGAGCGGTACTCTCCAAGAGTAACAAGAAATCCACCGACTAAACCACCCACAAGTGCCACTAGATGCCCTCAAGCTATGCAATACACTTTGGGATCACTCAATCTCACTTTTAATTTGCAATCAAGCAAGAGAGATGAGTGGGAGGAGATGCTCTAGCTCAAAGGATGCACAAGAATGTTAGAAATCATGAGAGACCTCCCCAAGGGCCGGCCAACAAGTATTTATAAGCATCCCATCCAAATAGAGCCGTTATACCCCTTCACTGGGTCTGTTCGGGATGACCGGACGCGTCGGTCATAACTGACCGGACGCGCTCGACCACGTCCGATCCTCCAACGGTCACTGCGCCAACGGTCAAATCCCATGACCGGACACGCCTCTCAAAACGACCGGACGCGCCGGTCCTGAGTGACCGGACGTGCTCCAGTCAACGACCGGACGCGCCGATCGCACAACACCACGCGCCCACGAAGTAACGACCGGACGCGCCCCTCAAAATGACCGGACGCGACAGTGCCCGTGTTCGGTTTGAGTCCAGTAAGCTCCCTCGATGATTGGACGCGTCCGATCATGTGTGACCGGACGCGCCTTGCGTCCGATCGTACTCAGTTTCCTCTGGACACCTGACCGGACGCGCCGGTCCCGCGAGTGACCGGACGCGCCGGTTGCAAACCCTAGCACCCGCGCCTGCGCTGTACTGACCGGACGCGTCCGGTCATACCATGACCACGTCCGGTGCAGCGTCCGGTCACCTCTGTGACCTCCGTTCGTCTCTGTTTCTTTTCTGACTTCCGGCGTAGTGGAAAATAGGCATTTTAAGTTCCCAAAAACGCCTGAATCCCACGCTCGCAAGCTCGGTGGGAGGGAGAGAGAGACTCAAACCCTCTCTACCGCTTAAACTTTAACGCCTTCGTAAATGTGCCAACACCAACAAGTGATCACCACCTTGTGCACGTGTGTTAGCCTTTTCATAAACATTTTCGAAGGTTTTCCAGTTAGCTCACTAGGCCCTACATGCAATGCACTTCATGAATTCACCTAGTGGCACCCGTGCATCGAATAACCGATAAGACTTCCCCTCTTAATAGTTCAGCTATCGATCCTAAACCACTCACACCCTCTATGGTGTCTTGAGTGCAAAACAAAATGGCCCTATGGTTATACCTTTGCCTTGAGCCCATTTTGTTTCTCCAAAAGATATGATCCACTTCATATCATCACATGACCGTCTCGATCCATCGACCTTGACTTCACTTGCTCTTCACCGTTGCATCGGTCCATCGGCGCCAAGTCTTGCTCAAGCTTCACCATCGCATGGTCCTTCGCTTCGAAGCCTCGACTTGCCCTTCACCTTCACAACCGGTCCATCGAGCCAAGCATCACCTCGGTCTTCATCATCTTGGTCACATGAGTCAATGTCATGTTTCATATTCAATGACCACCTTTATCTAAATCATCCACTTAGATACAAAGGTTAGTCCTAGGTTTCATCAATTAGCCAAAACCAAACTAGGGACTTTCAATGGCAAAGAAAAAGGAACTTTTGGACATGCTTTATTCAAACTAGTATAGTCTACACACATTCTCCATTTCCCGTTCTTTTTCTTAACTAATACAGGATTAGCTAGCCACTCGGGATGATGAACCTCCTTGATGAATTCGGCCTTCAATAGCTTGTGGACCTCCTCACCGATGACCTTGCGCTTTTTCTCGTCGAAGCGGCGCAAGCGTTGCTTCACTGGTTTGGAGCCGGCTCGGATTTCCAAGGCGTGCTCGGCGACTTCCCTAGGTATGCCCGGCATATCCGAGGGACTCCACGCAAAGATGTCGATGTTTGCACGGAGAAAGTCGATGAGCACTGCTTCCTATTTGGGATCGAGGGTGGCGCTGATGCTCAACGCTTTTCCTTTTGGGTCGATGGGACCGAGGGGTACGAGCTTGACGTCTTCCGCGGGCTCGAAGTTGCCGGCATGGCGCTTGGGGTCAGGGGTCTCGTTGGCCAAACCATCGAGGTTCGCCGCCAAGGTCGTCGACTCCAAGATGGCTTTCCCGTGCTCGACGCATTCCACGTCGCACTTGTAGGCGTGCTCATAGGAGGGCCCGACAGTAATGACACCGTTGGGGCCCAGCATTTTGAGCTTGAGGTAGGTGTAATTGGTGACCGCCATGAACCGGGCGTGGCAGGGGTGCCCAAGTATGGCGTGGTATGTTCCATGGAATCCAACCACTTTGAAAGTGAGAGTCTCCTTCCTGAAGTTGGCGGGAGTGCCGAAACAGACAGGCAGGTCGACCCGCCCGACGGGCTCTGCTCGCTTCCCCGGCACGACTCCATGGAAGCCCCCGACGCTGGGTCGGAGGTGCGTCCTCATGATTCCTAGAAGGTCGAGGGTCTGGGCATATATGATGTTAAGACTACTGCCGCCATCCATGAGCACCTTGGTGAGGCGTGTGTTGGCGATGATGGGATCGACAACAAGTGGGTAGACCCCTGGATTGCGGACGTAGTCTGGGTGGTCATCGCGGTCGAAAGTGATGGCCACCTCGGACTAGTCAAGGAAGAGGGGGGTTACGAGTTGCACGGAGAAGACCTCTCGACGTTTCCGCTTGCGCTGCCGTGTTGAGAGGCGCGTCAATGGTCCTCCATATATCATGAAGCAGTCATGAATCTTGGGAAACCCCTCATCCCTGTCGTCTCCCTTGGGATCTTCCTTCTTGTCATCTTTCTTGATGCCTATGCTTTCAAAGTATCTCTGAAGCATGTGGCAGTCCTCGAGGTTGTGGTTCATGGGCCCTTTGTGGTAGGGACATGGTTCTTTGAGCATCTTGTCGAAAATGCCCCCATCGGGGGGCCCTCGAGGTTTCTTTCGATCAGCAGCAGTAATAAGGTCGTTAGCCGGGGCCTCTTGTTTGCCCTGCTGGTTCTTCTTCTTCTTGTTATTGTTCCTTTTTGAGCCCCGGCTGGAGCCTACGGGATCCTCTTTCTTGCACTTCCCTTTGTCCTGGTCGTTGCCAAAGATGGCACCAACTGTCTCCTCGCCAGCGGTGAAGTTGGTGATAATATCCATCAAACCGTTGGCAGTGATGGGAGTGCTGCGACCCAACTCTCGGACCAACTCTTTGCAGGTGGTCCTAGAGAGGAAGGCCATGATGACGTCGGAGTCGGTGATGTTGGGGAGCTCGGTGCATTGTTTAGAGAAACACCGGATGTAGTCCTGGAGGGATTTGCCCGGCTTCTGTTTGCAGCTTCGGAGATCCCATGAGTTGCCGGGGCGCATGTAGGTTCCTTTGAAGTTCCCCTCGAACACTCTCACAAGGTCGTTCCAGTCATGGATTTGTCGAGGTGGGAGGTCCTCGAGCCAGGCTTGAGCGGTGTCCGACAGGAATAGGGGAAGTTATCGAATGATGACCCGATCATCGGTGGCCCCACCCAACTAACAAGCCAAGCGGAAATCAGTGAGCCAAAGTTCAGGTTTGGTTTCGCTGTTATACTTGGTAAGAGTCGTGGGGGCGAAACCGAGCCAGGAGTAATGTTTCGTGAATGGCCTTGCTAAAGACCCGAGGGCCTGGTGGCTCGGGTGAAGGGCTTCGATCCTCTGAGCTGTCGTAGCGCCCGCCTCTGTGCTCATGGTAGCCTCGAGCTGCACCGTCACCATGTTTGTGCCTCTGGCACTCGATGATGTTGTCACGGGCATCTCGAGGTTCATGGTTGTCAACGATGCGTTCACGAACAGAGGCCGCCTTGTTCCATTGGGCATGCTTGGGATGAACCGAGGCCTCTCTCTCCTATCGAGAGGGCTCCACAGGCTGCTCTGAGGCAAGCCTGCGTCGCCTCGAGGCGGAACTCTCGGCCTGCTGCATGGCAGCGGTCTCGAGGAATCCTCAGATTTCATCACGGGCTTGATGGGCCTCGGGGTTCGACGGCTTAGGCATGTTACGAAGGAGCATGGCAGCTGCGACCACGTTCTGGCTAGCTCGACTAAAAACCGGGGGCTCGACTACCCGATCCTCGACGATGCGACGATAAACGTCACGAGCTCTCTCTCGAGCTCCTCTGCCGTGTGCGTGGGCCACGCGCTCGTTCTCGAGGGTTTGTTGAAGTAGGCGTAGATTTTCTCGTTCCTCGTCGAGCCTGTCCTGCAACTCGTGGATTTGCTCGAGTTGCATTCCTTGATCCGCAAGGAATTGAGCCTCATCCCGCTCAGCAGGGAGCTCGACCTGAGGTGGTGTGTTCCTTCCTCCAATGGCTGCCTCATCCTCCGAATCTGACGTGATAGCTCCATCGATATTGAAGCACTCACGAGTCGGGTCGTAGGTGTCATCGGGGGAGTCAGAGTCTAGAGCGCCAAAATAGTAGTATAACAGGTGCATGTGAGGTCGTGCATCTCTGGGGTCGTGATGTCAAAAGGCAGTCGCACGGAGCTCTGTATCTAGGGTCCCCATGGAGTCCAGGTACTTGAAAGCTGGCGTGGATGCAACGAGGTCGAGAGTGGAACATAGATGGTGTCCGGGGAGTTCCTCGTAAGCACTCATGCTGGTGCTTATAGAAGAAGCATACGCCCGGGCAACCGAGTCTAGTCTAAACAGGAATACTGACGAAGGCGTCGTTCCTAGTGTCGGAGTAGTCAAACTGGCTGGTGGTGGCGCCGTACCAGGTGGTAGAGCGATGGGACTCCGTGTCGGCATCTTACCCTCAGCCAAGCTCATCCTACATAGATCCTCAGTGAGGAAATCCGTGTTGGTGCCTAGCTGAGAGGCGCCGGATCGGGGAATACCATCACCCTCCGCAAGGCGATGACGGCGGTTGCGCTGGGCTCGCCATCGCCTGGCGGCGCGTGCCTGACGAGAGCGACGATACCGGCGCAGCGCTCCCCCAGGTTGGGAGAGCTCATGGTCACTGTCAGTCGGGTGCCTGGGCGGGAGGAGGACCATATCGTAACCGTGGCCAAAGGACATGAACTCCAAGCTCCCAAACCAGATCACCGTGGCCAACGAGAGTGGACGTTCGGGGTCAGCCATCTAGAAAAATGGTGGGAAAACGATGTTGGCACGCAGCGTCCCCTACCTGGCGCGCCAACTATCAGCGTTCGGTCCCCCGGGGGTCCTAAGCCAACGAGTGAATCAATGCTGCGTGTCCCTAATCTGGATGGTGATGCAAGGAGAGTACACGGTGGTTTATCCTGGTTCGGGCAAAAGAAGGCCCTACGTCCAGCAGGGAGGGGAAGTATTGTATTTCCTTGCACCTAAGTGCTTGCGTAGGGGTTACAAGCTGTGAGAGAGGGAACCGATCCCTGGTCTCAGAGAGAAAAAAAATAAGAGTACAAAGGAGATTGCTTGAGATGTTGATCTTCTATGGTGGGATGAAGAATGGTTTTTCGTCGTCCGTTGTTCGCCCCCCTTTGTAGAGCCTCCTGCCTGCCCTTTTATAGGGTAAGAGGAGGCAGGGACACCGAGGGTGCCTTTGAGGTGAAGTTTTGTCGATCGCTGTGGAGGCTGTTGTAGCGATGTGCCTCGAGAATGGCCAGCCATCCCTGGACACCATGGCGACATAGAGGATGAGACGGTGAAAAGACTCCGGGTCCTGTGTCACACAAGCCTTGCATTCTTGTTTTGACCGTTCGTGGGTCGAGGCTGGGTCGAGGATGGGTCGAGGTGGATCGATGATGGACGAATAAGGCCGAGTCTCCGGGATGGCGGGATACAGTACTTGTCGTATTCTCCCTCGAGGGTGATTAGTGGCGGAATAGTGTATGGTATGGCGTGTACAGTGACAGGTTTTCACCGCTCATCCTAGGATGGATAGTAAAAAGTGAGATCTAACACCGGTACTGCCTCTATGCCGGTTGTTGCTGTAGCCATGGGGGTAGGAAGTGATTGGTAGTCGTATTAAATGCTCTGACTTTTGTCTCGGAGTTGGTGAATAAGGTGGGTCGAGTGGCCCGACCTCGGGTTGTGTGAGTCGGAGATTTCTTGGTAGTCGAGGCGTCTTGTCGAGCAAGCCTCGTACGAGTCGGAACGTGGTCAAGACGTCCCATCGAGCGTGCCTCGTACGAGTCAGAACGTGGTCGAGACGTCTCGTTCGCTATTTTGGCTCGTCCCATTTTTGTGGGCAGCGGTTTTGGCGTGGTTTTGTTTTTCTTAATCGTTGATTGTGGGTACCCCTTGTTTTTGGTACCCGACACTATTAAACAAGACATGATGAGCATGTTTCAAGATTTTTAGGGAGGGGATCTTGATATTAAAAGGCTGAACTTTGGGGTCATCACTTTGGTTCCAAAAGTTAGTGATGCTAACTGTATCAAACAGTATAGGCCAATTTGTCTTCTGAACGTGGACTTTAAGTGCTTTACCAAGGTCTTAACTAATATACTGGTTCCTATTGCCCAAAGGGTGGTGGGGAGGAATCAGTCGGGCTTTATTAAGGGGTGGAATATTTTGGAGGGAGTAGTAGTTTTACATGAAGTCATCCATGAATTGCACTCTTCAAAATAGAAAGGGCTGATTTTGAAAATAGATTTCGAAAAAGCCTACGATAGAGTGAATTGGCTCTTCTTAGAACAAGTTATGAGAGGCAGGGGTTTTCCTTCTCGGTGGATTAATTGGGTCATGAGTACTGTCAGGGGTGGACAGGTCTGTATTAATGTGAATGGGAAAAGGAGTAATTACTTCAAAACTTTTAGAGGCCTGAGACAGGGTGACCCCCTCTCACCTCTTTTGTTCAATTTAGTGGCAGACGTTTTAGGTGTCCTTCTTGATAAAGCTGTCAATAAGGGGTATTTGCAGGGAGTGCTACCTAATCTGATACTTGGGGGATGTAACGTCCCGCCTCCTCGAGGCCGGGCCCGCTTACATCTGGCCGCTTTTTTAGGACATAGACTGCCCTCACAGACCAACACAAGTCTTTTCTGCGCACTTTGTCCTCACTCGTGCGTACCCGGAAAGAACTTCCCGGTCGGTCACACATCGCTCCAGGCCAAGCACGCTTAACTTTGGAGTTCTTTCGAGATGGGCTTCCGGAAAAGAAGTTGCAACTTGTTGGTATGAGTATCCTATTAATCCTGTTAAGCCCTGGGCTGGAATGTTACATCCTCACCCCCTTAAGAGACCGACGTCCTCGTCGGTCAATCCCAAGCCAGGAACGTCCTCTCTTGGCCACGTCCGTGTGTCCAGTGCCAGCGCATGTGCCATGCTGTGTGACCACTCTGAGTCCACACCAGCCATGCGCACCATGCCTGTGCAACTGCGATACACGCGCCCGTGAAACCGCGAGAGTCGGCTCTGATACCATTCTGTAACGTCCCGCCTCCTCGAGGCCGGGCCCGCTTACATCTGGCCGCTTTTTTAGGACATAGATTGCCCTCACAGACCAACACAAGTCTTTTCTGCGCACTTTGTCCTCACTCGTGCGTACCCGGAAAGAACTTTCCGGTCGGTCACCCATCGCTCCAGGCCAAGCACGCTTAACTTTGGAGTTCTTTCGAGATGGGCTTCCGGAAAAGAAGTTGCAACTTGTTGGTATGAGTATCCTATTAATCCTGTTAAGCCCTGGGCTGGAATGTTACAGGGGATATCTCATATTCAATACGCTGATTATTATGGGCTTAAAAATAAACTTTCATAAGAGCGAAGTTTATGTGTTTGGAGTCCAACAAGATGAGAAGGAGAGGTTAGCCAATATGCTAAATTGTGTTCTAGGCGAACTGCCTTTGAAATATTTAGGCATTCCAGTCAGCAATAAACATCTTAACATTAGTGCTTTCTCCTTTCTGATTCAAAAGCTTCACAAGAGACTTGACCCTTGGAGAGGGAAGTTTCTAACCTCAGGGGGGAGGCAAATCCTTACTAATACTTGCCTTAGCAGCATTCCACTCTATTGTATGGGGTTTTACTGGTTACAGGATGGGGTATATAAACAAATGGACAACATTAGAGCTATTTTTGTGTGGCAAGGGACATAAGACAAATTTAGATATCATATGGCGAAATGGGAAATGGTGATTAGACCAAAGGACCTGGGGGGTCTGGGGATTATTAACACAAGATTGATGAATGATTGCTTGCTTGTCAAGTGGATTTGGAAAATTCTCCAGGAACCTGATGCTCTTTGGTATAAACTTCTTAGAGCAAAGTATATGGATGGGAAAAATTTCTTTTCTTCTAAGGCCAAAGGTGGTTCCCAGTTTTGGCAAGGCCTGCATAACATCAAATATCTTTTTAAATGGGGAGCTGCTTTTAAAGTGGGGAATGGTAATAACTGCCTTTTTGGGAGGATTGTTGGCTACATGATGTGCTACTAAAAATCTATTATGAAGATCTTTTTAGAATGGTGAGGTAGCATGATTGTTCTGTTTCTGACCGTTGGGATGGTCAAAACTGGTATGTGGATTTCCGCAGAGCTTTAAATAGTGAAGAATTTCAAAGGTGGACTCTTCTCTATGATGAGCTTCAGCATATTTCTTTAGAAGAGGGGCCGGTTGACAAAGTGGTTTGGGCTCTGGATAAATCAAAATCGTTCACAACAAAATCTTTGTACATGTTTTTATCTAGTAGAGGCATGCCTAGTAGGGTGGCAGGGGTTATTTGGAAGTGTAAAATTCCACTTAAAGTGAAGTTTTTTCTTTGGCAGGTCTTTAATAACAAATTGCATGTTGGGCAATCCCTGCTCTGAAGGGGCTGGAGAGGGGATGGAAAATGCTGCATTTCCGGAGTTTTGAAACTATTAATCATATCCTTTTTGGATGTGTTCTTGCGAAGATGTTTTGGGCGATTATAAAAGAAGTGTTTAGTCTTGAATCGATTCCTCATTCCTTGCAAACTTTTTCGGAAATGTGGCTACAAGGCAAGGGGCCTTGGCCAAAACGTCTCTTAATGTTCCTATTTGTGGGTTTTGCTTTGAGTCTTTAGATTTCCCGGAACAAGATGGCGATTGAGAAATGTTTCCCTAAGACTCCGTCTGATGTTCTATACGCTGCCTTATCCTTGCTGCAGAAATGGCTTATTCTCTTGAAGGAGAAAGACAGAGGAAGAATGGCTCAGGCGAAGGATTCGGTGATCTGCTAGATGAAAAGTTTTAGACCAAGCTCGGTGATGCCTTTTGTAAACTGGTAATCTCAGTCTTGTATTCGAACGCGTTGCTTTCTTAAAAGCAGAGGTTTTCCTCTTTTTAAAAAACATTTTCATTGTTTTATATATATATAATTAATATTCATTAAAGAAAATAGCAATATTTATGATAAAAAGTGGGTGGATTTTTTTTAAAAAAAACCGTGTGAAAAAACCCCAGCGGGAAAAAATGGGTGAATTGATGTCTTAATATCTTGTAAACTGCAATATTTATAGGGTATTGAAAAAATCTACTGTACGGGGGGAGGGGGGGGGGCTGCTGACCCCCTTGGTCCCGCCATTGATGACGGTCCTGCCGGCTTTGTTTACATTGTCACCAGTCGCAAGACGACGGTCGTGTCGACCTCGTGGCCATTGATGCTTGCATCCGTCCTATTCTTGTCTTGAGCCTCAGCGCTTGCAAGTAGCTCAAATTTATATAATAACATAATAACATTTGTGATACAAAATATATGTCATTAGATTCTTCATTAGTTATATCTTTATAGTATACCTATTTGATGTCATAATTTTTTGTATTTCTTTCTATAATTTTGGTCAAACTTGAGATGCTTCGACTCAAAAAAAAGTTAGAATCTCTTATAATTTGGAATGGAGGAAGTACAACTTTAATAAACGTGTAGACAATGTCAACATCCGAAGTCATTTAAAAGGTTCAAAATTTGAACTCAAAATTTTATAATTAAAACAAATATATTTGGCCTTTTAAGTGATCTTAAATAAAACAATTGTCAACTATAAAATTGTAGATTGCATTGAGCTCTATAATTTTGATGTAAAGTTTCTCTACATTTAATTTCGTATGAAAAGCTATAAACTATTTTGATATAAGAGACCACTTGAATTGTGGGTCCATAGCGAGGCAAAACCACCCACAGAAACAACTTATTAAGGTGTAGATCAAATGATTTTTGATAGGTGCGGGATAGCACACTGCTAAACATCAGGGATTTTTTATATTTTTTTTATCTTGAAGTGAGGCCTATCTTATAATCGTGTTATACACAAAATACGGCCTCATGATATGAGAACCCACCTTAAGATCACCGGAGGTCTTAGAATGGTCTCAGTAAAAGTTTTATAGGAGGTTCTATACCCTTTTATTATAGTACCACATTAGCAAAAATGATGTGTGTCATATAATTAAGAGGAGAGGGAGGAGATAAGTTTCACCCCATCGTACAGCGTTGGCACTTTTTCCTAGTGAATGAAATTCCAACAAAACATACATTGGGAACTCATAGTTTCATCCCAATGTGTTTTGCTCGATCTCATACGGCTCACATCCTTATTGCACATCATGTCTTCATGATTACCATGCGTTACATGTATTTTATTTTTCATATTCGACTCTATTATATATTTGTATATATGTTTTTGTATGATATAAATATTGAAGCAAACCAAACTATTTTTTGATATTTTATTATGCTAGTACTTAATTAGATAGTACTATCACAAGCTTGTTCTTATGGTATATTTGACCATAACGCTATATATAAGAAGAAAGAATTAAATGTTGTAGCTAGTAATTTAGTATTTTTTAAACAACTTGCAGCTCTACGAAACCATGGATCGAAGGAGACTGTTTTACACTTTCATTAAGTCTGGCCTTATTCACTGCTCGTGTCCTAATTAAACCGGTGAAGAAACGTGACATATAAACGGTGGCAAGATCACGTTTGACCTTGTTTAGACTACCCGCAGTGGGTACTTTAAAGGGATACTCTAAAGATTTAGAGTATGAATATAGAGCAAAAATTATTGCACTGTATACTCTAAAACGATACTTTATCCTTTCTCTCACTCTATATTTAGAATAGTATAGTGCTTACTCTATAGTGTGCAGTGGCAGACCCCACTAGCTAAACAAAGGAAAAAATGCTATAACTCACAGACCAAAAATCCAAATTAAATTTCGATTGCACCATTAAATTCGTCTCAATAAATCCTTCAAAACTAGATCACACATGGATATATTTAGATAAAGTGACAAGTGGGTTCCACAGTGGATCGAGTGGATAGAGGATGATATAGAGGATGGATGAGTGCGGGAGAATTAAGTATAGAAGAGAGAATCTTACTGACTAACGTATAGAGGATGAATATAGAGATCCATGAGTGCGGGGCTATCTGCGCACTCATGGACCTCTATATTCATCTTCTATACGGGGTAGTGAGCAAAATTTTGGATGTGAACTGCCCTACTATGCTGAGGCGAAAAGCCAGTGAGCACAGGTGACTTGTCGCGTCGTTTCCCGGGCCCCGCCATTCCGCCAGCGCATCCAAAGCCTCCCAAAACCGCGCCACGCGCCGCCCCGTCCAACGGCAGCCTCATCGCCGCCTCCACTGCCACGCGGGCCCCACGCCACTTTTCTCTGCGTATATTCGTTGATCGGCCTCCGCGGCGCCGTTCCTTCTTCCTGTCGCCAGTCGCCACCTTGATAGGGGCTTCCCTTGGGAAAGCAAAAGCCCCAACTCCCACCACGCCGCTGCCGCTGCGGGTCGCGGAGGAGGAACCCCAATCCCTGAACCCAGCGCGCACGGCCGAGGGGCCCAATGCAGACCTCGTCGGGCCAGCAGCCGCCGCTCCAAGCGGCGGTGGCCGCGGAGCTCGCGCGCCTCGAGGTAGATGTCAGGCAGGCCGTGGACCCGCTGGCGCGCGCCGGTCTCGCGGACCTCGGCGAGGCTGCGGAGATCAGGGTGCTCCAGAGGAGGGCCTGGGAGGAGCGGCACGCGGTACGGGCCCTGTCCGCCTACATCACCGCCCCGGGGCTCTCCCTCCCTTGCGCCGTGAACGCCCGCCGCCCGATAAGCACAGGTCTCCCTCTCGTCTCGGCATGGTGGCTCTGCAGCACATGGATTTTTTTTAGATATATATCATTGCCTTGTTCTCTGCATGTTATCAGAGTTGTGGGGTTCTGCTTGTGGGAAGTGTATTTTTCTGGGTTTTCTCCCTCTTTGATCGGCATGTCTTGAATCTTAATGAGAGGCATGTCTTTGATCTGCATTGCTGCTTTCATCTGGGACTGGGAGACTGGGACGCATATGCATGCATGGCACTTTGCTTGCTGCTTTGTAAGTTCGTGATATAAGTTCCTTCCGTTTGGTCATTTTTATTTTTATACTATTGCTTTGATTGTAAGGTAATACCTGGAGAGTGCGTAGTTTCTCAACACAGGTTGTTGGTGGCTGATTTCCGCTTTCTGGTGCAAGCTTGTAGGGTTAAACAACCTAGGATTGTAAGAACAAAGTGGTGGAATTTGGAAGGGGAGTCAGCAAAGGTCTTCAAGGAAAGAGTTTTTGAAGAGGGCCCTTGGCAGGATGAAGGGGATGCAAACGACATGTGGGAGAAGATGGCAACTTGCGTTCGGAAGATTGCTTCAGAGGTGCTTGGAGTGACCAAAGGGGATAGATGCGATTCAAAAGACACTTGGTGGTGGAATGAAGATGTGCAAAAGGCTATTAAGGAAAAGAAGGAATGCTATAAACGCTTGTACCATGACAGGTGTGCCGACAACATAGAGAAGTACAAGGTGGCAAAGAAGACTGCAAAACGAGCGGTGAGCGAAGCAAAGGGACGGGCATACGAGGGTCTGTACCAACGTTTGAGTACGAAGGAAGGAGAGAAGGACATCTATAGGATGGCTAGGGCTCGTGATAGGAAGACAAGAGACTTCAACCAAGTCAAGTGCATTAAGGATGAGAGAGAGCAGCTCTTGGTGAAGCAGGATGAGATTAGGCATAGATGGCGAGAGTATTTCGATAAGCTTTTCAATGGTGAGAATGAGAACACCACCGTCCAGTTGGACGACTCTTTTGATGACACCAATAGGCGCTTCGTGCGGCGGATCCAAGAATCGGAGGTCAGAGAAGCTCTAAAAAGGATGAAAGGGGGTAAAGCAATGGGCCCTGATGGTATTCCAATCAAGGTGTGGAGATGTCTCGGAGATATAGCTATAGTATGGCTAACTAAGGTGTTCAACAATATCTATCGATCGAACAAGATGCCTGAGGAGTGGAGAAGAAGCATATTGGTACCAATCTACAAGAACAAGGGAGACATCCAAAGTTGTACTAATTATCGGGGAATCAAGTTGATGAGCCACACCATGAAGCTGTGGGAGAGAGTCATAGAGCATCGCTTGCGAGGAACAACGCGGGTATCCATGAACCAATTTGGTTTCATGCCCGGAAGGTCAACTATAGAAGCAATCTTCTTAATTAGACAAGTTATGGAGCGGTTTAGAGAACAGAAGAAGGACCTACACATGATTTTTATTGATTTGGAGAAGGCTTATGACAAGATACCAAGGAATGTTATGTGGTGGGCTTTGGACAAGCATAAAGTCCCAGCAAAGTATGTTACCCTCATTAAGGACATGTATAACGATGCTGTGACTAGTGTTCGAACAAATGGTGGTAACACAGACTACTTCCCGATTAAGACTGGGCTTCATCAAGGGTCAGCCTTGAGCCCATATCTCTTTGCCTTAGTAATGGATGTGGTTACAAGGGACATCCAAGGAGATATCCCTTGGTGTATGCTGTTCGCCGATGATGTAGTGTTAGTTGATGAAAGCCGAGCGGGGGTAAATAGGAAACTAGAATTGTGGCGGCAGACCCTTGAGTCTAAAGGTTTTAGAGTAAGCAGAACTAAAACCGAATACATGAGATGCGACTTTGGCACTGCTGCACAGGAGGAGGGAGACGTGAGTCTGGAAGGTCAAGTAGTGCCTAGGAAAGATACCTTTCGGTATCTGGGATCGATGCTACAAAGGGATGGAGATATTGATGCGGACGTTAGCCATAGAATCCAAGCAGGGTGGATGAAGTGGCGCCAAGCTTCTGGCATTCTCTGTGACAAGAGGATACCACAAAAGCTAAAAGGCAAGTTTTATAGAACAGCGATTAGACCCGCTATGTTGTACGGAGCAGAATGCTGGCCCACAAAGAGAAGACATGTCCAACAACTGAGTGTTGCAGAAATGCGTATGTTGCGTTGGATTTGTGGTCACACAAGGATGGACCGAGTGCGAAATGATGATATTCGTGATCGTCTAGGGGTAGCACCTATCGAAGAGAAGCTTGTCCAACATCGGTTGAGGTGGTTTGGCCATTTACAAAGGAGACCTCCAGAGACACCAGTGCATTATGGAGTTCTAAGTCAAGATAATAAGGTGAGGAGAGGCAGAGGAAGGCCAAAGTTGACTTGGGAAGAGACAATAAAAAGAGATTTGAAAGAATGGGATATACCTAGAGACCTATGTCTGAATAGGAGTGCTTGGAAAACGGCTATTGACGTTCCTGAACCGTAACTGACGGTGTTTGTTGGGTCTCAACTCTAGCCTACCCCAACTTGCTTGGGACTGACAGGCTTGGTTGTTGTTGTTGTTGTTGTATTGCCGCTCGACGTTGCCACGAAATACTCAGGCACTCAGCTTTGACTTTGCTGTTCATCTGCCTCTTCTTATTCTTTCCAATCTCTGGGTTTTTGGTAACTCATTGTTTTTGTCACATTTTCCGATTTATTAGTATTTCACAACACCGCTTACCTAGTTTACTTGTTCCTTATCGTGAAATCTTTGTCAAGCAGAGGAACCGATATCCGAGGACAATGATGTTCAATTGGAGGTTCAGATCCCGGGCCAGCAGATCCCTTGCAGACAGCAGAATGAAGAGAGGACAACGGCTTCTGTTGTTGCCGACCTCATGGACGTGGACGGAGAGGAGGTCGAGGGGAGCCCACGCGGTTGGATTTGGATCTCTGCAGACGGGTTGCAGAATCATCAATCTCCATCCTCAACAGTGTATTCTTCAGTGTCAAATCGTGAAAGAGATGAAGCTGGATATCTTGAGTATCAGATGCCCAATGATCCTGCCCGGGATCTCACACTGAGCCCTGTTGCGGATATTACAATGCGTGTTCAACAAATGGATGGCCTGTCAGGAAGGCTAGGGGTGGCAACACCACCTTCTCTTCCTACTGGAAATGCTTTGAGTGCAAGCCCTCAAATGTTAGCACTGGGGGAGTTAGAGTTTGATCGGAGATTCCTCATATTTGTGTACCTTGCCGAGTAAGTCTTTAATGGGATTATCCTCTTTTCCCTACATAATAAGAACAGTAACTTGATGCTTTTAGCTTCAGCAAAGAAGGGTGGTTATTTAACTCACCCCATTATTCAATGGAATAACTTGTACCCAAAAACTTTCTGAACTGTGTCACCTTTGTTAGACTCATCTATCATGCCTCCTATATTCCTGTAGCAAGAAGATAGAGGAAGTACTAGATGATGTAAACTACATAAGGTATTTGAAGTCTCTTCCCATGGATTGCTTTGAGTCAGAAATCTGGAACAAATTTGGAAAGAAGTCTGTGCCAGCAGCAGATCGAAGAAAGGTTATACCATACTAGAACTTCAGTTGCATTACTTGTTATTTTCTGTATCTTGTTAACGATGATCATAACTAAGACATATAACTACCATTTTCTTAATTGCTTACTGTTTCTCATATCCAATTATTTTGTCTGAAACTATATAGGCAATGTGCATGGCATGTTTGTCAACGAAATCTGTTGCATGTGTATGCATTGCACAGTCCTCGTATATTTTTCTGGATATTTACCTCTGCCTGTGACACTTCACAATTTGTAGTTGTTTAAGTGTTAGTATTTGGTTAATTTACACTTTCACATAAATATTATCAGGCATTGTTACTAGCGCAGGCAAGTCCTGCCATAGTGGATCTCATGTTATGTTGGTATATTCTAGAAAGCCCCCAACCTTTTTCGGGTGTCTTATAGGGAATAAAAGGGATCAAAGAATTGTTTTTTCATTTCAAGAACTGTGGTCACAAACGTGCTTGCAGCATGGATGTTCCTAATTGTAACTTGTAAGCATTGTTTGTGCATCTCCTGGCTCTTAGTAGATCCATGTAGGATCAACATTGATTCCTGAGTATAAATTTCTAGTCTGACACTATGAATCGAATACATCCTGTTATATCCATGTTGTTTTTCCTTTGGTTTTTACCGATATATAGGGAATGCTAGCAGTTATTTCATAGAATTTTTTTTGGCAACTTTATACCTGCAGAACCTTGATTGGGACTCAAGCAAGACGAGACTGTACTACTGCAATGTTGAGACAAGGCATGACTCCATAGTGACAGTTTTTAAGGTTAGTCAGTTCTTATTCTCTTTTACCAGTGCCTCCCTGCGATAGTCTTTTGTACTGCCATTCTCTTCAATTGATTTTAAACATCTTTTTGGAGATTTGGTTGGGGCCTACCGGTGCGAGCACCGTATTTTGTGAAAGTACTAGGTAGACTGTTCCAAAAAGGACCAAAATTCATGGACATGCTGGATTAAAAAAAATAGCTGTTAAACCGGTTGTAGAAAGGAGAAATATACATTTTGCACCTTTCTTGAACTATAGATTGTTGAGCTTTTTTTAAGTACTCTGTTCGGTCATAAAACCTTGTTGTTTAGTACAAGATTTAGTCAAACCTTAAAAACTACAAACATCAATACTTTTAAATTATTTGTTTGAAAACATGTAAGCTGTATTTGTAGCATTGTATTGAAGAACACATGCAAATGTCATTATTTGAAGTATTTTAAGAATATATTTTGACCGGAGGGGTGGAGTTCTTTATAGAACCATACATCTTGTTCCTTTCACTAAGGGGAACATTGCACCAAAGCTGCATCCATATCTGGACTGGAAGTGTGGAGTGCTATGCAAAGTATTGACATGTGATACTGCCATTTTTTCTGGAATCATGTTATTGGATTTTATTTTCATAACGTGTCTTGGTTCATCCTCAATAGGTAAAGAGTACATTTTAACCAAAGCAATCAATCTTTGGGCTATTCTTTATTTCTTTTGTTTTTCATATTCAGCCATCAGTGCTTTGCAAAAACCAAAAGGCATTGAGGGTCAAGTTGAATATCGCTTCTTGTCTAGCGATTGAATTTATGGAGCATATTCTTGATCAATGTTTCTATTGTAAATTCACTCTTTGCTTTGTTGTGTACCATCTTGTTCAATGCTGTTGGGAAAAAGGTTTAATCCTTGGTTGTGATCAAACTGGTAAAAATGATCTTTTTTTTTTTGCTAACTTCTTTGGTGTCTCATGTTGGTTTTCATCTCTAGCTAAGCCCAACTTTGCTTGGCGATAGTTATATTTTTTCTTATTATTTTACAACCCATTGGAGCTTGCTTACTCTACTGATCATGTTGAACATTGACTTTTGTATCAGTATTGTTTATGACTTTATACTGCTTGATTGGGTTCAGGGACCATATGTTGACAACAAAAGAACTTATTTGCAAAAAATTGTTGGTGATGGCAATATCCTTATCGTGAAGTTTGCTGATATACCTGGGCTTAGGAATAGTGCCGACAACTTTGGTATGCCCTGCATGTTCTACCGCCAGGTTGCTGAAGATGGTATCCTTTTGGGTCTACGACGGTACCGCTTTTTCAGTAAGTTTTCTTTTTATGGAATGCGTAATCTATTTAGATCTATTCTCAATTTGAAACTTAATTGCAATTGTCATATTCGGTGCAATACTATCGTGCAAGGTTGCAAGCACACTGCACTTAGTCTATACCTTTTAGAAATGAGGCAGTCCGAAATACTGCTTGAGGAAGAAATCGTGCCAGTATTGAGCCTACTACTACAGCCACAACAGGAGCAGTAACTAGCAATATAGTGGTGAAGACTCAGCTTTTAGGCTGTTTTATTTGAGATAAAGGAATAGCACTCCAGCCTTTGGGTTGTTGTAGATCATGAGGACCATGGCTTCCTTTCTCTTCACTAACAATAATGACATGCCACATGATAAGTTTTAGTTAGAACCATAGTGTTTACCAACCACCTTTTGAGATTCTCTAAATACATTGCATCAGATGATTTATGCTCTTCAATTTAGTCTATACCTAATTTACCAGCAGGTCTGCAATCTATAAGGCCCTTTCTTAGATAATGGAATCGTTAACATCCCAGCCTCAACATCGCGAGATGTTCTCCTCCACTCTGCAGCCCTGCAGCATCCCGGCACCCATGCATGCGCTGCTTCCACCGCTGAGATCCCCAGCGAGCGGTGGCTGGATTGGGGGTCGGATGTGGATAGTGAGTGGTGGCCGGATGGGGACAGGCGAGCAATGGCTGTACGCAGACGGCGAGTGGTGGCGGACCCTCTCACCTGTCCCATCCTTGCCGCAACAACCACCGGTTCCCTTGATGACGGCTTAGATCTGCACGAGCCAGGGCCCAATGAGCCTGCCTCTCCAACCTCTGGATCGGAGGAACCCGTGGTGTCCTGCAGCCGCCAAGCTCACCGGCAATGTGTAGATGTGTGCTGTTAGGTGGATGGCAGCTGTGTCCCATGTGTCAGTGGGTAGGGAAAAAGCTGTATAGAAAAAAAAGTGGCAAACACTGCAGCTTTTTATGTATCAGTTTCTTCAAGAAGTGGCAAAAAGCTTAATCCAGAAAAAAACTGGATTTTGGAAAACCGCCGTGAAACTGCCACAACCAAACCCTGTGAAGCTGGCTAGTTAATAAGAAGATAATTTACTACTTTATCAGATTTCTTTGGCTTTGTTTACAGTGAGTGCTAAGTTTGTTTTAGAATTAGTGTCTCATGTTAAGTATCTGCACACTGAATCTGGTGTATGAGTTGTCTTGACTGACTCGTCTTCCTTTTGTACCAGTTTACAAATATGGAGGGAAGGAGAAACAATGCTATTTTATTCGCACTGAGTCTGGGTGGGACAGGGATGTACCATATATCTTCTCTGGCTACACAATCGATCAAGCTCGTAGGTGCTTTATGCACATACATTCTGCTCCCACTGTGTCAAAATATTTGGCCAGGTTAACCTTCTTATTTACTCTAGGAGATGTCTTGTTGGTGGTAATATGCTGCTATTGATATGTGGATTAGAGCTTGGGTTGCCAATAACGTGCTCTTCTGTTTACATGTCTCCCTACTTTTTAATATGCATGGAATGTTACAGTGTTGGACATCCTTGGAATAGAATGCTAGATTATGCGTATGATGCCTTCTGTGCTAGTTTATGCCTGGAACTAAAATTTATGTGCTCTCTTATGGGAATGATACAGGTTCTCTTTGATATTATCCAAAACTATCACTTTAGATGTTAACTTCTCGGAGGTTAATGTTATGATAATTGAAGATGAACCTTGTAAGGTATGCATTTCTTCCCTCTCTGATATTTTAGCAGGTTTCTGGAATATATTATTTATTTTTGGCAGAATGTTTCAGGATGAACATGGAAACATCATTACTAATGATGATGGGGAGCCCCAGATCCACACTTATGGGACTGGCTTAATATCGTTTGATTTAGCTGTAAAATGCCCAACCAATGTCTTCAACGGAAACTTTTTAAAGGCACATGAGCATGAGCTGCAGGTGCTCTCAAACCCATTGTTTCCTACTACTCAGTTTAGTTACTTTGCAGTGTACCTATTTATCCATTATAGGTTGTCCATTACTTTAACCATGTCACCCCAATGAGTTCTGTCACTTATGACACTTATGTCTCCTATCTCTAGCAAACACCACCTTTTTTAATTCACCATTGTAGTTTCATCAGTCTTGTGTACTTATTATTATTTATTTTGGTTATGCCCTCACAGGATGCAGTGGATTCAGAGGGGCATCGATATCTCATCCCATATGTATTCCCTGGACTGAATAATACAATGAGCTTATCTGTTACTTTTAAAATGCTCTATGATTTAACTATTCAATTCTTATTTCTTCTGTTTGTTTGTCTTTGCTCTAGCCTCTTCTAATACAGATCCGCATGTTCTATAACGGAAATGCAGTAAAGGGAACTCTTCTAGCTGATAAAAGGGTATGTTTACCATTTTGAATGGTTGGAAATTTAATTTAGTAGGTTTGCTTTGTTTTAGCGGGTTTAGAAAATGGTTGCTCTGTGCCTTACCTTATTTAGTTCTTGTTATTTATCAGGTCTGCTGTGATGTACTTTTTATGTAGATTTAATGCTCCTTGACAATGTACCATGGCTACATCTTGTGGATTTAATGGTTTTTTATTAATTTATTGTAAATCTTGATTAAATGATTCTAATGAAAATCATTCTCACTGTTTGAAAACATGTTACCTTTTACAACATATTTTTTTCTGACTTTGTCTCAACTCAATTCTTGAAATCAGTAAAAATCATTTCTTTGTTACAGCTTCCTGATAAGACCATTTGTATTAGACCATCAATGATAAAAGTAAAGGCTGATTCCAATTCACTAGGCGGCCAGGCATTGAACTCACTGGAAGTAGTTACTACGAGGTATATGATAAAGTAACCTGTAATTGCATTTATATGATTAATTGCCATGATATGCGCTTCTCATCATATTAAATATTCTGCTCATGTCACCAAATACTTTGTATTCAAGCTTATCTTAAAAGGAGTTTTGAAGTTTTAGTAGGATGATGCAAGTTTACTAAATATATTAGCTTTAGGTTCATTGCTTGCTCACTGATTGTCAGCAAACATTGTTTTCATTTTTGTTTTTATAAATAGTAATGTGGCCAAGCTTCTCGCGGTGTGACCGATTAGAGCAGTGAGCTCCGGGACTCTCCTGTCCGACCTGGGGAGTCTTCTCTCATGGTCTCTCTCTCTCTCTCTCTCTCTCTCTCTCTATATATATATATATATATATATATATATATATATATATATATATATATATATATATATAGGTAATGTGGAATTATCTTCCTCAGATGCTATTCCCATAGGAAGGATTTTGATCTAGAATGTTAGGATCTAATTCTGATTTGGACTAAATCCAAAAGATTTTCAAAGCAACCCCACTAACCCAAAGACCCCTTTATAGTTCTGTACACTGTTGGAGGCCTTTTCTTTTTAGTCAACATGTCAGTAGAACTTAGCATTGTTACGTCATTTCAGCAACCGGCCTAAAAAGGCATTGACGTCAAGGGTCTTAATTGCGCTGCTTCACTATGGAGGCGTTCCAGCTGAGTATTTTGTGGAACTTCTAGGGAAGGCACCAGAAGACGTTGATAAAGCCCATCATAAAGCTAGGAACTCTCTTGAAGGTTGGTTGCGATTATGTGAGTATTTGTTTAGTTTATTTGTCGCTTTCCAGCTATTCTGCTATTCTTATAGTTTCCGTTCTGTCATTCACCACTTCGCTATTCTTAAAATTCTCATTCAGTCATTGACTAGTAACATATTAGCCCTTGGCTGTTTTCTTTTGTATTGATAATGGTGTCCCTTTTACAGTTGCAATAAGCCATTCTGATATGGACGATTTCATGTCTGCACGGATGATTCTTGCTGGAATTCAACCAGAGGATGAGGCATTTTTGCAATTCCAGCTAGCTCTAATGACCAAAGAAGAAAGAAAACATATCCAACAGGGAAAGATCTTGATTGACGATTGTTGTCATCTGATGGGCACAACTGATCCCACAGGGACCCTGAAACCAGACGAAGTTTGTGTGATACTGTAAGTAGCAGAATATCAGCCATATTCTTTGAACTGGATGATCATTCATGTCTTTATGATGCTCCTTATGTTAGATATTTAGGCATATTTTGTCATATTTTAATCCAGATAAATGGAATGGTAAACGTGACAACAATGTGCAAGAGTGATCCACTAGTGGTGCAAACCGGAAACATGCCAACGATGCCTATAACATATTCATGATATAAAACACGAGATGCACCAGAAAGGTTGTAGAATTCTAACCCTAAGCGGGACCAGTGCCGAAGGCACCGGCGCTGCTGTTGTTTGGATCAGACAGGGTCAAGCCTTGCTGATATAGTTGATCTTACCTGAAGCAGTGGCGAGTTCATGCAGTGGAGTCACACCACCGTGTACAGCGAACACCAGGAAGTAGCCGTACAGGAGATCTGTGAGTCACCGAGTCCAGTGCGCACGTAGTCGAAGTAGAACGCACACAGGTAGTTGAAATGGTAGATCACGTAGTCAAGGAAGAAGTTGTTCAGTAGCGAGCAGTCCTGCCGATGCGTTCCCAAAAACCTGATTTGCTTCTCACCTAGTGCAAGTTCTCGAGATGTGGAGTTCGAGGCTCTGCTCTCCCAGTCGTTGGTGCATGCTGACGCTGGGATGGAAAAACTTTTCGGTGGCAGTAGCAATACAACAGAAGAAAACAGCGTGTCATGCAAAACAAAAGGCAAGAAGCTCTAGTCCTTGTGGTGTGTTCTTGTCTCTCCATGCGTGTGCAAGACCAGGAGGAATAAAGGAATAATCAATAGCCATGTAATTGCCAAGCCATGAGATCAATTGCCACTAACTCTTTCAGTTAAATGATCACACTCAATACATTTAATCTTGCAAATTAAGATCGTGAGAGGCAAGTAGGCAACTGATCCCCTAACCTTCCACCATTGCATCACATTACTTTGCAATTAACTTGAACTTTGATATTTAAGAATTTAGTAGTTAAATGGGTGCCCAATTACATCTACCTTGATCATATTCAGGCATCGGAATTTTTTGGTTTAATGATCTTATGTCTTGGGTTTCTTACTTTCTTCTATAGGTTGGGTTGTATGTTTTATGATTTGTTATAGTAGGAACATGGAAGTGGAGTAACTGCTTCTGACTTTCCAACTATGTCAGAAACTTGTAATTTAATGCCCTAAAATTTGATAGTAATGACAAACCTTGGACTAAAAGGGTTCTGCATTTTCTTTTATGGATATTTTAAGGAACAGAGTTTTTGGTTTAAATTTTTTAGGAAAAAATGTATTGCTGTGTGACTTCCCTGTAGTATCAAAAGAAAATAATGTGTAGAAAGGAAAATGTATGCTTCATTAAATTGGTCTAAAATGGACTGACAATATGAGTTTATGATGACTTGTATATGCTAGGTAGGTTAAATGACTTCATCTTACTCTTCATTCTGGTTTACATGCATCTAGGCCAATGACATTATCAGGGTAACGTAAAAATATGGGACTTCTTGACTTCTTTTTCATGATTAATTATATATAAGCTTCCTACCAACCTTTTGAAGGTAATTCAGAAAATGAATCTTGAGTTCCTTTTGTTACCTATGCTATCTTTATTGAACAGTGACAACCGTCAAGTTTCTGGAAAGGTTCTTGTATACAAACATCCTGGGTTACACTTTGGTGATATACATAAGTTGACCGCAACACACATTGATGGTCTGGAGGAGATTGTGGGGAATTCCAAATATGCTATATTTTTTCCGACTTCTGGATCCCGGTCTTTGGCTGATGAGATGGCCAATAGCGACTTTGATGGTGACATGTACTAGGTCTCATGGAACCCACAGGTTAGCCTTGTTTCTCATCAATAGTTGAATGGCTAGTCTCCCTTATGCAATTACAACAACAACAACAACATAGCCTTTTGTCCCAAGCAAGTTGGGGTAGGCTAGAGATGAAACCCAAAAGAGACGAGAAAACAGGGAGACACAAAAAGGGACAAAAAGAGCACAAGACAAAAAGAGGTCACGGTTCAGGCACGTTGATTGCCAATCTCCAAGCGCTCCTATCCATAGCTAAATCCTTGGGGATTTAGCTAAGTCTCCCTTATGCAATTGCCCTGATCTTTTTCCTTACTTTTTTTGTATCCTGAATTTGTACTTGACAACAGCTTTTTTCTAATATATGGGACCAGTAGGGGGTAACCCCTCCTGTTATTGTCAAAAAAAAAAACAATGAACTGTTTATGCATTTGTTATCCTTGGATAAATGGTGCTCTTTTTATTGGATTCAGATTACTACCCCACGCTAGCTATTTTTCTGCAGCTTCATTTCATCTTTTTATATGAAAATTGACCAGAGCTTTAGACAACAACATGGAATTAGTTCCACATGTCCGCTATAAGAAAAAAATGTTAGAATGGACGTGATTACCAGGGAGACCGCCAGGCTAGATGCAACGCTTATGTAGTCTGTCATAATTAAACTATGCTCTACTAACTACCACAGGGGGGACCCCCCCAGGTTTTACCCTAAAGTAGATGCCACGCTTCAAATGCAGTCTGTCATAATAAAATGTAGTTTTACAATAGTGCCAAGCGTCTCGTGGTGCAAAAACACAAACGACACACCAAACACAAAAACAAAAACAGTTCAGTTTACTTCACAAAAAGCTGCACAGGTCACCAAAGACCATCGACAAACACCACCCGCCCAAACCTAAGCCACCTGACACAAAGGCAAGGAGGTGGGAAAATTCTTTATCCCGGCCAAAGATCAGTCCAGCAGCTCCTCTTTAGCAAGCAACAAAGCTCCAGCTAAATTTGAAGATACGTCAAAGACGCACTGATTCCGGTGTTTCCTGTTAGAATGTACATGTATGTCTTGCGTATGTATATGGTTTGGGCCTGCACCTGGTATAGCCAGCCGGCCCTATAGTTGGTTAGAGAGATATGAGGAGATCTCGTCTGGTACTGTTTCTATAAACCACTAGATCTCCTCTCCCCTATATATGTGTACATAGGTCTCTCAATCAATCTAATCCAATATTCCACGCAATCATTATTGCTTTCATTTCCAAATTGTCCAAGCTCCCAGGATTATACCTGGCCGTATGGACTATGTATGACAGTGTAACAACTAAACTCATATCACTTGACCCTTCCTGCTGATATACATGTTGCAGTAAATTAACTATAGTAATTTTATTCTGGAATCTTTCTGTCACTGGCCGATTTTCAGTTCCATCATGAGTCTCCAATTCCTCATGTTGCAAGTTCCCTTTTGTTCTTTCTAGCCTTGTTAATGATTGTGTGGTTGTCAACAGAGATGCATTGGATGTTCAATTTGGAATTTTGACACTATGAATGCTCATATATCAAATGTTAAATGGAAAAGCTGGTTACAAGGCTGATTCCCACATAATTACCATGAGGTCACTATATTTTTATTTTCTGGCAGAGCTAAAATTACATCTTCTGCACATCTATGTTTATAATTTGTTCATTCCATGGGCCATTTCTTTGTTAATCAACTAATATATTGTAGATTTTCTTCTGAATCTGTTTTGGAACACTCATTCATCATCAGTATGTTTTGATATGCCATCAACATTCTGCTGTGCTCTTTTGCCGTGGGCCGAATAGTTATTCTGATTTTAAAATTGACCGTTTCAGTTAGTGGAGCACTTCAAACCTGGTAAACCATGGGAGCAAAGAATCCAACCGAAAAAGACTAAACAGAAGACCCCCAGGATTATGATGGACCTGAGCTGGAGAGCTTGTTGTTCTGTGAGTTTCTGAGAGCTAGATTTTCACCAAGGTATTAATATATGAGGCTGGATAGATCTGTATCCCTGTAGTTCCATTGACATGTTTATTTGCCGCTAGGAAGGCTGGACAGTGTTTTAGAAGTGGTACTCTGCATTCTATTTTTATAGCAACCATGAGGGAATAATTTAAGGTCTAATAAGTCCCTTGTTAATGAATAATGATAATATGGTTAAAATGACTGGTGGGGACAGGGGACCCAATTTTTTTTTGCCTATGAGAGAGTCATATGCACAAAATGAGTCACGAGTTAAGGGAAGGGTCAGTGAGTTATGCCATTTGCATCCCTGTTGGGGACGCACAATGGAGTGGTCAGATTGTGAATATATGTGGACAGTTGGACATCATATCTGATACATGTTATAGTTATGTTTCTTTGCTGTGACCACCTTTAATAACATTTGAGGATTGACTTTTGACATATTTTCATCCGTGTCTCACTGGCATGTGGGTCTTGGGTCCCATGTCAGGTGAGACAACGAAGTGGTAAATCCTCAAATGCACTTCATTGGACTGTAAGCGATGCATTTGAATTAAGGACATCGATTTTGTGTTATAATTAACCACTTTTATTTTCTGCCCTTCAGTTATGTTCTGGGTACAGCTGCAAATTGTTGGTTGACACTCATGGATCGGCTTTTGACACCTGAAGTGTCTGTGAGCCAGAAGGATTCAATAAAGATTAAGATGCTTGAGTTGGTTGACATCTACTATTTGGCTTTGGATGCCCCAAAGACAGGGAATGAGGTTATTTTCAGTCCTGGGCTTATATGTTTTGTCAATCAGCCATTTTTTTTACTTATGCTAGAAATCGGTTTGTGGCTAACCATTTGAAAAGGTGAAACCTTGTGCCGGCACTTCTAAGTGATTGAGCAATGAATATTATGGCTCCCAATAATATTGTGCCATTTTTATCTGTGGTGTGCTAATTAGACTGAATTGGCATAGAATTATGACCATTTTAACATTACAAGGATCATCAGGATCCAAGTTGGATGCCATGTTATGTTGTTGGTGCAAAGTATCATGCAGCGTTAAGGTTCTGATTGAGTAGCATGCCAGCCTAGATTATTAGTTCAATACTAACTACAGAAACTATAGGTATTTAGGTACCAATTAAGAAATATTAGTTGTCTTTTGCAAATTGCACATTAGATCGGGCACAAGAGTGGATTAAAAAATCAGCATGTTATTTAATACTAGCTGGAATTACATTGGAGTCCATCCATAAGGCCAACCTAACCTAGTGAATGTGCTCTAGCATGGGCTTGATCTTCTCAGCTAGTCAGCTTTGAAATCTTTTGCTATTTCTGTTTTCTCATACTCCCTCTAGGAATAAGTGACCTTTTGAACATTAGCGTGATCTCTTAAACACAAAGTTGACTGTTTAAGTCAACTGTTTATGTTTATTAATTGCTTCTTGAACTTAGTAAAATTGTAACATTATGAAAGGAGTTCCGGAGAAAAATCTGCACTTACCATTTCATATCTGCGCTTGTCATTTTATATTTCAACCCATCTTTTCCAAACAGATCAAAATTCCTGAGTATCTGATGGTCAAGGAGTATCCACATTTCTTGGAACAGAAACGTTCGTACCATTCAACATCACTACTAGGCAAGATCTATGATCAATCAAAACTGCACCAATCCGAAACTGTTCCTCCCATCAGTAAGTTGCTTTTTCTTGCTGCCTCATGCTACTTTTCTTCTCTATGTAATAGTGTCTTTAGCTTGATTACGCATATCCATGTGTTTTGAAATAGATCACACTTTTTACACGCACTTGCTGGTTACTTATTTGGTGGACACACTCTATAGTTTTCAGGGTAGTGCACTCTTCAGACATTTCAACAGAAAGGAACTATATAACTTAAGCTACCCTAGTCCCTAGTAAATGCAGCAGGCCAAGGAGTATGCTTTTGTTCACGTGGAAACCTCATCTAGTCTTGATTAAGCTCGACAGAAGCATGTCCTGTATTTCTTATACCATTTTTGTTTGTCAGAGATAGCACTCCTCAAATGCTTTACCGAGGAAGCAGTGCCTGAATATTACAAGCGCCGTTGGACAAGTCTTCATCACGAGTACCTGAGAGAGAGCGCTTCACTCTGTGAGCTGAGGGACAAAGAAGCACGGAAGGTCAGGCTCCGGGAACTCCATCAACAGTACAAGCGGGTGAGTGAGGACCACCCCATCTATCGAACACCGAGGCTGAAACAGCTTTTGCTTTTTTGCTTGCGGGCATTCTGAGGTGTATATATTGCTGCTGCTGGTGAGCCTGCAGATCCTGTACAAAGCCGAGGAGTTTGAGGAGAGCCCACGGAGGCACTCCGATCTGTTCAAGGAGGCATGCGCGGTATACCAGGTGGTGTACGAGCACGTGATGTCCCGCAACGAAGTGAGCATGCGCGGGTTCGCGTGGAAGGTCGCCGGCCGCGCGCTGTGCGAGCTCTACATGCTGAAGCGCGGTGGCGGCGAGACGGTGAACCTGCCTGCGCTCCGTTCTTGAGGATGCTTTGAAGCACCGCGTGCAGGTAGCACGCACCACCGTTGGGGTGCGAAAGCTGCTGGTGTTGTCGTAGCTGTAGTCGGGCGTAGAATGTGCGGGCCTGCAAGTAGTAATAAACTAGTAATTCACCTGCATCATGCAGAGGATGATGCGTACTTGGTGTCTATATATATGTGCTGTGTGTATCGCTGCTGGTAGGAGACGCCGATGTCTGTCGACTTTCAGTCTATGTACTGTGTTTCGAATGTGTTCGTACTAGCATGCTACCCTAAGGGCTAAGCTAGCATGCATGTCTATGTGCACGGGATCGGTCTCTGGTGTTATGATGTTGTCGGTTTAGCCTTTTCGTGTCACGGATGTTGCTTACTCCTAGTATTTCAGAAAAGCTATATGTCACTCGGGTGATTCTTAGCCCGCTGTCACTCGAATTTCTGGATGTTCACATCATATACATTTGATATTCACATAGTATATAAGTGATGTTCTGTGAAATCTTATAGATTTACATATAGTATACATTATGATGTTTTTTTATGATGTTTACATGGTATATAAGTGATGTTCTGTAAAAATTACGTTTAAGAGACGTGTAAAGCAACCAAATATGCCAAGCACCAAAAAATAGTATATATGATGTTTATATAATATACATGTGATGTTCTCTGATGTGTTTTATAATGTTCACGTGATATACAAGTGATGTTATGTAAAAATCGCAGGCGTGTAAATCACTTGGGTGTGATATAGATAGACTTGTATTTTGTGGCATTTCAATGAGCAAAGCAAAGTCTAGCAAAAGATTGTTCACGTAACTGACGGTCGCCTCGTGTAATGTAAATGAACGCACACGAATGTAGGCGGAGGGTGAATGAAAATCGAGGAGGGGCTAATTTTATAAGTGGCTACGGTAGCTATTCAAACGCAGGTCCTGTTTGTTTCGCTGAAATTTGATTTAGGCTTGGTAAATTTTATAAGAAAAGAAAAGTAGTACAGCATCTAAAGCTTCCCATGAGCCACTGTTCTCTTTGGCAGGCATGCATCACTTTCCTTATGCCCTTGTTTAGTTCCCAAATTCAACCTCCAAATTTCACTATGCAAAAAGAAGATTCCCATCACATCAAAATACCGGCACATGCATGGAGTACTAAATGTAGATAAAATTTAAAACTAATTACACAGTTTTGTTGTACTTTGCGAGACGAACATTTTGAGTCTAATTAGTCAAAATTTGGACAATTTTTACCAAATACAAACGAATTGAGCTCCAATTCCGGAACTGAACATGGGCTATGTGTCTTTTCTCCTCTTCTTGCAGTGCGTCAGGTGCGTGGGTGAGCAAGATGATGGAGAGGGACACGACGCCCCCTGACGACAGCCTGGACCCGCTTCCTCGGCAGACGGAAGCCGTAGTTGAACCGGAGGAGAGCTCGCTGCGCGGGAAGTCGCTGAGCACGGTCGTGGCGTCCCTGTGCGCGGGGCAGTGTCAAACGCTGATGCCACACACGATAGGCAGTCCTAACCCTCAAAGTTTCTACAGTCTCTACGTCATCAAGAATCCTGTGGTAGGCCCACATTACCTCCGATCTCCCCGTGGTATTCTCTCTGCTTTTTTTCCCCTCCCGTGTTCTCTCTCCTTCCCTTCCGTTTCTCCATACAGATGCGCAGCGACGAGAAGCCGACGTGCAGTGGGCACGGCCGTCTCTTCCTCGGACGACCTGAGCTCCAGAGACGGAGACGGAGCAGCAGGCCGGCGAGGTGAGGTGCCTACTCTCTCACCTCTTTCTTAGTTTCGGTTCTTATTTGGTGTTCCATCTTCCTCACCTAAAAGTTTATATTTATCCATCAAATGTTTGACACATGTATAAAGTATTAAATATGGATTAAAAAAATAATTAATTGTACAGATTGCGACTATATTGTGAGATAAATCTTTTAAGCCTAATTAGTCCATGATTTGACAATAAAATGCTACAGTAACACATGTGCTAATGATAGATTAATTAAGTTTAATAAATTCGTCTTGCGGTTTACTGACGGATTCTGTAATTTATTTTTTATTAATATCTGAACACCCCATGTGTCGGTGTTCGGACCCGAGGGGGTCCTAAACCAACGAGTAAATGCTGCGTGTCTCTTTCCTGGATGGTGATGCAAGGAGAACACACGGGGGTTTATCCTGGTTCGGGCAAAAGAAGGCCCTACGTCCAGCGGGAGGAGATGTTTGTATTTCCTTGCACCGAGGTGCTCGTGTAGGGGTTACAAGCATGCGAGAGAGGGTGTCGAGCCCAAGTCTCAAAGAGAAAAGAGGAAAAAGGCGGTTGCTTGAGATGTCGATCTCCTGTTTTGTGTTTTTCGTTCCGTCTTCGTCTCCCCTCCGTTGAACCCTGGCCTGCCCTTTTATAGGGTGAGGGGAGGCCAAGACGACGGGGAGCCTTGAGATGATGTTTTGTCGATTCCTGTTGAGTTGACTGTAGCGACGTGCCTTGGGAATGACCGGCCATCCCTGGACACCCTGACGTTGTGGGAGACAAGATGGCGAAATGACCCAGAGCGCCATGCCATACCGTCCTTAGGCCGGATGGATAAGGTCGAATCCCCGATATCGCGGAGAACGGGCCTTGTCTTATCCTCCCTCGAGGGTGACTGATGGTGAACAGTGCGCGGTAAGGCGGGTATAGTGACGGGTTTCACCTCCCATCACGGGATGGGCGGTAAAACAGTGAGATCTGACACGAGTATTGTTCCCACGTCGATCCTGGCCGCAGCCATGCCGGTAGGTGGTAGTAGGTAACCGCATTGAATGCTATGGCTTTTGTCCTAGGGTAGGCAAAGAAAAGGTGTCGAGGTGCTCGGTCCGGGCTCACGCGAGTCGGAGTTCTCCCTAGCGGGCGGTCGAGCCTCGCGCGGGTCGGAGCGCTGTCGAAGTACCTTGCGGCACGGGATGGGGCGCGGTCGAGGCGCCCCGTCGAGCGGGCCTCGTACGAGTCGGAGCCGGGGCGCGGTCGAGGCGCCCCGTCGAGCGGGCCTCGTACGAGTCGGAGCCGGGGCGCGGTTGAGGCGCCCCGTCGAGCGAGCCTCGTACGAGTCGGAGCCGGGGCGCGGTCGAGGCGCCCCGTCGAGCGGGCCTCGTACGAGTCGGAGCCGGGGCGCGGTCGAGGCACCCCGTCGAGCGGGCCTCGTACGAGTCGGAGCCGGGGCGCGGTCGAGGCGCCCCGTCGAGCGAGCCTCGTACGAGTCGGAGCTGGGGCGCGGTCGAGGCGCCCCGTCGAGCGGGCCTCGTATGAGACTGACTGGGTACGCGGTCAAGACGGGCTATCTTTTATTGCGGTTTCGGTCGTGTTAGTTTTTTGGCGATAGGTGCGGGTACCCCCGTACTGTTGGTACCGACAGTAGCCCCCGAGCCTTTGGGTGAGTGTGTGATCACTCTCCCAGAGGTTGGTCAGAATTGGAGTCGTAGCGCCGTGATTTTTTTAGGTGGGGGCGCGCGAGCGCACCCGCCGGGTGTAGCCCCCGAGGCCTCGGTGGAGTATTGAGACTCCTCCGAGGTCTTGTACGCGTTTGATTGGGGAACGATTCGATGCGGTCAAGCCCCCGAGCCTTGCGCGCGCGAGGTCGATCAGGGTCCCGGCCGTCTTTTGCTACGCGACCCTCACGCTCCTTTTCCGAAAAAAGGAGGAGGGGTGGAGAACGCCGTACTACCCTCGTTTGGGCGCGAGTTCCGACGATCTCCGGTGAGCTGCTAGCGGGGGAATTCGAGTGAGAGCCCGTGCCCCGTTCGTTAGGGGTCGGCTAGTGGCCCGGAGGCGCCCTCAAAGATGCCAAGAAGTGGTCGTGTGGATCTCGATTCCCTTCGACAGGATTCGAGGGCTCGATGCCTCCCCCAGAGGGATTCCTACGACGACCTTCTCCTTCGGCCTCGAATACGTCCTGGGGTGCCTCGAGAGCGTGGCTCGAGCCCTTGGCCATGTACGGGCGCACCCTGGGTCGTCCCTAACTCTGTTGCTCGAGGGCAGCTGTCGAACCATGTTCGAGGGCCAGCTTTCGCTCCCTTGAGACTTATTCCGGGCTCGGGGCCCGTTTCTGCGGTCGGGACCCCGAGCCTCGCGCGCACGAGGTCGATCAAAGTCCCGGTCGTCTTTTGCGACCCTCACGCTCCTTTTCTAAAAAAAAGGAGGAGGGGTGGAGAACGTCGTACTACCCTCGTTTGGGCGCGAGTTCCGACGATCTCCGGTGAGCTGCTAGCGGGGGAATTCGAGTGAGAGCCCGTGCCCCGTTCGTTAGGGGTCGGCTAGTGGCCCAGAGGCGCCCTCAAAGATGCCAAGAAGTGGTCGCATGGATCTCGATTCCCTTCGACAGGATTCGAGGGCTCGATGCCTCCCCCGGAGGGATTCCTACGACGACCTTCTCCTTCGGCCTCGAATACGTCCTGGGGTGCCTCGAGAGCGTGGCTCGAGCCCTTGGCCATGTACAGGCGTACCCTGGGTCGTCCCTAACTCTGTTGCTCGAGGGCAGCTGTCGAACCCTGTTCGAGGGCCAGCTTTCGCTCCCTTGAGACTTATTGCGGGCTTCGGGCCCATTTTTGCGGTCGGGACCCCGAGCCTCGCGCGCACGAGGTCGATCAAAGTCCCGGTCGTCTTTTGCGACCCTCACGCTCCTTTTCTGAAAAAAGGAGGAGGGGTGGAGAACGTCGTACTACCCTCGTTTGGGCGCGAGTTCCGACGATCTCCGGTGAGCTGCTAGCGGGGGAATTCGAGTGAGAGCCCGTGCCCCATTCGTTAGGGGTCTGCTAGTGGCCCGGAGGCGCCCTCAAAGATGCCAAGAAGTGGTCGCGTGGATCTCGATTCCCTTCGACAGGATTCGAGGGCTCGATGCCTCCCCCGGAGGGATTCCTACGACGACCTTCTCCTTCGGCCTCGAATACGTCCTGGGGTGCCTCGAGAGCGTGGCTCGAGCCCTTGGCCATGTACGGGCGCACCCTGGGTCGTCCCTAACTCTGTTGCTCGAGGGCAGCTGTCGAACCCTGTTCGAGGGCCAGCTTTCGCTCCCTCGAGACTTATTGCGGGCTTCGGGCCCATTTTCCACATACCTGGGGATATTCGTCCGCGGATCCCTCCCTCGTTCGTTAGCCGGGCACGTCTTTTGGGGAGGCGAGATCGGCGTGGTAGTGGGCGACGTGGCGTGTGGTCACGACATGGGGGACGGCCACGTGCCCGACTCCTGCGAGATGTAAGGAAACGGTTAGGTGAGCGCATTTAATGCGGGAAACTGTTCCTACCTTCTCGCGCGGCCGTTGGGCTTCCGCCTGGGCATATAAAGTTAAGGCCTAGGGGTCTGCATTCCCCACCGGTCCCTTGCGTTCCTGTAATCTTCTGCCTCAGACAATCTTTGCCTTATCGCGTTCTTCGCCCGCGTCGTCGCCGCCACCGCATCCTTTCCATCCATCCCCCCTCCGACAGCACCGATGGCAGGAAAGAGCCAGATCCTCCCCGCCGACGACTGGGCCGCCTCCTCGGTGACAGAGAGGAGGTTGGAAGAGTTGGTCGAGGACGGGCTGCTGCGGCCAAGGACGAGCCGGTCGCAGCCGGAGTGGATGGCGCCGCCCCCTGCCCACCAGGAGCCGGTGCCCCCTGAAGGGTATGTGGTGAGCTTCGTCTGCTTCCACGAGCGGGGGTTTGGCGTGCCGGCGTCGGTCTTCATGCGCGCGCTCCTCCACCACTACCGGGTGGAGCTTCACCATCTTTCCCCCAACACCGTCGCGCAGGCCGCTATCTTCGCGGCGGTCTGCGAGGGCTACCTTGGGGTGGAGCCACAGTGGAACCTGTGGCTTCACCTTTTCAAGGCCGAGCTCTTTGCCAAGAAGGCAGGGGAGAAGGGCGTCCTGTGTGCGGCTCGAGTGGGGAGCTGCGTGCTGCAGGTGAGGTCGGGTCGGGCGGATCTGTACATCCCGGCCCGCCTCATCTCTTCGAACAGTGGGTGGCACGAAGGTTGGTTCTACCTCCGCAATGATGAAAATCAGTTGCCGAGGTACACCGGCCGCGTGTTGACCGCTCGAGAGGAGCGCTGGTCGTATGGAGTGCCGGAGGCCGAGAAGCCGCGCCTGGACCCGCTGCTGGCGGCGCTGCAGCAGCTTCGCCTTCGGGGCTTGACGGCTGCGGCGGTGGCCGCGGCCTTCCATCGCCGCAGAGTGATGCCGTTGTGCCGGCGTCGTCTCTGTTTGGACCAGATGACTCCGGAGGCAAATCTGGAGGAGACCCGGATGTCCCATGAATCCCTCGCCCTCGAGGAGGTCCTCCGGCGAGCGCGCCGGATGGTTGGGAACTTCAAGGTAGAGGAGGCCAACCGGGTTCCCATGAGGCCTACCGAAGGGTTCGAGTCCATGGTACGTATCCTAGGGCTGAGGTGTTGCTATTTTCGTTTATCTGTGGATTTCGCTGATGTGGTCGAGGCCGGCGTGTAGGATTTGTCGGCGCTGCGGGAAACGCGTCCGCCGGTCCCGGAGGACCGGCCCACCCGGGAGGCTCGGCGCCTGCATGCTTCCAAGAAGAAGCAGACCAAGGAGACGGCCAAGAAGCGGGCGATCTGCAGGGCCAAAGAGGCGGAGGCGCTGAAGAAGCTTCGGCGCCAGCAGACCATCGACGGGGTCCCCCTGGCACCGTCGCCTTCCGAGACAGTCTCGGGGGAGGACGACGACAGCAGCGGCGAAGACGACGATGCCCTGTCGCGGTATGAGATCGCGACTAGGCTAGGGGACCTTCCCGACATTCGCCCCCTGCTGGAGCCCATCAGGGGGCGTCCTCCTCGGTCGTCGTGGTCGAGGAGCCCGAGGGGAAGAAGGCGGAGAAGGAGACGGGCCCCTCGACGGGAGGGGCCGCTTTACCCCGGACCTAGCGAGAGGGGTCAACAGGGACGTCCGCACCAGCCCAGGCCCCACAGGCTCGGGTAGGGGCTGGGACGGCAGTACCGGCGTCGTCATCGGCGGCGGCGTCGGCAGGCGTAAGAACCCGAGGCCAGCTGGCCTCAGAGGCACAGAAGGCGCAGGGCGATGCGTCGGCCAGGGCTCCTAGGAGCGCTCGGCCTGCTGGTGAGGCCGCAGCGAGGACACCATCAGCCGTCCCGGGAGGCTCGGGCCACGCGAGGTTGAGGCCCTTGGTGCCGATTTCCGGGTAAGTATCTCTGCTCGGTTGTCCTGTCTTTCTCTAGATCCGTTGGCTGACGTTTCTTCTCACTTTGCAGGCTAAAGCGGAAGGTGGAGCCGATGGGGCTTACCCCCGTGAAGTCGCTGCGGGCCAGCGCCGTTGTCCTCAACTGGACGGCGGAGCAGGATGCGGCCTGGATCCGGGAGGTCGAGGCCGCGAAGGGGCGCCTGCGACAATGGCAGGGGTCAGTCGACGCCGTGGTGGTTGCTGGCCTGGAGCCTGCTGTCGAGGGGTCCGAACCAGCAGAGGTAACGGTGCTCGATACGGTCGAGACGGGGCCCAGGTCGTCGGCGATGGCCGAGGCTGCCGTTGAGGTCGCGACGGGCGAGGCACCCGTCCACGACGCGGAACGGGCGGGTGCGGACGTGACCATAGAGGAGGTCGCGTCGGTGTCAGGACAGGAGGCGGCCCTGGCGAGGGGGTCGCGGCCGCAACAAGACCCGTTGGCAGAGTCAGCGGGCATGGTGGAGGGTGGGGCGGTCGAGCCCCTATCCGGAGCACCGGAAGAAGAGGCGCCGGCTCCGGAGGTGCCAACGGTCGAGGCGCGGGTACCGGAGCCATCGTCGGTTGAGGCGCCGGCTCCGGAGGCGCCGGCGGTCGTTGGTGCCCGCCCTCACCTTACCCTCGACGGCATCCCCCTGGACAAAGGAAAACAAGCGATGGGGGTCGAGGGGGGTGAGGTCGCGGATCAGGCCGATGCCTCGACGGCCGTTGGAGAGGTGAACACTACGGGCGAGGCCGGTCCTTCCGCGGGACCGGGAGATGCCCCGGCCGGGTCGTCCTCGTCGTGGCCCGACATCGCCGCGCTGGCGATAGCGCGGGCAGAGACGGAGCTGCCGAGGTGGGGGGGCCGTCCCTTCAGTTTAGGGACGCTACGAACCCCGACGCCGAGCCCATCTTTGTCTTGAGTGACAAAGATGAGGTGCACCAATGGGAATACCTCGAGGGCATCCGCCGGCATCTTGATCGGTTGCTCCAAGTGGCGTCCGGTGCCGTGCGGAGTATGGGAGATGCCACCAAGGTATGATCGACCCGTCGGCTTTCTCCGTAGTTTTCTTGGTGTCTTTTTCCCTCGGCTTTGTGACCTTTTTGGATTGCGTTCAGGAGCTGAAGGAGTACTCCCGCCGCAAGTCGCTCTTCATTCGGGATGAGAGTGGCGTGTGGGGCGCACTGTCCTAGCAACGGGTTCTGGTCGAGGAGGCCCAGAAACGGCTATCCGATCGGAACGCCGAGATGGCTGAGCTGCGCGTCGCGTACGCGGTGGTGAAAGAAGAAGCGACGCAGGCATGGGCGGCCGAGGCCGTGATGCGCACTGGCATGGACAAGGCTCGGGAGGAGGCTGCCCAGGCCCGCAGGGATCTCGAGCCCCTGTCCATGCGGGTGAAGGAGCTCGAGGAGGATGTCTCCCAGGTTAGCCTTCAGCGCGACACCCTCAACGTCGAGGTCACGACGCTGAAGGGAGCCATCCAAGAGAAGGACACAACTCTCGAGTCTGCTCGGCAGGAGATCGAGGCGCTAAAGGCAGCCATCAGTGACAAGGACAGCGCCTTCCTGGGGCTCGAGCGAACTTGCGGGGGGCTTCGCAACGAGGTCGTGGGCCTGCAGACCCACATCGAGTGTAAGTGTGATTGTCACGGCCACGACGTTGAAGGCCCCGCGTTGGGTATTAATTTGTTTGTCGTGTTTCAGAGCTGGAGAGAGAGAATCGAGAGGCCTAATCTTCTGCCAACTCCTTCCAGAGCCTCCTCGAAGCCGAGATCCGGAGGACCCAACTTCTCCAGGGCGCGATCACCACCGTGTGTGACGGTCTGGGGGTCGAGCCCGACGCCGACACTGGGGAAGATGTTCCGGGGAACTCCTTCATCCGCCGGATGGTGGCGCTGGGCCGCCTTGCCCAGGAGAAGATACGGGACGGCCTCCATCACGGTGTGAAGAGGGCGTTGGCCGTCGTCCGTTCAGGGTTTGTGTTTGACATGAAGCTCGTCGCCGAGGGTTTCATCACAGACCCGGATCGGACAGACGAGGAGAACGAGGATGCTTGCGTGGAGCTGATTGAAGCCGCCGAAGAGCCTGGAAGCCGTCTGGCCTCGCTTTTTGAAGCCGAGGTGGTTTCGCCTGCCGACGACGAGGGCCTGTGAGCCAAATCTGGGCATGAAGGCCCATGTAATGAGTTAGTATTTCGAATTTTGGTCGTGGCGGCCGCGGAGGCCTTAAAAACTCGAAACATAAATCGGTTCGTGGTTGATTTAGTTTTACTCGAGCTTTTCTTCCCTTTATCGCTCGGACCGTGTTCTCGCGTGATTTACTTAGCACGCAGCTGCACCCTTTGGCGTAAGGGAGCGAGTGGAGGTACCGTAGCCTCGGAGGCGTAAGTGATCTCGCGGCTCAACTGTCCTCGAGCTTCAGGGTGACGTTGCGGCCTTGTAAATCGTGTGAGAGCCTGATCTAAGCGACAGGGGGTATGTTCTTTTTTTAAATTTAGGAACCGTTGTTTAGATCTTCCTATCGTGAAGGCGTACATCTAAAAGGTGTAAGGGGTGAGTGGAGGTATCGTAGCCTCGGAGGCATAGGTGATGCTCCAGACTCGAGAGCCCTCTCGAACCTTAGGGTGCTCTTTCAGCGAAGTCGATCTAAGAAGCGGTTCTTAAATTTTAAAAAAGAGCATAAGTTTTTTCGGGGACCGGGGGTTCCCCTCTTGCAGCCCCCGAGGGAGGGTCGACTCTAGGAGTGCAGGGTCGATCCTTCCTCATTACGAAACGAAAGTTTGAACATCGTTGTATTCTTTATTGACGAAAAAGAAAATACAGAGCCTCGAGGCTTTTTAAGGAAAGAAGCGACGTAGCTGTTCAATGTTCCAAGCGTTGGTGAGGATTTCGCCCTTCTCGTTGGATAGCTTGTAGGTGCCCGGCTTTAGTACTTCTGCGATGATGTACGGCCCTTCCCATGGTGGTGTGAGCTTGTGCCGTCCCTTGGTGTTCTGGTTCCGTCATAGCACCAAGTCGCCGACGTTGAGGTCACGCTTGCGGACGTGTCTGTCGTGGTAGCGTCGGAGACCCTGCTGGTACCTGGCAGAATGCAACAGAGCCACATCTCGGGCTTCCTCGAGCTGGTCGAGGGCGTCCTGTCTTGTGGCGTCGTTATATCTTTCGTTGTATGCCTTCAACCTTGGGGATCCGTATTCTATATCGGTTGGTAGCATAGCCTCAGACCCGTAGACTAAGAAAAACGGAGTGAACCCCGTGGCTCGACTCGGCGTTGTTCTTAGGCTCCACAGGACCGAGGGTAGCTCGACAGCCCATCTTTTGCCATGTTTGTTTAATTTGTCAAAGATTCTGGGCTTCAGGCCTTGTAGGACCATGCCGTTGGCACGTTCCACCTGACCGTTTGTTTTTGGATGAGCCACGGCTGGCCAGAGCACTCGGATGTGGTGGTTGTCGCAGAAATCCAAAAACTTTCGGCCAATGAACTGGGTGCCATTGTCTGTGATGATACAGTTGGGGACCCCAAAGCGATGAATAATGTTAGTGAAGAAGAGCACAACTTGCTCGGACCTGATGCTGGTGATAGGGCGAGCCTCGATCCACTTGGAGAATTTGTCAATGGCGACGAGCAGGTGAGTGAAGCCGCCAGTTGTTCTTTTCAGTGGTCCGACAAGGTCGAGCCCCCAAACGGCGAACGACCATGTGATGGAGATAGTTTGCAGGGCATGTGCCGGAAGATGGGTTTGTCTCGCATAGTACTGACAACCTTCGTAGGAGCGTACTAGCTTGACAGCGTTGGAGACCGCGGTCGGCCAATAGAATCCTTGTCGGAAGGCGTTTCCGACGAGGGTTCGAGGTGCTGCGTGGTGACCGCAAGCCCCCGAGTGAAGATCGCCGAGTAGATTCCGGCCTTGCTCTTTTGTGATGCAACGTTGGAGGATACCAGTAGGGCTACGGCGGTAGAGCTCTCTGCTGTCGCCCACGATCACAAAAGTTTTGGCCCGGCGTGCGATCCGTCGAGCCTCAGTCTTATCCGAGGGGAGGTCCCCTTGGCTGAGGTAGTCGAGGTACGAGACGCGCCAGTCAGGCTCGAGGTCAGACGGTGGCGTTAGGTCTTCCACCTGCATGGCTTCAGCCCTGGTCGAGAGGGCTTCTGCCTCAGGTGGAGGGTCGAGCGACGCCCCGTCGACCCCCCCGTCGGGCCTGAGGTCGACGGATGGGTGCTGAAGGTCTTTCGTGAAGACGTCCGGTGGAACCGTGGCTCGACTGGACGCGATTTTTGCCAGTTCATCAGCGGCCTCATTATACATGCATGCGATGTGGTTGAGCTCAAGGCCGTGAAACTTGTCCTCGAGGCGCCGTACTTCTTGGCAGTAGGCTTCCATCTTGGGGTCACGGCAGCTCGAGCTCTTCATGACCTGATCGATCACGAGTTGGGAGTCGCCTCGGACGTCAAGGTGTCGGACCCCGAGCTCGACGGCGATTCTCAACCCCGTGACGAGTGCCTCGTACTCGGCGACGTTGTTAGACGCAGGGAAATGAAGCCGGACGACGTAGCGCATGTGAATCCTGAGGGGTGAGACGAAGAGCAAGCCCGCGCCTGCTCCCGTTTTCATTAATGACCCAACGAAGTACATGGTCCACAGCTCCGCCTGAAGCTCGTGGGACACCGAAGACACATTTCTCTGGATTGAGTCTGATGTTTTTTTGCCCTGAGGCACTTGAATGCAACGTCGAGGTTGCTGACCAGATCGTCGGCTTGTTGGGTTTTGACCACGATGTCGTCGACGTAAGCTTCGACGGTCGACCCAATGTGCTTCCCGAAAACATGTTGCATGCATCGCTGGTACGTTGCCCCCGCGTTCCGGAGACCGAAGGTCATCGTAACGTAGCAATACATGCCGAATGGGGTGATGAATGAAGTCGCGAGCTGGTCGGACTCCTTCATTTTAATTTGGTGGTAGCCGGAGTATGCATCTAAGAATGAGAGAGTTTCGCATCCCGCAGTGGAATCAATGATTTGGTCAATGCGTGGCAAAGGAAAGGGAACTTTCGGACATGCTTTATTTAAACCGGTATAGTCTACGCACATCCTCCATTTCCCATTCTTTTTCCTAACCAATACAGGATTAGCTAGCCACTCGGGATGATGAACCTCCTTGATGAACCCGGCCTCCAACAGTTTGTGTATCTCCTCGCCGATGACCCTGCGCTTCTCCTCATCAAAGCGACGCAGGCGTTGCTTCACCGGTTTGGATCCGGCCCGGATCTCCAAGGCGTGCTCGGCGACTTCCCTAGGTATGCCTGGCATATCCGAGGGACTCCACGCAAAGATGTCGATGTTTGCGCGGAGAAAGTCGACGAGCACTGCTTCCTATTTAGGATCGAGGGTGGCACTGATGCTCAGTGCCTTTCCCTTGGGACCAGCGGGGTCGAGGGGTATGAGTTTGACATCTTCGGCGGGCTCGAAGCAGCCGGCATGGCGTTTTGGGTCGGGAATCGTATTGGCGATACCGTCGAGGTCTGCAGCCAAGATCGCCGACTCCAAAATAGCCTCGCCGTGCTCGACGCACTCGACGTCGCACTCGTAGGCATATTCATATGAGGGCCCTACAGTGATGACACCGTTTGGGCCTGGCATCTTGAGCTTAAGGTAGGTGTAGTTCGGAATTGCCATGAACCTAGCGTAGCACGGGCGCCCTAGGATAGCGTGGTACGTTCCACGGAATCCGACCACTTCGAAAGTGAGAGTCTCCTTTCTGAAGTTGGCCGGTGTGCCAAAACAAACAGGCAGATCGACCCGCCCGAGGGGTTCCGCCCGTTTCCCTGGCACGACTCCGTGGAAGCCCCCGACGCTAGGTTGGAGGCGTGCTCTCTCGACCCCCAGAAGGTCGAGGGTCTGGGAGTAGATGATGTTGAGGCTGCTTCCGCCGTCCATAAGCACCTTGGTGAGGCGTGTGTTGGCGATGACGGGGTCAACAACGAGCGGATAGACCCCTGGGTTGGGGACATAGTCTGGGTGGTCGTCACGGTCGAAAGTGATGGCCACCGCGGACCAATCAAGGAAGCGGGGTACTGCCGATTGTACGGAGAAGACCTCGCGCCGTTCTCGCTTGCGCTGGCGCGCAGAGAGGTAGGTCGAGGGCCCTCCGTAGATCATGAAGCAGTCGTGGATCTCGGGAAATTCCCCATCCTTGTCGTCACCCTTAGGGTCCTCCTTGTCGTCCTTCTTGGCGCTGGCACCCCCGAAGTACCTGCGCAGCATGTGACAATCCTCGAGGTTATGGTTAGTGAGTCCCTTGTGGTAGGGACACGGCTCTTTGAGCATTTTGTCGAAGACGCCCCCGCCGGGGGGGCCTCGAGGTTTCTTGTGCTCGGTAGCAGCGACGAGCTCGTCGGCCGGGGCCTCGAGCTTGCCCTGCTGGCCTTTCTTCTTCTTGCAGTTGTTTCTCTTGGGGCCTCGGGTGGAACTCGCGGGATCATCGACCTTCTGCTCCCCCCTTTCCGAGTCGCCGCCAAAGATTGCACCAACCGCCTCCTCGCCGGCGGCGAAGTTGGTGACGATGTCCATCAATCCGTTGGCAGTGAGTGGGGTGTTACGGCCCAATTCTCGGACCAACTCCTTACAGGTGGTGCCGGAGAGGAAGGCCGTAATTACGTCGGAGTCGGTGATGTTGGGGAGCTCGGTACGCTGCCGGGAGAAGCGTCGGATGTAGTCTCGGAGGGATTCATCTGGTTTCTACTTGCAGCTCTGGAGGTCCCACGAGTTACCGGGGCGCATGTAGGTCCCCTTGAAATTTCCCTCGAACACCCTCACGAGATCGTCCCAGTCGTGGATCTGCCGAGGTGGGAGATCCTTGAGCCAGGCTCGGGCGGTGTCGGAGAGGAACAGGGGGAGTTGTCGAATGATGACCCGGTCGTTGGTGGCCCCGCCCAACTGACACGCCAAGCGGAAATCGGCGAGCCAAAGTTCGGGTTTGGTTTCGCCGTTGTACTTGGTGAGAGTCGTGGGGGGGTGGAACCGAGCCGGGGGCACCGTCTCACGGATTGCCTTACTGAAGACCCGAGGACCCGGGGGCTCGGGTGAAGGGCTACGATCTTCCGAGCTATCGTAGCGTCCGCCCCTGTGGACGTGGTAGCCTCGAGCCACACCGTCACCGTGCTTGCGCGTGCGGCGCTCGATGATGTTGCCACGGGTGTCTCGAGGCTCGTGGTCGTTGTCGGTGGGCTCAGGGGCCGGTGCTACCCAGTTTCGCCGGGCAGGCTCGGGGTGAACCGAGGCTTCTCTCTCCTGTCGGGAAGGCTCGAGGATCCGCTCCGAGGCTGCCTCACGTCGCCTCGAGACAGAGCTCTCGGCCTGCTGCATGGCGGCGGTCTCGAGGAGTTCTCGGATTTCATCTCGAGCCCGACGGGCATCGGGGTTTGATGGCTCGGGCATGTTGCGGAGGAGCATGGCGGCGGCGGCGACGTTCTGGCTGGCTCGGGCGAAAACCAGGGGGTCGACCGCCCGGTCCTCGTCGATGCGACGGTTGACGTCGCGAGCTCTCTCGCGAGCTCTCCTGCCAAGTGCGTGTTCCGCACGCTCACGCTCGAGGGTTTGTTGGAGTAGATCCAGGTTTTCCCGTTCCTCGTCAAGCCTGTCCTGCAACTCGCGAATCTGTTCGAGCTGCGCTCCTTGATCCGCAAGGAACTGAGGCTCGTCTCGCTCGGCAGGAAGCTCGACATGAGGTGGCGTGTGCCTTCCTTCGACTGGCTCTTCGTCTTCTGATTCCGAAGTGCTTTCAACGTCGATGTTGAAGCACTCGCGGGTCGGATCATAGGTGTCGTCAGCCGAGTCGGAGTCAGGAGCGCCAAAGTAGTAATATGACGGGGGAACGTGTGGCCGTTGCCAATCGTCACTGAGGCGGTGACGTAAAGAAGCAGTCACACGGGGCTCTGTTTTCGGTGTCTCCGTAGAGTCCCGATAATCAGAAGCCGGTGTGGATGCAACGAGGTCCAGAGTGGAGCATAGATGGTGCCCGGGGAGTTCCTCATAAGCACTCATGCGAGTGCTCACGGAGGATGCGTACACCCGGGCAACCGAGTCTAGCCCAAACGGGAATGGTGATGAAGATGTCGCTGCCCGTGCTGAAATGGATGCTCCAGACAGTGGTGTCTCATCGGACAGGGGAGCGGCGGGATTTTTCGTCGGCATGTCACCCTCAGCCAAGCTCGTCCTTCCCAAACCTTCCAAAAGGAGATCTAGGCTGGCGCCTGGCTGGGGGGTGCCGGACCGGGGGACCCCATCGCCCTCCGCGGGGTGAAGACGGTGGCTGTACCGGGCTCGTCGTCGTCGGGCGGCCCGCGCCCGCTTGGAGCGACGGTGCCGGTGGATTGCTTCCCCAGGCTGGGAGAGCTCGTAGTCCTCGTCGGTTGGGTGCCTGGGCGGAAGTAGGACCATGTCGTAGCCAGAGCCAAGCGACATGAACTCCAAACTTCTGAACCAGATCACCGTGGCCAACGGGATAGGGCGTTCGGGGTTAGCCATCCAGGAAGAAAGGCGAGAAAGCGACGTTTGCACGCAGCGTTCCCCTACCTGGCGCGCCAACTGTCGGTGTTCGGACCTGAGGGGGTCCTAAACCAACAAGTAAATGCTGCGTGTCTCTTTCCTGGATGGTGATGCAAGGAGAACACACGGGGGTTTATCCTGGTTCGGGCAAAAGAAGGCCCTACGTCCAGCGGGGGGAGATGTTTGTATTTCCTTGCACCGAGGTGCTCGTGTAGGGGTTACAAGCATGCGAGAGAGGGTGTCGAGCCCAAGTCTCAAAGAGAAAAGAGGAAAAAGGCGGTTGCTTGAGATGTCGATCTCCTGTTTTGTGTTTTTCGTTCCGTCTTCGTCTCCCCTCCGTTGAACCCTGGCCTGCCTTTTTATAGGGTGAGGGGAGGCCAAGACGACGGGGAGCCTTGAGATGATGTTTTGTCGATTCCTGTTGAGTTGACTGTAGCGACGTGCCTTGGGAATGGCCGGCCATCCCTGGACACCCTGACGTTGTGGGAGACAAGATGGCGAAATGACCCAGAGCGCCATGCCATACCGTCCTTTGAACTAAGTCGAGCGTCGAGGCTGGGTCGAGGCCGGGTCGAGGCCGGATGGATAAGGTCGAATCCCCGATATCGCGGAGAACGGGCCTTGTCTTATCCTCCCTCGAGGGTGACTGATGGTGAACAGTGCGCGGTAAGGCGGGTATAGTGACGGGTTTCACCTCCCATCACGGGATGGGCGGTAAAACAGTGAGATCTGACACGAGTATTGTTCCCACGTCGATCCTGGCCGCAGCCATGCCGGTAGGTGGTAGTAGGTAACCGCATTGAATGCTATGGCTTTTGTCCTGGGGTAGGCAAAGAAAAGGTGTCGAGGTGCTCGGTCCGGGCTCACGCGAGTCGGAGTTCTCCCTAGCGGGCGGTCGAGCCTCGCGCGGGTCGGAGCGCTGTCGAAGTACCTTGCGGCACGGGATGGGGCGCGGTCGAGGCGCCCCGTCGAGCGGGCCTCGTACGAGTCGGAGCCGGGGCGCGGTCGAGGCGCCCCGTCGAGCGAGCCTCGTACGAGTCGGAGCCGGGGCGCGGTCGAGGCGCCCCGTCGAGCGGGCCTCGTACGAGTCGGAACCGGGGCGCGGTCGAGGCGCCCCGTCGAGCGGGCCTCGTACGAGTCGGAGCCGGGGCGCGGTCGAGGCGCCCCGTCGAGCGAGCCTCGTACGAGTCGGAGCCGGGGCGCGGTCGAGGCGCCCCGTCGAGCGGGCCTCGTACGAGACTGACTGGGTACGCGGTCAAGACGGGCTATCTTTTATTGCGGTTTCGGTCGTGTTAGTTTTTTGGCGATAGGTGCGGGTACCCCGTACTGTTGGTACCGACACCATGCAACACCCTCATGTGACACCCGATGTGACACCTAAAACTTTACACCCTAAAACTAAACGAGCCTTTATTTAATGAAACTTGAAGAGGTTACTTTCCGATTTTTTTTATTCGGATTTAGTTTTCTGCAGAGTGACTGCCAGAGCACACGGCTCAGGTCACTCCTTTCTGCACGAGGCCTTATTTAGTTCCTCTCTTAAAAGTTTACACCATATCTCATCGAATATTTAGATATATGTATGGAGTATTAAATATAAACTAAAAAATAACTAGTTGCACAGATTACGAGTACTTTGCGAGACGAATCTTTTAAGCCTAATTAGTCTATGATTTGATAATAAAAGTGCTACAGTAACATATGTGCTAATGACAGATTAATTAGGCTTAATAAATTCATCTCGCGGTTTACGAATGGATTCTATAATTTGTTTTTTTATTAGTATCCGAACACCCCATGCAATATCCCCATATGACATTCGATGTGATACCATAAAACTTTACACCCCTGGACCTGTGTCCCTGTTTGTGTTTGCTTTCGCTTACCTCAGCGAGCCGCCCTGCTCACTTGAGCTTATTCAGAACTATTTTCCAGTCATGGAACAATATTTTACTCTCATAATATTTTAGCATAAACATCATTATAAGTCCATGATTTGCTAGAGCCCAGAGTCAGCAGGCCTTGTTTAGATCTAAAAACTTTTCACGAAAAAACTACAGTAAGTAATCTTGCGGCACATGCATGGAGTATTAAATGTAGACAAAAAAAACTAATTGCACAGTTTGGTTGGAAATCGCGAGATGAACGTTTTGAGTCTAATTAGTCCATGATTTGACACTCAAGCGCTACAGTACAAATATGCTAATGATGGATTAATTAGGCTTAATAAATTCGTCTCACGGTTTTCAGGCAAGCTATGTAATTAGTTTTTTTATTAGTATCCGAAAACACTTTCCGATATCGCACGAAACATCCGACGAGATATTTTCACCAAAACTTTTCACATCTAAACAGTATCTATGTGTACTGTACATGGCAGAGCCATCAGTTACAGGGATAGTGATGACTTGTCGCGTCATTTCCAGACCTCGCCGTCGCCAGCGCGCTCCCAGCCATCAGCCCGTGGGCTGTGGGTCCGTGGCCTCCAACAGCAGCCTCCCCACTGCCACGTGGGCCCAAGCACGCTTGGGCGTCAGTGGCGGAGCTACAGGGTATGCCGGGTATGCACCGGCATACCCTGCGATTCTGGCAAGTAAGCACGTATATATATATATACGTATTTTATATATATAAAAAAGAAAAACACTCATCCGCTGCATACCTGAGCGCGAGCGCCGAGCGCGAGCGAGAGGCAGGCCGCGAGCGAGCATCAGGTCCACACGGGCACGCGGCCCATGTGGCCAGCGATGGAGACGCCAATAGTCCAATACGGATCGAGGCAGCACCGCCGTATACTTCGAGTCTTCAACGCTCGACGGTTCATCTAATCATCTCTGCTCAAAAAAAATTCTAATCATCTTCATCACGATTCACGCGTCCTGCGTGGCTGCGCGCCTGGATCACTCACGCCGTCCACCGCTGTCGGTTGTCGCCCGCAGCCCGTCATTGTCCAGTGTCGTCCTCGTGACCTCGTCTCGTTCGTCGGTCGGCACTTCGGCCTCGCTCTGCCCTACGACCGCACCGGCATTTGTGATCAGAATTGTTCAGTCGTTCAGGTGAGATTCAATCCTTGTTCTTCAGCTTTTTGTAAAAAATTCATATGTACTTTAATTGCTAATTGCTTAGCGCTAAAATCATAAAATCATCCATCACGCAGTGAGGTCGAGGATTTGTCCCAACATCAAAGTCGATCTAGATTAATCTTTTGTTCAGTACTGGTATCATGTGTGATCCATAATCGCATGTGAGAGTTCAATCATGCAAGCGCAATTTATTTAATTATTTGGCACTGTGTTCTTAGTAATATTTATGCTTCTTTTGATGTACAGAAGCTACGTAGACTAGCTGAATTCTACCCAAAGGAGTTCTCAAATAATAATTTGCTCAAACTTAAATTGCAGCTTCATAATTATATTGATGACATGAGACTGGATGATAGCTTCAAAGGTCTAGACAATATTGTTGATCTCTCAGTTAAGCTTGTTGAAATAAAGAGACACAAAGTGTATGATACGGTTTATGAGCTTCTCAAATTGGTATTGCTTCTTACCTGTGGCAACGACAAGTGTTGAAAGGATATTTTCTGCAATGGTTTTTGTGAAAACAAAGTTAAGAAATAAGATGGGAGATAGTCTTTTGAATGATTGTCTAGTCACTTTCATTGAGCGGGATATTTTCTTTGAAGTTGATGAAGATAATATAATCAAGACATTTATGTCCCTTCGAATGCGTCGAATAAAATAGTCACAAGAATAGCATTGTAAGTCTCCGGTTCTCTTTTATGCATTATTTCAATTATCGGTATGGCTTTTGAACTATATATATATATACTGAATCATATTGTCAATTTTACAATTATTACCAAATTGTTGAAATAGATTTACCGAATTGTATATGAAAATTTTTTGGACGGCATAACCTTTGACAAAATCCAGATTTGCCGCTGTTGGGCGTGTTTGGATCGTGACTGACAGGCACCAAACTAAATGTCACGTCAAATGTCTACACATATATACCCTCCGTCTCAGAAAAAATATAATCCTACGATTCAAAATTTGTCTCAATAAAAATGTAATCCTACAAGCTTCTTCTACTCCCCTGCTGTATGCGGATAAAAATCAGATGCAAAGCTCACGTACGGACATTGTCTCCACTCGTTTCCTTCCAGAGACTTCCCCGGTGCTAGGCCTCTCAACCTCACGTTCCCTGGCCCCACAACCCTCATGCACGAACCTGGCCTCACGTCAGTGTGCTGCAAACCAGATACGGGAGTAGGCTGGCTGCGGGTACTGATAACTGTACCTAGGGGTATTTAGGTAATTTTGCAAGGGGTATTGGTATCCGTGCCTAAACCTACAATTAGGGAGTGTTTGGTTGGAGGAGTTAAAGTTTAACCAACATTGTAACACTTTCGTCTTATTTGACAAAAAGTTTCCAATCTTGAACTAATTAGGCTTAATAGATTCGTCTCGTAAATTACTCCTAATCTGTGCCGACATGTATGCAATTAGTCTACATTTAGTACTCCATGCATTTGAGAAAACATTGATGTGATAGGAGTTAAACTTTAACAAGTTGAAACCAAACAAGCCCTATATGTTTTTTAGACGGAGGAAGTATATATATATATATATATATAAATTAAATATAGACTATTTACTAAATTAAATATACATATTGAGGCTAATTTACTAGACGAATTTTTTAAATTTAATTAGTTTATGATTTGATAATATGGTGCTACAGTAAACATGTGTTAATGATGGATTAATTAGTCTTAATAAATTCGTCTCGTGGTTTACGGACGGAATCTGTAATTTATTTTTTTATTAGTATCTGAACACCCTATACGACACCCCATGTAATATCCGATGTGACACCAACTAAACTTTAGTCCCTGTATAAACATCGGAAGTTACATAGAGTATCGCATAGGGTGTTCGGATACTAATAAAAAACAAATTACAGATTTCGTCAGTAAACCACGAGACGAATTTATTAAGACTAATTAATTCGTCATTACACATGTTTAGTGTAGCACCACATTGTCAAATCATGGATTAATTAGGCTTAAAAAATTCGTCCGGCAAATTAGTCTCAATCTATATACTTAGTTTCATAAATAATCTATATTTAATACTCGATCTAAGAATTTGGATGTGACCGGGATATACGTGGGTAAACCAAACACCCCCGCCGCCTGGGTTCCTTTGCCTGTGCCTGGCTGATTTTCCAGTAGAGCATCCAAACAAGCCCGTATTTGATGTTGATCGCCTCCGGAGGCTTCCCTTGCAAGCTCGCTCCTGTCTCCTCCCGCTCCCGGTCCTCCGGCCTCCGGAGGCTTCACTTGCAAGCTCAACTGCCAACTCGCTCCTCCCGGCGCCGCGGAAGGAAGAGGATTTCTAACCCTTAAACCCTAACACGCGGACCAGCTCCAAGCCTCCAACAATGCAGTCGTCGTCTGGCCAGCAGCCTCCGCGGCTCTCGGCGGCGGTGTCTGCGGAGCTGGCGCGGCTGGAGGCGGAGGTCAGGCAGGCCGCGGACCCGCTGGCGCGCCCCCGGCTCGCGGGGCTCGGTGACGCCGCCGCGTCGCGGGTGCTCCGTAAGATTTGGGAGAATCGGCGCGGTGTCAAGAGGCTGTCCGCCTACATCATGCGGATGGTGGAGAAGGAGGCGACGGAGAGCAACGCCGCGGCGATCCCCGCCGCCGAGAGCTCCGTCCCCTTACGCAGCGCCATCCAACGACAAGGTCTCGCTGCTGGATTTGTCTGCTGCTCTTGTTTGTCTGTGTTCAGTTTTGCTGCTGGTGTTTCGTTCAAAAAAAAAGTTTTGGTGCTGGTGCTCCACTGCTCCGTGCTTAGGTCTTGTTTAGATGCACTTCAAAAGTTGAAATTTTTTCACTCTCTCTTCATCACATCAATCTTTGGACCCATGTATGAAGTAGTAAATGTAAGTAAAAAAATAACTAATTATACAGTTTAGTTGAAAATCACGAGATGAATCTTTTGAGTCTAGTTGGTCCATGATTAGACAATATTTGCCAAATAAGACGAAAATGATACTATTCATCGGGTTGAAATTTTTTCAGCGTCTAAACGTGGCCTTAGTTGTGGTGCTCGACTGCTCGCCGCTAGCTCTTTGTCAGAAAATACTCTGTTTGCCAGTTGCTCGACCGTTTTCCTGGATTCCCGCCAAGCAATACAAATGCTTTGACCCTGCCTGCTGTTCATGCTCTTCTTTCTCGTGTTAGGATTTTGGTAACTGCCGTGATTGATTTCGTCCCTCCAACCTTTCCCCGGTTAATTTGCAGTTTTGCACACGTCATGTGTCGCATTACGCTGCATGCCTTCTTTCTTACAAGGAATCATGAACTCTCTTGTCAATCAGAGGATTCCGTACCGGATCCACTGTACTGCGGTGATGTTCCGATGGAGGATCAGAGCCCTAATGACGAAATACATTCTATTACAAGTGGTTTTCAAGAAATGGTTGGTCCATCAGGAAGGGTAGGGATGGCAACACCAACTTCTGTTGCTGCTGGGGATTCTTTGAGAGCAACAGCAAGCCCTCAGATGTTAACACTGGGGGAGATGGAAGAGTTTGATCGAATTTTCCTGATACTTGTGTACCTTGCAGAGTAAGTCTTCATTGGCTTTATTTTTTACCCTACATATTTGGATCTAATAACCTGATGTTTTCCAACTTCAGCAGAGGAGTTCTGTGATTGATCCAGTTATCTTATATATGGAATAACAGACCTAAAATTGAATTAGCTTTTCTCTTTAGGCCTTGTTTAGTTGAATTTTTTTTGCAAAATGACACTGTAGCAAATTTCGTTGTTATTTGGCAATTAGTGTCCAATCATAGTCTAATTAGGCTTAAAAGATTCGTCTCGTCCATTTCGTCTAAACTGTGTAATTAGTTTTAATTTTTATCTATATTTAATGCTTCATTTATGTGTCCAAAGATTCGATGTGACGGGGAATCTGAAAAATTTTGTAAAATTTTTTGGGAACTAAACATGGCCTTAGTGCAATTGTGGCCATATCTTCTTATTAACAGTTTCTTAAATGTGTTACTTAAATGTGTTACTTTTCTCCTTTTTTTCCTCTATCTTTGTTACCTCTAATCCATCTTGCCTCATTATTATTCGTATAGCAAGAAACTGGAGGAAGTAATACAAGATATAAATTATATAATGTATCTAAAGTCACTGCCCATGGATTCCTTCGAGCCAGAAATCTGGAGCAGATTTGGAAGCAAATATATACCAGCATCAGATAGAAGAAAAGTAATACATCGCGCTTCAACTTTTGTTGCATTTCTCGTTATTTTTCCCATGTCAGTCATATGCTGCATCTGTACACATACATATACAGCTTGTTATTTCATTACAGATTCTCAAGTGTCACAATCTTTATTATCTGGAACTCAATAGACATATGAAGCCATGCAGGACATGTTTTCAAGAAAAGTTGTTGCATGTGCATCTGTAGCATAGCCATACAATATTTTTCAATTAGAAGAGAAGTTCTTTGAATTTGGCATTTAATTAATTAAAATCCAATATACTAGCTCAGGTACATTCATCTGTTTTTTTATTTCGAAAAGGTTGGTAACTTGGTATTTTAGTATCTTGTAGAAAGTTCACATCACCTTTTGGCTTATAAGTGATCACCTTTTGCCTTATAAATGTCTTCATAGCTAACAAAATAAATCGGTGAAATTCTCATTTATTTCAAGAACATATGCTTATGACACTTCGCATTTCGGAATTTGCAGTCATTTAAGTGTTGATATATGATTAATAATTTACTAAAAAACCAAGGACATCGTCAGCCATTGATACTAGCGTAGGCACAATAATGCCATAATGGATTTTCTTTTTTAATAGAAGAATGTTGTCTTGGTATGGATGTTCCTATTTTAAACTTTTAGCGTTGTGCATCTCCTAGCATGTAGGTTCAGCATTAATGCATGAGTAAGGTAGTCTGGGACTCTGGGTTTTGATGTGGATGCCTCAGTACAGAATGCTCGCAGCTATCTCATAGAACTACTCCCTCCGTTCCCTTCGAAGTGTCGCTCGGGAAGCGTGTTTGTGAGGGAAACATAATTTTCTAGAGACATATATTAAGGGACCGAGGGAGTATTTGCTTACTGATACATGCAGAACCTTGATTGGGACCCAGATGCTCAAAAAAAAAAACCTTGATTGGGACCCAAGCAAACCAAGACAGTACTTCTGCAATGTTGAGCAAAGGCATGGTGACTTAGGGCTGGTTTAGATGTCTTCCAAATTTCAAATTTTTATATTTTTTCTCCATCACATCGAATCTTTAGACACATGCATAGAGCATTAAATATAGATAAAAAATAACTAATTGTACAGTTTGGTTGTAAATCACGAGACAAATCTTTTGAGCCTAATTAGTCTATGATTAGACACTAATTGCTAAATACAAACGAAAGTGCTACAGTAGCCAAATTCTAAAAAATTTTTTGCATCTAAACACCCCCTTAATAACAATTTTTAAGGTTGGCAATATTCATATTCTCTTTTATTAGTGCTTCCCTGCGATAATCTTTTGTACTGCCATGCTCTCCAATTTATTTCATACTTATGTTTGGAGATTGGGTTGGGGCCTACAGGTGCAAGCAACCTGTTTTGTGGAAGTGCAAGGTCCTGTTTAGTTGCTAGAAATTTTGCAAAATTTTTCAATATTCCTCGTCACATCGAATCTTTGGACGCATGCATGAAGCATTAAATATAGATAAAAAATAAAACTAATTACAAAGTTTAGACGAAATGGACGAGACAAATCTTTTAAGCCTAGTTAGACCATGATTGGACACTAATTGCCAAATAACGAAATTTGCTACAGTGTCATTTTGCAAAAATATTTTGCATCTAAACCGGCCCCAAGATTGTATGTTCCAAAAAGGCCTAAAATTCATAGACATAGTACATGAAAGCTCTCATTGTGAAATCGGTTGTAGGGAGGAGAAGGAATTCCCCACGAACTATTCATGCACACATCATGTACTAAAAAGGAAAAGAGGCCAGCCTATGACTAGGAGGAACTGTTTACAACTTGTCATGTTTTGGTTTGTAGTACAGCACATGATTTTTGTAATACAATACTTTGCTGGTTAAATGACACCACATATTCTATTCCTCTTTATTTTTTCCCAAATAGTTCTTCCTAGAACCATACATCTTACACCTTCATCAAGATGAATATTACACCAAAACTGCATCCCTATTCGCATTGGAAGTGTGGGACGGTATGCACAATGATTAAGCAAAAAGTTATGGAACCAATTTTGTTGTTGGATCGTTATTGTCATAGCATCTCTTGGTTCATCCTCAACAGTTAAAACAGTACAATTTTTTTTTGAAGGTAAACAGGAGGGGCAAAAGCCCCCTACTGTGCTTTTTATTGAAATTGAAAAACAGTACAATTTAACCACACCAGTCAAATTTTGAACTATTGCATTGCAAAAAAGGACTGGAGGGTCATGTTTGAATGTCATTTCTTTTGTACAGATTGAATGTTGGAATATATTCATGATCTAATATTCAATTGTAGTTCACTTTTGCTTTTATGTGTACCATCTTCAACGTTGTTGGTAAAACGCTTAATCTTTTGTTATTGAGATCAGATTTCATCATCTTAAATTTCTTTATTAATGGCTCATGTTAGGTTCCATCTCTAGTCCACCTCAACTTGCTCGAGACTAAAAGACTTTGTTGCTTTATTTTTAATTTCTGCAGCCCATTGGAGCTGACTTGCCCACTAATTTTCATTTTCTGCATTGAACTTCAATATCAATGTTGTTATGACTTTATATTGTTTATTTGGATTTAGGGACCATATTTTGACAATACAAGAACTCATCTACAAAAGGTTGTTGGTGATGATAATGTTCTTATTGTGAAGTTTGCTGATATACCTGAGCTTATGAATAGTGCCGACAACTTTGGTACATACGGGATGTTTTGCCACCAGGTGGCTGAAGATGGTATCCTTTTGGGTCTCCGCCGGTACAGATTTTTCAGTAAGTTTTTTTTGGGCAAATTTATAATTTATTTAGATCTATTTTCAAGGAAAAAAACATACTTAGGCCTTCTTTAGATGCCATCCAAATTCCAAGTTTTTTCACTCTCTCTCCATCACATCAATTTTTAGCCGCTTACATGGAGTATTAAATATAGGTAAAAAAACAACTAATTATACAGTTTAGTTGAAAATCACGAGATAAATTTTTTGAGCCTAGTTGGTTGGTCCACGATTGGATAATATTTGCCAAATAAGACAAAAGTGGTACTATTTATCAGGTTCACTTTTTTTACAAAGTAAACAAGGCCTTAATTGCCGTTAACATATTTAATAGACCACTATCATGCATGCACACTGAAGTCAGATTGCAGCTTTCAGAAATGAGTTAACATTAAGGCTCAGCCCTTGGGCTGTTACAGGTGGCGGGAACTCTACCAAGACTACAAGCGGGTAAAGAATCTCATCCATCGGAAACAGTGCTTTTGGTTGCTGGCATCCTGGGCCTGGTTTAGTTTCGGATTCAGGCGTCCTAAATTGTTACGGTGCGTATTAAATGTGTACGGTAGCAATTTGTTTGTATTTGATAAAAATTGTCTAAACTTTGACTAATTAGACTCAAAATGTTCGTCTCGTAAAGTACAACAAAACTGTGCAATTAATTTTTAATTTTATCTACATTTACTCCATGCATGTGCCGGCATTTTGATGTGATGAGAATCTTCTTTTTTTGCATAGTAAAATTTAGGGTAAAAACTGGGAACTAAACAAGATCCTGATGTGTCTTTCTGCTGTGCCTGCAGATCCTGTACGACGCTGAGGACTTTGACGCGAGCCCACGGAGCCACTTGGAACTTTTGAACGAGGCCGCGCGATATACCAAGTGGTCTATGAGCGTGCGATGGTCGGCAACGAGGTGAGCAAGTGCGGGTTCGCGTGGAAGGTGGCCGGCCGTGCCCTGTGCGAGCTCTACCTATTGAAGCACGGCGGCGAGAGGGTCACCTGCCTGCGCTCCGTTCTTGAGGATGCTTTCAAGAAGTACCGGGCGTAGCATTGCTGCATTAAGCAGATAGGATGGTGTGACTGTGATGTATGTGTGTATGTATAGTACGCTATATGTATCGCTGGTAAAGTGGTAGGAAATGCCGATCCATGTGTTGCAGCGGTAGTGATTCGACACCGTCTCGGCATCTCTGCCACGGTTCCACCAACCCGAGCCCGACTCCTTTTCTCTTGGGATTGAATTGATCTGATCTTTTTTTAGGAGAAGAGAAGAGGAGAATCTGATCTGATCTGATCTTCTGATCTTGTAAATAAAAGAGGAGTTGTGAATGGGCCTGTGGTCCAGTGGTAGGGCCGTTAGTGGGACGCTACCCAAACCTTGGTGATCGCACATTTTCTAAAATTTTTCTAAAATTTTCAAGTAGCGTTTGGTGGTACTACGCGTTTTCTGCGCACCGGAGGCATTGCCTCCCAATCTCTTATTTGCATGTGTACGGATGCTCACGCGTATGTGAGTGTGGAGTACGTGGGTGTGTGCATCTAAAGTTGTACCGGATAAAAAAAAAGAGGAGTTATCTCAACGAAGCCCAATTCGTATTCTCCCTTGACGCTCACCGCAAGGGTTTGAGGGAGGGACAAGGCTTCTGGCGATGCGATTGGTGCTGATGGGTTGTGCCGCCGCAGCTCTGCAGCCGTGTGCGAAGGAGGGTTGGAGATGCGCCAAGCTTTTCGTCCCGCGGCCATGCGTAACGTTGAGGTGAGGAACTGATGAGGACCGACCGAGGAAGCTTGCTTTTAAGTTGTCATGCAATTGAAGCCTTGATCTTAAACTTCATCTCAGATATCCGTGCGTAGACAAATACCCCTTCGGATGTACTTGTGGGGATTGGGATTTTATTTCTTTTTTTGCATTATATATGTGTGTGAAATTGGGAGGCAAGGATCGCCATTGTCATCATGTGACAAACTTGTAGAGCCAGACCGAGAATCTAGCAATTTTCTATTTGATAGATAGATACGATTGCTATGTCCATAGATCTCAATGATTGTTTGTAGCTATAAGTTTTCTATTAAAACTTTATGCATGTATGTATCCACATTGATATCTTATATCTTATATAAGTTGAAATCAATTAGGCTGTGTTTAGTTGCTGAAAAGTTTTTGGGAAAAATGTCACATCGGATGTTCCGTGCAATGTTGGAAGAGGTTTTTGAATACTAATAAAAAAATTAATTACATAGCTTGTCTGAAAATTGCGGGACAAATTTATTAAGTCTAATTAATTCGTCATTAGCATATTTGTATTGTAGCACTTTAGTGTCAAATCACAGACTAATTAAGCTCAAAACGTTCGTCTCGCAATTTACACGCAAACTGTGTAATTAGTTTTTTATTTCGCCTATATTTAATACTACATGCATGTGCCGCAAATTGCGTTACTATAGTTTTTCGTGAAAAAATTTTAGATCTAAACAAGACCTTATACTAAATCCAAAATCATTTGTAGTTTTGGTTTTGACACATACACAGCGTGCTATAACATTGCTTTTTTCACTCATAGTTAAGTCTTCAGCGCGTGAGGAAAGCGACGCTCCTCCATCTGGCCTCGCGTCCTTCAGCTACAGTAGCAACACGGTAACACCGACATAAACACTGTTTATTCAGAATTTTACAGCGCATAAGGTAACACCGACGTAAACAAGTGCCGGCTAAGAAGGATACTTTTCGGTATTTAGGGTCGATGCTACAAAAGAATAGAGACATTGATGAAGATGTTAGATATAAATTTTTCAGCCGGCTGGTTAAAATGGCGTCAAGCTTCTGGCGTCCTCTGTGACAAAAGGGTGCCTCAGAAACTGAAAGGTAAGTTCTATAGGACGGCAATTCGCCCGACGATGTTATACAGTGCTGAGTGTTAGCCTACAAAAAGGCGACATGTCCAGCAATTGAGTGTAGCAGAGATGCGTATGTTACCAGCACTGTTTATACGAGGAAAACACTGGTCATCAAAAAAAAATTTAAAATACTCCTTGAACCCTGTTCAGCATCTTTAGGCACTATTCATGTCGCTTTTACTGTTCACACAAATACATGTCTAGGCACGGCGGAGCGCGCCTTACCGTCTTAGCAGGTTTAAACAAGTATCAGTAACTAAGCATCTTTCAGTACATATCGTTTTTCATTCACAGGTTCAAACAAATACTGAGACTACCCGCAGTGGGTACTCTAAAGCGATACTCTAAAGCTTTAGAGTATGAATATAGAGTAAAAACTGCTGCACTGGGTACTCTAAAATGATACTCTATCCTTTCTCTTACTCTATATTTAGAGTGGTGCAATGCTTACTCTATAGTGGGCAGTGGCGGGCCCCACTAGCTAAACAAAGGAAAAATGCTATAATTCACAAGCCAAAAATCCAAATTAAATTTCGATTGCACCATTAAATTTGTCTCAATAAATCCTTCAAAACTAAATCATACATGGATATATTTAGATAAAGTGACAAGTGGGTCACACGGTGGATAGAGTGGATAGAGGATGATATAGAGGATGGATGAGTGCGGAGAGTTAAGTATAGAGGAGAGAATCTTGCTGATTAGGACATATAGAGGATGAATATAGAGGTCTATGAGCGCGGATAGCCTGAGGTACCTATTAAGCAGTAAAGTTTGTAGTTCGCAAAGGAACCGCATGCAAGTCGTGTTGGCATTATACATTCATACTGGTGCTCACACTATATATATTAATTTTTGTTCAAGGCTAAACTTTGGACGGTCTAGCCGATTAAATTAAGAATAGTGGGGAGCTGAATGAATCTACTGGTAGTGATTTTCAGGGCTGAAATTAGATGCTCTAGACAAGTAAATTAAGAAGAAAGAGGATCTCAATTGATTTAAAACAACTGGGTTTTGGCTTATTTACAAACCTAATCAAATAGAACTAAATTAAGAACAAAGGGGTTCTCGATGATTTAAAACAATTGGGATCTGGCTTATATATATATATATATATATATATATATATATATATATATATATATATATATATATATATATATATATAGGCTAGGAGCAGAATGATGATTCTTTACCTTCTGGTTTCCCACACCCTTGTCTTTGAAACCAGTGGCCGGGCTTAAGGACGGCGGCTGCTGCCTCCGTGTTTGTCAACTCGATTGTGGCAAAACATATTCTTCAGTGTATTTGATGATTTCTCATATAGTAGTTTCGATTGTCGATTTGGCATCTATGAATTTTTTCCTTATACTGCTTACATTTTTCTTCCTTTTATCCTGCACCCCCTTTGGTAAAGAATGTGTGTTTGCTTGAAGTTGTTCTTTTTGCTACACAAGGAAAACGAGTGCAACAAATGCAAATGATTCTGGTTCGCAAATCCTAGTTGGATCGTTATTCTACATTTGTATATATTAATTAAAGTCCTTGGTGCAGGCCTGGCGACGTTTTTCAACTGAAGGAATAAAGGGCACTAACCAAGAGAAGCCACTAATGGAACACAAAACTGAGGGTATTCTTCGTATGTGGTGGCAATGGTGAGTGCACATGAATATGTAATGCTCACTTGTATTTCGTATGTTAGGAAGCATGATATTTTCAGCTGCTCTACATATTCAATCAAAATTTTTTGCCTGTTGTCACAGGACCTTTAAGAGTTGTAATAAATATAATCATGACACTAGTACTTTACGAAATTCACAATCATGGTGTTGTTTAGCACAAATGTTTTTGTATAACTGTTATACCTCAATGCTAGCCTAACCAATGCATCATTTTTTTTTCTTCTCTCCCTCCCTTCTAATAGGTCTCGGGACCACGTGAAGAATGACATGCAAGGGAAACAATTCATCTTATATCTATTACTTCTGCAACAGGATTATGCTATGTGTTTTTCACCTGTCGGGCGATCCACCAAAGTGTGGCAAGATGCATTGATAATCATCACTCTGGTAGGATGCCAATGGCATTCTTCATGGTCCCAGCCTTAAGGCCCTTGTGCCTTAAGCCCTGAAGCCTGAAGAGCGGCCTGGAGAGCGTATGCTACTCTGTGCCGACGACTTTGAGGCGAGCCCAAGGCCGGTGATACTCTGATAGTACTACGCCTCCTTTGGATGTGTAACTTGCAAGCCTTCAAGTAATAATAATTCACCTGCGTTAGGGCTTGTTCGGTTGTTTCGGATTCATGGCCTGGAATTATTCCTGGCTGGAATGATTGTGTAATTTGTATGACAATTCATCAACTGGATTGGTTCCTGCCTCCATTCCGGAATAACCAAACGGCCCCTTAAGCAGAGACGTGATTGTGATTTCTACATGCGTATGCGTATACTACGCTGGTAGGAGATTGTCGATCGATGTGTATGCATTTTGCAGCTAATCTGATGATAGCACTAGTGTTATAACAAAAGACAAAGAATAGAATGATGATCATGAAGCAAAGTCAGAATCAGCCGGTAGAGGTTGTTTGGCTCAAAAACGCACCATATGGTTTTGATGTCGTGTCACGCCTAAGGACGGACCTTTTCTTCTCTTTTTAATCTTCGTCTCAACCGTACTCTTTTCGTTCCAAAATAAGTATACTTCTAGGATTCTTAAAGGAGATCAATATTATTATATTAAAATCACATATTTAATCCTATCAAAAGCTAATTTGACATGTAACGATTGCACCTTGAAAGAGAGAAAGTAAAAAACTATTAGATAGACCAATCCATAAATATACACCTATCTATTTATTTACCATCTAAAAAAGAGAGGGCGCCGTGCACATGATTTTCGTGTGCGTGCTCCTTGATCGAAGTCCGCCCGCGGAAGTCTCTAGCCAGGCCCTCTTCGGTACCATGTTCGCTTGGATTCTTCCTCCTCGCAACGGCGATTGGACAAGCGGGTGAAGAGCTGCCATTTGGAAAACACGAGCTGCTTGCCGAGCGCTCGCCCTCCCTCCGGACCTCCATGTCGCCCGCCCGCTCCGCCCGCTCGTCGCCGGAGCTCCTCCCGCCCGTAGCTCCACCGGTCCGGTGTTCCATGCATGCCACCCGCCCACAGCTCCTCGAGCCAGTCTCACGCGCCCGGGCCGCCCCTCACCTCTGCGCGAGCCACGCGACGGGCCTCTCTGCTCGACCCTCCCAGCAGTGCCGCCCCTCCCCTCGCGCGAGCCGCCCCTCTCCCTCCTCGCCTGGACCTCTTCCCCCTTGCCTGGAGCACGGCGAGCATGGCCGGATCTGGGAACTGCTGCGTGGATTTGAAGAAGAAGGACCGAGATGCAAAGAGAAACTTTTATCTGGGTCTAATTGCAAGAGACTCATAGGAATAGTAGTAAATAGTGCAAAGCAGTTTGAGAGAAGTCCAGGGTTCCCCGTGCAAAAATGTCCACCAAAAATAATCGGGACAACCAAACGCCTTAGATTCTACATATCGTGACTTATCAGATAATCCTGCTCAGTATATAAGCGAGACCAAGATGAGCTGAACCAAATAGGGTCTACGACAAATAAGGATCAGTCTCGTCTGCTCCTCGACTCCTCTGCGTTAAAAAACCACCCCGCCCCGCACGCCCGCCGCCCCCACCGAGTCCACCCCAAAATACGAATTGTTCCGGATACAGATTCGTTCCATGGTAGCTATGCTTTGCCCAAGCATTCCCAGCGCAGCGCTATGGAGACGGCCGGCTACTACTCTGCTTTGCCTGGCGCTGGGAGGATGGGGACAACGTCTACTACGTCGACAACAATAACAGCTGCTTTAGCGAGGGCATCACCTCGGCATGGTCGCCAACCCGGTGGCACGCCGTCCGCGGAGGCGCTCCAGCTCGACGTCATCTCCGACACCAGCGTTGGCGCCGCCGTTCGCAACGTGCTGGCGCCAAGGTAATAAATAGCGGCCGTAGCGGCCGCAATTGCACCCGCAATAGCGGTAGCAGTCCATTACCGCTACCGCTACGAGGTAGCGCTCTGAACTTTGCATCCTGGAACTTTGTGACCGTAATTCTGAATAGCGGGCCGATATTGCGGTCGCAATTGCACATAGCAGGCCGTAATAGCATGAAAGCAAATATCCCTAATTAGTCCAGCCCACTATGACTCACACCCTAAATTAAAATACTCATGCATTGGCTGTGAAACTTAAAATTATTCATGATATATGTACTTAAAATTATTTATACTCATTATTCATGATATATGTACTTAAAATTATATGGGACTATCGGGTGCCGCTATTGGAACTTATCGTCCGCAATATCGTCCGCTATCCGCAATCCGCTACCTCGACGTCAATCCGCTACCAACCCGCTATACGCTATTTATTACCCGCCATACGCCGGCGTCCGTAGCCTCCTCGTCAGTCACTTAGCCAACATCAAGAAGTTATTGGCACCAGCCCTGAAATCCGAGACTGGTAAAACATGGGTGCCCCATTTTCTTTTCCGTGCTCCGCCTTAGTGCCCTTATGAAGGTGGCGAGGAGTCTTAGCCTATAAACCAAACTCCAGGAAACACTCAATTGCCTGACGTCTCAACTGTAATGGTGAACTCTATGACATATGGGTTTCAAAAGAAGAAAAAGAAAAATAAAATTCTAGCTTTCTTTTCTTTTGTACGCGCCGGACCCTCCACAGGTGTGGAGTAGTGCCTAAAAGCCAGCGAGTCGCACAAAGTAGATTTTGACATCACGCCTGTAAGGTCACAGCGTGTAAGCGCAATGAAGCATCACTAGGGGCCCCATGTGATATATTAAAAAATGGTAAAGCTGCCGCTCGTTGCTTGCTTCTCATTGAATGGCAATAGAACTCTAGCCTTAAAAAACAATTTTTTGATGAAGATGACACTGGTGCCTGTACTTGAGTTCCTAGTTTTGCAAATGCAAGCTTCGGTGGCTGCAGTGGTGTGAGTGGTGCCCGAACCTTTTTTTTTCTTCGGAGCATCACTTAAGCTACACAGCGGAGAAGGCTTAATGTCAAACGTCTTAGGCCCTCCACTGTGTGGAGTGGTGTCTAAAAAGCCAGCGAGTCGCACAGAGTAGATTTTGCATCACGCTTGCAAGGCCACAGCATGTGAGTGCAATGAAGCATCGCTAGGGGGCCCAAGCGATATATTAAAAAATGGTAAAGCTGCTGCTCGTTGCTTGCTTCTCATTCCAGCGAGTCGCACAAAGCAGATTTTGGCATCACGTCTGTAAGGTCATAGTGTGTAAGCGCAATGAAGCATCACTAGGGGCCCCACGTGATATATTAAAAAACAGTAAAGCTACCGCTAGTTGCTTGCTTCTCATTGAATGGTAATAGGACTCTAGCCTAAAAAACAAATTTTGAGGAAAATGGCACTGGTGCCTGGACTTGATCAGTTCTCAGTTTTGCAAATGCAAGCGTCGGTGGTTGCAGTGGTGTGAGTGGTGTTGAACCTTCTTTTTTTTTTTTCCTTCGGAGCATCACTTAAGCTACACACCGGAGAAGGCACAACACCAAATAGGAGCACCCCGCTTACCGCTTAATGTCAGACATCTTAGGCCTCCATAGTGTGGAGTGATGCCTAAAAAGCCAGCGAGTCGCACAGAGCAGATTTTGACATCATGCCGGCAAGGCCACAACATGTGAGTGCAATGAAGCATCGCTAGAGGCCCCACACGATATATTAAAAAATGGTAAAGTTGCTGCTTATTGCTTGTTTCTCATTGAATGACAATAGGACTCTAGCCCTAAAAAGCAATTTTTGAGAAAGATGGCACCAGTGTCTATACTTAATCCGCTCTTAGTTTTGCAAATGTAAGCATCGGTAGATGCAGTGGTGTGAGTGATGGCTAAATCTTCTTTTTTCCTCTGGGAGCATCACTTAGGCCTTGTTTAGATGCGAAAAGTTTTTGGTGAAAATGTCACATCGGATGTTTCGTGCGATGTCAGAAGGAGTTTTCGGATACTAATAAAAAAACTAATTACATAGCTTGCCTGGAAACCGTGAGACGAATTTATTAAGTCTAATTAATCCGTCACTAGCACATTTGTTACTGTAGCACTTTAGTGTCAAATCACGAACTAATTAGACTCAAAGCATTCGTCTCGCAATTTATACGTAAACTGTGTAATTAGTTTTTTTATTTCGTCTATATTTAATATTCCATACATGTGCCGTAAGATTTGATGTGATAGTTTTAGGTGAAATTTTTTTGACGTAAATAAGGCCTTAAGCTACACACCTGAGAACCTTAGGCCATGTTTAGTTGCCAAAATTTGGCGCCACTAAAATTACTATAGCGTACTGTAGTATTTCGTTTGTATTTGGTAATAATTATCCAACTATTAGGCTCAAAACGTTTGTCTCGCAAAGTACATCTAAACTGTACACTTAATTTTTGATTTCGTCTATATATATATATAGTACTCCATTTATATACCGCAAGTTTGATGTGACGAAAAATCTTCTTTTTACGTCGTCCAAATTCTGAATTTTGGTGCTAACTAAACGAGGCCTTACTTTACGCGCGCCTTTGCTTTGAAAAAGGCCTTACTTTACCCACTGACGAATTGGATGCCGCTTCTTTTCGGCCCGTCGCATTTGTTGATCCCCTCCCCCTCCCCTTCCCCTTCCACGGCACAGCCGGACGGCCGAAAGCTTCCCTCGCAAGCCTCTCCTCTTCTGCCGTCGCCGCTTCTCGCGGCGGTCTTCCTAATCCCTAAACCCTAAACCTCTCCGGCCTCGGAGGAATGCAGTCCTCGCCGGGGTGCCCGGCGCCCCTGCTCCCGAAGTTGTCCGCGGAGCTCGCGCGCCTTGAGGCGCAGCTCGGGCAGACCGCCAACCGGTGGGCGCTCGCCCGCCTCGCGGAACTCGGCGACGCCGCGGCGGCCAGGGTGCTCCGGGCGGTCGCCGAGACCGGGACCCGGGTGCGGAGCCTGTCCGCCTTCATCAACCACCACGCCAAGCAGGAGGCCATGCAGCGCAACGCCGCGGGGATCCCCACCGCCGAGAGCGCCGCCTGCTGCAACGGCCCCTTCGCCCGCGCTTCACAAGGTGTTTTTCGAAACCATTCTCCGTCGCTCTATGAGCCGTACCGTTTTTTCCCCAGCAATTTTTTTATGTATTTTCCCCAGCAATTGCTATGATGCATTGATGCTATGCGGTCACTTGTGGAAACTGCATTTTTTTTTCTGTGCTTTTCCCCTTGTAAGCAACGCTTGTTTTGGTGCTTTTGTGTCTGTATTTTTTTTTTAAAAAACTCTGTTCACTTAACTTTTGGACACGTCTCCCATTGTTTCTCTGTTCTCGTAATTTTTGAGTTCTCTTTCTGATGCCGAGATAACCTGCAACATGCTGCTGTGCGGATCACAATTATAACTGCATTTATCCTTTGAGTGTCTGCTCCTTCTTTTTTTCAACTACCCTTTAAGTATCTGATCGTGCGACATACCTCGTGAGACATACCTCAGATAATATTTGCTCTTGTAATTTACCGGCATGTTTCCCATCATATTGCTTCTCTTCTTCCTAATCATCAAGTTATCTGTCATGCAGAGGATTCCATATCAGGACCATTCTACAAAGACGGCGTGCAAATGGAAGTTCAGAATCAGAGCCCCAATGGTGAAATGGCATTTGCCCGTTCAAATCAAGCAAGGATGGAGCCTGGGAGCCCTGTGCGTCAGATGCCTTTCAGGTCGCAGTACCACGAGAGCCCTGTCAGGACAAATGCCTGTGTTGTTCCAGACCGTGTTGAAACGGAGGTTGAGAGCCCACCGGGTTTGGACTCTCCTGGCTTGCAGAATCAGTCCCCATTCGCAGTTGTGGCTTCTCCAATAGCAAATCCTGGAGGAATGGGCGTTGGGTGTCTCGGGTATCACATGCCCAATAGTCCTGCCCGGGTTCTCACCCCAAGCCCTGTTCGCAATATTACAAGGCGTATCCAACAAATGGATGGCCCATCAGGAATGTTAGGGGTTGCAATGCCACCTTCGGTTGCGGCTGGGCATGCTTTGAGGGCAACACCAAGCCCTCTGATGCTAGCACTGGGGGAGTTAAAAGAGTTTGTTCGGATATTCCTCATATATGTGTACCATGGAGAGTAAGTCTTGATTGGCTTTATGTTTTTCTCTCCCTACATAATTGGAACAAATAACTTACTGCTTTGAACTTCACTACAAAGTCTTGATCATCTGATCCATTTATCTAATGGAATAATGGACCAACAGGAAACTATTTTTTTTTCTTTAGCTTAATTGCTGCCATGCCTTGTTCTATTCTTATGCTATCTTTGTTAGGCTCTAATCCATCTTGCCTGCTTATATTCCTATAGCCAGAAGATAGAACAAGTACTAGAGGATGTAAGTTATATAAGGCATTTGAATTCACTGCCCATGGATTACTTCGAGTCAGAAATCTGGAACAAATTTGGAATGAAGTATGTACCAGCATCAGATAGAAGAAAGGTCATATATCACACTTGAACTTTTGTTGCTTTACTCATTTTTTTTTTCCTATGATGTTAATCACTGTCTGCAACTGTACACATAAATATCCATTTTTTAGTTTCTTACATATTCTCAAGTGTCATGATCTTTATTATCTGGAACTGGTTAAATATATGCAGCCATGCAGGACATGTTTTCATCAAAAGCTGTTGCATGTGTGTTTTTAGCATAATCATCCAGTTTTTGCCAACTTATAATAGTTCTTTAAATTTGGTATTTAATTACTTTAACTGAAAGACAACATACTAGCATGGTCATGCCATACTGCATCTCCCATTATTTTGAAAAGAATGCTATTTTAGTATCTTCTAGAAAGTTTACACATGTTTTGGACGTCTTCATGAATAAGAAAAGAAACCAGTAAATTGTTTGTTTATTTGAAGAAGCATGATCAATAATGTTTTTGCCATATGAGTATGCCTGAGTCAAAAGCTGTAAGTGGTTTGTGCATCTCCAACAAATCTTTGTAGACTCTTTTAGTATCAGCGTTGATGACTATCAAAGAATGTTAGCATTCAATATATTTGTAATTCTGAGTCATCACCTGTGCAAATTCAGCTGATGTCTGCTAGCAGATAACTTTAATATATTTGTAACTCTGAGTCACCATCTGTGTAAATTCAGTACATCTTATATTTGTTGTTGGTTTTCATTCCCTTCAAGAGGATGCTAGCAGATAACTCAGGAAAGTTTTTGCCAACTTATACTGCAGAACCTTGATTGGGACCCAAACAAGACAAGACTCTATTACTGTATTATTGAGAAAAGGGGTGATAAAATAGCAACCATTTTTAAGGTTTGTAGTTTCTCATTCTCTTCTACTAATGTCTCCCTATCCCTGTGATGGTCTTTTATCCTGCCATGTATTTCATTTTTTTTCCTTTGACCTGTCTGTTCCTTTTTCCGTTTCTACTTCTATGCATGGCTCACCTAAACAGGGTAACCGATAGAAATTCCTTTCCCCAGGACCCAACTTGTGTAGGAACTTCTACCACTCTATATACCACAACCCCCACCCCCCCAACACACGCACGCGCGCACACACACACATGTTTCTATCTATCTTGGACTTCATACATCTAACTTTGGGGGCACAGAGAAATTTTCATTGTAACATCACTTGTGAAATATTAAACACCAAAAAAGACAAGTACGTTATCGTGATCTATTCATGTGCTTGTCATTTACTCTTTCCATTCCAACTAAACTAAGTGAAAAAAGGGATAGAGCAAATTGTTGAGGAACAAAGAAAATATCTCCAAACCAACGACTCCTTTCCTTTGGCCGACTCGAAAGAATGTATCGGGAGTTGGGAGTTAGCCGTCTCATAGGAGTGGCCGCTATCTGAGTGGTACCACCCATCCTACCCTACTACCTATAGGGGGCCGTCCGCCCTACAGCCGCCTAAAAAGGAACTGCCCTAATCTTGAATAGGGATCCTACAGCGATAAAAAGAATCCCCATAAAAATACCACTAGATTGAGCACCAGTGCTTTCGTATCCGATCAAAATCTTGGCTAATTGATCGAAGTGGGTAGCTCCAGTAGACCCATAGATCATGGAACAAATTGGGTGGGTAGGCCCAACCACCACAATACATGAATAGACGCGAACCCCCTCCTTACCGTATGCGCGACTCTCACCGCATACGGTACTACCTATCCTTGTTTGGCTTGTCATACAGCACACAAATTTGATAGTGATATTGTCGGTGTAAGAAACGGCGGTCCTAGCACCAACGAAGTAATGAGTGTCTGCGCGTCGGGAGTCCGGATGGTGTGCAAGGACACAGGCGATTTATACTGGTCCGGGCCGAGAAATGCCCTACGTCCAGTGGGGGAGGAGAGTTCTGTATTATCTTACACCGAAGTGCCTGTAGTAGGGGTTACAAGCGAATGTGAGAGAGGGAGGATTTCCCAAGTCTCGTGGCGTGAGTGGAGAAAGTAGGTGTGCGCGACTCTGCTGGTGACCTCGCAAGGTCCAGAAGAGTTGCCTGCTCGTATCTTGCGCTGTGTTGCTGTGGTGGTTCTTTTCGGTCTCTATTCGGTTGGGATTGTGTCGTGTGTCCCGGGGCTCTTTGGAATGATCTCTGCATGCTCCTTTTATAGTCTCAAGGAGGTGCAGGGTTACATGATGTTGGCGTATGGTGTGACCTTGCTGATGAAGGAGTCTGGAGGTCTCGGAAGGGCCTTATCCGGCGGCGACGTGGCCTGTGCTGTGGAGGCATGGCGTCGGTACTTTGGGTACTGCTGCTACGTGTCCAGGCATGGGCACCACTGTCGGGGGAGTGGTTTCTGTCCTTCGGTGTTGTAGCGATGCGCCTTGTCATTCTTGGTCCTATAGCCGGCGTGACGTGTTTGTCCTTGCACTTTGACTTGGCGTAGAGGGCCGAGGCCTCGGAGGCGGGAAATGCGGTGCGATCTTATCCCAATCATGAGAATAGTGGCCCAGGGCAGTTGTTCCGTACACTGCGCAGACACGAATCGTGTGTATAGTGCCAGCATGGGTGACATAGTGGTCAGCAACTCTTCCCCATGCCTGTTGCAGTCGATGGCGTGGTGATTTGACCCCGGTCATTCCCGGCCTGTCCGGTTGGGCAGACGCGAGAACGTGGGTGACGTCACTGGGGGTCTCGAGCGCGCTAATGGGGGAGCGGCGTCAGAGGCCGGTCTCGGGCGAGTTGGAGACGGACAGTGCCGCCTCTAGGGCTTGGGCGAGGCGGTGATGTTGCCGGGGGTCGGCCTGTGTCCGAGACCCCAGGGCGGAGGCCTCGGGCGAATCAGAGGTGTTCCGAGACCCCTCTGAGTGAGGCCTCGGATGAAGTGGGGAGATGAGTTGGTTCGCTCACATATCTTGCTGGAGGCCCAGTAAGGGGGAGTTTAGCCCGTCTCTTTTTTGTTGATTGTTTTCCTCAATTGGGGAGGCCGGGTGATTTTCCATTGTGGTACCCGACAGATATCTTCCAGGTTATTTTCCAAAAAAAACTTCTTGAACAACACACTGTCACCATGCAGCTTTCACAAAGGGGAAACCTGGCCCTGAACCTGCATACATACCTGAACTATGGAGGGGTATACACAGTATTGAGTATTGGTATTGGCATGTGCAACTGTACACAAATTTTGTGATTCAAGTTTGTTAGTTGGATTTTTTATTGTCATGACTCATGACGTCTCTTTGATCATCCTCAGTAGTCAACCAGGTATAATTTAACCTTGTCAATCAATTTTTGAACCGTTTGTCATCATATTCATGCATTGCAAAGAAGATTGGATGGCTAATTTTGTGTATCATTTATTGTCTGATGTTTGAATATCGTGTACTCTCAATCTAACATTTTTATTCTAGTGCCATATCCACTCTTGCTTTGATATGTGCACTCTCTCTCAGTACTGTTTGGAAAAGGTGTTATCCTTGGTATTGCGAGCAGACACAGCTGACAGAATCATTTTTCTTCATTCCCTTTTTCTTTCATGTTTCTACAATACATTGAGATGATGTATCAGTTTGTTTATAAATTTACAATATTTGATTTGATTCAGGGTCCATACATGGAGAATACAAGGACTCATCTCCAGAAAATTGTTGGTGATGACAATGTTCTTATTGTGAAGTTTGCAGATATACCTGGTCTTGAAAATAATACAGACAACTTGGGTATCTACTGTCAATATTACAGCCAGGTTGCTAATGATGGTATTGTTTTGGGCTTACGGCGATATCACTTTTTCAGTAAGTTTGTTTTTCTTGTAAATTGTAATATAATATTAGTATAGACCAATTTACAATGCAAACTTCTTAGTTTTGATAGTTTTAATCGCTGTTATTAGCACACTAAAATCAATTCACATTTGTTAAATGAGGTATTCCAGAGCACACTTTGCTTGATAGAATCATAAAAGGTTGGTCTACTGCTTTGTGTACTACTACAGCTATAGATAATTAGAGAAGAGCAGTAACTAGAAATCAGCAGCCAATTGCAGTGTATATGCGTATAGGATGACTCAGTCTTGTGGGCTATTATGGGTGGCCCATCTAGTATTGGTTAGGCCATGGCTTCTTTTCTCTTTTCTAACAATAATACGCACCACATAGTAAGGGTCTTAGCTAGAACCATCATATTAAACCTCGTTAAACCACTGTTCATCGATTACATCTGTTGGGAATACCAATATCTAAACATCACGTTAGATGGTTTGTGCTAGTGGGGAACTGGGGACTATAAATCCTGTGGCAAGTAGAAACTGGCCAACCTTGACTCTGTTAGCTTGTCAGTTTAGTCTATACTTACCAGGAAATCTATAATCTAATAAAATTTACATGGGAGTCAAGATGGCTATGTGCACTATGCTACTAATGATAAAGCATGCATTAACTTTGTCTTCCTTGTGACTGTCACCAGACGTAAACCGAAGCAAGATTAAGCTGTGGCATAGCTCTTGACAGGGGTGGAACTACATATACTCTAGGGGTTGTGGCGTGCACCCACGCCAAAATGTAAAAACAGTAATTAGGGCTAATTTTTCACCATGTATGCACCACCATGGCACAAATCCACGCATCCGCAAAGCAAGGGAATGGAATTATAAGAAGTTTGTATGATAGTAATGAATGGAAATATAAGAAGTTTGTAAAAAAAAAGAAAAAAAGTCCTGTACTCTTTCCAAGGAAATATGTTTCTCAATGAGGGTCCTTAATTTTGGAATAAACTACTTGACTGTTTAGATAACAAGAGGACAATGCACTAGTTTACTAGGCATCCATCGCTTTCTGTACAGTGAGTGCTAACTGCTAAGCATTTTTCTTTCTCCTAGAAGAGGCGTCTCATGTTTCATAGCTGCATGTTGACTGTATGATTTGTCTTTACTGGTCTGCTATTTTCCCAGTTCATAAAGATGGCGGGAAGACGGAGAAGCTAAAAGAGGAAAAGAAGAAAGAGAAAAACAAAAAAGTCAGCCCTTCTGTTAGGTGCTATTTTATTCGCATGGAGTCTGGATGGGAAAGGGATTACCCTTACAAACTCGCTGGCTATACAGTCGATGAGGCCCGCAAATTCTTTATGCACATAAACAATGCTCCTACTGTGGCGAAATATTTGTCCAGGTTAACCATTTTATGTAGTTTTATTTCACAGTATTAAGCAATCATGAATACTTTTAGACATCTATTCCAAATATATAGCGATGCCTTTGTGGTACTTGATTGTCATGTGGGGGAGGACGTACACGAGGCGTCGCCGTGCCCGCGACGTGCGCAGAGCCGCGGAGCGCGCTGCTCAGGCGCGGCAGAAGACAGCCGAGCTGGACCAGGCCGACATCAGTGGCTAGAGGATCGGCATGATTAGTTTGTTTCCAGATATTTAGTTTCCTATTTTCGGTTGCTTGATTTCAGGAGCAATTAGCTCATTCAGTTGTGGCCAGAGGCCTTATATCCGTGTAACCCAAACATTGAGAGGTTAAGCAAGAATCATACTCCTAATCTCTCTCTCTCTATTAAGCCTGCGGTAGAGGGGAATAACCTCACCGGAGAAGACGGCCGACAGCTACGAACTGCGTAGCTGCGGTCCGGCCAGTCGGGGGTTCGACGCCCTTGACATTGATAGTCTTTTATTATGTAAACTTGGTGCATGAAATTAAATCTACTACTTTTGCTGTATCCATTGGAGCTTGGGTTGTTGATACAATAACCAAAAAGTGGTGATGTGTTATGGGAACACAAAGTTTGATTAGACTTGGTGATACTTTCACAATTTGTGCACATCGATGGCCTTTTCTGTTTCCATGTCCCTCTTCCTCTAATGGGTAGTCTTGTGCGAAAATAGAAAAGTGGGGTACTCTGTAGGACCTTGACACCTGGCACCCTCGTCATGGTACAGCTTTGTCTAATTATCTTATTTTACTTGTTTCCTCTAAGCCCACATGCATTACTATGCTGCACCTTCTCATGGCCTTTCTACTGCAAATAGAATGTTACAATACCCACAGCATGGCTCTGCCTTTTGTCCTAGTTTAAGTCTGCACTAGCACCCAGCTATCCTGTTCATTTAGTAAAGTTTTACTTATACTGTTCTGGAGGGAATGATGCAGGTTTACTTTGATCTTATCCAAAACTATCAAATTGGATGTTGACTTCTCGAAGGTTAATGTTAAAATTATCGACGATGAACCTTGCAGGGTACATACTCCTTCGTCTCTGATATTTTTGCTGGATGCTGGATGCCGTTTTTTATTTGGTTGAATGTTTCAGGAAGAATCTGGAGAAATTGTTGTTCAAGATGGTAAACCCTTGATTCATACTGATGGGACTGGCTTAATATCAGTAGATTTAGCTAGAAACTGCCCCAGCAGTGTCTTCAAGGGAAACTTTCTGAAGGTATGTGACCTGCTATTTCTAGCTAATGCCAGCCTTTTCAATTAACCATTAAAGTTCATTAAGTATTTGTACTTAATATTTATCTTTTATGCCTTGCACAGGATGCTGTGGATTCAAAGGGGCACCAACATCTCACCACTCAACATGTATTTCCTGGACTAGATGATACGACAGTTTACTCTGTTATTTCTCACAAGCTCTATTGCTTAACTGATCGATTCTGGCTTTTTTTTATATGTTCTAGCCTCTTTTAATTCAGTTCCGGATGTTCCATAATGGATATGCTGTAAAGGGAACTCTTCTAGCTGATAAAAGGGTATGTGTTTGTCACCCTGTATGGCTTGAGCCATAATTTAGAGTGCTTATTATTGTTTAATTAACATCTTCATCAGGAATAGTTGCTTTGGACACTACCTTCAATTTCAAATCTTGCTATATATCAGACCAGCTGTTTATGCCTTTGTGTAACTTGAAAATGCAATGCTTCTGTCTCTACAGTATATGTTGGAAAGTGATTCTCTATTGATTAGGGCTAACCCTAGAAGGGTAGCTATATAGGTTCCATACATGGGCCACATGGGCCTTAGCCACATGGGCCTAAACACATACTCCAACACCCCCCGCAGTCTGAACTACCGGCGCAGCGGAGTTCGAGGCTGAACAAGAAAGAACACACACAACCCCCCACAGACGCAACTAGCCACCGGTGATATTGAGGCTGGAGCGAAACTCGGCGAAGGTCGAGGACGGGAGGCCTTTGGTGAAGATGTCCGCGAACTGGGAGGTCGTCGGAACATGAAGAACCCGCACCTCGCCCATGGCCACCCGATCACGGACAAAATGGAGGTCGATCTCCACATGCTTCGTTCGCTGGTGCTAGATGGGGTTGGTGGAGAGGTAGACCGCACTGACGTTGTCGCAGTAGATCAGTGTGCTCCGGGAGGGTGGAGTGTGCAACTCAGCCAGCAGCTGCCGGAGCCAGGCGGCCTCCGCCACGCCGTTAGCAACGGCACGGTACTCCGCCTCGGCGCTGGACCGGGAGACCACCGGCTGGCGCTTGGACGACCAAGACACCAGGTTGCCGCCCAGGAAGACGGCGTAGCCGGAGGTGGAGCGGCGAGTATCCGGGCACCCGGCCCAGTCAGCGTCGGTGTAGACAACGAGGTCGGTGGAGGTGGCCCGGTGGAGGAGGAGGCCATAGTCGAGTGTGCCCCGAAGGTAGCGGAGGAGGCGCTTGAGAGCCAAGAGGTGAGGCTCCCGGGGATCATGCATGTGGAGGCAGACCTGCTGAACTGCATAAGTGATGTCCGGCCGGGTGAAGGTGAGGTACTGAAGGGCCCCGGCGAGACTCCTGTACGCAGTGGGATCGGCCACCGGTGGCCCCTCAGCCTCAGACAGCTTGCCCTGAGTGTCGACCGGAGTGGAGCAGGGGTTGCAGTCAGTCATCCCAGCCCGCTCCAGAATGTCCCGAGTGTACTGTCGCTGGTGAAGGAGGAGCCCGGCAGGACGGTGCTCAACAGTGACACCGAGAAAGTGGTGGAGCTCACCCAGATCCTTCATCGCGAACTCTTGCTGGAGAGCGGTGATGATCCGGCGGAGAAGTGGCTCGCTGGAGGCGGTGAGGACAATGTCATCAACATAGAGCAGCAAGTATGCAGTGTCGGCTCCATGGTGGTAGACGAACAGGGACGTATCAGACTTGGCCTCCATGAACCCCAGGGTCAGCAAGAAGGCGGCGAACCGGTGGTTCCACGCCCGAGGTGCCTGCTTGAGGCCGTAGAGGGACCTGTTGAGCCGGCAGACCATGTCAGGACGGGTGGTGTCGACGAACCCCGTCGGCTGACTACAGTACACCGTCTCGGTAAGAAGGCCGTGGAGGAAGGCGTTCTTGACGTCCAGCTGGTGGACGGGCCAAGACCGAGCAAGTGCCAGCGATAGCACGGTACGGACGGTGGCCGGCTTGACCACCGGGCTGAAAGTCTCATCGTAGTCGACGCCAGGGTGCTGAGTGAAACCCCGGAGGACCCAGCGAGCCTTGTAGCGCTCGAGAGAGCCGTCGGGCCGGCGCTTGTGGGTCCAAATCCAGTTGCCGGTGACGACGTTGGAGCCTGGCGGCCGGGGCACCAACTCCCACGTCTGGTTGGCGAGTAGCGCGGCGTACTCCTCTTCCATCGCGCGACGCCAGTGAGGGTCCAACAGGACGTCGCGGACGGAGGAGGATACCGGAGAGACCACCGCATCGCCGGTCGAAGCCTCGAGGGCACGAGGCGGCAGGGTGCCAGCCGCGTGTCGTGTCACCATCGGGTGAACATGCCGTGGGTGTCGGTGCAGCAGCGGCGGGTGGTAGACCGGCGGGGCACCACGAGCCGGCGGAGACAGCGGCGGTGGTGTCGGTGTCCCCGGTGGAGAAGGGAGCGCGAGCGGCGGCGGCCTGCGCTGGTACACTCGTACCGCCGCGGCGAACCTCGACGGAGGTGCCGGGGCAGGTGCCAGGACGGGATCCGGCGTCGTCGACCGACACGACCCCCCCGGGGCAGCAGCGGGGGACGAAGGCCCCGGGTCTGCACCAACCGGAGAGGACGGGGCCACGCCCGAGGACGACGGGCACGGACCTCCTGGGGATCCGGGACAGGAGGCCGGCCCGGCGCGCGGCGTAGCGGTACCTGCAGGAGACCACGAAAAAGGTGGCTGGACCACCGGGTCAGTGGGAAACAGGGAGGATGGGTCAGGTACCGGAGGGGTGGTGGTGCTAGAAAAGGGAAAGACGGACTCATCGAACACCACATGGCGAGAGATGAGAACCCGTCGGGAGGTAAGGTCAAAGCACCGGTACCCCTTGTGATCCGGGGAGTACCCGAGGAAGACACAGAGCGTGGAGCGAGGGTCCAGCTTGTGAGAAGAAGTGGCAGCGGTGTTGGGGTAACACGCACACCCAAACACGCGGAGGTGATCGTACCGAGGCGGGGTACCGAAGAGGGCGTGGTGAGGAGTGGAAGCGGGGCAGGTCGCGGAAGGAAGGCGGTTAAGAAGGTAGGTGGAGGTGTGCAGGCCCTCAGCCCAGAAGCGAGCGGGAAGAGAGGCCTGAAACAGAAGGGTACGCACGGTGTCATTGGTGGTGCGAATCATCCGCTCAGCCTTGCCATTTTGCGAAGAGGTGTATGGACAAGACATGCGGAGCTGAACACCGTGAGAGGAAGAAATCACGGGAGGTGGAGTTATCAAACTCGCGACCATTGTCACACTGGACGGCCTTGATGGGGAGGCCGAACTGTGTAGACACCTAAGAAAAGAAGTGAAGGAGCGTGGTAAACGTATCTGACTTCGCACGGAGAGGAAAAGTCCACGAATAATGCGAAAAATCATCAACAAGCACAAGATAGTACTTATAATCGGAAATACTCAGAATAGGAGATGTCCATAGGTCGCAATGTATAAGATCAAAAATACGGGCCGCATGGGAAGTAGAACTAGAAAACGGAAGACGAACATGTCGGCCCAATTGGCACGCATGACACAGTTGCTCATCATGAGCTCGAGTACATGAAAGACCGGAGCTACGACTGAGCTGTATCAGGGCATCACGTCCAGGATGGCCGAGGCGCCGGTGCCAGGTAGTAGAGGAAGTAGAAGCGACGAAGGCAGCTGACAAAACGGGCGGCGAAGAAGACGAAGGAGTCGCCGGGAAGCGAAGAGTGTAAAGGGGCCCGGTGCTGTCACATCGGCGCAGAGGACGCCGGGAAGCCAAATCCTTTACAGTAAGACCAGAAGAGTCAAATTCCACAGAACAAGAATTGTCAGCTGTAAAACGTCGAATAGAAAGAAGATTATGAACCATAGAAGCAGCAACAAGAACATCAGGAAGACGAAAGGAGCCATGAGCACCGGCGGTACCCACAGACGAGACCGGAATACAAGAACCATTTGCGACCATAATGGACGAAGGAAGAGAGGAAGAGGGAGAGTGAATCGACGAAAGTATACCGGGGTCAGGAGTAGTGTGGTAGGTGGCCCCCGAATCAGCGATCCACTCGGGTCCGACCGGAGGTGTCAGGACCATGGTGCTGAACGAGCGAGCCAGGGCCGCCTGGTCCCAGCCGGTGACCCCCGGTGGAGTCCCGGAGGGTGGAACCCACGGCGTAGCAGGGAAGGCGCCGGGTGGAAGACCAGCAGGAGGAGCTCCGGTGAGCATGGCCACTGGTGGGCGAGTGTCGGCTCCGGGGGCGTGGTAGGGCCACATGGAGATGCGACCGAACCACGGGTTCTGGAACGAAGGCCATGGTGCCCCCCGTGTGTCCCGGCCGGTGCCGGAGCCTGGGGGTGACCGCCCCGGCCACCCCCGCGGCCCCCTCCACGGCGACGACGAGAGCCACGACCCCCCCACCTCCGCTCGGACCGGAGGGAGGAGGGCCCAGGAGAGACGACGGTGGCGGTGGAGCGGTGGACCGCGGTGGAGCAGACGGGCGCGGCGAAGAGGACGAGGACCCCGCGGAAGTGGTGGATCCCGGCTGGAGGCCCTGCGTGAGCTCCTCCATGACGAGATCGTCGCGGACCTCCAGGAAGGTGGGGAAGGGCCTCTGGCGGGTGATCCACGTCCGGAGGTGGGCGTAGCGGTCGCTGAGCCCCCGAAGGACGTTGAGGACTAAGATGCGATCCTCCACGGGCCACCCAAGGTCCCCCAGGGAGTCGGCCATGCCCTTCATCCGACGATAGAACTCGCCGACGGAGAGGTCACCCTGTACGAAGGTCCGGAAGCTCGCGTCGAGGCGCAGAGCCCGGGCCTCAGCGTTGCCCACGAACTGGCCCTCAAGGGCGAGCCATGCCCGGCGCGCGTCAGGAGAGGTGCGGACGAGGTCATGGAGGTCCAGAGAGATCGTCCCCAGGATCCAGGAGAGGACGATGCTGTCCAGACGAAGCCATGACAGGGTCTGGACGACGGCCAAAGCGTCAACGAGGACGTGGTCGTCGAGGGCGTAGCGGCGAAGAGTGAGAAGCACGAGGTCCCGCCAGCGGGCGTAGGAGGGCGACTCCGGCTCGAGAACGACCGGCACGAGGAGGCGAATGTTCTGGACCCCCCGGCCTGGTAGTGAAGCTGCGCCACGAGCGGGTCAGCCGGGTCGTGCCAAAGGACAGCGGTGTGAGACACACGGCGACCTGGCGAGGCAGAGGAGTTGGCCCCAGCGACCGGGGAGACGGGAGAGAGGAGCCGCTCCGCCTCGGCGATCTGGCGAGCCAGGGCGTCGGCCGCTTCGCGCTCGTGCTCCCACACGAGGGCGGCCGCCCGCACCCGGGCCTGCCCCTCCGCGGCAGAGGCACGTGCGGCGGCGAGGGCAGCGGCGAGAGACGAGACGTCACGGCCGGCGTAGATGTGGGAAGGCAGTGGTGGTGTCGGGGCCGGGAAGGTCTGGGCACCGGCAGGAAGGAGGTTGCCGGCGTCCAGCCCGGCGCCGGGAAGGTGGACGGCGTCGGCGGGGCGCTCTGTCAGGGCAGCAGCAGCAGCAGCCCCCCGTCCTCAGCGCCTCCTGCAGCAGCGGTTGCCTCAGGAGCCCCCCCGCTCCCCCGGACCGCAGCAGCGGTAACAGAGGAGGCGCCCCCTGCGGCACCCTCAGTAGCGGCGGCTGCTGTGAGGGCAGCGGCGGGGTGAAGGAGAGGAGGAAGGGTGGCGCTGAAGGCAGGAGAGAGGGCAGGGGAAAGGCGGCCCCCTTGAGCAGTGCCAACGGCGGGCAGGTGAAGGAGTGGAAGAGCGGCATCAGCCGCCCCTGGGGGTTGCTGGCCCGCTGCCGCAAGGGCACCGGCAAGCGCAGTCCCCAGGAGAGTAGAGGGCGCGGAGGGGGGGGGGGGGAGAAGGGGAGCCGCTGCTCCCAGCAGCGGCATGGAGATGAGCGGCGCCACCAGCAGCCGCCCTGGAGAGGAGCGGCTTGGAGAGGGGCGGCGCCACCAGGGAGGCCGGTGGTGGCACCAGAGGAGGGAGAACGGAGCAGATCGGCCCAGGATGGGGAGGAGAGGGGAGGGAAAACAGAGAAATAGGAGGGAGAGGGAGGTGGCCGGCCGTCCATGGCCGCCGGCAGCAGGGAAGACCGGCGGCGGCTTGGAGAACAGGGCCGGCGGCGGCTGGATTAGGCGAGAGGAAAGAAGTGGCTGGATACCATGTTGGAAAGTGATTCTCTATTGATTAGGGCTAACCCTAGAAGGGTAGCTATATAGGTTCCATACATGGGCCACATGGGCATTAGCCACATGGGCCTAAACACATACTCCAACAGTATATCATGGCAACATTATGGATATTTAAGTATCCTGGTTATTAGAGTTTGTATTATGAAAAGTCAACCCCTCCCCCCCTTTTCAAGGGTGAGAGGTGTTTCCCTAATTCGGTCAATTTTCTCAACATGTGCCTACTTAGTCCTTAGTTCCTTACAGCAAAATCCGTAATGGACAAACCTCATGTGTTACAGCTTCCTCCTGACACAATTCATATAAGACGATCAATGATAAAAATATACTGTGATGAAAATTCATTTGGAGAGCAGTCATTTAACTCTTTGGAAGTAATTACTACAAGGTAAGCCTTATCTGTTGGTTTAGGTATTATGATATTACTTATATCTGTGTAAATTTGAACTAATGCAAAAAGATCCTTAAAGAAAACACCCTCATGCAAACACACCTTTGTAGTTTTCTGTAGCTGTTTGAGTCATTTCCTTATGGTTAACACATCAATGACAATTTATATTGTTGCACCTTTTCAGCTACCGGCCTAAAAGGGCATTTACATCAAGGTCCTTAATTTCACTACTTCACTATGGTCGGGTTCCAGCAGAGTATTTTCTGGAGCTTCTAAGGAATGCACTGGAAGATGTCAATAAAGCCCGCCATACACCGAGAAATTCACTGGAAGGTTAGTTTGAGATTTATAGCCATGTGCTAATGCTACAATTATAGAAGTTGTGCTGTGTGGTGTCTGGTGCAATTGTTGTATTCCAACTATTTTGCCGTTTTTAAGTTTACATTTAGTCATTTAACTAGTAACTCTTGGGCCTTGGTTATTACATTCTATTAACATGGTCTCTTTTACAGTTGCATTTAACCATGCGGACCTGGATGATTCAATGTCAGCGCGAATGATTCTTTCTGGAATTCAACCAGAAGATGAGGCGTATTTGCAATCTCAGCTAGCTCTAATGGCCAAGGTAGAAAGAAAAGGACTTAAAGAAGGAAGGATCCCGATTGATGATACTTATTATCTGATGGGCACAACGGATCCCACTGGGACTCTGAAATGGGACCAAGTTTGTATTATACTGTATGCCAGCAATATCCGCCATATCCCTTGAACTGAATGGTCTTTCATTTATGTCTTTCTTTTTCCCCTTGTTTTGTTTAGACATTCCAATTTTAGAAAGAACAATCTTTGTGAGACAAACCTTTCTTACTTTCCTTGGATCTATTTGCATATTTTTACAATTTGTTTTAGTAGGAACATGAAAATGTAAAAAATCCTTCAATTCTCAATCACATCAGAGACTCTTGTCATCTTTTGCCCCCAAATCAAATTATGACACTAAACTTTGGAATATACTTTCGGTTTTAGAGATTTTAGGACTTACGAAATGGGGATCAGGGTGAATTCTGTGTAGTGTGTACCGTGCGCACGCACCATCCTTTCTGTTAGCAAGCTTGCAAGTAGACCCATTCAAGCATTTGTAATAGCAGACAGGCCCAACACACGCAAAATGCTAAGAAACACACTTTTTTGCCTTAGATATTTCTTACTTTCTTAGCATTGTGACTCTCCTCTGCCTTGAAAGAGGAAAACATCTTGCAAGAGAAGCATATGTTTTGTAATATAATCTGATTTTATTAGATTGGTCTGAAGTTCTCAATATGGGTTCATGACAACTTAATATGCTAGGCTAATGCAATCAGCAGGGTAACTAGGTTGACAATATGGTTTCATGTGACTTATGCATGTTCTGGGATAATGGCATATTATCAGGGTAAAACAAAAACCTGTGCATATGATTATTGTTACTATTTCGTGTAACTTCTTTTTTTACATTTTATCCTCTATTTCTGTCTCTTGATTTTTTTTCTTTGTGTATTTCACTTGCTGGACTAGAAAGCTTCGTTGTTATGAAATATTTGGATCTTCTAGATCTCTTGTGTTTCATAAAATATGTGGGGCTTCTAGAGTTTTAGTTTTTTTATGAACTTAGTTAAGGTTCTACCAACTTTTTGAATCAGTCCAAAAGACTAATTGTGAGCTCTTTTTCTTACTCGATTTATATCATTAAACAGTGACAACGGCCAACTTTCTGGAAAGGTTCTTGTCTATAAACATCCTGGATTACACTTCGGCGATATACATATATTGACTGCAACATATATCGATGGTTTGGAGAAGATTGTGGGAAATTCCAAATATGCCATATTCTTTCCCACCTGTGGACCACGATCTTTGGCAGATGAAATGGCCAACAGCGATTTTGATGGCGACATGTACTGGGTCTCAAGAAACCCACAGGTTGTGTATTGTTTATCAAGAACTGTTCATGCATAGTTTACCTTGCTTGCCATTAGTATTATATTATGTTTTTGTTCTGTTCCTTGGCTATGAAAGATGGCTCCTATTCATTGCTAAATTCATGTTAGTAGTTACCACTCATTGCTTGTTTATCTCGCAGCTTAGTCATTATTTTGTATAGTAGGGTGCATTTTAGGCTAGAATTTTTTTACTGTACTTTTGCAAAACTCCATGCCTGATGAGTAGCCTAATATGATCCCAGTAAAGGTAAAATTATGTAACCTAGGACGGACCTAGCAAAGAGCTTATGCAACTTGGATGCCCCTACCAAGCACCACAGGGCACCTTCATTGGCAACCGAATGTCGTAGCACCTCTATATTGTTCGTTTAGCAACCATATGTTTTCTTATTTTTGTACTGTTCATTTAGCAACCATATGTTTTGATATAGCCATATATTCTGCTCTGTCTTTTTGTTTCCTCTGAGAAGAATTGTCACTTTACTGCAAATTTGACCTTTCTAGTTGTTGGAGGGCTTCACCAAACAACGCAAGCCATGGGTTCGGAGAATACAACCAAAAAATACTGAACAAAAGAAGCCTAAGGATTATAGTGGATCCGAGCTGGAAAGTCTCTTATTCCATGAATTTTTGAGAGCTAGATTTACGCCCAGGTATTAACTGACAAGGATAGTTTCCTCTGTATTCCTGTAGTTCCATTGATGTGCTTATTTGCCATTAAGAAGGCTGGAGAATGTCTTGACACTAAAAAGTACCATACATGCTATGCAAGAACCCATAAGTCATGATTCTAATGCCCAATGGATCCAAGAGAAATAACCCTCATTTTAAAATATCCCCCACCACCTTATGGATTGTATTAGGTAACAATTATATGATCATCGAGTTTGGTGGGAATAACATATGGAGTGCAAGTTTTATTCTCATCTTGTTTAGAAAAATCGTGATAGCATAAAAATTGGTTTAAGTGCTCTAATCTTCTATTGGCTTTGTATTAGAAAGTGAATATGGTGCGGTTGTCTTTATTTTTTTGTGACAATTCCCTTTATGGGAAATTTGATGACATTTGGGAATTTTCAACTCGATGTGTCCTGACATGTGGGTCCTTGTTCCTTGGGCCACATGCTCACATCAGAGTCAGAGAATGAAGTGATAGTCCTTAGTTTGCTTCACTGTAAAAGTTGTAGTCTTATTAACATATTTTGTTTTCTGCCTTTCAGTTATGTGCTAGGTGCAGCTTCAAATTGTTGGCTGGCGCTTATGGATCGACTCTTGACAAGCGGCGTTCCCAAGAGCGAACGACAAGCGATAAAGGAGAAGATGCTCGATTTGGTTGACATTTACTATTTGGCTTTGGATGCTCCAAAGGAAGGGAACAAGGTAACTTTCAATCCTGGGCTCATAATTTCGGTGTTGGACCATCCTCATGTCGTGTTTCTATGTGAGAATCATTTGTACGTCTGACAGAAACAATCCAGATGAATAATACATGAACTCAGAGAAGAAATAGAGGAACAGTGGGTCTGGATTATGCTTAAATATTTTTATATATTTTGTGAAAAAGTTATGTAAGAGAATGATTTTGTACCATGCTTTAATGTCAAGGTTTTTATCTTATTTTGCCAATCTGGCTTCCAAATAGATCACTGTTCCTGAAGAGCTGAAGGTCAAGAAATACCCACACTTCATGGAACGGGATGAAAAAAAATCTTACACGTCGACGTCCGTGCTGGGTAAAATATATGATGAAGTAACGTCGAAGGAGTCTGAAATTGATCCTGAAATCAGTAAGTTGCTGATATATATAGGTCTCATCCCCCTCGTTCCGTTGACAGTAGAAAAGGTAATTGATTACAATATCCTTTGTTTTTTTCCTTCTCTTTTTATTATTCAGAGATAGTGCCCCTGTCATGCTTCACTGAGGTAGAAGTATCTGACTATTACAAGCGCCGTTGGAAGGCTCTTTATTATGAGTACCTGGGGGAGAGCACTAACTTTTGTAAGCTGGAGGACAAGGAGGGAAAAAAGAACAATTTCCGACGACTCTACCAAGAGTACAAGCGGGTCAGTAAGGATTCTACACCACCCGTCGAATAAAATACTTTTACGTTGAAGTTTCGAACGGCTGTCCTAAGAACTACGGGATTCTGCAGGAACTGTACAAGGCCGAGGAGTTTGAACAGAGCCCAAGGGAGCAGTTGGATCTCTTCAACGAGGCCTGCGCGGTGTACCAGGTGGTGTACGAGTACGCGATGTCCCGGAGCGACGTCGCCAAGTGTGGCTTCGCGTGGAAGGTGGCCGGCCGTGCGCTGTGCCGGCTGTACACGCTGAAGCGCGGCGGCGACACCGCGCTCTGTTCCTTCTCGGTTCTTGAGGATGCTTTTAAGAGGAACCGCGTGTAGCGAGCTAGCTTTAGTAACTTGGTATTTTGCAGTTAGTGTGCCTTTTGTGTGAAAAAATCGCTGATGTCGTAACAGCAGTGGTAGTGGTGGAAGTACTATTGTTAGGAGATGCACAAGGTGCAACCAGAGTCAGGTAGACGATGATGTGAACCGTGATGTTAGTATATATGATGTGAACCGTGATGTCAGTATCACTGGGGTACAAGATGCTGATGGTGTATGCATGACTGTGTATGGTAATTTGGTAAGTATATTTGTACCTACTTATATTTTTGGGTAAACGTACTTATATCAGTTATAGAAGATCTTGTATTGTATATATAATATATATAAACTGTATTGTAGCAGAGTTGTATTTCTCTGTCTTATCAGAAGTGTATAGGCGAGTCCATGGCGGTTACGAGCTGTAGTAATTGCTTTGCACAATTGCACCCCACAACCACAAATACTTGCTTAACCCGCTGCATCGATCTATCGCCAGCCGTGCGCCGACCACAGTATCAATGGCGGCCGACCTCCCCGTTGATCTCCTGGAGGATATCTTCCTCCGCCTTGACGACGCGGCTGACCTCGCCCGCACCTCCGCCGCCTGTGCTTCCTTCCACCGCGTCGTCTCTGACGGCCTGTCACGACCCGTGGCCGTCGGTGAGATCAAGCCGGCGACGTGAGCAGCAACAACCGAAGATCGGAGGGGATCTCGATACGGAGAGGAAGCCTCGCTTCCTTACCTGTGTCTTCTTCTCTATTTTCCTTCCTGCCCCCCTCGTTCATACTCCTGGAACTTATACAGCAATCTGGTGTTCCACCTGGGTGGGTGGCCCACTTGTCAGCTAAAGCCTTAGACACCTTGTGTCACACCCAGTTTTTCAAAGAAGACCAAACACTCGTTATACGTGTGTCCAGGAAGTCCACACATACAACAACAGAATAAAAATATCAAAACAATGTTTATATAAAGCGGAAACATAATATATTAACACTTACAACTATCAGAGTGTCGCGGAACGGTCACTAATCTTTTCTTCAGGCTCCAACGTCACAGGGACGACTGACTGGGGGCTCCGTATGCCAAGCAATTCTTATAGACTTCTGGAAACTCCACTACACCTTTATTCTTTTTCTAAGCATCACCTTACTACACACTGGAGTGTGGGAAAATAGCAAAGGTGAGCACATGTCGTACTCAACAAATATAACACGGGGTTCATGAGGCTCAAAAGGTTTGACATGGGTTTACTGCAATAGCTTTTAGTGAGTCATCTTTTTAGCATTTGAGTAGCAACAAGTTACGTAAGCCCAAATAACCTCATGATCATGTAAACGAGAATAATGTATAGCAAGAAACAATAATCGTCAGTGAGCTTTAATATCATCAGTATTATCATTACCATCAATGTTCATCATTTATTCTGTAAGGGTCCAAGGCCACTCGTGACCGTGAGCACGACTGATATACCAGTTTTACACTCTGCAGAGGTTGTACACTTTTACTGTAAGTCGTGATTTACCTTTTCTCCCGAGGTGATCAGCCTCTTGACCCAGTACCAAGGAAGGTCGGCAGGGTTTACTATAAAGTCTTTCAAAGGTTCGTCTAACAAGTTAGGGCCATTAGATTCACTCGGCAAACAGATACAGAGCCCCCTCTTCCAAATGGCACAATGACGCGCAGCCTATACACATGAGGATATATGTCGCACTATACCCGATTCGTCAAGCCATTCTTACGCCATGAAGGTTACCACTAATAAGCTAGAAAAGATCCTCATACTTGACTAAAGCCAGAGCCAAATAGCCCTCACAGTTGTACTGTAAGTCCTAGATGTTCGCTTACAGATAAGTCCTTAAGGAGAGAAACTAGAGCACCATAAAAACAACCCAATGCTCTAGCCCTCTTGAGCCATGTTGCTATAAAACATTTTTTAAACGTTTATTGCATATACCATTAGTCAAGTTACGGATCATGGTTATTTATTTTGAGCACTAGCATAAATACTACCCAATGCAATGTTCCACCGGTGTCAAGGTACAAGATACAAAAGTTAGGATATCCTTAGGGGTAACAAGGCAGACACATGCACATGAATTAAGTGTATTAAAGGTGAATAGGAAACTAGGATGATCCCATGCTATACTTGCCTTAGAACTTGCTTTATGCCCAAAACAACTTGCTCTGAAAAACCTCAACTTAATCTTTCATTTGTAACTTCTGGCACTCAGCTTCTGGTCTTCATCTTCGGATCTTCGGCGCTTACGGATAGTCTTTCTTCTACTCATAGATCATAGCAACCCAGCACACTAACAGACATACAAGCAATAAATAGGGACAACTAAGAACAATACACCACACAAGAGAAAATAGCGTACTAAAAGAGAACTACCGGCTACGGTCACGAGAACATAAGAAATGCCGATAACGGAACTACGAAGGAAAAGAAACAACTATCAAGAGTTTATATTATAAAAGAAACAATTACACGCTTAATTATCTTAATTGAATAAAAATCACATGATAGTTATTAACTCAGATTACTTAAATTATATTCTAATTCCAAGCTGAGTTAAGACCAATCTTGTTTTACAAATATTGCCGTAGAGATTAAGCAAGTTCAACTTAAAGTTCACAATATGAAAAGGGACACGTGCATACTTAATAGTGCCTAATATATACAACTTGTTTAAACTAAACTAATTATGATTAAGAAACATTTAAGTTAATATTAATCAAGTTAACATTTATTTAAGAATATTCTATGTATGAATCTAAGTCGCTTCTAATTTAAAAGAGCATGACATAAACATTAATCAAATAAACATAATTTAATTTGTAAATACATAACGTGACATGGTAAACAACGTTGCTAATGCGTCTCTTACGCCAGCATAGTCACGAAGCAACAAGAACGAAATTATACCCCTATTTTGCTTTTAGTTAGAAAGCTGTTAAATAAATATTAATCAAGTTGCATTTAAATAGATAAATTCATACTTGAGTGACATCACAAAAACTATCGCTACTGTATAGAGCGCGACGCTACGAAACTATCGCAACAAGAATAGATTTACAAACCTAAATTGTTTTTAATCATAGAACTAATTGCATGTTAATTAAATTAATATTTAATTTATATATGACTAGCATGTAACATGTCTACGCCGATAGCATGTAGCTTCAGTTGGCATGATCGCAAAATCACAAGAACGCGTTACTACACTAGGTTGCTTTTAATTAAAAATGCATTAAATAAATATTGCACATAAATCAGTAAATTCATAATTAGGTGACACGATATACATCAGCACTACTACGTAGAACGCAACTATACGAAACTAATGCAACTAAAATAGAGCAAAACGGAATTAAAACGAAGAAATAACAAAGATATTACGAACCAATGGCAGAACCGCAAATACTTTATCTTCTACCTCCTTCTATCTGAAGGGCCTCGGCCTGGGGGCGACACGAGAAGGATGAGAAATATCTAATTTACTGCACGAGAGATTTCCCAAACTAGGGGCTCATCATACGGTAGTTTTGGTGTGCTTTGTCCATGGGGTAGGTACATACTTATAGGGAGGAAAACTCTCCACCTTCACATCAACTACCAATATGGTACTAATTAATGTTACACCCTCCATCTTTACTAATAGGCCTAATTAATTATTAAAGCCCATTAGTAAATAAATGTATGAGCCTTTGAGATTTATTAGGATTATTGCACATGGGCTTTGAGCATCGGGAAAAATAAGATATTTATTTATTTTTGGAATTAATTAATTTCATGGATAAAATAATTCCAAAAAAGTACATAATTATTATTTAAGCCGTGAAAAATACTCTGAAAGCTCCGAAAATTCGGGGAAATTTTCCAGGGACATTAGGGAACATGAGAAACCCAAATAAAGTATTTGAAGCTCATGATAAGATATTTTAGTGCATCTAAAAATTAGATAACGCTCGCAGAAAAGCGTGAACTAGCTCCAGAAAAAGCGAGAACAATTCCCGAAGAGTTCACTGAGATTGATTGACACATGAGGAACTGAAAGGAATAATTTACGTTATAAGGAAAAGATTTTAAAAAACTCCCAACGAGAACTTAAGATGAGAAACAAGAAATATTGATTGCAGAAAAAGATAAAGACGTGCTGGAGAAGAAAGATCGATCCACTAAACGCATTTTAAAAGACTTTGTTCGCTCTTAACACACAAGAGTTAACGAGCAAACATCGCATCAAACAATAGCCCGTCAAATTAGTTTAGAAAATTTTAAAGATTTTTATTATTTTTTTTCATTTTTTATAACTAATTGATGCTATCATAAACTAAACTTAGGAAATTTTATCCGAATATTAAAACATTTATTTTATTTAGTGTTTCCTATGCATAACCTAAAATTAAAAATTTTGGGGTGTGACAATTCTACCCTACTTAACAGAAATCTCGTCCCGAGATTTGAAGAGACCAGAGAGAAAGATAAAGCAGACCAATAAGATTGTTTTGAAACTTTTGACAAGTTCTGATATAAGCGTCAAGGATTATCAATGGTTGACAAGAGAACATTGGATTGATCGTTAAGATTGATTCGAGCTAATGACAGAAGGTAAAAGGATTGAAGATCAGCATAGGTGGAAAGGAAGATCAAAGGAGGTTGAAAAGATAGATCAAGGTTGATCATCGAGTCTTCACTTTATAAGGTGTAAAAACAAGGGTGGAGATTAGCAAAAAATAACATAAGAGATAAAGAGATATCTTAAGGTGCTCAAAACTCCTAGATTCAAGATTTATCAGACATCACAAAAAAGTGACAGACTAGCATTGGTTGAAGAAAGGTAAATACTAGTCTTCCGTTTTACCATTCAGGGAGACCAGTGAGAAGGATAAATTAATCTTTAAGTCTTTGTAGGTCCTTGAATCAGGATTCATAAGATGTAAGAACAAGGGTCAAAAGTTGTCAAATGTTGATAAGAAAAAGTAAAGATTGATGGCAAGAAGGGAAGACTGGTTAAGGGGCAAGGACTAGTAAAAGATGATAATACGATAGCGATTGGTCTTTGGACCTTCTTGTCTCGTGCCTTGAGATTGATGATGGTGGCGGACGTTACCCCACTTAACAAAGATCTTGTTCCACCTGACGATGTCATTGAAGGCAACACTTTCTTTAAGGCTTACTACTATTGATGAGTCCTTCATGTGTTGATCCTCCCTTGGGTTAAGATAAAGGAGAAAGCATAGAAACCAAGAGTAAGCAATGATGATATATGGAAAAGACAATAAGAATTAGGATTTATCGAATGTTAGGTAGGTCAAGAGAGGATACTACCCCACTTTAACATAGATTGAGCTAATTCTCAAGATGATTTCGGGCCTCCTTTGGAACACAAGAACAAAGACGACACACAGGCATCACATCAAACAAGACAAGCACACATCAGGCAAAACAAAGCACCAATCACATCATCGGTGCTACACGTGCTTCTTCAACAATGGTGGTCATCCTAATGGCACATTAGAGATGATGAAAGGCCATCAAACTTTTGAACAAGGTAAGATCAGAAAACTTTTGGTAAAAACAACACAAATCAAAAATCAAGGGAGTAAGAAATAATAGCTCAAAGGAAGCTATCAAGGAAGGGATACAACAGGACAAGGAACATAAAATAGTCGAAATCAATGAGTCAAGGGATAAGATAATAGTTTTATAATAAAATAAGTTTTAGAATACATCCAGTGCTACTTGGCATACGTCCTACTGTAACAACCAAAAATTTGCATCAATTCAAATAGGTGAATATGATTTTTTTATGTAATTTTGTGAGCATACAAATTTAGAAAATAATAATTTTTATTAACTTAAAATCAAATATAAGGGTACGAATATGTTTGCGCACTCATGCTGCTGCATTTGAATTTTTGTATTGAGTGCTTTGATTCAAATTCAAAAGTGGATTCAAAATCTTTTGGAAAATGGCTTTGGAAAATTAAAAAAGAAAAAGAAAAGGATTTTTCTCTCCTTGTGGCTTTCGGCCCAGCGTTGGCCCAGCTTGCGCGCACCCGCGTCCGCCTCCCACCGTGCTACCGGCCCAGGCGGTCGCCCCTTCTCCCTGCCCTCGCTCTCTTGGGCCGAGCCCAGTCGCTGGCCCGGTTCGCGTTTGCGCCTGCGCCGTCCATCTCTCGCTGACGCCGCGGGTCCACAAGTCAGGGCCGTCTTCCTCCTCAAGTCGTCGGCCACGGCGCTTTCCATGTTGCCACCGACCGAATCCGCGCCCCAATCTTCCCCCTTCCTTTCTTGGAACCACTCCAGGGCTATATAAGCCGGGTGCCGCACCCCGCCGCCTCCATCCCGCCCTCTCGAAGCTGCTGTGACGCTTGGAAGCACTGCCACCGTGAGCATGAACCCTAGCCCCTGCCATCCCGAGCCGCGCGTCGCATTGGGACTATCTTCGCCTCCGATTTTGCCCTAGGTGAGCTCGCCATGTCCCGCTCTTCCTCCCTGTACTTCCCGTTTGTCGAATGGTGGTCGGAGATGCCGTTTCGTCGAACTCCGGTGAGCTCGGGCCAAGTCCGGCCATGGCGCCGCTGTGGGGACACTGTGGATGGCCGGTGAAGGTTTTCCTCTTCCGTGGGATTAAATATGAGCCATCCATTTTAAATCTAACGACCGAGACTCATTGATACCGGTTCGGCCGACAATTTTGCTAAAGAGTCCTTGGAAATTTTAAAAATAGAACCCGCAATCCAAGGCGTATTTCCGAAGTGTGTTTTCTTTTTCATAAAGCGTATTTTGATCGCGGTAACTTTAGAAATACGTTTTCACTTATTTACAGTTTTGCCATTATGTTATTTCATGCGTAGAATCTCCGTTTTAACTCCGATTTGACCCGTTCAAATCGCGTTAGGTTCGTATTTGCGAGCTCTACATGTTAGTAGTACTGTACAGTAGGTTTGTGACATTTTATTTTTGAGTTTGAATTAAATTAATTATTTTTCTATAGGAAATCTTCGTAAATTCATAACTTCGTCGTTTTAGCTCCGTTTTTCGTGATCTTCGTGTCTGTGTGATCCTAGCGAGTTGTAGATTCATTTTAAAGAATTTTTATCTTATTTTATTACTATTGGTGTACTGTTCTAATTATAGTCTTGTTTGTTTATGCATGATTGTTTCTGGATGAATGTTGTTGTGTTGTTGATCGAGTATAGACGGTGAGCAATTCGTTGGGGATCAAGAGTTTTTCTACGAGCAAGATCGTCAAGACCAGTTTGAGCAGGGCAAGTATAGCATGGGATTATCCTTGTTGTCCTATTCACAATAAGCAAATAATATCATTATGCATATATTCCCTTGTTAAGGATGACTTAGTGTTGATTTATACCTTGACACCTATTATATTGCATTGAGTAGCATTGCTAGTGCTTAACATGAACTATGATCATGTAATTTGATGAATGGAATATGCAATAAACATTAAAAGATGACTTTTAATTACTGTTTAAATGGGATTAGAGCATGGGGTTACTTTTGGTGCTCTAGTTACTCTCCTTAAGGACTTATCTATAAGCGAACATCCGGGATTTACAGTACAACTGTGAGGGCTATATGGCTCTGGCTTTAGTCATATAGAAGGACCTTTTCTAGCTTGTTAGTGGTAACCTTTTTGGCGTAAGAATGGCTTGACGAATCGGGTATAGTGTGGCCTCTGTCTTTATGTGTATAGGCTGCGTGTCATTGTGCCATATGGAAGGGGGGCTCTACATCTGTTTGCCGAGTGAATCTAATGGCCCTAACTTGTTAGACGAATTTAAAAGAGCATGACATAAACATTAATCAAATAAACATAATTTAATTTGTAAACACATAACGTGACATGGTAAACAACGTTGCTAATGCGTCTCTTACGCCAGCATAGTCACGAAGCAACAAGAACGAAATTATACCCCTATCTTGCTTTTAGTTAGAAAGCTGTTAAATAAATATTAATCAAGTTGCATTTAAATAGATAAATTCATACTTTAGTGACATCACAAAAACTATCGCTACTGTATAGAGCGCGACGCTACGAAACTATCGCAACAAAAACAGATTTACAAACTTAGATTGTTTTTAATCATAGAACTAATTGTATGTTAATTAAATTAATATTTAATTTATATATGACTAGCATGTAACACGTCTATACCGATAGCATGTAGCTTCTGTTGGCATGATCGCAAAATCACAAGAACGAGTTACTACACTAGGTTGCTTTTAATTAAAAATATATTAAATAAATATTGCACATAAATCAATAAATTCATAATTAGGTGACACGATATACATCAACACTACTACGTAGAGCGCAACTATACGAAACTAACGCAACTAAAATGAAGCAAAACGGAATTAAAACAAAGAAACGACAAAGATATTACGAACCAATGGCAGAACCGCAAATACTTCATCTTCTACCTTAATCCATCTGAAGGGCCTCGGCCTGGGGGCGACACGAGAAGGATGAGAAATATCTAATTTACTACACGAGATATTTCCCAAACTAAGGGCTCCTCATACGGTAGTTTTGGTGTGCTTTGCCCATGGGGTAGGTGTAAGGTCCAAATAGGCTAGAGGGGGGGTGAATAGCCTAATTAAAACTTCTACAAGAATTACTTAACCACGAGTTAGTACAAAAGGTGGCGAAGCAAAAGCACTAGCTCTAACTAATTAAGCAAGCCACCTACACAAGTCTAGTACAAGGCTATTCACTAAACACAACAACAACTATAAGCTAGAAACGAGAAGTAATACGAGAGAAGAGCTTTGAGTGATTATACCGCCGTGTAGAGATAAGATGTACCAATCAATCAATCACACAAGAGAAATCCTCGGGAAGAGAATGACACAAGAATTTATCCCGAGGTTCACTTGCTTCCCGGCAAGCTACTCCCCGTTGTGGCGATACACCCACTTGTCGGTTCGCGAGCTAATCAACTATCAAGAGTTGAGCCCTCGGCGGGCGCCGCACAACCGCACACAAGATGGGGATCCTCCAAGCCACGAGCTCCACTAGAGTATCCAATTCACGAACTCCCGCGGGGAAGGATCAAGAACCCCTTACAACACTTGGTGAAGGCTCCAACAATCTCCAATTGTGAGCTCAATCACCTCCGCCGCTCCAAGCCGTCTACCGTGTCGGGAAACACGGAAGAGTAACAAGAAATCCGCAGCTACTCGAAGATCAAGTGCCTCTAGAATGCAACTCTCAAGCAATGCACTTGAATCTCACTCAATCTCACTCAAGATGTGCAACTATGCAAAAAGATGAGTGGAGGGGTTGTTCTCTAGCTCAAAGTATGTCTCTATATCTCAAAATGTGCAAGAGTTGCCCTCAAACCCCGTCCAACGTCTATTTATAACGAAGGGGTACGCAACTAGCCGTTACAGACGACGCAGCAAAAACGCGCTGACCGGACGCTCCGGTCAGGGTTCACTACACGACAAACGTGAATAGTGCGCGTCAGAACTAGCCGTTGCTCTGACCGGACGCGCTCAACCGAGTGACCGGACGCGACAGTGCCAGCGTCCGGTCGCGTTCCAGTAAGCTCCAGCTGCGACCGGACGCGTCCGATCGTACGTGACCGGACGCGCCGCGCGTCCGATCGTCACTCCACTGCTCACTGCCCCTCTGGATGCATGACCGGACGCTCCGGTCCCGTGAAGGACCGGACGCGCCGGTCGCGCGCTTTTCTTTTACGCCCAGTTGAACTGACCGGACGCGCTGGTCAGGCCAGACCAGCGTCCGGTCACAAACCCTAGCGCTCGCGCCGCGTTGAACTGACCGGACGCGTCCGGTCAAACCGTGACCGCGTCCGGTGCAGCGTCCGGTGCAGCGTCCGGTCAACGCAGTGACCTCCTTTCGCCTTCGTTTCTTTTCTGACTTTCGGCGCAGTAGAAAATAGGCATTTCACTTCTCCAAAAAGCGCCGAATCCCGCCTCGCAAGCTCGGCGGGAGGGAGAGAGGAACCCAAACCCCTCTCTACCACTCAAACTTCACCGCCTTCTCAAACGTGCTAACACCACCAAGTGTACACCACCATGTGCATGTGTGTTAGCATTTCACAATCATTTTCCAAGGCGTTATGTTAGCTTTTTACTAGATCTTAATGCATATGCTCAAGACATTGATCTAGTGACACTTGATTCCCGAGCTAACCGTGATTGCCCCTCTTGATAGTCGGTCATGTATCCTAAACCCGGTCAATCACTTCTCTACTCATCTTAGACCGGCAAAAGGAAAACCCTATGATTATACCTTTGCCTTGAGCTCTTAGATCCTTCTCCACTTGATCATCATGTGCATCTCCACCATGATCATTATTTTATGTCCATGCACCATCTCTTTGTGATCTTGTGGCCACCACTCCTTGCCACATACACCTTCATCACATGTGTTGCTTATGCCTAACTCAAAACACTTAACACGTGGCATTAGCAACTTGATGTCATTAATTACCAAAACCAAACTTGAGCTTTCAGTAGGTACATACTTATAGGGAGGAAAACTCTCCACCTTCACATCAAGTAGCAATATGATACTAATTGATGCTACACCCTCCATCTGTACAAATAGGCCTAATTAATTATTAAAGCCCATTAGTAAATAAATGTATGGACCTTTGAGATTTATTAGGATTATGCACATGGGCTTTGAGCATGGGAAAAAATGAGATATTTATTTATTTTCGGAATTAATTAATTTCATGGATAAAATAATTTTAAAAAAAGTCCAGAATTATTATTTAAGCCGTGAAAAATACTCCGAAAGCTCCGAAAATTCGGAGAATTTTTTAGGGACATTAGGGAACATGAGGAACCCAAATAAAGTATTTGGAGCTCATGATAAGATACTTTAGAGCATCTAAAAATTAGATAACGCTCGCAGAAAAGCGTGAACTAGCTCCAGAAAAAGCCAGAACAATTTTCGAAGAGTTCACTGAGATTGATTGACACATGAGGAACTGAAAGGAATAATTTACGTTATAAAGAAAAGATTTTAGGATACTCTCAACGAGAACTTAAGATGAGAAACAAGGAATATTGATTGCAGAAAAAGATAAAGACGTGCTGCAGAAGAAAGATCGATCCACTAAACGCATTTTAAAAGACTTTGTTCGCTCTTAACACACCAGAGTTAACGAACAAACATCACATCAAACAATAGCCCGTCAAATTAGTTTAGAAAAATTTAAAGATTCTTATTATTTTTTTCATTTTTTTATAACTAATTGATGCTATCATAAACTAAACTTAGGAAATTTTATCCGAATATTAAAACATTTATTTTATTTAGTGTTTCCTATGCACAACCTAAAATTAGAAATTTTGGGGTGTGACACCTTGCTATTCATGGGTGTTACATTTCCACCCCCACAAAATGTTGCTTGTCCCCAAGCAACGGCATGACCATGAATTGTATCTTGATGACTAAAGATCCTAGAAATTCCTGGATCCCACTGTCTCACTATGTATGGCTTGAGTTGCAACAAACATTTGCTTGGGTTGAAACCATTGCCTCTCCGAGACAGAATCAGTTTACATATTAGATCAGTGTCACACCATGGTCTACCGATCTTTTGGTCAGGAAACAACAATAGTTCATTCACTTGGTAAAGAATTTTGTATAGCTCTTCAGTAGCAAATCCCTGGGCCTTAGAACAGAAGAATTGATCAAGTATTTCCCCAAACATTTGGTTTGTTATATATATGCCAGGTTTTAGGAATTGGGAAGAGTCATCACCACTGGACAGCACCCTATATAGCTTTCTGCGACCAAGCTGCAGGAATAGAGAACAAGCACTGATATACTGCAATACATCATTGGCACCCAGGACTATAGCATGCGTCTCCATTTTACAACTCGACTGTAACATGCGTTGACATATATCATTACCACCCCCACAAAATGTTGCTTGTCCCCAAGCAACGGCATGAAAAATACCAGGATCCCATGGACCATCAAGATGTAATACTGATATGCATATACTGTCATTGATGAGCAAACTAAAACATCTCTTTCCAGCACAGAGAGTACCAATAATTAGAACTCCAAAAATCATGTTCTCAAGTACCAGATCAGTAGCACAATTAGCATCACTCTGTGATATGCATCTCCACACCATCCAAGTCAAGAATTCATTGAGTACTGAAGCATGTAGAATATCTTCTCCATGACTAGTTTCATCTCGTTTGAATTTGTACAGTTTGCACAATTTTTGGTACTTAAATACTCTATATTCTAGCACTGTGCACCATCTGATAACGTAAGGAGCCCAAGAAAGCCTTATTTCTGTCAGGACAATGGTTCTTTCAGTTCCATTTGCAGAGAGATGTTGTTGAATTTGTAGCATAAGAGCTTTCTCCAATGGCCTGCGAATTGTGCGATGCTCATCGAAATCTACATCAATTCTGTATTTATAATCCTGGGCACACAATCCTGGATCCCATTGTGTATCAGACATCCTATACAACTCAAGCTGTTGCTCATTTTCCCCTGGACTAGAAATTCCATGACATATTTGTTAAACTGGCCTCTACCTGGCATATTTGTGCTCTCGTCATGTGCAACTCCACTGAATCAAGATCACCACCAGAATCAGACCATTTGTTGATTGGCGAGAGAGGTATACTACTGCCCTCTAGCCGTGCACCTTTTGTTGATGGTTGGTACAGCTGGTAAAGCCCAACTGATATGTCCTTGTCGATGTCCTTATTAAGCATGCCCTCAAACATGTGTCCTGCAGAGAATGCATCCAACTCCAGAAATAGTTGTAAGCTGCTGACATTTGTAAGAACATCATGGGTGTCTAGCTCAATAGCATGTGTACACGAATATACATCTGAGACTACAGCAAGTGTTGCATTAGGCACATGATCGACTTCATCATTATCACTGAATTCGACCACTGCCTTTGTCCTCTTATCATCCCTGTACCCCTTACCCAAGGCTAGTTGCTCCAACAGACCTTCCTGTGTGTTGATGTCAGACTGATTAGGTTGTCCAGTTGTGTCGTTTGTGCTCTTGTTGCCAAATGCAAGCTGCTGCAACAAGCCACTATGCATGCCTATATTAGTCGACATCTCCTGCTTGCCCTGCATCTGGTTATCCATTGCTTCAGCATGCTGCTGCAATAGGCCATGTGAATCAAAGCCATGATGTGGCTCCTCATCCCAGACAACATCCGTGCAATTCTTTCCATCGAATAGCTCCCCTTCATCATCATTTGGCACTATTGGAGCCTTGAAAGAGACCAACTCAGCAATTGGTTTGTCATCCATGGCAATCAGACACTCTCCATGAGCTAAAAGCTTCAATATACTGTCATGTGACTCAACCCCTTGTAGCAACTCCTCATCCCACACCACCTGGCTAGAAAGTTCATCAAAAACACACCCTCGATATCACTGTTGGATATAATTGGTGACATGAACATTGCTTGCTTGCACTCCAGCGGGTCATCTATCTCTCCATCTAACTGCTGCGGTTCCTCATCCCAACCCACTTCTGAATGAGAGAAATCGAACACTAGGTTTCGACTCCCTTGATGTGACATTACAACAAACACCTGGGGGGCAAAGCACAGAGCAGGTGCTCGCTGCCAGATGACTGCTCAGAGAAGATACCTCAGATTGAAGAAAATCAGCTCACTCCTAATCACGCCGCCCACCAAATCGAAGAGAATCTGAGGAAGTACGCCAATGTCGCGTGCAGGCACTTGTGGTGGTCACCACCGCCAGCCGTCGGGACGCCTCGAGTGGAAGCCGGCCGGCCGTCGAGTGTCACCAACACCAGTACGTCACCGCTCCAACCCCGCCGCCAGCACCGCTGTCACACACCGCCGCCCACACGCCGGAATCCCCGCTACTCGCCACCAGATTCCACACAACGTACCAGTGTCACCACACGCCACCAAAGGATGCGTCGCCGGAAGGCGCCGCTGCATCACACACTTGATGAAGGAGTCACCGCCGCGGAGCCCGAGTCGAGTGCCTGTCACACCCGGTTTTGTAAAGAACAAAACCAGGCTAATCATATGTGTGCCCAGGAAGTCCACACATATATCAGAATGAAAAAGTATCAAAACAATGTTTATATAAAGCGGGAAACATACTATATTAACACTTACAACTATCAGAGTGTCGCGGAACGGTCACTAATCTTTTCTTCAGGCTCCAACATCACAAGGACGGCTGACTGGTGGCTCCGTATGCCAAGCACTTCTTATAGACTTCTGGAAACTCCACTACACATTTATTCTTCTTCTAAGCAGCACCTTACTATACACTGGAGTATGGTGGAAATAGCAAGAGTGAGTCCATGTCGAACTCAACAAATATAACATTGGGTTGCAGATCGTGTTGTGCCTCACGCCTGCATGGACGTGAGCTCCGGTCATGGAAAAGAAAAGGCAGGGGCCGGGTGCGTCTACTCGCCGAAGCGCCGAACACAGCAGCGTGCGCAGGCGCGCACCCACGCACCAGCTGGGTAGCAGGGCAGCAGCAGGGCGGACCAGCTCGTGGCCAAGAAGCTCCGACGGCTACTAGATGGTGGCCACCGCCGTTGTGTCTGCGTAGGGACGCGAGGAGGTGGCCCGGGTGCAGCACACGGCGGGAGTCGGTGCCACGCGCGTACAGCGAGGTGGTAGCACGAGCAGGGACTGGTTTGGCTGGAAAAACGATGAACAGAGCGACATCAATGGAGAAGCTCGCCGGGAAATCTCGTCGGAAAAGAGAGAAAAGTTAGGAAAACAGCGCAAGAAGCACGGATTCGCGAAAAGGAAGACGTGTCGGGATAGAGGACGACGAGACAAACCTCGGAGTGGAAGCGGGATTCACCGGAGATGAGAAACGTGGCCGGAAAAGCTCGCCGAACCTTCGTCGGAAGTTCGCCGGAACGTAAGCTGTAGATGCAGAACTTCAGCGAGGGGTGGAGGGAGCTACGAGCGGCGGCTCGCGATAAGAAGGGAGAAAATTCTAATTTACTACACGAGAGATTTCCCAAACTAGGGGCTCCTCCACGGTAGTTTTGATGTGCTTTTACCCAAGGGATAGGTACGTATATATAGGGAGGAAAACTCTCCATCTCCATGTCAACTAGCGATATGGTGCTAATTGACGTTGCACCATCCATCTTTACTAATAGGCCTAATTAATTATAAAAGCCCATTAGTAAATAAAGACATGGGCCTTTGGGCATGAGGAAATATGAGATATTTTATTATTTTCGGAATTAATTAATTTCATGGATAAAATAATTCTAGAAAAGTCCAGAATTGAATTTTAAGCCACGAAAAATACCTCGAAAGCTCCGAAAATTTGGAGAAAATTCTCAGAGACATTATGGAACATAATGAACCAAAATAAAGTATTTGGACCTCATGAAAAGATTGATGAAGAGATCAAGGAAAAAGATTAAGCTCACGGAAATTGAAATTTTAAATCCAGAAAATACCAAAAAGTTTTCCGGTGAGAAGCAAACGTCGTCCTATGGTATTTTAAAAATAATAGCACTCACCAACACCAAAGACAAGCATCACACAAACACCACATTATCAAATTAATATGAAAAAGTTTAAAACCATAATTTTCTATATTTAAATTAACAGCAACTTAACTTATCTAATAAATTTATTCAAATATTGAAATCATTTATTTTATTTAGTGTTTTCCAAGCACAACCCAAAATTGAAAATTTTGGGGTGTGACAATTCTACCCCACTTAACAGGAATCTCGTCCCGAGATTTGGAGAGACTAGGGAAAAAGATAAAACAGACCAATAAGGTTGTTTTGAGACTTTTGACAAGTTATGATATAAGCGTCAAGGATTATCAATGGTTGACAAGAGAACATTGGATTGATCGTTAAGATTGATTCGAGCTAATGACCGAGGGTCAAAGGATTGAATGTCAACATAGGCGAAAAGGAAGATCAAAGGAGGTTGAAAAGATAGATCAAGGTTGATCACCGAGTCTTCACTTTATAAGGTGTAAAAACAAGGGTGGAGATTAGCAAAAGATAAAGATAGATCTTAGGGTACTCACAACTCCTCGATTCAAAATTTATGAGACATCATGAAAAAGTAACAGACTAGCATTGGTTGAAGAAAGGTAAAGACTAATTTTCCATTTCATCATTTGGGAAGACCAGTGGGAAGGATAAATTGATCTTCAAGTCTTTGTAGGTCCTTGAATCAGGATTTATAAGATGTAAGGACAAGGGTCAAAAGTTGTCAAATGTTGATAAGGAAAGTAAAGATTGATGGCAAGAAGGTGAGACTAGTTAAGAGGCAAGGACTAGCAAAAGATGATATTATGATAGCGATTGGTCTCTGGATCTTTTTGTCTCGTGACTTGAGATTGATGATGGTGGCGGACGCTACCCCACTTAATAAAGATCTTGTTCCACCTGACGATGTCATTGAACACATCTCTTTCTTGAAGGCTTGCTACTATTCATGAGTCCTTCATGTGTTGATCCTCCATTAAGATGAGATAAAGAAGGCAACATGACAACCAATGGTAGGCAAGGACAATGTTAGAGAAAAATAGCAATATTTAGGATCGATTGAAAGATAAGTAGGATAGAAGATGACACTACCCCACTTAACATGGATCGAGCTACTCCTCAAGACTTATACCTTTCGAGCCACCTTTGAAACATGAAAACAAGGATAACACACAAGCAACACATCAAGCACAACAAGCACACATCACATCATCGGTACTACATGTGCTTCTTCAACAATGGTGGTCATCCTACATGGCAGATTATAGATGATGAAAAGGCCATCAAATTTTTGAACAGGGTAAGATCAGAAACCTTTTGGTAAAAACAATACAAATCAAAAACCAAGAGAGTAAGAAATAATAGCTCAAAGGAAGCTATCAAGGAAGGGATACAACAGGACAAGGAACAGGAAATAGTCAAAATCAATGAGTCAAAGGATGACAAAAATAGTTTTATAGTAAAATGAGTTTTAGAATACGTCCAGTGCTACTTGGCATACGTCCTACAGTCAACACCGCTCTGATACCACTCTGTCACACCCGGTTTTGTAAAGAACAAAACCAGGCTAATCATATGTGTGCCCAGGAAGTCCACACATATATCAGAATGAAAAAGTATCAAAACAATGTTTATATAAAGCGGGAAACATACTATATTAACACTTACAACTATCAGAGTGTCGCGGAACGGTCACTAATCTTTTCTTCAGGCTCCAACATCACAAGGACGGCTGACTGGTGGCTCCGTATGCCAAGCACTTCTTATAGACTTCTGGAAACTCCACTACACATTTATTCTTCTTCTAAGCAGCACCTTACTATACACTGGAGTGTGGTGGAAATAGCAAGAGTGAGTCCATGTCGAACTCAACAAATATAACATTGGGTTGCAGATCGTGTTGTGCCTCACGCCTGCATGGACGTGAGCTCCGGTCATGGAAAAGAAAAGGCAGGGGCCGGGTGCGTCTACTCGCCGAAGCGCCGAACACAGCAGCGTGCGCAGGCGCGCACCCACGCACCAGCTGGGTAGCAGGGCAGCAGCAGGGCGGACCAGCTCGTGGCCAAGAAGCTCCGACGGCTACTAGATGGTGGCCACCGCCGTTGTGTCTGCGTAGGGACGCGAGGAGGTGGCCCGGGTGCAGCACACGGCGGGAGTCGGTGCCACGCGCGTACAGCGAGGTGGTAGCACGAGCAGGGACTGGTTTGGCTGGAAAAACGATGAACAGAGCGACATCAATGGAGAAGCTCGCCGGGAAATCTCGTCGGAAAAGAGAGAAAAGTTAGGAAAACAGCGCAAGAAGCACGGATTCGCGAAAAGGAAGACGTGTCGGGATAGAGGACGACGAGACAAACCTCGGAGTGGAAGCGGGATTCACCGGAGATGAGAAACGTGGCCGGAAAAGCTCGCCGAACCTTCGTCGGAAGTTCGCCGGAACGTAAGCTGTAGATGCAGAACTTCAGCGAGGGGTGGAGGGAGCTACGAGCGGCGGCTCGCGATAAGAAGGGAGAAAATTCTAATTTACTACACGAGAGATTTCCCAAACTAGGGGCTCCTCCACGGTAGTTTTGGTGTGCTTTTACCCAAGGGATAGGTACGTATATATAGGGAGGAAAACTCTCCATCTCCATGTCAACTAGCGATATGGTGCTAATTGACGTTGCACCATCCATCTTTACTAATAGGCCTAATTAATTATAAAAGCCCATTAGTAAATAAAGACATGGGCCTTTGGGCATGAGGAAATATGAGATATTTTATTATTTTCGGAATTAATTAATTTCATGGATAAAATAATTCTAGAAAAGTCCAGAATTGAATTTTAAGCCACGAAAAATACCTCGAAAGCTCCGAAAATTTGGAGAAAATTCTCAGAGACATTATGGAACATAATGAACCAAAATAAAGTATTTGGACCTCATGAAAAGATTGATGAAGAGATCAAGGAAAAAGATTAAGCTCACGGAAATTGAAATTTTAAATCCAGAAAATACCAAAAAGTTTTCCGGTGAGAAGCAAACGTCGTCCTATGGTATTTTAAAAATAATAGCACTCACCAACACCAAAGACAAGCATCACACAAACACCACATTATCAAATTAATATGAAAAAGTTTAAAACCATAATTTTCTATATTTAAATTAACAGCAACTTAACTTATCTAATAAATTTATTCAAATATTGAAATCATTTATTTTATTTAGTGTTTTCCAAGCACAACCCAAAATTGAAAATTTTGGGGTGTGACAGTGCCGCTGGAGCTGAAGAAGATGGGTCGCGCCGGATCGATGGAGTTGCCGCGCCGGACCACTGGATTCACCGCCGACCCGCCAAAAATCGTCGACACCACCGATAACTAGCGCGGAGAGGAGCTGCGGTCGCCCATCGCCCGTCACCCCACGCCAAGGATATGCTGTCTCTGATACCACTTGTCACGACCCGTGGCCGCCGGTGAGATCAAGCCGGCGACGTGAGCAGCAACAACCGAAGATCGGAGGGGATCTCGATACGAAGAGGAAGCCTCGCTTCCTTACCTGTGTCTTCTTCTCTATTTTCCTTCCTGCCCCCCTCGTTCATACTCCTGGAACTTATACAGCCATCTGGTGTTCCACCTGAGTCCCATGGGTGGGTGGCCCACTTGTCAGCTAAAGCCTTGGACACCTTGCTATTCATGGGTGTTACACGGCCGTTTCCTCCGCTGCTTCAGGTCCCTGCACCGCCGGCCCGTCCTTGGGTTGCTGCTCGACGATCGACACTACGAAACAGGATTATTCTGCCCAGCCCAGTGGCCGTGGCGGCGGCGCCGCCGACTTCACCTTCTCTTTCCTTCCTGACCGCAGCCGCTGGCGCGTCTGCGACTTTCGTGACGGCCGCGTCCTCCTCACCCGGTGACTCGTGGTGGCCTTGGTCTTCTCCTCAGCCAGCGGGCAATGGCGATGTGTCGCGTCTTTTAGCAATCCAAGCTACGCGTGGACGAACATACCTAAGGTGTGGTCTCGCCAGTACCTGCACGGCTGCTTCTGCTGGGCGCATGAAGCTGCAAACGCTATGCTTGTGTTTGACACGCGCGAGATGAAATTCTCCATTGCTGACCTCCCACGTAAAAGCGCTGGCAAGTTTAAGAGGGCCGTGGAGGCAGCAGGGTGTGGAAGGCTTGGTCTACTACTTCTCAGCAACCACAGTCGCTCCGCGACGGTGGATCTGTATAGCAAGGCATCCAGGAACCGGAAGAGTAGCAGCGGCAGCACGGCAGTTCAGTCCCAATTCCTGGCTTTCATTTGACGATGCTCGCTGCAGTAGCCCAGGGCTATGTTCTCCTGCGTGGGATTCCAGCAAAACAGCTTAAGCTCTGGACTCGTACTGGTAAAAAGAAACCAGAAGCACATTATTTCACCATGGACCTCAAGACATTTGCTAGTTGAGAAGCTGTGTGTGTTGGAATATGACAGTCGCGTCAATTTTCTTTACGCAAGCTTCCCACCACCGTTTTCGCCGCCAAGTGTACGAAATCGTAAAAACCTTCCTCTTTTTCGACAACTGAGAGCTGCATTATATTATATAGTTGGGGCATCTATATTTTCTAATAATGTTGTAACTTGTAACGGTATTTAAGGAAACATGAGCGCTCGCGGATGAGCTTCAGAGGGACTGGGTTTTGCTTTCATAAAGAGAAAACATAATAGAGTTGATGGTCTTCTAGCAAAGTAGTTATAAAGTTTTGTCTTCTCGGCAATGTTGTTGCGTCATGTACCTAATTTTGCTGTAAGATTAGTGGTAATGATGTAACCTTTCCTGATTAATAAAGCTCAACCTTTCTCGCAAAAAAGGTCCTCCGTTCTCGGCTAGTTACCTGAAATCTAGACATTTGAGACTAACCGAGATCTAGACATTTGAGACTTTTTACAAGATGGTTTGGTTCAGGACTAAACTTTTTCATGTCCTCTCTGAAAAGTTTTTTTAAAAAAAAAGAAAAAAAGGTTCCCGTCAAAATGGTGCAATGAGAGTGCTGGATTTCGGCCTATGGTGAACTCGAACGGGCCCAAGTTGGTCCACTTCATTCACCAAATTAGAAGCCCAACTATTTATCCTTTGTCCAAGATCCTGCATTGACCTTTCTTCGTCTTCAATGGTATATATATCTTATATATAATCATAAATCCTACTAGAATTACATCTTGAAATGCAAGTCGTCGGCTTCAGCAAGTCAAACGTAAGTAGAAGTGCCCCGCACGTTGCTGCGGGGATTGCGATGAATTTAGAATGAAATTGAGCAGATGAGGTATGTGAATAGCTTACAATATAAGAGATTGGAAGTTAATGGGATGACATGGTTATTAGTGAGATGACGTCGATAGTTAGCGGGGATGATGTGGATGACTGGCATCAGTGCATGGCGCCAAAACGATCAGCAGCTAGAGCTAGCTATACCTCACTCGTCGATGTCGATTCATGGTGAGGTGGGGAACCCCATATCTGACGTTCGTGCAAGCGTGAGCAGTGGCATTTTTAATATCCGACTTAAATCGACATGATGCCCCAACTATTATTAGCATACAGTCACATGATGCCTCAGCATGGGCGACGGGATACAGCATCTTTACCTTTTCTTCGTGTTTGGTTGGCTGGTCTTCTCATCTAACCTGGCCCAACTCGTGCAAAAGAGGCCCCGTGGCCAGGCTGTGTGGAAACACAGATTTCTTGCGTTCCTGGCGAGCCTGGCTCTGCCGAGCGCACGGACGTTCCTGCAGGTGGGCCAACCGACCCACGCTGAGTCTCTGGCAACCGGAAGTAGGCAATCCAAGCAAGCAACCAATCAAAGCTTGCATGAGATGAAACAGGCTAACAAACAAGACCGCACTAAACGATAGGAGCCAGGATAACTCGGGCCTGGTTGCTTCCGCCGGCCTGGCCGAGGGTCGTGCACCGTACCAATCACGCCCTAGGACTAGGAGTACGATCATCGATCCAAAGGAGGAGGCCCGGCGACTCGAATAGCAAAAGCAAAGCCGACCGATCGAGAACATACACAAGGCCAGAGACTGCTAGCTGGGGATCTTTGGCGCATACACCATGCATGCATGCATTCAATGGCTCTACCGTGTCGTCCTCACATCCTGCACTGCATGCACCTGCATACTTATGTGTTTATATAGGAACTCCATCAAGTGATCGATCGATCATGGCGATGGTTAAAGCCACGACCACCACGGTCGCACTCTACTTCCTCCTCAGCTGCGTCTTCTCGGCCCTCACCGTCGACCCCCGCACCCGCCCATGCTCGCCGCCTCGCCACCGGCGCCGACCGCGTCGTCGTCCGTCGTCATCGACGACATCATCCGGGTCCTCGCCGACACCACCACCGCGGCGCGCATCCGCACGGACGCCGAGGCCACGGCGCGCGCGTCCACTGACTTCGGCACCAACGTGACCGTGGACGCGGCGCGGCGCCCCGTGGCCGTGTTCTACCCGTCGTGCGCGGCCGACATCGCCGCGCTGCTGCGGGCGTCCAGCGCCAGCGCCTCGCCGTTCCCGGTCTCCGCGAGGGGCCGCGGCCACTCCACCCGGGGCCAGGCCACGGCCCCCGGCGGCGTCGTCATCGACATGGCGTCGCTCACAGGCGGGCGCCACGCCGCCACCGCGAGCAGGCTCGCTGTGTCGGTGGACGGGCGCTACATCGACGCCGGCGGCGAGCAGCTGTGGGTGGACGTGCTGCACGCCGCGCTGGCGCACGGCCTCACGCCGCGGTCCTGGACGGACTACCTCCGCCTCACGGTCGGCGGCACGCTCTCCAACGCCGGCATCAGTGGGCAGGCGTTCCGCCACGGCCCGCAGATATCCAACGTCCTCGAACTCGACGTCGTCACGGGGACCGGGGACATGGTCACCTGCTCCAAGGACAAGGACGCCGACCTCTTCGACGCCGTGCTGGGCGGGCTGGGGCAGTTCGGCGTCATAACGCGCGCGCGGATCCCGCTGGTGCCGGCGCCAGCCAGGGCGCGCTGGGTGCGGCTCCTCTACACCGGCGCCGCGGACCTCACGGCCGACCAGGAGCGGCTCATCGACGACGGGCGCGGCGGCCGCGCGTTGGCCGGGCTCATGGACTACGTCGAGGGCTCCGTCCTCACCGACTTCCAGAGCTTCATCGGCAGCTGGCGCTCGCAGACGCCGTCCTCCTTCTACTCGGCGACCGACGCCAAGCGCATCGCCGCGCTAGCCAAGGAGGCCGGCGACGTCCTGTACTGCCTCGAGGGCGCGGTGTACTACGGCGGCGCCAGCGACACGACCGCCGCAGACGTTGACAAGGTAACACTCACGATGACTGGCCGCCGGCCGCCGGTTTTTTTCTGCGTGCATACGCCAGCCACATGATCGATCTCGATCAACTTTTGGCGTGTGACGCATGCATGTCTGGATCTGGCTACAACTGCAACGCCACAACGGTGCAAGCATCGGCAGTCGTGCAGCGCCAACATCGTACTTGCATGGCCTGCCGTTGTCGGTCCCTTGTCGTGCATATCATTCCAAAGCCTTTTGGGCACTTTTTCCTAGCTAGCTACTCCCACATACTAGTTTCAATCTTATAAGACTTGCATGCATACATTTGAAAGTCAAAGCCTCAACAGTTTAACCTCGCGTCGCATAATATAATTTTCTTGTTATATATGGTTATTATATGATTTTGTTGGTACAAACATTTTAGTACTAAGGTAACTTAGTACAAAAATCTAGTCCTGCTGCTTTAGAGACCGATGAGTCAAACCACACCTTGTATTTGAAGGGAATAGACTAATTGAGAGTACACAAGGAAATGAAAAACACGAACACTTTACACCTTATTTGGATGTAAACTATTTTTAAAATATTAGAGAAGTACTTTGATTTTACAAAATATTTTAGTTTTCAAGAACGGCTAAATGTTTTGCTCCAACAAACATTTTAGTTTCTAGAACTATGGCTTATCAAAATCATAATCCTTTTGGACTTTCAGAAAAGGCACCCACAATCTCTTTTTTCTAAACCACGTTTTGTATGACTTTACCCTATATATGTAACGGTTTGTTGATACCATAATTTTCTAAACTACATCATCCACACATTTCGTTGGACTTTCAGAAAAGGCACCCACATCAGCTCCGTAATTTTTACTCAATAAATAAGTAGACATACATTATTCACCCACACATTTCGTAAGCTAAAAGATCACCGGTAGCGGCAGGCATGTGGAGTTCGGGTACACACTTCACAAAAAAAATAAAAAAAACGAAGTACACACCTAACTTCCCATTTTTGCTCTTGTAGAAAATAAATGTAGTTGTACGTTTCTACAATGAGTGTTTAGGCCAGAGCAATAATTTCACAAAACCCTTGTTTTCGAAATGCTTGCACAAGCTTTTAGTTGGCCAATTTGAATAATCTCCTATATGAATCTTAAACTCCTAGCTTCTGATTTTTCTTTTGAAAAACAGTTGTCCTATATACTATACGGACCTGCTTAATTAGACATACTGAATATTTTGGAGTTTTTAGATAGCTAGTAGTTAAAAATCTTATCTTGCCTCTATGATAAACAAACATTATGTAGTTTATTTTATTAAGATAAGATGCATACAATACATATCATTTCGTGAACACAATTAAAACAAAGAAATAAGAAATACTTTTGACAACAAGTTGTTGGAAATTCTATATAATTAATTTAGACTGCTAATACCTTAATTAATCATTGCTGGTACATTTGCAGTTAATTGGCAATAATGTTTATGATAATAGTACTCCAGTTGGATAAGGCCTTGTTTAGTTTCCCCAATTCTCCCCTAAATTCCACTATGCAAAAAGAAGATTCCCCGTCACATCAAAATGTCAGCAAATGCATGGAGTACTAAATGTTGATGAAATCAAAAACTAATTGCACAGTTTTGTTGTATTTTGCGAGACGAACATTTTAAGCCTAGTTAGTCAAAATTTGGATAATTTTTACCAAATACAAACGAAATGCTACAGGAATTCTGATACAGTGTTTTTCTCCCCTATTCTGTGAACTAAACGAGGGCTAAGAAGAATATGTCATGACCACTATGGAGTACAAATGATTCAAGTATAGCCATATGATAAGACTAGCGCCCCAAAAACAAAAAATATATATTTACAAATGTAGCAAAGTATCAGTACTTGGCTATAGAAACGAATCATTCACCTACTAGCTAGAGAGGATACTCCCTCCTACAATAATGCAAGATGCCAAGTATACTGCATGCTTGCATTCACATGTATACTAGCAAGCTATAGCTAGACATGTGAGTACACTTCATCACTGTTATACCAATACTGCACAGCTCGCATTCACACATACTGCAAGCTATAGCTAGACCGGCATCAGCTCTGCCAACGACGGATCTGTGTGCACCAACGACAACAACAGCACGTACGTACACTGCTGCATCTCTAGGTACAAGAGATGTGTCAGTTGGGACGGCCAAGTTTTTTCCACGAAAGTGACCGGCCGTGCAAGCAGACTTATGCAGTCGAGCACCACAATCTATATCCGTGTCCATATCAACTAGACTACCATGGTGCAAGTTGACGTGTACTCGCGCAGATCCCGGCACGGCCACATGCAAGCTACAGTAGTGACCAAATCTTTTGCACCGAACGTGACACTTAGTCCATCATATAGATCAAAAGCAACTCGATCGATCATCAGTTTATTGCAGTCTGTTAGAGTAGTTAGTTCCTGCATCGTCACAACATGTTAATTATAGATAGGCCTAGCTAGCTAAGCTACTAAGCTTGTATATATTTCTAACATGTGTGCAAAGGACGTGTCACGTTAAAATGTTCATGGACCGTACGTACGTTAAAATGTTCCTTCGGTGTATAATAACTGTACGTATATTCATGCATGCAGAGCGTGGAGGCGATGGTGCGCGAGCTGCGGTACGCGCGGGGGTTCGCGTTCATGCAGGACGTGTCGTACGTGCAGTTCCTGGACCGCGTGAGCGCCGGCGAGCGCAAGCTCCGCGGCGAGGGCCTCTGGGACGTGCCGCACCCGTGGCTCAACCTCTTCCTCCCGCGCTCCCGCATCCTCGACTTCGCCGCGGGCGTCTTCCACGGCATCCTGCTCCGCCGCGACGACGGCGGCGCCGGCAAGGGCGGCAGCGGCGGCGGCCCCGTGCTCGTCTACCCCATGAACCGGGACAAGTGGGACGGCGCCACGTCGGCGGTGCTCCCCGACGGCGACGAGGACGGGGTGTTCTACACGGTGGGCATCCTGCGGTCGGCGGTGTCGGACGGCGACCTGCGGCGCATGGAGGAGCAGAACGCGGAGGTGGCGCGATTCTGCGAGGCCGCCGGCATCCCGTGCACGCAGTACCTGCCCTACTACGCGACGCAGGCGGAGTGGGCGGCGCGCCACTTCGGGCCCCGCAGGTGGGACACCTTCCTCCGGCGAAAGAGGAAATACGACCCCATGGCGATCCTGTCGCGCAGCCAGAGGATTTTCTCGTACCCACTTGCCTGATGATAGATCGTCGTGTTGCTGGCCGGGCTGCATGAAATAATAATGCAAGCAAGCAAGCTTGCTTCAAAGGCAAGGCATGGCTGTGTTTTGCATTTACTGATGAGTAGTCAAGTGATACAGTTACTACGTACTATAGCTGTCTAGATAATAGTAATAGTAATAGTAATAGTAATAGTAATAGTAATAGTAATAGTAATAGTAATAGTAATAGGCATGCATGCACGTCAAAAGTTGATCGAGCAATGCAAGCGCGTGACAAGAGTGTACGATTGAACAGTGTACTATTGCCAATATGGCCTCTGCTGAGTATGACTACTGCACATGAATAAATTGTATATACATGCATAGATAAATAAATGTATATATATATATATAATATATATATGTGTGTGTATCGGCAATTAATGATACCGTAGTGAAATGCTACTCCCTCCGTCCACAGAAAGATACAACTTATTGACTAAACTTTGACTAACTTTATACTGAATAATATTAACATTTATGTCTTCAACTAAATTTACTACAAAATCGTATGTATTCATAGATAATTAGGTCCTGTTAATTTGGTATAGCTCTGCTTTATTGGTGGAGCAGGATTTTTTTGCTTTAGCTGTTGGACATTTGATAAAATAAGAGCATTTCCTGCAGTAGGAGAAAAATCTCATCCCCAAAACTAGTTATTGGGGGAGCTACAAACTCCTTTTAAGGATTTTGAAAGGCCTCATCTCCAGAAAAAGGAGAAAATCTCATCCCCAATATCTTCTCTATTGTGTGGGGTCCATTTGTCATTTAATGTTACTTTTTCCCTTCCCACCTGCTTCTTTCTCTCCCCCTCTCCGCTCCGATCCGCATCTACGACTCCGCCGCCAACTTGTCCCGCCGCGACGACTCCACAGCCTCCACTCCTCCGCCACTCTCTTCCCATCCCGCTCCTCCAAACCACTCTGTCGCTCCTCTTCCCATCCTGCTCCTCCAGACGACGGGAATGGAGGCGCCAGGAGCCGGGGCAGGCAGCACGAGAAGTTGGGTGTCTTCTTCCCCGCCCCCAGCCATGGCGCCCGCGGTGTCGAGAGGCTGGTGATGACGTCCACGTGGAGGGGAAGCGCAGCGTGATCGTGGCGGCCTGCGGTCAGGCACGAGAAGCTACAGCAGGTGGGTGCCTTCTTCCCCGCCCCCGGCCACCATCTTGTCATCGTCGTCCCCTTCCCCTTCCTTGGCGCCGGCAGTTGGAGCTCGCGCCATAAAATCTCAGGTATTGGGCGGAGGGAGGTTTCCCTCATCTTTGAGGAGTTGGAGGATAGATTTTGAGTGATTGAGAAAAAAAATTCTCATTGGGGGCTAGAATGGGAATATGTTGGAGCTCATAAATCCCTCAAAATACTATTATTTTTTCATTGGGGATGGGAATTGGGGACTGTCGGAGATGCTCTGACCTCACTTTTTACTCGCTTGCAAACAGTGCACGTCCTACAAAAAGGATCTGCGACAGTACACATTGGACGGTTTGTCACTGTTCCATGGATATTGCTAGATCTCTGCTGTACTACCTACGAAAGAAACAGGCCGCGCAGATCCGCCAAGCCTATGTCATCCTCACAGGCCACATGCCACAGTTGAGACTTGAGAAGCTCCAGCGAGTGGCTTAGATCGATTCAGACGAGATTTTGCACGCAAATGCAGGAAGGACAAGTTAGCTCGGCATGTGACACACGTACGACACTATGAACAATTTCTAAATGCACAAGCAGTAAGAGAAAAACAAGGCCGAAACCTAGCAGATCAAAATAAAAAAACTGAAACAATGTTTATTGTAGTAGCATATAGAACAATGCGGGGAGTTTTTTTACAGGAACAATCAAATACAAGTATCATATATAGAACATTTTGGAAATCTTTGGAACAAATAATTGACAAGAATGAAACAATTCGAAATATAACATAGAAGTGCAATTGAATTGTACTCCCTCTATCCGCAAAAAAAATACAATTTTAATATAGTACTAAGTCAAACCATCATAATTTTGACGGAGTTTTTACATAGAAAAAAGGTATCAATATTTACCAAATTACTCCCTTCCTCCCATAATATTTGCAAGTCTAGGATGGGACACTGTAACCAATATAATGTATGAAATTATAAAAATGTCCCTCATGTTCCCCTGTGTAGGGCCCGGTAGTCCATCCTGCTAGCCAGCATGCACAGCTGCACCTGTCCCCTGCCGGCCTGCCGCACAGCAATGGGAGCTTCTGGAGCCTCCGTGTTTCCTTTTCCATTTTTTTATGTCTTTTTTTTTATTTTCTTGCCCCACTCGCTGGCAGCAAGGAACGTGCTACTGTTGTTACGTACAGTACGTCTGTACGGATGGATACCTATAAGTGAACTTTAATTTGAGAAAAAAATTGAATCACAGATGAAGTTTATTTTGGAACGGAGGAAGTACATTATTTATTGAATATTTATTAGTTACCTAGCTATTTAGTGCCATAATTATTTGTTTTTAAAAATATTGGTCGAACTTTAGATATATAATTTGCATTGATTGAGAAGAGAACTAGAATTGCATCCATTTGAGAACGGAGGTAGTATTAATTAGTACATAGAACATTAAAAAATGGTCACAGACCTTTTAGGTACCTCAGCATGCATGCAACATGAATTCACAGTGTCTGAAGTGCTTTTTTACCATAAAAGGGTGAGCATGTATACCAGTAGAAGCTTATAATAGCATGCATGTATGCATAGGAATGTAAAGAAAATAAAAAGGAAAGATCCCTGTAAAATGATGCAGTGCATAGCAATGAATAGGATTAAGATCTCATTTGGTAGAGCTCCGGCCAGCATACTGATTTCAGTTAGCTAGCTCCTTGGTCCATTAAAGCGAGAAGTCGTTTTTACCTCTATTGTCTAAATAATTAAGGAGCTAGTGAAGCCACTATTTTTAACTTCACTGGCTCCTCTATGCACTATAGAAAGGAATTGAAGCCATTAAACATGACCTAAAGTGTTGGATTAGCGCTTTGACACAATATATATGCTCCCAAGTCTGGGCCCGTTCATCCATCACATTTGCAGCACAATTATTTCCACTTCGCCCAAGGGCCCAACGATGAGGGGTTCCGGGTGATGTGCACTGCTCTGTCCAAAAACCGTGGTCGTGGTGGCCTTGGTCTTCTGCTCAGCCAGCGGGCAATGGCGATGTGTCGCGTCTTTTAGCAATCCAAGCTACGCGTGGACGAACATACCTAAGGTGTGGTCTCGCCAGTACCTGCACGGCTGCTTCTGCTGGGCGCATGAAGCTGCAAACGCTATGCTTGTGTTTGACACGCGCGAGATGAAATTCTCCATTGCTGACCTCCCACGTAAAAGCGCTGGCAAGTTTAAGAGGGCCGTGGAGGCAGCAGGGTGTGGAAGGCTTGGTCTACTACTTCTCAGCAACCACAGTCGCTCCGCGACGGTGGATCTGTATAGCAAGGCATCCAGGAACCGGAAGAGTAGCAGCGGCAGCACGGCAGTTCAGTCCCAATTCCTGGCTTTCATTTGACGATGCTCGCTGCAGTAGCCCAGGGCTATGTTCTCCTGCGTGGGATTCCAGCAAAACAGCTTAAGCTCTGGACTCGTACTGGTGAAAAGAAACCAGAAGCACATTATTTCACCATGGACCTCAAGACATTTGCTAGTTGAGAAGCTGTGTGTGTTGGAATATGACAGTCGCGTCAATTTTCTTTACGCAAGCTTCCCACCACTGTTTTCGCCGCCAAGTGTATGAAATCGTAATAACCTTCCTTTTAACTTGTAACGGTATTTAAGGAAACACGAGCACTCGCGGATGAGCTTCAGTGGAACTGGGTTTTTGCTTTCATAAAGAGAAAACACAATAGAGCTGTTGATGGTCTTGTAACAAAGTATGCTTAATTATAAAGTTTTATCTTCTCGGCAGTGTTGTTGCGACATGTACCTAATTTTGCTGTAAGATTAGTGGTAATGATGTAACCTTTTCTGATTAATAAAGCTCAACCTTTCTAGCAAAAAAGGTCCTCTGTTCTCGGTTAATTACCTGAAATCTAGACATTTGAGACTAACCGAGATCTAGACATTTGAGACTTTTTACAAGATGGTTTGGTTCAGGACTAAACTTTTTCATGTCCTCTGTTCTCAGTTAGTTACCTGAAAAGTTTTTTCTAAAAAAAAAAGAAAAAAAAAGGTTCCCATCGAAATGGTGCGATGAGAGTGTTGGATTTCAGCCTGTACCCTAAACTCGAACAGGCCCAAATTGGCCCACTTCATTCACCAAATTAGCAGCCCAACTATTTATCCTTCGTCCAAGGACCTTGCATTGACCTTTCTTCGTCTTCAATGGAATATATATATATATATATATATATATATATATATATATATATATATATATATATATATATATATATATATATATATATCTTAAATCCTACTAGAATTACATCTCGAAATGCAAGTCATCCACCTCAACAGACAACTATTAGACGTAACTAGAAGTGCCCCGCACGTTGCTGCGGGGTTTATGATGAATTTAGAATGAAATTGAGTAGATGACGTATGTGAATAGCTTACAATTAACTGATTAAGAGGTTGGAAGTTAGTAGGTTGACATGGTTATTAGTGAGAGATGACGTCGATAGTTAGCGGGGGATGATGTGGATGACTTGCATGCTGATATAGACTTGTAGTGGGGATTAACTTTATAAGAGATATAGATATAGATATAGATTACAATACACTATAGTATTAATCAACTATAATATACAGGTCTGAGAGACATACTTCCTTCTTCCCATAAAAAAATATCATTCTCACTTCCCGAAGAATCAAATATTTTGTTTTACTTTCACTAAATATATAAGAAACTATTAATATTTATGGTACATGATTATTAGTATCATTAGATATATCGTTGAAAATATTTTCATAATAAATTTATTTGGATATACAAAATTGCTAATATCATGTACGAACCTAGTCAAACTGAGGAAATTTGACCAACACGTTTCCCATAGCGACACTTTATATGGGACAGATGGACTAACATATATTTAGTTATTTATATCAGTATGACACACGTCATCCACTAATATTATTTTATACTCCCTCCGGTCCATTTTATCTAGCGTAAGTTAGAATGACACGGTCTCCTAGATTATACTTTGACCATTCGTTTGTTTTCTATTATAGTATTTATGCTTATAAACTTATGATCATTAGTGTCGGGGTCATAACCATAGAGGGTCATAACCACGCGGCCCGCAACATATCAGCTAGCAAAGGCCCGAATGACCGAGGCCCAGCTGAGCCAAGCAAACTAGACCAGATGCTAAGGCCGGGGTCACCTACGACCCCTTCCTTCTACCTTAGCCGCACGACGCTCGAAGGGCGCACGATCTCTCCCCCGTTACGACCCCTGGAAGGAACGAGGAGAGGTCGAGCCTAGCCAAGCGTGCTTGCTCTGACAAGAACAAGCACGCCGCACTGACCCCGTAAGGACCGAGGGGACAACAGTCACCTTGGCCGGTCAGACGGCATCCCTGTGCCACGCTGCACAAACACGATAACACCGCCCGACGGTGACGACCAGTATGGAGCCCACCGTCTAAATACGAACCGACAAGACGTGGGTACGATCCCACCCATGACAAGAGCCTTGAGTTATAGACCATTCAGACTGGCAGGAACCATGACCCCGACGATTGGGATCGTGGCTCGCAGCTCCTCGAGCCAACAAGGCGAACGACGACCTGGGGCCGGCTACCTATTCTCGTATGATGCCCTAGGAAACTAGGAGACGATGACGAAGACCACGGCGGAGACCATGTCACATAGGACGGTGTTGGTATAAATTAATGCACACAGAATAATTCGTAAAGGTATGGATATTATACCGTTATAGCACTTCACCGAGAGTACCCAGTTTTATATCGAACTCGAGGAAACATGTGTGAGAATAACCAAATCTAACTTATCCCAACTTCACAATCAAGAATAGATAATAAGAGTATAAAGTAGATTATAGAGGTCTTCTATTTCTAACTTCGGTAAGTTTTATCTTATATTGTTCAATTCTGGGAATATTACTAGAGAAAACACAGGTAGAGCATGTTTTCTATAGTAATAATGTCCTGCTAGGCCTACTAACGGAAGGTGGACAACAAAGGATTTAACGAGGCTATAAGAGTCACCCTCGCGAGCTACCACCGATCCAGAAAGTAGGGTACATCCATGAGTAACCGAGTCTAAGCACCACGTTTATACTATAAATACTACTTTAACCCAGGAGCTACAAGGATTAAAGTACTCAAAGAGAGTCGCAAACCTAAAGAACAATATGAACAAGATGCTTACTTGAATTAGAAGTTGATTACCAGAGCAATCTCAGAAGCAAGCTCAAGGAGAACTTAATTTCGCCAGGGTATAAGCTGTAGAGAGAGCACCGACAGGCCAGAACTCCTCCAAAACTCTTTCCTCTCACTCTATCTCTAATACAAGACTAGATCCTATTGAGGACTAATCTTCTCTTGATTGCTAGCTCTGATCCTAGTGGATATATATAAATTAGGGTTTCTGGCCCTCAGACTCTCAGGATCAAATGCTTCATGATGCCCTGGAGAGGGGGTACAGGCGGGTATATATAGGGGCCTTGAAGCATCCTGGACCCTCGGATCAAACCGACTTAAATGGATGGCGTAGATGTGATCCTTCAGGCTGTGGAGAACCGACATAGCAATGCGGAGGCTGACGGCGCGGCCCATAGACCTTTCGACCTGCATGTGGGACCGGCCGGCCCTACCTCACAGGGGCTTGGGCTCCACTTCAGTGGAGAGCCTCCTGGAGTCTTCTAAAGTCTTCCCACAGTGGTTATGTTGTGGAATTACGCGATTTCCTTTGACGAACAGGTCATCCTTGGCGGTTTTCTGATTAAATCCTGCTGGAAACACAGATTCACCAAAACTCATGAAAATTGTCAGTTAAAACCCATAAGTCTATGTTGATGATCCATTTTAATCATTTATGCAAGGTATATTGATGGTTTGTAATGAATGTTAATTATCGTCAACAGACGGCTGGCTAACCACCACCGTGCCTACAGTGTTGTCATGGCTGGCACTGTAGCACCACGCCACACTATGCCGCGACGTGGCCACAAGACCATGACGACAACCATGCCCGGATGAGTACCTCAAGATGGCGTAGTTTGCAAGCCAAGTTAGCTAGGACCTCCCTTAGGCTCACGACCCTTCAGTCGGGAGAACCTACTGCTTTGTATATGCCTTGGCCCTGAACTCTATATAAGGGCGGCCAGGGCACCCTCTCTGGGACATGATTCACATCCCCTACCATTTCACTCACTCTCTATCGTAGCAAGGCTCCTGGAGCTTCTCTTCTTCAGGTAGTCCATCTCCTAGCTCTAGCTCTTCTTCTTCTTCCACCATTCTTGCACCCTCCGTTGTAAGAACTTCAGATCATTCAAGCGAGGAACACGCACTCGATCATCTCTGAGACTAGACATAGGGCTTCGCCTTGAACCAGTATAAATCCTCGTGTCTTTTAGATGCTACCATCGTCTTCCTAGAGCAGCGCGGCAATCGTATAAATTTATTAGTCCAGTTTACAAAAACACCAACAATTTGATAGTATAATTCCTTACTAATCATAAATAAAGTTTGTATTATGATAGGTAAAAATTATTAGTCTAATTATTGGTTATAGTTTTTAAAGTTTGAATCTTGATATACATGTGCGTAAGATAAATCGGACCGGTGGGAGTAGCAGTTTGTTTATCCCTTCGTACAAGAAGTTATATGTTGTCTAATTTCATTTGAGTCACCTACAGTTCCTGCAGCAACGGACGTTATATGTTTCTAGTATAATTAATTGTGATTAGCGAAAAAAGTTGTTTCTGAAATTAATTAAGAGATCATGCACAAGTGTCCAATCAAGGAGCAGGAAGTTCGATTTTGACAGTGACCTCACTTTCATTATTGATGTGTGCGGTTAGTTTCTGCGTCGTGAACGTCAACCGCACAAAGTGCAGGATATCTTTGGATCCCATTCTCCTACAAGCTGGCATGAGTCGCTTTCCAACATTATATTGCAAATCAACAGCTAGTTGAAAGCGTCCTGGTCGCATTCGATGGATGATATGTGATTGCCTCAGAAATCACACACTCATGGAAATGGCCAGTCTTTTTTCCGAAACATATAGTACAAACATGAACGTTAGTTAATAACTTAATATACACATGCGCACGTAATGACCTGTATAAATATGTGCACGCATGCCCTTGCTCGACGAACACATCTAATCATAAGAGACTGGTCCAGGACACCTCGCTATTGACGTATGCATTACCTACCGCCGAAAAAATAATTAGTCCTTAATCTAGCAAGCAAGCATCACCACAAGGATCAAGGAACCTAATCGGAATGGAGCAACTCTAATTAAAAAAAGTCTCTTTATATTCTTTCGTATTGATAAGAATAGAGTTTTGGTTAAAAAAAACTTCATGAAACAGTTTCTTCAACTATATATCTACTATGCAAATAATTTTATTCTCTATTCCTAATATCTCACTTGTCAAAACTAAAAAGCGAAGCTGACTATCTAATAAAATGCCAAGAAATAAAAAAAAAGTTTGATTAAAATGCATGAATAGTCCATTACCTTATGAGACTGTGTCGATTTGGTCCATCAGCTTTGAAAGTACATAAAGAGTCCAAACCCCTTCATTTTATGTTTATATTTATAGAAACCCCTATCTTTATTTTTCTTTCGCAAGCTTACCCTTCACTTGCAAAGGGGCCGGATCTTGGCGCCCTGTGTTCGGCAACATCTTTGTGCAGTCCCGCGGGCTACCGCACTGCGCCCTCGCCGCGATGGCCCGTGTAGCGGGGCCCTAGGCCAAGGAGCCCATGGCGTTCTCCGTCGGGGACACACCCGCAGTCGTGTTGTCCTACCCGGCCAGGCGCGTGAGGTGCTCGCGCACCCGTCCTTCAAAGACCGCCCCGTGAAGCGGTCGATGCGGGAGTTCATGTTCACGCACGCCATTGGGTTCGCGCCCAATGGCGAGTACTGGCGTGGCCTCCGCCACGTCGCGTCCACGCACCTCTTCTCCCCGCGCTGCGTCGCCGCGCACGAGCCAGGACGCCAGGGCGACGCGGAGGCCATGCTCCACTCTGTCGCCACGGAGGAGTCCGCCTCTGGCACCGTCGTCCTCCGCCCGTACCTCTAGGCCGCCGCTCTCAACAACATCATGGGCAGCATCTTCGGCACACGATATGACGTCACATCCCGGGGCCGGCACCGCGGAGGCCGAGCAGCTCAAGAGCATGGTGCGCGAGGGGTTCGAGCTCCTCGGCGCCTTCAAGTGGTCCGACCACCTCCCCTGGCTCGCCCACCTATACGACCCTAGCAACATCATCCGCCACTGCGCCGCGCTCGTGCCGCACGTCCAGACCTTCGCCCGTGGCGTCATCGACGAGCACCGGCGCCGCCGCTAAAACTCCGCCGCCCTAGACGACAATGCTGACTTTTGCAGCAGATTGATCTTCCGAGGTGTCAGCGGAACGCATCCAATGCTCCGAGGTGTCAACACATGCCTGGTCCAACGTCCGTCGAGCGCTCGCACGCCTGCCCCGGTCCAGCGGCCATCGCGTACGCTCGCCACCGCTCGCACGCGGTCGCCTAGAGTCAGCTCGCCCGCACCCGCGCTGCGCTTGCATGACGCTTCTGACTGAGTGATGCATGGCGGAGCTGGTGCGCCACCTGGCGGTGTAAGCGAGGGTGTGCGTCGAGGCGGACGCAACTGTCGGCGCCGGCGGTTGCCCCAACGACACCGACATGGCGCGCATGCCGTACCTGCAGCCGGTCGTGAAGGAGACGTTGTGCGCCCACCCGCCTAGCCCGCTGCTGAGCTGGGCGCGCCTCGCCACTGCCGACGTGCCCCTCAACAACGGCATGCTGGTCCCGGCGGGCACCATGGCGATGGTGAACATGTGGACCATCACCCCCACGACGCCTCCGTGTGGGCCGACCCGGACGCGTTCGCGCCAGAGCGGTTCTTGCCCTCCGAGGGCAGCGCCGGCCCGGACGCGTTTGGCGCCGATCGCCACGTCTGCCCCGGCAAGAACATGGGGCTCACAACCATGGCCCTCTGGGTCGCTCGCCTCGTGCACATCGTTGAGTGGGTAAGCCTGTGAAAGGAAAATAAAAACAGGGGGATTTCTATAAATATAAACATAAAACGAAAAAGTATGGACTTTTTATGCACCACTAATCAAGATTTTAGACAAAAAAAAAACACTTTCAAATCTGATGGACCAAATCAACACAGTCTCACAAGTTAATTGACTATCCATGCATTTTACTTAAAAAGTTATTAAAGGGTGGAGAGATATTTAGAGCGATTTTTATTAGAATGGCTCATCAGACGAGGATTTCATTCATTTCAACCATCCGCAATTCCTGCCGCAACACAAGTGATATGTTTCTAGTATGCTCCTATAATTTGTTATTTTTTGCTTGAAATTTGTTATTTTTATATCTCACCAACGAAGTCGAGTTTGGACAAGATATTTTACAAGGTTGTGTATCATCATATCATCTACGTGTGTGATTTTTTGGTGAATTTACATGACTTTTTTGCCATGGTTTGCACGGTTTTCACGAAGTTTGTGGTTTTCACCAGATATGTTTCCAATTAAGTATGATTTGGAGGAAAAAGTTGTTTCTGAAATTAATTAATAGAAGATCATGCACAAGTGTCCAATCAAAGAGCAGGAAGTTGCGATTTTGACACTAAACCACACTTCCATTATTGATGTGGGCAGTTAGCTTCTGCGGCGTCAACGTCAACCGCACAAAGTGCAGGATATCTCTTCCCTTGGATCCCATGCATTCTCCTACAAGCTGGCACGAGTCGTTGCTTTCCAATATTATATGCAAATCAACAGCTAGTTGAAAGCGTCCTGGTCGGATTCGATGGATGATATGTGATTTTGCCTCAGAAATCACACACTCATGTGATGAATTGACAGTCTTTTTTTAAAAAAAATCACAGTACAATAAACACTATCTATTAGCTTGTAGCTACTTGGTAAGAGTACTCACAATGCAGACTCTATCATAGAGTCTAAAGCTATTTATTACCTCGAATATTGTGGACAGAGTCTAAATAAGACTTGGAGTTTTATTTTTTCTCCCTCTTTTTCAATAAATATGTTGCCACATCAGTAAAATACCATAAATAAGATGCAATAAATAGTCTTCAACTCTATGATAGAGTCTTGCATTGTGAGTGCCCTAACAACACGATCGATCGGGCTAGCTATTACTTCTCATGTCCGTAAAAACATGTAACTATGGGTTGCGTGCTAGAAAAAGTAGTTGACGTTTGATCAAGTTTATAGTGAATAGTCTTTATATTTATGGCTACAAATCAATTTCTTATGAAAATATATTTCATAAGGAAAAAGTCTAGATCACCCCCAACTATGGGGGTGGTCTACTTAACCCCCCAAACTATGAAACAGTCTAATTTACCCCCTGAACTTTCCAAAACCGTCTACTTTACACCCTGTGGCAGTTTTGGACGGAGGTTTGCTACAGCAACCATGATTTTGCTACAGTAACCGTACCTTTAAAAAATCATAGTAAATCACAGAAAAATCGTAAAATGGAAAATCCAATTTTGTTGGACTCCACGTGAGTAGATCTAAACAATGAATATATAATATGGTGTGCTTTAGTACAAAGTTTTTGCTGTAGCTTTAAATTTATTAGGATTTTCCAATAAATTTAAAGCTATAGCAAAAATTTTGTACTAAAATATATCATATTATATGTTCATTGTGTAGATCTACTCATGTGGAGTCCAACAAAATTAGATTTTCCATTTTATGATTTTTCTGTGATTTACTATGTTTTTTTAAAGATCCGGTTACTGTAGCAAAATCATGGTTACTGTAGCAAACCGCCGTCCAAAACTGCCCCCGGGGTAAAGTAGACGTTTTGGAAAGTTCAGGGGGTAAATTAGACCGTTTCATAGTTTGGGGGGTTAAGTAGACCACCCCCATAGTTGGGGGTGATCTAGACTTTTTCCTATTTCATAATTAATATAATGATATTTATTTCATATTATAAATATTGATACTTTTTATCTATAATTAGTCAAAGTTAAGATACTAATACTAAAATGTGACACTGTGCTAGAATTGTATGTTTTTCTAGACAGAGAGAATACTACGTAAGTGATGAGGTTGCATTGTCGTTCCATTCCACACCGATGGATTGATGGATTGTCCTTTAATTAAATTTGTCTAGCAGTACTATGTACACCCTCCGTCCCTAAATAACTATCGAAGTTAGTGTGCGTGCCGTAAATTTGACTCGATTTCTAAAAAAATATGTGTAACATTTGTGTCGAGTATTGATATTAGGCATACCCAACCAAGGGCACTAATAGCGTGACAGCAGTTAAGTTGTCTAAGGCTTAAGACCAGTTCCCGCGTCGCCCGAGTCCTATCGTAAGGCCCCGGGCGGGGCCAACCCCTTGGGGGCAATTTTCGCCTCGCTCGAGCCCCCATGACGTCATCAAAGCGCCCGACCCATGCATCCCGTCGAGCGCGATCTCCGCTTTGCCCAACCTCTAAAACGAAAGCACGGGAGCGCCCGACCCCCTTGGCATACGTCCGCCTCGTCCGAGGGACACAAAAGGCATGTGCCAAGGTAGGGAGCCACGTGGGTCCCCACCACGGCACCCATTCCCAATGATGGGACGAACGGGACCATGGATAGTGAACGGGGACATGGAAGTCGCGTTATGATTTATCGTGACTCCGGTCATTCCACCATGATGACATCCACGCATCTAGAACAACGGAGGTAACAGGAACTATACCACCTAACTCCTGCAAATTCAGGCACACGAGCCGCCCATCCTCGACGGTACAAAAGCACATAGGACGAAGCATGGCCACAACACATCGCACCAGCGGGCGGAGAGTCCAAAAGCTCAACGCCCATTGCGTCTCTGCGCTACAGGGTAAACTACTCACGCCGAATAAAAAGGAATACGGCCGCACCCAAGGCCACCTTTTCTTGTTTTTCTCTTCCATCTTTTTCCTTTTTACTTTTTTACCACAAATGTAACTCGAGTTCTCCCCTTGGGAACTATAAAGTGGGAGGTAGAGGCCACATCTAGAGGGAGGCCAGAGAAAGACACACCCCACTGACCAAGCACACACACTCGTATACCACCAAAGAGACTTGGGATCCGCTCCCTCTCTCGAAAGCTTGTAACCCCTACTACGAGCACTTAGGTGCAAGGCAACACGAGCAACAGCAGAATTCACTGGACGTAGGGACATTTATGCCTAAACCAGTATAAACCCTTATGTCCGCATTGCACACCATCTAGGCCTAGACGTGCAGATACAAATTTACTCGTCTTAGTGTCTAGGGTGGTTCTAGACATCGATAGTTGGCACGCCATGTAGGGACCTTCTGCGCATCATGATCTGCTTCGCTAGGCTTCGGATGGCCTATCACTGCGTTCGCTTCACTCTAGGCTCTCATATCCAGATTGGGAGCCTAGATTTTCTTTGCACGGGGGTGGATTATGACCTGGTCCTGCTCCCCCCTTTCGCGCCGGTCGAACTTGCGTCTCCTCCAGGTTCCAATGAATGCGTCAGAGAATTGGACCCTGCTGGCACAGAGGGGGAGTGCACCCTGCCATCCCCTGCTGGGTCACCTGACTCACCTACCAATGTTGGCTCCATCATTGAATCGATGGCCGGCCTTTGTCTGCATGCCAATGAGGCGCAGACTTCTGAGGGCACTCAGCCCCACGGCTTCGGCTACCCAAGGCTGGAGCGTCAGCTCAACGCCATCCTAGGACCACGCTCCTCCCTGGAAGATCTCCATCGCCTCTACTTCGTCTTTGCCAATGCCTTGGCATAGCTCTTGGGGGGACCACTGCTCTCCTCGGAGGTGAGTGCCATGCTGATACAGCAGGCGTGGCTTTACGAGCTCCATAATGCCGCGAGGACCTATAATCACCTCACATGGCCAGCGGAGGACACGTTCGCGGCCTTGCCACGCCATCACCTGCAGTCCCTCTCAGTGCCTCTCGTGAGCACAATGGCATCCTCATGCGTTGACTCCAAGGAGGACGGCAGCAGTTGGGCTGGTGATGATTTCTCCGGGCTCGACGACCCGAGGGCGCTGCGCAAGTTCCTCAGCAGCAACAACTACCTTCTTGAGGGCTTTGACTCTGATGACAAGAGCAATGACCCGTCTCGAGAATGCTTCATGTGCGATAGGGAGCTTCGCGAAGGAGCTTCTGACAAAAACGAGGGCGAACACACCCCAGCCGATGTCGCAACTCGTGTCGTCACGCGCGCCAGGGGTGCAGCCAAGCCACCACCCATGGGGCGATCATAGCCCCAGCTGGAGCAACTCCGGGAGCTAGAAAGAAAGCTCAAGGAGGAGCGACAGCAGCTGGTGCAACTATGTGCGGCGCTCGAGCAGGAACTTGGGAGTTGCAACGACGACGGCATGGCTTGACGCAGGGCTCGCGACGTCCACTAGCGCATCTACGACGACGACGACAGTGATCATCCACTGCTCTTCGCTCGAGCGAGATGCTCGAGAAATCATGCCCATACCATCAGGCGATGCTCTTCTTTACCGACATCGTTCATCACTCCGGGGTCCCAAACTCCATCATCACCGACAATGGCACGTAATTCATCGGCAAAAAGTTCCTCAGTTTCTGTGATGATCACCACATCCACGTGGAATGGGCAGCTGTGGCACACCCTCAGACGAATGGGTAGGTCGAACGCGCCAACGGCATGATCTTGCAGGCCTCAAACCGAGGATCTTTAACCGGTTGAATAAGTTTGGCTGTCGATGAGTCGCGGAACTGCCCGCGGTCCTCTGGAGTTTAAGAATGACCCCAAGCCGAGCAATAGGCTTCACGCCTTTCTTCATGGTCTACGGATCCGAGGCCATCCTTCCCACTAACATGCAGTATGGGCGCCAAGGGTCAGAGCGTACGACAGCCAAGGGAACCAAACCTCCCTTGAGGACGCATGGACCAGCTGGAGGAAGCACGTGACGTTGCCTTACTCCACTCCGCCAAGTACCAGCAAGCCTTACGACATACCACCACCGCCGTGTGCGGGGTTAGGCATTCAATGTCGGGGACCTGGTGCTTCACCTCAGACAGGACAACAGGGGCCGCCACAAGCCAACGCCACCATGGGAAGGCCCATTCATCATCACAGAAGTACTCTGACCTTGCACCTAAAAGCTGGCCATCACAGACGGTGAAGTCTTTACCAACGCTTGGAACATCGAACAGCTATGTCGCTTCTACCCTTAGATTTCCAAGCTATTCATATGTTTAAACTTGAAAGAATAAAAAGAGCGCTCGCTATTTCTTACTTTGTCCAACTCTAAGTGAGACCCGACCCTACCTCTATTTAGGTTTGGGCCTCCCTTGGGGGCTGAAAGGGGGGAGGAACCCTCCGATGCTTCAAAATTTTCACAATACTTTTTGAAAAAAATTTCGTACCCAAGCCCTTGCAGTGCTATTTAAGTAAATGGACGTTTTAGAAAGTGAAGAGCCCCTTGGACCAGATCGGTCGAATTGCAAGAAACCTACACTCCGACGGTTACGATGCCCTTGCTCACCAGTCTCGGCCTAAGGGGTCAACTCACACTTCTAAAAAATCCATGAACTTAAACACAATGTGGGGATCGAGCAACCACTCAAAAAACTTTATGAAAAGTTGTCCACCTGAGCCCTCTGATGGCGACTGGAAAATGTGAGTGCGTTAGAGCATGAGAATCTCTCGGGTCGAGTTAATCGGACTGCGAAAGGCCTATGCCTCTACGGCTACAGTACCCTCACCCATTAACACCGACCCAGGGGACCGGACTCAACTCTAAATGTCGCAGGCCTAGGCTCACCACGAGGATCGAGCGAACATGTAAAAACTTAAAACAAAAGATAAATACAAGTTTTAAAGGGGCCCCGAGGGCCACAGACTTGTTCAATATCCTAAGTTTTTACATGGGCACCTTTGCCTGACACCTTTTATAGCTCTAGGGGTGGAGGGACAATCTCTTCTTTGAACTTGGCTGCCAAGGTCTTCGCTTGCTCCAGCACTTCCTCGTCGATGGCGTTAAGCTCCTCCTCGGTGATGTTGACGTAGCCCTCACAAAGCACCTCTAGGTCGATCTTCTAGTAGTGAGATCTGAAGACAGCGAGCGCGCATTGCACCCTAAGGTGAAGTGCCTCCTTCACTTGGGTCCAAGCCCGCTCGAAGGCGACCCTGAGATGACTCTACAGTGAGCCCGCCCTAGGGCGCACCTGGATCGCTCTAAGGGCGTCGCACACTAGCCCGACGGCGGTGCATAGCTCGGAGTGCTCGTGCTGTTCAGTCTTCAGGGCCTCCTATGCCGATAGGAGCTCCTCCTCCACCTTGGCAAGCTTGCCCTTTAGCCCTGATCATTGCAAGGGATAAGGAGCATATTTCGAAAAAACCCAATGATGGATGGGTAAAGGTACTTACTTTCTAGCTCCTGGACCCTGGCAAAATCCTGCTAACATCCATGGGCCGACATGGCTCGAAGAGACTACACCTCGGGCTTTAGCTGGCGGTTCTCTTCAGCAAGCCGAGAGGCTACAAGTATAGCCTCCTTCCTCTACTCTGTTGCGGTGTCCTGCTCCTTCCGAGCTATGATGCACTCTTGGTGAGCCTCGTCGCACTCATTAAGAGCATGCTCATGCTCACGGCGGATGGATCCGAGGTCATACTGAAACTGCCCCGAGGCCCGCAACAGCTCATCGTGCTCAACCTTCACTTTTTGGGCCTCCACCTTGTCCTTGTGAGCATGCTTGATGAGGGCCAATAGCTTCTCCCCCGCCTCCTTAGCATCAGTGACCGCCTCCTCATGTCGGATGCAAAGATCTACAATTTTACCACTGAGGTCGGCCACCCTCTGTTGGGCCTCCGCAATCCACGCCTCAGCCGTGGCGGTCCTCCATGCCTCCTCTGACCGGTGTCCCCCATGAGCTCTGCTCATGATGGAAGAACTCCGATTTCGCCTGGCTCTGTTCGAATAGCGCCTGCGCGAGGGGCGACGTCAAGATCAAAAAATAGGAAAAGACCAAACGATAAGCATTCACCTTGCTCGACGCACCTGGCTAGCCAGGCGGATATCATCATGTAGGGTGTACAACCCGAGGACAGGGTCTGGTTGAAGGTCTGGCACCCTGCCTGAAGCCGGTCCTAGTATCCCTGCTCCTTGACGTCGTCCAGCACGAAAACCGGCAGCGCCCCCTGTTGGTTCTTATCTGACCAAGTGAGGCGCGGGCCACCCCACTGGTAGGGATCACGTCCCACCTGCACGAGGGCTATGGGCCCCTCGACGTGGGAGGGTTGAGCCACCTCGATCATGTCAGAAGGCTCACCAGACGAGACCAATACCACCTCCACCTCGATGACATAGGGCTCGTGCGATGCCGCCTTCGCTGCCTAGGACCTACCTCCAGTAGTGGCCCCCACCTAAGCCAAGGGGTCCTTAGGCGCGGCCTCCTTCACCGCCTCCTAGGCCCTGGCGTTTGCACCCGTTCCCACAGTCAATCTCGACGCCTCTATCGCTGGAGGAGGAGGTGCCACACTCTCCTGGGGGAGCACCCCCTTGAGAGCGAGATCCGGCCCGAACCGCGATAGCTGCTCCTGCACCACCATCCCCATCTGGATAGACTTCACCACCTTCACTTTTGAAAGCACCACCCCAGCCAACAGGGTAGGATTAGGTGGAGGCGAAGCTAAGCTGGCCGATATCCCCCGTCCCCCCACAGCGGCAGACGCTGGAGGGACGTTGTTAGCCGCCTCTGAGGCAAAGACATCTGAGCCCGCTACACTGCCAGTTGAGGCCTGGCCTTGCCATCTCAGCACCTTCCACGGCGCAAGCGGGGGGCGTCGGACTGAACCCTCCTGTAAGACGGCAAGCGTCAATGTCACCAAGTCTTAGCATAAATAAACAACACAAGAAGACATTTGTTACCTCTGTGTCATAGGACGGGGCACTTCCGTGCTGGCCCGCTGGACCCAGCCCCACTGCCATAGGGTAGGGCCTCTTCCCCATCGCCAGCGTTTCAGCTGTGCTAGGCTAAGGGGGTGGCGGTAAGGGGGTGGCGACGATGACCCCACCGTCTCCTAGGGTCAGGATCCACCAGTCCCCTCTAGGCGGGCTAACCCCTATGGCCTCGGGGGCTCTCCTCCTCCGCCTGCTGCTGCCATGGCTTCCCCAAGGTCAGAGTCCTCCGGCTCGTGGAACAATAGTTGAGCCTGTGGCGCCTCGCCCCTCGATCGAGAGGGACGACCCCTCGGGATGCTCTCTCTTCTCAGCCATTGAGTCCAGCCAGTCATACAGATGGACCTCCTTGTCATCATCATCCTCGTCGTCCTCCTCAATGCTTGACTCCTCTCCGGCCTACCGCTACATCTTTTGATGCTTCTCGCATTCTTCCTTCCTCTTGGCCTTGCCTGGCCTCTTCTTTTTTTCCCTCATCCTTCTTTTTCTTCACCCCCTCGGCATGAGCCCGGTTCTGCGCCCTCTGGGTCATGTCCTCAGGAAGGGGTGGGTTGAAGTCAGGGACCAAGCAAAGATTTCCCTGCAACCGCCTGAGCCCCAGGTCAGGTGACGGAAAGGAAACACAAAAAGGCCAAGGAAAAAATGGGAGACGGAGGGTGGGGGCGCTTACCATCTCGACGAAGCCATCATCAGGACGCATCGGTGGGTGGAGGTCGAGAGTGGCATCAGAAGGAACACTCTGAGCGCTGACTTGATGTGGTTCTTGATCTCCTCGTGATCGAGCTCCTCCGTCACAAGCACAGTCCCCTCGAGGGGTGCATTCGGCACCATCTCGTCCAGCCGGCATCCCGCCGCATCAGCGGCAGCACCCTCCTCTTGTGGAACGCGGTGATAACCCCGGCCCTAGTCATGTCCTGGTCCACCAGGCGCTTGACCACCTGTAGGAGGGTGTCGATCTTCTCCTTATCGGTAGTGATGGGAGCATAGCCCCAGTGCGCCGGTGCTACTTCAAAGAAGCGACCAGTGTAAGGAGACAGGGGTGTGTCAGTGTCGCTCCTAAGGTAGAACCACCTCTAGTGCCACCCATTATTGGATGATGACCCCTTCGTGGAGATGTACCCATCCACTCGGCTCTAGCGAAGCTGGATCGCGCAACTACCAATGTGGACTAGCACCGTCTCACCCCTCCTCATCGTCTTGAAGAAGACAGTGGCGTAGAAGTAGTACTTCCACAGGGCGAACTTGGGCTTGATGCCAGATATCCCTCACATAGGGCAAAAAACCGTGATCTGCAGCATCGAGTTGGGGTTCAGATGTTGCAGCTCAATCCCATAGTGGTGGAGGAGCCTGCGAAAGAAGTCACTCGCCAACGTCCCGAACCCCCACTCGTGAAAGTGCGTGAAGATAACGACGTAGCCTACGGGGGGTTTGACTTGTCTTCGCTGCTAGGAATGATCCACCCTAGCTGCGTGGCACTCATCACCGGACGGAGGAGCCCATCCTCGACGAGTCATGACATGATCTTGTCAAAAAAGCTGGAGCGCCCCCACGGATCCATCAAGAGAGCGAGAAGGAACTCCGACGACAAAGGCAACGGTGGCGGCACCAGCAGGGTGAGTTCCCAATCTATCTCTCTCTCTCTCTCTCTTTCTATCTCTTGTTTGCTGAGGCAGATGGGAAACGCGAGCGCGAGTAAGGCAGAAAGCAGAGGTGTGCGAGGGAAGGGGAAACCACTGTGCTAAAAAGAGGGGAAGCGAAGCGATTCGATGACCCAACCACCCACATTAATTATGGCCATAGAAACGTCTCATCACGTCCCTAATATCTCAGTAACCGTGCGCATGCCTCTAGCATATATGCCCTGTCACCTCGCACCGACCGCCTCTTATGCCACGCCTACCATTATCCCACCATTGTGCGGGGCATGGGCACATACCCGCTCCACGAGCTGATCATAGGCCTCGGTAGGTAAGAATAGGATACGAAGCCATATACACTCCTACGACCCATTTATGGTCCAAGGATTCGAAGGCTGGCCTACCATGGGTTCAATAGCTACCCCAGGACACTTAGAGTCAGGGATGGCAAGGAAAGGGCACACTAGCAGCCAGTACCCCAGAGCATGGGCGCCGAGGGCATTTCAACCCATGTTTGAGTCTTAATGGACATTAGATTCATGGTATTCCTCAACGGAAGGCAGCAAGCCCTAGGGACCGGTCGGACGGCCTTGAGAACTATATGAATCAACCATCGGGAATTTGGAGTGCATCACTAGGTTGACCACCAGCCGGCGCCCAGCAGATGGGACCAGGGCTCCACTCAGACCTACCAGCTAACAGCTCACCGAGCACCATGGTTCGTCCAATGAGGATAGCATGGTCTGGCTCACCCCCTCTATTCCTCAGAGGAACACGTGAGGGGCCGAATCAAAGACGGGAGGCCTTCCGATCGGACCCCTGCATCGAGCGGGGGCTCAGGGGCTATGACTCGCAACCATGACCCAACGAACGGTCACACCCCCATGACATCACTAAAAACGCATGAAAACTCGCATTAACAAAGGACATGATTCATTATGAGATCATAAATCTTTTTACAATATTACTGCTAATACAAAACACGAGATCTATCCTAGGTAGGGATCAAGGCACCTCGGCGTCGGTATCTTCGAAGCCTGGCAAAGAGTACCGGCCAGCAGGGCCCGACCTTAATGTTGGCTATCGCTCAGAGCCCCAGGCCTCTAGTCGCCTCCTCGACGACCTCCTCGGCAGGAACCAGGTCAACGACAGCATCGGCTGCCTCGTCAAAATCCTTCTAGGACCCATCATGGTCGGCCAGCTCCTGTCCCTCTGAAAGCCCCACCAGGTGGTGGAGCACATGCCCCGACTGCACCTGCACCACTGCCAGGGCCATCGCTGCTCCACGATGAAGACCAAACTCCACCGCGTCTCAGACATGGTTAGGGATGTCGAGAAGGCGCTCCTCCAAGTCCCCGCCACGGGCATGGACGTAACCCGCCGTAGCGTCCGCCGCCTCCCAAAGCCCTAGCAGGTCTGACTCCAACTCTGCCACACGCGTGACGGAATGAGCAGGAGAACAAAGAAAAATGGATGAACAAGAACGGCGAGCAAAAAACATACCAGTCACTCGACTGTCCGCAGTCACCAGTTGGCCGCGAACGGACTACACCTCTTGCTCCGTCGCCTCGAGCGCGGCTTGAGAGGCCTTCAGGTATTCCTTGAGCCTCTCCACCTCCTCCTCTACCGCTATGGCCGGCACCACCGACGCAACAGCCGGCAGCTGCGCCGAAGCCCCCTACCCTAGCATGCGACGCCGAACGAACCTTTTGTCTCTGGCTGCGTCGGTGGCGGAGCGCTTGTTCGGCTCCATCGTGAAGGAGGGAGGAGGATGGCATAGTGAAGGAGGAACAAGGAAACCGCTGGCCACTGGGTGGGGACTAAGAAGAACTGTAGGGTTACCGCAATCCGCTAGCATTAGTATTTATAATGCCATACGGGCAACTGAACGGGCACCAAGTGCCTAGCCCCCCACGTGTGCAAAGATCAAGGCGCCTCTCCACCTTCCCACGCACCGGGATGCGAGATGCCATAATAACCGCAACCTAGCGTGACGCCTTGTCTTTCCCAGGCAAGTTCACTCGATTTAAAGCCCTTGAAGGGATGCCTCATCCCTCCAAGGCCTCGGGGGCTACACTCGGCGGGTGCGCTCGCGCACACCCCCCGGACAACTTCTCCTAAATCAAACTAACAACATGCCCCATGTCACGCAAACAACGGTCAATCACGTTCAAGCCTCTGAAGGAGCACCACACTCTACAGGCTTAGGGGCTACTGTCGGGTATTAATATTAGGCATACCCAACCAAGGGCACTAATAGCGTGATAGCAGTTAAGTTGCCCAAGGCTTAGGACCAGTTCCCGCGTTGCCTAAGTCTTACCGTAAGGCCTCGGGCGGGGCCAACCCCTCGGGAACAATTTCTGCCTCGCCCGAGCCCCCATAACGTCATCAAAGCACCCGACCCTTTCATCCCGTTGGGCTCGATCTCCGCCTCGCCTGACCCCTGCAACGAAAGTATGGGAGTGCCTGACCCCCTTGGCATACGTCCGCCTCGCCCAAGGGACACGTAAGGCCCTCTGGCAAGGCAGGGAGCCGCGTGGGCCCCCACCACGACACCCATTCCCAATGATGGGACGAACGCGACCGTGTACAGTGAACGGGGACATGGGAGCCACGCTATGGTCTGTCGTGACTCCGGTCATTCCACCACGACGACATCCATGCCTCTACAACAACGGGGGTAACAGTGACTATACCACCTAACTCCCGCAAATCCGAACACACGAGCCGCCCATTCTCGACGATACAAAAGCACACAAGACAAAGCATGGCCACAGCACGTCGCACCTGCATACGGAGAGGCCAAAAGCTCAATGCTCATTGCGTCTTTACGCTATAGGGTAAACTATTCATGCTATATAAGGAGGAAGACGGTCGCATCCAAGGCCACATTTTCTTGTTTTTCTCTTTCATCTTTTTCCCTTTTTATTTTTTTACCACAAATGCAACCCGAGTCCTCCCCTTGGAACTATAGAGGGGGAGGCAGGGGCCACATCTAGAGGGAGGCTGGAGAAAGACACACCCCACTGACCAAGCACACACACTCGTATACCACCAAAGAGATTTGGGATCTGCTCCCTCTCTCAAAAGCTTGTAACCCCTACTATGAGCACTCAGGTGCAAGGCAACACGAGCAGCAGCAGAATCCATCGGACGTAGGGACATTTCTGTCCGAACCAGTATAAACCCTTGTGTCCACATTGCACACCATCCCGGCCTGGACGCGAAGATACAAATTTACCCGTCTTAGTGTCTAGGTCGGTTCTAGACATCGACAATTTGTATTTCCAAATAAATTTATTAAAAAACTAGATTTAAAGATCTTTCCAATGATACTAATTAGTTAACGTAAATATCAATATTTTTTAATATATATTTATTCGAAGTTATTTTTGGGGAAGCGCAAGCGATAGATATTTAGGGACGGAGGGAGTAACGGGGTGTTTGGTTCAGCGAGCTAAAGTTTAGTCCGTGTCACATCGAATTTTGACTGAGGTTGACAATAGGATTTTCGCATACTAATTAAAAAAAACAAATTATATATTCGGTGGATAATCCACGAGACGAATTTATTAAGCCTAATTAATATGTCATTACCATATTTATTACTGTAGCAATTAGTGCTAATCATGGACTAATTAGGCTTAAAAAATTATCTCGCAAATTATCCTCACCCTATATCTTTAGTTTCATAAATAGTATATATTTAGTACTCTATGCATATATACAGACATTTATAAATAGTTATATTTAGTATTTTATGCACGTATCCAGAACCAAACAGGGCCTGAGAAGTAGCCATCGTTTGCGATCTGACACCGATCTCAGCTCTACTCTCAGCATCCTGGCAAGATCTCCGAGGATGACATCGGACAGATCACAGATGTGGATGATCTCGATGGAACCTGTCGGTTGTGGCGTGCATGCATGGCCATCGATATACTACGGTGTGTTTAGTTCGACAAATATTTTGGGTTTGACTAAAGGCCCTTGCAGGGAAGGGCCCGTCTAGAGGCTCACGGAGTTAGGTGGTATTTTGTTTGTATTTGTTAACTAGTGTCTAATCATGAACTAATTATACTTAAAAGATTCATCTCGTGGTTTTCTATCAAACTGTATAATTAGTTTTTTCTTTCATCTATATTTAATGCTCTATACATATATCAAACATTCGATGTGATAGAAAATCTTGAAATATTTTGAGAACTAAACATGGCCACGTATATCTTTGAATGAACTACTGATGGTCTGATGCTGCGATGCTGCTGCTGCAAGTGCATGCGTCAACTCGAATTGAAGTTAGGAGTACTCGCAGTAGATAAGCTCATACGTAGAGTGGACTGTGGACTGGCAAAAATGCAAAGACTACGGCGCTGCTGTGTTCAGCGAAAGTCCATGGATCCGATCCGAGTTCATCGGCAGCCGGCCGGAGAAGACGTGGCCTAGCACTAGCAGACTAGCCGGAGCAGTGAGCTCGATCGACAAGCTAGCCAGCCGGATTCGATCAGATGGATGCCACTCTTCTCTCCAGTAGTATTTTGTTTGTATTTGTTAACTAGTGTCTAATCATTGACTAATTATACTTAAAAGATTCATCTCGTGGTTTTCTACAAACTGTATAATTAGTTTTTTCTTTCATCTATATTTAATGCTCTATACATATATCAAACATTCGATGTGACAGAAAATCGAGTCAAACTTGTGGCACGTATTTTAATAAATTTATTTGGAGATACAAATGTTACACGTATTTTATACAAATCGAGTCTAACTTGTGGCACGAAAACCGAAAATAATAAATATATGGAGAAAGAGGGACACTACTACACAACTGACCTTTCGTCGATCGCCCAAAATGTCTTTAGTCTCGGCGATTTCGGCGCCCGGGACTAAAGGTCCCTCGCCAACGGCTCTGTTATCAGACGCTGTCGGGAGGGACCTAACACCAACCGGGACTAAAGCCCTGCCTTTAGTCTCGGTTGGTGCCACCGACCGGGACTACAGCTTTTGTCCCGGTCCGTGGCACCGACCGAGACTATAGGACTGGTTTTATTCCCGGTTGGTGTTACCAATCGGGATTAAAACCTCCCCAACAAATTGAACCTCTCTCTTCCTCCTCCCTGTCTGAGCCCGAACTTCCTTGTTCATGTTCTTGTTGCTTGTTCTTCCATTGTTCTTGTTTGTCTTATCTCCGACGATCAATCTACTTCAAACGCTTCTACGCCATCGTCGATTTGTTTGAAAGGTTGCTAGTTTCATCCTCCTATGTTTTAGCAACACCATATGTAAATCCATGTTGTATATAGCTATTTTATTTCATATTGCTAGCTCCGATCACTTTTCATGTTTGAATTTTTATGAACGATGCTAATTATAGTACCTAGAAAGTAGTATACATATATAATGTTTAGTTCTATTATAGACTTTTTAGGATACTTTTTACTTTAATTTGTTCATATTCTCATTTTAAAATATTAAATAATGTTGATTCTTTATAATTTTGAAACAAATTAATTTTAACTTTAAAAATTCTTCAAATTAATTTTATTTAGAGATAAAATTACACCTTTTAATAGAAAAATATAAATTTTATGATTTTGCTATCTTTTTATTAACATCCACAAATTAATTTTATGAAATGATGAACCACTTATAAATTTTTGAACTCAATTAGACAAGGTTGTGCCGCGCTCTTTTCTCATGCTGGGCTTTTAATTATATTATGCCATATAATGCAGATAATGACACGCCATTGGATGTACAATACCGATCGCCGCTCCAACGAGTCCATTGAGGGCGTGCGAGAATTCTGCTGAGTGGCAGAGAAAAACAAGCGGGATGATTTTATGTGCTGCCCATATGCCGTGTGTATGAATTTGAAAGAATTTTGTAGCTCAAGAAGTATTCACTTGCACTTGTTCAAGTCGGGTTTCATGCCAAACTACATTTGTTGGACCAAGCACGGAGAGACCGGGGTTATGATGGAAGAAGGTGAAGAAGAACAAGCAGACCCTGACGATGTATTTTCTCAATACTGTAACTTCGCGATGGAGGAAGTTGAAGAAGAGACGGATGCAGAAAATAGTATCGCTGAAGATGACGATGCTCTTGGTGATGTCATTCGTGACGCACAGAGAGATTGTGAAAGTGAAAAGGAGAAGGCTAAATTTGACCAAATGCTAGAGGATCACAAGAAGTTACTCTACCCGTCGGCCGAAGATGGGCAGAAAAAGCTAGGCATGACATTGGAGTTGTTACAGTGGAAGATAGAGAATGGTATATCTGACAAGGCATTTGGGAAATTACTGAAGATCCAAAAAAGATGCTTCCGAAGCCTAATGAATTGCCCACCACTACATACAAAGCAAAAAAGATAGTTTGCCCTTTAGGATTACAAATCGAGAAGATACATGCATGTCCTAATGACTGCATCATGTACCGTGGAGAGCACGAGAATTTAGATGAATGCCCTGTTTTCCATGCGTCACGGTACAAGATCTTGCGAGATGATCCTGGCTATGTTGTGGATGAAGAACAACCGAAGAAGAGAATCCCTGCCAAGGTTATGTGGTATGCTCCAATAATTCCACGCCTAAAATGACTGTTCAGAAACAAGGAGCACGCAAAGTTGTTGCGATGGCACAAAGAAGACCGTAAGGTGGACAACATGTTGAGACACCCTGCAGATGGGTCCCAGTGGAGAGAAATAGATAGAGAATTCCCGAACTTTACAGACAACGCAAGAAACCTAAGGTTCGCATTGAGTACGGATGGATTTAATCCTTTTGGGGACCAGAGCTCTAGTCATAGCACTTGGCCCGTTACTCTATGTATCTACAACCTTCCTCCATGGTTATGTATGAAGCGGAAGTTCATTATGATGTTGGTGCTCATCCAAGGCCCGAAGCAACCTGGCAATGACATCGATGTCTACCTGAGACCATTAGTTGAGGAACTCCAGCTGCTATGGAGCAAACCAGGTGTGTGTGTGTGTGGGATGAGTACAAATAGAAAGAATTCGACCTGCGAGCATTGTTGTTCGTGACAATCAATGATTGGCCAGCTCTAAGTAATCTTTTAGGATAGACAAATAAGGGATATAATGCATGCACCCATTATTTTGGTGGCCTTGAGGCTGTCTATTTAAAAAAATGTCAAAAGGTCGTGTACCTTGGCTATCATCAATTTCTTGCTAAGAACCACCAGTTGAGAAAGAAAGGCAAACATTTTAAAGGTACGGCAGAACATCGGTCCAAGCCAGGCAACTGAGATGGGGCAGAGGTATTCAAGACGGTCAAGAATTTGAAAGTAGTGTTTGGAAAGGGACAAGGCAGTGAACCTGTTCCAAAAGACGCTTCGGGGCGCACCCTAATGTGGAAAAAGAAGTCAATATTTTGGGAGGTACCATATTGGAAAGACCTTGAGGTTCGCCACTCGATCGACGTGATGCACCTGACAAAGAATCTTTGTGTCAATCTCCTAGGGTTCATGGGTGTGTTTGGAAAGCCTAAGGATACCCTTGAGGCACGAGAGGACTTGAAGCGCATGAAAAAATGAGACAACCTGCATCTAGAGAAGACAGATGATGGACGTCATTACTTAAGACCTGCTATCTACACTCTTAGCAATGAGGAGAAGAAAAGCATGTTTGAGTGCCTAAGCAGCATCAAAGTCCCATCTAGGTTCTCCTCTAATATAAAACGTATAATAAATGTGTCGGAGAAGAAATTTGTCAACTTAAAATCACACGACTGCCACGTGATTATGACGCAACTGCTTTCGGTTGCCTTAAGAGGAATTCTACCTCCACATGTACGTCTGGCCATCGTGAAGCTGTGTGCATTCCTCAATGTAATTTCTCAGAAGGTAATCAATCCTTTTGATCTAGCTACTCTACAGAATGATGTGGTTCAATGTCTTGTCAGCTTTGAGTTGGTGTTCCCTCCATCCTTCTTTGATATCATGACACATCTCCTAGTTCATCTGGTCAAAGAGATTAGTATCCTAGGTCCTGTGTTCCAACACAACATGTTTCCCTTAGAGAGTTTTATGGGTGTACTGAAAAAATATATTCACCAGCGGGGTCGGCCAGAAGGAAGCATTGCCAAGGGATAGGGGACAGAGGAGGTCATTGAGTTCTGTGTGGACTTCATTCCTGACCTTGACCCAATTGGTCTTCCTGAATCACGGTATGAGGGGAGACTTGGTGGAAATGGTACACTAGGAAAGAAAACATATATCAGTCAGGGTGATGATTCTTTCAATAAAGCGCACTACATAGTTCTTCGAAACTCCACTGTGGTGGAACCGTATATTGAGAAACACATGAATTTTGTACGATCCGATAATCCTAGGAAGAATGAGGCTTGGATTACACGTCATCACATGGAAACATTCGGTGATTGGTTGCAAAAGAAATGTCATGATGATAAAACTATTAGTGATGAACTGTATTTGTTGGCTAGGCAACCAGCGTGGCACGTCCTCATGTACAAAGGGTACGAGATAAATAGAAATACATTTTACACCGTATCCCAAGATAAAAAGAGTACCAACCAAAACAGTGGTGTCCGAATGGGAACATACACACATATTATGGTCGCATAGAGGATATTTGGGAACTAGACTATGCACATAATTTTAAAGTCCCTCTATTCCGATGCCAATGGGTGAAGATGAATGGAGGGGTATCAGTCGATAAGGAGTACAGAATGACAATAGTGGACCTCAACAATATTGGGTATAGAAATGATCCATTCGTCCTTGCTGCTGATATGAATTAGGTGTTCTATGTGAAAGACATGTCTATAAAACCCAAGAGAGGGAAACACGACGAGAAAAAAACCAACGAGCCAAAGCGCCACATAGTTCTTATAGGGAAACGAAACATCGTGGAAATTGAAGACAAGTCAGACGTGTCAGAGGATTATGAAAATATTGAATAAATCCCACCCTTCTGTGTGGCCAAAGACCCAAGCATCATGCTCGCTGCTGAGGACACTCCATGGTAACAGAATGATCATAACCAAGGGAATTACGTCAAAAAAAAGTTTACCACTGTGCCCGCTTGATATAGGTAGTGAACTCAAATTAATAATGTGTATTTGACATCTTGTGTAATATAATTATAACATTATGTGTTGAAAATTCAAATTTTAGTGGTTCAAACTTTGCTATATGTGGGAATTATAGATTTTCAACTACACTTTGCCAACACTTTGTCAAATGCAAAAATGGTCTATATATGAAATGTAGATCTTGATGAGTGGAACAATATTGGTATTCATGACTTTTCCAGTCGAGACCATCCAGGGTTCCGAAAACTGGCGTTTGGCTATGAATTCTTTCAAAATTCAAAATTGAGTGGTTTAAACTTTTGCAAATGAAAAGTTGATCATTAGACCAAATATAGGCCTTGATAACTGGAACAAACTTTGTATTCATGAGTTTTCCATTCGAGACCATCTAGGGTTCGGTCAAAGTGTGTGTTTCTAAAAACCAATGTTTTGACTTTGGTCAAACTTGGTCAAATGACCTATTTGATGACTTCAAATGAAAAACTTTTGAATACCAAGTTGTTAGATATCATCAAGATCTACATTTTATATATGGACCATATTTTCATCTGGATAAATTTTAGCAAGTCCCAGGCACATGTTTTCAAAATCGAAGACGGATTTTGGTCAAACTTGGTCAAATGACAGACTAAATGACTTGAAATGAAAAACTTTGGAATACCAAGTTGTTAGAGCTCATAGAGATCCAAACTTTTTATATAGACCATTTTTTATTTGAAAAAATTTAAATAAACAATACTCACCAAATCTTGAATCTCACACAAACTATATGAAACAATATGTGGGAATTGTGGATTTTCAACAACACTTTACAAACACTTTGTCAAATGCAAAAATGGTATATATATGAAATGTAGATCTCAATGAGTGGAACAATATTGGTATTCATGACTTTTCCAGTCGAGACCATCCAGGGTTCCAAAAACTGGCGTTTGGCTATGAATTCTTTCAAAATTCAAAATTGAGTGGTTCAAACTTTTACAAATGAAAAGTTGACCATTAGACCAAATGTAGGTCTTGATGAGTGGAATAAGATTTGTATTCATGAGTTTTCCATTCGAGACCATACAGGGTTCGGTCAAAGTGTGTGTTTCTAAAAACCAATGTTTTCACTTTGGTCAAACTCATTTGATGACTTCAAATGACCAATTTGATGACTTCAAATGAAAAACTTTTGAATTCCAAGTTGTTAGAGCTCATCAAGATCTACATTTGATACATGGACCATATTTTCATCTGGATAAATTTTAGCAAGTCCTAGGCACATGTTTTCAAAATCAAAGACGGATTTTGGTCAAACTTGGTCAAATAACAGACTAAATGACTTGAAATGAAAAACTTTGGAATACCAAGTTGTTAGAGCTCATCAAGATCTAAACTTTTTATATAGACTATTTTTTTCTATTTGAAAAAGTTTAAATAAACAATACTCACCAAATCTTGAATCTCACAAAATATATGAAACTATATGTGGGAATTGTGGATTTTCAACTACACTTTGCCAACACTTTATCAAATGCAAAAGTGGTCTATATATGAAATATAGATCTTGATGAGTGGAACAATATTGGTATTCATGACTTTTCCAGTCGAGACCATCCAGGGTTCCGAAAACCGGCGTTTGACTATGAATTCTTTCCAAATTCAAAATTGAGTGGTTCAAACTTTTACAAATGAAAAGTTGACCATTAGACCAAATGTAGGTCTTGATGAGTGCAACAAACTTTGTATTCATGAGTTTTCCATTTGAGACCATACAGGGTTCGGTCAAAGTGTGTGTTTCTAAAAACCAATGTTTTGACTTTGGTCAAACTTGGTCAAATGACCCATTTGATGACTTCAAATGAAAAACTTTTAAATACCAAGTTGTTAGAGCTCATCAATATCTACATTTGATACATGGACTATATTTTCATCTGGATAAATTTTAGCAAGTCCCAGGCACATGTTTTCAAAAAAGAAGACGGGTTTTGGTCAAACTTGGTCAAATGACAAACTAAATGACTTGAAATGAAAAACTTTAGAATACCAAGTTGTTAGAGCTCATCAAGATCCAAACTTTTTATATAGACCATTTTTCCTATTTGAAAAAGTTTAAATAAGCAATACTCACCAAATCTTAAATCTCACACAAACTATATGAAACTATATGTGGGAATTGTGGATTTTCAACTACACTTTACCAATACTTTGTCAAATGAAAAAATAGTCTAGATATGAAATGTAGATCTTAATAAGTAGAACAATATTGGTATTCATAACTTTTCCAGTCGAGACCATCCAGGGTTTCAAAAACCGGCAAAATTGAGTGGTTCAAACTTTTACAAATGAAAAGTTGACCATTACACCAAATGTAGGTCTTGATGAGTAGAACAAACTTTGTATTCATGAGTTTTCCATTTGAGACCATCTAGGGTTTCAAAAACCGACGTGTATCTCTGAAAATTTTAAATTTTAAAATTTAGACAATTAATGTCGCGTATTTGGATAATTATTATTGAAGAAACAAAAGTTTAACATCCAAACGACCCAAAAATAAAGTTTCTATCAAAAGTCAACAATTTTATATATTTTAATTGCCTATTATAATTTTGCATTAACACAATATTCATTATAAATAACATTTATTTTGGATAATATGAAATATTTGAAAAAATAGTGTTTACAATTTTTGTAATGCACAATAGAGTCAAACTAAACTAATGTGTATTTTTGAAAAAAATTATGATAAATATTTAATTTACTATGCATTTAGAAAGATGAAAGGAAAAAAAGTGAAAAATAAAATTCACCAAATTCTGGCGCCTAAACAGGCGCTAGAATTTGGTGGAAGGACCTTTTGTCCCGGGTTTGGCCACGGCCCGGGACTAAAGGGCCTTTAGTCCCGGTTCCAGCCATGAACCGGGACTAAAGCCTTTAGTCCCGGTTCGTGGCTGGAACCGGGACTAAAGGCCCTTTAGTCCCGGGCGGTGGCCAAACCCGGGACTAAAGGTCCCCTAGCCTATAAAGGCAGGGGCTTCTTTCTCCTCCTCCCCCACCCGCGCGCACAGACGAAACTTAACTGCCGCCGTCCCGAGCACCGCCACCGCCCGAGCACCGCCGCCGTGCGCCCTCGTCCTCGCGCCCGCGTCCGTGCGCACTGCAGCCGCGCGCCCTCGTCCGCGCGCCCTGGTCTGCGCCCTCGTCCGCGTCCGCGCCCTCGTTTGCGCCCTTGTCCGCGCCCTCGTCCGCGCCCTCGTCCGCGCGCACCGCCACCGCGCACCCTTGTCCGCGCCCTCGTCCGCGCGCACCGCCGCCGCGTGCCCTCGTCCGCGCCCTCGTCCGCCGCCCCGAGGACTGCCCCGAGCACCGCCGCCGCCCCGAGTACCACCGCCACCCCCCTGAGTACCGCCGTCTCACTGGCTTAGTGGTGTAATAATTTGATGTAAAAAAATGCATTCACCGAAGTCACTAAAAATGATGTAAAAAAAGAAATAATTTAAAAATGCATTAGTATATAATTATTATATAAATAGTGATGTAATAGTTAATATTTAGGGATAATTAGGGATACACACACTAACACACACACTAAACACACACACATATATATTAATAATGTGATATATATAAATATGATATAATATTTCATATGTATTAACACACACTCTTATAATATATTTGTTCCCTCTTTCTTCCTACTTCTAGATCGACGTCTCTCAGCCGCCGTCACCAAAGTCCCCGTCGTCTCCGCACTGACCGCCGTCTCTCCGACGTCGTCTCTCTGCCGTCTCACCGGCTTCAAAATACAGGTATTGTTTAAATTAGTGCTATAATTAGTGGTACAATTAGTGGTATAAATTAGTGGTATATTTGTTAGCAAATGATGTTCATAATCAAATGACATACACTAAACCCTAAACCCTAAACCCTAAACCCTAAAATATAAACCCTAAACCCTAAACCCTTAACCCTAAACCCTAGGTCATAAACCCTAAGCCCTAAGCCCCTGTCACGCGTACGCACATATTTTTGCAGAAATGGTCGACCCGAGAGAAGACGAAGAAATATTGTTAAACATGATCTGCGGTAGCACTGAAGAAGGTCGTTATGACGATCGTGAAGGCGATGAGAACCCTGAGAGCATCGATGACGGTTCTCAGTACTTGGTCGACCCGAATGACCAAGAAAATGTTGACGAGGTCTGTAATATATGCAGCCTCCTATGTTTATATACATGAAATTCAAAAAAAATCCTTTATTAATTGTCTTGTTTCTGCCTACATAGCCCTCTGTCTCAACGACAACCACGGGGACCAGCAGAAAAGTACGAGGCCCGAAGAAGCCGATGGAGGGCCGGTTGGTTATCACGGATTTCGACGAGGGAACAGGCCAGCCATGTGGACCCCATGCAAGGGCCTTTGTCAACCACTTAGGATACCTTGCCTGGGATAGGATCCCGATCAATGTCCGTGAATGGAAGAAAAATAAGCAACGCCTAGAAATCAGTTATGTCTCCGACCGTGACAAGGAACTAGTTTAGGGTGACGTGTTGCAACATTTCACGCTAGACACAAATGATGAACTGTTGAAGGAAAGAGTTCGGGATTGGTCTATGAAGAATATGGCCACACAATTCCAGTGCTATAAGAAGAATCTATATAACGACTATATCAAGAAGAACAAGACTCCGGATTTCAACTGTAAGTACTTTATCAAACTACGGCCGTTTTGGGACGAGTTTGCACAGTTCAAGACGTCAGAAGAGGGTCAGCAACGGGCGAGAAGGAACCAAGAGAATGCCCGACATAAGACCTACCACTATATGATGGGATCAGGTGGCTACCCTACTGCCATTCCTAAGTGGAAAAAAACCGAGCAAGAGCTAATTGACAGGGGGTTGGTGCCAAAATCCCTCGACTGGCCTGAGCGCGCCAAGCACTGGTTTTTCGCTCACAGAGGCTGCCTGGACCTAGAGACCAGAAAGATCGTGTATGGGCAACGCATCCAAGCTGTAGTAGAAAGATTTCATCAAGCCCGCTCTGTCGCTCAAAGTGGAGAGTGGCAGCCGAACAGAGAGAAAGATGAGCTAACATACGCCCTGGGGAACCCTGAGCACGGTGGACGGACGAGAGGCTATGGCTCCGTGTCGTGGGAGCATGCCTTCCCTTAGGACAAAGAAACTTATAGAAGCCACCAGAGAAAGAAGAAAGAGGACATGGAACGGCTACGCAAGTTGGAGGAGGCTTCTATGAAGACCAGTGAAGTGACTCGTAAGGCACAAGAGCGGGAGGAAGCGCTTAAGGCCATGAATGAGCAAATCAGAAAGGTCGTGGAGGAAGTTGTAAGTTCTCGCCACCAGAGCTTGTCACAGCCGGCCGCCAATATTGGCCCCGGCTCAGCTCAGTTGAAAAGCAGTTGTGCTTTTACAGAGGTGCCTGTTAGGCAAGATGATGATACAGGGATGCGCTTCGCGGAGGATGACGTCACCGCTCCGTTGACGTCCTGTGAGCTACATATTCTGGAGGGGAATGCCACAGTCAAGGTGGCTACCGGTGTTGTATCTCCTATCGACCCCACCAAGACACCAAGGATCCACTCGGTCGCAATACCATCCGGATATGCTAGTGTCTCAGTGGATAGAGTGGTCAAAGGCCATGAAAATGTGGCTCTGGATATCGATGGTGGTGATGGGGAGAAGACCCTAGGTGAAGTGGAGAAGACATTCATATGTTGGAAGAAACGGTACATCGTTATTCCTGGGGCGTCACCACCACAACCGAACCCTAGGTGTGGATGATTGTGAACGCAATTGCTTTTCAATAATTATGTACTGTATCTAATTATGGTTCACTCATGTATATACCTTGTTCGTTTTTTTTCAAATCCAGGACCTCCCCAAGTCCGTCTATCCATTCACCACATGACCACAGTGCCGTGGGACACGACAATGACGATGATTTCATAGCAGACAAGGTTGCATCCCCACCGCTGGCCGTATCTCCTCCACGACGTACTCCAATGCCGCCAGCGGCCCAATCTCATCCACAACAGCAAGCTCCAACCGTGCCGCCGTCGCCTCCGCCAATGTCGACAACGGCCGCCTCATCGGCACTGGCTGGTCCATCAAGGAACAAGAGGCCCACCGGCCCACAGAGATCGGTCCCACCACCTCCGTCGAAGAAACAAGTTGTGGTCACGAAGATCCCGAAGATGACCAAGCTTTCATACGAGAAGACTGATGAAGAACTTAATGCTTCAGTCAAGGCAGAAGTGAAAGCGTTCTTTGAAAAGACCAAAGCTGACGCACGAGCAAAGCAAGAGAAGCCATACCTAATGTATTCTCGTGTAAAGCTACGTCAAGTGGTGCAGGCTATGCAAGACGAGAAGCGTGCCGCTAGTGAAAAACTAGCACCACCACTATCAGACTATGAGCATACTATCACAAAGTAAATCAAGGAGGACAAAAGAAAACAGAAGGCGTCCGAAAAAGATGTTGCACAGCTCGGCCAACAAGCGCAGCAATCAGTGCCGCCACTAGTGGTTGAGAATCAACATGGTTCCAACATGAACTTGATGCAAATGTCGGTACCTGATGATGTCGACTTAGATGAACTCGTCAAGTGGATGAATGTGACTGGGCTTTTCTTAGAACAACTTCTCGGTCGGGAGGAACTGATAACTTTTAAAGAGGCCGAAGTTGTTGATGAATGGCGGAGGAAGTACGTATATGGCAGGAGTCTATGTGACCCTGCAAAGGTAAAAAATCTTGGTACACAAATGTGCAAGTTGCACGAGTACTACTTGAGATTCTGTGCACAACATCAAATTAAACAATATCTAGACGTCCAAGTCAGAGACCGTCACTACTTCCGTGGAGATGACGTCATCTGGGTAGAGTTTAGTGAAGTACATCAGCTTCTCTATATGGATACTCTTGACAAATCTCTCATAAGCTGCTATTGTTTGTAAGTGATTCTTCCTTTTAATCAATAATCCCACTCTAACATATGTACGTATTCGTAATGACTATGCTCACGATGTGCAGACACATGATGAGAGAACTCAGATTGAAATAAGATGATCGATTGGTTTTATCGATCCGTATGTCGTGTACAAGGACATAAAGACTAAAGATCCATTCAATCTGAAGATCAAGGAAATGGAGAAAAACCTCCGGAGATTCTATTATAACCAAAGTCATAAGAAGTTGATACTCTTCCCTTACAATATGGGGTAAAGTGTTGTGTTATATCGTGTCTTAGTCAATCCAACATTAATATATATATATATATATATATAGTTTCATACTTTATTTGTGTGCAATAATAACGCTCTCGTATAGGTGCAACGTATACGGATAATAGCAGCGAAGAATAAATTGGAAAACAATATAACTGAAACCAAAATCAATAATGAATTGGAAAGAAAAAGAAAAAAGAATATTTAGTCCCGATTGGTAATACCAACCGGGACTAAAAGGTGTTGCGTCACGTCGATGCCTGGCAGCACTTTTAGTCCCGGTTGGTATTACCAACCCTCGGGCCTGCGAACCGGGACTAAAGGTGAGACATTTAGTCCCGAAACCTTAGTCCCGGTTCGCAGCCCGGGATTAGAGGTCTTTTTCGACCGGGACTAAAACCCCGTTGTGTAGCAGTGGGAGTACTAGACTAGAGTGTGTACCACCGTACCAGACCATCAGTCGTTGGTGTTCAAATGGAATGGAAACACCTGCTGCTGCGGCGTAGCGTGTAGAGAAGTCTTTCTTTGATATGGGATAGATACGCGAGCATCATCTATCCACGATCATGTGTGATCATGAAGAGAAAACCCGCGCTATATGTACTTGGACGTCGACGTATGTATAGCAGGCAGCAGCATGCATCTGTCCCATGCATGACCCAGGCAACAGAAGGGTACGTATGCGTATGCGTGTGCGTTTGTCTACCCGTGTACAGTGTTCTTGCAGGAAAAACGAAATGATCTGCTGCTGCATTGCATGTGGGTGTTTGATCTAGAACTAAACTTAAACTTTTGTCCTTGTCATATCGAATGTTTATATACCAATTAAGAGAATTAAATATGAGCTAATTATAAAACTAATTGCATAAGTTGTAGCTAATTCGCAAGACAAATATATTAAACCTAATTAACCAATGATTAGCACATGTGATGCCACAGTAAACATGTGCTAATTTCATGGATATCTGACGTAATAGTAGTTGTATCTATAGGTAGGCATAGCTTTATATATATTCTCGGAGAAAGAAAGGTCCTGTGGCAGAGTCGTCGTCGTCGTCACTCCGATCCGCACGCATACGGCCGGGGGACATGTGTGCATGCTGGTCAAGCTACAAATCCATAGCAAGATCTTATCCCGTGCCATCAGGATCCTGCATGTGCATGCTCCTGAGTCATATAAAATGCATACAAATTGTCATGACGAAAACATTTTCTTACTCGTTGTGCACCATGCATGATATATATTATGGGATTTGCTATATTTCAGGTGCCTGAAATATAGACTTTTCTTCGAGCGACAACCACTACCGGAGCTGGCTGCTTTGCCGAGGGCCCCAGGCTCTCGGCAAAGCCTCTAAGTCTCTCGGCAAAGCCTTTGCCGAGCGCGGCTCTCGGCAAAGCGCTCTCGGCGAAAATCCGATCGGCAAAGGCTTCTTTGCCGAGAGCCGTTTATCGGACACTCGGCAAAGCCTTTGCCGAGAGCCCGACGCTCGGCAAAGCACGAAATAAAAAAATGCGAAAAAAAACCTGAAAAAAATATTTTTTAATCGGGGAGGGACCGACTGGCCAGCGCCCGCCCGTCTCCGTCGAAGTCGCAAGTCGCGGCATTTTTTGCGCAAAATACACGGCTACGCGGTCGGCGGGATTCGAACTCGTGACCTCTCCCTCACGTGATACCTCCTCTGCCACCTACACTACACACTCACATGCGTCTATATGTCGTTTCAGTTACTCAAATATTATACTAAACCAAGTAAAAATTGATTGTTTGAGGCCCTAAACGAATTCAAATCAAAAAGTTGTCAACTACAAAGTTTCATAACTTTTCGAGATCTACAAACTTCATTTAGGAAGTTTTTCCATCCGAGGTCTTTTGAAAAATTCGAATTTTAAAATTTTGAATTTCAAACGTAGTTTTGCATAACAAGATGAATTCAAATGAAAAAGTGGTCAACTACAATGTTTCATAACTTTTTGAGATCTACAAACTTTATTTAGGAAGTTTTTCCATCCGAGGTCTTTTGAAAAATTCAAATTTTAAAATTTTAAAATTTTGAATTTCAAACGTAGATTTGCATGACAAGATGAATTCAAATTAAAAAGTGGTCAACTACAATGTTTCATAACCTTTCGAGATCTACAAACTTCATTTAGGAAGTTTTTTCATCCGAAATTGTGGTGCTAATATTGTTCACAAATCTTATATATCTCTCTTGTAGTTTCATGAAACTACATGAGAGACATATAGATTTTGTGAACAACATAATTATTACTTTGTCGAATGAAGAAATGACCAATATAAAGTTTGTAGATCATGAGAAGTTATGAAACTTTATAGTTGAAAACTTTTTTATTTGAATTCGTTTAGGGCACCAAAATGTGGTTTGAAAAATTGCTTTGCCGAGTGTTTTACTTTGGCACTCGGCAAAGAAGCCTTTGCCGAGTGTTTTTTTTGGCACTCGGCAGGCAAAGAAACTTCTTTGCCGAGAGCCGTTTATCGGGCACTCGGCAAAGCCTTCTTTGCCAAGTGCAGAGGCTTTACCGAGTGTTTTTTATTTGGCTCTCGGCAAAGCCTTCTTTGCCGAGAGCTCGAAAAAAACGCTTGGCAAAGCCTCCGGCGCTCGGCAAAGAAGCGGATTCCAGTAGTGATAGAACATCACGTGTATACTATGCGAACATCACAAAATACATTATAAAACATTACATGTACACTACACAAGCATCACCACACGCCGCATGAACATCAAAGACAAATTCAGGTAGTTGTCGTATGTACGTAATCATCGCAAAATACATCATAAAACATCACATGTATACTACGTGAACATCGTAAAATTCATTATAGAACATTGCCTGAACAACAGACATAAAATTCAGGTGACTGAAGTATAGGAAATGTGATATATTATATATAGTATTTGTGATATTTTTTTCAAGTATATATATACTAGCTATCCCACGTCAACATTTGAGACGATCGAACGATCAATCCATGATTCGATGTGGACGTACAAATCTGCAGATGGATCGGGAGATCGTCGTCTATGACTAGCTAGCTACTTCGCTCTTGACACGTCATTAGTTCTCTCTCTAGCTTGATCTCCTCGCGACGACTCATCAAGGCGACACGATTCGGTCAAGACAAGATGTGATGACGACAAGCTAAGTGTCACATGCAGGATCAATTAATCGTCGACAAACAGACATATGGTGCAAGATTGTGTCGATCCATCGATAGATCATATGATGCTTGTTGTGATGTGATGATCTGACAATGCAAGTGGATCTTGGAGGAGACCATAACGTTGCTTATTGACTGAGGCGGACGAAGACACGTACGTCGTACACTTTTCTTGATGGACAGGCCAGCTAGGAGCATTACACAAGAAGCTAAGAGAGAGAAGACCATTGACGACGACGATCGACGACGAGCACGTATGCTGGCTGCCAAAAAGATTCGCCGGTCGAGCTAGGATCTCATCACCAATAATCATATATATTTGCATTGCTTCATGGCCCATGCATTGACGCAATGGTTACTAGCTTAATTACACTTACAACCTTTCTTCCACGTGAATACGTGATCGAGATGGAGATCATCAGAATCTTTGGAACAACGACCTTTCTTTCTCATCTGGCTATGCAACAAGCTAAGCCAACAAGCCGCGCTAGCTGGCTGGGAATGCACGGTACACGCGGCCCATTTGGCCCTTTTGTGTACAACGTATTCTGGAGCCTCTTTGAGTTACGATAATTACTATGTTAATTTACGAGATTACAATAACTCCTTACTAAGTGGTTTACTACGACGTTATGGTAAATATCCTCATGTGTTATAGTAACCCAACTATCGTAAACGGAGGTGGCTACAAAATATCTTATTTTGTGTGTGTGTGTGTGTATATATATATATATATATATATATATATAATTCTACAGCTGCCTACAAATAAGTACTAATAATACATACTCCCTCTGTCCCAAAATTAAAAGAATATTAATAATTATAATATATAATTAGTATCATTAAATAGATCATTGAATATACTTTCCTAATGAATTTATTTGAAGATATAAAGGCTGCACGTATTTTCTACAAACCTAGTTAAAGTTGAAAAAGTTTAACCTACACGCATCCCGTAACGACTTTCTTTCTGGTACGGAGGGAGTATATCATCGTATGTATGTGTGGAATGCAGCATGCATGCATTCAGGTACCGTTCGATACTACAGTATAGCTAGGCCATCGACTATGATCATGACGGTCCACATGCATGCATGGTGGTGGCTTCATACACGTCGACATCTATCATGCACAGCGTGCGTGATGTATTGTGCAGCATATGACCTAGGTGACCAACCATCTTTCATATCAGTGGATGCACGCATATGATCTGATCCATGTGAGCTGAAGAAGAAGCGGTTCAATTTTTCCACGAAAGCGACCGGGCAGGAGCAGCCAGCGATTCAGATCTCTCTACCTGCTGCAGGCTTTAACCCTGCTGGTGTTGTACCACACAAGATCCCATCCTGCAGGATCCCACACAATCACATGGAAGCTACGTAGTACTGCTAGCTAGTTCCTACCTAGCCAACCGGATCTCTTCACATATCGCGCCACTTGTCGATAAATCAAGAGCATATCTGTCCCCCTTCTTTTTCATCATTCCAATCTCCATGTGTTGCCCTATATATAATTAGTCTTAGCATGCATTACGAACGTTACGCAGCATAACCTAAGCCAATATAAAAGTATGCACGCATTGTCTTGGCGTTTGTTAGTTCTTCAGCCACACTTGATAAAATTGTAATTGGTTGTTTTTTACATTTCGTTGCATGTAGTCAACTCTATGTTCTAGTTGTGGTTTTATATTTTGTGGACGTATGAACGATGAGAATATTTTATTTTGATGTGTACATGTACCAATGTGCGATCCTACAAAATAGCCCAAACAGACAAACCAAACCCGAGCAAACTACACCACGCAAGGTTGTATACATGCTAATCTTATCTTATCATATACTCTTATAAAGCTAAACCTCACTAGATGTTTTCTCTCTTCATGCAAAGTGTTCACATCATTTTCCCACTAAGTGTCCCACAAACTTCAATCCTTTCAAGCAAGCTATCCATGTCATCCCTTATTAATTACAAGAAATGTTCACATCATCTCTATTATGTCTAATACTTTTAATCTTTAATCTATTAACATGAAGTCATCTACATATGACATTTGTTTTATCACCTATTCTTCCATAATGTGATCAAATATTCTATTGCTTTTTGTTCTATTAGCTTACCGATTTTTACCGGATCCGATACAATAAATAACATGCAAGTCATCATATATATATACACACATTATACAGAATACCATATAGTAATGTTATATATAAAACATAATTATTTTTAAGAAAATCCCGGGACAACGCGCGGGGTATGCTTCTAGTATATATATAGGTAACCAATCAGACCAATATGAACTACATATTGCTAGCAAAGATGCCTGTGCGTTGCAATGAGAGGAAAAAAAGCTATCAAATGTTAATAGCAAACGAGGGTAGAATTTTATATATGTATTTATATTTTACCCTTTTATAAACTTTAAAAGCTCTAATTTATTTTATGATGACCACATTACGTGCATTAGGCGTATATCATTGGTGTAGATGCGGAGCCGGCCACGATGACATCCAGACTCATCTTTTTGGTAGACAGTGTTGTTGATATAGATGTGGAGCTATTAAGGGTGGCGTCCGGGCTCACCTCCTTGATGCGGCAGCATATTATTGCCAACAAAGAATTAGATGGAAAACTCACTTGAGTTGAGTTTTTGCATGCTAGCCGTCATTGATGATTGTATAGATACATTTATTTAGACCAAATTAGACAATAAACTATTTAAATTTTCTACTCACATTTTGATTAGGTGAATCACATGTTAATCTAGGTTTGAATATTTTCTAATCAAAATTATGTTAACAACTTGGTAGTGGGAAAAAATCGTAAAGAAAAATCAGGGTTCAAAGATTCATAATAATTATTCTTAAAAAATCAATCAAAAACCACCTATGAGGATAACGGATGCAACAAAAAGAAATCGGATGGAAGGCCAACAAAAAATTAAACGAAAGGAAATTTATATGGCAAAAGTTTTACATAATAAATATAAATGTATTATTGTAACACATGACATGTAGTGTGGTTGTAGGCAGTTTGTTTATCAATCATAGTGCCCAGGGTTCGAATCTCACTGGTGGCACATTTTTTTGGCTATCGGGAATTATTTGGACCACAGGCTAGAGTGGGCCATTGGGCTGGCTAAATTGGGCCGCGAGAAAGCCCAGACCACATGGCAGATAGAAATATATGGTGGAAACTAAAAAGTGTGCAAAAATTTTCACAATTTATTATTAGGTATAGATACGTGCTAGCTCTAGCTAGCTCCTTAGGGTCCCTTTGGTTGGGGAGAGGTAGAATGGGATGGATCCATCCCTAATTTTAGGGATATTCTAGTTAATAGCTGTTTAATTAGAGTGATAGAACTATTTTAGTTTATCGTTTGGTTGAAAGGATGGGATAACATATCTTTGAAGATCCATCGCGTGGGTCTCAGTCGTTAACAAACCCGTCTTTTTTTTGTTTTTTAGCCCTTTTTCGAAAGATTCTCTCAAATATGCCCCTGACGGAAAGATTTCAAAAAATAGACCCTTATCTTGGCGCCATGGTTGTCAGAGCCAAGGTAACACGGCATGGTGCCAGGGTAACTGACGCCAAAACCTTAACGCGTGGCGCTGACGTGGCAGGGTCTTGGCGCCGTGATCTTTGATGCCAAGACTTGACGCCACTCTAATTGGCGCCAAGCCTAGCGCCACAGATCACGACGCCAAGACCCTGTTTTAAGTACCCAAATTTACCGTGAGATGGACATGTTGGAATTTGTTAAGTCTTGATATTTGCTAAGGTTTAGACATATGCAAATTGGCTAAGTCTAGAATTTTACCATGAGATGGACATATGCAAATTTTACCATGAGTTGGATATTTAAAATTTTGGCTAAGTCTTTAAATTTACCATGAGATTAAGTCTTTAAATTTTGCTAAGTCTGGAATTTACAAATTTTGGCTAAGTCTTTAAATAACCAAGTCATGGTAAAATTTGCATATGTCGATCAAATGGTAAATTGAGATTAAGTCTTTAAATTTTGCTAAGTCTGGAATTTACAAATTTTGGCTAAGTCTTTAAATAACCAAGTCATGGTAAAATTTGCATATGTCCATCACATGGTAAATTTAAAGACATTTAAAATTTTACCATGACTTGGATATTGCAAAATGGCTTCATGTTGTGGATTTGGATATTTAAAATTTTACTTGGGGCCAAAATTTAAAGACTTAGCCAAAATTTGCATATGCCCATCTCATGGTAAAATTTGCATATGCCCATCAAAATTTTACCATGAGATGGACATATGAAAATTTGTTAAGTCTATAAATTTACCATGAGATGGGACGTGTTGAAATTTGTTAAGTCTGAAATTTTACCATGACATTGACAAATTTGATGTTATCCCATGGTAGTTAGTATTCTAACATATCCAGACCGCAGTAAAAATCATGACTACCTAATTTTACCGTGTGATGGACATATAAAGCTCTAAATTAACATGACTTGGACCCTAATTTTTCTATGAGATGGACATATAAAATTTTGGCATATTTCCATCCCCATCCCTTAGTAAATTTAAAGACTTAGCCAAATAAATCTGGATTTTTGCTACGGCTTGAATATGTTAGAATACCAACTACCATGTGGTAGACATATGAAAAAATGACCTTTTTACCACGATTTGGACATTTATAAATTTAAAATTTTAACATGACTTGGATATTGAGAAATATGACTAACTCTAGAGTTTTTACAGTGACTTTCTGTTTGATCACTTAGAACAACCTAGAAATACTTAGGATAAAAAATGATATACATGGTAACAGGTCTGTGGCGCCAGGCTTGGCGCCAATGACGATGGCGCCAAGCCTAGCGCCAATGGTGATGGCGCCAAGGTGCTGCCACGTCAGCGCCAGCTCAGCGTCGTCGGCCAAGTGACATGGGGGCTTGGCGCCAACGTTAACGGCGACAAGCTGTGTTATCTTGGCGCCAGCATTGATGGCGCCAAGCCCTGGGTCTATTTTCTGAAATCTTTCCGTCATGGGCATATTTGAGAAAATCTTTCGAAAATAGGACTTAAAAAACGGTTAACAAACACTCCCCTCACATCCCTTCTTCTCATACTTCTCCCCAGCCAATTGGAACATCGGTTGACGCCCTTCCACACCCGGTCCTCCCATGGCACTGCCCTGGCTCGCCTCCTCTCAGTCCTCACCACCCATCGAGCCTGCTCACCTGCACCCAGCCATGGGAGCGGTACTACAGGTGGGACCCACTATACAACTATCTATTCTAACTAAAATTGTTTTTTTATATAGGACTAGACTTAGGAGCTAGAATATTGAATTCTTATTCGGAGGGAGGGAGGGAGTCAGAGGGGGAGATGAAATCTATCGCCCATGATGTCATGAAATCATTCATTCATCTTTCTTTAGACCAAGGTACACACAAAAATCCAACCATCCAATCAAATCCTGAGAACATGTACAATATCCTACTGTGAAACGTGTTGCTTGCATCCGCGTGTCATCCTTATTTGAGCGGCGCGTTAGTTCTCTGAAAATACTGAAAAGTGTACGGTAGCACGTTTTGATTTTATTTAGCAAATAGTGTCCAACCGTTGACTAATTAGGTTCAAAACGTTTGTCTCGCAGAGTATAACCAATCTGTACAATTAGTTTTTGATTTCATCTACATTTAGTACTCCATGCATGTATCGCAAGTTTAATTTGACGGAGAATCTTTTTTTAAATAGTGCACTTTTCGGGTGAACTAAACACAGCAAAGATCTCAAACTCGCAACCTGCAACGCACACTGACACACATGCATCATATGCATGCATCCAACTTGTTTGTACCCGTGTATGCATCTTTCTTCCAGATGACCAGATCCTGCAGAGTACCAACTCGATCTGCACGTACGGATCGCATAGTGTTCAACTGTTCAGGTGTGCGTGCCCATAGAAAAAGTCGGACTGAATGTCTACTAGTGTTTAAAATTGTATCTCTTTTGTATGCTTTCAAACTATATATTTTGGTTTTGTGAGGGAAAAATTACTCAAAACAAAATTATAGAGATTGAACCCCAGATCTTAGACTTGCACATGTCCTTGTATTTTCTAATTTTTTTCTAGGATGATCCAGCAATATTTTGTGAAGGTTTGGAGGTGCATAGTATACCTCTAGCTAGGCAACTGTAACTAGCTAGGAATCATGGACCGATACATGCAGCCGAACGGTGGGGCTAAGTTTGTGTGTGTGTGTGTTTCACGCCTGCAATAAAACGTGTGAAGAGTTTGCTAGCGACTTACGAGGAATATACGTACAATACACACCTGTAGTTAGGTTAGCTCGATGCATTTATTTGTGTGTATATATAAGCGCTTCTAATAGGTATTGGAAGCTCCAGCCAGCCATCTTACCCAGCCCCTCACGAAGCTGACGCGCGTGCAGGTGGGGGACCCCCTGGAGATCCAACGATCAGGCGCATAAAATCCTAGGTCAGACTGCGCAGAAAGGTTTTTATCGCGACGACGCATAAAATCTAGTGATTGCATGAATTCAGATCAATTCGTTACCGCATAAAAACATCTCCGCGAGCAAGACATTACACCTGATAGAATCTGGCGTAGGCTAACACATGCTGACACATGCATGCGTATGTGCATCCACTCTAATCTCTTTCTTTTTTTCACAATAATTTCTCAACCAATCGTCATCATTAAACTTCTGACATTTTTATACACGATTTAAGATCCATTATGAATATTTTAAAAAAAATCATAAGTTTGAAATTTGAATCATGGCACATGATGACTGATTGGATGTATAGAAACGATAGTCAAGATGCGTAAAAAAGTTATTTGCGCCGATGTTGCATACAAATTAGTAGCTGGATGAATAAAAATTAATTTTGTTACCATGTAAAAAAAACTCTTCACGAGATGGACCTTCCACCTGGCATAACCGTGATTGCCTCCACTAACATCATGCTTTTCACTCTCGAGGTGTATAATTAATATGGGAATAATGCATAGAACATGGAGGCAGCAAGCATAAAATATAGAGACAGTTTCGTCTTCTCTAAAATTTAAAATTTGAATCAAGGGGTCGTGAAAAGCGTAGAAAAACATCTACCTTTACTATAAAATTTTAAATTTAAATCATATTGGCAGTGTGGTTCTTGTGGAGCGTTCCAATGCATAGAATCTAGAAACGCAAGTATAAGAACCATTCTAATACTATAAAATTTGAAATTTGAATCTTACCTGAATACACTCATACGCATGCGAGCACAGAAAACACATAACACTTCCATATATCTTCGATAACACAGTTTACTTATGCATAGAACTCTATTCTTACCAGTACAGAAACCAAATTTTGCTGCAAAATTTATGAACTTTGAATCCTACAAGCATAGTACATATGAGCACAAAATTCACATGCATAGAAACGTAGTCAACAAAACTATTGAAACCCGACCGAAGTTACATAAAAAGCAATAGCCTTACTCATGTCTTCCAAGCATATAAACACAACATATGGAATACTAAATTTTTATATTAACCCATCAACTATATCAAGATCACACCACGCCACTGCAACAAGCCAACTAAGTCGTTGACGTCGCAAGCCATGTCATATATTTGAGTCACCATTGACCTCTCACCAAATGGAGAGCAATCTTTCCAACCATCCTACATCACAAAAAGGCACATAAACATGTTTTAGAAGGTGCAAAAACCTTACAACGACAAAAAAAGGTATATAAACATGTTTTCGTACACGCAGAAACCTTATAGTGACAAGAAAGATATATAAATATGTTTTAGCATGCGCAAAAATCTATTTATGAAACTAATATCAGTTACATTAATACAAAAATCACAACAACAACAACAACAACAACAACATAGCATATAAAACTAACTTGTCAAGTATACAAACTTATTTGTGAAACTAATATTAGCTACATTGATTAAAATCACGGACCATTCAGTACTGCAATTATATACTAACAAAGTATAGAATTATGTAGAAGTATACAGATAATTATTTCAATAATGTATGTCAAAGTTGTCTAACAATGCATAGAAAGTGTGCTCCAACAATGTATAATTGTGTAGAAGTGCACAGATAATTGTTAAAACATTGTATGTTAGTGTTCTAACAATGCATAAAAATATGCTCCGACAATGTATAATTGAGTAGAAGTGCACAGATAACTGCTCCAACAATATATAGAAATATGCTTCAATAATGTATAGAAATTTGTTCCAACAATGTATACAAAACATACCCCCATGACAAAAAATTAAGACTTCAATTTCATTGCACATTATATCAAGGAGAAGCATAAAATCATTAATGGAACTAATATTAGCTACATTAATGCATTCAAAAATTAAAGATTTCAATTTCATTCGCACTATATCAAGGATAAGCATTCAAAAGGCATCAAAAGTGTTAAGTAATCACATAAAAATCATCTCTCGACAATAAACATGTTGACAGTTATAAAAAGGTATATGAAACCATGCTTGCATGCATTGGTAGCTATGTGTTTGCCGCAACTCCATCTTCCTGCAAGGCTGCAACTAAATCAAATCAAAACATAAAAATCCATGGCATAGAAACTGTGGCTCATACAAAAAATGAAAAGCGGACCTATGGAAGACGTCCTTGACCACGCCACGCCACTGCCGTTGTCCACGCCACCATCCACTACCGCCGATTCGCACAACGCTCGTACATGTAATTTCACAATATAATGGGTAATTTTAACCTCTTGTCATAAAAGTTTTGCCTCATACATGTAGTTTCACAAATAACGGGTAATTTTAGACCTCTTCATTTACCAACTTATGTGCATAGAAACTAACTAATGCTAGAACAGAAACTCACATTGATGTAAATACTAGAAAATTAAAGATGTGCATAGAAAATAATTAGGGACATGTTGAAAGGTACAAAAAAAAAGGCATATGAAACCATGCTTGCTTGTATTGCTAGCTCTTCGTATTGCATAAAATAGTTGCACAAAAGGCATAAAAATTCTAGAAATACATGAAGCATAGATACATCCAGCTACAACACCTCCAGCTTGAAAAAAACATGAGACATGGAGCATAGAAACTTTTGCACATGAAGCATAAAAATTCCGACAACATCCATCGCCGAACTTATCAAGCATAGAAAGCTCGGTCTAAAATACCTCCAACTAAAAACATCCATCACACATAAAGCATAGAAATTAACATGGAGGGCATACAAACATCGATCATATCTGCCACTAGGAAAGGAGCGCCGCTCAAGTCAGCAACAGCGCGTCGTGGGCTCGGACCGCCAACTCGTCGGCTTCTCCATCTTCTCCGGCCACATCACGCCTCCTACAGATCTCCCCTCGGCCCCACGCTGTCACTTGGTGGACCCCTGCGCCGCGCCGTCGCTTGGCCAAGAGCAACTCCAACTAAAATCACGTCACACACATGAACTGAATGCATAAAAACCTAACTCATCAAGCAAAATAATTAGGAGGAAAATAAAAAGATTTGATCACAAGGGCTCTGATATAGCTAGATTATAAAATAGAAATCCTATGCCTCAGAGTGAATAGAAACCATTCCTACTCGAATTCTCGATGTTATCTACTTTCACTCAGATTGTGTAGAAACCATTCCTGTTCAAGCAAAACCCAATGCTTGCTTGCTTGCTTACACAGCTGGCTCAAGAAGCATAGAACTAAAAATTGAATTGCACATAAACCTTGCTGAAACACAGGATGCAGTGAGCATAAAACATGGAGAGAAAAAAAGCATAAAAGGAATCTGTTGATTAGAAAACATGACCCACTTATTCCTCAGTCCTGCTGGCAGCACCCACCCATCCTTGGTGCTGCGAACAACAGCCCTGCAATCCACGTCTAAGCAATTGAATCAAAGAAAGCAGACACCAGGTAAATTAGAGAAAATTGAAGATGTAGTACCAACTTTGATATGCATAGAAATTTACTAATGCTAGAACAGAAACTCACTTTTATATGCATAGAAACTCATTTTGGGCCTGTACTTAGGGAGCGCAACACGTACAATCCATTGTTGGAGATTTTGTATGTATGCATAGAACAGGCCTAGCATGTTCCCCTTAAATCACGAGTGAATGCATAGAAACATAGCAAGTACAAATCAAACGTTTCACTCAAGTATAATGAATAACTTATATATAGAAATTCATGCATAAACATACATTTTTTGTTCTAATCAGGTCTCAAAACATAGTTAAGCTTGCATAGAAAAGTATGCATGCAAGCATAGTAACCACTACTGACATATATTGCACCATTGTTTTACAAATTCAGAAAACATGAACCATATGCTTGCAAGTACTAACCAGCAAGTCTGCTGAGTAGGAAACAAATTTAGTAAACAAATTTAGTAAACATGAACCAGGGACTTGCCCAATCATCTAGGCTGAAACTATTATTTACAAAAGAACAGAATGCTAGAACCTGTGGTCAGTCTGTATTCTGCAGGAAACAAATTGGGCAAGGAATCAGTGGTCTCACCGAGCAACTAAGCGTACAAATCACCGAACATCTTAAAAAGCACAGTTGCATCATGCATAACCATAGTTCCACCATGCATAGAAACTTATGCACACAAGCACAGGGACACAAAATCAACAAACAAAACAATGAAGATGAATTTAACTAGCGTGGAAGAAACCTATGCAACTAAGCATAGAAATCATCTCAAAATCTTTGAAATCATAGTTTCACCCTGCATATAGAAACCTATACTTGCAAAGGAAAAATCCTAAATGACCAATGTTGCCCAGGCCGCCCAGCCCTGTCTTGAAGTCACCAGATAGCGAGCCGGCGACTCGCCGTCCACGCTTGTATCCACCCATCCTCAACAGACCAGCTAAAATTAATACTAGTGGATCCAAACAGACCTGCTAATTATTAGCTGGGTTACTAATAACTATTATTAGTTTTATTAGTGGATTTGAAGTTGCTAATTTGTACTAATATAATCTATTACAACTAAAAAATACATAAGGGTATCGTCAGCGCAATAATCGCCCAGCTCAGATTTTTGTAGCCTACCTACGTACGTAACTTGGTTTCCTACATGAAAACTGCACGGTTACTCTTCTATTTGTTCCCCACGTACGTACATGACTCTGTTTCCTACTTCCTTTCCCTAAGCTCTGTACATGCTGCGGTAGACAAGACAAAAGGCACGGCGATGAAATCGTACGTGGCCTCCGACCCAAACCCCACGGCAACGATCGTAGTCCTGCTCGCCGCCAGCGTGGGCGAGACGAAAGGCACGGCGATGAAGTCGTACCTCGTACTTGGCCTCCGACACGAAACCCACGGCGACAATCGTGGCTGCCGAGACGCAGGTGGGCGCGCGCCCCTCGCCAGTGTGGTGGCGGCATTCTCATCGCGCGGAGCGCGGTCCTAACATGCATGACACCAGAGATCCTAAAGCCAGATATAATCGTGCCGGGGCGAACATCCTGGCGGCGTTGACGGACAAGGCCGGACCGACGGACCTCGCCGCCGAGGAAAAAAAATTCAGAAGGGAGGGACCTTACCAAAACATGGTGCAGATTTGCAGCAGATGCGTGGGCCATACGTGCGGTTAAAATGATACGGTGGCCCACATATCAGACAAACAGTCCACACCACGTCTTGGCAAGGATAGTCCTCACCCAATTTTTTTCCGCCGCCGACACCTTGTGCGTGGGAAACATCAACATCTCGAGCACGTCCATGTCGTGCCCGCATGTGAGCGGGCTCGCCGCGCTGCTCCAGAGCGCGCAACCGGTGTGGAGCCCTGCCGCCGTGCGCTCGGCGCTGATGGCCATGGCTCCACAGCCTACACACGGCGATGGGCGGGACGACCACATCGTTCGACTACGGCGTGGCGCGGGGGCACATAGACCCTGTGCGGCTGCTGGACCCGGGGCTGGTGTACGAGCTGGGCACCCGTGACTATGTGGACTTTCCGTGCGCGATCAGGTACAGCTCCACCGTGATCGACTGTCGGCGCGGAGCCGAGAGTACACGTGTGCCGAGAACAAGACCTACTCGGGCAGCCTCAACTACCCGTCCTTCCCGGTGGCCTACTCGACGGCGGCGGGACTCGACCACCGACGCACACGAGGACGCTGAGTCGCTAACCAACGTGCGTGGGCGGGACTGGCACGTACAAGGTGTCGACATCTTCGCTCGCCGCCGCCAGCCAAGTGCGTGGCCGTTGAGCTGACGGAGCTGGAGTTCACGTCGGTGGGGGAGAGTCGGTGAGGGAGAACCAGGGTTTTTTTTTACCGACCGGTCACCCCAAACCGCCGGCCTCTGGTTCCGGTTTACCGGTCCGGTTTACCGGTAACCGGTCGGTAACCGGTCGAATTTAAATTTGAATTCAAACGCGCCTTCGGTTCGGTTTGTCACCGGTTTACCGGGCGGTTTGGAGCGGTAACCGCTCGGTTTGAGCGGTTTACCGCTCGGTTTGAGTTTGGAATTTTCTTTTTTCTTTTTTTTTCAAACTTCTATACGTATAAATAAATACTAAACGAACTCGAATTTGAAAAAATTTTACACCATTGGCTTCTATAAATCATGAACTATTTTTAGGAATTTTTTCAGCATTTTTTGTTTTTTTTTCAAATTTTAAATTTGGATTTGGGGCCTTAACGGGGCAGGATCGGGATTTTTTTCAAACTTCTATACGTATAAATAAATACTAAACGAACTCGAATTTGAAAAAATTTTACACCATTGGCTTCTATAAATCATGAACTATTTTTAGAAATTTTTTCAGCATTTTTTTCAAATTTTAAATTTGAATTTGGGGAATACCTAACCGGACCGGACCGGAACCGGTCCGGCCCGGTTAGGCCGGTAACCGCGGTAAACCGCGGTTTACCGAGCGGTTTTTTTAACCCTGGGAGAACAGCGCTACAGGGTGAGGTTCACGTCCAAGTCGCAGCCGTCGGGCGCCACCGGTTTCAAGGGGCTCCTGTGGTTGCGCACAGAAAGCACAACGTGGATGGATGATGGATCATGGACGACAATGGTTTATTGCTCATCAGACTCAAAAAAGGCCCATGATTTTGGTGAAGGTTGGATGAGAGTGATGGTGCTGGATTGGAATGGAATTATTAAAGAGAAGATGCAGGTTGGAATGGATGATTTGGGGTACTATATGTCGGACGTTGATAAATAACTAAGAGAAAAAAAATTAGAGGACTGAATGAATTTGAAAATAATTTAGGGTCTCCAATACAAATTGTTTATTAGTGTTTTAATTATTTTCAGGAAAGATCAAATCAACTTAAACTTGTAAAACACATAATTATAACACATATCTATACCTAATATAATAATAAAGAGGCAAAATTTCCGCGTAAGATGTAAGTAAGACTCCTACTCAATTAAGATTATATGTATTTCCAATGTGTAAGATGTAAGATGTAAGACTCCTACTCAACCAAGATTACATATAATGCCTCTTTATTATAGGTATTGATATAAAATAATAATGACCTGCTATACGTGACGTGGGTGGGGGTGGGTGAGCCGGGGGAGATCAAAGAAATTCACGTATGTACACTACTACGTACACATACAGGCACGCACGTCGTATGTGTTGTAAAACATATGGACTTAATCCTAGAAGGAAAGGAGAAGGAGGAATCCTAATCCTAGTCCGTTTGTATGTGGGCTCTTACCAAAACTCTTAGCCCTTGGCAGGACTATATATACGTGGGAGCTCTATGTTGTAATCACCAATATTCAGAGGAATAAAGAATAGTCTCTCTACATCTTGTGTCTATATGTTCTATTTTCATATATTATATTGATCGTGAGAGACGGAGAGGGAAAGGTCCGAACCGCTGGCAACATGTTTTATAACACGTTATCAGCACGACAAGCTCTACGTCGACATCGCCATTGAAGTCGCCGCCGATTTACGCCGCCGCCGCTCGCGCCGATCTTCGATGCCCTGCTGCGACTACTTCGACGACGTCGATATCCCGACGTTGTTAGTGGAACGGATCTGCTACCCCTACCTGCTACCGATCTGAACTACATCGACATGCACCATCGCTGTCAAGCAGGCAGTTCTACGACAATGCCAAACGCCCTACGCGGTATGTATCTACTTACCACTGCCCTACGCGGTATGTGAAGTAGATCAATTGGCATCAATGATTGAAGGTACGAATTGTATACATCATGTAGTAGATTAATCCGTGCTTGGTATCTGCACGGGTAAAACCTTGTTTTTCAAATCTACTACAAAAGCCAACTCAATGAATCGGATTGAAGATACGATAAACTGCGGAACAGTTTATACGCTGCATTACACGTACATACATGCAGTAGCACAAAGCACATGCCGATGGCTGCAACTTGCACGTTGCACGTCGCCGAACGCCAGCAGACCAGCAGTCAATACTTACTGTTACATTAATAAGCACAAGAAAACAAAAACATGCATACGTACATGGATATTGTGTATGCAAGCACACCTACAATTATGGGCGGAATACATATCAGACCTGAAGGTGCATCATGAACTAGATTGCACCACGATCTTGGACCATTGCCACGCGGACCTGTAGAACACCTGCATCTCGGCTAGCAGTTGTGCCACCAGAGACCAAGCGAGTCGTCACTCGTCACCGGACCTGGTTCCGCTGCCTATGCTTGGCACCGCCGTAATTTTCGATTCCTGAGGCTTGCATGTGTATATGGCAGCCACCCCCTCCCAGCCAGCAGCAGGAACGTATCCTTGCTGGTCACGAACATACCTAGAAGGTATTGCATCCGTATTAACCCGTAGTTGAGTTGCAAGAAGCCGAAATCGAGTTGAATTCGATTATGTTATACGGACACCACCTGAATGTAATGCTCCGCGCCCTTGTACCCCGCTCAGATCCTCAACTAGGTACTAGCATGCACACGCCATCGGCTCGCACGCCGATGTGTGGCAAGTGCCATCGGCTCGCCCGCCGACGTGACACCAGTACAAGGCACATCATCCGCGGATCGCCGGCTTGTAGCCATGCTATCAGCGTTCATCAGTCGACCGTAGGACGACGATTGTCGACACAACCAGCTGCACGTGGCTTGCGAACGACGCCACCGCCCTATCGCACAGTCTGTATGCTGCGCTATCTATGGCTGTCCATGCATCGGACTATCCAAGCAAGCCGAGAAGGGGAACGGGCGAGGGTGAAAAAAAGGGTGTAGCCAAGCAGGCCTTCGTGTAACTAGACAAAAATCCAAATTCTTGCGAACAGTGTTGTGTCCCTGTTTCTTGCAGAAATACGTATAAGCTATTCTTTCATAATAGCAGCTAAGTTTTTAAAATTTATACATATCTATTCTACTTTCTTATATTCTGTTTGTATAAGAATTTATACAACATTAAATTTGCAAGTTTAGTTGTTGTATTGCCTTTTTCTAAAGTAAATAATAGATTAACTCTAAAAGTTTTTCTATGCTTTGAAATTACTTTTGAAAAATGCTAGCACAACCTTACTATGAATTTTATAAGGTATATGAGCTCTTTGAATCCTGTAGACCTTAGACTTATTACCCTTGAGAAGCTCATATTTGTTTTTCCTAGCATAATAAATTTTTGAGATGAATAAATGGTTGGTATTTACTCTGAAATTTGCATATACCATAATTCTGAAAATGCTAGGATGCTTCTAAGAATATTTTTAGATAACCATCCACTATCTTTTTGCACCTTGCTACTTGTTTACACGCAGTAAACCTATTTGCACATGATTTTGTAATAATAATATATGCATACCTTCATGAAGAAGGAATATCCTGGACTTGTCCTGAATGACAGAATTATATAGCATGGTTATTTATTAAATCCTAGTAGGATATTCTATTACCACTGAAGTGGTGGATAGTTTCTTATATTACTCTCAAAGAATGAGTATGTGACTAAGCTAAATCCCGAAGGTCTTATGGGACTCGCTGAATGAGAAATTCTAGAAGATATCCTACATTATGATTGCATAAAGCAAATTGAATTTTCAAGCTATATGACCATACGGAATATAGTGCTGCTCTATGAAAAAAATACAATAAGCTTGAAGCTTTATGATTAAAAGTCATAGAAGACGGGATGGTAAATAAGAATTTGCCTAATTCTAGAAGAAATATTTCTTGAAATAGAAAGACCGAGAGCATTGAAGTACTAGAAGTATTCAAATTTATCATCCATAATTACTCAATATCAAGTAGAATTGAGTTGAAATTTTTGGACAGCATTATGAATCAGGATATATGACTTGCATATGTTGTACTCCTAACTATGAAGTAGAGCATGCATGAAGCTGCTAAATGTCAAGCATATAAGCTAAGACATGTAAGAACGGATAAGAATTTTTAAGGTTTCTCCGGAAGAAAAACTTGAATCATGTGCTTACATATTTGTTTTATCTTTGAAATTACTATCCTGAAGTATTAGTAGTAGCGGTGGTGCATTAAGTTTTAATTCCCGTTGAATTAAGTGGTTCTCGTATACTCATAGAAGAGTTAATGGTTAATCTATTGGCTTGAAGACTAATGTGAAGTATTTAATATTCTTAGTTGCAATTTTTACTTGCAGTAATATATGTTAACCTTGCATGGAATGAATTGTGTTTTACATATAAACAATTGCCTATTGCCTATATAAATAAATTTTGCATTAATTTATCCACAAAGAAGCCTTAGTTAACCATGAATGTTATCGTTCTTTGTGCACCACTACCATGTAGGTAGAAGGGAAATTAAACTTTCTAGAAGCACATGAACAATTGGACTATACTGGCATATAAAGTGATCTTAGAAAGACCAATTTAGCCAAGAAAGAGTATAATCCATAAACCAAGTATTTAATACTTGAGCCCAGAAACTAGAAGTTTATGTCCTACCCTGAATATGTTGTTGTACACTGAATAGTATAATGGATATGTGAATTTCATGCCAGAACCATTGAATACTAGAAGTATGATTGAATTCTATTGAACATTTGAAATGATTTTTCATAGATGCAAGAAGCATATTACTGCTTGAAGTAATTATGGCATGAAAAGGGAGAGGAATTTTGAGTAAAGGCATGAGAAAATGTGGGTAATATATATTTAATAGGCATAGTCTTTCTAAATCTATCTTTAAGTGAAGTGCATGTATAAAAACTTGGAGTTCTAGTCATGTCCTTTCCAGCAGAATTAACTTTCTCTACATTGCACTAATTGCAAGTAAGCTTGTAGCATTTTGTTGATATCTATTACGTTGGATTGAATACCAACATACCACATTACACTTGAATGTGTATCACTATGTTATGCTCTCGTCGAGTTGCACCTTTCTCCACTCTTACATGAATATTAGCAAAGAAGCTATATTTGTAGCTTGTAGCTACCTTGCACTTCCCCCATAATTAGATTGACTAGCTAGTATACTATGTCTATATAGTTCCCGTTGAACTAAGAAATATTTTTGCTTTCAATGCGTTGCATGCATAAGCGATATATTGGTCTATGGCCAAGTAGCCTATGATCAGGGGGAGTTGCTTAAATTAAAATTAACTAAATGGAGAAGTGACCCACTTGAATGGGCTGAATTATAGTGGAAATAGAGTTAATAGATAAAACACTTAATGATGATTTGGGATTTATGAAGAAAAGGCATTTGGTTAGAAAATTATAGAAAAAATTCCTTGTAAGTTTGAATGTTGCATATCTATACTTTTGAAGTATATGGTCCGTTTTTATGTATGAGTAATTGGATCATTTTTTGGCTAAACAATAAAGAAGCTAGATAATGAAATAGTTTTTTTTTGAACTACAATATGTGCAAATCAGGGGGAGAACACCCCAGAGTTTACAGGAATGACGAACATTCTTTATTGCACTTTATGTATTCTAGCTCACTGCATATAATGCATAATAACCCCCATATTTAAATATGTGATTGAATATTTCTCATATATTTTTATCATAGCATACATGAATGGGCCTCCACTTGTAGTTGGAGACACATGAATTTGATTATTTTAAGCCCATGATAGGGGATATCTTTTGAAGTATGTTATTATAGATCTAATATTGGCATTAGGGGGAGAGAAAGGCTATGTTGAATGCCAAATATTATTTCCATGGAAGGAAAGTGATATGTTGAATGCCAAATATTATTTCCATGGAAGGAAAGTGATCTTAAGAGAAAATATTCCTTTAATCTTAAAGTAGGAATAGTATTATGCACTAAATCAAACAATAGTTTGATTAATGCTCTTGTGAAGCATGAAGCAGAGCATATGCCAGATATATTTGAAATGAGAGGAGTAACTTGAAATTATAGAAAAACCAGAAGTTATGTTTACTAGTAGTAAACTAAATGTTGTATATTATCAAGCTAAAATCTATGGGGACGCCTATGGGTTATAGTTTAGTGTACACTTGGTAAATAAAATAAGAACAAACTCCTTTATTCTCATGAAGAGAACACCTCACGAAGAAGGTCAAGCACCTCATGAAGAGGATCATCATGAAGATGAAATCCAACACATAAGCGCGCATCATAGTGTTGGGTACGCAGAACAACAAATCATCTCTTGTTTGAGAAATAACAAAGAGACAGAGAATAATCTCATATTATGAGAATATTGGGAGAAAATAATAGTTGTCGACAACACTACCTCTATAATTGCAAATGTTTCTCTTATGAGAACCCGGATCCGGAAAATAAAGTCCATGGCAAAGTCGCCTGTAGCGATTATATCGGGTCAATGAAGAAAGCAATTGAGGTTAAATCTCCTACTAAGAAGAAATAAATGTTCTGCTATACCTCTGGCAAATGAATTGAATGAATATGGAATATGCAGTTAATAAGTGGATTATGAAAATCCATAAAATTCTTGAAGAATATAAACCATAACATATGAAAATTAAATCTCATATAAGTATTAAAAAGTCTAAGGTAGAATATGTTCATGAATGAATATATATATGTCTCAAGAAGAGCATGTCCTAGAAGGAAGAGTCATCAAATGACTTTGTAGTGAATAACACTATCTCATTGTGTATATCACATAACAATCTCTCATGAAGCAGAGAATATATATTATAGAAAAGAAATATTAGTCACCAAAAATGAGAAAGTCCTTGAAGAAGTCAATCCATGAAGGATTTACCAGTCGATTCTTGAATAAACACCATTAATCCCTGAAGTGAATAGAGACCTGAGAGAAAGAAAATGAGAAATCATATAAACACTTAGAAAAGTATATATTGTAAAGCTAGAAATGAAGTGTTGATATCCTCTAAATACCATGAAGGTATAAGAGTAGTGGTGATTTTGGCAATTGAATTGTCCCCTAAATGTCATATGTGAGACTGGATTTTTATTATTTAGTGGTATAATCAAAATCCTGAAGATTTGTACAACATATAATTTGAAAATCCACTAAGGAAGAATTATAAGTTTGATGCACTATCTAGAAGATATTGAATATTGTAACTTATTTATCCCCATAATCCTCCAAAAGGATTTATTTCCCTGAAGAATAAAATTTATTTGTTTTTGCACAACTAATAAGTGGTCATTATGCATGAAGCACATCGCTCTTGTTTATACTCATATTATAATTCATTGAAGAATTATGAGCCAATTTTGAAAGATATAGTATTGTGGTACCATACCATTATTATGCACACATTTATGAAAAGTGTGTTTTAAACAATGAAGTTCAAAGGATGACTTTATGAGGGGGAGCATATTTTATTGCATCTACCTTGAAGGTAAACCACCCGAATTACAAACATCAAGTAGATCATATTTGCTAAAACACTGAAGTTTATGCATATATCATGAAGATCAATATCTATTCATGAAGAATACATAACCAAGAAGGTTAGATGTTGTACTCTTTTTTCCTATGTGAGTTTTTACTTGAAGGTTTCTCACACAAGGTTTTTAATGAGACAACATGTGCAATACAATTAACGAATGCGATGTACTCTTTTCTCCAAGAACTGTTTTTCCCACTGGGTTTTCGGATGGAGTTTTTAACGAGGCATGTGCATATCGTGGTAATCGCCCAAGGGGGAGTGTTGTAAAACATATGGACTTAATCCTAGAAGGAAAGGAGAAGGAGGAATCCTAATCCTAGTCCGTTTGTATGTGGGCTCTTACCAAAACTCTTAGCCCTTGGCAGGACTATATATACGTGGGAGCTCTATGTTGTAATCACCAATATTCAGAGGAATAAAGAATAGTCTCTCTACATCTTGTGTCTATATGTTCTATTTTCATATATTATATTGATCGTGAGAGACGGAGAGGGAAAGGTCCGAACCGCTGGCAACATGTTTTATAACAGTATGTACGACAATTAATAAGTTGCCAATATAATTAATGCAAGCACTGATGTTTGTCGATCGATCCATCCATCCAGATCGGCAGCTAGCGTGTGTACATACGTATGTCGAGCGATCGAGGTCGTGGTACCTAGCTAGCTTGCTTGCCCTTAGGTAGCTATATACTAGACGGTTGCTTCGATTAGCTCGTTGTTTACGAGAAACTAATATATTACATACACCCCAAAGGAAAGGAAGAGGAGAAGAACGAATACTTTACATACACTACCTCTATACATTACATACACGAGTACTAACCTACATACCAAAGGAAAGGAAGGAAATAATAATTAAATGATGCAAGCATGCATGATATAGCGCGCGATCGAGTACGTACAATACGTGAAGGAAAGAATTAAGAAGAGGAGAAGAATCTACTACCGTTCGGTCGGTCGGTCAGCGATCTAGGCCGGAGAGCGATGGAGGCAAACTCGACGCAAAATTTTCACCATGATTTTTTTTACCTATAAGATGTATATAATAATGCTTTCAATTGTTATCAGTACTAGCCTATAAAACTTTGTGACATGGATCTACAATGAATCTTGATAGAACTATAGCCCTTTTACATTAAAATCAATTCAATAATTTATGATTCCTTCCCAAAAAAAATTTCACCCCGTCACATCAGATGTTTGGACACATGCATGGAGTACTAAATGTAGATGAAAAAAACTAATTGCACAGTTTGATTAGAAAAACCACGAGACGAATCTTTTAAGCCTAATTAGTCCATGATTAGCCATAATTGCTACAATGACGCACATGTGCTAATGATAGATTAAGTAGGCTTAATAAATTTGTCTCGCAGTTTTCAGGCGAGTTATGTAATTAGTTTTTTTTATTAGTATCTGAACACCCCTTCCAATATCTCATTAAAACATCCGATGTGACACCCAAAAATTTTTCACCCACCAACTAAACACCCCCATATTTTTGACTAAAGTGGTTTAGATATAATAATGGATTTAAAAATTTAAGTTTAGCTCCCATTGCAACGCACAGACATTTTTCCTAGTAAGTATTAATTAAAAAGGTGAAACCAATCTTGTAAGATTTCTATAAACTAATCTATAGGATATAAGTGATAAGGATCGTGAAACTAGCTTTATATCTTCTATGTAATTAGATTTGTATAATCTTAATATGTTTGTCAAAGCGAGAAGCCACGTGCATCGCCGTCATAGGTGTGGGGCAAAATTTTGTGACCCCGTGCAACGCACGGGCATATATCTAGTAGTTTATATGTATCCTCAACTCACTATCGAACCACCTATTAGCAGATTGATCCAAACGGCCTCCTTGTTAGAATCTGATACCCTTAGCTATGCGATGCAGCCCTCGAATCTTTGAAAGGATATCGTGAGTATGACATAAACTTGCACCATATCAAGAATGATGTAATTGAATCGCGTAGAAAGCCCTACATGACAGCGTTAAAGCAACCACGACAAGAGATTAGGATTTTAAGCTGATCACAAATTTTATTATTAGCACAGCTCCAAAAGAGTAAAAGTGATTGTCACCCTCTCACAACCCTACTTGACCGTTTATGGCCCACTGATGTTTTCCCCTATACAAAAAAAATCTAGTGCAATAGAACGATCTAGCCTAATTCTCCTGAGCGCTCCTAATTGCTCCTTACAAACCTTGGATGAAACTCGTGTGTTGACTTGGTTGATGCCTATGGGCTCTACCCTTGTTTATATAATAGTTCCCTCCAAGGACATCATACATGCAAGAAGGAGCCCTACTCCTAGTAGGATTCTGCACTCAAGTCCTATAATACAACTAGAAGTCCTCATAACACGCACCTCCATTGAGTCTAGAGGTACAGTGGGACTTGGGCCGGGCCATGCCGGCACGACACAATCATCCAATGCTTTGTGCCGCTTCCGGTTGTGTTCTCTAGGCACGTGAGGCACGTCGGACCGTGCCGATATGACACAGTAAAATCTTTTCTTGGGCCCAAGCACGGCCCGTGGCACGCCGGCACGTCTTTGGGTCGTGCCGATCCAAGCACGGCCCTCAAAATATCTCTGCTAGTTTCTTTTTTTTTGCTTATATATATATATATATATATCTTGTGTGTACTATTTTAATGAAAGTCTTAATGATTTTCATAATCTGTTAAGAGGTAATATAGTAAATGCTAGAAAATTGCATTGTAGAGTTGTAGAAGTGTCTACGTACCATTTCGTGCCGTATCAGCCCAAGCACGGTCTAATATGCGGCCCGGGCCATGTATCCCACCGTGCTGAGATCCTAGGCACGACACGACTCTCGTATTCGTGTCGTGCCGGCACGACCCAAAATACTTCATGTCTTCCCGTGCTTCGGGTCATGCCAGAAGACCGTGCAAGTCCCCGCTCTAATTGAGTCCTAGTCCAAGTATAAGATTTGAGTCACTGTACAGCACCCATATTAAAAACTCGCTAGCTAAAAATAGCATCTATTATTAGGTAACTAATTGTTAATGCTAATAATGGGTCCGAACAGATGTTAAGTCGGGTCAATGCATCTAATTAGCTACTAGTAGGTACGCCGATCAATCGAATCTAGTGGAGTATCATAAATTTATTAGCATGCATGCATATCGGCATACATATGGCTAGCAAGGCTGAGTTTTCTTTGCAATCAAAGTCATGGTGATTTTGTTATATATCGTGGAAGATGGCCTGATGAGTTATGAGCATCAAGAAAGCCCACACCTAATAAAGTCATCGTGTCTTCGACTGCAGATAAATTAATCCTAGCAATAGCAAGGTAGAGACATGATTAGGCCGGATATATACAGGCTTGCCGTACGTGACATATAAATCATCTCTGGATCTGGATGCCATATATCGATCAATTATGCGCCGTAGTACGTGTTGCACGACGAAGTCGACCGAGCACCACTAGCAGCAGTGCGAGTGTGCGAGTGCGTATCATATCACTGACACTGACGACGCGCCTGGCCCAGAAGCATCATGCATGCAGGCCAAGATTTGGTAAGCACTGTGCAGTGCATGCGCGCCAAAACGATCAACAGCTAGAGCTAGCTATACCTCTCTCGTCGATGTCGATTCATGGTGAGGGGGGGAACCGGCCCCATGATCGATCGATCCATGCGGATCAACGACGTTCGTGCAAGCGTGAGCAGTGGCGTATATTAGACCCTAGCGTGTATATATATCCCATTTCGGTCACCGGCGCAGGCCAACCGAAATTAGTAGGACAGCACCCACTAATATGGCCAACCGAGCAGAGGCCGCCATCGTCGCAGCAGCAGACCGGGAGGGTCTCCAGAACCTCTTCCTCGACGCCGCGCGCGTGCTGATGCTGTTCGGCGCGGTGGCCACCGTCGGGATCGGAACCACCTCCGCCAACCCCATGCAGGCGTTCCTCGGCCTTCTCCTTTGGCTGCTCGGCGTGTGCCTGCTGGCCCTGGTGGTGCCAGCGGCAGGACGTTTCCCGCGAGCCGTACTGGCCAGCGCTGTCATCGCCATCGCCGTCCTGAAGCACATGTTCACGCTGTGGAACTAGCTCAACCTCGGAGCTGCATGCTGCAGGCGTGCAGCTGGCCAGCTGGGACACTATTTCCTCTTTGTTGAAGTTTGAGCACTTAATTTTTCTCCTAATCTTTAAGGTAGCTAGATAGTTTCTGGTTATATACAGGCTTGCCGTATAATCATCTCTAGAGATCTGGATGCCATATATCAATTCTGCATGACTGCATCGTAGATTCGCAGTAGTACAGTCGTGTTAGCACCACCAGCTAGCAGCGCGTATCATTTCACTGACACTAACGAGTAACGACGCGCCTGGCCCAGAAGCAGCATGCACATGCAAGCCAAGATTTGGTAGGTACGTACTGTGCGCGGTGCATGGCACCAAAACGATCAGCAGCTACTACCTCTCGGCTCTCGTCGTCGATCCATGGTGGAGAACGTGGCCGGCCGGGTGGGGAACCCCATGATCATATCGATCCATGCGGATCACCCTGTTCATGCCATTTTGGTCACCGGCGCAGGCCGTACCGGGCCCTTTATTCCGTCCTCTTCTCCCATGCAGCCGTACGGTCCGTACGTCGGCGGGGCAGCTCCGCGTTGTTTTGGACGCGCGCGCGCGGGGCGCCGGGCCCCGGCCGGCTTTGTCTCTGTGCCGCGTACGTACGGCGTCTCTGCGCCGGTCCGACCGCCGCGAGTGCTCGGATCTGATATATGATGACGACCACTACAAGAAATTTGGCTTTACGTGACGGTTTCATTGTGACATTTTAAGAAATCATCACGAAATGTAGTCATCTGTGACGGTCCATATCCAAGACGATGAATGTATGACGATTGGTTAAATTATCGTCATAACTGGACGTCACGGATCAATTTAGTCATCCATGACGGACTAATTGGAAGGTCACACATACAAAATCCAACATGTCATGCTGATGTGAGCGTCCACGTCATTCCTACGTGTCATGCTGAGTGGCAGGGGCTGGTGGGACCTACCTGTCGGTGAGAGGTGTAAATATGGAAGGTGGGAGGAAGGTAAATGTGAAAAAAGAGGCCGCTGCTGGGAATTGATCCCTGGACCCGTCGATCACATCAGCAGGGACCTAACCACTTGGATACCGATTCATGTGTGCATATAAGTGATACGTTTTTTCTTTTGACCGTTTGTAAACAAATTAGGATAGTTCTCAAACAAACTAGAGACCGTGTCTAGCTCTCTAGACCACGCGACCGTGTCCAGACTCACAGGCCGCCGGGTGAGCATCGCCCCTATCCACGCCGGCCGCCGGGCGCGCGCCGCCCCTATCCTCGCCGGCCACCGGGCGCGTGCCGGCCGTCGCTCCTGTCCTCGCCGTCCATCTCTCTCTGCGTGGGCTGCCCCTGTCCTCGCCAGCCGCCGCTGTCAGTGCCTTGTGGTCCCTGTCCGCGCCGGTTGGATCCACGCCGGTCGTCCCGGTTGCTGCACGGCCTTGAGCCGGGACTCCAGGATCCGGATATTATTCAAACGACCTTGGATGTCGAAATTTAAAAATCACAAATTTGAACCGTCCAAACTATCTCAAATGGAAAGTTGACCAAAACAACAATTGTAGATCTTGATGAGTTGAACAAACTTGGTATTCAAAACTTTTCAATTTGAAGTCATTTAGAGTTCATAATACTAGAGTCAAAGTGTTATTTTTTCATTTGACCAAATTTGACTTGGTCAAACTTGCTCAAATGAGACACTAAATGACCTCAGATGAAAAAAACTCTGAGTACCAAGTTTGATCATCTCAGCAAGATCTACAATTGTTACATAGCTTATTTTCCCATTTGATAAAGTTTTATCAAACATTAGTCACAAATTCTTGAATCTCATATAGACTTTCTAAAACTATGTCACACACTTGTGAAATTTAAACTATATTTTATTCAAACTTTCTCAAATGAAAAAATGTCCTATATAAGGATTGTAGATCTTGATGATCTGAACAAACTTGGTATTCAAAACTTTTTAATTTGAGACCATCTACGGTTCCGAAAACTAGTTTGTAGGCGTCGAAATTTAAAAATCACAAATTTGAACCGTCCAAACTATCTCAAATGGAAAGTTGACCAAAACAACAATTGTAGATCTTGATGAGTTGAACAAACTTGGTATTCAAAACTTTTCAATTTGAAGTCATTTAGAGTTCATAATACTAGAGTCAAAGTGTTGTTTTTCATTTGACCGAATTTGACTTGGTCAAACTTGCTCAAATGAGACACTAAATGACCTCAGATGAAAAAACTCTGAGTACCAAGTTTGATCATCTCAGCAAGATCTACAATTGTTACATAACTCATTTTCCCATTTGAGAAAGTTTTATCAAACACTAGTCACAAATTCTTGAATCTCATATAGACTTTCCAAAACTATGTCACTCACTTGTGAAATTTGAACTATATTTTATTCAAACTTTCTCAAATGAAAAAATAGCCTATATAAGGATTGTAGATATTGATGAGCTGAATAAACTTGGTATTCAAAACTTTTCAATTTGAGACAATCTAGGGTTCCGAAAACTAGTTTGTAGGCGTCAAAATTTAAAAATCACAAATTTGAACCGTCCAAACTATCTCAAATGGAAAGTTGACCAAAACAACAATTGTAGATCTTGATGAGTTGAACAAACTTGGTATTCAAAACTTTTCAATTTGAAGTCATTTAGAGTTCATAATACTAGAGTCAAAGTGTTGTTTTTTCATTTGACCAAATTTGACTTGGTCAAACTTGCTCAAATGAGACACTAAATGACCTCAGATGAAAAAACTCTGAGTACCAAGTTTGATCATCTCAGCAAGATCTACAATTGTTACATAGCTCATTTTCCCATTTGAGAAAGTTTTATCAAACACTAGTCACAAAATCTTGAATCTCATATAGACTTTTCTAAAACCATGTCACACACTTGTGAAATTTGAACTATATTTTATTCAAACTTTATCAAATGAAAAAAAGGCCTATATAAGGATTGTAGATATTGATGAGCTGAACAAACTTGGTATTGAAAACTTTTCAATTTGAGACAATCTAGGGTTCTGAAAACTAGTTTGTAGGCGTCGAAATTTAAAAATCACAAATTTGAACCGTCCAAACTATCTCAAATGGAAAGTTGACCAAAACAACAATTGTAGATTTTGATGATTTGAACAAACTTGGTATTCAAAACTTTTCAATTTGAAGTCATTTAGAGTTCTTAATACTAGAGTCAAAGTGTTGTTTTTTCATTTGACTAAATTTGACCTGGTCAAACTTGCTCAAATGAGACACCAAATGACCTCAGATGAAAAAACTCTGAGTACCAAGTTTGATCATCTCAGCAAGATCTACAATTGTTACATAGCTCATTTTCCTATTTGAGAAAGTTTTATCAAACACTAGTCATAAATTCTTGAATCTCATATAGACTTTCTAAAATTATGTCAAACACTTGTGAAATTTGAACTATATTATAGATCACCTTCAGAGTAATATAGATTATTGGGCTTAACATGTCCTATCAAGTACTATTAGTGTGTCATAAGAGGGGGCATTAGTGATTTATTTAGATTACCGGTCCTAAACAATTTGATAGCTAAACTTTAAAATTTTGGTTATTCCCTAAACAAGTAAATTCATCGTAATCCAAATTTTGGTTATCACCTAAACAAGTAGGTCCAAATTATTCATAATTTGGTTATTATCCGGCACTATTTTATTATTTCGATAGCTAAGAAAAAAATAACAGAAGAAAAAAAGAGGCACCCTGAACATAGGCGCGCGCCCTGGAAAAATTTCGGCTTACGCGCGCGTCCAGAAAATTTCGCGGCGAGCGGCCTTCCCACGACCAATATTTGGCTACTAATTTACCATTATGCCCTGCCATCCGTGCATCCCGCAATGAAACGTTGGGGACATTTTGGTAATATTGCAGCGCCATATATAATCTGGCTCCGTCGTATCGCAGGCAACGACGCCACCAAATCCCCCCCAAATCCTCCAATTCGCCCAGCCAACGCCGTCACCATCCCGCCAATCCATCTCGCAGCTCCGCCGCCCCGCAGCCCCGCTCCACCATCCCGCACGCTCCAGATCCACCGATTCCTCCACTGCCGCTTCGCCATCCCGCTCCGCAGTCCAGCAACCTACAAGCGCGGCCTCGATGGTGAAGGTGACGAGCGCGTCGAAGAAGAGGGGCAGGAAACCAGCGAAGGGGCCACGGCGGGGAGAGCATGTTGAAGGTGAATGTCTCTCCTGCACCTTCTATTTTGGGCGATCTAATTTTGGTGGAGGGGGATGTGCTCGCATGTGCCCCATGAGATGGAGCTGTCGTAGGAAATCGATCGCCTGGAGCTTCCCTGACTTGCCTGGCTTTAATCAATGCAGATCACTGTTACCTTATTTGCCCCACCGTTGATTCCTCTCTACTCTGTCCACTTACTGCTACCTGGCGGAGGGGGATGTGCTCGCATGTTCGTTCTTTTATTTAACCATACTATGACAAGTGCTTCAAATATCAGCCATGCTTTTGTTACAACTAAATTGTTTTATCTAGAAGCTAATCTGAACTATATTCTAATCAATTGTGAGTGCAACTCCGGGCAACTCCGGGCAGGTGATGGACATATAGGAAATGGCTCACCACCTCTCTAGTGTGCCTGGGAAAAGAGTGATAGTTTGGTCTCCATCTGATTTTGTCCGGCAATGCTGCTTGTATAGTCATCTTGTGTACCCATCTTGTGATAGCATCTTGTGTAGGCATCTTGTGATAGCATCTTGTGTAGGCATTCGTTTGCCTTTTCTTTGTTGGCTTAACCCACTAGATCTTTGTCAATTTCTGCTGCTACTACTAGCAGTGCCTTCCCAGAGTGATAACATCTGTGGGGTTCTTTAACCTGAACTGTTAATTTGTTATAGGTGCTGCTGCTGTGAATTCGAAAAGGCCACAGCAGGGAAACCCGATTGAAGGTAAAGTGTCTCTCATGCAGCTTCTATTTTGGGTGAAGTGTCTCTCATGCAGCTTCTATTTTGGGTGATCTCTGTTTCTAAGAATCACAACTGTTTACTGTTCTGCGTTCTCCTTTAATTAAAAATAGTCATTGTCAGCTTAAGGTATTTGTAGGTGTGAGATTAGTAATGGAGGGTCCTGGCAGGATAGATAATCTGCATGCTCAGTAAATAAATGTTGTTTTCAGACATTAGTTATTACTTTCCAATTTCTTTACATTGTTAAAACTAAATTTAGAATTCTGTAGAACAGTATCCGAAAGGTTGTAAATGTCTAGTCGGTTTCCTTTAAATGCAAATTTAAAATGAGTGGGATCAATTCCTAGAGATTTTATGCTTTTGCTCCTCACAATGTAAATTAGTTTACATGTGATGTCTTTTCACTATAACATGCTGACATCTGCACTCTTTGTTCCTTCTCATTGAAGAAGCTTCGATCAATCCTTATTTATTCCTACGGATGAGAAAGTGTATGCGCAACAACGCATACATGCAGAAACTAGGACTTCCTGTGTTCAACTGTGTGCGAACACTACAATTTTCCCAGAAAAACGGCAGCAGCAGGACATAGAAGACTCTGGTTCGGAGTACAATGGTGAGGATGAGGCTAACAGTGATGCCCATCTAAGTGATGATGACATGGAACCTCCTACTTTATCATCTAAGGTGCTAGTTATTCCATAGTGTCAAATCTTAATATGTGGTTTGCTTGCTAATTGCATCTAATGTTTATCTCCCATTCTGTATGTTTGATTGATTCTTTGTAGAAGAAGACAACAACAAGGAAGAGGAAGAGAAGAGAGGTGCTAAGGAACAACCTGGGATGCAATCTAGTGTTGTCACAAGGGGAATGAAGAATCGTCCAACTGATGTTAATGCAGTGAATAATCAAGCTGAAATCCCTAATTAGGCTACAGAGGAAGGTTAACTGACTATATTCTTGTAACAAATTAAACTCAAATTTAGAGACAGCATTTCAAAGTACTATTATTAACTCAATATTGCATTGTAGCTGATGCAGGTGAGCAAAATGGCTGCCTGGCTGGAGATCAGCACGTACGCACTGAGCTGAACCTGGATGGACACACTCCAAATGGCGCCACAATGAATGATGTCAATGAAAATGGACAAAATGGCTGCGTCTTTTGGTTGAATTGATGCATGGCTGTGAACTTATGTGCATGTGACTGTAGCATGGTATTTGACCTGTGCATGCATGGTTTTTGGTGATGGATGCATGTTCTGTGAACTATATTTAGGTGTATGTGAACTGTTGGTGTTCTGTGAACTACAGCATGGTCTTCGACCTGATGTATGCTTTTGTTGTGCCAAAATTCATGTGTAACTATATTTAGATATATGTGCGATGATGGGACTTTGGCATATTTATATGTATATGTGAATATGTGATGAATTGTGGTCATCTATGACGATATGAATCATGTGGATTTAAATTTGAATTGTTGTCAATTTAAATGTGAAATTAGTGTCCATTTAAATTTGAATTTGATGTAATTTAAATTTGAATTTTTGCTGATATGTTATGGGCCACAATGGGCTAATTCTACTATGCAATTGGGTTAGCCCAATAGGTGTACTAAAATATGGGCCCAACTAAATCTAAAAAAAACACAAAATATGGGCCTAATTGGAGAAAATGGGTCATATAAAGCCTATTGATGATGTGGCAAGGTGGCAGCCACATCAGATCCAACATCACCAAATGACATGGCAACAGCCGACGTGGCAGCAAAACCATGACGGTTCAGTTCATCACCGTAGCCTCTTCCTATAGTTGCCCTTTGGTTTATCCATGACGATCCAAAAAACTAACCTGTGACGTTCTATTTCAGTCTAAAAAATGTATGACGCGGGATAGGTGACGTTTTACTGAACCGTCATCGATAGTTAACCGTGACGCGTTTTCGCTTGTTCATGACTAAATCAAAACGTCACGTAAAGCCAAATTTCTTGTAGTGGACGACGACGCGAACGAGAACGCGAAAGCTCTAGCCCTAGCTAGCTGGTGGCCTGTGGCCACCGATCGATGGCACGTACGCAATGGACCCATCCATCCATCGTCGCCCAATCGATCGCTCAATCTCACCCTGTTCACACATGATTTGGGACGAGGACGCCACACACCCACCACCTCCCCTGTTACTACTTTATTGCTATATATACGTGCGTGCGTGCGTACGAGCAGCTCCGGAACGGACAAGCAAACGCTAGTGGCTCTCTGTGTCTGTCTCGGTTGAGATTCATCATTAGTTAGGGAGCCAAGTCTTCTCACATGTTGGAAGATCGGTCCAAAACTTAATAATAGAATGAACTAGATACATAACTTTTTTTGCTATGAACCTAGATACACATTACGTTTAGATATTTACAGTAAAATCCATGTCTCTAGAAAAAATAGAACAACTTACAATTTGAGATGGAGAGAGTAGAAAATTATGATTTCAAGGTAGAATAGTTTTTCTTGTTTTTATTAAAATATAAAGATACTAATTAGTTATATTTGCCATTGGCAATTTATTCAGACGTTTTGTATTTCAAACACAAGTACAAATTGCAACATCATTTTATCGTGAACTTTATTCCAAATTTAGCTATTGATTAAGTGTATTTGATATGAACTGTTTGTGTAGATATATATTTTTGTTTGTAATCAATGTCAGAATCAAAATATTGTTTTTCCTTTAATTACATCTCGAGTATTAGATGCTAATTAGATTGTTTGGGGTTCTTTATGTATCTTTTGCTTTCGAATATTAATGGAAATGTAGATAGTTTGCTCTCCAATCCACATACGAATCAGAATACTATTTTTAATCATCGTTATAATATGCTTTATTTGCTATTTATTGATTCTACTTGATATGGACTACTCTTTATTTGGATATTTTACTTCTCAATTACTCCCTGCATCTTGAAATACAAGGTATCCAAGCCTAAGGTGCTACCTCTGATCATTGGATCAATGCAAATGGAGAAACACAATGAGGGGCCATAAAATAGGGTAATGCAAAGGAGAAGGCATGTTGAAAAGTAAAGTTGTAGATTGATTCGTGTGATTGTCTTCTACTCAATCTGCCATGACATTTTATATGTACAGAGTGAGATGGTCTTATTCCTTGGGAGATCTCGAAATTCTTTGCAAACCGTGTCAAAATACAACTCCAAACTTGGACTTATCTGCTAAATTCAACCTAGCAACCTTTGACACTCGGCCTAGCGCTGGTTTATGCGGGGTGAATCTTTCCGAAGTCATAGTTTTCTTATATGGACTCCAAATTAGATGCTATATATATATGCTTTTCGATTGACTCGACGAGAGAAACACAATGATGGAGTTTATTCTGTATTTTAACAAAGTTTTGAAACCAGCTAGCTTTAGAACATTATTGCCTAGCCTATTTTATCTGAAAACCCGAGATCAGTCTCATTTGGACAATTTTGGTAGTCAATACTTTCTTTTAACACGAGTGTAAAAAAGATGATAATAATCTTTGTGTTCCTACCTGTGGGATCGAATCTAATTCACATCGATGATAAAGTGTTCGTGTACGCTAGTTCTACAAATGCACGCACATGCATGCATTTTCAGAAACAAATTAAAGGATTTGTCACAGGAAGAAATATATGCCCGGAGAGGTATATATGACGTACAGACCAGTTGTTTGCGTACGGTTTGTTGTGTGGTCTCGTACGTGTTCCCGTCCAGATCCAGTCGTTGTTGTCGTGTTGCTCACTTCACTACAGGAAACAGCTAATTTGCCGGGTGTAAAATAATTTGCCGGGTGTTTTTTATCGGGCACCCGGCAAAGTCATTCTTTGCCGGGTGCCAGACCTGGCGGCACCCGGCAAAGAAAGGCCTCCGGCAAACCAGCCTTTGCCGGGTGCCAGGCACCCGGCAAATTACAGCCGTCGGCAAAAATTAGTCTTTGCCGGGTCCCGGGCACCCGGCAAAATATGGCCGCCGGCAAAGGTGGCCGGCGTGACGGCGGCCACCTGCCGTCAGCCTTTGTCGGGTGCCACGCCGTTAGGCACCCGGCAAAGATTTTTTTATTTTTTTTTTAAAAAAATTCTTTGCCGGGTGCCTCCTGAGCCGGCACCCGGCAAAGGCTTCTTTGCCGGGGGCCAGATTTGGCACCCGGCAAATTATAATTTTTTTTTTATGTTTTTGGCCCTATTTTTTTTTCTAGGGCCTTGGTACAGTAATTATAACTCCATATCAAAATTTGAGACATTTTTTACTTTTTATATTATATTTTTTTAATTATTTTCATTCACTTGAATTTTTTCGACTACTCTAAATTTGAACTGCAGGTACATGAAATAATGGAATTCGGTCATTCGAAAAATGATATTCATGATGTTTGGCATATGTTGACGCCGTATCCAGGAACTCGCATTAAATTACGACCATCATGTTGTCGTAACACGATGAGGTAATCGCAGGAAAAGTTTATTTAAATTATATAAAATCCAAATGAAGTCCGAAAATCACGAAACTTGTCGAGGTTTCTTGTTATTGCATTTGGAGGCCGTGGTAAAAAATTGAGAAAGTTTTGAGCAAGTTGCGACGTCGGATGCCTAAAACCCAGACATCTTCACTTGCAATAACATGTGATCACATGTGGAGATGTCTGGGTTTAGACATCCGATGTCGCAACTTGCTCAAAACTTTCTCAATTTTTTTACCACGGCCTCCACATGCAATAACAAGAAACCTCGACAAGTTTCGTGATTTTCAGACTTCGTTTAGATTTTATATAATTTAAATAAACTTTCCTCGCGATTACCTCATCATGTTACGACAACATGATGGCCGTAATTTAATGCGAGTTCCTGGATATGACGTCAACATACGCCAAACATCATGAATATCATTTTTCGAATGACCGAATTCTATTATTTCATATACCTGCAGTTCAAATTTAGAGTAGTCGAAAAAATTCAAGTGAATGAAAATAATTAAAGAAATATAGTATAAAAAGTCAAAAATATCCCAAATTTTGATATGGAGTTATAATTACTGTACCAAGGCTCTAGAAAAAAATAGAGCCAAAAAACATTAAAAAAAATTATAATTTGCCGGGTGCCAAACTTGACCCCGGCAAAGAAGCCTTTGTCGGGTGCCAGCTCAGAAGGCACCCGACAAAGAATTTTTTAAAAAATAAAAAAATCTCTTTGCCGGGTAGGCACCCGGCAAAGAATTAAACGTATGACTGTGGGTGAGGTCGTCCGGCCCAATAGCGACGAGGCCCAAAAGAGGCCACTCGCGACTCCCCCGTCCCGCACAAAACAGAGCGGCCGACTCCAGTTCCCCAATCCTCTAACCCTAAATCGACGGGCGGGCATTGGTCGACGGCCTTGGTGAGCGGCGGCGCCGTGGGATGCGAGCAGGGGCACACCAGGCGCCGGCCAGCGAGGTGGCGACTTTCTCTATTCCTCGGCAGGCTGTGGGCGGCAAGGAGCTACGCTGCCTCGGCCGACCACGCTCGTGACTCCTACCGGCGACGGCGACTCCCCGTGATGGCCGCCGCCCCCACCACTCCGTGAGCTCTGCCTCCCTTGCCGAGCTTCTCCACTGCCGCCGAGGCGTACAAGAAGAGGATCCATACGCGGGCAACCTCCTCCAACCTCGGCTCATCAGGATTCGCAGGCTTGGTGAGATCTTCATCCTCAGTGGTCCTCCATGCTTGCGCTGCCTAGTCCCTGTTTTCACGTTGTGATGTTTGTCCCAAATCTGCTGCTTCCAAATGGATTTGATGGATGTGGAAAAGGCTGTGGAATAGTCGACAAAAAGCTACCAGATCTGACGTGAGGCGTGTGTGATGCTGCCGGAATCGTCACTTTCTTCCTGTACATGTCTTCTCAAGATGCTAGTGCTTCATGATTTAGTTAATATATATGAGATTATCATATCATTTACTTGGTCACATGGTAGGTCTTGTCCGTTCATCTCTGTACCTCTTCACCACGGTTAGCTGTTGCTCTCATTTTTGTTGAAATTAGTTGTCACTTCTTTATGATTGTCCAATGTCCATGAATGATGTAAGTACAGAGAAATTAGTTGTAAAATTGCAGAGAAATTAGTTGTGAAAATTAGCTGATGGCCTTTCTGTTTGGTTGTTCATTACAGCAGTAAACACTAGGAGAGACCGTGCAATAGGTACACATCGAAAAGTTTTTTTAGCTTGTGCAATTTACAATTTTTTATTTTGTGCAGTGCATGTACAATGTAATTATCTGATGCAAGAACTATGTGATGCTGCTAATGAGGAAGTAGATGAAAATGAAAGAGTTCAGATAGCAAATTTTCTATGCCCTGTAAGTGTTTTATCTGATGCTGTCGGTGATCTCGTATGCTAGCTCTTGATTGATATATATGAAATGAAGTACATAAAAATACATTGCAGAGAAATCATATTTATTGAAACATTATCTATAATTTTATATGGTTATGCATATTTCAGTTTTCAGTTATTCTGTCTCACATTCTCCTTTTTGTTTCAATCTTAGTATGTTACCAAAGTAATTTACATGCTTAACCATTGTATTTCCAGGTTCACCTAGCTGTTGCTGGTGCTTTCCATACTAGCTTCATGCAACCAGCTGTTTCAAGATTGGAATCTGTGTTGGCTGCCACTGAGATTAGAACACCTAGAATCCCGGTCATCTCCAATGTTGATGCGCAGCCCCACTCAGATCCTGACACCATCAAGCAGATTTTAGCGCAGCAGGTGAGTTCTATACCAAACTTGTGTTCTTACTGCCTCATTAACAAACTTTGGATGAAGTTCAGAACTATTTGCGAACTGCTGTCATCTGCACTCAAGACTAGGTGATTTGCTGATGTTAGGAAACACAATTTTACTGCTTAAAGTCCCATGACATTTGTAAGATCTCTAATAGCATAATGTTCCACTGTAGGTTTTGTCTATTGAGGATGAACCCTGTTGATGCAAGTATGCCAAGGAGGGTAGTGTAAGATAGGATAAATCTTTGTATACATAGCATTGATATATGGCTGCTATATTGTTTGTTGAACTTAATAAATCCACATATGTGGATTGATTTATATTATTTGAATCTATCCATGTGTGCCCTATGTAATATGATTTATATTAGTTGATGCTTCAGATGTGATATATATATCTTTTATATGTTATGTTTGTAATTATAGAATAAAAAAAATTAGAGGCTTTGCTGGGTGTTCAGAATTCCTAGATTTGCCGAGTGCCAGGGCCAGGGCACCCGGCAAAGACTTTTTTAAAAAATTCTTTGCCGGGTGCCGCCCTGACAGGGCACTCGGCAAAGAAAATACTAAAAAAAATAAAAAAACTCTTTGCCGGGTGCCCCGGCAGCGCAACACCCGGCAAAGAAATTATAAAAAAAATTAAAAAATCTTTGCCGGGTGCCTCCCGGCAGGGCACTCGGCAAAGAAAATACTAAAAAAATAAAAAAACTCTTTGCCGGGTGCCTCGGCAGCGCGACACCCGGCAAAGAAATTATAAAAAAAATTAAAAAAATCTTTGCCGGGTGCCTCCCGGCAGGGCACTCGGCAAAGAAAATTTTAAAAAAAATAAAAAAATCTTTGCCGGGTGCCTCTGACATGGCACCCGGCAAACCAAGGGCTGATGGAGCCGGCGCCGTGACGGCCATTTTTCTTTGCCGGGTGCCGAGTTTGCACGCGGCAAAGTCTTTGCCGGGTGCCCGATAAAAAGCACCCGGCAAAGAAATCTTTGCCGACTGACTTTTTGCCGGCGGCTCTTTGCCGAGTGCTGCACCCGGCAAAGGCTTTGCCGAGTGCAAAGTAGCCTTTGCCGGGTGTTTTCGGCACCTGGCAAAGCGCCTGAATCCTGTAGTGCTTGCTCTGCTCCTGGTAGACCTAAACAGGCTGGTGGGGTGTGTACGTCTGGGATCATCGTCCTCAGTGTGCACCGTCCACCACACGATCTTGGCTTCCAGCCTGGGGTAGTGGGGTCAATGCGCAACAGTGGATTTGATGCGCCGCGTACTACAGCCTATTTGCTTGTCTGGTCCGGATCGGTGCCTAAATTCGATCGATAGCACTACTATTTTGGCCCCTTGCGATTAACAGTACATCACTAGCCATTTTCTTACGTTCACATTGCCATGTGATGTTCGTTTCCGACTTCCCGTGCATTATTACTGCATACCTTTGTGTAAAATACCAATACTCCCTTTGTTCCAATATGTGAATTGTTTTAATTTTATCATAGCATAACCTTTAAAACTTTAATAAATACACAAATATATAAATGAATTTCTATGCACTACCAGAACACATATACCAGAAAAAAATGTTATATGAGAGATTGAAGTTGCTCTAACAGATTACTCATTCTATTCCTGATACTTACAAGTTTTAAGTAAACTACATAAAAGACACACCCTCTCTAAGATGTAGGGGAATGTATCCCCTCCCCTATCATGCCTACTTTTCGTGTCAGGAAATTTCCACTAGCTAGGTTCATGACCGGCACAGCCTCGGCCATTCTTCCAGCCGTGCATAGTCGTCTGCATTGTACACTCTCTGCATCCAAAAATAAGTGCATATCTTGATTCTCTAGGGATCACTCAAACCTTCTTAAGTATGACCAAGTATATATATAATAAAAAGGTACTCATATTTATGATATATAACCTTCTAGGGAAATGTTGTTACTAGTTTGGGTATATTTAGCCAAACTTAAAAAGATTTGATTGCTTGGAAAGTGAGATATTCACTTATTTTAGAATGGAAGAGAATATACTATGTGCATAAAATCATGTAGACAGTAGCGCATGGTCGGTGCCGGTGCACTGCCTGTCTGCACATATATGGCCCAGTGCAGGCCATAAGAGAGCTAGGTAAGCAATGGAAGTGCACGAACGTGCCTGATGCCCCACAGAGAGAGAGAGAGAGAGAGATGCCGTTCTGCATCTCTCGGCCGGCCGGCCGGCCACTAACCTTTGCCTCACCACCAGTTAAAGTCGCCAAGCATTTCGGTAAAACATGATTACCGTCCATGCAAATCCATGACGATGATTGCATTTGCATGGCGTCTGTCGTCCATTACGATACCTACAGTGTTTTGTATATATAGACCCCAAATAGAAATTTCGTGACTTGTAAAGCTAGCTACTAGCCGGCCTGGCCATGGATGAGTCACGTACAGCTCAATCGACCCCGAGACGGCGAGACGTACAGTCACATGATGCCTTAGCTTTGTGTGCATGAAAGCGCCGCGTGCCTGCCCATTTCCATTTTCCTGTTCGTTGTTTGTTGCATTGAGTAGGAGTACGATCATCGATCCAAAGGAGGAGGTCCGGCGACTCGAATAGCAAAACCAAAGCCGACCGATCGAGAACATACACAAGGCCGACTGCTAGCTGGGGATCCTTGGCGCATATACCATGCATGCATGTCGATTCACTTTTATGCTCACCTAGTCATGCACCTGCATACTTACTGTATGTTTTTATATAGGAACTTGCTTGTCGTTTCCTCCCAGGGAGAGAAAGTCGTGTCGTCTCGTCTGCCGTCTGCGCGCTAACATGCAGCTACTACACGACCTACGGCTGCCTAATAATACAGCTTTTCTCCACACACACACTCACACGCCACAAGATCACGGTAGGTACATACAGTGTATGTACGTATGCACGTCGTATATATCCCTTCTCCTTCGCTTTCTCGTCGCAGTTCGTGAACGGCTGCGGCTAGCTGATCACCTGACCTGACCACACATTGCGATTGCATGCATGCATGTACTCTCTCTGTGGTTAAATGTTTATTGTTACGATTTGCGTGCTGATAACTTTGACTTAATTTATAAAAGATATGTGCAATATTTCTATATTCAAATAAATTTATTAAAAAACTAGATTTAAATATTTATCAATAATATTAATTATGTATTATAAATATTAATATTTTTTAATATATATTTAGTCAAAATTATTTCTCGAAAAACGAAAATGACAGGCATTTAGGACGGAAGGAGTAATAGATCATCACCAAGCTAGCAGTAGCACTGCACGACACCAATATCTTCGGTCTTTGTCTGCAGATCTCATATATTCTCATCGGCCGTCGCCGTACGTCATCGCAGCTAGCCAATGCATGCGTCGAGACCGGATGTTTGACACATGAACGACTATTAAATATAGATCAAAAATAACTAATTGCATATAGATTGTGACTAATTTGTGAGATGTGGTGCTACAGTAAACATGTGCTAATGATGGATTAATTATGTTTAATAAATTAGTCTCGCAGTTTACTGGTGAAATATGTAATTTGTTTTTTTATTAGTACTCAAATAACCCATGTAACATCGAATGTGACACCAACTGCCTTAAACCAAACACCTAACGTCCGATGCTTAGCTTATCTCGCTCTCGCTCGCTCGTAATAACCATAATTAATAATAACAAACAATACCTAACAGTCTAAGCTATTTATATATAGGCCACCCACGGCGATCTCCACTACTCGTCCACTGCTGCGTACAACACATCCGGGTAGCTAGGCAGAGCTCCATCAAGTGATCGATCGATCATGACGATGGCTAGAGCCACGACCACCACGGTAGCGCTCTGCTTCCTCCTCAGCTGCGTCTTCTCGGCCCTCACCGTCGCCCCGCACCTGCCCACGCTCCCCGCCTCGCCGCCGCCGACCGCGTCGTCGTCCGTCGCCATCGACGACATCATCCGAGTCCTCGCCGACACCACCACTGCGGCGCGCATCCGCACGGACGTGGAGGCCACGGCGCGCGCGTCCACCGACTTCGGCACCAACGTGACCGTGGACGCGGCGCGGCGCCCGGCGGCCGTGTTCTACCCGTCGTGCGCGGCCGACATCGCCGCGCTGCTGCGGGCGTCCAGCGCCAGCGCCTCGCCGTTCCCGGTCTCCGCGAGGGGCCGCGGCCACTCCACCCGGGGCCAGGCTACGGCCCCCGGCGGCGTAGTCATCGACATGGCGTCGCTCAGCCGCCACGCCACCGCTGGCTCCTCCTCGGCGACCAGGCTCGCCGTGTCGGTGGACGGGCGGTACATCGACGCCGGCGGCGAGCAGCTGTGGGTGGACGTGCTGCACGCCGCGCTGGAGCACGGCCTCACGCCGTGGTCCTGGACGGACTACCTCCGCCTCACCGTCGGCGGCACGCTCTCCAACGCCGGCATCAGCGGGCAGGCGTTCCGCCACGGCCCGCAGATATCCAACGTCCTCGAGCTCGACGTCGTCACGGGGACGGGGGACATGATCACCTGCTCCAAGCACAAGGACGCCGACCTCTTCGACGCCGTGCTGGGCGGGCTGGGGCAGTTCGGCATCATAACGCGCGCGCGGATCCCGCTGGCGCCGGCGCCGGCCAGGGCGCGCTGGGTGCGGCTTCTCTACACCGGCGCCGCGGACCTCACGGCCGACCAGGAGCGGCTCATCGATGAGCGCGGCGGCGGCGCGCTGGCCGGGCTCATGGACTACGTCGAGGGCTCCGTCCTCTCCGACTTCCAGGGCCTCATCGGCAGCTGGCGCTCGCAGCCGCCGTCGTCCTTCTACTCGGCGGCCGACGCCAAGCGCATCGCCGCGCTAGCCAAGGAGGGCGGCGGCGTCCTGTACTGCCTCGAGGGCGCGCTGTACTACGGCGGCGCCAGCGGCACGACCACCGCAGACGTTGACAAGGTAACACGATCGATGACCCGCCGCCGGACGCTGGCCACCGGTTTTCTTTCTACGTGCATATGCCAGCCACATGATCGATCTCGATCGGTCAGTAAGTTTGGGTCGTGGTTGATCTGGATTATTGTCGTCTTCAAACTTTTGGCGTGTGACGCATGCATGTCTGGCTGCATCTACAACGGTGCAAGCTGCTGGTGGGGCAGCATTGGCAGTCGTGCAGCGTCAACATCGTACTTGCATGGCCTGCCCTTGTCGGTCCCTTGTCGTGCGTATCATTCCAAAGCTTTTTGGGCACTTTTTTTCTAGCTAGCTACCCCACACATATAGTAGTTTCAATTTTATATGACTTGCATGCATCCGTTTCAAGAGTCAAAGCCTCGTACGGCTTGTTTACTTCCTCCCTCGAAATTTTAGACCCTATCCCATCGAATATTTGACACATACATAGAGTATTAAATGTTGACTAAAAAAACTAATTACACAGATTGCGTGTATTTTGCGAGACAAATTTTTTGAGCCTAATTAGTCCATGATTAGACCATGTCGTGCTACAGTAACATGTGCTCATGATGGATTAATTAGTCTTAATAAATTCGTCTCATAGTTTACAGGTGAGTTCTGTAATTAGTTTTTTTTATTAGTATCCGAACACTCTAAAACTTTACACCCCTAAAACTAAACAATGCCTAATTTTGAAGCAACAGTTAGCCTCCCATAGTTATTATATGGTTATTATGGGGACATTTGGTTCACAGCCATACATTCCGTGGCGAGTGTGGCGGCACCTAAGCCGTGGTGGTCGAAATCGGCGCCGCGGCCATGGCGGAATTTATAATGGGGAAAGCCTATGGCTGCCATGTCCAAACGCCGAACCAAACAGCTGCCATCTTCTGGTGGCGCGCTGAACCTGAGGCAGCAGGCTGTGGCGGGGAAGCAAACACCCCCTATATGATTTTGTTGTTACAAACATTTTAGTATAAGGTAAGTAAGTACAAAAATCTAGTCTTGCTGCTTTAGGGAGTGATTTTTGGAGTATTAGATAAATACTTTCATTTTGTAAAATATTTTGGTTTTCAAAAACTTCTAAGTGTTTTGCTAAAAAACATTTTAGTTTCTAAAACTGTAGTTTTATAAAAAAATTGTAGTCCTCTTGGAATTTTAGAAAACGCACCCGTGATCTTTCTTTTCTAAACCACGTTTTGTATGACTTTAGCATATAATAACTGTTTGTTGATACCATATTTTTCTAAAACGTACTACATTATCCAAAAAGCTGAGTGATTTTACTGGATAATTAAGTAGACATTCACCCACACAATTCGTAATATAAAAGATCACCGGTACGGGCAGGCAAGTGGTGCTTTCATGGAGTTCGGGTACACACTTCACAAAAAAAAACGAAGTACACACACCTAATTTTCCTTTTTTGCTCTTGGAGAAAATAAATGTAGTTGTACGTTTGTGAAATGAGCGTTTAGGCTGGAGCAATAATTTCACAAAAATCCTTTTTCCAAATGCTTAGACAAGCTTTAGCACTGCCCAATTTAAATAATATCCTATATGAATCTAAAACTCCTAGATTCTGATTTTTCTGCTGAGAAACAATAATGTTCCTATATACTATACGGGCCTGCTTACACATGCTGAATATTTCGGAGTTTTTAGACGGCTAGTAATTAAAAATCTTATATTGCCTCTATGATAAAAAGAAAATATCTAGTTTATTTTATTAAGATGCAGACACAGTACATATACCATTTCGTGAATGCAAAACAAAGAAATAAGAAATACGTACTCTTGACAACAAGTTGATGGAAATTCGATATAACTTAAGACTGCTAACCTTAATTATTAGTTTGTATATTTGCAGTTGGCTAATGTTTTTGATGAATACTATTCCAGTTGGATAACAAGAATAAGTAATGACCACTATGGAGAAGTAGCTAGCTAGAGACAAATGATTCAAGTATAGTCATATGATAAGACCAGCGCCCCAAAAACAAAAATGTATTTACAAATGTACAGTACTTAGCAAGTATTAGTACCTGTCTATAGAAACGAATCATTCACCTACATACTAGCTAGAGAGGATACTCCTACAATAATGCAAGATGCCAAGATCTAAATACTGCACAGCTTGCATTCACACACTAGCAAGCTACTATAGCTAGACACGTGAGTACGCTTCATCACTGTTATACCAAATACTGCACAGCTCGCATTCACACATAAGTACTCTCCGTACTAGCAAAGCTATAGTTAGACCGGCATCAGCTCTGCACCAACGACAGCAACAGCACGTACACTAGCATCTCAGATGTGTCGGTTGGGACGGCCAAGTTTTTCCACGAAAGTGACCGTGCAAGCGGTCGAGCACCACAATCTATCCGTCCATATCTACCTTGGACGGACTACACTACCATGGTGCAAGTTGACGTGTACTCGCGCAGATCCCGGCATGGATTGCATAGCAATAGATGACCGAACTTTGCACAGAACGCGACACTTGTCCATCATACCGATCAAAAGCAACTCGATCATCAGTTTATTGCAGTCTGGTACTTATAGTAGTGTATTTCCTGCATCACACAACATGTTAATTAGCTAGGCCTAACTATCTTTTTTGGCGAACGTGTACTGTAACACGTATTTCGTTAAGAGGAAGTAGACAGCACCAAAACAAAAAACACTAGGGCACGGAGAGGTGCCCAAAACCAAACGAAAGTGCAAGGCCTAGCTATCTAAGCTGGTGTATATTTTTAACATGTTCCAATGACTGTATATTCATGCATGCATGCAGGGCGTGGAGGTGTTGGTGCGCGAGCTGCGGTACGCGCGGGGGTTCGCGTTCGTGCAGGACGTGTCGTACGTGCAGTTCCTGGACCGCGTGAGCGCCGGCGAGCGCAAGCTCCGCGGCGAGGGCCTCTGGGACGTGCCGCACCCGTGGCTCAACCTCTTCCTCCCGCGCTCCCGCATCCTCGACTTCGCCGCGGGCGTCTTCCACGGCATCCTGCTCCGCCGCGACGACGGCAAGGGCGGCAGCGACGACGGCCCCGTTCTCGTCTACCCCATGAACCGGGACAAGTGGGACGGCGCCACGTCGGCGGTGCTCCCCGACGACGAGGACGAGGTGTTCTACACGGTGGGAATCCTGCGGTCGGCGGTGGCGGACGGCGACCTGCGGCGCATGGAGGAGCAGAACGCCGAGGTGGCGCGATTCTGTGAGGCTGCCGGCATCCCGTGCACGCAGTACCTGCCCTACTACGCGACGCCGGCGGAGTGGGCGGCGCGCCACTTCGGGCCCCGCAGGTGGGACACCTTCCTCCGCCGCAAGAGGAAATACGACCCCCTGGCGATCCTGTCGCGCGGCCAGAGGATTTTCTCGTACCCACTTGCCTGACGATAGATCGTCGTGTTGCTGGCCGGCCGGCTGCATGAAATAATGCAAAGCAAAGGGTGTGTTCACTTCACAAAAAGTAGGTGAAAAGTTATTGTAGCATCTTTCGTTGTTATTTGGCAAAATTTGTCCAATCATGGACTAACTAGACTCAAAAGATTCGTCCCGACATTTACAGACAAACTAAGCAATTAGTTATCTTTTTTACCTACATTTAATGCTCCATGCATGCGTCGAAAGATTTGATGTGATGGGTAGAAGAGGAAATATTTTGGGTTGGGACGGGGAAGTGAACAAGGCCAAAGCAAGCATCAAGGCATGGCTGGTGTTTTGCATTAATTTACTGATGAGTAGTCAAGTGATATAGTTACTACGTACTCCCTTTGTCCCAGAATATCAAAGATCTTCCTAATGATATTAATTATGTATCATAAATATTAATATTTTTAATATATATTTTATCAAAGTTATTTCTTGAAAAACGTAAACGATAGATATTTAGGGACGGAGAAGTTGTCTAGATAATATATATAGTAATAATAGGCATGCATGCACGTCAAAAGTTGATCGAGCAATGCAAAGCGCGTGACAAGAGTGTACGACTGAACAGTTGTGTAGTACGTGAATATATATATATATATATATATATATATATATATATATATATATATATATATATATATAGGTAACTAATGATACTGTAGTAAAATACTACTCCCTCTGCATAAAAAAATACAACTTATTGATGACTAATTAGTATTAACATTTATGTCTTCAACTAAATCTACTATAATAGTCTACTATGTATGCATAGATAATTAGGTCATATTAATTTGGTGTATCTCTGCTTTACTGATTCAGCAGTTTTTCTTTGGCCTTGTTCAGTTACCGATTCAGGCCGGCGGAATTGGCTCCTAGCTGCTGAACACTGTAGCAGCTTTTGTTTTTTAGTGTAAAAAAATATCCAAAAATTGATTAATTAGACTCAAAATGTTCGTCTCGCAAAGTACAACAAAACTGTGTAATTAGTTTTTTATTTCATCTACATTTAGTACTCCATGCATTTGCCGGCATTTTGATGTGATGAGGAATCTCCTTTTTGCATAGTAGATTTTGAGGGAGAATTTGGGATCTAAACAAGGGCTTTTGGCTTCAACTGTTGGACGTTTGATAAAACAACTCCTTTTTTTACACGCTCTCGAGCTGTACACATCCTACGAAAGAATCTGCGGCAGTACACAGTGGACGGTTTGTCACTGTTCTATGGATATTGCTAGATCCCAGCAAGATCTCTGTTGTACTGCCTAGGAAAGAAACAGGCCGCGCACAGATCCCTCGAGCCCACACGTCGTCACCACAGCCACATCTTTTTACATATGGAATCTCGGAAGATCTGGCCGGAGAGCCGGACACGTCGCCGGAACTGTTTATGTACTGTTCACACGACAGCCGGAAGGAGGATTACTATGCGTATACCAGAAATGTACCCACAACATGAAAGTAAGCTCTTTTCCTTTCTAGAAAATTCCTAAATAAACTAGAACCACGTTAGAGCCTACCCAAATATTTTTCACCCCTTGTTCATCATCCAAAAATCCAAAATAATTTCCAAATTCCTCTCGTTCGTGTTTTGCCCATAAACTTAGGAAGTTTTTATCTCATCCATCCTAACTCCGAATCCAGTAATTCCTCCATAAAAAAATCTTATAAAATAAAATTCTACATATTCAATTCATTTTTCCTAATTTTTGGTGATTGTCACAAATACAAATAGCGCTCCTTTTGAACAATTCCATTTGCAGCCTAATCTGTGTATACCAAGAATTTGTTAGTATCTATACTCAGCTAGGAGGAAATTTTAGATGTATTAGCAGCCATCTTTTCTTCAATTATAATATAGTATGATGCGGACCTACAATTAATATGATTACGATCATCCTCTGTTTTAAAAATTTCACTACAATGATCGAAAAAATCAATAACACTGTTGCTGGGTTTTGATATTACACACATTTAATTATATCCTTCATTGTGTGTATACTCAAATTATAGATTGCAAAAAATGTACTAGACACAAATATACATCGTAATGCCAAATAATACTACAAAGTGAACTAGGTAGCGACAACCTAGTACAATTTTTTAGCGACCGTGCAATGCGAATTTGCGAAATTGTCAGACATATATAGGTTACTTATTTCACCTTCTTTTATACTTCGTTACACTACGCAGTGTAAGCTATGCCAACAATCTTCTTCTGCTAATAGAATAAAATATAAAAAAATAGGACAATACATTTGCAACAAAAACAATATAAAAACATTCATATAGTCTGCATTATGTTCAACTACAACATATGGCATATCTGTTTTAGTATAACATAGAATATATAACATTGTAAAATGGCAATCTCACGGTACGCATGGCAACACCACGCCCTGGGTTTCTAGTGCCACATGAGACTTGAGAAGTGTCACACTCAGTTTTAAGGACAAAACCAGGCATACACTATATGTGAAATAAAGGAGTCAAATCTCACATATAGCCGCAGATAAGTGTAATATCAGGAGACAAATGCTTAATAAACATAACACAATAGTATAAGATTTAACCTTAGAGAGCAACACAACAGAAAGACAACTCCGAACACCAGGTGTAGACTTCACTCCAGGAACAAACTGACTGGTTGATCACAAGCCTAATAACTCCAGAGACTATCCTGATGTATGGGAAATAGCAAGAGTGAGTCCATGTCGAACTCAGCAAGTATATCATGGGGTTTATGAGGCTCAAAAAAAGGCAAGACACTGGTTTAACTGCGGTTAGCTTTTAGTCATCATATTCTTAGCAATTGAATAGCATCAAGGTAAACCAATTCTCATTATAAACAAATGATCAATTGTAATAAGAATAATGAAATAGCAATTAACATAAGCATAATAATATCAACAATAATAAACATGATATAACAATGGCGATCAACTATCTGTAGATGTTCCAAGGCTGCTCGTATCTGTGGGCACGACTAGTATACCAGTTTATTAAACTCTGCGCAGAGGTGTACACTTTCACTGTGAGTCATGATTTCCAAATGCATGGGTTTGCAAGGCCCAAAACATCATAAACCATATAAAGCCATTCAAAAGTTTGTCTAACAAGTTAGGGCCATTAGATTCACTCGGCAAGCAGATGTAGGAACCCTCCTTTTCAAATGGCACAATTCCTTCTCGGCTATACTCATAGACTAGAGGTTGTCCTACATCCAACGTGTCAAGTCATTCTTACGCCATTTAAGGTAACCACTAACAAGCTAGAAAAGGTCCTTTAAACAACTAAAGCCAGAGCCATATAGTCCTCACAGTTGTACTGTATATCCTGGATGATCACGTACAGATAAGTCCTTATGGAGAAAAATCAGAGCAACAATATAACCTCTTGCTCTAGACCCCTTTTCAACAGTAATAAAATCATCTTATGGTTGGTTGCACAATTCATTAGTCATATTACAAGATCATTGTTCATAGATCACGCACTAGCCAAGCTACTCATATGCACATCCCACAGGTAACAAGGAAACATGATATCAATCACTAGGTTATAATCTCTATGGTTGTCAAGGAAGACACATGCATATGAATAGTAATTTCAGTGAATATGACAACAAGGATGGTCCCATGTTATACTTGCCTTAAGCTCATATCTTCTGTTAGTCCAAATCTTCAAAGAGTTACTTCTTGATCACCACGTAATAAACCTCACCGACTGGACAAGATCATAGAGCACCACGCAAGCATCCATGCAATTATACACGAAGCAAACAATAGAACTACATTAGAACAATACACCAAACATATGAAACAGTAAGTAAAAAGGTTTTAAATACGTTCTCCATGTTGCTACGAATACACAGACGCGAGAAGCACGCTAATCGGAACTAGATGCAAAAGAACCCGCTACCGAAATATATCTACTCATAGGAGAAAATGTGAAACTAGCTTCATGTGTTTTAACTATATAAAAGCACGTATAATATATTTAATAGAAATATCTAAATTGAATTAAGTAAAATTATATTTGTATGAGAAACAGGTTTAAACTAAGCAAATTATAATTAAGAAAACATGTTTAATTGGCATTAATCAAATTAGTATTTATTTACAAAAGATTGGTATTTACTTACATTGCTTTTAATTATACAAAGTATTGCATCCATATTAATCAATTTAATATTTAATTAAGAACAACTAATAAGTTATGATCACGTCATTACAAATTCAGCATAACTTGATCGCACTAAAAACAAAGTTAGGATAGTGAAACTACCGAGACTTTTATATTATATTAAAGAAAAAGTCTATACGCTTGATTTATCTTAATTGAGCACAACCATGTGGAGCATATTAATTCAGATTACACAAAATCATATTTTATTTTAAAAGCCGAGATAAACTAGTCATATTTTATTTTATAAATGCTATCACATAATTTATTAAATAAGTTAAGTTTTATCTTTGCAATTGGAATAAACATGTGAGAGCATCTAATTTGAATTTTGTATGCGGAACGAGTTTAGTCTATCTGAGCACATCATTTATGATTTGAAAACACGTTAATGTCAGCGGTTATTCATATTAACATTCATATATAAAACACCAGGGGTATAAGACCTATATTACTTTTACTTATAAAACTATTTGTGCATATATTAATCAAATTAATAGTTATTTTTACTTATATAAATGCATAAACATGTGACATGACTCATGTGGCTGCCGCAAATTATGTCACTACAGTCGTAAACTAAAACAGAGAAACTAGTTTAGAGTTAAAACGATCAGCTACAAATGATTAAAGGTTCAGATCGAGAACGACGAGCATCTCCGTGTACATAGCTTCAGATCAACGGTCTATGCGCACGGTGTAGAATGCAATTTCTTGAATTGAGATGTAAAGACGGAAGATGATTTATTTTGCATGGATAACGTAGGCATGATATCAGCATAGATGCTTTGATCAATAAAGTAGTGGACAAGGAGGTGCCGCTGACCTTTTTATTAATCGGCCAGGAGTCTGCTACTGATGTCTCGGTGTAGTTGCTGATGGACAGGTTCTGGGCAACAAAAGATTTGCAGGAATACAACAGCAAAGATGACTTCGTGCTTGCTTGTGAGTGCACCATACATACATGAACGTGGACACTTCGGCTTGCAAACTTGATAGCTGTGTTAAAACACTAGCATGGCTGCTATCTTGCAACACTACTACAACCAGGGTTTTTAAGGGCGGGTCTTAGGGGTTTTTAAGGGCGGGTAGCCCAACCCCTCTTGCTAGGGGGCTTTTAAAAATCAACCCACTATAAGGGCAGTTGGGCAAACAGCCCTTACAAATGCCATTTGTAAGGGCGGTTGGATCACGGACCCCCCTTACAAATGCCATTTATAAGGGGGGTCCGTGATCCAACCGTTTGTAAGGAGATTGATGATTCAACCGCCCCTACAGTGGGTTTTCCACGAAAAAAAATAATTTAAATTCAAATCTGACCACATGATATAATATATAATTCAAATTCTATTTCAAATCTGACCACAAGAGCCATTATATAGTCATAATTCACAAGTAGCCATAATCCATACGAACCACAATTACATGCCATAATTCAAAGTCCTTTAGTCCATACAAACCACAATTACATGCCATAATTAAAAGTCTTTTAGTCCATACAAACTACAAGTACCATCACAAGTCCATTATAAAGCCATAATTCAAAAGTTCAAAGAGTTCGAGAAGCCCAAACCATTCAGTGGCCTAGTTGAAGTCTGTGAGTCTCACGAAGGTGTTGGAAGACAATATTACTACCTAAGTCAGAATCTGGGTCATGGTAGTCACCTCTGTAATCGACAATCTGGTCAATGATGAAGCCGCAAAGGTCGCTGACGAGCTCTAAGAGTTGGTCATCCTTGTATGGACTCATTATCTTGTTTTTTTCTTCTTTCCACTACAACAGAACAAGTTTAGGTCTAGTATTTCACAACAAGAAGCTAAGATTCCATACTAGGGTCAAAGAGGTTCAAATTTACCAGCTCGGGGTGTCTCCTGTAGGCAAGACTATTACTCATCACAGAACACACGTAATATCCACAATGTAGACTATCAGGCCTCTGCTTGGGACCCTGTATATTTCATATATTAAAATGTTAAGTAATGTTATTGACAAACCACGTAATAGAGTGTACCAATATAAGTTACACTTACCGCCAATAGAGTTTTGATTCGCAATTCATCCTTAAATTGTGGATCATGCACTTCTTTATGTTCGTTGACATAGTGCCTGAATGCCCTGTTCGAAGGATTTTAGCAAATGCAACTTGTTAGTATCAAAAAGGCGAAGTTTACAAGTATATATGCAAACATATAAGTTAATGAGGATTGTCGATATTTATACGTCTTGAGAATCGCTGTGAAGTCCATGTATGTCTATGGCTCAAAATCTGCTGAATCAAAGACATATGCCATGTTGTTCCCGAGATCGACGCCAAAAAGAATCCAGTGTTTGCTGCACGAATTTAATCAAAGAAGAAATAGATAATCCCTCTTGCATCTAACTAAATATATCAAACAAAACTGTATTTAGATATAGAGTCGAGCTTACCAGAAGTAGTATGGTGCCTATATGGTTTTGTTGTGCTCGAGATTCTTAAAAAAATCGGGCAATCCGTGTCGCAACCTTGATGGCGCTCTATATATCTTATCCTTCCGAATGACCTCTTTCTCCTTAATGGTCTTCCCATCTTTTAGTTCCTCGTGATTCTGAGGCCAGTACTCGGGGTAATTAAATTTTGATGATGATATATAATAAGGGTCTATATACTCGACACTTAGACTTAGCGTCTTCTTGACATTATGTGCTTGCATTCTACAAATCACGATGTGGGTTAGTTATTAATAAATCCAAACATTACATTGATATCATATCAAGAGGGCAAGGACTTACAGGCACCACACATGAACTAGATTAAGTTCCATGAATCCAAGGTGAAAGCATGTCTGGATGTCATCGAAGTCAAATAACAGTGCCCTAGGTGGGCCTCAAAATGTGTCTTTAGGCTAGCATGCTTTTATCTCGTTTAGTCTCGTCACCTGGGCACGCAAGTACCAATCATGGAACCTTCTCATTCCAAGTGGCATGAGCGACATCATTTGGTTTGGTAGGAAGGGCTTGCCTCTTTTATATTCCTTTGGGCAATCCTCTGTCCAATTGATGTCCTCAACATTTGGATACTTCTTAAACGATTGGTGGAGTTTGTTAGTGTTAGGCGGCTCATTAGCACGTGCGTAGAGATCTTTAACTTGGTTCTCAGGCTTGAACTTGTCACAAGAATACCACTTGTCAATCATCAGGACATTTGGCATACCAATAAAAGCTGGCCTTATATGTTAGGGATGCTTCGCTCGGACTTCCCATTCAGCTGCGCCCTCATCTTCTTTTTCGAAAGGCAGTCCTCGTTTATGTATCGGCTGTGCCTGTTGAGGAGGCTCTGGCATGTCACGAGCCACTTGCTCGGTACGAGTAGTTGGAGAACGTTGTGGTATCTCATCATTCCCTTGCTCAATTTGATGAGGTGGAGAATGTTGTGGCACCTCATCATGCCCTTGCTCGGTACGACGAGCTGGAGAAGCATGTGGCTTGTCAGTCATGAGCTTGCTAGGAGTTGGGGAAGAATGTGGCACCTCATCATGCCCTTGCTCGGTATGACGAGCTGGAGAAGTATGTGGCATGCTAGGAGTCAGGGAAGAATGTGGCGTATGAGGCATGTGGTCGTCAAGAGCCGGTGAATATACCCCCCGTCCTCAACAACTCGCTCCAGATGCATGTCGCTCAGAGTTGGCAAAGAAACATTCAATATAATGTCCTTTTTGTGCCAGAGGATGAACTGTTTCATGACTTCTCCAAGATGAACAAGCCCCTCTTGAGTTGGGTGATCTATCTTATGCCTCGTGTACTTGGGCTTCACGGTATGCACCTCAACCCTAGTGTAGTCCTGTGGGAGTTCACAATGGTGGGAAAGGCTGACTGGAGGATGTGCCACACCCGTTGCCACCTCAAGCATCGTGTCCCCCTGCCCATTGGAACCAACAGGGTGCAACTAGTTGGCTCCCGTATGCGATCGACGGCGGTTGTGGTTGCATTGGAACCTTGGCTGCTAGGAACATCCGGAGGGCTGCCAATTACAGCTAGCTCTCCTAGTGGTGCCATTTGTGTCCGCGGCTCCAAAGATAGACCTTGCTCTGAAAGCACCTTATCAACTATAGCCTTCACGTGGACCTCAAGGTCGACTTTTAGGCATCTGTCATGTTTCTTGTACATGTTGTCCTCTTTGAATCCTTTCTTCCAAGTTGTCAACTTCCCTAGCCCCTGGTGCGACCTGGGTGCTCAGGGTTGCCCAAGCCCAGTCTCAGCTCGTCCCTCTCTCTAGAAGGAATGAATGTGTCATTCTTCATGTCTTCAACATATTTTAGTATATGTGATACTGCCTGTTCGGTCTCTGGCTCAGCAAACTTGAGGTCAGAGGAATCCACACTCCTTGCATATATCCATTGCTTCAAACGTGGCCTCAAATTCTTCACTTTCTTTTTCTTTGGATCATCAGAAGCTTCGGCCAACTCATCCATCTTCCTAAACATGTCTTGCTTGCCCTGGTAGCCACCGGGGCCTAGGCGAGGGTGGTGTTTGATCTTCTTCGCTTGCTCTCTATTACATTGACTAATGGCCAATGCTTTAGGTGAAGTCTTCTCAGCCACGAGCTGCGCCCATTGATTATGAGTTATGTTGCCAAACTCGTTGTGGGGGTATAAACCCCTATACCCTTATGGCTAGACATGGGCAGGCCCAGACCAGACGGTCCGGCCCATTACATGACGACGCGTGATCCAAATCATCGGGATGGAGTCTCGCGCAAGGCATCAAACTGGACTTGGGAATCAAGCAAGGTCTTGGTCGGTTAGATTAGGAATCCTTATCCGGCTCTATATGGCAATTGTAACCGGCTAAGATTAGTTTTCAGATCTGTAACCCTGCCTCCCGGACTATATAAGGAGGGCAGGGGACCCCCCTCAAAAACATCAAAACATACTCTAAGGCAATCTAGCTTGTAATACATTGTTCGAGACAGCAATAACAAAGCAGAGCAGGATGTAAGGTATTACGCCCACACGGCGGCCTGAACCTGGGTAAACCCGCGTGTTATTCTGCATCACCATCTCGTTCGTGGCTTGCACACCTGTCTGCCGACAATCTACTACCTTGGGCATACCCCTCGGTAAACTGCTGACCAGGTTTTGTCGATAGTGGCGCGCCAAGTAGGGTGTGTGTGTACTGCTTTTTAGGCGTGCGAGATGGTCATCTTTCCTGACTCCATGGCTATGGCGGCAGGGCCTCACATTCATGATCGGCCAGGTCACCTGGACCACCGGCTCAGCCGTGGAGGAGGAGGAGATCCGATCTGCATCAATTACTTCCCCGACACCGGCGTCAACTATGACTACGCTGGCTCCAGCTTCGCTTGCACCAGCGCCCTCATCGACCACGCCAGCAACTCATCGACTCCTTCCTCGCTACCTGGGGAGGAAACTCGACTCCACCGACTTGATCGACTCCACCGGCCAGCTCGGTGGAAAACTCTCGCTTACCTTGTTTCTGGTCGATTCGCTCCAAGAGCAGTTTGCTGGACAGAACTCGAACGACTACAATAGATCTACTCGACCCACTTGAGTCACCCATTTTCAACGGTTGGGTATAGATCTAGTGGTCACTTCAACTCCTGAACGATGCTCTGCTCGTCCTTGACCTCGACAACTTAACTTCATCAATATGGTGGGCTCTGATCAAGTTTTGATTCATACCACCCAGACAGATAGCCGTTTGAGCCCCAGATCGAGCATTGCGTCCGACGGTAATACTCAAACCATGGTATTACACCATGTGAGTAGCAGTGATGAAGGGATGCTACATCCTCCAAGCTTTCCCCGAATCCTGACTTTCCCTCTAAGGCGTGGCGCCATGATCAACGTGGTTAGCCAAGATGAAGACCCACCTGCCAGGGGCGAGACCGATCAACAGCGACGAGAGTGACAACAGCGCAATGCTGACCGAGCTCAATGTTGCATAGATGAAGACGCGCACCTAGCGCAACAGCAAGCAGACCACGACCAGCAAGAGGCTGACGCTGCAGCTAGGCGTAACTAGTTGCAAAGGCGCAACCTCAATGATGCTTTCGACATGGTGGGGAACAGACTAGTATTCAAAACCCCAAGTGCCAACGTGGTTGTTGCCATTGAGAGCCTAAAGCAGTTACCAGATACCCTAGAAATCCAAAACATCCGGGAGGATCTGCAGGCTTACCTCCAAGCGGCTATGGTTCAGACCAATGAACATGTCGCAGGCCCATCGGTGTCTGGCATGACTAGCAGGAGCCGCCAGCACTCCAGTCGACCCTTCAGGTCTGGTCAACGTGCCTTACGAGCACCCGCCAGCCCAGACCACCACATAGGCAACGACGATCACATGGCTCCTAACAACAATCTAGGGGCTGACGGGGGCAATGACGGCAATCACAGGAACCCTCCCCACAATGATAATCGCTAGCTCGACCACCGCCACAATAACAACGATGATGACCGACGCAGCGATAACCGGCGTAATGACCACCGGGACCACTGTCGTCGGGGGCAACAACACGGTGACGAACGAGATCACCACGATGGCAATCACGATCTCTGTCACGACCTCAACAACCGTGACCTACATCCTCACATTGAACAGAGAGCTCGGGACCGTGCGTCCCATGAAACCAGTTGTCGCATGGAGTACGATATGGTTCACGATCCCCCGGGTCCCAAGCAGTTCACCAACCACCTACGACAAGTCATCTGGCCTAGAGGTTTTAAGCTTGAAAAGCTTAACCATTATGACGGCAAGGTTAATCCCGAGCTATGGGTCCAACTTTACGAAATCGCTTGCAGATCTTCTATGGGTGACGAGCACGTCATGGCCAATTACTTTCCCGTGGTGGTCGGCCCGGTAGGGCACCAATGGCTTGTCAGTCTCCCTGAGAACCAGTTCGACTCCTGGTATGCTTTGCGTCAAGCTTTCGTCAAAAACTTCATTGCCACCTATGAACAGCCAGGCAACAAGTATGATCTGCAGCGCATCCGCGACGCCAGTGACGAGCCATTGCACGAGTACATCCGACGATTCTCGAATATGCGCATCAGGATTTCTAGGATCACCGACAACGAGGCTATTGAAGCCTTCATTACTGGTCTGCGCTACCACAATGATCTCAGGGATAAGCTCCTTCGTAAATGGCCTATAACGGTGGTCGACCTCCTCACCACCGCTAAGAAGTATGCGGATGCCGACGATGCCAAGAAGTTGCTGAACGAGGGCACCGGCAAAGCACCATACTCTCCATGATGCGACGACTACCGCGACAACCGTCGCCATGATGACTTTAGAGGTCGCAACCAGACCTCTGAGCTCTGGGACCTGCAGCCAGCCCTCTGAGCTCTAGGACCTACAGCCAGACCTCTGAGCTCTGGATCCTACAGGCAGACCTCCGAGCTCAGGGACTCATTCTCTGACCTCTGAGCTCGGGGACTCATTCCTAGACCTCTGAGCTCGAGGACTTGTCATTAGACCTTTGAGCTCGAGGACTTGTTACACCATTTCCTACCGTAGGATTCATCCTGCTCGACTACATGTACTATGCTTGCATACAGTCGATGGACGCTTGATATTTTTAGACCCTGGCATCACGTGCCTACGTCACCTATTACCAGGCTCGGGGACTAAGTGGGTACACTTCACCTGACAGTGAATTGTTTCTATTTGTCAACTTCTACGGTCTGGAATTTTTTGTAAGTTACTTTCATCAAATACGCACACTTACATTTCTTCTCAGAAATACAAGTGGATACACTTCACTAGGAAAGAAAATTTTTCTTTTTGGACCACTATGCAATCTTCATCGACAACTGTGATCTTCATCAACAATCACGGTTCCTGGTCCAGACAGAACACTAGCGCATGCTCGGCTAACATTTCAAGGTGATGTGAAGACGAACCTCACAAGTTGAAGAAGACTAAGACAGTGTGTCGATACATAATACATAGTGCTCGGGGACTAGCTATGGGGGTATAAACCCCTATACCCTTACGGCTAGACATGGGCAGGCCCAGACCAGACGGTTCGGCCCATTACATGACGACGTGCGATCCAGATCATCGGGATGGAGTCTCGCGCAAGGCATCAAACCGGACTTGGGAATCAAGTAAGGTCTTGGTCAGTTAGATTAGAAATCCCTATCTAGCTCTATATGGCAATTATAACCGGCTAAGATTAGTTTCCAGATCTGTAACCCTGCCTCCCGGACTATATAAGGAGGGCAGGAGACCTCCCTCAAAAACATCGAAACATACTCTAGAGCAATCTAGCTTGTAATACATTGTTCGAGACAGCAATAACAAAGCAGAGCAGGACGTAAGGTATTACACCCACATGACGGCATGAACCTAGGTAAACCCATGTGTTGTTCTGTATCACCATCTCATTCGTGGCTTGCACACCTGTCTGCTGACAATCTACTACCTTAGGCATACCCCTCGGTAGACTGTCGACCAGGTTTTGTCGACACTCGTGGAATGGAGTTAACCCCCTCTGGATAAACCTCCTGTTCAGATCTGACCTCCAACGTTGGAAGGCATGGCCCATTATCTTGTAAGCATGTTTTCTTACGAGTTCATGCTTTCCCTCTGGCAACCTGAAATTGACCATCAACCATTTATCCCATATCTTGTTCTTGTCTTCCAAAGGTACGCCTTGTTTGCTAGTTCAGAAACGGATTGCTGGGTTCAGTTGATCTCTTACTTTTGCCCTGATCGCATTACGCCATCGGCTGATGTACTCTCATGGCTCTAGGATCTGCCCTTCTTCCCCGACTCTCGTTATCACATAACATGTATCCTTATCTGGATATTGGTTTGCCATTCTCTTCCCACGTCCCTTCTTTGGTTGGGTAGTCGAGGTCGTGGTTGTGCCTTGAGGCTGTGGAGCAGAGGCTTCAATGTTAGTCTCTGTGGTTGTTGCCTCTTCCCTCCTTTCCCATCTGGCTTGTTTGGCATAACGTGCCGGACGCCGACATCGTATTTTTGGAGGTCTAATAGGGACCTACATATACGACAAGTCAAAAGTGTTAGCAGAGGTAATATAGCCAAAGTCTTAGACAATTTCACAGGCTACAAAGGCTCCATCCATACCTCGTCGTCCGGGTTAAAATCTAGGTCCAACGTATCCTCTGTTGGCTTTTGTCTAGGTGGTTGTGGGTGAGGATCCTCGGGCTTTCATATCCACCGGATGAGTCCTCGTCATCATCCTCTTCTTCTTCGCCTTCATCAGCCTCTCCTCTTCCCTCTGCTCTTTCTTGCTCCTCGTCACACTGGTCTTGAGTAAGAATCAGATCTACATCATTTTCTAACTCGCCGTCGAACTGCTCCTAAGTAAGCTGGTCCTCTAGCTCTTGCCTTTTTATGGGTTGGCTGATCAGAATTTCTGGGGCCTCGGGCTGCACTATCTACTTTCCTCGACATTTTGTGCTTTGTTCTAACAGATGGAAGAAATCAAAAGGGTTGTAGTTGCAGTTGTAGTTGTTGTAGTAGTAGTACTAGTAGTAGTAGTAGTACTTGGTAGTAGTTGTAGTAGAACTAGTCTATACCCAATATATCTGAAAAAAATAAGTAGTAGAAGTAGTAGAGGCCTCAGAAACATGTCAATCATCATTTGATCATGAACTTGGAGCATAAAGGCATCATAGCAGAGAAGAGAGGAGAAGATAATGTAAGGGCAGCTAGTAATGATGCCAAGTTCCTCATAAGTTTTTGATCATCAGCTCATATTTCCATAAAATGAATGGACTTTGACAATTTCATCATCGGCAAAAAATAGACAGGAAAGGAGAGGGGAGAGTTGGCACAAAAAAACAACAATTGCTTACCAATCATACATAGAGGTGTCAAAAAAAAGCTGTTGTTGCTTCCCAAACATAGAGGATAGAAAGGTGGCAAAAATAGCAACAGCTGCTTATAACTAGGGGGCAACAGCAGAGTTGTAAAAGTAGTAGTAGAGACCAACAACAGTAAACATGTAGCTGCATATAAAGATGGTAGTAGTAGTATAAACAGCATTGGACAGAATCAAGGTCATATGCATTTTTATTAGTGTTTATTAATCTCAAACTGATTATGAGCATAACAAGAAGGTAGTATAGGAGTAGTTCAGTTTTAGGACAGTGTACGAGTAGGACATGTTAGATACTGATTCAATATAAAGTAATGCAAAATTGTTGTAGAGTGACCAATTCAAAAATAAGTAATGCAAATTAAAAGGGCCACTAAAGTGACCAGTTCCTCTCAAACTTATCCCAATGCATGAGTAGAGTTCAAAGTTCTGAGTTTAGAGTTTAAAGTTTAGAGTTCTGAGTTCCGAGTTCAGAGTTTCGAGTTCAGAGTTTAGAGTTCAGAGTTCCAGCTGCATAAGTTCAGAGTTCTAGCTGCATAAGTTCAGAGTTTAGGCATCATTTGATCATGAACTTAGAGCATAGCAATATATCCCAAAAAACCAAGTAGTATTAGTAGTGGCCTCAGAAACATGTCTAGCATTATTTGATCATGAACTTGGATCATAAATGCATCATAGCAGAGAAGAGAGGAGAAGATAATGTAAGGGCGGCTAGTAATGATGCCAAGTTCCTCATAAGTTTTTGATCATCAGCTTATATTTCCATAAAATGAATACACTTTAACAATTTCATCATCGGTAAAAAACGGACAGGAGAGGAGAGGAGAGGGGAGAGTTGGCAAAAAAAACAACAACTGCTTACCAATCATATATAGAGGTGTCAAAAAAGTGGCTGCTGCTTCCCAAACATAGAGGATAGAAAGGTGGCAAAAATAGCAACAGCTGCTTATAACTAGGGGGCAACAACAGAGTTGTAAAAGTAGTAGTAGAGACCAACAACAGTAAACATGTAGTTGCATATAAAGATGGTAGTAGTAGTATAAACCGCATTGGACAGAATCAAGGTCATATACATTTTTATTAGTGTTTATTAATCTCAAACTGATTATGAGCATAACAAGAAGGTAGTACAGGAGTAGTTCAGTTTTAGGACAGTGTACGAGTAGGACATGTTAGATACTGATTCAATATAAAGTAATGCAAAATTGCTGCAGAGTGACCAATTCAAAAATAAGTAATGCAAGTTAAAAGGGCCACTAAAGTGACCAGTTCCTCTCAAACTTATCCCAATGCACGAGTAGAGTTCAGAGTTCTGAGTTTAGAGTTTAAAGTTCAGAGTTTCGAGTTCCGAGTTCAGAGTTCAGAGTTCTAGCTGCATAAGTTCAGAGTTCCATCTGCATAAGTTCAGAGTTTAGACATCATTTGATCATGAACTTGGAGCATAGCAATATATCCCAAAAAACCCAAGTAGTAGTAGTAGTGGCCTCAGAAACATGTCTAGCATCATTTGATCATGAACTTGGAGCATAAATGCATCATAGCAGAGAAGAGAGGAGAAGATAATGTAAGGGCGGCTAGTAATGATGCCAAGTTCCTCACAAGTTTTTGATCATCAGCTTATATTTTCATAAAATGAATGCACTTTGACAATTTCATCATCGGCAAAAAAATGGACAATTGAAAGCCCAAGTTTGGTTTTGGTAATTAATGACACCAAGTTGCTAATGCCATGTGTTAAGTGTTTTGAGTTAGGCATAAGCAACACATGTGATGAAGGTGTATGTGGCAAGGTGTGGTGGCCACAAGATCACAAAGAAATGGTGCATGGACATGAAATGACGATCATAGTGGAGATGCACATAATATGATGAACTTGATGATCAAGTGAAGTAGAAGGATCTAAGAGCGCAAGGCAAAGGTATAACTATAGGGTTTTCCTTTTGCCGGTCTAAGATGAGTAGAGAAGTGATTGACCGGATTTAGGATACATAGCCGACTATCAAGAGGGGCAATCACGGTTAGCTCGGGAATCAAGTGCCACTAGATCAATGTCTTGAGCATATGCATTAGGATCTAGTAAAGAGCTAACATAACGCCTTGGAAAATGATTGTGAAATGCTAACACACATGCACATGGTGGTGTACACATGATGGTGTTAGCACATTTGCGAAGGCGGTGGAGTTTGAGCGGTAGAGAGGGGTTTGGGTTCCTCTCTCCCTCCCGCCAAGCTTGCGAGGCGGGATTCGGCGCTTTTTGGAGAAGTGAAACGCCTATTTTCTATTGCGCTGGAAGTCGGAAAAGAAACGGAGGTGAAAGGAGGTCACTGCGTTGACCGGACGCTGCACCTGACGCGGTCACGGTTTGACCGGACGCGTCCGGTCAGTTCATCGTGGCGCGAGCGCTAGGGTTTGTGACCGGACGCTGGTCTGGCCTGACCAGCGCGTCCGGTCAGTTCAACTGGGCGTAAAAGAAAAGCGCGCGACCGGCGCGTCCGGTCCTTCACGGAACCGGAGCGTCCGGTCACGCGTCTAGAGAGGCCGAGCGCAGCGTAGCACCGATCGGATGCGGGGCGCGTCCGGTCACGTGCGATCGGACGCGTCCGGTCGCAGTTGGAGCTTACTGGAACGCGATCGGACGCTGGCACTGTCGCGTCCGATCACTCGGTTGAGCGCGTCCGATCAGGGCAACGGCTAGTTCTGACGCGCACTGTTCACGTTTGTCGTGTAGTGACCGGACGCGTCCGGTCACCCTGACCGGAGCGTCCGGTCAGCGCGTTTTTCGCTGCGTCGTCTGTAACGGCTAGCTGCGTACCCCTTCGTTATAAATAGACGTTGGACGGGGTTTGAGGGTAACTCTTGCACATTCTGAGATATAGAGACATACTTTGAGCTAGAGAACAACCCCTCCACTCATCTCTTTGATTAGTTGCACATCTTGAGTGAGATTGAGTGAGATTCAAGTGCATTGCTTGAGAGTTGCATTCTAGAGGCACTTGATCTTCGAGTAGCTGCGGATTTCTTGTTACTCTTCCGTGTTTCCCGACACGGTAGACGGCTTGGAGCAGCGGAGGTGATTGAGCTCACAATTGGAGATTGTTGGAGCCTTCACCAAGTGTTGTAAGGGGTTCTTGATCCTTCCCTGCGGGAGTTCGCAAATTGGATACTCTAGTGGAGCTCGTGGCTTGGAGGATCTCCATCTTGTGTGCGGTTGTGCGGCGCCCGCCGAGGACTCGACTCTTGATAGTCGATTAGCTTGCGAACCGACAAGTGGGTGTATCGCCACAACGGGGAGTAGCTTGCCGGGAAGCAAGTGAACCTCGGGACAAATTCTTGTGTCATTCTCTTCCCGAGGATTTCTCTTGTATGATTGATTGATTGGTATTTCTCTTCTCTTTACGGCGGTATAATCACTCGAAGCTCTTCTCTCGTATTACTTCTCGTTTCTAGCTTATAGTTGTTGTTGTGTTTAGTGAATAGCCTTGTACTAGACTTGTGTAGGTGGCTTGCTTAATTAAGTTAGAGCTAGTGCTTTTGCTTCGCCACCTTTCGTACTAACTCGTGGTTAAGTAATTCTTGTAGAAGTTTTAATTAGGCTATTCACCCCCCCCTCTAGCCTATTTGGACCTTACAAGTGGTATCGGAGCCGAGGCACCGTTTATTTGAGGCTTAACAACCTACGGTGAAAAAGAAATGGCTCAATTAAGCTTGCACATCAACAACACCAAGAAGGCACCTCACTTTGATGGCACAAATTATGCATATTGGAAGGTTAAGATGACCGCACACCTAAAGTCAATCAATAGAGAAGTATGGAAGGTCACCGAAACAAAATTTGAGGTTGCTAATCCGGAAGCACCTACACCGGTAGAAGAAAAGAAGCTCCAATGCAATGACATTGCCATTAGTGCTCTTCATGAGGCATTAGATGACAAGACCTTTGAGCAAGTAAAGAACATTGAAGTTGCTCATGATGCTTGGGCCAAGCTAAAAGAAACATTTGAGGGCACCGAAGGCACAAAGACCGCTAAAGCATATATCTTGCAAGAAAAATTTTCAAGCTTCAAGATGCAAGATAATGAGAGTGTACCGGAGATGTTTCATAGGTTGCAAGTCATTGTCAATGAGCTCAAGGCACTTGGTGAGGAGGTCAAGGACAATCAATTCTCTATGAAGTTCTTGAGAAGTCTACCCAAGAGATTTGATACATTGATCACCGTGCTAGTGAGGACTACATTGAAGGATTCAACTCCTCAACAAATATTCCAAGAAGTGATGACCGATGATTCATATAGAGAAGATGATGAGAAGGATGAGTTGGTCAAGAAGAAGAAGAAGGAAAATGAAAAGAAAGATGATGAAAAGAAGAAGAGTGTGGCATTCAAAGCCACCACATCCAAGGGCAAGTCCAAGATTGAATCATCAAGTGATGAAGACTCAAGCTCTTGTGATAGTGATGACATTGATGAGAAGATGGCTCTCTTTGTCAAACAATTTGGCAAATTCATGAAGAAGAAGGGCTTTCGTGCAAGAAGGAGGAAGAACTCTTACAAGAAGAATGAGCATACCATGAGATGCTTTAGATGCCATAGCAAAGACCATCTCATTGCAAAGTGTCCTTATGATAGTGATGATGAAGATGCTATCAAGAAGGAGAGGAAGAAGCAAAAGAAGAAGCAAGAAAAGAAGGAGAGCTCTCATAAAAGGAAGAATGATTCTCATGTTGCTACATGGGATAGTGATGATTCCTCAAGTGATGATGATGATTACTACAAGAGCAAGAAGAAGGGACATGCTAGCATTGCCATCCAAAAGAAGGTCTCCCTCTTCGACACTCCATCATGCTTCATGGCTAAGGCCGCTAAGGTATCATCCGATGATGAGAGTGATCATGATAATGCTAGTGATAGTGATAGTGATGAAGAGGAATTCACTAAAGATGAACTAATCACTATGCTAGAAGATTGCACTCAACATTATAAAGAATCTAGGAAGGAGTGCAAGGGCTTGCTTAAGGAAAAGAAAAACCTTATGCAAGAACTTGATGAGCTTAGGGAATCTTATGAGAGTCTAAAGGTAGACCATAAGAAGCTTCAAAAGTCTCACACCAAGCTTGAAGAAGCTCATTCCTCTCTAGTTGAAAAATGTGAAAACATGCCAACTAATGTTGAGAAAGCTAAAACTTGCAACATAGGCATATCATGTGATATAATTGATGAATCTTTTCTTAAGCCTATTGTTGTTGCTCCCACTAACCCTTCATGTAGCACATCTACATCATTCTCATCTAGTAGTGATGGTTTCACTTGTGACTCCACACTTATAGTTGAGAATCAAAATCTCAAGAAGGAGGTAAAAGAGCTCAATCACACATTAGCTAAGGCTTATGGTGGTGAGGACCGCTTGCTTATGTGCTTGGGTAGCCAAAGAGCTTCTCTCTACAAAGAGGGATTGGGCTATAACCCCAAGAAAGGCAAGGTCGCTTTTGCTCCTCACAAGACTCGTTTTGTGAAGAACAATGGTAGCTATTGCAAAAGTTGCAAACAAGTTGGTCACATAGAGCAACATTGCATGAGCAAGAAATCAAATGCAAATGTATCCTCAATCAAGTTTAATTCTTTCTATATGCTTACCAAGGGTACAAATGGTGTTCATGCTAAGTTTATTGGTACACCATGGATGGGCTCAAAGAAGAAAGCCATTTGGGTACCAAAGAGCTTAGTCTCTAACCTTGGAGGACCCAAACAAGTTTGGGTACCTAAAAAGAATTGATCTTGTCTTGTAGGTCAATTACAAAGCCGGAGGAAGGCATTGGGTGCTTGATAGTGGGTGCACTCAACATATGACCGGAGACTCTTGTATGTTCAATTCAATTGATACAAGTCAAAATGGTGGTTTTGATGCTATCACTTTCGGCAACAACAAGAAAGGCAAGGTCAAAGGGCTTGGTAAAATTGCTATCACAAATGACATGAGCATATCTAATGTGTTGCTAGTTGAGAGCTTGGATTTCAATCTTTTATCGGTGGCACAACTTTGTGATCTTGGTTTTAAGTGCATATTTGGTAGTGATGATGTTGAAGTCATAAGTGTTGATGGATCAAACTTGATATTCAAAGGATTTAGACATGGTAGCTTATACTTGGTTGACTTCAATGATAGTGAGACACAATTAACATCATGCTTGCTTAGTAAATCTAGTATGGGTTGGTTGTGGCATAGAAGGCTTGGTCATGTTGGAATGAAACAATTGAATAAACTTTTGAGGCATGACTTAGTTAGAGGATTGAAGGATGTCACCTTTGAGAAGGATAAACTATGTAGTGCTTGTCAAGCCGGCAAACAAGTTGGAAATACACATCCTAGTAAGAGTGAGATGAGCACATCAAAGGCATTTGAGTTATTGCACATGGACTTGTTTGGGCCAACAACATACACTAGCATTGGTGGGAACAAGTATGGCTTTGTGATAGTGGATGACTATACTAGATACACTTGGGTGTTCTTTCTCTATGACAAGAGTGATGTTTTTGATCTATTCAAGTCTTTTGTCAAGAGGGTGCAAAATGAGTTTGAGACTACCATCAAGAAGATTAGAAGTGACAATGGTAGTGAGTTCAAGAACACAAGAATTGAGGAATTGTGTGATGATTTTGGTATTGGACATCAATTCTCACCAACATACACTCCTCAATCCAATGGTGTAGTTGAAAGGAAAAATAGAACCTTGATTGATATGGCTAGATCAATGCTTAGTGAATACAATGTTAGTCATTCATTTTGGAGTGAAGCTATCAACACGGCTTGCTATTGTAGCAACCGTCTCTATTGCCATGGAAAGCTTGGAAAGACACCATATGAGCTATTGAATGGAAGAAAGCCCAACATTGCATACTTTAGAGTGTTTGGTTGCAAATGCTATATTCTCAAGAAAGGCACTAGATTGAGCAAGTTTGAAAAGAAATGTGATGAAGGGTTCTTACTTGGTTATTCTACCACAAGCAAAGCATATAGAGTTTGGAATCTCACAAATGGCACCTTGGAAGAAGTTCATGATGTTGAGTTTGATGAAACCCAAGGGTCTCAAAATGAAGCTCAAAACCTTGATGATGTGAGAGGAGATCAATTATCAAATGCAATGAAGAACATGGACATTGGTGATATAAGGCCGATGCAAGTTGATGATGATGATGATATTCATGTGATCAACCAAAGTGTGCAAATTAATACAAATCAAGCAAGCTCTAGTGGTTCTCATGATGAAGTGCAAGTTCAAGGTCAAACAAGTGAAAGCAATCAACTCCCAATACTCCAACCTACTAGCATTGCAAGAGATCATCCGTTGGACCAAATCATTGGTGGAATTCAAAGTGGTGTTCAAACTAGATCAAAATTAGCATCCTTTTGTGAGCATTACTCATTTGTCTCATTAGAAGAACCAAAGAAGATAGAAGATGCTTTGAGGGATTCCAATTGGGTAAATGCCATGCATGAAGAACTAAACAACTTTGCTAGAAATCAAGTTTGGAAACTTATTGAAAGGCCAAAGAAATACAATGTGATTGGTACTAAGTGGGTCTTTAGAAACAAGCAAGATCAAGATGGCATGGTTGTGAGAAACAAAGCAAGATTAGTAGCACAAGGATACACTCAAGTTGAGGGTCTTGACTTTGGAGAGACATATGCACCGGTTGCAAGATTGGAGGCAATTAGAATCTTATTAGCATATGCTTGTGCACACAACATCAAGCTCTATCAAATGGATGTCAAGAGTGCATTTCTCAATGGCTATATCAATGAAGAAGTTTATGTTGAGCAACCTCCCGGTTTTGAAGATAACAAGAGGCCTGACCATGTTTACAAGCTAAAGAAGGCATTGTATGGTTTGAAGCAAGCACCTAGAGCATGGTATGAGAGATTGAGGGACTTTCTTCTCTCTAAAGGGTTCAAGATGGGAAAGGTTGACACCACTCTCTTCACTAAGAAACTTGGAAATGACTTGTTTGTGTTGCAAATCTATGTGGATGACATTATCTTTGGATCAACCAACCAAGACTTTTGTGAGGAGTTTGGAAATATGATGGCTAATGAGTTTGAAATGTCTATGATTGGAGAGCTTAGTTACTTCCTTGGACTTCAAATCAAGCAAATGAAGAATGGCACTTTTGTAAGTCAAGGCAAGTACATCAAGGACATGATCAAGAAGTTTGGATTGCAAGATGCTAAGCAAATGAGCACACCAATGGGCACTAATGATCAATTGGGTATTGATGATAGTGGAAACATGGTAGATCAAAAGCAATACCGGTCCATGATTGGAAGTTTGCTCTATGTCACCGCTTCTAGGCCGGATGTGATGTTTAGTGTGTGCAAGTGTGCAAGATATCAAGCTTGACCTAGAGAAAGTCACTTGAAAGCAACCAAGAGAATATTGAGATATCTCAAGGGCACTCATGATGTTGGATTATGGTATCCCAAGGGGTCTAACTTTGAGTTGATTGGATATTCGGACTCCGACTATGGTGGATGCAAGATTGATAGAATGAGCACAAGTGGCACTTGTCAATTGCTTGGAAGGTCTCTTGTTTCATGGTCATCAAAGAAACAAAATAGTGTTGCACTATCTACCGCCGAGGCCGAATACATTAGTGCCGGTAGTTGTTGTGCACAATTGCTTTGGATGAAAGCCACCTTGAATGATTTTGGAATCAAGTTAAAAAATGTACCTTTGTTTTGTGATAATGAAAGTGCTATCAAGATGACACAAAATCCGGTTCAACATTCAAGAACCAAGCACATTGACATAAGGCATCACTTCATAAGAGACCATCAACAAAAGGGTGATATTAGCATTGAAAGCATTGGCACCGAAGATCAATTAGCCGACATCTTTACAAAGCCACTTGATGAGAAAAGATTTTACAAGTTGAAGAATGAATTGAACATACTTGACTTCTCCAACTTGAAATAAGTGCACCCCCACATTCTTATATGACATGCCTCTCCTCCAACATAGCAAGGTAAAGTTGTTTGGCATATCATTCATACTTTGCTAAGGACATGTTTAGAACATATAGACATATTTGCATGTCAAATAGGCTCAGTCATGAAAATCAAATGATTTTGATGTATATATGGTACCACTATTGCTTCTATGTTTGTTTAATCTAGTGGTAGCATATGACATGTTTGTGGGCTTGCAAACCTAGTGTTGAATCTAGAAAATGAGCTCATGATGTGTAATTCAACATGGTCAAGATAACCCTTATACTTTATGAGGTGTGAAAAAGCTTGTCCTTGGATCAAACCGAATTACATATTCTAGGCAAGTAATCTAGATTGAACCATAATTTAGACTCCCTCATATTGATTGACTTATCTCTCACAAAAATTACCTATTCTAGGCACCTTTTTGGTGATTGTTGACAAAGGGGGAGAGAAAAGTCACAAAGATATTGCAAAGAGGAAATAAAATATAATAAGGGGGAGAGAAAAGTCATAGGGGAAAGAAAAGTCACAAAGAGAGAAATTAAATTTGAGCACATAAGTAGGGGGAGCAAGCTCATGGACTATTTGTTGCATTTGTATGTGCACTAACATGATGATGTGTTGCATTGCAAAGCTTAAATTCATATTCATGTTTGTATGGTGTATGCTAGAAATAGAACTTGAATGATGAATTGTTAAGAGTAGCTTTACAAGTGGTAACTAGACACCTTTTGCTTATAATGTTGATCTCACGGGGTACTTTAGTGTTTGTGATCTTTATAAGTGATGTATTACAAGTGGTGTCTAGCTACATCGATGCTAAGGATGGTATATAAAGGCAACTCCGATTGGTATCACGCTTCAAAGGTCCATTCTATATACCTTAGCATCAATTTGATAGTAGTAACTCTCTCAAATTTCAAATCCATACATATGTGCATAATTGAACCAAACTTATGGAAGCACATATGTAGGGGGAGCTAATACTATCGAAATTGAAAATTGATTTCATTTCATATCTTTGTGATGGTTGTCATCAATTACCAAAAATGGACAGTTGAAAGCCCAAGTTTGGTTTTGGTAATTAATGACACCAAGTTGCTAATGCCATGTGTTAAGTGTTTTGAGTTAGGCATAAGCAACACATGTGATGAAGGTGTATGTGGCAAGGTGTGGTGGCCACAAGATCACAAAGAAATGGTGCATGGACATGAAATGACGATCATAGTGGAGATGCACATAATATGATGAACTTGATGATCAAGTAAAGTAGAAGGATCTAAGAGCGCAAGGCAAAGGTATAACTATAGGGTTTTCCTTTTGCCGGTCTAAGATGAGTAGAGAAGTGATTGACCGGATTTAGGATACATAGCCGACTATCAAGAGGGGCAATCACGGTTAGCTCGGGAATCAAGTGCCACTAGATCAATGTCTTGAGCATATGCATTAGGATCTAGTAAAGAGCTAACATAACGCCTTGGAAAATGATTGTGAAATGCTAACACACATGCACATGGTGGTGTACACATGATGGTGTTAGCACATTTGCGAAGGCGGTGGAGTTTGAGCGGTAGAGAGGGGTTTGGGTTCCTCTCTCCCTCCCGCCAAGCTTGCGAGGCGGGATTCGGCGCTTTTTGGAGAAGTGAAACGCCTATTTTCTATTGCGCTGGAAGTCGGAAAAGAAACGGAGGTGAAAGGAGGTCACTGCGTTGACCGGACGCTGCACCTGACGCGGTCACGGTTTGACCGGACGCGTCCGGTCAGTTCATCGTGGCGCGAGCGCTAGGGTTTGTGACCGGACGCTGGTCTGGCCTGACCAGCGCGTCCGGTCAGTTCAACTGGGCGTAAAAGAAAAGCGCGCGACCGGCGCGTCCGGTCCTTCACGGAACCGGAGCGTCCGGTCACGCGTCTAGAGAGGCCGAGCGCAGCGTAGCACCGATCGGACGCGGGGCGCGTCCGGTCACGTGCGATCGGACGCGTCCGGTCGCAGTTGGAGCTTACTGGAACGCGATCGGACGCTGGCACTGTCGCGTCCGATCACTCGGTTGAGCGCGTCCGATCAGGGCAACGGCTAGTTCTGACGCGCACTGTTCACGTTTGTCGTGTAGTGACCGGACGCGTCCGGTCACCCTGACCGGAGCGTCCGGTCAGCGCGTTTTTCGCTGCGTCGTCTGTAACGGCTAGCTGCGTACCCCTTCGTTATAAATAGACGTTGGACGGGGTTTGAGGGTAACTCTTGCACATTCTGAGATATAGAGACATACTTTGAGCTAGAGAACAACCCCTCCACTCATCTCTTTGATTAGTTGCACATCTTGAGTGAGATTGAGTGAGATTCAAGTGCATTGCTTGAGAGTTGCATTCTAGAGGCACTTGATCTTCGAGTAGCTGCGGATTTCTTGTTACTCTTCCGTGTTTCCCGACACGGTAGACGGCTTGGAGCAGCGGAGGTGATTGAGCTCACAATTGGAGATTGTTGGAGCCTTCACCAAGTGTTGTAAGGGATTCTTGATCCTTCCCCGCGGGAGTTCGCAAATTGGATACTCTAGTGGAGCTCGTGGCTTGGAGGATCTCCATCTTGTGTGCGGTTGTGCGGCGCCCGCCGAGGGCTCGACTCTTGATAGTCGATTAGCTCGCGAACCGACAAGTGGGTGTATCGCCACAACGGGGAGTAGCTTGCCGGGAAGCAAGTGAACCTCGGGACAAATTCTTGTGTCATTCTCTTCCCGAGGATTTCTCTTGTATGATTGATTGATTGGTATTTCTCTTCTCTTTACGGCGGTATAATCACTCGAAGCTCTTCTCTCGTATTACTTCTCGTTTCTAGCTTATAGTTGTTGTTGTGTTTAGTGAATAGCCTTGTACTAGACTTGTGTAGGTGGCTTGCTTAATTAAGTTAGAGCTAGTGCTTTTGCTTCGCCACCTTTCGTACTAACTCGTGGTTAAGTAATTCTTGTAGAAGTTTTAATTAGGCTATTCACCCCCCCCCCTCTAGCCTATTTGGACCTTACAATAGTAGAGGAGAGGAGAGGAGAGGAGAGGGGAGAGTTGGCAAAAAAAAGCAACAGCTGTTTACCAATCATATATAGAGGTGTCAAAAAAGACGGCTGCTGCTTCCCAAACATAAAGGATAGAAAGGTGGCAAAAACAGCAATAACTGCTTATAAAAGTAGAGTTGTAAAAGTAGTAGTAGAGGGGAGAGTTGGCAATAAAAAGTAGCCACTGCTGCAAACATAGTAGTAGGAGAGGAGAGGAGAGGGGAGTAGTAGTAGTAGTAGTACAGTACATTACTACATTCAGGTTTCAGCACATAACTGCTAATATGCAATGTCAATGACTGCCAAGCAAAAAAATGGTGCATGAGAGAGCTGCAAGATAGCAAATCATTTATATATTTAATGAAACGTGGTTCAGTCATGCATGTTTAAAAACACCTAGCTATCATAGTCATACAGCCTAACATAGTTTTCAAAAGACCCTTTGAAGGTTCATATAGAGGAAGAAATTGTTCACACCATAAAAGCAAGGCTCTATTCCAATTTTAGAAATGTAGCTTGCAACACTAATAGAGCATGGTAAAAATTAGTAATAGCAGTAGCATACTTAGATTAAACTGACCAAAGAAGAGAAGAGTTTTGGAAAGACCTAACTTGTTATTCAGAGTTTTAGTAACTTGCTATTCAGTAACCATTTTAAACAATAATGGGTAGTCCTAACTTGCTATTCAGAGTTTCAATAAATTGTTGACCAAGCATTTCATTTCTTCACCGATTCATCATTCATTAGCTTCCATCATCGGCAGCCAAAGCACAACAAAGACAACATTTCTCTAAGCTAGCACCGACACACCTATCCCAATTCACTCTCTTCGCCTGAGGTGTGTTTGTTTTCTCATCGAGGAACCAAATCAGACAGGGTCGTAATACAAGTAGTGCTAGCACTAGCCCAATCATAGAAACACAATGAAGATTAGGAAAAGTAGAGCACAGCGCTCCCAGATGTCGCGTCCATGCCTGAGGTAAGTGGGAGAGCTCTCACCTTGGAGTCGTCACTGCCGCCGTCAGATTAGCTCGCGTCGCGATGCCGGGGCCGCTCGGTTCGCCCCGTCCGCCAGTCCGCTTGCCCGCGTGGGGTCGAAGAAAGTCACCGGCTCGAGTCCCCTCCAGGCAGCAGGCATAGGCCGGCTCGAGTCCCCTCCGTACCCTAGCCGCTGTGGCACCTCCTCCTGGGGTCTCATCGAGTCGGGGTCGGGGGAGCGGCGGCGAGGCGGACGACCGGGAATGGGAAGGGGAAACCCTAGCTGCCCGGTGCCGGAGACGAAGGTCAGAGAAAGATGGGGCGGCAGGGTCGGGGAGGCTAAGGGAGGGGGAAGGATGCGCCGGTGGAGGTCTGAGGGAGGAGAGGCAGCGAGGTACGGCGCCGTGGAAAATTTGGGCAGCATGTCGGCATCTAAGAAGTGAACTATCGCCCAGGACTTAGCCGCTAGTGAGGGAGCCCGGCCTCACTGGTTATATACCATAGGCGATTTGTAAGGGCGGGTGCAAATGGAGCCGCCCCTGTAGTCTCATTTGTAGGGGCGGTTCCTAATTAACCCGCCCCTAAAAATAGTTTTTTAAAAAATAGTAAATCAAAATCTATTTCTAAAAATAGATTTATATAAGTTGAAAATCCTACAAAAAAATATAAAAAGTTTTCATTATCTTACAAATAGTAAATCAACTCATAAATAGTCCCTAAACTCATAAATAGTGCCTTATTGGACCAAGTCAAATCTTGGATTTTTAAAACATGTGACTAGAGTTTACTAAAATTTTTCCAAATGGTAAAATGAACTATGTATAAAATGTAGATCTTGATGTGTTCTAACACCTTTGTATTTAAAAGTTTTTCATTTGAGGTCATTTATTGCCTCATTTGACCAAGTTTGACCAAGTCAAAACTTGGATTTTTATAAAAAGACACTTTGACCAAACCCTAGATGGTCTCAACTATAAAAGTCATGAATACAAAGTTTGGTTCACTCATCAAGATCTACAAATGTCATATAGATTATTTTTTCATTTGACAAAGTGTTAGGAAAGTATAGTTCTAAATTGACTAGTGTTAACAAACACATAAATAAATGTAGTCTCTCACATGTACATAAATATAGTCTCACACACATACATAAATGTAGTCTCACACACATACACAGATGTAGTCTCAACACACTCTTACACAAATATAGTCTCACACACACACTTATACAAACTAGCTAGGCCCCGCCACAACAACTTTCCCCTTGCCACCTTTTCGTTCCCATGGCAGTATGTCTTTGGGTAGGTTCTTTTCCACAGCACTGATCTTCATACTAAAGTCTATGAATAGTGGCATCTCTTTGTAGTCATTGTAAGCTTCAGCATCATCCACGCCATCAACTCCGATAATGTGTTGTTTTCCAAAGATAGCCACATGCATTGTCTTCTTCTTCGGGGGGCGGTTACTTAGCGGGTCAGCCATGTAGAAAACTTGTGCGACACGAGAAGCGAGCACCCAAGGGTCATCTAGGTAACCTACATTGTGGAGGTCCATGACTGTCAACCCGATCTCATTGACATGTTGCTTGATCCAGCGGCATCGAAACAGTGCCACCTTTAGATCACTTCCATAGTCAAGCTCCCATATATCTTCAATTATGCCAAAGAACAGGACCTTTCACCCATGTTCATCTTCCGCCTCATATTGAACGCCACTATTTTGGTTCACACTTTTACAATCCTTTGTGTGGGTATAGAATGTGTACCCATTGATTTCATAAGCATTCCAAGACGTCACTTGTCTTGATGGCCCCGCCGCCATACGACTGACGGCAATAGAATCATCACTTTCTCCAGGTGGTATGTTCTAATCCCTTAACCATTCAGTGAGGCGTCGCCTGTGCTGTTTCATGACCCAGTCATTTGAATGACCGTTCCTCTCCTCCATAATGATAGATAAGTATTCATCAACGTACGGTTGCATTAGTTTTGTGCTATGCAAGACACAGCAATGCGCTCGACTAGTTTCTTTGTATTCCCTATCGATGAACGTTTTTCTACCACTTGTGCCCTTCCTGACCAGCCTACCCTTGTAACGAGAATCTGAATTGCCAATCCCTCTCTGTACTTTCAGGTACTCTTGACAACACTCGATGACTTCTTCGGTACTGTAACCCTCAATCGTGGATCCCTCTGGGTATGCTTGATTATGCACGTATCGGCTTAGGACCGACATGAACTGCTCATAGGACCACATTTCATGCAAGTAGCAAGGGCCCAACACCTCTATCTGATGAACCATGTTAATCATGAGATGTTCCATTATATCAAAAAAAGCAGGCGGTAGACACATCTCAAGTTGGTTCTGGGTCTCCACTGTGAAATCATGTAGGTCTCTCAGCTCTTCCCTGCAAAACTTCTTTTGTGAGATCTTTGAAAAGAAGTAGCACATGCAGGTGATAGCCTTCTTCAGGAACTCTGGCTTTATAACCCTGATGACAATTGGTAGGTACACTGTCAGCATCATATGACAATCGTGAGCCTTGCAGTAGTGAAATGATAGGTCCTTCATCGACACTAGCTTCTTTGGGTTCGCTAAAAACCTAGTCGGGACTTTGATCCCCCTCATGGATGTGAGTAAAGCTCCCCTCTCTTCTATGTCTAGGTTGTAGCTAGCTAGGGGCAGAGTGTACTTTCCATTTTCTTGAAGTATCGGGTGAAGCTCTAGCATCACGTGTAGCTGCTCCATGTCCCTCCATGCTTTTAGACCATCCTTTGACTTGGCTGTGTCCATCAAGGTACCGATGAGACTCTTGAAGACATTCTTCTACACGTGCATAGCATTAATGGCATGGGGGACCGCCAATTCTGGCCAATAAGGCAGATACCGAAAGAAGATCGATTGTTTCTTAAAAGGTACGCCTTCGATAGGAGGTGTGCTTCTATCTCTGATCGTTCCATCTAGATTCTTCTTCCCATAGATGATCTGTATGGTTTTCACCATTTTGAACACATATTGTCCATTATGTCGTCTCTCTGGAGGGGGTTCATCCTCCGGGATGTCGCCATAGTATCTTAAGTACAATTTGCTACAATACTTGTGATCCATCTTTAAGAAGTGACGGTTCCTTAGGTAAACAACCTTCTTGGATCCATCTAGGTACACCCATTTAGTATCATCCAAATAGACTAAGCATCCCATCTTGCCTTTGATATGTCCAGACATGGCAAACAACGCGGGGTGATCGTTGATAGTCACAAATATTATTGCCCTTAATGTGAAGTCCTCCTGTCAAAACGCATCGTACATTGGCTCCCCAACCCTCCATAGTCTCTCGAATTCTTCCATCACAGGCTCGAGGAACATGTCTATATCAATGCCTGGTTGTTTAGGGCCAAAAACAAGAACGGTGAGGAAAAGGTACTTTCTCTTCTGACACAACCATGTCGGGATATTGTACATGGTTAGGATCACTGGCCAAGTGCTATGGTCAGTCATCCTCTCATTGAAGGGATTCATTCCATCGGTGCTCAAGGCGAACCGTACATTCCTTGGGTCTGAGCTGAATAGTTTATTGTTATCATCAAAGTCTTTCCACTGACTACCATCGGTCGGGTGTGCGATCACATCATCATTGACCTTGCGCTCATCGTCCCACCATGTCATGAGCGTGGCTTCCTTAGGATTCATGAAGATACGCCTCAAGCGGTCGGTCACGGGCAGGTACCACATTCCAAGGCAGGAACTTTTCTCTTCTTTGCATCATTGCCTAATGGAGTGTCATCTGAGGGTTGAGATTCTTGTACCGTCTTTTTCGCACCCTTCTTATTTCTCTTGCTCCCCATGGAGGCTTCTTCGCCACTATAAAGGTTGTTGTCCTTGTACTGGCTGGCCCCACACCGAGGACATCTGTTCAGATCTTTGAATGTTTTACCATAAAAAAGGATACAGTGGTTGGGGCATGCATCTATTTTTTCAACACCCATTGTCAATGGACTTATAACCTTCTTCGCATAGTATGTGTTGGTGGGAACTAAGTTTGGTTGTGGTAGCACCAATGATAGGAGATGCAATAGATCATTGAAACTACAGTCAGACTAGCCGTACTTAGCCTTCAGGATGAATAGCTCAAGCACAAAATGGAGTAGTGTCCATTGTGTTGAACAACCCTTCTCAACACCATACACAGTCTCCTTTGACGCTGTTTTCACCCTCTCTAGATTTTCTAGACCTTTCTTCTGTAGCAATATTTCTGGTCCAAGTGCCCGAATCATATCCTCCAAATTGTCACCATTGTCTTCATCCCCCTCACGTGCTCCGCCATTAGCGGCGGCACCACCAGCATCATTAGCACCTTGTTTGTTGCCAAAGTGACCACCTTGTTCATTGCCACAGTCATAAAACATTTCTTCATCATCCTCGAGTGTGTATTGGTGCAAATACCTTAGGGTGGTGGCATCTTCTTGTCGATCAATAATGTTGCTGTCATCAACAACTATTGTTTCACCATGATGAATCCACACAGTGTAGCCCGGAATAAACCCTCCCATAATCAGATGTTCTTTGATGGTATCCACATCTCTAACTGCCATAAGGTTCTTGCAATCTTTGCAGGGACAAATAATTGTATCCTTATTATATTTCAACGTTGATACATGCTTCTTTGCGACTTCAATAAATTTGTCCACCTCTTCACGGAAACCTTCATCGATCCTTGACAAACCATGCATCCAAGAGTTCCTGTACTCAATCTTTTAAAAACAAAACAAAAAAACACAGGAAACAAATCATATTAAACATACACGAAACTAGGGTGTAATCTCCACTAAAATCAAACAAGAGCGACTAAATAGAGGGTGTCAGCTCATTTCTCTAACTAATGTACACTAATAGCTTCAAAACTAGGGTCTAATTAGCTCTACTATATACAAAGCTCAAGCACCATGAAAGAAAGAGAGAAAGCAAAACTTTAATTTATTTACTCACTAACAAACCACTAATAAAGAGTGAGCTCATTTTTCTAACTAATAGTTGTTAGTAACAATTATTTTTTATAATTATTAGCAACAATTATTTTTGATAATTATTAGCAACAATTTTTTTATAATTATTAGCAACCATTATTAGCAACTTTTTTTTGACAATTATTAGCAACAATATATACAAAATAGTTAAAATATAATATTTTATAAACAACAATTACCAACGATTATTATTTTACCAACATCCTTTCATGCCAACCCTATTCTAACTTCATGAAATATAAATTACAAAATAAAAAAGAAAACCCTAGATCTAGAACAAGGGTGCAAGCTCAAATCTCTAATTAGAGTGCAAATCTCCACTAAAATCAAGCAAGATCGACTAATTGAGGGTGCAAGCTCAAATCTCTGATTAATCTACACTAATAGTTTCAAAACTAAGCTCTAATTTGCTCCACACAAAGCTCAAGCACCATGGAAGAGAGAGAAAATAAAACTCTAATTTGCTCACTAACCAACCATTAAAACTTGCATTAAAGGGTTGGAATAGTATTTTCTTACCTTTTACAAGCTCCCTACCAAAGGAATTGAGCTCAAAACCTCCCCCTTAGTAGAGTAATTTTTTTGGAGGAGCCCAAGGCCTCCTAACCTTTTTTGAGTGGAAGAGTGAATGGCTCGAGGAGAAAGAAGATGGGGGCAGCCACTTATCCCTACAGACCACTGTAGGGACGGTTCAATCACGAACCCTCCCTACAAATACCCACAGTAAGGGGGTTGGTGATCCAATCGCCCTTACAAATAGCAGCCATTTGTAAGGGCGGTTGGATCACCAACCCCCTTACTGTGGCATTTGTAAGGGCGGTTCATAACTTTTTGTATAGTCAGCCCACTATAAGGGGGTTGGATCGTCAACCCCCTTACAGTGAAATGGCTGTGGCTCTTACAAACCGTTTTTGTAGTAGTGCAAGACAGTGGAACAGGCATGTGGACAGAGTCCTATAGACATAACAGTATGTCTGCCATGTAGCAAACAACAGCTGCAAACGGAAGATTGGATTCATGTATGTAATAGAATATGAGAGAGATGGTTTGTATGCATGTGCTCACCATCTTAGTACCAACGGCGGGGCTGCAGGCATCACGTGCGGCGCACACGCAACGACACCTGATTGGGAGGCCACAAAAGGAGAGGGCTCGGCCTTAGGGCTGGACGTGCGGCACTGTAGATGAACAGGAGGCAGACTGCTTGTTCCTTCGTGACTTTTGCTTGCTGAATTTAATAATGGCTCGAAGGAGATTGAATAGAGTACACGGCCATCTTTGCAGCTTGCTGATGCAGCAGGGAGGCAAACGACAGACAAGCACAACACAGCTCCATAATTGAGTTTTGCTGGCTGGGTATAGCTGCTGACTGACAGATCAGGTACGGACCAGAAATAAAACAAGAAGCAAAACAAATGATAAGTATTCAACAGATAAGAGGGAGTGACACACTAGTAGAATGATGATGGTCACCAGATGCGACGCAGTGGAGTGACAATGGGAAAAATCTAATTTATATTATCGTGGAATGCCCAGATTAGGGGCTTCCTGTTGCCATAGTCGTGATGTGCTTTGCCCAAAGGGTCCGTGTGTGTGTATATATATATATATATATAGGGAGAAAAAATACGTACATCTACATCAATTAGCAATTTGGTATTAATTGATGCTGCATCATTCACCTCCACTTATAGGCCTAAATAAACATTTAAGCTCATTAGTAAATAAGGTCATAGGCCTTTGAGAGTTGGTGGAAAATTGGGCTTGGATTTTTCTAATTTCGAAACTAATTAATATCATGAAATAAAGATAATTCTAGAAAGATTAGAATTACCATTTATATCACGAAAAATGGTCCGAAGCTTAGAAAAATCCCTGAAAAGTCTAAGAGATAAATTGAAAGACGTCGAACTCAGATAAAATATTTTGAGCTCAAGAAAAGATTGTTGGGAACTTGGAATATAAAGATTAAGGTTAAGGAGGTAGGAATTAAATTCTAGAAAGAAGCTGGAAAATTCCTAGAGATAGATTTTCGTCTCCTAAACGTATTTTAAAATATTTTGCACATAAAAACACACGGTGCGACCGACATGAATGCAACAAACATGTTTCTACCTTAAGATAAATTTTAATTTAATAAAAATTTATTATTTTCCTATGTTTTCATGAGCATAAAAATACAAATTTAAATAATTTTAGATCTATTTTGAAAGGAGCAAATTTTAGGGTGTTATGAGAAGCTCCAAGCCTCCAACGGGTGGCTAGATCGAGTTAGACGAGATTTGCACGCAGCTGCAGGAAGGTCGACAAGTTAGCTTGGCGCCTCGGCATGTGACACACGTACGGCACTTTGAAATACAAGGCCGAAACGTGGCAGACCAAAATAAACAAAATAAACTAAAAACAAATGTTTATTGTAGCAGCATAGTGTATGCGGGAGTTTTCTACTGGAACAATCAATTACATGTATCATGTATAGAACATTTTTGAAATCTTTGGAACAATGAATTGTACTACTAGCAGAACAACAAATTGACAAGAATGAAATAATTCCAAAAATAACATAGAACTGATGATTTTTTTCATGATGGAACAACCAATATCATAATAGAAAAATTTGAAATTCTTGGAATAATTGAGTTGTATTAGTAGACCAATATATTTGTCACAAATGGAACTAAGGATTTTTTTTTCATATTGCAACAACCAAAATATAGCTACAATATCACAGAAAAAGAATCTAAACTCTTGGACAAATTGAATTGTACTCCTTTCGTCTTGAAAAGAATGCAATTTTAGCATAGGAACGAGTCAAATCGTCTTAATTTTGACTAAGTTTATATAGAAAAAGTATCAATATTTATATATGAAATTATAATCTTTATTGAATATATTTTAATATTATACCTATTTAGTGCCATAATTATTGATTTTTTATATAAATTTTGTCAAACTTTAGATAGCTTGACCGAGAAGAGATCTAGAATTGCATCTATTTAAGAATGGAGGTAGTAGTAATTAGTAGATAGAAAAAATCAAAATTGTCACAAATATAATTACTTTTAGGCATCTCAGCTTGCATACAAGATGAATTCACACTGTGTCCGAAGTGCCTTTTACTGTAAAAGTGTGAGCATGTATACTAGTAAAAGCTTATAATAACATGCATGTATGCATAGCAAAGTCGTCCAAGAAAATAAAAAAGGAAATATCCCTATAATATAATAGTGCAGTGCATAACAATGAATAGGATTAAGGCCTCATTTGATAGAGTTCTAGCCAGTGAGAAGTCGTTTTTATTTCTAATGTCTAAATAAACTAGGAGATGGTAAAGCCATTATTTATTTTAGCTACACAGGCTCCACTATGCACTATATAAAGGAATTGGGGCCATTAAACATGACCTAAAGTGTTGGATTGGCGCTTTGACGCACTATATATGCTGAACTAGAGCTGATCCTAAGTCGTTGGCCTAGTTCGTCCATCACATTTACATCATGTTCGCTGGATAGTTTCTGGCTGGCTGATTCTGACTGATGCTGATTTGTTGTGAGAGAAAAACACTGCTGAATGACTGGCTAATAAGATCAAGCGAACAGGCTAATTTGCAGCACAATGATTTCCACTTCACCCAAGGACCATCATGCATTTGACATTTCTTCTTCTTCAATATATGGATCAGTTATTTATTTGAACAAAAAACTGTTGTCTTCAATGGCCCAATCAAAAACAAGTTTGATTTTGACAGTAACCTCACCTTCGTTGACGTTTGCGATCGATTAGTTTTTGCGTCATCGTCAACGTCAACTGCATAAGTGCAGGGTGGCTTTTGCTTTCACTTGGAGCTGCTGGCACGTCCGCCCCGGTTGCTTTCGCATTCGCACCATCATATGCGAACCGAGAGGTAGTTGAAAACATCGCCATCATGGCCAGATTCGATAGATTATAAGTATAAATATATGTACTTACCTCAGAAATTAATCGCTCAAAATCCTATTAGCTTGACTTACTGTAACATCTTTCTAAAAGGGAGTAATATATACTTAATAAATTAATAAATACAGTGATAGTCCAACTAGTCGCTAGGTAAGAACAGTAGGTAGGATCGATGGAGCTAGCTAACGCTATGGATCGATGGATGGATGACATTGTTCCAAACCGATGTACTGTATTTGGGTTATATTGTCCAGCCGCCGTAAGTAGCCATCCTTTGAGATCCGATACAGATATGAAGGACCGAAAACGACGGTTAGAGAGAGAGGGGTGGGGTGAATGGGAGCTGTAAAATTTCTCGTAAAATATTCGACCGCTGTCCCAAATTCATCGGCAAACACGCAAAGCAACCAATATGATGTGCATGACCCAAAAAAGAGAGTGGATGTTCCCTAGAAACATAACGGGACACCACAAAGTCAACGCAAAAGATAGAACTCAAATCGGGTCGCAATGCGCAAACTACGAACGAATCAAATTGTCGGGCCGGAAATTCTGAGGTACTCAACCGAAAATTTCCTGGTTGAAGATATCAGCACACAAAAAAAAATGACGTGCACATGACTGGATTTAATTGAGCGAGCAATGATTACCTATGTTTCTTGTAGTATTCACGTGTGCAAGAACAAGCCTCTTATCCAATCAAAATCCAAAGGTACGCACGAACTGCTGTAGACTGCACTTGGCACTTACCCAGCTGCAGGAACTCGGATCACAATAAACACAGAAACGCAGGCACTGCCGCTGCCTGGCTGCTGGTGTACGGACGGGAGACCGAAGCGCTCAGCGCTGGAGCACGGCACGGTAACTGGGCTCGATTTCTTCGTGCTCGAGTCCATTCGACCAAATTAACTCTGAGGATAGCTTCAACTCACGTCATAGCACGAACCAACGCAAAAAGAACGACTCAATTTGGTCTAGAATCGATGAAACTATAAATCCCCAAAATAACTCCGAAAATCACAGAAAATGAAAAACTCAGATTTGAGATTTGTAGTGGGAAGTACAAAATTGATCTGGGATTAACGAAGAGGTCAGATTACAAGCCACTTCTAGCCCAATCAAAAGCTAAGATGACGAAAGTTAAAAAATAAAAGTCATTTCTCTTTTTTAACTTAGCATTTTCTTAACACCATACGAATAAGAGCGACCCTTCAAAGGAGGATTGCCCAACCAATCCCTTTATATATATATATATATATATATATATATATATATATATATATATATATATATATATATATATATATATATATATATATATATGAAGTATTCATTTTAAATACCCGCTAGGGGTAAATATGTTCAAGTTTTTCTTCATCAATCCGATAGACCCAGCGCCTTCTCGACTTTGCTTCGCCTCGACGAAAGCTTCAAGATACCACCACGTGTCCGCCGATCTGCCACTCCCCGGTTTTGAGACCTAAACCGGTCAAACCCGCCACCGATAGATTTGAGGCATAAACTATCAAACCGTCCACGCCTGGTTTTGAGGCTCAAACCAGCAAACCATCCTTCCCCGGTTTTGAGGACCAAACTGGCAAACCCTCCGATGGTTTTGAGGACGAAACCATCAAACCTCTGTGCACGCCTCGCCTGACGTGACTAACCGATGTCGACGCGACCTCTGCCAAGCTTGACGCCTTCGCCTTCCTTTTTGACTCGACCGACGCCATATGTGTGTCCAGCCTGCGCCAAATGCCACGACGCCGTCGTCCTCCTCCTTGACTTGGTCGACGCCGTCTTCATCACCCATGTATACTTGCGCTTATCGATGTCCTCAGATGTTAGCCACCGTGGCTGGTCACCCGGCCTCCTGGTCCCTCAATCCAAGCCTCACGTCCGTCCTTCACCGCTCTCGGTCCATCGGCACGGTAAGTTCCTACTTGACCTTCACCTCAACGTCGACCACCGCCTCCGAGCTCCACACCTGCGCACCAAAAGCGAAGAAACACGTTGCACAACCCAACAAACGTCATGATTAGTTCACAAACTCAACCCAAGACGCGAATCACGCTAATAATCACTCATCATAAATATGAATCAGAAGGGCACATATATCATCCTTGTGTTTAAGATCTCTCTGCATCCGATCCTGGAAAGGATAGATCTCCCAGGATACACACGTGGATGTCTGCCTGCTGTCTGGACGATCGACGATGGAACCTGTCGGCTGTGGCGTGCATGCATGCCCATCTGTCATCGTCATCTTTGAATGAACTGCATGCTGCAGCTGCGTCAACAAACTCCAATTGAATCGTCAGTTAGTTAATAGGAGTACTAATAACTAGTGAAGTTCGTTAGAGATAGGCAGGCTGCGTGCAAAGACTCTGCTGCGTGCGCCGTGCTTCAGCGAAAGTTCAATTCGATCCTGGCTCTACTGAAACAGGAAGGCACTATCTTCTGAGTTTTGACAGGTCGCGGATCGGATCCGATTTGTTCCTATAATTCTAGCTAGCAGAGCGAGTAAACTGGCACGGACACTTTCTATCGCTCGGCACGCTCGCAGTCGTTGTTATCGGAGAAGATGTGACTAGCAGAGCGAGCTATATATATTAGCTAGTTTGACACAGGTAAGGACGATTCAGATGGATACATCCATACAGGTGAATAATCTTGGACTGAAACGGATCGGCCCTAGATCACGGCTGGATAGTGACACACTGACACTGAACCCCAGCTTGTATAGCTGCTAACCAATGCTTGAGTATGTACGTGTCTGGCCTTCTAGAAAACCGGCGGCCGGTGTCGCGACTAAGGGCGGGTTTAGATGCAAAAATTTTTGCAAAAACATTACTGTAGTTTTTTCGTGGTTATTTAGCAAATATTGTCCAATTATGGTCTAATTAGGCTTAAAAGATTCGTCTCGTCCATTTCGTCTAAACTGTGTAATTAGTTTTATTTTTTATCTATATTTAATGCTTCATGCATGTGTCCAAAGATTCGATGTGACGGGGAATCTGAAAATTTTTGCAAAATTTTCTGGGAACTAAACGTGGCCTAAAAGGGACTTTCTGAGCTGCCGCGCTGTGATTCTTCATCCAATCACCAGCTATAGGCTTTACTGTACGTACATGCATCTATCTATTAATTAGGAGCTTATTTAATTTGACCAGATCACTGCTAGCTACATACTGTGTAAGCAAAGTCTTCCCCAGCTACAGTACTCAGAAAATGAATGTGGGAGCGAGACCCTTCTTCATGAAGAGAATGCCTAGTCTTCCTCCAGCCATGAATATAATGTGAACTGGCACTACGATACTGGTGCTCGACAAATGATTTCGTTTTTGGACCTGCTGTGTTGAAATGCTATAGCTTCTTTTTTGTTGTGTTTAAAATGCTATAAAGCCTAAGTGCAAGAACTCATATCAAGTTGAGAACTTGAACACGGTGGATAGTTTTCAGAGGAACGCTAATAAGCTACGCTCAGTTACGTGAAAAAGACAGGAATGTGACTGCCATAGACAAAGTAGGATCTCAATAGTGAGAAGGAATAATGTGAAGATTGCACCATTCTTGAATGATCAATGGATGGCGTCCGATCCAACAGCCAAAAAATCACACGCCTAGGCCTGGTTTAGATGCACCCAAAAGTTAGAATTTTTTCACTCTCTCTCCATCACATCAATTTTTAGCCGCTTGCATGGAGTATTAAATGTAGATAAAAAAATAATTAATTACACAGTTTAGTTGGAAATCACGAGATGAATCTTTTGAGCCTAGTTGGTCCACGATTGGACAATATTTGCCAAATAAGACAAAAGTGGTACTATTCATCAGGTTAGAAAAATTTTCAATCTAAACGAGGCCCTAGTCCACAACTCCTTTATAAACCTATCAACTACTAGTACTCCCTCCATCTATAAAAGAATACAACTATAGGGGTCACACCGGTCAAACTAGCTTAAGTTTGACCAAGTTCATAGTAAATAATATTAGTATTTATATCTCTAAATAAATTTATTATGAAAATATATTCTGTAACTAATCTAATGATACTTTTTTTGTCTCATGATGTAAGGTCCAAATAGGCTAGAGGGGGGGTGAATAGCCTAATTAAAACTTCTACAAGAATTACTTAACCACACGTTAGTACGAAAGGTGGCGAAGCAAATGCACTAGCTCAAACTAATTAAGCAAGCCACCTACACAAGTCTATAACAAAGCTATTCACTAAACACAACAACAACTACAAGCTAGAAACAAGAAGTAATACAAGAGAAGAGCTTTGAGTGATTATACCGCCGTGTAGAGATGAGAAGTACCAATCAATCAATCACACACGAGAAGTCCTCGGGAAGAGAATGACACAAGAATTTATCCCGAGGTTCACTTGCTTCCCGGCAAGCTACTCCCCGTTGTGGCGATACACCCACTTGTCGGTTCACGAGCTAATCGACTATCAAGAGTCGAGCCCTCGGCGGGCGCCGCACAACCGCACACAAGATGGGGATCCTCCAAGCCACGAGCTCAACTAGAGTATCCAATTTGTGAACTCCCGCGGGAAAGGATCAAGAACCCCTTACAACACTTGGTGAGGGCTCCAACAATCTCCAATTGCGAGCTCAATCACCTCCGCTGCTCCAAGCCGTCTACCGTGTCGGGAAACACGGAAGAGTAACAATAAATCCGCAACAACTCGAAGATCAAGTGCCTCTAGAATGCAACTCTCAAGCAATGCACTTGAATCTCACTCAATCTCACTCAAGATGTGTAACTAATCAAAGAGATGAGTGGAGGGGTTGTTCTCTAGCTCAAAGTATGTCTCTAGGTCTCAAAATGTGCAAGAGTTACCCTCAAACCCCGGCCAACGTCTATTTATAACGAAGGGGTACGCAGCTAGCCGTTACGGACGATGCAGTTCAAAAAGGGATGACCGGACGCACCGGTCAGGGTGACTGGACGCGTCCGGTCACTACAGGACAAGCATGAACAGTGCACGTCAGAAGTTACCGTTGCTATGACCGGACGCGCTCTAGTGTATGACCGGACGCGCCCTAGCGTATGACCGGACGTGCCCTAGCGTATGACCGGACGCGCCTCACCTGGTGTCCGGTCAGAGTCCAGTAAGCTCCCATCACGACCGGACACGTCCGATCGCACATGACCAGACGCGCCGCGCGTCCGATCACCACTACGCTGCTCTCTGCCCCTCTGGACGCCTGACCGGACGCGCCGGTTCCGTAAAGGACCGGACGCGTCGGTCGCTCACTCTACTTTTGCGCACAGGTGAACTGACCGGACGCGCTGGTCAAGCCAGACCAGTGTCCGGTCATTAACCCTAGGCGCGCTGACCGGATTGAACTGACCGGACGCGTCCGGTCATACCGTGACCGCGTCCGGTCACCAAAGTGACACAAATGAGTAGTACTCACAAAAGGATGCTAGCCTTGATCTAGTTTGAACACCACTTTGAATTCCACCAATGATTTGATCCAATGGATGATCTTTGCAATACTAGTAGGTTGGAGTATTGGGAGTTGATTGCTTCCACTTGCTTGACCTTGATCTTGCAATTCATCATGAGAACCACTAGAGCTTGCTTGATTTGTATCAATTTGCACACTTTGGTTGATCGCATGAATATCATCATCATCAACTTGCATCGGCCATATATCACCAATGTTCATGTTCTTCATTGCCTTTGACAATTGATCTCCTCTCACATCATCAAGGTTTTGGGCTTCATTTTAAGACCCTTGGGTTTCATCAAACTCAACATCATGAACTTCTTCCAAGGTGCCATTTGTGAGATTTCAAACTCTATATGCCTTGCTTGTGGTAGAATAACCAAGTAAGAACCCTTCATCACATTTCTTTTCAAACTTGCTCAATCTAGTGCCTTTCTTGAGAATATAGCATTTACAACCAAACACTCTAAAGTATGCAATGTTGGGCTTTCTTCAATTCAATAGCTCATATGGTGTCTTCCCAAGCTTCCCATGGCAATAGAGACGGTTGCTACAATAGCAAGCCGTGTTGATGGCTTCACTCCAAAATGAATGACTCACACTGTATTCACTAAGCATTGATCTAGCCATGTCAATCAAGGTTCTATTTTTCCTTTCAACTACACCATTGGATTGAGGAGTGTAGGTTGGAGAGAATTAATGTCCAATACCAAGATCATCACACAAATCTTCAATTCTTGTGTTCTTGAACTCACTACCATTATCACTTCTAATCTTCTTGATGGTAGTCTCAAACTCATTTTGCACCCTCTTGATAAAAGACTTGAATAGATCATAAACATCACTCTTGTCATAGAGAAAGAACACCCAAGTGTATCTAGTGTAGTCATCCACAATCACAAAACCATACTTATTGCCACCAATGCTAGTGTATGTTGTTGGCCCAAACAAGTCCATGTGCAATAACTCAAATGTCTTTGATGTGCTCATTTCACTTTTACTAGGATGTGTATTTCCAACTTGTTTACCGGCTTGACAAGCACTACAAGGTTTATCCTTCTCAAAGGTGACATCTTTTAAGCCTCTAACTAAGTCATGCTTCAAAAGTTTGTTCAATTGTTTCATTCCAACATGACCAAGCCTTCTATGCCACAACCATCCCATACTAGATTTACTAAGCAAGCATGATGTCAATTGTGTCTCACTATCATTGAAGTCAACCAAGTATAAGCTATCATGTCTAAAATCTTTGAATATCAAGTTTGATCCATCAACACTTATGACTTCAACATCATCACTACCAAATATGCACTTGAAGCCAAGATCACAAAGTTATGCCACCGATAAAAGATTGAAATCCAAGCTCTCAACTAGCAACACATTAGATATGCTCATGTCATTTGAGATAGCAATTTTACCAAGCCCCTTGACCTTGCCTTTCTTGTTGTTGCCGAAAGTGATAGCATCAAAACCACCATTTTGACTTGTATCAATTGATTTGAACATACAAGAATCCCCGGTCATATGTTGAGTGCACCCACTATCAAGCACCCAATGCCTTCCTCCGGCTTTGTAATTGACCTACAAGATAAGATCAATTCTTTTTAGGTACCCAAACTTGTTTGGGTCCTCCAAGGTTAGTGACCAAGCCCTTTGGTACCCAAATGACTTTCTTCTTTGAGCCCATCCATGGTGCACCAATGAACTTAGCATGAACACCATTTGTACCCTTGGTAAGCATATAGAAAGAATCAAACTTAATTGAGGATACATTTGCATTAGATTTCTTGTTCATGCAATGTTGCTCTACGTGACCAACTTGCTTGCAACTTTTGCAAAAGCTACCATTGTTCTTCACAAAACGAGTCTTGTGAGGAGCAAAAGCGGCCTTACCTTTCTTGGGGTTATAGCACAATCCCTCTTTGTAGAGAGATGCCCTTTGGCTATCCAAGCACATAAGCAAGCGGTCCTCACCACCATAAGCCTTAGCTAATGTGTGATTGAGCTCTTTTACCTCATTCTTGAGATTTTCATTCTCAACTATAAGTGTAGAGTCACAAGTGAAATCATCACTACTAGATGAGGATGATGTCGATGAGCTATATGAAGGGTTAGTGGGAGTAACAACAATAGGCTTATGAAAGAATTCATTGATTATATCACATGATATGCCTATGTTACAAGTTTTAGCTTTCTCAACATTAGTTGGCATGTTTTCACACTTTTTAACTAGAGAGGAATGAGCTTCTTCAAGCTTGGTGTGAGACTTTTGAAGCTTCTTATGGTCTACCTTTAAACTCTCATAAGATGCCTTAAGCTCATCAAGTTCTTGCATAAGGTTTTTCTTTTCCTTAAGCAAGCCCTTGCACTCCTTTCTAGATTCTTTAAAATGTTGAGTGCAATCTTCTAGCATAGTGATTAGTTCATCTTTAGTGAATTCTTCTTCATCACTATCACTATCACTAGCATTATCATGATCACTCTCATCGTCGGATGATACCTTAGCGGCCTTAGCCATGAAGCACGATGGAGTGTCGAAGAGGGAGACCTTCTCTTGGATGGCAATGCTAGCATGTCCCTTCTTCTTGCTCTTGTTGTCATCCTCATCATCACTTGAGGAATCATCACTATCCCATGTAGCAACATGAGAATCATTCTTCTTCTTATAAGAGCTCTCCTTCTTCTCTAGCTTCTTCTTTTGCTTCTTCCTCTCCTTCTTGATAGCATCTTCATCATCACTATCATAAGGACACTTTGCAATGAGATGGTCCTTGCTATGGCATCTAAAACATCTCATAGTATGCTCATTCTTCTTGGATGAGTTCTTCCTCCTCCTTGCATGATAGCCCTTCTTCTTCATGAATTTGCCAAATTGCTTGACAAAAAGAGCCATCTTCTCATCAATGTCATCACTATCACAAGAGCTTAAGTCTTCATCACTTGATGATTCAATCTTGGATTTGCCCTTGGATGTGGTGGCTTTGAATGCCACACTCTTCTTCTTTTCATCATCTTTCTTCTTATTTTCCTTCTTCTTCTTCTTGATCAACTCATCATTCTCATCATCTTCTCTATATGAATCATCGGTCATTACTTCTTGGAATATTTGTTGAGGAGTTGAATCCTTCAATGTAGTCCTCACTAGCACTGTGATCAATGTATCAAATCTCTTGGGTAGACTTCTCAAGAACTTCATAGAGAATTGATTATCCTTGACCTCCTCACCAAGTGCCTTGAGCTCATTCACAATGACTTGCAACCGATAAAACATCTCCGGTACACTCTCATCATCTGGCATCTTGAAGCTTGAAAATTTTTCTTGCAAGATATATGCTTTAGCGGTCTTTGTGCCTTCGGTGCCCTCAAATGTTTCTTCTAGCTTGGCCCAAGCATCATGAGCAATCTCTATGTTGTTTACTTGCTCAAATGTCTTGTCATCTAATACCTCATGAAGAGCACTAATGGCAATGTCATTGCATTGGAGCTTCTTCTCTTCCACCGGTGTAGGTGCTTCCAGATTAGCAACCTCAAATTTTGTTTCAGTGACCTTCCACACTTCTCTATTGATTGACTTTAGGTGTACGGTCATCTTAACCTTCCAATATGCATAATTTATGCCATCAAAGTGAGGTGCCTTTTTGGTGTTGTTGATGTGCAAGCTTAATTGAGCCATTTATTTTTCACCGTAGGTTGTTAAGCCTCAAATAAACGGTGTCTCAGCTCTGATACCACTTGTAAGGTCCAAATAGGCTAGAGAGGGGTGAATAGCCTAATTAAAACTTCTACAAGAATTACTTAACCACACGTTAGTACGAAAGGTGGCGAAGCAAATGCACTAGCTCAAACTAATTAAGCAAGCCACCTACACAAGTCTATAACAAAGTTATTCACTAAACACAACAACAACTACAAGCTAGAAACAAGAAGTAATACAAGAGAAGAGCTTTGAATGATTATACCGCCGTGTAGAGATGAGAAGTACCAATCAATCAATCACACACGAGAAGTCCTCGGGAAGAGAATGACACAAGAATTTATCCCGAGGTTCACTTGCTTCCCGGCAAGCTACTCCCCGTTGTGGCGATACACCCACTTGTCGGTTCACGAGCTAATCGACTATCAAGAGTCGAGCCCTCAGTGGGCGCCGCACAACCGCACACAAGATGGGGATCCTCCAAGCCACGAGCTCCACTAGAGTATCCAATTTGCGAACTCCCGCGGGAAAGGATCAAGAACCCCTTACAACACTTGGTGAGGGCTCCAACAATCTCCAATTGCGAGCTCAATCACCTCCGCTGCTCCAAGCCGTCTACCGTGTCAGGAAACACGGAAGAGTAACAATAAATCTGCAGCAACTCGAAGATCAAGTGCCTCTAGAATGCAACTCTCAAGAAATGCACTTGAATCTCACTCAATCTCACTCAAGATGTGTAACTGATCAAAGAGATGAGTGGAGGGGTTGTTCTCTAGCTCAAAGTATGTCTCTAGGTCTCAAAATGTGCAAGAGTTACCCTCAAACCCCGGCCAACGTCTATTTATAATGAAGGGGTAAGCAGCTAGCCGTTACGGACGATACAGTTCAAAAAGGGATGACCGGACGCACCGGTCAGGGTGACTAGACGCGTCTGGTCACTACTGGACAAGCATGAACAGTGCGCGTCAGAAGTTACCGTTGCTATGACCGGACGCGCCCTAGCGTATGCCCGGACGCGCCCTAGCGTATGACCGGACGCGCCTCACCTGGCGTCCGGTCAGAGTCCAGTAAGCTCCCATCACGACCGGACGCGTCCGATCGCATGTGACCGGACGCGCCGCGCGTCCGATCACCACTTCGCTCCTCTCTGCCCCTCTGGACGCCTGACCGGACGCGTCGGTTCCGTGAAGGACCGGACGCGCCGGTCGCTCACTCTACTTTTGCGCACAGGTGAACTGACCGGACGCACTGGTCAAGCCAGACCAGCGTCCGGTCATTAACCCTAGGCGCGCTGACTGGATTGAACTGACCGGACGCGTCCGGTCATACCGTGACCGCGTCCGGTGCAACGTCCGGTCACCAAAGTGAGCGCCGTTCGCCTCCGTTTCTTTTCCGACTTCCGACGCACTAGAAAATAGGCATTTCACTTCACCAAAAAACGCCGAATCCCGCCTCGCAAACTCGACGGGAGGGAGAGAGGAACCCAAACCCCTCTCTACCGCTTAAACTTCACCGCCTTCGCAAATGTGCTAACACCACGAAGTGCACACCACCATGTGCATGTGTGTTAGCATTTCACAATCATTTTCCAAGGCGTTATGTTAGCTCTCAACTAGATCCTAATGCATATGCTCAAGACATTGATCTAGTGGCACTTGATTTCCGAGCTAACCGTGATTGTCCCTCTTGATAGTCGGCTATGTATCCTAAACCCAGTCAATCACTTCTCTACTCATCTTAGACCGGCAAAAGGAAAACCCTATGGTTATACCTTTACCTTGCGCTCTTAGATCCTTCTCTTCCACTTGATCATCATGTCCATCATATTATGTGCATCTCCACCATGATCATCATTTCATGTCCATGCACCATCTTCTTTGTGATCTTGTGGCCACCACTCCTTGCCACATACACCTTCATCACATGTGTTGCTTATGCCTAACTCAAAACACTTAACACATGACATTAGCAACTTGGTGTCATTAATTACCAAAATCAAACTTGGGCTTTTAATCTCCCCCTTTTTGGTAATTGATGACAACCATCACAAAGATATGAAATGAAATCAATTTTCAATTTCGATAGTATTAGCTCCCCCTACATATGTGCTTTCATGAGTTTGGTTCAATTGTGCACATATGTATGGATTTGAATTTTGGGAGAGTTACTACTATCAAATTGATGCTAAGGTATATAGAATGGACCTTTGAAGCGTGATACCAATCAGAATTGCCTTTATATACCATCCTTAGCATCGATGTAGCTAGACACCACTTGTAATACATCACTTGTAAAGATCACAAACACTAAAATACCCCTGTGAGATCAACATTATAATCAAAAGGTGTCTAGACACCACTTGTAAAGCTACTCTCAACAAATCATCATTCAAGTTCTATTTCTAGCAAACATCATTCAATCATGAATATCGAAATTAAATTTGCAATGCAACACATCATCATGTTAGTACACATACAAATGCAACAAATAATTCATGAGCTTGCTCCCCCTATTTGTGTGCTCAAATTTAATTGATCTCTTTCTCCCCCTTTGTAACTTAACTTTTTATCTTTGTGACTTTTCTCTCCCCCTCATTATATCTTTTTTTGCAATATCTTTGTGACTTTTCTCTCCCCCTTTGTCAACAATCACCAAAAAGGTGCCAATTTTAGTGAGAGATAAGTCAATCAATATGAGGGAGTCCAAATTATGGTTCAATCTAGATCACTTGCCTAGAATATGTAATTCGGTTTGATCCAAGCACAAGCTTCTTCACATCTCATAAAGTATAAGGGTTATCTTGAGCATGTTGAATTACACATCATGAGCTTATTTTCTAGATTCAACACTAGGTTTGCAAGCCCACAAATATGTCATATGCTACCACTAGATCAATCAAACATAGAAGCAATAGTGGTATATATACATCAAAATCATTTGATTTTTATGAATGAGCCTATTTGTTATGCAAATATGTCTATATGTTTTAACCATGTCCTTAGCAAAGTATGAATGATATGTCAAACAACTTTACCTTGCTATGTTGGAGGAGAGGCATGTCGTATAAGAATGTGGGGTTGCACTTATTTTAAGTTGGAGAGGTCAAGTATGTTCAATTCATTCTTCAACTTGTAAAACCTTTTCTCATCGAGTGACTTTATAAAGATGTCGGCTAGTTGATCTTCGGTGCCAATGCTCTCAATGCTAATATCACCCTTTTGTTGATGGTCTCTTATGAAGTGATGCCTTATATCAATGTGCTTGGTTCTTGAATATTGAACCAGATTTTGTGCCATCTTGATATCACTTTCATTGTCACAAAACAATGGCACATTCTTGAACTTGATTCCAAAATCATTCAAGGTGGCCTTCATCCAAAGCAATTGTGCACAACAACTACCGGCACTAATGTATTCGGCCTCGGTAGTAGATAGTGCAATACTATTTTGTTTCTTTGATGACCATGAAACAAGAGACCTTCCAAGAAATTGACAAGTGCCACTTGTGCTCATTCTATCAACTTTGCATCCACCATAGTCGGAGTCCGAATATCCAATCAACTCAAAATTAGACCCCTTTGGAAACCATAATCCAACATCATGAGTGCCCTTTAGATATCTCAATATCCTCTTGGTTGCTTTCAAGTGACTTTCTCTAGATGAAGCTTGATATCTTGCACACTTGCACACACTAAACATCACATCCGGCCTAGAAGCGGTGACATATAGCAAACTTCTAATCATAGACTAGTATTGCTTTTGATCTACCATGTTTCCACTAGCATCAATACCCAATTGATCATTAGTGCCCATTGGTGTACTCATTGGCTTAGCATATTGCAATCCAAACTTCTTGATCATGTCCTTGATGTACTTGCCTTGACTTACAAAAGTGTCATTCTTCATTTGCTTGATTTGAAGTCCAAGAAAGTAACTAAGCTCTCCAATCATATACATTTCAAACTCATTAGCCATCATATTTCCAAACTCTTCACAAAAGTCTTGGTTGGTTGATCCAAAGATAATGTCATCCACATAGATTTGCAACACAAACAAGTCATTTCCAAGCTTCTTGGTGAAGAGAGTGGTGTCAACCTTTCCCATCTTGAACCCTTTAGAGAGGAGAAAGTCCCTCAACCTCTCATACCATGCTCTAGGTGCTTGCTTCAAACCATACAATGCCTTCTTTAGCTTGTAAACATGGTCGGGCTTCTTATCATCTTCAAAATCGGGAGGTTGCTCAACATAAACTTCTTCATTGATGTAGCCATTGAGAAATGCACTTTTAACATCCATTTGATAGAGCTTGATGTTGTGTGCACAAGCATATGCTAATAAGATTCTAATAGCTTCCAATCTAGCAACGGGTGCATATGTCTCTCCAAAGTCAAGACCCTCAGCTTGAGTGTATCCTTGTGCTACTAATCTTGCTTTGTTCCTCACAACCATGCCATCTTGATCTTGCTTGTTTCTAAAGACCCATTTAGTACCAATCACATTGTAGTTCTTTGGCCTCTCAACAAGTTTTCAAACTTGATTTCTAGCAAAGTTGTGTAGTTCTTCATGCATGACATTTACCCAATCAGAATCCTTCAAAGCATCTTCTAATTTCTTAGGTTCTTCAAGTGACACAAATGAGTAGTACTCACAAAAGGATGCTAGCCTTGATCTAGTTTGAACACCACTTTGAATTCCACCAACGATTTGGTCCAATGGATGATCTCTTGCAATACTAGTAGGTTGGAGTATTGGGAGTTGATTGCTTCCACTTGCTTGACCTTGATCTTGCAATTCATCATGAGAACCACTAGAGCTTGCTTGATTTGTATCAATTTGCACACTTTGGTTGATCACATGAATATCATCATCATCAACTTGCATCGGTCTTATATCACCAATGTTCATGTTCTTCATTGCCTTTGACAATTGATCTCCTCTCACATCATCAAGGTTTTGGGCTTCATTTTGAGACCCTTGGGTTTCATCAAACTCAACATCATAAACTTCTTCCAAGGTGCCATTTGTGAGATTCCAAACTCTATATGCCTTGCTTGTGGTAGAATAACCAAGTAAGAACCCTTCATCACATTTCTTTTCAAACTTGCTCAATCTAGTGCATTTCTTGAGAATATAACATTTATAACCAAACACTCTAAAGTATGCAATGTTGGGCTTTCTTCAATTCAATAGCTCATATGGTGTCTTCCCAAGCTTCCCATGGCAATAGAGACGGTTGCTAAATAGCAAGCCGTGTTGATGGCTTCACTCCAAAATGAATGACTCACATTGTATTCACTAAGCATTGATATAGCCATGTCAATCAAGGTTCTATTTTTCCTTTCAACTATACCATTGGATTAAGGAGTGTAGGTTGGAGAGAATTGATGTCCAATACCAAGATCATCACACAAATCTTCAATTCTTGTGTTCTTAAACTCACTACCATTATCACTTCTAATCTTCTTGATGGTAGTCTCAAACTCATTTTGCACCCTCTTGACAAAAGACTTGAATAGATCATAAACATCACTCTTGTCATAGAGAAAGAACACCCAAGTGTATCTAGTGTAGTCATCCACAATCACAAAACCATACTTATTGCCACCAATGCTAGTGTATGTTGTTGGCCCAAACAAGTCCATGTGCAATAACTCAAATGCCTTTGATGTGCTCATTTCACTTTTACTAGGATGCATATTTCCAACTTGTTTGCCGGCTTGACAAGCACTATAAGGTTTATCCTTCTTAAAGGTGACATCTTTCAAGCCTCTAACTAAGTCATGCTTCAAAAGTTTGTTCAATTGTTTTATTCCAACATGACCAAGCCTTTTATGCCACAACCATCCCATACTAGATTTACTAAGCAAGCATGATGTCAATTGTGTCTCACTATCATTGAAGTCAACCAAGTATAAGCTACCATGTCTAAATCCTTTCAATATCAAGTTTGATCCATCAACACTTATGACTTCAACATCATCACTACCAAATATGCACTTGAAGCCAAGATCACAAAGTTATGCCACCGATAAAAGATTGAAATCCAAGCTCTCAACTAGCAACACATTAGATATGCTCATGTCATTTGAGATAGCAATTTTACCAAGCCCCTTGACCTTGCCTTTCTTGTTGTTGCCGAAAGTGATAGCATCAAAACCACCATTTTGACTTGTATCAATTGATTTGAACATACAAGAATCCCTGGTCATATGTTGAGTGCACCCACTATCAAGCACCCAATGCCTTCCTCCGGCTTTGTAATTGACCTACAAGATAATATCAATTCTTTTTAGGTACCCAAACTTGTTTGGGTCCTCCAAGGTTAGTGACCAAGCCCTTTGGTACCCAAATGGCTTTCTTCTTTGAGTCCATCCATGGTGCACCAATGAACTTAGCATGAACACCATTTGTACCCTTGGTAAGCATATAGAAAGAATCAAACTTAATTGAGGATACATTTGCATTAGATTTCTTGTTCATGCAATGTTGCTCTACGTGACCAACTTGCTTGCAACTTTTACAAAAGCTACCATTGTTCTTCACAAAACGAGTCTTATGAGGAGCAAAAGCGGCCTTACTTTTCTTGGGGTTATAGCCCAATCCCTCTTTGTAGAGAGATGCCCTTTGGCTATCAAGCACATAAGCAAACGGTCCTCACCACCATAAGCCTTAGCTAATGTGTGATTGAGCTCTTTTACCTCCTTCTTGAGATTTTCATTCTCAACTATAAGTGTGGAGTCACAAGTGAAATCATCACTACTAGATGAGGATGATGTCGATGAGCTATATGAACGGTTAGTGGGAGTAACAACAATAGGCTTATGAAAGAATTCATTGATTATATCACATGATATGCCTATGTTACAAGTTTTAGCTTTCTCAACATTAGTTGGCATGTTTTCACATTTTTCAACTAGAGAGGAATGAGCTTCTTCAAGCTTGGTGTGAGACTTTTGAAGCTTCTTATGGTCTACCTTTAGACTCTCATAAGATGCCTTAAGCTCATCAAGTTCTTGCATAAGGTTTTTCTTTTCCTTAAGCAAGCCCTTGCACTCCTTTCTAGATTCTTTAAAATGTTGAGTGCAATCTTCTAGCATAGTGATTAGTTCATCTTTAGTGAATTCTTCTTCATCACTATCACTATCACTAGCATTATCATGATCACTCTCATCGTCGGATGATACCTTAGCGGCCTTAGCCATGAAGCACGATAGAGTGTCGAAGAGGGAGACCTTCTCTTGGATGGCAATGCTAGCATGTCCCTTCTTCTTGCTCTTGTTGTCATCCTCATCATCACTTGAGGAATCATCACTATCCCATGTAGCAACATGAGAATTATTCTTCTTCTTATAAGAGCTCTCCTTCTTCTCTAGCTTCTTCTTTTGCTTCTTCCTCTCCTTCTTGATAGCATCTTCATCATCACTATCATAAGGACACTTTGCAATGAGATAGTCCTTGCTATGGCATCTAAAACATCTCATAGTATGCTCATTCTTCTTGGATGAGTTCTTCCTCCTCCTTGCATGATGGCCCTTCTTCTTCATGAATTTGCCAAATTGCTTGACAAAAAGAGCCATCTTCTCATCAATGTCATCACTATCACAAGAGCTTGAGTCTTCATCACTTGATGATTCAATCTTGGATTTGCCCTTGTATGTGGTGGCTTTGAATGCCACACTCTTCTTCTTTTCATCATCTTTCTTCTCATTTTCCTTCTTCTTCTTCTTGACCAACTCATCCTTCTCACCATCTTCTCTATATGAATCATCGGTCATTACTTCTTGGAATATTTGTTGAGGAGTTGAATCCTTCAATGTAGTCCTCACTAGCACTGTGATCAATGTATCAAATCTCTTGGGTAGACTTCTCAAGAACTTCATAGAGAATTGATTATCCTTGACCTCCTCACCAAGTGCCTTGAGCTCATTGACAATGATTTGCAACCGATGAAACATCTCCGGTGCACTCTCATCATCTTGCATCTTAAAGCTTGAAAATTTTTCTTGCAAGATATATGCTTTAGCGGTCTTTGTGCCTTCGGTGCCCTCAAAGTGAGGTGCCTTTTTGGTGTTGTTGATGTGCAAGCTTAATTGAGCCATTTCTTTTTCACCGTAGGTTGTTAAGCCTCAAATAAACGGTGCCTCAGCTCCGATACCACTTGTAAGGTCCAAATAGGCTAGGGGGGTGAATAGCCTAATTAAAACGTCTACAAGAATTACTTAACCACACGTTAGTACGAAAGGTGGCGAAGCAAATGCACTAGCTCAAACTAATTAAGCAAGCCACCTACACAAGTCTATAAGAAAGCTATTCACTAAACACAACAACAACTACAAGCTAGAAACAAGAAGTAATACAAGAGAAGAGCTTTGAGTGATTATACCACCGTGTAGAGATGAGAAGTACCAATCAATCAATCACACACGAGAAGTCCTCGGGAAGAGAATGACACAAGAATTTATCTCGAGGTTCACTTGCTTCCCGGCAAGCTACTCCCCATTGTGGCGATACACCCACTTGTCGGTTCACGAGCTAATCGACTATCAAGAGTCGAGCCCTCGGTGGGCGCCGCACAACCGCACACAAGATGGGGATCCTCCAAGCCACGAGCTCCACTAGAGTATCCAATTTGCGAACTCCCGTGGGAAAGGATCAAGAACCCCTTACAACACTTGGTGAGGGCTCCAACAATCTCCAATTGCGAGCTCAATCACCTCCGCTGCTCCAAGCTGTCTACCGTGTCGGGAAACACGGAAGAGTAACAATAAATCCGCAGTAACTCGAAGATCAAGTGCCTCTAGAATGCAACTCTCAAGCAATGCACTTGAATCTCACTCAATCTCTCTCAAGATGTGTAACTAATCAAAGAGATGAGTGGAGGGGTTGTTCTCTAGCTCAAAGTATGTCTCTAGGTCTCAAAATGTGCAAGAGTTACCCTCAAACCCCGGCCAACGTCTATTTATAACGAAGGGGTACGCAGCTAGCCGTTACAGACGATGCAGTTCAAAAAGGGATGACCGGACGCACCGATCAGGGTGACTGGACGCGTCTGGTCACTATAGGACAAGCGTGAACAGTGCGCGTCAGAAGTTACCGTTGCTATGACCGGACGCGCTCTAGCGTATGACCGGACGCGCCCTAGCGTATGCCCGGACGCGCCCTAGCGTATGACCGGACGCGCCTCACCTGGCGTCCGGTCAGAGTCCAGTAAGCTCCCATCACGACCGGACGCGTCCGATCGCACGTGACCGGACGCGCCGCGCGTCCGATCACCACTTCGCTGCTCTCTGCCTCTCTGGACGCCTGACCGGACGCGCCGGTTCCGTGAAGGACCGGACGCGCCGGTCGCTCACTCTACTTTTGCGCACAGGTGAACTGACCGGACGCGCTGGTCAAGCCAGACCAGCGTCCGGTCATTAACCCTAGGCGCGCTGACCGGATTGAACTGACCGGACGTGTCCGGTCATACCGTGACCGCATCCGGTGCAGCGTCCGGTCACCAAAGTGAGCGCCGTTCGCCTCCGTTTCTTTTCCGACTTCCGGCGCACTAGAAAATAGGCATTTCACTTCTCCAAAAAACGCCGAATCCCGCCTCGCAAGCTCGACGGGAGGGAGAGAGGAACCCAAACCCCTCTCTACCGCTTAAACTTCACCGCCTTCGCAAATGTGCTAACACCACGAAGTGTACACCACCATGTGCATGTGTGTTAGCATTTCACAATCATTTTCCAAGGCGTTATGTTAGCTCTCAACTAGATCCTAATGCATATGCTTAAGACATTGATCTAGTGGCACTTGATTTCTGAGCTAACCGTGATTGCCCATCTTGATAGTCGGCTATGTATCCTAATCCCGGTCAATCACTTCTCTACTCATCTTAGACCGGCAAAAGAAAAATCCTATGGTTATACCTTTGTCTTGCGCTCTTAGATCCTTCTCTTCCACTTGATCATCATGTCCATCATATTATGTGTATCTCCACCATGATCATCATTTCATGTCCATGCACCATCTTCTTTTGTGATCTTGTGGCCACCACTCCTTGCCACATACACCTTCATCACATGTGTTGCTTATGCCTATCTCAAAACACTTAACACATGGCATTAGCAACTTGGTGTCATTAATTACCAAAACCAAACTTCGGCTTTCACATGAGTGTTAGCAATTTTTCATATAATTTTAGTCAAAGTTTAAACTGTTTGATTCCTCGAAATATGATAATTGTATTCTTTTGTGGACGACGGTAGTAGTTGAGTATAAATTGGCTAGAAACAAGTACCAAGTCATATATATCATATTATTGAGCATTCAGTTTGCTATATACTGTATGTCGACATCATGCACAGCGCATGATGCATGCATATGACCTAGCTAGGTAACCAACCATCTTTCAAACCAGTGCATGATGTTGGATGCATGCATATGATCCATAGCTTTCAAACCAGTATATGTGATGAAGGGCTATAGCTTTGCTTAGCTAGGCCTGGTTTAGTTGCAAATTTTTTTGCAAAATGGCACTGTAGCAAATTTCGTTGTTATTTGGCAATTAGTGTCCAATCATGGTCTAATTAGGCTAAAAAGATTTGTCTCGTCCATTTCGTCTAAATTGTGTAATTAGTTTTATTTTTTTATCTATATTTAATGCTTCATGTATGCGTCTAAAGATTCGATGTGACTGGGAATGTTAAAAAATTTTGCAAATTTTTTTGCAACTAAACGGGCCCTAGTTAGCCTGCCGCGCGAACAAACACATTTAACGAAAGCGACCAAGCAGGAGCTAGCGCCCAAAACGACTGGGATATCCGTACGTTCTGTCTGCAGGCTTTACATGTTGATTAGTTGATATACGGAGTACTCCGTACGTTGTACGTACAACGAGGCCAATCAAATCTCTGAGAGGTCCCGTGTCGTGAATTGATGGGTAATCTCAAACTTAATCTTAGGGCTCAACTTAAACTAAAACTAGAAAAAACTATAAACTGTTCTAGCAAGATGTAAATTTAAGGTTTTTTAAAGTATGCTCTAATTTTACATACAACCTAAAATAGTTTTGAAACATAAAACCAATCCTATGAACTAGCTGGGTGGCTGGCTAGAAGGCCACTGCGCCATCATCGTAAGGTCAAGAAGACCTCAAGTCCACCAATATACAAGGACACTACAGTCTAATCTTGCTCCGCACAAGACATAGATTCGATCGGTTTCAAATTAAACAACCAAGTCTCCAATGGAAGGAGGAGGATGTAACTTCGATCAAATTTATAGTAGGATGTAACTTGCTTTTTTTTTTTCCTGCGTACTTGCGGTTTTTTGCGTAGCATAAGTAAACCCTGTCCGCCGAGCGGAAAATGTGCAGTATTTGGAATAAGGCCTGGCCCATAATCACAAAGACGGCCCATTAGCAGAACTGGCCTCCACTCCCCTCCACACTCCGCCGCAAGCATCCAACTGAGCCCGCAACCTGCAGCATCGCCGACCGGATGCATCTCGCCGCCGACCTCCCCCCGCACTGGGGCCGAGGCGGCCCCGGCGCGGGGCCCATCGCGCTCGCTTCCGCCCTGCTCCGACGCGAGAACCACCGCCGCCGCGCGCTCGCCTGCGGGGCCGTCCTCGCCTCCGCGCTGCTCCTCGTGGCCACGCCGCGGTTCCGCCACACCCCTGCGCTCCACCTATTCGCCGACATGCGCAATCTTCTCGGCGTGCCCAACACGCTCAATGTGCTCACTGCCTACCCGCTTCTACTCGCCGGGGTCCCGGGCCTCGTCCTCTGTATCTGCGGCAGCGGGTGGTTCGGCGTCAGGTGCCCCCCTGTTGTTTGATGAAATGTCTTACTAAACAAGTTCGTCTTGTGTCCTGGTTTAATAATTTTGCTTACACGTGATCGATGATCCTTAAATTGAAGAATCGTTTGGATAGCCAATGTTTTTGGCATAGTAGTTGTAAAAGGTCGAATCTGTTCGGTTATACTTGAAAGCTTCGGAACTCAGAAGAGGCAATGCGTGATTAGTTTATTACTACCGTGCCCCAATGAGGCTCCGCTAATTCAGTGGATTTTTTAGTTAAATGAGAATTGCCAATGAATCATATTGAGATCCTTTTCTGTTAGGCTTGAATAGCTCAGCTATGTCTTCCAGGCTTCTAGCATCTGCTTGCTTTGCTTCAGAATATGCAATCCAATCTTGCCACAGTATACAATGGTCTGGATAATGGGATTTGAATCATGGGTATTCAATTAAAAGTAGGCTGGCATGCTTCAATGGAAGCCAAAAAATGAAATGTGTGTCTGATCTTACTGCTTGTTCAGATATGCCACTTCATGTGAAACTAATCTGGTTTTCTGTGAGGTGTGCTGCTTCAATAATTTTCCAATCACGATGATAACATGTAACTTTGTGGAATCATGTAGCTTGAGGTGGGAGGCCTTGGGATGGTTCCTCTTTTATGCTGGGAATGTAGCAGCAGCATTTGGCTCGGCTTACTATCACCTCAAGCCAGATGATGACCGCTTAATATGGGACAGGTTGCCGGTACCTGAATACTACTTTCTTGCTGTCATCTTTTCCTCTATTGTTTACTCATTCCTTTTTTTTTCATGGTTTGGAGTGCATTTGGTTTTTGAGCGATTAGTGTTCAAAAAATGTATTTTATAATCCAAATCTTTGACCATACTAAAACAGTGCACACCTGGGTTTTCAGGGTTTTAAGTTGAGATTGCCAATTGCTAATAAATGATCTGAACTGAATAATTCATTTGCAAATAGACAATGAGATGGATGAATACCGAATAATTTGTTCTGGTTATGGATACTTACTGGATGCTCCTGCGATGCAGATGATGATATCATCCTCCTCTCTTTTGTCAGTATTAGTAATTGAAAGAGTTGATGAGAGGGTTGGGGTATCTTGTTTGATCTCACTCCTATCTTTTATATTATTGAGCAGTGCATGTGAAAGGTATAAATATGTCTCACACTCCTTCAGCTTGTTCCTCTTATGGTTTATCTCAAAATGAATACTGGAAATGAGTCCTCATCATATGTTCTTCTGGCTGATTAGGGTTCTCGATGATATGCGTTTATGGGTGATTCTGAATTTTGTTCCTTGCATCGCCATTCCTGCAATGCTATTCTTGTTTCCTCCCAAGTATACACATTCAAGGTTTTGGTTCCTTGCTACAGGTAGCTGTAACCGACCCACTGCAATCAAAATATGTTAGCCCTTAGCAAAAACTTTTATTTGATTCACATCTGGGTGCAGGCTTTTACCTTCTAGCAAGATTTGAAGGCCTTGCTGACAGGAAAGTTTACAGTGTGAACCGGTACTTCATTAGCGGCCATTCCCTGGAACACCTTTGCTTTGCCCTGGTGACCTTTATACTAACTGTGATGCTGTCCTTCAGAAACATTAAGATTGCCAGGTAACCACATGATTAAATGTTATGGTACTTGAACTCTTTGAATAAATGTTGTGAACACATGATTGTCCAGGTGGGGTGGATGTCACCCAGGCAACCATGGTTCGGTTGTCACCTTCTTTCTATTGAAAATGCTAGGATGGACGTCTCTCCACCTAGTCCCCTAGTCTGAGTTTTTGTTATGAAAACATGACTATTGTGCTCCGTTTACACTATGATTACTTGAGATAGCATATTCGAGATGGGTCCATATTTGTGCGAGCAGCTTCATGTGCTTTTACACTTTCACGTTTAAAACTTTCATTACATACCATTTCCCTGAAGTGCAAGCAGTATCTTTATTTATTTTTTAATGATTATCCTGCATCTTCTCCACAGGGACTCCTGACCTGTTGCTGATTGTAACATGGGTGCAGAAATTTCTGTGAAAAAATTGCAAGTTTGGAAGACAGACTCCGGGAGGACAAAGAGATCTGGCTAGATGCCTAGTAGATAATCTACCTTAACATTGTTCCTGTTGCCGGGGTTGATTCACCCTTTTCAGACTGATGGTGGCATAGGTCATATAGAGGGCGCAATTTATTGGTCTGTCCAATTCATACTGTGAAAAATTATTTGTGCCCGTAGTGTTGTAGACATGGAAAAACTGGACGGCGAGATTGCACTGTATACATACATCCAACTGTGAAATGACTTGTTCTGTTATTGTGCCATGCATGCTCTTGTGATAATTAGCTGTGGTCTGAGACTCAAATCGGTGCTCTTGCTGTGTTCTTTCTGGTCTACGGTATATCTGTAGTTTTATGATAATCGATTATTTGTCCACTTCCATGTGAAGTTTTACAAATATGGTGTGGATATAAGATTTCAATTTAGCAAAACGATGATGGGATTAGGTCATTGAGGGCCTCTTTGGAACACGGAAAAAAAATTCCTATGAAATTGAACTATTCCTGAAGGATAATTTAGCAGACCTCATGGTACGCTGATCGATCTCTATGCGCCTCCTTCGCGCGTCCTCCACTGCTCTCCGCCGCAGCCACCGCCTGATTTCCGCCTTCGCCGTCGACCAGCTAATCCGTTGCCACCCGCCGATTGACAGCGCCGTCCCATGGAACAAGCTCCTCCGCGACCACCTCGACGGCTCCCGCCCGGGTCTCGCGCTCGCGCTCTACCGCCTCATGCGCGCGCTCTGCCCCGCGCTGCCCAACTCCTACACGCTGCCGCTCGCCCTCCGCGCCGCGCCTTCCTGGCGCCTCGCCTCCGCCGTGCACGCCCACGCGCTCCACCTCGGCCTCCACGCCCACCCTGATGTCGCCGGCCAGGTCCTCGCCGCCTACGCCCGGCTCGGCCGCGCGGCCGAGGCCCGCCGCGTGTTCGACGCATTGCCAGTGAGGAGGATCACCCTCTCCTGGAACACGCTCATCTCCGCGTGCTCCGTCGGGTGCGATCCTGACGCGGCGTGGGCCGCGTTCGCGCGCATGGTGGCGGCCGGGGCGAGCCCGGACGACGTGACGTGGACCACGCTGCTCTCGGCGCACGCGAGATGCGGGAGGCACCCGGAGGCTCTTCGGCTGTTCGGGGACATGCACCGCAGTGGGTGCGAGGGCAATGCCGAGGCCGTCGCTGTGGCGCTCTCGGCGTGCCCGTACGCCAGCGGCCCTGCGCTGGCGAAAGGGAGGTCGATACATGCCTATGGCTTTGTGAAGGGCGTCGTCCATGGCTACCTGTTCGTCACCAACTCACTGGTGTGCATGTACGGCAAGCTTGGAGAGATGGAGGAGGCCGAGAAGTTTTTCTGGGATGCCGGGGCGAAGAAAAATGCTGTGACATGGAATGCTCTCATCACTAGTTACGCAGCTGCTGGGCTGTGCGGTGAGGCACTCGGTGTGCTTGCCCAGATGGAACAATGTGGCGGCATGGTCACACCCAATATTGTGAGCTGGAGCGCTGTCATTAGCGGGTTCGCGTCATCAGGGGACATGGAGCAAGCACTGCAGCTGTTCCGGCAAATGCAGCAACAGTGGCTTTTGCCGAACGTGGTGACATTAGCGACGGTCCTTTCAGCTTGCACAGAATTGCTGGCATTGCGGTTGGGTCAAGAGGTCCATGGTCACACGATCAAAGCAGCCCTAGACAGGCACTCGCTGGTCCAGAACGGTCTTGTCAACATGTACGGAAAGTGTGGGAGGGTGGCTGCTGCGCGCAAGGTGTTTGATCGGATGAAGAGCAGGGACTTGATTTCATGGAACTCGATGATTGGGAGCTATGGCACGCATGGTTTGTGTGACGAAGCCCTTGCAATGTTCCAAGACTTGATCGGGGCTACGGTTGAGCCTGACAGCGTTACGTTTGTCGCCGTGCTGTCTGCATGTAGCCACACAGGGCGCATCGCAGAGGGCCGCCGCTTGTTCAACCAGATGGTGCGGGAGCACATGATCTCCCCAACCATGGAGCACTACACATGCATGGTTGACCTCCTGGGGCGTGCTGGCCTGCTGAAGGACACGTCTGAGCTCATCGAGACGATGCCGATGAGGCCCGACCTGTGTGTGTGGGGAGCGCTGCTCAACTCTTGCGGGCTTCACGGGGATGCTGCTGTGGCCGAAGCTGCCATAGCCAAAGTTCTGCAGACTGAGACGGTGACCACCGGCAATCACACGCTGATCACAAACCTGTACGCCGCGTGCGGGATGTGGGATGATTCCAAGAGGGTGAGGATGATGACAAAGGAGGCTGGGCTGAGGAAGAATCCAGGCCAGAGCTGGATTGAAGTGAGGAACAAGGTGTTCGCCTTCACGGCCGGGAGCACGCCGCTGTCTGAAGCTGAGGAGGTTCTCAGGGTGCTTGACGATCTGTATGGGGAAATGGAAGACGAGAAGCGTGCCATGTATGATGCCATTGCAAACATTGTGTAGAACAATTGCCATATTCTGTGGCAAGATTGCTAGGTCAGGAATCTAAAAAAAAGGATTGCTAGGTCAGGCAAGGGGACACATCTCATCATACAGAAAGCGAACGGAACTGAAGAGCTTGGCTACTAAAGATGTTGTGGACCGAAGAAGAGCATCAGGGTCTTGCAGATCTCCGACGGCTCCGCCATCGCGCCGTTGCCGTAGTCCCCGCAGGCCAGACGCTTGGTGACCGGCTGGACGATGGACATGCCGAGCTCGCGCAGGATGGCGAGGTGGCGCGCCGTGAAGGGGTTGTCCCACATGAAGGTGTTCATGGCGGGCGCGACGTAGACGGGCTTGCTGTAGTCCCACGCGCGCACCACGCAGGTGAGGAGGTTGTCGCACAGCCCGCCGGCGACCTGGCAGCAGGCAGCTTTGTCAGCGGTGGCCGGTGGGGGGCGGGGCGAGTGCTGACAAGCGGCAGCTGGCGTGCGTGCGTACCTTTGCGAGGGTGTTGGCCGAGAGCGGCGCAATGACGAGGGCATCGGCCCACCGGCGCAGCTCGATGTGCAGGACCTCGTTGCCGACCCGCCTCCAGCGGGACCACTCGTCGTCGTCGGTGTAGAGCGGAACGCCGTTGGGGAAGGAGGCCCCGTCGATGAAGTGCAGGGCGGACGCGGTCGCCACCGCGCGGACGTCCGCCCACTCGGCGACGCTGCGGCAGAGGCCCTCGAACTTGATGGCGGCCACGCTGCCGGAGGCCGCCAGGAGGACGCGAGGGCGCCGTGGAGGCCCGCCTCCCGACGACGCCGGCTCCTGGTGGGCGGCCATCGCAGTAGCAACTGTGTTGGGGGAGAAATGCACAACGGAGGCAAGACTGACCACGAGATCGAGAACGCCTAAGAACTACTCCTAGAAGAGTACTCGAAGGAAGCAGGCAAATCCAATTCAATTCAAGCTGGATAGGCGGGAGCCGGGACCGGGTGGCAACGAATTAATGATGTACTCGATCATCACCGCAATTTACTCCTTGTTATTATACAGGACAAATTCAGATTAGATCCTGAATGCTGAAACCACGTATGCAGAATTCCAAACACGCACACGTCTCTCCTTCAGTTGATTGATACCGCTCTCACGTCACGGCCAAGCTGAGCCGTCATCGTCAACTGCATGTCTCGCCGGGCACCAGAAGCCCTAGTAGTGAGTAGTGATAGTGTGATATCAGGGAGGCAAGGGCGACATATATCACGACATAGCTCTTTTAATAATCTGCCCAGAATCATGCCAGGAGACTCCTAAGTGACAGGGGCCCAACATCTTATTAGACGATCGCCGGCGTTACACCAAACGTTTCGATGCAGGCATACAGCAGCTGCTCTCAAGGAGCAGGCTAGGATTTCGCGTTTAGACTACCCATGTTGAGATCTGCTATCGTCAGTGAGCCCAGGTGGGGGCATTGTGTTCTACTTGGACGAGAATGATCTCAGCTTCCCGTTGCGCTGCCAGAAGACGGTATCCTCCTTCTCCTTAGCCAGCAGCTCCTCGAATGATATCTCTTGGGCCTCCATCTCCATAGCACTGAGCTCCATGATCTGCCATGGCAAACAGTCCAGAGTCTGTCACAGCCAGGACGCCGAGGTGGTTACGACTTACAAGGAGAAGAGAAGCAACGTACCATTTTGTATGCTGCTGACTTCTGAAGACGCTCCTGAATATAGTTGTAGATGGCGGCATCTTTCTTTAGATTATCACGCTCGGTTTCCAATCTACGTACCTATGAAAACGCGTATGGGTACACAGAGGAGTAATAAACTGAAGTTAGCAGAGACAGTATGCAGCCCTACACATAAAGTTTACTTAGTTGCCTTGGCAATTTTTATCCCCTTATTAAATGACTAACCTGTTCAAAGAGGCGTTCGTATGAAGACCTATAGTTTCGATGGTTGGATAGCATTGCCTTCTTTATTTTGAAGCTTCTTTGTACATTCTCGTACCTGGTAATATCATAGGAATAAGACATTACTGGAGGTTTGCAAAACATTTGAAGTTGTGGATGTCGGAAGGTAAGTTTCATGTAAAGAGCAACGTACCTCTGCAGCAACTCGTTTCTAGCATCTATGAGACAGTTAACAAACTCATTAACCTGAAAAAACAAGGTAGAGAGCATATACCTTTTGTAAGTACACTCTATGACTCATAGAGCCCGATGAAGAAAAAAGACATATCAGTGATCGCAAACATAGTAGAATATTCATTAGGTGCACTGAAACTAGTTGTGACCCTAATAAAAACAAAATATGCAAACCTATGGTTATAGACTTATAGTGGACTTTTTTTTTATGAAGTTACTTTTTTCATCGATCTGAGATTCTGAATTTAGTCATGCAATTTTGTAATACCAGCTTTCTTCTATTCTTTTTAAGGACCTGTATTGCAGCATTACAGTCCATACTCCATACCCTTTCGTAAAGCAATCCTGGGTAAAATGTACGAGATACACAACGCTAGTTCTGACCTAAAATCGTAGGCTGACACCCATAGTTATGTGACAGGTGACAGAACACTTGGATGAATTAGCATACAGAAAGCTAAAAGAATACCAGGAGAAGCATCACCCGTTGCAATAAAGTCATTGGCTTTTACGACCTATTCCCTCTGTTCCAAATCATATGTCGTTTTGGCTTTTCTAGATCTAGACATAGCATATATCACTACTTCAGCAGTACTTTTCAGCGAACGAACAGTGCTTTCTCTCACAACAAATCAGCATAAGCAACAGCATAAGCCAAATTTCAGCGAAACAAACAGGGCCTATAGAAAAAAGCTATGTACCTAGAAAAGCTAAAACGACCTACAATTTGGGACAGAGTGAGTAGTTGGTTGTCAGGCAACATATGGAAACTTGAGCTATGCAAGGAGGTGTCATGCCCACCATCCACCATTCCAATGCCTTACAACCCATTTGGACAGGGATAATTGCTCTAGGAATTCTGGGAATTTAGTTGAGATAAAAAAAATTGAAGGATTTGAAAACCAACACAAACAGGTCCTTCACTCCCATGAATAATGAACTAGGTAATTGATGAGAAGGCATTTCTATTTTAGATATTGACCTTAAATGTACCCAAGATAGGGTCTCACCAGCACTTTCTCATTGAATTTTTTTTTAAAGAAAACTCTCTCAATGAAATCATCTTTTTAAAGGGCTTATATGATGAAAGAAGCAAAACCACAGTAACACTTAGTTTGTCAAGGCTGAGATGTTTACCTCCAGTTCAGACCCTAGAGTATGAACAAATAAAACTAGTGTCGAGGACCTGACCATTTAATCAGGTCTACAAGGTTGTAATGGCAGCCATGATCATACAACATGCACAGGGGCACCATGCACCACAAGAATTGAAATTTCAAAAGAATTTTTTCAACAATGCACTAGACTTTATACTTCCAGTTAGTTAAAAGTAAGTAATGTTTTTGGAATACGAATCATGTAATCAATGTGATTTAGTCTTGACCTACAGTATCTTTATAGGAGTATAAATTGGCCATATGAAAATCATAAACACATTTTGCCATAAAAAAACTTCAATGATATTAAAAGATATATTAAGCATATAATAAAACATATATTAAGCATATAATAGGATGATAAACACATGTTTTAGCCATTTAGCTTTCTCAACAAATAGTTGATGTAAAAGTAGGCATATCATGATCTAACAACAATGGGCGTTACTCATAACAAAACAACAAGCACAGGTATCCTCTATAGAACAAGCTGTCAGTTGACAAAGTCAGAGAACACATTTTCAAGAAAAGGAATGCAGTGTTTTGTTCCAATACTACTGAACTGTAGTGATCTTGAATGCAGTATTTTGGAACTCAACTCGCCAAGTAATATTGCAGCAGAAAGCTATGCTTACATGCTAAAGACTCAGAAAATAGGCTTTGATATTTCAATTCAAATGCTAACCACAACATATATGATCAATATAAGCACTGATCTTCAGTCATAGTGCACCACTGTCTTCTAAAGTAACATTTTACAGTCTTAATTCTGAATAGATCTTTTTTTTTGAAAAGTTTTTGAATAGATCTTGAACTAACAAGTGAACAATATGCTGCTACATTGGTAACTTCAATCCTAGATGAACTATCAAGAGTACTAGGGCTGTTAGTAGCTATACTGTATTGCTATACCTCGTATCTTAACCCAAAAAAAGGAAATAAATAAATAAATAAGCATTGCAGAACTATGTCACAGCTTAGGGGCTAAGAGTTGCCTTATTTATGCTGCAAGCTGAGGGTTCAATCTACTTCAACTTAATAAGGAGTATTAGAGTTAACTCCAACTCTTCAAAAAAAAAAGAAGCAGATATTTAAATCCTGCTCATTTGATAAGAGATGCAACTTTGAACACCATAAAACAACTGGGACAACCATTCTATTAGCTTGTTTGGATTGCACAACACAAAAAAGGCTCAAGTTGGTGAACCAAAATTTCATACTCCTTGTATTACCGGTACCCAGATGGCCAAATCACACCAGCATCTCAAATCCAACAGAACCCAAAACACTCAACAAATCTATGGATAATTGATAGCAGAAACTGCATAAAGAAGCTACCAACCAGATCTTTTGTAATCCTAGCATAGGAAAACTCAGCATAAATAGAACTGATCCGTCGTCTCAACGCACAGCTCAACATCAAGAGGGGTAAAGGCGGCCTTTCTGGAATCGATGGTTCGCCCGATTCATGATTCTGGTGGCGGCACGGAGTCATCAGTGCCATGGCGAAACCAAGGAGGAAGCGAGCGTAAGATTTTTCCATGGCTGCAGGTTGTGGTTGAAGGTCAGGGGCGTAATCCTCGATGTCGAGAATTAGTCGGCCAGGCTAAAACTAGGTCTATCCTGTAATCAATTGTAAGGTATCCGCCAAGGGGAAAGGGGAGTGAGGAGGTGCGAGGAACGCTCCCGTTTGGGGATTTTTTTTATTTTTTTATGAACGGCCAAAAACAATAAATACTGCTGATGCTGTCTAATAGCATTGCCAAAATTACACCCAGAGCTGACAAAGAAACACAATTAAAGTTTTGACACTGTGTACTAATCTCTTCTAGCTAATTTAGTAATCGACAATATAAAAGCATAACAAGGTCGACTTGCGGGTCAGTTCCTGAGTTTGCATAGAAATTTGTAATTCCCAATAGTGTGTACCTGCATGTACATGTGGAAGAATTCATTCACCTTAGTTTGGGTTACTGTTAAGCAAGGTGACAGTATGATGTCAAGCTGTATACGTGAGCACCAGTGCAACTAGGATACATGGCATTTCATGCCCATATGTTAAAAACGAAATGGCAGTTTGTCAGTGATGAGTTCACAGTAAATTTCGGGCGTCATGGCAATAGACAAATTCTATAAGCATCCTAGTAGCCCTCATCAGGCGTGCAACATTGAAGCCGAATTGGCATGGAAAATGGACATTCCAAGCGCTAACTCTATCCCTAGACTGCAATCTGAGCAAAAACCAGTCTAGAAATCAACAGCAGGTAATCTGCGCTTTGCTGACCAATCCCGCCACATTGCAGGCAGCAACACTTGTCGCCCCAGCAGCGAGGCTACGGCCTAAGTTTACCTCGCAGACACACTGAGAAACGAAGCAAAAGCATGTAGAGCCCTGGCCCTGGCACAAGCAAGTGGAAGGGTAATGCGCTGCGGGCCTGCGGCGCACCTGTTCGATGGTGAGGCACTGCGCCTCGCTGGCCCGCGCGAGGTCGTCGTACCGCGCGTTGATCCGCCGCTGCAGCGGGCCAGCCACGGAGGCGAGCGGGAACTCAGGCCGGCGGGGGAGCAGCGCCGCCTTCCCCGCCGCCTTCGCGGCGGCGTCCCGGTCCCCGTCCGCGACGTGGCCACCACCCTCCGCCGCCGCCGCCCCCTCCTCCTCCTGCTCCTGCTGCTGCCGCTTCCTCCGCGCTCTCCTCCTCCGCCGCTGGTTCTGCGGCCTCTCCTCGCCGCCGCCTTCCTCCTCCTCCGCCTCCCCCGCGGCGGCCGCCTCGAGCGGCGGCGGCGGGACTTGCTGCCGGGGCCTGCGGCGGCCGAGGACGTGAAGGCAGAGCGCTGCCACGGCGAGGACAAAGTTGAGGAGGATGAGCCCCGCGAGCGCTATCGTCTGCGGCGGTGCGGCCATTGGCGGCGGGCGCGCGTCATCCCCAGTCGGGGGCGTGCTGCGATTTCCACTTGCTCGGTTTTTTTTTTCTCTCTCTCTCCTCACTTCCCCTTTTTTTTTCGTGGGAGTGCGCGCGCCGTGTGCGCGTGAGGCGGGGGCGGGACTTGGAATTGGGATTCACTCGGCGCCGCGTTTTTTAAAAGCGTCGGGCCTCGGGCGGCACACAGCCTCTGAACGAGAACGAGAACGAGAGGTGAGGTGGTGGAGTCGTTCCCAGCGGCGGATTGCGCGGCCCGCGCACTTGCAGTTGCACGAGCACGACACGACTTGCTTCCGCCGTTGTCGTTCGTTCGGATAAGGACGAGGAGTGCTTTTGAGCCTGAGCGCTGAGCTGGTTGCTGTCCATGCCGGCCGGTTCGCCGCCGGCTGGGGGAACCAGATTGCTCTGGATTGCTTCCAACTTCTATTACTTGGGGGATTCTACCTTGCAAAGGCCCTGTTCATCTGGCTTATAATCCGTCTTATTCAGCTTGTTTTTTCAGCCGGAACAGTATTTTTCTCTCACAAAAAATCAGCCAACAGTGTTTTTCAGCCGTCTTATAATTCCAGCCGAACGGCTCCAAAACCCGGTTATGTTAATAATAAGCTTTCGATCAGAAAGTTCAGAACTGAGGGCACTGTGGCCCTGCTCCTGCATACAGACGGAGGAACCAAAACAAAAGAAACACCAGACAACGGCTTCGGCAGAGGAACACAATTCAGTCGGACGACATTCAAAACAATAGGCAGTACATAAAACTGCCGAGGCTATGCATTCCCACAGCATCTTGGCGCTCAATCACAGGAAGGGAACAGAAAAAGAAAACAAGGCGTGTGCCCAAGCATAATCATCACAGATGTTTGCAACAAATTCACATGACATGGTTAATTACCTACACAAATTTCGGTCGATTACAACACCCCAAATCGGGCCTTCGTTTTATGTGTCATTCACCAATCACCGTAGACTAAGATCTCCCACGCTCGAGCTTCTTTGCAAACATCAAGCTATCGTACTCGCAAGCCCCAGGTCAGCCCAGACATTCAGAGTCTTTATTTTCGCACGGTCTCCAGAGTCTGTGCATATCTGTGATGCTCCATTCGCAGAAACATGCTGATGAATATACGGTGGTGGTGTTCGCTAACCATTTGCTCCCAGTCTCGCTATTGCATCTGCATGCACTGTGACTCATACGTCCTCCTCTCGGTCGCTGGGGTCAACACTAAAGAGAAACCTTTGTGCAAGCGTGATACCAATATCGTTACACCTCGGAGCTGTTCACTTTGTTGCAGGTTGTGGAGGTGCGGCAGAAGCGGGGGTTGTTTTCCTGCCAAAGATAGTTCATTAGTTTGAGCCCGCTCCTCCTAAAAGACTTTGAAAATAGTACTTATCGACCAAGGATGCTTTACTGGAAACTTGAGTGCAGCTCGTCTGCAATATGTTGTGAAGAGGCACCACTTGTGAAGCCCAATTGAAACATCAGTTGCTCTAACCGTTTGAAATTTGTGAGGTAAAGATATCCAATCTAACAGAAAACAAGATCAACAATGTGACAATTATTCTCAACACAAATCGCAGCATAGAACAGAATAATACGCAATTTTAGAGTATTGCACACCAGTGTTTCTAGTGAAGATGCCCGATTGTAGACTGCAATTCCTGCACGCTTTCTGGTGCGAGTTTTACTGCTAACAATATTCCTCCCCCAACGAAGTATGTCCCTACAAAATGTGATTAATCATGTAACTCAAAGTACGTATTGAAGGCTCATTATTGAATAGGCTTGAGGCCCTGGACAGTGTAGAAAAAGTAGAGAGATACAACATTTTCCCAAAAACAAATATGGTAATTCCAAACACCCATGCTGGTCTTGGCAAATGGCAAAATGCTAACATTCCGTATAACTCCAGGCATGCATGTTAAGGCTACAGAAGATCATTTCTCTATAGAAACTATATTGTTGATAGTGTAGATTAGCATTTATGCTTCACCTTTCTTCTTCAGTTAGAAAATCCTCTCCAAGAAGCTTGTTCAACAAAAGGTCCTGGAGCAAGGAAAAAGCACAGTTATAACAACAAGATTTCTGAACAACATATTATTACACAGGACTGGCTATATTTAGAAAGCTGAACTGGAAAACAACAAATGGAATGAATAGCTTTTGGAATTCTGGAACTCCAACCATATAACCACAAGATTGTAAGTGAAACCACATACAGGAAAGAAGATACACCATAGCACACGATACAAATGCTTAGCATTAGCAGATCATAGAATTTATTCTGACGTCATGTCATATAATTAATTACTAATATATGTGGAGTTTTAGCCAATAAAAAGGGTAGGCAAACCCATACCTGTGACTCACACTTCACAACATCCATCACACGTTTGTTGTACTCATTGATGCTCAGAGGTGGAAAGAAGAAGTGCCTCCGAGCATAAAGCTGTACACAGAAAGAGAAAGAATCAGATTTTCCTACAGAAAGCAAGCTTCAACTCGACAACTAGTACACTTCTATATCGGTGTTCACATGGCCTGATTCTCACTTCATATATGCAGTCTCCCAAGTAAGCCAGTGACGCCGCACTGTAGAGCGATCGGGGTTTCTTCACCTCTGGTGGAGGTGGCAACCACCATTTCTCAAAGCCCATATATGTGCTCTTCTTTACCACTCCTGTATCAACCATATTAATCAAAGATCAAACTTGAAGCTTATGGCGAGGAATAATTGCAAAAGGCACACACTATCAACGGTTGAACACATTGGATTAGTTTGTTACCATCATTGCTTTTTTTTCTTAAGGTGGAGTGACAAATAAGATATAAAAGATCTTTCAGTTCTGCAGAGGTGCAAACTTGGGGGAGTTGTTGGAAATGCTATCAACCATTTAGCAGATTGATGCTAGAGACATGAGGTTTATTGGGGGACGGAACCAAACAGGGAAGTACCTACGTGTCACTCTATAATCTGATTGGTTCAAGTGTATGGTAAATACTCACTTGCAGGATATATGGAGTGCTGACTGTTTCAACAAACTCTGAGTTGGGGCGATGAAAACTCTGACCCTATTACTTTTAACTATAGACTGCCCAATTGCTAGGAGTTTGTGGATACAGGACTGTGCTGATTTAAGCTGGTGCTTCCAGCAGTTAGCCAGTTATGGGATTATGCCTCCTTTAATGTGTCAGGCCTGCATAACCATTTCTGCTGTAACGGTGTCTATCCAAAAAAAACACGACCAATTGTATTTTTAGAGTTTAAACAACCAATTGTATTCTCACTCATCAACGACACAATCTCCCTGACACGATTCATTTCAAACTCTCAGTACCTCAGTAGCCCTATGCAGCATTTACGATTGTGCTCATCGATTTGGTGCCCTCTCATTACTAGTTACTGCAGCAGCAGGCAACAGAGAGTGCAGAAGCTTCAGGCGGCCAGGCGAAGAACCGAGCGCATGGTGAGGGCAGGAGACGGTACCTTGGCCCTCGCTGGAGCGCGCGAAGAGGTCGGCGTGTGTCGGAGGAGGCGGGCGGGCCGGGGTGGTGGTCGCGGGCGGCGGCGGCTTGGCCTTGGCCTTGGAGGGCTTGGGCGTGGCCACGGTGGCAGCGCCCGGGTTCATGTCCCAGGCAGCGCAGCCGCGGAGGGGTGCGCGGGCGCGGGGGTGGTGCGTCGCCACGGTCATGGTCGCCGCCGCGGTGGCCATTCGCTGCTCGCGCCGGCGTCGAGGATACTGGACTGGATAACACAGCCGTCAAAGATCCCCCCACTTTTCTCCGTGGCACCCGTGGGGCCCACCTGTCAGTAACAAAAGTACGTTTAACAACTATGTTGGCGTAATTTTGTTAAAAACGTCTTCAGGACCTCGTCTCGACTCGAGCGCTTCGACGCGACTCTCCGCCGCTCGCCGCCATCGAGTTCACTCGCTTCAATTCGAATCACAAATTTCACCTCCTGCAGTGTTGCTTGCTCCTGGAATCTTCGGAACAGAGACCACCGCGCCACGCACCAACCAAACCCTACCGGTCGCCGCTTCCCATACCATCCACGGCTAAACCCTAGCCGTGCTCTCGCCGTCGGCGACCGCCGCCATGAGCCGCTACGACGGCCGCGCTGCGGACGCGGGCTCCTACCGCGACCGCCGCAGGTAATTGGCCGGTCCACGCCTGGGCTCTAAACCCTAAGCCCTGGCCGTGGCCCGTGGCCGACGCGAGCTGACTGACTGTGCTTCCGCTTGTGTTCCATCCAGCGAGGGGGCGTTCGGGGGCGGGTCGAGGGCGTTCGCGGCGCCGAGCAAAGCGGACGCTTCCGCGGCGGCCTCGGAGCTGGATGGGCTGCCGCGCTTCGAAAAGAACTTCTACGTGGAGTCGCCCGCGGTGGCCGGCATGACGGAGGAAGAGGTGGAGGCGTACCGCCGCCGCCGGGAGATCACCGTCGAGGGACGCGACGTGCCCAAGCCGGTGCTTGAGTTCCGTGATGTTGGCTTCCCAGGTATGATTATGAGGCTGCTGTTGCTGTCTGCAACTACACAAGTAAAAAGTTAGGTGAATCAGGAGGTGTTGGAGTTCTTCGAATGCTTGATTAGACTTTGACGCTAAACCTCTAAACTCACAGGGCCTCATCTTATCCTACTACACGAGTTAGATTGGTGTTGATGTAACTAATTTGAGTTCCTTGCAGCACTCATAGACTATAAGCACCTATAATACTAATAGAGCATTATGTTCAAGTATGCCCAAGCCACACCATGGCACATGCACATAAACAGAGTTATACGGTTGCATTTCAAGTTGTGTTACCATCAGAACTTTTATTTGGACTAAGCCATTGATCACTTCCACGATTCCATTCAAATAAATTGTATACAATTTGCAAGGAAAGCCGGATAGGGCACTCAATTTTAAATGCATGGCCTTTGCCAACGACTTGTGGTGTGTTCCAATATGCCTCTAGGCCTTTTGATTTTGTGACACCTGAGAAGGTGCTTAAGCGCTTTCCATTCTAATCTTATGTCTTAGAGGCAAATGCTTTGATTCTTTGACTTGGTGTATTCAAGTATGTCTTGTCCTACAAGTGTGTCCCGTGGTTATTTTCATTATGAATGGTGCTATGCAAGCCATTGTAGAGTTTGATGATTTTACTTGTAAGTGAAAGCAGAATGGGATCTGTTTTAGAGAAAAATATTGACAGGAAATAGATAATAACTGTGTTAGGGAATATTCTTGTGGGCATACTGAGCTGAAGGATTCTTTGTTTCATTAGATCCTGGAGTTGAGAGCACACATTTCTCAAAGCAGTTAGTTAAGTTGCAAAGCACCCGAATTGAATTCTGTAGAAATGGGGAACCTGGCTGGCCTTTAGAGCCTCCAGTGCTAATTATCTTGTATGAATTGTCTTATCTATATTAGTTTCTGTACTTAAGATATTCTATGTGTGAATTGTCGATGATAGGATCCTTTAAATTTGGCAGTGCTCCTTTTGCATGTAGCAGGCATTGCACTTTTCTTCTGTGTGGGACATTCATATGTGCATATTTATAGCTTTGAATGGTGACCTTAGTGGTGTCATTTTCATTTTTCAGAATATGTGTTGCAAGAAATTACAAAAGCTGGTTTTGTGGAACCTACTCCCATCCAATCGCAAGGTTGGCCAATGGCACTGAGGGGTCGTGACCTTATTGGCATTGCAGAGACAGGATCAGGGAAAACTCTTGCTTACCTTTTGCCTTCCATTGTTCATGTGAATGCTCAGCCTATTCTTGGTGAGAATTTGTTGCACTGATGTTTTTCCTTCATGATCATCTTTTGGGAACTTCCTGCCCAAAATTCTGAACACTTACAGCTTTGTTATTGTTGAAGCCCCTGGTGATGGTCCAATCGTCTTGGTGTTAGCTCCTACACGTGAACTTGCTGTTCAGATACAGCAAGAAGCAACCAAGTTTGGTGCATCATCAAAGATAAAAAGTACTTGCATATATGGTGGTGTGCCAAAAGGTCCTCAAGTTCGTGATCTTCAAAAAGGTTTTTTCTTCGTCCTTCTGCATGAAGGAAAATCTGTTGGTCCATAACAATATATATAACTATATAATAAGTCATAATTGTTCTGTAGTCTACCGTTTGCCTGCGGTTTCTTCTGTGTGTGTAATACTAATATCACAAAATTTCATTAGACGCATGGGCGAGGTATGACTGAGTTTTGGGGGATGGGAAATTGAAGGGAAATGACAGCATTGCACTGATCATATTAATTTTGTGTTATTTCTTTTATGCCAGGTGTTGAAATTGTTATAGCCACACCAGGACGACTAATTGATATGATAGAATCACATCATACAAACTTGCGAAGGGTCACATATCTTGTTTTAGATGAAGCAGACCGGATGCTAGATATGGGATTTGAACCACAGATTAAGAAAATTGTTTCTCAGGTACATTTTTGCTGCTACATGAAATGTTACTGCCTCTGTCCTGAAAAGGATGCAATTCTAGAATAGTGCTGTGTTAAAGTTTGTTAAGTTTGACCAAATTTATATAAAAAAATACGTATTTATCGTACTAAATAGATATCGCTAGATTCGTCATAAACCATATTTTTATAGTATACATGTTTGAAGTCATATATGTTGATACTATTTCCTGTAAAGTTAGTCGAACTGAGGACAGTTTGATTTTGACCAGACCTAGAATTGCATTCTTTTTAGGATGGAGGTAGTGCATTTCAGGGCCTGTTTGGCAGAGCTGTGCTCCCTGATTCACTGGTGAAGTGATTCTGAGTGATTCTCTGTTAGAAGCGATTCTGTCTGATAAAATCGTTTGGCAAGCTGTGTGTGAAGTGATTCCTGAAAAGGAGGTTTTTTCTGGAATTGTCCATAGTACCCTTGTCTGTCTGAACTGAAGTATGCCAACATTTGTATGATACATCATGTTTGTATTATGAAACATACGTGGTTTTTGCATGCATTAATTAATAAATACTTAGACACACCACAAGTACAGTAGTACGATCAACATGTTTCCAAGTCCAAACTATTTTGGCTCCAATATATTACAACCAAGTGCCAAAAGAGAATAACAGGAGCACGTACATGAAAAGTTAGGCCCTAGATAAGGTAATTGCCCTAGCAAGGTCATCACGGAATCTATCACTTGGACCCCAATGGTCATCGCCAGTATTCCAAATATCTTCAAACATGATAGACAATTCTTCCTCAATTTGAAGTGAGCAGCCTTTAAACTTGGAGATGCCTTTGTATTGCTGCATGCATAAAAAAAATTCAGAAACAAATTTACACACACATAAATGACAAGTATTGACAAGTAGAAACTTCAGAGGAGATCGCTTATTTTCTTCCACCACCAATCTGGAGCTTCATACAATTTTTTTGTCAGCGCTCCAGCCACAGCCCGTCTCTCTTCCCAGTTGTTTCCAATTGTTGTAATCCTTTTTCAGCTTGTCCCATTTATTCTTGAACTGCAGCTTTGTATAACTTAAGCCTGTTCTTGTTTTGAACTTCTCAATTACATTGGATAGTTTGCTTAAGTGAGAGCCTGAGCGATTATTTTCCCTAACTTGCTCAGCAAATAGCTCACAAACAATTTTTATATTCTCATCACACCAGTTCGCAGTGTCTTCCTTCATGGTGCTGATATTGTTTCATGTCTTAGAATTAGTAGTCGTACTTCACAAACATGTAAAGGACTAACACTCGTGCAAAAAAAAAATAGAAAAAATTATTTTCAACTAGCTACACACCACAATCACATACAAAATCCACAGTACAAGAAGAAACATGACTCCACGTTATAGATCTGAGCAAATTAGAGGCAAAACCATATGGATCTGAGGGAGGGAAATTATTTGAGAGGGATGGGATGAGCAACGGGCTAAAAAAAACTCACCAGGGAGCGACGTCGGTGGCCGTCGGAGGAGCAGCGAGCACCGGGACGAGCAGTGGGCACGGCCGAGCAGCGAGCGACGGAGGAACACCGGGCGCGGGGAATAGCAGCGAGCACCGGCAGAGCAGCGGGCACAGGCCGAGCAGCGGGCGCCGGGACGAGCGGCGGCCGGCGCGCTCCGCTCGGGGCTTCTCTCGCGGGAGCCTCCCTCTCGCGCTGCATGGGAAAGGAGACATGGTGCGGGAGGGGGAGAACGAGAGGTGTTTCTGTTTTTATATCAGTGGCAGTTGCGGGTAAATACTACCGAAGTTGGTGGGGAGGTCCATACACTCGGATGGTGGGGATCAAGCGTGAATCCGGTGAATCAAGTTTTTCCAGCTCCTTCGCTCGTGTACAAAATGGCAGAGTGATTCACTGGGATTCACTGGAGAAGCTGGGTCCAAATTTCGCGTTTGGCAGCCAGGGAGCGATTCCCTCTGAGAATCAGCTCCACGGAGCGCTCCCAAACGCACCCTCACATTGGTTCCCACCCCTGTTGAATATACATGTAATTCAATGCCCTGATATATGTTTGTTGTTTGTATGTTTCAGTATCTTACTTTTTTGTCACTCTGGATGAATTTAGTGGTTTATGTTGAGATGTCAGTTATTTCATTGATCTATGAAAAATAAATTTTGATTATTGATTTACATGATCCAAACCTTATCTGTTAGTTCAGATTCGTCCAGATCGTCAAACACTTTACTGGAGCGCTACATGGCCCAAGGAAGTGGAGCAGTTAGCAAGGAATTTCCTTTTTGACCCATACAAGGTACTTATTATAGCCCACCCAACATTTTGCAGTGCATCTTTCCATTTATACTGCATGTCAACACTGCTGAATTTAATATGGTGCAGGTCACTATTGGTTCTGAAGACTTGAAGGCTAATCATGCCATTGTTCAGCATGTAGAGATACTATCTGAGAGTCAGAAGTATAACAAGTAGGATTTCCACACAAAAAAAATTCCCCATTTCATACACAACATTCAAACAATGTCTTAGTGATGCTTGTATGTGTACTAGGCTGGTTAATCTACTGGAGGATATAATGGATGGTAGCCGAATTTTAATATTTATGGACACCAAGAAGGGATGCGATCAGATTACTAGACAGCTTCGAATGGATGGTTGGCCTGCTTTGTCTATCCATGGTGACAAGAGCCAAGCAGAACGGGATTGGGTCCTTTCTGAATTTAAGTCAGGGAAAAGTCCTATTATGACAGCCACTGATGTTGCTGCTCGAGGCTTAGGTATACACAACTTTTAGATATGATACACCTTATATTTCCTGGAGAAATTGATACATAGTTCTTGCCATTGGGAAACAGATGTCAAGGATGTGAAGTATGTCATTAACTATGACTTTCCGGGGTCGCTTGAGGATTATGTTCATCGTATTGGTCGAACTGGCAGAGCAGGTGCAAAAGGAACAGCTTACTCCTTTTTCACTGCAGCTAATGCCAGATTTGCCAAGGAACTTATTAGTATTCTGGAAGAAGCTGGACAAAAGGTCAGCTCTGAGTTAGCTGCTATGGGTCGTGGTGCACCTCCCCCTTCTTCAGGTAAGTTTGCTATTGGATGTCTGTTTTTAGTTTCCCCATATGAAGGTCTGTTATTCCTGAAGTGGCATTAATTTCTGAATGAATTGGAATATTTTTCAATTTTTTGCAGGTTACCGTGATAGATATAGGGGGTATGGGGGTGGCCGATCGTGGAGTTGACATTCACATGCTTAGTTGCTGCTAAGATTAATGTTTTACCTTGTTTGTGGATGGATATGTTGTTTTGGCGCACTGAACATTTTGACTAGCATTCAGTAAAGATGGATTCATATACTCCTGGATATTGACTTGTCTCGATACTAGAAATGTGGCATGATATGATGCCTGCAATATCATTAGTTTATCTTTAGGCATAGTTTTCAGATTGACAGCATCGCTCACAATTAGCTCATATCAGAGGTAAGAATTTGTAGTAAACGTCAATTCATCCATGATTTAGTGACTAATTTTACTCTTCCTTTTGGTTGGTGGAACAATGGTGATGAGTTTGACATACTATGTAGTTTTGCAAAATGGAACATCTTTGGTCCACAGCCCCACGCCCCGCCGCCGCCGCAACGCCCCCCCCCCCCCCCCCCCACCCCACCCCTTTTTTTTCCTTTCTACATCTTGTTTGTGAGATAGTTGGAACTGTTTTTCTTCTGGTTCAGTAGGTTTTTTCCCCTTTTCTGGTAGTCAAACTGGCAGATAATGCACACCTTGTTAGGATAGTACGGTAACTTGTAGGTTGTCTGGTATGGCAAGGAGGGTGTGCTATGGCCACATCTTCTATGAAATATTCTGAATTTTTTTTTTCCTCCATAGGATTCTTTTGATACAGATTGTGTCATTTGCTGTCTGCCCAGCATAGGATTCTTTTGATACGCATCTACTATTATACTATTACTGACCCGAATTCTTCACAAGATATAAGAAATGTCCTTGTCAGCTCTCAGCCGGGACTGGGAACTTCAGAAGGACAGAAACTCTTGTCTCATATCTACCTCTTCTGCTTAGTTATTTACTTCAATGCAGCATAATTCAATGTTCATCCCTGAAATTGCAGTCTGAAATTAATAGCTCTGTTATAGCATGTGGTAAGCAAGGATCTGGCAAAAGATGGGTCATATCTGCTGCCCCGTATCTAATACATCTGTCAATTGGAGCTATCTGCCATGGTAGCCGAAAACTGAATTTTGTTTGTATGGAGTCCTTCAGTGGTTGGTTGCAGTGTGGTCCAGTCCATGGGTTCTTGTTTTAGAAATTGCCTGCATGATTGCGTAAAATATTATCATCAACATCAGTTGTTTACATTGTTCTTGCTATAGCTGGAAACCCTTTACTAAACTTGTTTCCATAACTGTTTGGCTACTTCAAAAGACTTGTTTTTTAATAGATGGGATGAAGATCGGTTTTTTTCTGAAGATATTGTTGTGAAATAACTACTGCATGTAGTAAGCCCTTAGCTGAGGCTGTTGATTGTTTGTTTGCTGCCTCCCATATATTTATTCTACGGTGTTTGCGACCTGTTGGTACTGTATCTGCCCACGTCGCGCATTACTCATGCCATGTTTATTGTTTGAGATCTCTCCATCTCCCTGGAGACATGCTTTGGACTGCTGCCGGAAATGAGAACCTAGCGTTTTCCAAGGATTTTTCTTTCATTGCGTGCAGCTTTGGTGCAGAGGCAGTGCAAAGGGCGGGCACGCCCACATGTGACCATGAGGCCACCCAAGCGTGCGGGCATGCATGCATGCTCTGCCTTGTGTCTGTGTTCCCAAAAGCTGGTGTCGCTGGTCTCGCTCGCACTGGGGATTGTAGGAGGAACTGCATCCAGAGATCCGCCGGGCCAGGCAGACACTGCGTACGTATTCGCGTTAGGTTATTGTAGCATAGCTGCTGCAGCAACTGTTGGATCTTGGACCAGCATCATTGCCGTCTTGCCCTTTGCCAAAAGGGCGTAAGCACCAATCATCGTGGTGAGAGGAGAACGATGCAAGAAGGTTCCAATAGCATGAGAACACGCATAATATGCACATGGACACTGCATAGCATAGCATAGCATACACACTCGACGAAAGCTCTGGCGTTCACTCGAGGTAAGGATGGGTGAAAGTCAACTAACATGTTTGTTCTCCGAAACTAAAAAAGAATCAATTGGTAGGGGATGATCTGCATGGGTGTATGATAATGTTTGGTAAGAGGCATAACCATGAGAGCAGGTGATCTTGGGATGGTGGATTAGCATATATTGTTATGGCATGAGAGCGAGTGATCTTGGAATGGCGAACCAATTAGCCGCTGCTGGTAATGGCAGGCAACCTGAGTTATTGGGGCCCCTGCCTGCCTGCTCATCTGTTCTTCAATGAAGGGCTGAAAGCGTCCCAAAAGGGATCGACTGCATTTACCCTTTTCCTCCGGTGGAGTGGAGGGACAGCATTTTTTTTTCTTCTTTTTGCAGCTTCAGCACGGTGCATGGAGGAGCTGAGGAGCAGGAAGCAGGATCACACAAAGGCAAAAGCGGGGCTGGATTGCCTCGTCACTCTCCAACCATCCATTCCATCCATCAATCCATATATCCATTTCTATCGCATCATCTCTCTCTCCTGGTGCATATATTATACGTTCCAAAATAAATGTACGTCTAATCAATCTAGTGATATTTCATTACGTATTATAAATATTAGTATTTTATATATTTAATTAGATTTAAAAATTTATATCACTCCTTCCGTCCCGTTTATAAGACGTTACCAGCCTGTTCGCTTGTTCTTATCAGTCAAAATTAGTCAGCTATTCAGCATTGTTTTTCTCTCACACCAAATCAGCATGAGCCAGAATCAGCCAGTCAGAAATCATCCAGCGAACAGACCGAATTATCTGATATGGCACAGCCGTCAAAATTATACTTTGACCATTCATTTATGTTATATTGTATTGTTTATGGTTATAAACTTATAATTATTAGATAATATATTTGATTACAAATCTAATAGTATCAAGTTTGTATTATAGAAGTTAGAAATGTTGGTTAAATTATTGATTAAAGTTCATAAAATTTGACTGTTAACATACATGAAATGCCTTATAAAATGGAGTACTCTATACTTTATGCGTCATGGTCTGCTTGGACGACCTCTCTCTCTAGGCCCTATATATATATAGGGTATACTTCCTGCCCCCAAGCAACGCAGCAGCATGCAGTACCAGAGACCCAGAGAGAGAACCCCAGACAACTTTCCAGTAGTCAAAATCCGCAGTAGACACTGGGACCCGACCATTCCTTTGAGCACAATCCACCACCACCCAATAATCTTTAATTCATTTGGTTTTAGATGGGGATTATTGAGGAGCATCATCCCAAATCCCAATCCCTTGTGTGACATAACTAGTATATACTCCCTCTATTCCAAATTATAAGGCATTTCAAGAATCTCAGAGAGTCAAAGCATCTTAAGTTTGACTAAAATTATAGAGAAAATTATAAAAATTTATAATATCAAATAGGTATAGTATGAAAATATAATTAATGAAGAATCTAATAATACTTAATTGGTGTCATAAATATTATTATTATTTTACCAGTCAAACTTGAGATCTTTTGCATTGAGATAGAGGGAGTAGTACACAGTACTCTATTTATCACCATCAAGGCCTATCCATGACCACATGCATGATGGGTCATGCATGTGTTGCCTAGTACTAGTAGTATAAGTAAATACTAGCTTACCACACTAATAATCCTCTTACTACTACTGATTACTCGTAGTATAGTAGTGTGCTACTCTTCCGGTCTTCCCGGTCGATCAATCTGCCTACCTCCGATCCTCTGCTTCATCTCTTCTGTACACGTACGACCTCCACGTCCAATATAGATGCATGCATATAGCAATGTGGAGCATTAACAACACATTTCGGCAGGACGACCCATCGATCACGATCAGTGTGTAGACGCGCCTTTGCTGCCCATGGTTCTTCGAGGGTCCTCCTGGCTCCGCCATTGTTGCTATATGTATATAATCATGCATAGCGTATATATTTATATATATATAGTGCTTGTGTAGAAAGTTGCTGAACCGCTGCATATGCATGATGTGATGACTGAAATCTGCATGCATGCACAAGCAGCGAAGCTAGGTAGCTAGTCTTTGCTGGTGAGCCTGATGGGCATGCCTCGCTTGAGCCGCACGGTTGGGAAGTTCACGATGTGGTCCTCCTCCGCCACCCACCTGCAAATGCAATGCAACCAACAACAAGCAGCATCGATCAGATCAGCACGTAACAGGGCATCAGCGGGTATCAATTCAATGCCCCCGTTTGCCACCCATGATCTCCATGCATGCAATGCAACAAACAACAACACGATGCGAATCCATATGCCATTATGCATGCATGCATGGTGGTCGAAATCGCCATGAAAACGACCTCATCAGGCAGGCACTGCAGCCTGCAGGCTCGAAGCTGTTGATGATCTTATCCACTGACCAGTCAAAGCAGGAGTACATCAGCAGCGAATTTTATTAAGGCTGTTGCTGGGGACTAAATTTTAGTCTCCATCCTATCGAATGTTTGGATACATGCATGGAGTACTAAATATAGACTATTTACGAAACTAAAAATATAGGGTGAAGATAATTTGCGAGATGATTTTTAAGCCTAACTAGTCCATGATTATCACTAATTGCTACAGTAACGAACTGCGTTAATGACATATTAATTAGGCTTAATAAATTCGTCTTGCGGATTATCCACCGAATATATAATTTATTTTTTTATTAATATCTAAAAACCATATGGTCAAGTCTGGTTAAAATTTGATGTGACACGAACTGAACTTTAGCTCGCTGAACAAAAAAAACCCCTAAACTGCAGCAAGAGGCAAGAGCACTATGGCTGGCTGGGTGGCTGGCTACGTGTTTATGCCGGTCGACAGCCGGGGCGGCCATACCCTGCCGCGGTGCTGCCTGCTGGCACGTCGTCGGTCGAGGCACCTTGACTGATCGGTCAAAGCTAGTGTCTATATAATCTATTTATTTATATACTTATTTTATTCTCCCGTTCCCAGCTGCTGCATGCCTGGACCCTGCAGCTGGATCATGCATGGATGCTCGTGCACCGGACCCGGCACAAAGGATGTCACCCATCTGATTCTGATCTGGCCCTTGTTTAGCCCTTGTTTAGATTGAAGAAAATTTCAACCCGATGAATAGTACCACTTTCGTCTTATTTGGCAAATATTGTCCAATCATGGACCAACTAGGCTCAAAAGATTCATCTCGTGATTTCCAACTAAATTATGTAATTAGTTATTTTTTTACCTACATTTAATACTCCATGCAAGCGGTTAAAAATTGATGTGATGGAGAGAGAGTGAAAAAACTTGGAACTTTGAGGCAAACTAAACAAGGCGTTAGATTGAAGATTTTTTCAACCTGATGAATAGTACCACTTTCGTCTTATTTGACAAATATTGTCCGATCGTAGACCAACTAGGCTCAAAAGATTCATCTCGTGATTTTGAACTAAACTGTGTAATTAGATATTTTTTTACCTACATTTAGTACTCCATGCAAGCGGCTAAAAATTGATGTGATGGAGAGAGAGTGAAAAAACTTGGAATTTTGAGGTGATCTAAACATGGGCCTGGATGGAAAATATTTTCCACGAAGCAAGCCAACACGGTCACACAGCCACACAGCAGGCTTAGGAGTAGAGTACGAGTACTCTCCTGCCTGCCATTGCCATACCAAAGCCCCGGCCATGCACTGAGGCGTGCGCAGTCAAGCAGGGGCGACGACACACGAGCGGCTGCCTGGTGCCTGCTGCTGCCGGCGCTGTAGCTGCACACGGGTGCCCCTCCGCACGTGCTGGTGCCTGGTGGTGGAGGTCTCGTGCCTGCCGCCGCCAGCCGCGGCACAGCCACAGCCCGCAGGCGGCCGGCCATCCAATCCCATCCCCCATACTTCCCTGGCCGGCCATGCATGCATGCATGCGCAGCAGCGGCTGCAGGCAACCGCCGCTTGCCTTGGCACACACACACACACGTGCGGCCTCTCGCACGCGCGCACAGGCAGGCAGTAGTAGTACTGTAACTGTACTCCTAGGATAGGACTATAGGTAGGCGCGCCCCTAGCTGGCCCTAGGTTATGTCATGTGTTGGGTGGTACTTGGGCGCGCGGCCATGGGCCAAGGCACACGTGTGGCCCCACATCCCCTTGCCCGCTCTATAGGCCGGGCCCCGGACCGGCCAGGGGGTCCCCGTGCGTGCATGCATGCCTGCCTGACCTTGCATTGCACAGCGACACAGCGTTGGTGCATGGACCTCCCTATAGGAGTATTAGCTAAAGCCTCCCCATCATTATCTGACTGCACTGTACCAGCAGCGGCAGCGGCAAGGATCGAAGATCCAAACCTCGATTCGCAAATTATTGGATCCCCATGACCTTTTCAGTTCGCGGTTAGTTAGGTGCTAATAATGCAAACTCGGTTAATGGTCGCTCTCTAGATCAACCGACTCATCCATCCTGCGTGAGAAGGTCCGGCTAAGTTTTCTTTCCAAAGGATGGTAAAAGCTTTGCCCGATATTATTATTGAGAACGAAAAAAAATTAAAACAGAGTTCCTTGATTCGGTATTTTAGGGAAAATGGGCAAAAAGAAACTCATATAACTAAGTGTGTCTGTTTCGCTAGGTTCTTTCTTGCTCCAGCTCTAACTCCGTGCTATAGAAATCGAGAAGCCGGAGTTTAAGGAGAGAGAAAAAAAAATAGCCTCACTTGGCTTCCAATTTATTTGAAAAAGAGAAAAGAAAGGCATCAATAAACGATGCAAGAACTGGAGGAGCCAGAACTATTGAGGGCCCTTCCAAACGAGACCTAAATGTGTACCATCTTCACCGCACATCACAACTCACTCACAAAGGGAAAACAACGCCGAGCACAGCTAGCACACCTCCATACAAGTGATACAACTAAACACACACACACACACACACAAAAACACGGAGCAAGGAATTGAAGGACCATACCAAAAAGAAATATTGCTAATAGACTATGGTTACATGGGCGGGTGAGATTGATCCATACCTGAAGCTGGTCACCAAGTGATGGAGAAAGATGGAAGCTTCCAGCCTGGCCAGATCCAGGCCTGGGCACAGCCTCTGCCCACCACCAAAAGGGGTGAAGCTGCTGGTGCTCGTGTCCTTCTCCTGTTCATCATTAAGTTGTTGACCAAATTAATGCATTATTAGGTTCCCAAGAATCAAATCACGATCATTGTAAGCCTTCACAAGTAGCTAGCCCCACAACATTCACTTGTCACCAATAATCGGTTTAGAATTCATCTATATATGGCCTGGTAACATCCAGACACTTTAAGCAACCATGAGCGAAAAAAGAGAAATCAATAGTCGTTTCCTCGATCTTTCAAAAAAATAGTCATTTCCTCGACCAATGCATAATTAGGGACTTATTCGATAGACCAATGCATAAGAACTAAGTCATTTCTGATAATGTTAAATATGCAGTACAGTCATTTTCAAAAACTAAATTAAGCAAAGTTGAAGCATGATAAGAACAGCAATATGCAGAGGTGTGACAGTGAATGGTCTCTGTTATTTCCCTGACATATAGTACAGGGCAATTCCATGATGAGCTTACCCATATAATGTAGGAGTAAATTAACCCACATGTTAGGAGACCCACAAGCCCCACTCATCAAATCCCTATTATGGTGGTGTTGCCTAAAGGAGTAGCAATTGGATGAACATCTCTACCAAATGTGGGGCTGAATCTCACCTTCCACCTCCATGGATTGAACCTGTAGGGCTCATCGTAGCGCTTGTCGTCGAGGTGGACCGATCGGAAGTACACGAACACGCACCAACCTTTGGGGATGAGGTGCCCCTTCACCTCGACATCCCGCACCGCCTTGCGCATGATCCCGTTGATGATATTGCCCATCCGCAGTGTCTCTGTTATCACCTATATATGTGACCAAAATGTTTTTTTGTCCATGTAAGATTTGATTGTTAAACCGGAAGAAAATGCATGCACATATCTCCTAAAGCCCATGACCACTGATGACAGAAACTTTGGAGCCTTGAGGACAATTGGATCTACTTACATGTTGTGTGAATGACAGTGACATGTAGTCCGTCCACTGCAAGGTCTCTCCCATGTCGGTTTTTCGCCTCTTGAGCTGCATGTTCTCCTCCTGACAATTGCAATTTGTTTGGTGAATTGTTGCAGCAAATGACCACTGAAGCTAATTCTATTGCGTTTATTTTTTTTTATTCCTGATGAAGAGAAAGAAACCAAAACAGAGAAGCATATCCATGTTCTCTAACAGTAAAGACGCAAGCAGAGATCTCATTGAGTTCGTTGTTTCATTCACGTGGCATCAAATCTGAACAAGGTGGACAGGAGAGTAATACTTAGCACAGTAGAGCTGTAAATGGAAAGTAGTAAATGACAGGATGATCGATGCTTGAGTTGTAGTATCTTCCTAGGTAGCGGAACCTTTTGCCCTTTAGTTCCGGTATGAAAATATCCATGCTAGAGAATAGACCTATTTTGTTTGTCCAACTGATGGCACGTGCATCTGTTCAGGTTTAGGCGCACATCACCATCAAAAGCACTAGATGAACAAATTAGCCTTGTCATCATACAAACCAGCGCCAAAAGCGAGGTAACAAGAATTAGGTTAGGTGGCATGACAACGTCTAATTTGAAGTGACTAAATGCGCAATATATAGCATGACTATCTATCGACCAAGAAGATGGCACAGCACATCACGGCACGCTGGTGCAGAGCCTCTTGTGGAGCCAGACCATGACTACCAGTGATGTCTATGTTCACTATGCATCGGACCTTAACAATGCAGATTGGACCTTAATAGGCCAAGTTATTGTGTTAGCGCTGACTAGTCGACAATAAAAGGGGGGAATATTTGACAAATTTGTGCTAGGTATGCATCTCTCTGTCGACAGTCGACACAGATGCTAGTGCCTGGTTGTTATCCATTTGAAAAACTCGTTGGGAAAAAAAACATCCTAAAAGGAAATATAGAATGCTACACTAGTGAGTAGTGACTAGTAATTGCCAGACAACAGACATATACAGAGATGCGCACTGGCATAGTCACATACCTCCAGTTGCTGCAGAGCAAGCGGGCACTCGCTGAGATACTTGACGGCGAGCGTGATGAGCACGGGCACAGAGTCCTCGGCGGGGATCATCAGGTCGATCATGTTGTCGGATATGAGCTCGTCGGTGAGCTCGTCGCTGCCGCCGCTTATGAGCACGTCGATGGCGTCGCGCGGGGGCCCAGCCTCGCCGCCGCCGTCAAGGATGGCCCTCCGCCGCCGCCTCTTCTCCTGTATGATCCCCTGTATCAGCCTGGCCATCCTCTTCTTGGCCTGGCAGGCAAGGAAACAGATTCATTCAGCTCCTTGAGTGCAGTGTCTGTGATCGATCGATAGGAGTAGAAACCCAAGCAGACAGAGGAGCAGTGCAGTAGCGAGCATGGTAGAGGCTGCGTAGTGTAGTTGTACCTGGAGGGATCTGTAGAGCCTAGTCCCCGGCAGCTTGATGGGGAGGGACATGAGGCCGACAATGAATTCCTGGAACTGGTGCTTGAGCTGCTGCATCTCGGGGCCTGCCTCCAGCCCGATCAGACCCTTCACCAGGATCTCGAACACGATCTGCTGCCCACACAACAATTCATTCATTACTCACTGCGTACTGCATGCACAGTGATCAGTGATCAATAGATACATGCATGCACAAACACCATTTCCCTCAACTGTTATTATCTCTCTAGGAGTACGTGTCTGTGACTCTGTGAGACTGTGAGCCAAGCCGCGAGCAGCCTGAGCTCCTCCTACTCCTACTCTCTTCCTAGCATGCTGGGCGAGCCCATTGACAGTACAAGTGCGGGAAAGAAAGGAGTCCCCTGTACTGTACTGTACTGTACTGTACTGTAGGCTGAAGCTGCCATGCCAAGGGTTTTTTTTTAATTTTTGGCGCTGGGCAGGCTCCACCCCCAGCGGGGCAGGGCAGGGCATGTAATGAAGGCGCGCGTGGGGAATTGAATGGGGGAGACGAGAGGACAAGGAGAACAACAGGTAGGCAGCAGCAGTGTGCAGTAGTGCCATTGCGGTGCCACCCCCAACTTGCCCCAATTGAAAGATACTACCACGCCCACACACACGTACTGTACAGTACAGTCACATGGACGGACGGATGGATACCAAGAGTAGAGTGGAGCATGGCAACATGGCAAATTGGCACGGTGGAGTGGAGTGGAGAGGAGGTGAGAGCGACCGGGGCCGCCGCCCCCACCCCTCGGATAGCGGCTTCCATGTGGTGACACGGCAGCGCACGTGTGCACGCCGGCCGCGCCCTTGGTTCGCGCGCCACCATGCCATGGCCAAATGCCGATGCCAACGCCTTGCCACTGCCTTGCCATTCCTCTCCACGATCGATGCCCCTGCTGCTAATTCAATTACTAGCCAGGGACGCGCCGGGGGCGATCGAGTCGAGGGGCAGGGCAGGTGCCGGGCGCCGGCAATGGAGGATGGCCGGAAGCCCTGATCCATTACGCTGTGAGAGTAGAACAAGCAAGCAAGCAACCAACGTGCGTACCGTCTTGGCGTGGTCCTGGATGCGGAGCGGCGGCGCGGCGGCGCCCAGAGTCTTCCAGCCGGCGAGCGCGGGCGCGAGGCGTCGCTGCATGTCGGCGGTGACCTGCGCCTTGAGCTGCGGCGACTTGAAGAAGGCGCCGACGAGTCCGTGCACGCGCCGCTGCAGGCTGCCGTTGATGAGCAGGATGGAGGACTTGCCCATGAGCTCCGTCAGCGAGCGCGGGTACCAGGGCACGAAGGCGCGCGCGTCGCTCTGCAGCACGAACCGGCTCACCTCCGCGTCCGACGTCACCACCGTCGCCGAACCGAACAGGTGCGACCGGAACACCGCGCTCCCGTGCCTGCGCGCCATGTACCGATGTCACGGCTCACACACGTGCGTGCAGCACAGCAAGGAGGTGCAAAGCAGGCCACTTACAGGAGACGGCGCTTGTCGACGAAGGCCTCCGGGCGGGAGGAGTAGGCGCAGGACACGAAGTCCAGCGTCTCGCCGACCAGCGGCCACCCGAAGCTGCCGGGCGGGAGCCGTGCCGGGGCCGCCTGCTGCTCCTTGCTCCCTCCGGCGGGCCGCTCCCTGCTGAAGAGCCTGCGGGACAGCAGCGCCCACAGGCAGACGACGACCGCCGCGAGAAGCAGGGGCGGCAGCGGCAGCACGGCGGCGCGCGCCGGCTCCGGCGGCCACGGAAGCAGCTGCAGGGTTGTGGTCAACATGGCTGACTCTGCCTCTGTCTCCGTGCGAGCGAGTGAAGAAGCTGCGCGAGGACGAGGGAAGGGAGGGAGGAGAGGCACAGGCACGGCAGACGCCACTTATATGTAGCGTGGCGTGGCGTCAATGGAAAGCATGGAATCGAATCGGCAAGTGCAAAGTACTGTACACTACAGACTACAGGGGTGGGGAGAGAGAGACAGTAGAGTGGAGAAGAGGGGAGAGCCCGGATTTAATAATTTTCAAAAGGTAATATTAATTATATATACACTATACTGTAAGTACTGTGCTAGTATAAGAATTCAATTTCAAAGTGGTCGTAGCAGGACGGATACTACTACTTACTAATATTTTTTTCGATAGATGGCCATGAATTTAAAAATGGTTTCTATACTGATTTAAAAATGTCATGTGTATAGTCCCCACGTCTATTGATTGTGTGTCGTGGCAGGGGCAGCTGGTCACCGTTGTTTGAGGTGAGAGTCCCGAGCAGAGATGAGGTGTGAGACCGTGAGACTGACCGCACTGCGGTCCTCTAAACCATCCGGCAGGCCCTGTTTATCGAAAATGTTGCTGCAGCGCGGTACTCTACTACCTCCTCTATTTTAGCGCACGGTTTCATATCCGCTATTCCTGACGCGTGAAAAAGCATCCGCTATATGCATGCAGCAGAAGAGAGAGGAGAGATGTGAGAGTATATAGCGCGGGCCCCACTACTTTAACAAACTAAAAATGTTATAACTCACAAACCAAAAAACCAAATTAAATTCTGATTACACCATTGAATTTGTTTCAATAAATCATTCAAAACAAGATCTCACATGGATATATTTAGATAAAATTTATTTACAAACATGTGGGCCCCACTGTTGGTAGTTGATATAGAGTATGAGATATAGAGGATCATGAATGCGGGAGAAATGTATATAGAGGAGAGAATCTGAATGACCAGGACGGAATATTCCTTTTAGAGGATAAATATAGAGGATGAAGAGTGCGGATAGCCTTGAGTGCTGCTCATCAGACTGCTCGGCTCACCCCCTCGTGCACAAGAGCCCATGGGGGGCCACACCCATAAAAAAGGCCATCACAATGACGCCTATTTTTATTTGATGATTGACCAATACCAGAAAAACTCCCAGAAACAGTACTGCCGCAGTATCCTCACGACACCTACTGTACATACTAGGGCCTTGTTTAGATACAACAAAAAGTTAGAATTTTTTCACTCTCTCTCCATCACATCAATTTTTAACTGCTTGCATGGAGTATTAAATGTAGGTAAAAAAAATAACTAATTACATAGTTTAGTTGGAAATCACGAGATGAATCTTTTGAGCCTAGTTGGTCCACGATTGGACAATATTTGTCAAATAAGACGAAAGTGGTACTATTCATCAGGTTAGAAAAATTTGCAATCTAAACATGCCCTAGTAGTACTATTTGAAAACTGAAAGTTCATTGTACGTATTCGAAAAAATCAGGTGAAATTCACGAGCACTAGCTGGCTAGAGTTGAGTTGGTTTTGAAAAAGAGCCGCCTCGAATGTTGGATAGTGGCGGTCAATCCGGGGGTAGCCGGTAGCAAGCACATCCATGATCCAGTGCGGTGGAGTGACGGGGATTTTTGGCGCCGGGAGATGAGACACAGGCCGGTTTAGATTGCAAATATTTTAAACCCGATGAATAATACTATTTTCATCTTATTTGATAAATATTGTCCAATCGTAGACCAACTATTTCATGCATGGGTCCAAATATTGACGTGACGAAGAGAGTGAAAAAATTCTAACTTCTAAATGCATCTAAATAAGGCCCAACAAACAACTCCTTGAATAGAGTGGAGCCCCAGGGCTAAGCTGTGCAGCCTGTACATCAGCCACCAAAAAAAGATTCCTTAGGCCATGTTTAGTTTGTAATTTTTTTTAAAAAAGTACTGTAACACTTTTCGTTTGTATTTGATAAGCTTTGTTCAATCATGGATTAGCTAGGCTCAAAAGATTCGTCTCGACATTTACAGACAAACTGTGTAATTATTTATTTTTTTATCTATATTTAATGCTCCATATATATGCCGACATATGCGATGTGACAGGGAATCTTAAAAACTTTTTGCATTTTGATGCAAACTAATGGCTGAGTTGAGTACCAGTACTAGTGTGGTAGCTCCCTAGCTACTCCTATGCAGCTACAGTAGGAGCACGTAGGAGTACAGAGAGCTAGGCCTCCCACAGTGAGTCCAGTGACAAATCTGCGCGCACGTTCCGTTTTGAAAACACTTGCGGCTGCAATCAGGGCCTATCCCTGTCCGCCCCTTTTCTTCTCGGTTTCAATTTTTTCTTTTTCTGGGAAGAAAGATAATCACTTATAAAAGGAAATCCTCACATCACTTGATCCACCGTTCTCTCCGCCTAAAATAAGTGTTTATCTTACTTTTTGAGGAATCAAAATTATTTAAATTGGTTGGATTTATAAAAAAATATTATGAACATTTGTACTCTTAATATATTTACTATAAAAATGTATTTCACTATAAATCTAATTATATTTATTACACAAATCTTAATATTAGTGTGTGTAGTAAAATTTAAGAAATTTTTATTTCTCGAGAAACGAGATGCATAGTTACTTTGACGGAGGGACTACTGCGGAGGTACCTTGGTCTCGCTTTCTAGTTGTAGTAGAAATGTAGCATTTGTTCGGGGTTAGCTAACGGGGACTCATGTGGTGCCTCTTTTTTAAAACACGTGGCGCCCAATTCCTTCGAGTTGATCTTGTATGTCACGTCCTTCTTCGTGTAGGCTGGCGACTCGTCGATAGTATCAATATAACAAATGGTGGATAAGGCACAGCCGTGCCAATCCAAAGCTACAGCTTACTAACATTCAGATCCCCCAGTAATAACCATGGCACCATTATTACCGGTCTGCAAACCCGTATATAAGCTTCATTTTATAGGTTGCCATGAGCAATCCACGAAACTAAATCTAAATGTGGGTTTGTAGACTGGCCCACTAACATCTATAATCTTTTTTTTTGAATTGCACAGTACAACATAAACACTCACAACGCAAGCATACTCACCTTTATGAATACACGTACGCAAACTCTACCCCTATTGACGAGGATGTTGCCTACCACTGAAAGTATAGCGCCATTAAATCCTGAAATAAATCCAGAAAAATACAAGCACTCGTGCCAAAGACGAGAACTTTGAACCCGGGTAGGCAGGTTCCACCACAAGAATTTATTCCAAAAAAAGACAGTAAACATTGTTTGATATTGTGCATTACTGTTTATCATTATCAACTAGTACTTTTGAGAGTCATTTTGCTTGATCTTTAATTTGTTATATAGATTCTATATTACATTTGTTTTTGGGACAGAGAGTTTATGTCCATATGGACCATGGAGAACAGAGAATGGAACTAGAGCCATGACATACAGCTCCATGCCGAAGCCGAAAGCCCGAAACGAAACGCAAGGAGTGATGTGCAGTCATCATGGAGTAGTCGGCTGCCGGCTGGGGGTCTAATTTGATTGAGGCGGCTTTGCGGTTGATTGCATTTATGCAATCAAACCGAATACTCTTACGTACATACATAACCAGGAAGGAAAGCAGGCGAGTATACGGACCCATGAAGAATCTGATGCAATGAGAACAGTAAGATCAAACAAACGTAAAGAAATGGAGCAAGGATTTACAATTTGGGTTTACATTGAGCACTTTAGGTAGGAGTACGTAGTCTGTAGGATATGGGTCAGCAACATTTTTGTCGATTCTGCGGCGAGTGGGCATTCGATCTAGATACGACCCAGAGAATGAAAATGTTTTCGTGTGGCCCCAACACTTTCCGGGCACGAACATAATTAAATTAAAGGACGGATGCGGCGAACCAACCGGTGTACGTAGAGATAATGTAGGTTTCTGCAAGACGAAGACGATCGACTCTACCGCCGGGCTCCGTCGACGTTGCATCACACCATTCACCAGCGAGAGAAGGCGAGCTCAGGCACGTACAGCTACAGCGCGTCGGCGTCCTGAGGCCTGAGGCCGCGCGGGTCCTCTCCTCTCCCGGGCTGGCTGACGAGCAGGCCGCCGCCGTGTTTGCTTCCCGTTTGCCCCTGCCCAGGGCCAGTACGTACCGGGCGCTACTGCTCACTGGCAAGCGATCGTTCATCCTCTGCTGCGGCGTCGTCTGAAGCGGAGTCGTGTCGAATGGGCAGTGGAAGAGGGTACTGCTCGGTACTACTCTCGTTGTCATCGTTACCCTTTTGACAGGGAGTGGTCAAACAGAGCCGAAAGCAAACAGTCCTTCTAGCGCATCTCGGAAATACTCCTACCAACCAGGTCACTCGCTACGTGCAGGGCTTCACCGCAACCTAGGACTCGGGAATTGGACGCAAACCTCTCAGCGAAATCCAGATAGGAATGAATTTCGCAGAACAAATTTCACATGAATCAAATTCAAGGCCTCATTTAGTCTCAGGGCTTAAAGTTTTACACATAGGGGTGTCACATAGGGTGTTCGGATACTAATAAAAAAACAAATTATAGAATCCGCAAGTAAACCGTGAGACGAATTTATTAAGCTTAATTAATCCGTTATCAGCACATGTGTTACTATAGCGCTTTATTGTCAAATCATGAACTAAGTAAGCTTAAAAGATTCGTCTTGTAAAATAGTCACAATCTGTGCAATTAGTTATTTTTTTAGTCTATATTAAATACTCCGTACATGTGTCCAAACATTTGATGCGATAGGGTGTAAACTTCTGGGAGACCAACTAAACCAGGCCTCAGTTTTGTAAGAAAAAGAAAACATCTCCCGCTCGAAAGAGACCTGAACAAAAGGATCCATCACTAACCAACTTCCAGATTTGTGCGGCACTAATCTTGCAGTCACCGCCAGATCCGGAGTCCTAGCCCACAGTATACGACTCCTTGCCGCCAGCGGTGGAAAAAAATAGCAATACATGTGTCAAGGGGGGCACAAATTCTAGGGCAGTGCGGGTAGCAGTATATCAAGCAATGATCGTACCAGAAATGATGCACGTCGCACTCCGATCACTTGTTTAAATGGTGCTTTCATTCTCTTCTTCTATAGTTCCATTCTATCTGGCCCCACGCCTAAATCACTAGCATTAGCCATAGTAATAGTTTTCTAGCTCCAACTCGTGTGATTTGATTAACACACGGATGGGGGCCAGCCGGCCAGGCATTGGAGCCTTTTGATTTCTGTTTTCAGGCGGCTCACCAATCGACGCCTAACCTCACGGTACCTGTACTGTACCTCAGTGGGAATCCAGGATCGTCGTCGTCGTTAATGGTAGCTTAACTTAGCTTAAACGAGGCATGATAAGTTAATTGATCTGCTAGCTAGGGTAATAGGGGAATCATGCACCTACGGGTTAAAGAGAAACCACTTGGGTTTTGGAAGGATTTTTCCAGGTTCTGGTCAAATCCATTGGCCAAAAACAACGGGTGTGCAGAGAAGCTGCTAGTTGCCGCACTTATAGTATTATTATGCTTTGAAAAGGTTAGTGGGATGTGTCCCAAAATCTTCGCTTCCACTAAATTAGACTTTTTTCCGATCGATTTGACTCTGGAAAGTAGCAAGCTGCAATCTCAAGAAACAACAACCAGAGAAGATAGGCAATGACACCTTACCTGAATTTGAAGCCGACAATGAGAAAGCACAGATATAGGAGGTGCCATTGCTCTGCATTGCAGAAGAACATCTAATTTTAGGAACCTCCAGAATTGCTCATAGGCATTCGTAAGCCTTAAAATTATATCCAATATATGTATAGCGCACGTCACTATGAAATTTTCTAGGAAAAATTATGGTCATGACATAGCAACACATGCAGAGGTGGAGATGGCCCAGTTTTGTATTGAGATTAGATTGGCGCCAATCATTGGGATTTGCCAGGAATATCTCGGCCAAGGACCCAACGTGATGGAAAATGCCAGCTTGATAACGCCCCGACAGTCACTGAAACATTCTTCTAACCCTAGCCCTAACAAACAGAACAAGCTAGCTAGCTACTGTACGGGAATCAAGACACCTTGAGGCTTCAGATACCGATTTGACGACGACCGGCTACCCAATCCTGGGCACGGTTAGTGGAAGAAAACAGGAAAGTCACATGCAAGAAAACAAAACAGCACGTCGTGTATGCACAGAGGGGCATCGCATTGGGATCGTAAAGGAAGGAACAAAAGGAATCAATGATGGGCGAGTGCAACAAGGACGGAGCCTGCAAAAAATATTTCTGGGCAGCAGAGCAGTGGCCAAAGGCCAAGGGGGCATCTCAATAGTGAGCTGCAGCCACGAAGCCACCCTCGCTCCTACAGTATAGTCCTATTTGCATGCAGTTTATAAGGCTTTCTGAGCAAGGTCCAAGAGACATGTACAGGTACAAGATGGGCCGGGAGATTGATTGAGCGAGACCAGGAGCAAAGCATCTCTTGTAAGGCCATGTTTAGATGACATCAAAATGCAAAAAGTTTTCAAGATTTCTCGTCACATCGCATATGCCGGTACATGTATAGAGCATTAAATATAGGTAAAAATAACTAATTACACAGTTTGTCTATAAATGTTGAGATGAATCTTTTGAGCCTAGTTAATCCATAATAAGACAAAGTTTGTCAAATACAAACAAAAAGTGTTACAGTGCTTTTTTAAAAAGTTTTTGCAAACTAAACATGGCCTAAGTCTGGGGCAACAAGAGCAAGTACGGACTCACTTTCGGTCCTTGAAATTAGTGCCCACAGATTATCCTGCAATCTTGCAATATTATGGACTTGATGCGTAGTGTGGTGTTTTCTGCTCCCTCCGCTGTAAATTACAAAACGTTTTGGCTTTGTATCTGGACATAGACATTATATATATCTAGATGCATAACAAAAGTTACAGATATAGACATTGTGTATATCTAAATACATAACAAAAACTGTGTATTTAGAGAAGCCATAAAAGGAAAATGCGAAGGCGAAGATACCAGACAGGGCTTTGATGTGAATGCTGAGTATAAAAGTATTGTAGAATGTCAATGGTGAAGGAAAGGAATGATTGGTGAGGCAAATTTTACTCAATGACAAAGCAATACTGACCATGAGATCTATAGAGCAACAGTATTGTTGGCATGGGCAGGCTTTGCTTTGTCTTGAGAATTATTTACTGAAGGTTAAACCTGCTGGTAGTTCCTGCAGCTGATGCCAGTACACCTGGTTCTCACAGCATCTCATCTGTCCTATGTGAATAAATGAAAATTATGTAGTAAAATGTAACGAGGAGAAAATTTACTGGGTAGTTCAGTAGAAATAAGAGCATGGTGCACGATTGCATCTTTTTACAAAAAAAAATGAAGGCAGAACAAGGAGATATATTGAGAACTTAATTGTCCATGCAAATTTGTTCTGACTAAATGCAAGTCAGTACTGTGCTTAATATAGTAGTCTTCAGACTTCAGGAAGATACTACTACCTAATATAGACTAATGCAAACAATGAAACTGTGACAATGGTAGAGAAAGGACCAACAGTCCTTGTCAGATCCGGTTGATACAGTAAAACATTCCTAGGGCCAACTAAAGCATAAGCAAATTAACAACTAATACGGATCAAAGCAATTAACATTACAAACTACCAGACACCAAATCTGTAGATTGTCTGCACCACAGAATCAATTATAAAGACCTTATAAAACTAGCAATAAAACTAGCAAATTGGGAGACATTTGGACCCTCATTATTTATAGCACACAGTGTTTCACTATTACCATGTTACCAGTCCCTGCAAGCTTGGAACAAGGCCACGTTTTCAAGTGTTCACCATCTCAATGTGTCCACGACATAGTTCAGGACACCAGCTTACGGCTGGCGCCTCTTGCTTGCATCATGCTGCTAACTATACTGAAATAGCAATGGATTGCAAGATCATTGTGCTCCTACTGTGTTGCATTTATCACTAGGTCACATGCCACCTCAAGTTAAACGCACAATACATTCATGCAATAGGATGCGTAAACAAGATGACAGTATGCAACAGACAAATAGTTTTGCCAAAATATTTGTTAAAAACTGTAGTTTTTATGAGGCTTCACAGTTGTAGTGTAGTGTGGTGAAATAACACAATAAAATTAGATTCAACTAAGAGCTAGACAAACATGGTCGCTATCAAAGCATCAAGCCATTTGTCCTGGCTGTTTCTGAAAGTTACAATGCAGACAGTATCACAGCAATGAGTCAATCATATGTGAACTGAAACAGTAAAACAAGATAAAAGGTGTAACAAAAAGACAGGTGGTACAAGTACAGGTGTTACCATTTAAAAGCATCAATTAACCTTATACTCTTGAGCCCTGCATATTTGGAGGAATCCAAGTTATCTCATCAACATTACTCTGGAGTCTGGACTCCCATGATATAGAAGTTATAGGAAATCATCAATGCTGTTGTTTTCCTGGATCCAAACACTACTATTCGTGTTCACTTAGAAAATCTGAAAATAGTCAAAAACACATACATTGAATTTCAACATAGAGATTGCCAGCAACATTTCCAATTTTAACATGTCCTATTCAGCTCCGTGCCTTTGACTTCTAGGATTCATGCTTTATATATGATAAAACTAATCACTATTTCAAGGAAATATCTGCAGTATCAATAGAACAGTATACATGTTAGATAATACGTACTAAATATGAAGATGTTTTTCTATAATATAGTGATGCTTATTTGCCCTATAAGGCTTTAACTGGTAAGGTAATTCAATACAAACCTAGCACATGTTGCTGAGAAGTGACCATAAAAGCCTTCCCACTGCACCTGCTTCTCCAGCATCTACTGTTTTCATTAGCTTGTGACAAAGAAAATACTTGTCAGATAGCGAGTATGGCCCATCATGGATAATGAAACCAGGCAGAATAAGAAGTTAACAAAATTGCAAGGTCATCATGGGTCTTTCATGGGGTCACAGCAGCTAGAAATGCTGATGTTGCTACAATATTATTTTGATCTACAGCACCTGTGCTTTCAGCAAAACAAGTATTTGAACACTTTCCTGACAGAATGAGCACATTCAAGTTAACTCAGCCAGAGAGGCCTTTAATTATGTGCTGGCATAGCATCTGCACAAAGAACTTCAAAAATAATAAAATATGTGCAGGAGAATGAAAGAGCAATGCAAAGTATTGAGGAGATTAGATAAACAACAAGATAAGCTGGCTCCAAATACAAAAAAAAAGGAAACATAGTCTTTTCTTAAACAGAAAATGCCGGAGCAACGTTCTATAGAATACATCAAATTTCTAAGGTTGAATGACTGAGCGATGCAATTCTTGCCAAGAGGTACAAGACAAGCAGCAATTACATCCCTGGAGACTCCTCATGGACTTAACCATGTCTACATAATCAAACACATGCAGGCCCACTAGGATGCAAGCAAATCAAATGACTATTTACAATCTATAACCAATTTTTGGGTTGCTGTGCGATTTCAGCGCGACTAGGCACGAGGAGGGAGACGTTAGCCTCGATGGGCAAGTGGTGGCCAAGAAGGATACTTTTCGGTATTTAGGGTCGATGCTACAAAAGGATTGAGACATTGATGAAGATGTTAGGCATAGAATTTCAGCCGGCTGATTGAAATGGCGTCAAGCTTCTGGCGTTCTCTGTGACAAAAGGGTGCCTCAGAAGCTGAAAGGTAAGTTCTATAGGACGACGATTCGTCCGGCGATGTTATATGGTGCTGAGTGTTGGCCTACAAAAAGGCGACATGTCCAGCAATTGAGTGTAGCGGAGATGCGTATGTTGCGTTGGTGTTGTGGGCACACAAGGAGGGATAGAGTACGGAACAACGATATTCGGGATAGGGTTGGGGTGGCACCAATTGAGGAGAAATTGATTCAACATCGGTTGAGATGGTTTGGACATGTCCAACGGAGGCCTCCTGAGGCGCCGGTGCGTAGTGGAGTTCTAAAGCGGACCGATAATATAAAGAGCGGTAGAGGTCGACCTAAACTAACTTGGGACGAGTCCGTTAAGAGAGATCTTAAGTAGTGGAATATCCCCAAGGATTTAGCTATGGACAGGAGCGCTTGGAGATTAGCAATCAACGTGCCTGAACCGTGACCTCTTTTGTCTTGTGCCCTTTATGTCCCTTTATGTGTCTCCCTGTTTCTCGTCTCTTTTGGGTTTCATCTCTAGCCTACCCCAACTTGCTTGGGACAAAAGGCTATGTTGTTGTTGTTGTTAAGTGCTATAATTTCTCTATATTATCAAGCAAGAAACAAAACAGACCATTACCACATTGTAACAATGGATCATCAAGGCTTAACTTTTCCAACAGGGAAAATTAGGGCTGTGATTATTAAATCGCTACAAAAGTACTCAAATCTAGATCACTAAGAGCATTTCAAGCATCAGATAGTGTTAGGGAATGAGATTCTATTATTCTGGGCTAACCCTAGAAGGGTAGCTATATAGGTAACCATACATGGGCCACATGTGTAACAGAACCGACCAAATTATAAGAGCACAAGTACAAAAACAAGCACCGAAGCGCTCAAATTTTCGAACTTGAGCCCATATAATCCCGGTAGTCAATCGAAACCACGAGGGATTTCAAACCAACTCGCTTACAACCAGGATCGCATCATTCAACATACAACATCATACGTTACATTTCACAAGTAGTTCTGAAATAAGTTTACACAAACGGAGTCGCAATTATTACAAACCAAGTTTATAAAGTAGCGGAAGCATAAACACACCAGTTATTTAACTACTGCCAGTCTTGATGATCAACAACCCACAAAAGCATGAGGAAAGTACATAAAAGATGATCACGCCCAAGTAATCTAGTCTTCTTCACCCGCAGGGTGGAGACAAGTTTTGCAGAAGCCTTGATAGAGCATATCATCTGCAACAGGAGGGAATAAACCCTGAGTACTGGAATGTACTCAGCTAGACTTACCCGTCGAAAACCAGAAATAAGATGACACCAAGGATTATGCAAGGCTTACACAAGAGGCTAGCTGACATCACATTTTTGCATAAAGGCATAAGTAATTGAGACTCTTATAACCTGTACTAGCAGTTATTTTTAGCATTTACCTGTCATCTATCTTAGCACCTGTACTAAACATGCACTTGATTATAATCAAACAACATGATTATTATATCCATAGCAGGTATATCATTATGGCAACATTGTATCATTCCCTTAACCACCAGTTCATTTAATGGGGTCTACGTTGCCGCTGCTCAAGTCAAGTGCTCACTAACCGGGAGCGACGGCGATTCGAATCGAATTCCTATCCAGCTGGAGGGGTATTTCTAACACTCACCGAGTCACGCCTGGCGAGGGCTGCTCAGGTCATCTTTGGTACAGTTCAGGAATCGCGGGCCCGAATAATGTCGCGTCCCCAAGGGCGACACTCTGCCAGGTGATAGGGACTCTAACCCCCCCTGGTCTCACGCCAATGTCCCCAAGCACATCCTTTCTCTCCTCCAAGATGCAACCTACCATTCGATTCCCGGCCTGAACCATACTACTCGACTTCGCGGTCGGAACGGCTTATCCGGCCAACTAAGTGTTAGACTGCGTTCAACATGACTCAAGGACGTACAGCGAATCGGTCCTTAAACGACTCAGACGGGCATAGCTCCACACCCAAGACGTGAAGTGTCTTGCGGCTGTACTATCGAACTCCCGCCCGGTCTCAATTTCATTTTAAGGCATGGTTCCATCCACGATAGCCATAAAGCCACTCGTGACTCCTTCCTACATCTCGCGGATGACCGGAAATCACCCGACTTCTACCGAACTAAGCAGGGCTAAGCATTGACACGTGCCTAAACCTAATATAGGATTAAGTACGATATCTGGACAAGGACAGGTATAATGCAACAATTGTTTTCGTACAACTCCTACAACTTAATGCAGTAAACAATTAAAAGTACTCAAGATTAATTTATAAAACAGTAGGTTCAGCATGCACCGGGGCTTGCCTTTCAGAAAGGTTGCAGGCCTGTGGTCCGGGCACTCAGGAAGGTCTTCAGCGACGTCTCCTTCGCCGACTGGTTCCTCGGGCTCCTGCTGCTCCTGGTTCTCCTCCGGAATTACCGGCTAGAATTCGAGGAGAGTTACTCCCTCCGGTACACCTATTGCATGAATGCACAATAAATATCATGAATGCATAAATGGGTGCAACATGCTCGGAATGAAATGCATTTCAGAAATAAAATACTCTATTCAAGTTATTGTATTAGTACGTGCAAATCTCTTCTCCGGTGGAGAAGTACTTACCTAATCTACCCAACCTAAGATATAGTTGTTCCTCTTCGGTTAAGGCCCTAACACCTAACAATACAAGAGTAATATTACTTAGGTTACCACAGTAAAACATTCTGGACAGCAGCTCAAAGATTCTAACATAACTGGAGAATCCCAACTCCAAAAGATATGATCTAAGACAATCTGAAAAGCTTATGAAATGCACCGCAAAATGTTTTCAGACCACAGCACTTAATTCTAAAGTTTACCTAGTCGAAATTTCAAAGTCCCAGAATCTGTTCTCTCTAAACAGAGAGCAGTAAATTCTGGACTGGCACTTTAAACAGCAATAACTCCCAAACTACTAAGTCAAATGCTCCCAAATTTTGACACAAGCTCAATTACAAATTTTACTACAACTTTGGTATTTACAAGTTTTCCAGCAACCACCTTTATCCAAGGTCAAACCTAGAAATACTATCAGCTGTCCAGAAAACCTAAAATTGTAAAGGTTAAATATTTATTTATGTGGCAAACGTTCTCTAGGACCAAACTAATACTACTACAAGTTCACAAAGGTCACAAAAACACCAGAAAGTAAGGTGTGCCCACCTAGAATATTTATTTAAACCCATTTCTTAATTTACTTAAGTAATTAAGTGGAATTTCAAACATATATGTAAACTGCTCCAAAAATTCTACAAAAATTACAGGAGACTCTCTGACCCAAAAAGAGACTACTGTAAAAATTTGAACTCAATTTATTCAAAGGAACTCTCTGAACAAAATTCACAAGCCAAAAAGACTGATTTTTGTATAAATAACAAAGCACAGTAAAAAGTGTCAAACAACAGATTTCTAAATTTTCTTGGACACTCTAGTGTACCAAGACATTCTCCAAAAATTTATATGAACATTGCACATGTAGAAAAATTACTAAAATTCATTCAAGTCTTTTCTAGAATAACAAGATAGCATTATAACTTGAAAAGTACTTAAGCACTACTGTCCAAATTTTTACCAGAGCTAGAGCAATTATAAATTAGCCTACCCACCAAATTTCATAATTTTTGGGACACTGAAACTCAAGATATAATTTAAACAAGTTTGCATGTGATTTAAAACACATTTTAAAGATATATTTAAATATCCCAAAAACTAAACATCACATAGCAAACTCATATTTTTCTAAAATACTACACCTCATGCAGATCCTAACAAAATTTATCTCATGATTTTTGAGCAAGTAAAACCCTAGATCTATATTTTCCAAACTTAACCAAAATTCTGTAGCAAAATGAATAAAAGAGAAAAAGATCTCATTTTAGACTGGGCCGGCCCGGGAAACTACGTGGCCCAAGACTCGCAGCGTGGCCCGCTCCCGCGCGCGGCCTGCCACGGCTCCCGCCCGCACGCGCGTGCGACTGACCAGGTGGCCCCACCGGTCAGAGAGAGAGAGGCGGAGGGCGGAGCTGCGGTCGCCGTCGGTGAGCCGGCCGACGAAATTGGACGTATGAGCATGACCACGTCATCGAGCTACATCGGTTGGTGGCAAGAACGGGGCGGCAAAGCCACGGTAAAGTGCTCGCCGTCGGGCATGGCGGACCACCGGCACGGTGGTGGCAAAATCTCGCCGCCGGTGAGCCTGACATCCCAACCCTAACCCCCGATGAGCATCCCCATTCTACCTTGACCCTAACGCACCTACAAGTGGGCGACAGAGACGCCCATAGACCTCTGGCCACGGAGAGCCGTCGTGCGGAGGAACTCCGGCGAGGTACCGCGGCGGAGGAAAACGAAAATGTGACCCTACCAAAGCGTGATTAGCTGCGAGGAGTGGACGGTGAGGTAGCAGGCTTCAAGGCGGAGCGAGAGACGCAGTTTGGCCGGTGGTGATGTGGTGGCGAGCGCTTGCGAGCACGTCGGAGCGGGTGGCGGCAATGGCGGCTCGGTTTCTCCGCTCTGCCGACGAGAGAGGAAAGGAGGGGGGATGGATGGGTAAGGCCGGGACGACAGCAGAGGCCCCCTTCTATGCGTTCGGCAGCTGGCCAAGGCGCTAGGTCGCGCGCGGCGCGTGGAGGACACGCGGCGGCGACGGTCTGCCCCGGTCGGACAGCTCACTCGGATGTCTGACCGACTGAACTCAAACCCCGCATCGACCGACTGACAAGCCAAGTTTAACGATGATTATCTCCCAAACCGGTTCAAATTAGTCGAAGATGATTACACCAATTTTGTAGAGCTACATGAGGTCTACAAGTTTGTCAATTGGAGTTTGGGCTGGTTCGGCCTAGATTTGAAACTACAGAGCCCCAAAGTGGTGCCCCTTGAAACTGAAACTTAGTTTCAGTCACTAAGCCGACTGAAACCCGATTTTCTAGACACCATATCTCCTAAACCATTTAGAACTAGGTGATGGTGATATTGACAATGTTGTAGAGCTATGTGTGGACAACAACTTTGTCAATTGGCTCCAGGACTGGTTTGGCCTAGTTTGTGAGTTACAAGTTGCTAAAGTGAGGTACAGTGAAACGGTTTTCAGCTCCACACTTAGCCAAAATGGCTAAGTCTCAAAGCAGCCTCTAATACTGACTTGTGGACCTTTTTTGAGCATGTTCTGGTCATTTTCATGAGATGGCCATATTAGAACTTTTGTTCCTTATGAAATTCTCTACAGCTTTGCTTAAGGTTGCTCCTCCATGCAAGATCTCTAAACTGGACTTTTTAATTGGTCAAACCAGAGCACTCTAGGGGTCCAACCTAGTCAACAACATTTGGAAGGGCAATTTGGTAATTTTGGTCAACATGAACATTGCTCCACTACTTACCATAAATGTAATTAAGGTGTTATAAGACCTAATTAACCACTCTACATATTGGTTGCACAAAGTTCCTAGTGTCACATTCTTTGGAACAAGTATTTCAATACTTTCACCCAAATGTTGCAAGCCCATGTTGCACATGTTGCATGAGTGTGTTGCATAACACTTGCTAGTTATGTTACACTAAAGTGGTTGACATGTATCACAAGGAAATTGCACATAAGGTACTTATGTTTTGCACACTACTCACTTCTTACTTCACATGAAATATAAACATATCATAAGCTTATGCATGAAATGAATGATGCTTGCTTATGCTCATGCAAATGCAATGCAATTAAGGGGCTAAACACCTGGGGTGTTACAGCCCTCCCCCCTTATAAAAAATCTCGTCCTGAGATTTGGAAAGCATACCATTTTTCATAGAATTCCTTATAACTATCCCGCAAATAGTCCTCCCGTTCCCATGTAGCGTCACTTTCACTACCCTGATTACTCCACATTACTTTATACCACTTAACCACTTTGCTTCTAGTCACTCGTTCCTGAGTATCGATCACTCGGACTGGCTTTTCTTCGTAAGTTAGATCGGATTCCAGCCTGATATCTCCTAAAGGGACTCTTTCTTCAGGAACTCGAAGACACTTTTTGAGCTGAGATACATGGAAGACGTTGAATATGGCACTCATTTCTGGTGGTAACTGGATTTTGTACGCAACAGCTCCACTCTTGCCTATGATTTGGAAAGGACCCACGTATCGTGGCGCAAGTTTCCGCTTAACACCAAAACGTTGGACACTCTTCATTGGAGAAACTTTCAGATAAACGAAGTCTCCAACTTCAAACTCGAGCGGTTTTCTACGACGGTCAGCATAACTTTTCTGTCTAGCTTGGGCTACAGCCATATGTTTTTGGATGGTATGGACTTGTTCCTCAGCTTCATGAACGAAATCAATACCATAATACCTCCTTTCACCAGCTTCTACCCAGTTTAGTGGGGTTCTACACTTACGACCGTATAAAGCTTCGAATGGGGCCATCTTAATACTCTCTTGATAACTATTATTGTACGAAAACTCGGCTAAAGGTAACCATTTTTCCCAAGAACCCTTGGATGATATTACACATGCCCGCAATAGATCTTCCAAGATTTGGTTAACCCGTTCCGTCTGTCCTGACGTCTGGGGGTGATAAGCAGATCTTCTCACTAACTTGGTTCCCAGAAGGTGATGCAAGTGCTCCCAAAAGCGAGCAATGAACTGAGGACCACGGTCAGATATGATAGTACGAGGTATCCCATGGAGCCGGACTATCTGATTGAAATACAACTCAGCATAGTCAGTGGGACGATAGTCCACTCTAACTGGAATGAAGTGAGCTGATTTGGTCAAACGATCCACAATTACCCAGATGGAGTTATGATTTTTGACAGTAGGAGGAAGACCGACAATGAAATCCATACTTATCTCTTCCCATTTCCAACCTGGGATAGAAAGTGGTTGAAGCAACCCAGCTTTCATGTGCACAGCTTTAACTCTACAGCAGGTGTCACACCTAGCCACATATGCAGCTATCTCTTTCCGCATCTTGGTCCACCAATAGTATGGCTTCAAATCATAATACATCTTATTGCTGCCAGGATGGATGGACAACTTAGAGGAGTGTGCTTCAGCCATAATATCATTTCAAAGCTCTCGGTCCTTAGGCACGACTAATCTATCCTTGAACCATAGTACACCCTCTTCATCTATCCTGAACTGTGTAGTTTCTTGTTCTTTCATCTTACGCTTGATGTGGAATATACCAGTGTCAGTCTTTTGGAGCTCAGTAATTCTGCTTTTGAGAGTACAACTGACAGTGATGTTGTACAAGACTGCTGGATGTAGAAGGCGAGATCGATGAAAATCAGTTTCAACTAAGGAATGGCAATGAGACTTACGGCTTAAAGCATCCGCAACCACATTTGCCTTGCCAGGATGATAGTGCACTTGAAGGTTATAATCCTTAATCAACTCGAGCCATCTTCGTTGACGCATATTTAACTCGGGTTGGGTGAAGATGTATTTGAGGCTTTTGTGGTCTGTGTAGATATTGCAAACATTGCCCAACAGATAGTGTCGCCAGGCTTTCAAAGCATGAACAACTGCGGCGAGTTCCAAGTCATGTGTTGGATAATTCACCTCATGTTTCCGAAGTTGTCGAGAGGTATATGCGATTACTCGGCCTTCCTGCATCAGAACACCTCCCAAACCTATGCCTGAGGCATCACAATAAACATCAAATGGTTTCTCGATATCCGGTTGTGCCAAAACCGGAGCTGAGGTTAGGAGAGTTCGCAGTTGGTGAAAAGCCGCATCACACTCAGGAGTCCAGACAAACCTGGTGTCTTTTTGTAGTAACCGAGTCATTGGCTTGGCTATTTTGGAGAAATCCGGGATGAAGCGACGATAATAGCCAGCCAAACCAAGAAAACTCCGAACCTCGTGAATCGAGATAGGAGCTTTCCAGTTCAGTACTTCTTGTACCTTGGCGGGGTCCACCATAATTCCTCCATCGGACAGCACATGCCCAAGGAAAGGTACTTCACGAAGCCAGAATTCGCACTTACTGAACTTTGCATATAGTTGATGTTCACGCAGTCTTGTGAGGACTATACGCAGATGTTCAGCGTGATCCTCCTCATTCACAGAATATACCAGGATGTCATCAATAAATACCACCACAAACTTGTCCAATTCAGGCATAAACACCGAATTCATCAAATACATGAAGTGTGCGGGGGCATTTGTCAAGCCGAAAGACATAACAAGATACTCGTAAAGACCGTATCTGGTAGAGAAGGCAGTTTTTGGAACATCTTCCGGGCGGATTTTAATTTGATGGTAGCCAGATCTTAGATCGATCTTGGAGAAAACTTTAGCTTTAGACAACTGATCGAACAAGATGTTGATACGTGGTAGAGGGTAGTTATTTTTGACAGTGACTGCATTGAGAGGTCTATAATCTACGCACATCCGCAACGACTGATCCTTCTTCTTTACAAAGATGGCAGGACATCCCCACGGCGACGAACTAGGACGAATCAACCCCTTCTTCAAAAGTTCATTCAATTGCACCTTAAGTTCAGCGAGTTCATTTGGAGGCATCCTATAGGGTCTCCTAGAGATGGGAGTTGTGCCAGGTAACAATTCAATTTTAAATTCCACATCCCGATCCGGAGGGAGTCCCGGCAAATCATCGGGAAAAACGTCCGGAAACTCATTTACTACTGGAATTTCGGCCAACGCCTTTGCTTGCACAGCATGAACTTCCCCAGACAAATCAACTTTTCTGGGAAGTTGTACCAGAAAACCCTTTTGATCTATAGGATCTCTGAGCATAACTACCCGAGTGGATGTATCAATGAGTACCCCATTCTGACTCATCCAATTCATGCCCAAGATAACATCTATGCCTAAGCCCGGCAAAACCACTAAGGCAAGCGAGTACTTTCGTCCTTCTATCTCAAGCTCAAGATTCCCCACTACTTTATTTGTGGAAATATTCCCACTTGCTGCGCTAATACAATAACCCCCACCTTCAACAGTATGCAATTTGTGTGCAAACTCTGATGCAAACTTAGGACTGATAAAGGAATGTGAAGCACCCGAATCAAAAAGTACCATAGCAGGATGTTGGTCAACTAGGAACTTACCAGCGGTGACAACTTCACCAGATGGAATTTCCTCGATACTGTTATAATGAGCGTGCCCCTGACGGCCACCTTGGTTGACATTCTTCTTGGGGTAAGGACAGTTTCTAGACCAATGGCCTGGCTTGTTGCAGTTCCAGCAAGGCATGTTGCTAGGAGGGACACTGGAGCTGCCTTGGCCCGAATTACTTTTTGGCAGGGCCACTGTATATGCCTTACGAAACCTAGTCTTCACTGGCGCCTTCTTTTGTGGAGGACGGAACTTAGCATTTGTGGCAGGAGGGCGAGAAGGAGCCCTCGGGGCAGCTGGAGCTCGAGACTGTGAAGCACTCGCCTCAATGGCCCTTTTGCGGCTCTTAGAGGCAGAATAGATAGCATTGTTGTTCTCTTGAGTCAGAGCATCACTGATAAATTCATTGAAAGTAGTGCACTTGCTAGTGCCCATAGTCTTCATCAGCTTCGGGCCTAGGCCTCTTTTAAAGCTAGCAATTTTCTTGGAATCGGTATCCACAAACTCTGTGGCATACCTTGCCAGGTTGTTGAAAGATTGTAGATATTCAGTCAAACTTTTATTTCCCTGCGACAGCCTCATGAATTCTGTGTGCTTGATTGCCATGAGACCTGGAGGAATATAGTTCCCACGGAATGCGGCCTTGAACTGGTCACAAGCAATCGGGACATTTGCAGGCAATGTGGAACGATAGTGGCTCCACCAAATACCCGCTGGACCATGTAGTTGGTGAGAAGCATATTCAGTCTTTAGTTCATCCGTCAAGCGAAGCAGACGAAATTTTTGTTCAATAGTGTTCAACCACTCATCAGCTTGTAGTGGTTCCTCCGCCTCCTTAAAGAGCGGGGGCTTAGTATCAAGAAAGTCCTTGAAATCACTGTATTGATTGGGTTCTGGGCCCTGGCGGCCAGGACGAGCCTCCCGGTTGGCAAGCTGGCGCATAACATCAGCCAGCATGCGCTGCCCTTCGACCACGGTCTGCATTAACTCAGCCGGGGTAGGTGGTGGCGGAGGGGGTGGCTGCTCCTCATCCTCATTGCCACGACCCCGACGGAGATTGTACGACATCTGCAAAATGCATAGTCAATGAGCACTGACGATGTGGGAAATTTGTAGATGAATTATTGTAAATATGGCAAACTGACTTCATGAAATAGACTTCTCAAAATACTCATGGCACAATAATTCATCACAACCGCATAATCCATTCAAGCGGATCAATTGGCGCAATCATGCGAGAGAGTCCAACAAGATGTACTTTGATAAAGGCTCACACATAAGGAGCACAGCAGTTACTGAACCGTTTACGTTAAAATCTACATGATTTTTGATCTTTTGCCCGGCACTTGGATTCAGTTTCAAAGTGTTTAGTTGACTGAGAAAGGCTACTTCAAACTGATCACAAGGAGACTTCTCAACGGTAGAGTTCCATGGTGGATCATGACTAGCCACCTCGATACCAGCGCGTGCCAAGCAGCACAGCCTTATGTCGCGCGCCATAGGAGGCCCTCGGTTTCGTCGCGGCACCGAAGGGTACTAATCGTGACACCATCATCGAACGCAACACAATAAGACATCCAATTGCGATCGAAATTAACAGGTTCCAACTAAACATCCAGGAAACATAGGGTTCGACCTTACATCCGAAAAGTAAAGTTATTACAAAGCCTCACTCCAACACAGGGAGGGCACAAAAGGCAACCCTAACATTATAGCTACGTGATAACTACTCTAAGCATCGTCCTCCGAGTCGGTGTCAAGGATCTCCCCGCCGTCCTCATCACTAACAGGCTCTAACTCCTCATCTTCTTCTTCGGGTTCTTCTTCTATTGCTTCTTCGGGTGCGGCATCTTGAGGTCCGTTGACCTCCACTTCATCATCATTCTCAGCCATGAAGATTCCTGAACCCATGTCCTCATCTGCGTTGATATTCCTAGGCAGCAGAGGGTTTAGCTGGTTGTTCAGGCGGTGCACTTCTTCATGAAGATTGTCATTGTATTCTTCAGCATTCTCCAACTGCTGTTCGAGCTCAAACTGACGAGCTCTCAGAACGTTCTCCTCGTGCCAGGCTTCATCCCTCTGGTTCATGACACAGACCAGCATGCGTTGACAGTTGCGGTTTGCTACTGTCAATCTCTGGACTGCAAGGGTTTCCTGGTCACGATCACGGATCACTTGCTCCAATTGCTGGCGCGCTGCATTCCGGGCAGCAGTCACTTCAGCCAACTCCGTCCTCAGCCTTTCCACCTCAGTAGGCTCGGGGCGGGGCTCACGTGGAGCGAGCTGGTGACGAGGTGCCCGGCCCCCAGTGGACTTGCGAGCGGTCCTCTTGGTACGTGTCATCTGTAGCAACAAGATAGGACTTAAAGTGAGGATCATTTAGGGGATACGAAATTTAATTTAGTCGGGAGTACAGAAGTTTTTAAGGAGGGAGTAAATGATATGTATGATATAATTAAACATGATGCATGCACGTTCCGTACGCCCTCTCACCTTAGTAGAAACCTAAAGTTCTAACGCTAGGCGGTGGCATACATACGTTCTCTCATATAAGCGAAACTATCGGTCTACTCGTTACGCTGTTAGTGTACCTGCAGAAAATCTCATTTCAGCCCAACAGATTCCCAATATATGCACACAAGAAAGCAGTAATTTAAATACTTTCCATATACACATCCCCAGATGTATATACTTCAGTATCAAAGCTACCCGATATAAAGATTCCCACAATTAAGTGCTTACGTAATTACATGGTTTAAACATGTAAGTATGCAAGTCACCAAAACTACGCTCCCCTAGATCACTGGTTGAACGATCATGCTCTCACAACTCACACTTACCAGAGCATCGAGGCAATTGATCCATACATTACCACCCAAGTGGATGGCATCCATACAATATCACGCCGTATGGACGACGAAACAAAAACAAACAAGGCCCCCAAGTTAGTCTCTATAATAAGCCACCTAAGAGTCCTTATTTGGGCTAAGGGATGTGATCACTGGCATACCTAAAAATAATTTTTAGTGTTTTAACCCTTTTTCATAATCAAATACTTTTGTTTTTAAATACTCGTACGATGTGTTTAATGTTGAATTATGCTCCGGTACCAGCTGTAACAGAACCGACCAAATTATAAGAGCACAAGTACAAAAACAAGCACCGAAGCGCTCAAATTTTCGAACTTGAGCCCATATAATCCCGGTAGTCAATCGAAACCACGAGGGATTTCAAACCAACTCGCTTACAACCAGGATCGCATCATTCAACATACAACATCATACGTTACATTTCACAAGTAGTTCTAAAATAAGTTTACACAAACGGAGTCGCAATTATTACAAACCAAGTTTATAAAGTAGCGGAAGCATAAACACACCAGTTATTTAACTACTGCCAGTCTTGATGATCAACAACCCACAAAAGCATGAGGAAAGTACATAAAAGATGATCACGCCCAAGTGATCTAGTCTTCTTCACCCGCAGGGTGGAGACAAGTTTTGCAGAAGCCTTGATAGAGCATATCATCTGCAACAGGAGGGAATAAACCCTGAGTACTGGAATGTACTCAGCTAGACTTACCCGTCGAAAACCAGAAATAAGATGACACCAAGGATTATGCAAGGCTTACACAAGAGGCTAGCTGACATCACATTTTTGCATAAAGGCATAAGTAATTGAGACTCTTATAACCTGTACTAGCAGTTATTTTTAGCATTTACCTGTCATCTATCTTAGCACCTGTACTAAACATGCACTTGATTATAATCAAACAACATGATTATTATATCCATAGCAGGTATATCATTATGGCAACATTGTATCATTCCCTTAACCACCAGTTCATTTAATGGGGTCTACGTTGCCGCTGCTCAAGTCAAGTGCTCACTAACCGGGAGCGACGGCGATTCGAATCGAATTCCTATCCAGCTGGAGGGGTATTTCTAACACTCACCGAGTCACGCCTGGCGAGGGCTGCTCAGGTCATCTTTGGTACAGTTCAGGAATCGCGGGCCCGAATAATATCGCGTCCCCAAGGGCGACACTCTGCCAGGTGATAGGGACTCTAACCCCCCCTTGGTCTCACGCCAATGTCCCCAAGCACATCCTTTCTCTCCTCCAAGATGCAACCTACCATTCGATTCCCGGCCTAAACCATACTACTCGACTTCGCGGTCGGAACGGCTTATCCGGCCAACTAAGTGTTAGACTGCGTTCAACATGACTCAAGGACGTACAGTGAATCGGTCCTTAAACGACTCAGACGGGCATAGCTCCACACCCAAGACGTGAAGTGTCTTGCGGCTGTACTATCGAACTCCCGCCCGGTCTCAATTTCATTTTAAGGCATGGTTCCATCCACGATAGCCATAAAGCCACTCGTGACTCCTTCCTACATCTCGCGGATGACCGGAAATCACCCGACTTCTACCGAACTAAGCAGGGCTAAGCATTGACACGTGCCTAAACCTAATATAGGATTAAGTACGATATCTGGACAAGGACAGGTATAATGCAACAATTGTTTTCGTACAACTCCTACAACTTAATGCAGTAAACAATTAAAAGTACTCAAGATTAATTTATAAAACAGTAGGTTCAGCATGCACCGGGGCTTGCCTTTCAGAAAGGTTGCAGGCCTGTGGTCCGGGCACTCAGGAAGGTCTTCAGCGACGTCTCCTTCGCCGACTGGTTCCTCGGGCTCCTGCTGCTCCTGGTTCTCCTCCGGAATTACCGGCTCGAATTCGAGGAGAGTTACTCCCTCCGGTACACCTATTGCATGAATGCACAATAAATATCATGAATGCATAAATGGGTGCAACATGCTCAGAATGAAATGCATTTCAGAAATAAAATACTCTATTCAAGTTATTGTATTAGTACGTGCAAATCTCTTCTCCGGTGGAGAAGTACTTACCTAATCTACCCAACCTAAGATATAGTTGTTCCTCTTCGGTTAAGGCCCTAACACCTAACAATATAAGAGTAATATTACTTAGGTTACCACAGTAAAACATTCTGGACAGCAGCTCAAAGATTCTAACATAACTGGAGAATCCCAACTCCAAAAGATATGATCTAAGACAATCTGAAAAGCTTATGAAATGCACCGCAAAATGTTTTCAGACCACAGCACTTAATTCTAAAGTTTACCTAGTCGAAATTTCAAAGTCCCAGAATCTGTTCTCTCTAAACAGAGAGCAGTAAATTCTGGACTGGCACTTTAAACAGCAATAACTCCCAAACTACTAAGTCAAATGCTCCCAAATTTTGACACAAGCTCAATTACAAATTTTACTACAACTTTGGTATTTACAAGTTTTCCAGCAACCACCTTTATCCAAGGTCAAACCTAGAAATACTATCAGCTGTCCAGAAAACCTAAAATTGTAAAGGTTAAATATTTATTTATGTGGCAAACGTTCTCTAGGACCAAACTAATACTACTACAAGTTCACAAAGGTCACAAAAACACCAGAAAGTAAGGTGTGCCCACCTAGAATATTTATTTAAACTCATTTCTTAATTTACTTAAGTAATTAAGTGGAATTTCAAACATATATGTAAACTACTCCAAAAATTCTACAAAAATTACAGGAGACTCTCTGACCCAAAAAGAGACTACTGTAAAAATTTGAACTCAATTTATTCACAGGAACTCTCTGAACAAAATTCACAAGCCAAAAAGACTGATTTTTGTATAAATAACAAAGCACAGTAAAAAGTGTCAAACAACAGATTTCTAAATTTTCTTGGACACTCTAGGGTACCAAGACATTCTCCAAAAATTTATATGAACATTGCACATGTAGAAAAATTACTAAAATTCATTCAAGTCTTTTCTAGAATAACAAGATAGCATTATAACTTGAAAAGTACTTAAGCACTACTGTCCAAATTTTTACCAGAGCTAGAGCAAGTATAAATTAGCCTACCCACCAAATTTCATAATTTTTGGGACACTGAAACTCAAGATATAATTTAAATAAGTTTGTATGTGATTTAAAACACATTTTAAAGATCTATTTAAATATCCCAAAAACTAAACATCACATAGCAAACTCATATTTTTCTAAAATACTACACCTCATGCAGATCCTAACAAAATTTATCTCATGATTTTTGAGCAAGTAAAACCCTAGATCTACATTTTCCAAACTTAACCAAAATTCTGTAGCAAAATGAATAAAAGAGAAAAAGATCTCATTTTAGACTGGGCCGGCCCGGGAAACTACGCGGCCCAAGACTCGCGGCGTGGCCCGCTCCCGCGCGCGGCCTACCACGGCTCCCACCCGCGCGCGCGTGCGACTGACCAGGTGGCCCCACCGGTCAGAGAGAGAGAGGCGGAGGGCGGAGCTGCGGTCGCCGGAGCTCGCCGTCGGTGAGCCGGCCGACGAAATTGGACGTATGAGCATGACCATGTCATCGAGCTACATCGGTCTGTGGCAAGAACGGGGCGGCAGAGCCACGGTAAAGTGCTCACCGTCGGGCATGGCGGACCACCGGCACGGTGGTGGCGAAATCTCGCCGCCGGTGAGCCTGACATCCCAACCCTAACCCCCGATGAGCATCCCCATTCTACCTTGACCCTAACGCACCTACAAGTGGGCGACAGAGACGCCCAGAGACCTCTGGCCACGGAGAGCCGTCGCGCGGAGGAACTCTGGCGAGGTACCGCGGCGGAGGAAAACAAAAATGTGACCCTACCAAAGCGCGATTGGCTGCGAGGAGTGGACGCTGAGGTAGCAGGCTTCAAGGCGGAGCGAGAGACGCAGTTTGGCCGGTGGTGATGCGGTGGCGAGCGCTTGCGAGCACGTCGGAGCGGGTGGCGGCAATGGCGGCTCGGTTTCTCCGCTCTGCCGACGAGAGAGGAAAGGAGGGGGGGGGGAAGGATGGGTAAGGCCGGGACGACAGCAGTACACTGTCTCGGTGAGAAGGTCGTGCAGAAAAGCATTCTTAACGTCCAGCTGATGGACGGGCCATGACCGAGCAAGCGCCAACGAGAGCACGGTGCGGACGGTGGCCGGCTTGACCACCGGGCTGAAGGTCTCATCATAGTCGACCCCAGGGCGCTGAGTGAAGCCCCGGAGAACCCAGCGAGCCTTGTAGCGCTCGAGAGTGCCATCAACCCGGCGCTTGTGGGTCCAGATCCACTTGCCGGTGACGACGTTGGAGCCCGATGGCCGGGGCACCAACTCTCACGTCTGGTTGGCGAGAAGCGCGGCGTACTCCTCTTCCATCGCGCGGCGCCAGTGAGGATCCAGCAAGGTGTCACGGATGAAAGAGGGTACCGGGGAGACTGGTGCGTTGCTGGTCGATGCCGCAAGGGCCCGGGGTGGCAGTGTGCCAGCCGCGTGCCGTGTCACCATCGGGTGAACATGCCGCGGGTGTCGGTGAAGAAGCGACGGGTGGTAGACCGGCGGTACGTCACGGGCCGGCGGGGACTGCGGCAGTGGTGTCGGTGTCCCCGGCGGAGAAGGGACCACGAGTGGCGGCGGTCGTGGCCTGCGCTGGTACACCCGTACCGGCGCAGCGAACCGCGAAGGAGGTGCTGGGGTAGGTGTCAGGGCAGTACCGGGCGACGGCGACCGGCACGGCCCTCCCGGGGCAGTATCGAGGGACGAGGTCCCCGGGTCTGCGCCAAACGGAGAGGTCAGGGCCGCGCCAGAGGACGACGGGCCCGGACCCACCGGGGAGCCGGGACAGGTGCCTGGCAAGGAGCGCGGCGAAGCAGTACCTGCAGGAGACCACGGAAAAGGTGGCTGGACCACCGTGTCAGCGGGAAAGAGGGAGGAGTGATCAGGAACAGGAGGGGTGGTGGGTGTGCTGGAGAAGGGAAAGACGGACTCATCGAACACCACATGACAAGAGATGAGGACCCGTCGGGAGGTAAGGTCAAAGCACCGGTACCCCTTGTGATCCGGGGAGTACCCGAGGAAGACACAGAGAGTGGAGCGGGGGTCCAGCTTGTGGGAAGAAGTGACAGTGGTGTTGGGGTAACACGCACACCCAAAGACGCGAAGGTGATCGTACCGAGGAGGGGTACCGAAGAGGGCGTGGTGTGGCGTAGGAGCGGGACAGGCAGCGGAAGGAAGACGGTTGAGGAGGTAGGTGGAGGTGTGCAAGCCCTCAGCCCAGAAGCGAGCAGGAAGAGAGGTCTGAAACAGAAGGGTGCGCACGGTGTCGTTGGTGGTGCGAATCATCCGTTCAGCCTTGCCATTCTGGGAAGAGGTATATGGGCAAGACATGCGCAACTGAACACCGTGAGAGAGAAAGAAGGCACGAGAGGTGGAGTTATCAAACTCACAACCATTGTCACACTGGACGGCCTTGATGGTGAGGCCGAACTGTGTGGACACCCAAGTGAAGGAAAGTGGGGAACGTGTCAGACTTCGCACGCAGGGGAAAAGTCCACGAATAATGCGAAAAATCATCGACCACCACAAGATAGTACTTGTAACCAGAAATACTGATAACAGGAGAAGTCCATAGGTCGCAATGTACAAGATCAAAAATGCGGGCCGCATGTGAAGTAGAACTATGAAAAGAAAGACGAACATGTCGGCCCAATTGGCACGCATGACACAAATGCTCATCATGAGCCCGAGTACACGGAAGACCAGAGCTACGACTGAGCTGCATCAGGGCATCACGTCCAGGATGGCCGAGGCGCCGGTGCCAAGTGGTAGAGGAAGTAGAGACGGCGAAAGCAGCTGACAAAACGGATGGCGAAGTAGAGGAAGTAGCCGCCGGGAAGCGAAGAGTGTAAAGGGGCCCGGAGCTGTCACATCGGAGCAGAGGACGCCGGAAAGCCAAATCCTTTATAGTAAGACCAGAAGAGTCAAACTCGACAGAACAAGAATTGTCGGCTGTAAAATGACGAATAGAAAGAAGGTTGTGAACCATAGAAGGAGCAACAAGAACACCAGAAAGACGAAAGGAGCCATGAGCACCGGCGGTACCCACAGACGTGACAGGAAGACACGAACCATTTGCGACCATAATGGACGAAGGGAGAGAAGAAGAGGGAGAATGGACAGACGAAAGTATACCAGGGTCAGGGGTGGTGTGGTAGGTGGCACCCGAGTCGGCGATCCACTCCGATCCGACAGGAGGTGTTAGGCCCATGGTGCTGAACGAGCGAGCCAAGGCCGCCTGGTCCCAGCCGGCAACCCCAGGTGGGGTGCCGGTGGGTGTAGCCCACGGAGGCGTAGTGGAGACGCTAAGAGGTGGAGCGCCAGTGAACATGGCCACCGGTGGGCGAGGCTCACCACCGGAAGCGTGGTACGACCACATAGAGATGCGCCCTGACCACGGGTTGTGGAACGATGGCCATGGTGTCCCCCCCCCGCGGTCCAGCCGGTGCCTGACCACCAGCCGAAGCCTGGGTGACACCACCACGCCCTCCCCTGCGACCCCCACCACGGCGACGACGACCGCCACGACCCCCCTCCACCCCCGCTCGGCCCGGAGGGAGGGGGACCAAGAAGAGACGACGACGGTGGAGCAGACGGACGCGGCGGAGTAGCAGCCAGAGCCGTCGAAGAAGACGAGGGCCCCGGAGAAGTGGCGGACCCCGGCTGGATGCCCTGAGTGAGCTCCTCCATGACAAGGTCGTCACGGACCTGCAGGAAGGTGGGGAAGGGCCGCTGACGGGTGATCCACGTCTTGAGGTGGGCGTAGCGGTCACTGAGCCCGCGGAGGACGTTGAGGACCAAGATGCGATCCTCCACGGGCTAGCCGAGGTCGCCAAGGGAGTCTGCCATGCCCTTCATCTGACGACAGAACTCGCCAACGGAGAGGTCACCCTGGACGAAGGTGCGGAAGCTCGCGTCAAGTCGCAGAGCCCGGGCCTCGGCGTTGCCCAGGAACTGGCCCTCAAGGGCAAGCCACGCCCGGCGCGCGTCAGGGGAGTTGCGGATAAGGTCGTGGAGGTCCAGGGAGATCGTCCCCAGGATCCAGGAGAGGATGATGTTATCGAGACGGAGCCACGACGGTGTCTGGACGGCGACCGAGGCGTCAACAAGGACGTGGTCGTCGAGGGCGTAGCGGCGTAGAGTGAGAAGCACCAGATCCCGCCAGCGGGCGTAGGAGGGCGACTCCGGCTCGAGGATGACCGGAACGAGGAGACGAATGTTCTGGACCCTCTCGGCCTGGTAGTGCAGCTGAGTCACGAGCGGGTCAGCCTGGTCGTGCCAGAGGACGGCGGTGTGGGACACGCGGCGTCCCGACGAGTCGGAGGAGGTGGCCTCAGCGTCCTAGGAGGCGGGAGAGGCGAGGAGCCGCTTCGCCTCGGCGATCTGGCGGGCCAGGGCGTCGGCCGCGTCGCGCTCACGCTCCCACACGAGGGCAGCCACGAGCCTGCCCCTCCTTGGCGGCAGCCCGGGCAGCGACGAGGGCTATGGCGAGGGCGGAGTCCGGACCCGTACTCTGGAGGGGCAGCGGAGGAGCATGTGGGCGTGGGCGGACCGGTCCAGTCAGGCCCCCAGCTGTGGCGTGCAGGAGAGGGAGACCTCCAGGCGGTGGCGGCTGGAGGCCGGCAGCAGCAGCAGACGCGCCGTCGTGCAGCAGAGTGAGGTCCCCAGGCAGCGGCGGCTGGAGCCCTGCAGCAGAGGCGCCGTCGTGTAGCGGATGGAGGCCCTCAGGCAGCGGCTTATGTAGGCCCGCCGGCTGCTGGAGGGCCGCCGAAGCCGCAATCGCGCCCTCCGCAGCCTCCCCCACCACGCCAAGGCCAGGGGTGGCGGCCAGGGCACGGGCGGCTCCAGCGCCCAGGGCGGCGGCCGCGCCTGGAGGGTGGACCGCGGCACCTGGAGGGTGGACCGCGGCGCCTGGAGAGGGCGCGGCACCTGGAGGATGTGCAGCAGGAGGGGCGGTGGGTGGAGAGGCCACCACCTGGGCCCAGGAAGATGAGGAGAGGGGAGGGAAGTAGCTGAAGAAGGAGGGAGGAGGAGGTGGGGCGCCGGCCATGGCGCCGGCGGCGGGAAGCCCACCGGCGGCGGCGGCGGCTGGGAGGAGAGGCGGGAGAAAACTAACCCTAGGCTGCTGATATCATGTTAGGGAATGAGATTCTATTATTCTGGGCTAACCCTAGAAGGGTAGCTATATAGGTAACCATACATGGGCCACATGGGCCTAGCCTCATGGGCCTAATACACTCACATTCCAACAGATAGATTGTCAAGACAACCAGTTAAACCAACCAACAATCAAGTGTAGGGTAACAACTAAAAATGTTAGATGCCAATTTGATCAAGACAATAGATTGATTATATTTCAGTCTAAACCAGAAAAGTGCCAAGGTTAAAACCAGTTACTTTTTGTTCAATCTCCATGGAGCAAAAACTTAACATCAGAACATTTGCAATCTTATTGAAATGTCACTGCTTTACTGTATTCTGAATATTTCGTACATTTGCAATCTCTCAAGGCAGGATATATAACTTTTCAACACTCATTGCATCAATAAAGACCAGATAAGCTTACTCAAACAAAAGATATAAGAAGCGTAATAAGCTTAGGTTCAGCAAATGAAACCAATAATATTAGATTAAATTTAAAACATGCAAGATAGAAAAGAAAGGATAACAATAGAATGTAGAGGCAAACACTGACAAAAGCAGTACGTGCATGAGAAAATGTTGCTCCATTTCTAGATGAAAGTAAAAAAGTGTATTGCCGACAAATAGTCCTTTGGTTAGTTCAACTATATACACAAAGAAACTGTTTATTATTGTGTCACAAGGACCCATGAAGTCAGAACGATATACATTCGACTCTCTTATGTAGTCTTCAGCACAAATTCAAAATCTTTGCAGAACTTGTCATGGTCATATTTTACTTCTAAACATGGAACGGTTCAATCATACACCTAGTATTTGTGAGGTACTAGGTGTGACACAGAAGAGTAAAAGGATCCACAACATAATCAGAGAAGGAAGAAACCCCACCTTGGTCACCTAAAAAGTGAAAGAACACTATTCTGGCTTGTTAGCTTTCATTATTGAAGCTAAACAAAAGAGCAGTAACAGCTTTTGTTAGCTGAAACAGTACCAAATGATGATAAAAGCGCAGAAAAAGAAAAACAGAGTACCTCTCAAAAAGTACAAATAGTAAAGGTGTAGGAAATAACTTATAAATTGCAAGGTGGGAAAAATTCACTGCTTGCCTATATGATATGGTACCGCACAATTTGCTGTTACAGTTTCATATGTTGGGATGAGTAGTTGAGTGCATCTGTATTTATGAAATAGCACATATTCAATTGTCTGGTTCATTGCCAGGTGAAAAATGATATAAGACCAAAACAAAATATACCATAATGTAATACAATGGTTAAAATGAGTACCATGAGACATGGAGCAATGCATATGTTATCAACAGACAAGCATCAGCATCGATTAAGGAGAAAATATGGAGCTCAAATGAACTCCTATGAAAAATCCAGAACAATGGAGCAGCCAAAAGTTTAATTTGGATCGTGTTCCCAAATGTTGTCTCTAGAGAGAAGAAACTCTACTAGCAGAAGTTTTGTTCAGATACAGTGAATAACCGATGGTTGACAGAAGTCTAATTTAAGAGGTACAACAACAACCAAAAGAGAACACCAACAGGCATCCGCGTGGCCTTACTCCTACAAAACCACAGCTCATACTATCCATGATCATTTGCTCGGCAAAAGAATCGTGCCAGGGAAAGAAGCTGAACCATTGTTGGGAGCGGGCTTCAAATTAAGAATGGTAGCCATGACATTGTATATCTCCACATTCTCAAATGAGGGCACAGTTCTACCACCCTGAAAACGAGGTCCATGTGCAGCAAATATGGTCCTCATTGAGAAGAAGGCATTGTCGTACCCATGTGCCCCTCCACACTCATTTTTCTTGGAGCGTTTCATCTCGATCTTATACCCTTCCTCCACCAGCCCGATGATTGGTGGGATCCTGTAACTCTCTGAGTAATGTAGGCGAGTAGGCAGCTCCTCTTTTAAGTACATCTTCAAATATTTCCCATTCTCCACCTTCCCAGATCCAAGTCCCTCATTCATCTTGGCCACAACCTCAGCTGGCGCCACACCATCTGGAGGCCTGATTGCCAGCAATGGCGTCACTGACAGAACCCAATCTGACTTCAACTTGATCCATGGAGCCAACTCTTCGAGAAACACAAGCTTCGTGTCGCAGGTCCGAACCATACCATGATCACCTAGCAATATAATGTTCACATCCTCAAACACTCCCCTAGCCTCCAAACCAGCAATGAGCCTCCCCAGCATCTCATCGATATGTACGACCGCATCGGTGATTGCCGGATCATCAGGACCCACCTGGTGCCCCTGGTGATCAGGATCCTCAAAGTACAGCGTCAGGAACTGTGGCATTTGGTCAGACGGGAGATCGAAATAGCCAAGGATGGTGTCCACCCTCTCCTCAAACGGCACCGAGCCATTGTAGTGTTGGCAGTACTTCTTGGGGCAGTTCCAGGAACCCTTCGTAACCTCCGAACCCGGCCAGAAGAATGTGGCGGCCAGGACCCCCTGGTTGGCAGCGGTGGCCCAGAGCGGCTCCCCGAGCCAGAACTTGGGATCATGGTTTTGCATGTTGAAGTAGTCCCCCGAGATGGGGTCGGGGAAGTAGTTGTTGATGATGCCGTGGGAGGAGGGGTAGAGGCCGGTGACGATGGAGTAGTGGTTGGGGAAGGTGAGCGTGGGGAAGACGGGGATCAGGCCCTCGGCGGCGGAGGTCCCATTGGCGAAGAGGCGGCGGATGTGCGGGAGCGGGGCCTTGTACTGGTACCCGAAGCGGAAGCCGTCCGAGGATATGAGCAACACCACGGGCTTCGGGAGCTTGGAGAGCGGCCGCGCGGCGACGGAGACCGCGGTCACGACGGTGAGGGCAGGTGGCGGGCGGAGCAGGACGAAGGCCGTGGCGGCGGCGAGTGCCACGGTGAGGAGGAGCAGGAGGCGGGGGGCGGAGGAGCGCTGGGGAGCGGCCACGGAGGAGGAGAGGAGAGCGGCGGTGGACCGCGGCGAGTCATCGGGGGTCCGGAGCTCGGCGGAGTGGAGCGGAGACGCCATCGGCGGGCGACACTTCGGGTGCGGGAAGAATCGGAGTGGACTGGATCTGGGTTCTGGGAGAAGAGCGTGCGGCTGGCGGCTGCGCACGAAGTCCCAACGAGGAGCCGTGTTTGATTTAAATGGGCCCCCAGCGTCTCCGGCTGGAGAGCGAGCCCAGGAATTTACGACCCGTGGACCAGTTTGTCATTTTGGTGCCCACACGACGTGGACCGTGCCGTGCATATCTGATCTGAACATTTATTTATAAAAAATTATATCCGCTCAAAAAATTTATAAAAAAATATATTAAGGGTGTGTTTAGTTGGTGAAAAGTGGGTGAAAAGTTACTGTAGCATATTTCGTTTTTATTTGGCAAAATTTCTCTAACCATAGACTAATTAGTCTTAAAAGATTCGTCTCGATATTTACAAACAAACTATGCAATTAGTTATTTGTTTTACCTACATTTAATGCTCCATGCATGCGTCTAAAGATTCGATGTGATGGGTGGAAGAGGAAATATTTTGGGTATGCATGTGAAGTGAACGGGCCCAATTAAACAAAATAAAAAAAATAAAGCTTGTCTACTCTAGAAAATCTCAATGCAATTGAAATATGTTAACAAAAAAAATACCCATGGCGACCGTTTCAAGAAGGATGCAGTGGTTGTCATATAAACATATTTATAAACTTGAGCGTGTGCTAGAAAAGAGTTTGAATTCACTAGTCATATTTCCCACGCCTAATGATCAACAAATTTCTGTTTCTTCTAAAAAAACAGGATGATCTAGTTCAAAAGTCCTCGACCGCTCGATTCACCTACTCGAGATACTGCATTGGTTGCCATTAAGGCTGGCTAACGAGCCAGCTCGGCTAGGCTCGGCTCGGCTCGTTATCTTAACGAACCAGAAAGCCAGCTCGGCTCGGCTCGTTACGAGCTCGAGCTGGCTCGTTAGGCTCGCGAGCCAGATAAAAAATATAAAAAAAATATAATATTTGTATTTATCTAAAACATAAAAATATTAATAATATAAAAATAATATATTCAATAGCCTTAAATCGAACAAAATATTCATATGAGCTAACATATCATCTATTTGTGAAGTGTAAAACATGAAGTAATACAAAACTAATATAAGTTATGATGACTTTTTCTCTAAAACTACGGCTCGTTTGGCTCGCGAGCGGCTCACGAGCCAGCTATCATAACGAGCAGCTGAGCCGAGCCAGCCACGAACCGAACGAGCTAACGAGCTTGGAGTTTTTCGTCAAGCCTCAGTTGCCATATCCGTCTCTGTCGAACCGGCAACGCGGAAGATTCCAGTCCTTTTCTTGTTGGCTCTCGAAACTCACGTGCAGAACGCATCAAGCATCATCCTTGCGTGTCCACTCGTTGATCCATATAAATTAGTGCAATACAACTTTTATAGAGGTGGTTGGCTAATTTATCTGTCCTTAAAATAAGAAGAGGTTGTAAAAATTATTTTGTGTAGTAGCAGCCGCCAGCTATGTTCAGTTTGTCACCATCCTCGCTACACTCCACCTCCGCGGTCCAGGAAAGAATGCAAATACGGGCTGCGTGCCGTCAAAAGTGATTCATGTTTAATCAAATTTCTAGTAAATACTATTTACATTTACGGCTCTAAAATAATTTATTATAAAAATACATTTCGTAATTAATCGAATGATATTTATTTGATATTATAAATATTGATATTTTTTTATCTATTATTAATTGATCAAACTTAAGATACTAAACCATAACACTGTGCTAAAATTACATTCCTTCCTGAACAGATGGAGTACCATGAAATAACTACTCTAAACAATCATTTAGGGCAAAAGCATACACTGCATTGTTAGCCTTATGGCAACATTGCAAAATCAAAATCCAGAGCTAGTGCAATAAACAGTCGGGTCATTGTATATTGTGTTGAACTATTGCTTCGCAGTGAATTCATCATTTAAGCGTGTACTTTGCCCTTACGAAGTTGATGGTCAATACTTGTACCTCATCAGCGGTGAAAAGAGACTCCCAAAATGATTGATTCACTGCTCGATTTCATCCACTCGGACAAGGGGGTTGAGGCCTGAGGGCTACACCGTTCGGCTGTGCTGATAAGCCGGCTGAAAAATACTATTGGCGATTTGTTGTAAGAGAAAAATACTGTTCCGACTAAAAAAATAAGCTGAAAAATACGGATTATAAGCCGGATGAACAGGGTCCATGGATATGGCCTTTGGCAGGTCGAGGACCCTTTCCCTACGACTGGTTGGAGAACGCTTTGACAGAAAAGCCATGTTTGATAACATGGTTCGACCTCCCAACCATGGAGTGCAGGTAGCTCGTGTATCACCGCAGCCCATTAATAGCTTATTTTACGTAGTTTTATTGTTGTCTCAGCTTAGTTAAATATTTGGGACGACTAGCACCCGGACGTCCGGCCCGAGGCCCGCGTCCGAACGCCCGTGCTACAGTTTCCCGCACTCACACCAGCAATCCACACCAACATTCACAAAAAAAGAAAAACAGCACGCCCCTGCCAGCGCCTGGGTTTCACATGTCCATGTGGGGTCGTGCCGCCCGGACGCTGCTCACGCCTATAAATGGCCATGCAGCCCGAGCCCGTTGGCCCGGCACGAGGCCCAGTTTTTTGGGCCAACCTAGCCCGGTGACCAGCGGGCCCGGGCTGGCACGGCCCGGAGGAGCAGGCTGTGCCTAGGCCGCACACGGTCACGTGGGCCGGCACGACATGGCCCGCTCCCCAACGATAGGCATGGTGGCAGCCCGCCCTGCCAACGGCTATATGCCGAGGTCAGAGCCAGACGGCCCAGCCGGTCAGCCCACCGCACCCCCACTCCCCTCAACCCTAATCCCCCCCCGCGCGCCGCTCATTGCTCTCTCTGTCTTTCACTCACTCTTACTCGCTCAGTCGCTCTCGTAGTCTCCCCCGCCAGCCGCCGCATCCACCAAGGTCTCTTGTCGCCGTCGCCCGTCAACTCCGACTCCGGTGATCTCGATTCACCTGCCGTCGCTCCCGGCTCCCCCATCTCACCCTGTCTCCTCCCTTCTCTCCCTTCCGTGGATGAGTATCCCCTCACCAGCAACGATGACCCCATCGCACCCAAGCTGGACCTCGAGGACGACAACGACATCTGTGAGGACGCTACCATTTATGTATATCATCTATTCACTTGGTGATCTGTTTCTGTGAACTGTGAATCTGTGATGTGATTGAAACTGTGAAATTGTTGAAGTGTTTGATGAGATGAGTTTATTGAGGTATTGTAAGGGTGATAGGCTATGGGCTGGCACGGCCCGTGATTTTTGCCATGCTCAGTGAGCCGGCATGGCACGAAAATCGGCCCATAGGGCCAAAGGTTAGGCACGAGGCACGTAGAGGCACGGCGGCCCATGAAGGCCCGACCCCCATCGGGTCGTGCCAGCCCATTGGCCATCTATACCCACACCGTAAAACCACACGCGGGGACCGCTCGTGTCTCTTTGCTTCTCACGTGCATTGCAACATGTGCAATACCCGATCTACCTTTGAAACATCCAGATACAACACTTGCAACATATGTTTAAAGACAAATAAAATACTTGAAACAGGCTTCTAAAAACACTTACAAAAACACATGATACACACTTGAAAACCATTGCAAACATTCGCAATATCCAGATAAAACACTTGCAATATATGTGTCAAACGCATGCAACATCCAAATAAACATACTTGCAACAATATGTCTAAAAACACATATGAAACATTGAGAATAAATATTTGCACCATACATGACAACCATTGCAACATATACAATATTCTGATCTACTTTTACAACATCCATCTGAAACAATTGCAACGTACCTCTGAAACATCCAAAACACTTGAAACATACGCTTGCAACGTGCGTTTTCATCACATCGCAACATCTCCTTGCTGTTTGCGAAATGGAGACTTGCCGGTGTGTGGAGTTCACCGGAGGCAGTGTAAGGTCCTAAATGGCTAGAGGGGGGTGAATATCCTTTTTAAAATTCTATAAACTTTACTAAATCAAAATGTTAGTAAAACAAATAGCGATGCTTCTCTAGCACTAGTTCAACTACACTATGCAAAGCCACCTAAACAATTCTAGTAGATATAAAGGCTATGATCTCTAATCCACAATAACAAAGCTATGTCACTAGGCTAATTACTTCTAGGTGATATATAAGCTATACAAAATAAAAGAAAACAAAAGATAGAGCGCAAAGGAGATGAGCAAGTAAAAGATTCTTATACCGACGTTGAAGAGTAGATATATAGCAATGAATCAATCACAGTTACAAGAGAATCCTCGGTAAGGGATGACACAAGATTTTTACCGAGGTTCACTTGCTTCCCGGCAAACTAGTACTCGTTGTTGCGATACACCCACTTGATGGATCACGAGCTAATTGGCATTCCAAAGCCAAACCCTCAGCAGGTGCCGCACATCCAACACAAGATGGGGATCCTACAAGCCACGAGCAATCCACTAGAGTAGCCAATTGCGATCTCCCGCGGGAAAGGCTCAAGAACCTCTCACAAATCAACCGGTGAGGCTCGAAACAATCTCCAATCACGAGCTCAACACCACCGCTGCTCCAACCGTCTAGGGCATCGGGAAACACCCAAGAGTAACAAGCAATCCACAGCCAACTCAATGGATCAAGTGCCACTAGATGCAACTCTCAAAGCAATGTACTTGAATCTCACTCAATCTCACTAGGATGTACAATCAAGCAAGGAGATGAGTGAAAAGTATGTTCTTTAGCTCAAAGTATGTCTCAAGTGTTCAAAGAGTCAGGAGTTCTATCCTAAGGCCGGCCAAACAAGTATTTATAGTTAGCCCTCAAAGATAGAGCCGTTAGGCTCAAGAAAATGCTCTGCGCGCGCTGATCGGACGCACAGATCGATCTGACCAGACGCGAACACAACGTCCGATCACACTGCGCACCTCCGCCCGATGCTCGCCACATGTCCCGTTTTAAATTTCGTTCGTTCGATCTCCAACGGTCACGAAACATTATCTTTTCAGTTATAGCATGACCGGACGCGACACTAGAATTGACCGAACGCGCCCTAGAGTCCAGTCGCGATGAATTCACGCTGCTGAACACTTCGACTGGACACACTGTAGAATTGACCGGACGCGGCACACCCGGTGTCCGATTTGAGTACAGGTTCAGAGAGCATTTTTGTCGATCGGACACGTCCGATCGTGACTGACCGGACGCGCCACCACGTCCAATCAACCCCTCGCGTTCTGTTGTCCCTCTGGACGCCTGACTGGACGCGCCGGTCCCATGAGTGACCAAACGCGCCGGTGGCAAACCCTAGTATGCGCGCCTCTACTGTAGCGTTGAACTGACCGGACGCACCTGCCACGCCCCGTTACTTCGACCTCAACATCCGGTCACTACTAATGACCTACGTTCACCTTCGTTTCTATCCACGAAGACTTAGAGAAATTCTTCGCCTATGGCGTAGTGGAAAATATGCATTTCACTTCCACAAAAGTGTCGAATCTCTACCCCTCAAACTTCACCTCCTACGCAAATGTGCTAACACCACCAAGTGTTCATCATCTTGTGCTCGTGTGTTAGTATTTTCTCAAATATTTTTTAAGGAGTTAGCATCTCACTAGATCCTAAATGCATATGTTCAAGGATATGGACCTAGTAGCACTTAATTCATGAGATGACCGTGATTGCCCCTCTTGATAGTCAGTTATCAATCCTAAACTCGGTCAATCACTTCTCTACTCATCTTTAGACTGACAAAACAGAATCCTATGATTATACCTTTGCCTTGATCATCTCATTCCTTGTCCATCACCTATGTACATGTTCACCATCATTTTTATCTTCATGCACTTGTGATTTTATGGCTATCATCATCATGCTCCTTGCTCCTTCATCATATGTGTTGCTACACCTAACTCAATTCACTTGACACAATGACATTAGCAACTTGGTGTCATTTATTACCAAAACCAAACTTGGGCTTTCAGGCAGCCGCTCCGCCGCCACCATCGACCAGATGGACTCTGTCTGCTACGAGGCCGGTGAGGACCCCTTCATGGCCACTGGTATCGTGGGCTTGACACGTAGCCCCCCTCCCCCGCAGCCCCTGCAGCTAGCACCGCGGTCCCTACCACCATCGGACCTCTCGCCGCGCAGTGGATCTGATGGAAGGAGCAACGAGGCAGAGTGGGACGGAGGTCCGCAGCGCGCGATGTGGGCGAGCGGCCCCCCGCCTAGGGGCTACGCGCGCATGGCTAGGGCACCGCCAGGGCGACCATGCGCAGGTGACCGTGCTTTGAACCACGTCGGGAGGGAGGGAGGGAGAGAGAGAGGAAGGGGAGGCTAGGGCGGAGACGTGGACAGTGTGGAGCCAGTGTTGATTGGTGGGGGTGGAAGCGGCGGTGTCGCCTGCGGTGTCCGCGGATACGTAGCAGAGTGTGCATCTATGGTTTCTTTTTTTTGTGATGCGGGCGAGCGGTGCTGCGCGATGTAGGCGAGCGACACGAGTGGGTTGGTCCGTCCGGACGGATGAACATCCAGATCTTATCGTTACCGTTAAATATTAGGAAAGACTCAGTATTTGGAACAATCGGTTTCGTCATGACACTATCAAGTATGATTGTTTCAATGACAACTATAAAGTTAGTTTGTTTTAGGAACGTATTAATTATTATAATTATATCAACTATCAAGTATGGTTGTCGTAGCCCGCCATGATCGGCGACGACCAGCAACTAGAGTTAGCTACAACATACTAGATAGCGCATTTATTTTAGGTATTTTTTAATCACAATACAAACATATATGTACGCGTATTCACTTAATATATACATGCACATATATTCTACAATAAATTTAGAAAAAATATGACCACCCTCATCAAGTCAAAGTTTTAAACCCGAGTAGATAAGTTTTATCATAAAGAATCTATATCAACTAATAAGCTAAGCTTAGCTCATTGATATTGTTGATGTTAGTATATATTTTCTAAAATTTAGACAAATTTACAACAAGACAAAGCTAAATTGACTTACAATTTGAAATAGATGGAGTATTTTGATATGGTATAAAAACATGTGCATTTGTATGGAAAACAATCATTTTTTTATACTTTGATAGAAAGAAACGAGACTTTTGCTATTGATTTGTTGATAGATTTTTTTTTACTAATTCTATTAATTAATTTCTATACGTTTGATTGTACTTTGGAATTTGTGCTCCAACTGTCACTTTAACTCGTTCGTAACTAAAATCGAATAGATTTGACCGTGTAAAATCTGTTGGCACCTAAGCTCTCCTCTGGGTCGTGGCCCGCTCGTGCCCTGGACCGCTCGATGCACCTACCCGAGGCCCTTGCACTTGCACCGGTTGCCATCCATCTGGGTCGAACCGGGGCAGTGGAGTGAACCGGGGGGATGGATTGGGTTCCGGTCCACGTCTAGCAGGCTCTGGAAACTCACGTTCCATTTTTTTTTTAAAAAACTCACGTTCCCGTGTCGGGCAACTGGCACCGGACCGCACCGGACCCCGTCCCCTACGGCATCGCATCCCCACCCCTGACTCATCGCCTGCTCTGCCCTGTGTGCCTGCCATTCGTTGATCTCATCGGCTTCCGCCGGCTTCCCTTTCCCCGATCCCCTTCCTCCTCCGATCCAATTCCGCAACCCGCGCCTCGCCGCCGGCCATGTCCAAGTACGGCACCATCCCCACCTCCTCCTCCGCGGGCGGCGGGGCGCCCCTCGGCGGCGCCTCCCCGCTCGACTTCATCTCCCGGGCCAAGGCCCGGGGCGCCTCGGCGCTGGCGACGCGCCGGCCCTGGCGCGAGCTCGCGGACGTCCACGCCGTCGGCCTGCCCCCGAGCCTCGGCGACGCGTACCTCCGCGTGCGCGCCAACCTCGCGCACTTCGCCATGAACTACGCCATCGTCGTCCTCCTCGTCGTCTTCCTCTCCCTCCTCTGGCACCCCGTCTCCCTCATCGTCTTCCTCGTCTGCATGCTCGCCTGGCTCGTCCTCTACTTCCTCCGCGACGAGCCCCTCGTCCTCTTCGGCCGCGTCGTCGCCGACGGCTACGTCCTCGCCGTGCTCGCCGTCGTCACGCTCGGCCTCCTACTCCTCACCGACGCCACCGCCAACATCCTCTCCTCGCTGAGCATCGGCCTCGTCCTCGTCCTCCTGCACGCCGCGCTGCACAAGGCGGAGGACAACGCCGCAGACGAGGTCGACCGCTGGTACGCGCCGGTGTCACAGCAGCCGTCGCACTAGGTGTGAGATCCTCCCTCTCCCTGATTGTCACCGTTACTGCTACTGCTCCCTGATGTATGCAGGGATGAAAACGGAACAGAAATATTTCGAATTGATCGTTTTCGTTTTCTATATTATAAACCGTTTTTTAATATGAAAAATTGTCAGTTTCGACACAACTATTTTCAACCATTTTTTGTACTCTTTAATTGCTAAATGTAGAAATATCCCGAACCGACCGCTTTCGTTTTTCTATATCGTAAGTCCGTTTTCGACCGTTTCCGACCGTTTTCATCCTTAGATGTATGTATGATTTGTTAATGTGTTCCTGTCAATTGTTATGCTGTTGCACGAGCACGAAATGTTTACAGATACTGCTTTGCTATGAATGATTTGATCTTAGTGTTGCTTCTCTACTCGTTCCACGACTTTTAGTTGTCTTGTATCCATCGACAGATTAGAGCAGCCGTTTGTGCAATTGGAGCTCCAATTCATACATTCCTGTGACTCATGTGCAATTGTGCTGATTTTAAGAGCAATACTTTATAATAGTGCTGATTTTAGTCAGTTCCTTGAAGGACAAAATCCCATGGTCAAACAGATTGCCTCTCGATCAAGGATTTCCTATGCCATATCGTCAGTCGCTATCGTCCCTTTGCCATTGTAGTCTATGAATTCCCCAAAGTGATGATTGATAAGTAGCTCCCTTTCGAACATAGATTGAGACATCTTGTATTTCTATGTGCTGGGTTTGTCAACACTGCGCAACATATCAGAAACGTGAAAAAATTTAGAGAATATGCGGAGACAGACAATGTGATTCCAAGCACTTGTCACCTTCTTCTTTATCTTACCCAAATGCTTTCAAAAACATTTCTAGCAATCATGTCATCCCTTTCACATCTATCTATAATATATTTCTCCTGGCCCCTAATTTTTCTTTGGGCCAATTTTATATCTGTTTATCAGCTTGCCTTAAAGGTCATTTCAGGTGCCAGCCAAAAGGGTATGGACGTGGGGCAGCTGTTTTGAGATTGTTAAATTGATAAACTGGACCAACAGGGTGTACTAACTTTATTGAGAGACAGTAGTTTGGCAAGGAGTTGGGGGATGCTCCTTCCCTACTTTTCCTGGCATTAGGAAGGTACAGATAAGCTGTCACTGAATCCAGTTTAGCTGTTAGTTGGGCTGAATCCTGACGTGTTGCCTAGGGGAACAAACACTCAAAATTAGAGTATAAGATCATTTGGTCTAGTTTCCATGAGGCCTTATGTGCTGACTTGCTTGCAGAAGCATTTCTTTTGTTCCAATTTCCTTTTTCTATTTCCTAGCTTTCATTTTGTTTCTGGGCTTATTCCAAGTTGATTTCCTAGCAGCCATAATTTATGAAACTTAATAATTATATTTTGACATACTTTTCCCTTATTGTGATGGGCCATTACATTCTTAATATGTCTGTTCATGACACTGTTCAGATACATTTTAGACTTGCTTTGAGTCTTTGACATCCATCATGGTCATGATGCCATTTATTCTCACTCTTTTTTTGCTGCAGTCTGCAAATATTTCTGTGTTATGATAATTGCCTAAGCAAATGCATTTCTTAAACCTTTGCCTAAATTTATGGTGAGGGTGAAAGTAGTCTGACTGTTACCATGATATTTACTACAAACTTTTCTAAATGTGCCATACATGTTTTCTTTGTTGAATCCTGATACTAACACTCCAGGAATGAAATGTCAATAATCTCATTCCTGCATCTAGAGATTTCACTTATCGAGTTTCATTGACCTGTTCATATTACTATTAAATAATGGATCATGTGAGCTGTGTTTGATCTATCACCTACCAATATGACTTAAAGGATGATTCAGAAAAGAAATCCTTCTCATATTCTGCTGCTTTTTTAATTCATTTTACCCTCAATATAATGGCATAGACATCCATCTTGGGCACATCATTCCCACTTGAATCTTCCAAAGAGGGATAGAATGACCTGATGAAGGATTCTCAAAACAAAAACAAAAAAAAAGACCTGATAAAGGGGACAGATTTTCCACTTGCTCTTCTCATGTTGTAATTCATATGCAATAATAAACTGAGACAAATAAAGCATAAGTGGCTGGGAGCTTCAAAATTGGAATACACAATGGCCCGCAGTTCTGCTCAATCAGCTAGTATATTTCTCTCTCTGTTTTCTCACTAAGTTTAGCGCTCAACAAACCAAATTTGGGTTTGAAGACTGAGAGAAGTCCTATTTCTGTTTTGCAGGATCTGAATGTGGCCATTCTTCGCCTTGCTGTGATCCTGTCCTGGACTCCCTGTGCAAGTTGGGCCATCCCTATCTCATTTGCAATGAAGAAGTGCCCCTGTTGATTGTGATTCACCTGCCGGTTCCATTGGAAGTTTTGGATCCAGCGACCATGCAGGGCTGTTAAACCTGTTCTCCACGCCCACTTCCGTTGTTCGTTTAAAGAGTCTTATTCACGTGTATCAAATCCGGACTGAAGTTTAGTGTACATTTTGAGTTGGAGAAATGTGATGCCAGGGACCTGTGTTCAGATTTTATCGACGCCATGTATGTTGGCAAGCAACGCTGATATTTCAAACATGGTTTTATTGTACGTGGTGTCTTCAAACATGGTTTTGAGCATGGGAACTTGGGAAGGAATCTCAGCTTGCTTGATTACCGGTTTCTTTGTTTGAAATCTCCCACGTTGCTTAAACAAATCTTGCCGTCCACCTACAACCTAACTAGGACTTTCGAGATACATCACGAAAACAAAAGGCCTTACCGCAGTCGCCGACTCACGATCCCTTTCGCCGGGTGCCGGCCAACTCACGTGCCACAAGCTCCTGCCCCCTCCGCGACCGCTTACGCACATATGGCTCCTCCTCGGCGGCACGGCACGCAGCGGCCACCCTACTCCTCGCAAGTCGCAACCGTTGTGTGCAAAGGCGAACGCAACTCCCACGTTGATGGCTGTTAGGCATCACTCATCTGGATGCACGATGGCCACACGCCCACACTAATAGTAGCGCTACCGGTGCCTGATCCGGACGCCTAGCTCGAGGATAGACTACGCTTCTCCTGCAGTGGCCCAAAAGTCGCACGAATCGGCAACGAGGCCGCCCCGACTGCGGTGGGCCGGTGGCCATGGCCAGGAGCTCATGCGAGGACCAACCGGGGAGATACGACGAGGCCACATCCCAGATGCTCGAGAACGGTCGAGTACAAACAACAAGCCGCCCGCCAGCCTCCGCCACTAATACCCGAGTGGTGATAGCCTCCATTTCACCTGCACCAAGCAAGCAACAAACATGCCGCGAGCCTGGTACGTACATGTGAGATCGACAGCGATGGCGTCGACCACATCAGACGGGACAGACGGCTCCCCATTGCATCCATGTCGCCTGCAGCACCATGGACGTCCACAGGGCCTAGATAAATGTGGATTGTTGCATTGCATCCTATGGATTGGTCCAGGCCTCCAGGGAAGGGAGCGGACTGCACACTCGCACTGCTGCTAAACAATGGAGCCGTTCGGCTGTGCTGATAAGCCGGCTAAAAAACACTGTTGGTTGATTTGTTGTGAGAGAAAAATATTATTCCGGCTGAAAAAACAAACTGAAAAAGACGGATTATAAGCCGAATGAACAGGGCCAATGCCTGGACATCGTGTGTTCGACTGATTGTGCGTTAGATGTGCAGATGGTTGAAGAGTGTGAAAGAGAACTGTCTGCCAGCCGTGGAGGTGGAGCTGCTCAACCTGGAGATCTTCAAAGTGCTAGGGTCAGTCTCAGTGGAGAGTTTTCATTTTGTTGCTTCAAAAACTGCCATGCCATATATTCTCTCTGTCCTAAAATAAATCAATTCCTATAATCCGTGACAGACTAGTTTTACAGAAAAGAATAACAACATCTACGACATGAAATGAGCATATTATAAAATATATTCTATGATTCATCTAATGATAGCAGTTTGATATCATAAATCTTAATATTTTTTTATAAATTCGGTCAAAGTTTAAAAAAGTTTGACTTAGGACAACTTCAAGAATTGATTCTTTCAGGGATAGAGGGAGTAGAATGAAATGAAACTCGGATGAAATGACCACACTCAATGAAAAGTTTCATTCCATATGTTTATAGACATTTAATTCTATAACTCATAGAGAGTTGGTAACCGTGCCAAGAATGTTTCATCCCATGAAACTCAATTCTTCTCTCTTCACTAAAACGTTACCATATCATCAAAAGTGTATATATGACAAGCTATCAAATGCAAATGAAACTCTTGTGAAACTTCCATTGAGACTCGCTTAAAACCACACTAATAGATACAGAAGGCTGCAAGCAATTCATGCCTGTGACATATTCGTTTGCAGATTGAGGAGCTATCACAAAGAGAATAACTACAATCGTGGCAGGCACAAGCACCACTCTGTCACTACAATATTACAGTTCATCTAAAACACCGGTTTTGGCTGTTTTGCTCTGTATATCTGTCCCGATTGATAGCATTGACAGTGTATAAGAACCATATAAATTACATATGAACACTCAACTAACATTAGTTAGATGACATTATTTCTGTGATTTACCGAACAAGCTATTAAGGAGAGTGAGGAAACAGCTATACTGCCATGCACTACTAATGAACTGACTAACCAATCCACCCTTGTCAGAAAACGAGCAAACAGATGATCTTAATTTAAGAACTGTTTTGAATTTGACTAGCTTCTCTAAAGGCTCCTCCAATAATGGTTAGAGAACTGCACATGGTTTTCTTCCTCTTTATAGCACACGAAAGCAGTGGAATGTGGAACCTGATCATAGCCAAAATTATCAGCACAGAATCTAGAGATTCCTATTTAGCTGGTACTGCAGTAATATTTGGCTGAAAGTACATATGGGACTTTGTCATAATGCTTCATAGTTTCCCAAGATATAGTTTTCAGCAAAATGCACCGTAGGTCCATTAACTTTTGGTCGTATGTCACTTAGGTCCATCAACTCTCAAACTGCATTTCTGGGTCTATTAATTTTTGGTCGTGTGTCACTTAGGTCCATCAACCCTCAAATTGTATTTCTGGGTCCATTAACTTTTGAGCAAAATGCACCGGAGGTTCATTAACTTTTGAGGATGTGTCATCTAGGTCCATCAACTCTCAGACTGTATTTTTAGAACCCTAAGCCTTTTAAGTGGTTCACCGGAGATCCATACCCCTTCATTTATGTCTGTATTTTACAGAAACTTTTCTCATTTTCTTTTTCTTTCCCACATTTCCCCCCTCCCCGTCTAGGCGGCGCACGCAGCGTGGACTCTTGCGAATGCTTCGTTCATGTAAGGACGTGGTGCTGGACGACCACAACGTGCCCAAGTCTGTCATCGAGTTCTGGCCAAGGCGCGCGGCGAGGAGCATGAGGCACCACGTCCCGGTGACCGCGCTCGTCTCGTGGCCCGCGAAGTAGATGTTCTTGTAGTTGTCCACCACACGCACGGCTGGTCCCGACTGCTGTCGGTGATGGAGCCCAGGAAGTCGCGGCCCAGTGCCAGCGCCGGCCCTGCCGCCGCCTCGCGCTCGCTTGCCAGCTGCAGAATTAGCGACCTAATCTCGTGCGTGAGCCCAGGTCGATCCTTTTTTTTTTGCGACGAAAGAAGAATTATATTATATGATAGCTGGGTACATCAACACATTACAAGCACTCTGGATTACAAAATAGTACCCACGCTGTGAAAAGCACAACTCAAAACCTAACCTGTTAAATGCTTTGCAGTATGGATGACCGCACAGGCAAACACTCGGCAAATGGCCTGAGAACAAATGCCCAACGAACAACGGCCAACATTCCTGTAGGCGGAATTGAGGAACTTCTTCTTTCTGGTGTCTTCCTTCTTCTTCTTTCTGCCACCGAAGAGTGAGGAAGACTGATCTGAAAATTATTCTCCCTAGTCCTTCATCGTGGCCAGATCTAACCACAACAAAACGGAGAAAAGACCGGAGAAAATTATTCCATGACGGCGACATCATCTCCGCCTTGATGCCGTCGTCCGGAAACCAAAGTCTCCATGTCGTCATGTCGATGAAGATGCTGACGCCGATGTTGTCGCCCTCATCTTCAACGAAGCCGCCATGGAGAAGACGATTCCACCCTTCTCCTTTACCGTCGACAGAGATGAGGAGAAGGAGGAGATAAAACTCCAGTACCAAGTAATTTGGCATGGAGAGACGCTAACCCTAATGACTCGATTTACTGGGAAAAACTTATTAAAAACAAAGGATCCCCACTCCCTTCAGCCTCCGGCGAGATGCCGGAGGAGAAGGGAGGGGGACCAGCGGTGGTGGACGACGGGGGCGGCTGCTGCGGCGGCGGCGGCGGCGCTAGGGCTCTTCCACCGTGCCCCTTCTAAGCCAACACACCTCTAGCAAATCAGTTTTATTCCTCGGAGTCCTAGTCGGGCAGCGCCACGAGCTGCATGCGCCGCCTAGACGAGCAGGGGGGAAACATGGGAAAGAAGAAGAAAATGAGGAAGGTTTCTGTAAAATACAGACATAAACAAATGGGTATGGACTTTCGGTGAACCACTTAAAAGGTTTAGGGGACCAAAAATACAGTTTGAGAGTTGATGGACCTAGATGCTAAAAGTTAATGGACCTCCGGTGCATTTTATTCAAAAATTAATGGACCCAGAAATACAGTTTGAGAGTTGATGGACCTAAGTGACACACGAACAAAAGTTAATGGATTCAGAAATACAGTTTGAGAGTTGATGATCTAAGTGACACATGATCAAAAGTTAATGGATCTACAATGCATTTTGCTCTATAGTTTTTTATACATGCATTTTCCACATAAAGGGGATTCCAGCTATTAGCAATGGCCCATTCACCCGGACAGCGCGGCAACGCCGCGCGTCTTTCTAGTAAAAATACGGTGTAACTCTTGTGGGATTGGGCCGTATCCCAGATGGTTCGGCTGGGCAGGCACCAACCAAGTGCTACTTACGCTACATTCCTCACGCTTCAAAATTTTACACATCAGAAAATTATATCCTAGTTGTAAATTTTGCTTGGAGTAAGATGTCAGCTTTTGTAATTTGATGTAATGAAAGTATTTATCCCCAGAACATGCATGCTTGTCTCATCGTCATGTCAAACTAATCAAACTCAGCAAAGCACGACAGTCTGTTGCAATGTGCAGAAACCTCTGTAACGAGTTTATTGCCCGTTGCATTTGTTTATAGTATGATATACATATATGCTGACATGCAATTATATTTCAAGAATTACTGGCTTTAGCAATACTTTCAATCTTCTCTGGTACAATACAAAATAGCTCTCGGAAAACTAACATGGCACACATTAGTTTGAAGTTTAAACTGTATTTCTCAATACCAATGCTCAGCTAACTTCTAGCTTTCCAGGGTTCAGTGGAGCACTTTTGTTTTGAGACAGGTTCACAAAAATAAACAAGGAGAGTGGACTGGACTTTTGGGAAGGCCAGTGTGGTTGTAAACTGAGTACTCTTGTAAAAGCAGATGCCTTCTTGCTTAATCTCCATTGCCCAAAGTGTTGCGCTTATTCAGCTTCTATGTCTAATATTCTCCTCAAATATTCCAATTGTTCAAACTCACCTTGTAGGTCCTCCCACTGTAATGGGAACAAAATAATCATGGTAAGTCTCGGAACAAAAAGAAAACCTTTCAGCTATCCAACGGGCTCAGTTAATCTACTGAAATTCAAGCCAGAACCCAGTGTACGTCCAAATCTTGATGAGGGGTGGTGACATATTACGCTACTCCTTGGTAACAAAGTTTGTTGAGAGTTCAAACGTCAATGGAAATTGTAACACAATGCACATCAGGTGTTTGAAGTTTAGAATGGAATTAAGTGCATGCAGAAATAACTCATAGTGCTTTCCAGCAAATTACTTGAGGTACCTTTGTTTCGAAAACAAAAAAACTTTGTTACTAATTTCTAATGTGCCTAGCTTCAGACCTTTTATTATGAAACTCTAGTCTGAAAAATCCTAAGGGTACAGTAGAATAATCCAAAAATAATTGCAAACCATAACCAGGTTATAGCACAAATTCATAATGGCTACTAATTAGTGTCACATATGACCATGAGCATATGACTAACCTCTTGAAGAGACAAGGAAACCAACTTCCACCCAGAAGCTGCAATGTAGCGTCGTTTAAATGCTGTGTGACCTAATGGTGTACCTGCAAAATCAGCACACTTCAATTAGTTTCTTTGATATTTCAGGATGTCGATGAAACTGTCAGCCTGTAGCTCCATCAGAATGGCACACAAAAGCAACAGAAGTAATTAATACCTAAATTCCTAGAGAAGTGTGTCGGCCCATCTATCTCAAATGCAAGCTTCTCATCAACTAACACGGCATCAACAGTGTAACCATCGATTGTATATTCTCTAACCCACTCATGCCCTGTACTATAGAGAAGACGGCCAACCTCCTTTTGAAATGAAGAGGTTGTCTTCTGATTGAACCTTTTGCTCTTTCCAGCTTTTGTTGTTTTCTCCTCAAGATCACTTCTTAAGCACAGTCCAAGGTTTCGGTATTCAAGCTTCAAAGACTGGTTTGCAAGATAAACTTGTGAAGCAAACATCATGTCTTCTCTATACTGATCCGAAATCCGTTGCTCTTCGAATTGACTCAGAGTTTTCCACATATGCGAAAAGAATGGTCGGTCCATTTGCCCAATAACAGCATAGGACCAAGCAATATTCCCAACCTGATCTCGGCTGAAGTTCAGTGTACGGGCACTGCTAGTGCTACCACCCTCTCCACCAGAAAGTTCTTCGGCTGAGCTCTGATGCGCGCTTGATTTTAAATCAGATACATGGCACTGAAAACTGGTATCATTCTGAAAAGCAGTATCTAGTGCATCAAGCAAGGGATGGGGGCACTCGTTCAGAGAAGCACAACCCCATAAGAATTGAGCAAGCTCTTGCTCCTTGAATGTTTGCAGTAGTTGTGCTGCTCTCAGGGCCAGAGCCGAAAAAAGCCCCGGTGCTGATTGGCGCATGGAAGCGAACGCTCCTGCGACATTGGCAACATTCTGTGCATTGAAGTCTTGAACCTTAGCCATGGCCACATCGGCTATCCTATCCATCTCCGGCAGGTATAGCAGGTCACCGCCAATCTTGGACAAAGCCCAGGCGATGTTGGAGACACCCTGCGGCGAGCACTCAGGAAGGGCCACCATGGCTAGACCCACGAGCATGGACATGTCCCTCTGGCGTGCAAAGGCAAGGCGATGCGTCTGCATCATGGACACCGCCTCCATGTTCCTCGCTATGCGGTGGAGCGCAGTGGCGATGTTGAGCGGCGTGAGTGGTGAGGGGCTGAGACCCTTGGCGACAGCGGTGATCACCTCTGCCGTGAGGTCCAGCACCTCGTTGGCAGTTTGCGCCTGGACGATGGAGCGATTCAAGGACACCTCTTTGCTCCGGTTGGAAGGCGCGGCCGAGAACCTGGACAAGGTTTGGACGAAGGCCTCCCTGTTTCTCTGGCGCTTTTCGTCGAACATGCCGTCGGCGAACTGCGCGACCCGGAGCTCCAGGTCGTCCATGTTCTGCAAATCATCAACGACGTCATAGTCATCGTCGTCGTCTTCGTCTGCCTCAGCATCATCCACCTGCTTATTGCGGCGCTTGAGCTCGGCGGCCGCCTTCTTGAATTCTTTCTTCTTGGCAGTCTTCTTCTTTTTCTTCTTCTTGGGCGGTGACACCATCCGCTGCAGCGAGGGCGCGAGGCCCCGCTCCTCGATGGAGCGCAGGGCAGAGCGGCGCGCGCGGACGCACCAATCGGTGGCCTCGGCTGGGAGGAGGTCCTCCTCATCCTCGTCCTCAGGCGTGTCGGGGGTCACCGCGCTCGCCCCAAGAAAGTCGAGTTGCCACTGCGGCGTGGCGTCGGCGCGGTCCTCGGAGACGGCGCGGGACGGGAAAAGCGTGAGCTTTCCGGGGACCCTGCCGAAGCAGCTGAGGCTGGGCTTGGTCGAGGACTTGAGCAGTACGGAGAAGCTGCATATGCCGGTGCTGCCTCGGGGAAGGGCGACCCCGAGGGGGATTGCAGCTTCCATTCCTGCTCGGCGTCGGCTGCGATCGGGAAATGCGCCGCTTTCGAACGTGCTCGCCTCGCGCACAGCCGCGCTGCACAGGATAAGCTCCTCGCCGTCGCAGCCTCACACGTGGTCTCCGCTGCCACCACGCGGGGCGCGCCGATGCGGCCGCCGGAGCCTCGCCCGAGCGCACGAGGTTGGGAAGATTTGAAAGGGTCCGGCGGAGTTCGCGCGACCTGTGATGTGATATATTACAGGATAAGGCTGGAATGCAACGTACGGACGCGATGGACGCTGACAAACCAAGGAACGGGCGGGATTGTGCTGTTAAGGCCTCCAGCAAGCCGGCGTGGATTCTCTAACGTGAGGAACAAAAGTCACGGGTGACTTTCCCCCTCCCGATGCCATCCATTTAGAATCCAGCGGCTCTGGTGAGCCTTCAGCTTTCTCAGCGCCCGGTACCAACGTATGACAGCCCAATAAGACCCAGTTCATACACAGAGACAAAAATAAAGAGAGGTAATGGAGAGACTAAAGTGTACTAGAACATCAGACCCCCTTCGGGCACCCTGCAATGGTTTTAAAATAAAAGCTATTATCCACTTCCAATGGGCATGGCTTTATAATTAGATGGTAAAGCTAAGATTCAAATACAAACATTTTTATATATACGGTCACTGCCACCAGCATCTAATTAAGATCTGGCATATCGAAACAATAGATGCATAGTACAAACTGAAGCAATCACATATTTTCATTGTCCTGATAATGCAAATAGCGTGGTTTGTATAGCAATGAAGCTTCTTTGTAATATTCAGGGACATGTTTATATCTTCTCCATTCACAGGAAGCAGCTACAACACATGAGCAAACATGGAACAAGGAACTCAAAGCAAGGAAAATAACTTTTGCAGACCCTAAAAAAAATGAGTCATGACTATAGCTCATTAGCTCTCTACCAACCTTCGTAAGCATGTGCATAACCAATGCAATAACATTAGGTGGAGGCCAATTCAGAACCATGTCAGTCACTACTGCATTGGCCAACTGACTATATACACGTAGCATATATCATGTAAACTGAAGAAAAGATCTTAACACAAGCTAACCTAAAGTAAATAACAAGTCACTGAGTAGAGTATACAGGCACATGCACTACAAATTCCAGATGTAAAGCTACCTCTTCTCTGCATATAACCCTCTATGAAGGCAGACATAAGATAGAAATGGCATTCCCCCCAACAAGCTCCTGGACGAGAAGCTATCAGCAGTCCATCTTCACTACCTGTAGGGCTGCAGGTGATAAGCCTTCTTTCCCTGAAAACAAACAGGATTTTGATAGTTCCATAAGCACAGTTGTACCATATTTCTCATTACTAATCCATAAACACGCCACGATTTCAAAGTGCAGACTAAAATCAATTTCCATCATTTTAGAAATCCCTTTCTAAACACAAGATGCTACACATCAACCAAAAAGAGGAGACTAACTGTTTCCCACACATTACTGAATATAAGCAGGTGAGGCCACTCATTAGAAACTGTTTCTATTTTTTTTGAAAAATAGCCGAAACAGTAATTAAATTGTATATCAAACGTGTACCTTCAATTAAATCGTTTCTATTTTTTTAGCTAGAACCTCAGATGGTTCTCAGAAGAAAATTACAGGTCATAGTACATATAGAAAATCAGGTGTGCTATCATGAATAAAAGAACACAAATGTGGCAGGCTTCCAGCACAGACATAGCGAAAAGAAAATGTACAGACCATCATAATTCAGGCACCCAGGAAACCAATAAACAAACAATTGCATCATGCTTGAATGAGAAGCAGGTGTTCCCTTTTATTTTCATTGTGACCTACACATGGATATAGATTAAAACATATCTAACTAAGGCCAGGACAGGCCTAGATAGCAGGTACATGCGCCTAGTATACACTACTCTACCTAATGTGGCAGGAAGTTCACCCTCAGATAGCCATAAGCGTTATCATATAACAAGCTTATCAAGAAAGTTGGATGCCTCTCACCAAATCCAACAATACAAAAAATCAGTAAAAAAAAGGATCGGTATATACATTAATGCTGCCTTAGAAAAGCATATATAAACCAACAATATCCATGAAAATAAACATGTGTGCACGACTATATGTTTTTTCACACAGAATCGACATCAGGAACCCAATAAAAATGGATAGGTAGGTGTTGATGCAAAAGTGGATCTGCAAACACAAAGGGCTAATACCCAATCCGATATCCAAAGCATGCCAGTCGATTTAACCTGTTAATCGACAAGGATGAAAATTCGAGTACTTTGGTCCTGATAACAGCGATACGCCCGGAAGCCACGGCCAAGAGGTACTTACGCGGAACTCGAGGATCGCCGAAGGTCGCACTGAAGCGATGCAGCTCGTCGAATCGATTAGAACTCGTAAAAAGAAAAATATGCAAATTGACGAGCCGAAAAGTAAGTAGATGCAAATAGGAGTAAAATTGGTTTGATATTGATTGATTCTATCTTACATTGTCCCTCAGTCTATATTTATACCTTGATCTGAGGAAACATAACCAGACACGACTAGGATACAAGTCCATATCTAAGGAAAAACGTGACTCTTACATGAATCATACTCTAACAATATAGAAAAGGAAATCAACACCTATCTACTTCACTGTCCGCCTCAATTACGATGAAATTTTCATCGATCTCCTCTCCATCGGCATGCTTCCCGTCATCACAAGCTTCATCGGCAGTAGTCTTCAAATCTTTCTTCATTGACATCGGCAATAACATCTTCGATCTTACCAGATAACGATTGCCTTTACCCAATTATCTTAATTTATCCTCCGAGCATAACATAATCTGTTACCAAATCCAATCAAATCTAGTCCTGATTCACGCGTCTCAGTAAATATCGCACGATCTTCAACCACTCTTGCTCCGATTATGGTTAAGATACAAAAACAATAGTCCATCGACAAGAACCTAACACAGTGACGCTGCCGCTCTCGGAATTAAAATATCATGTACCGAGATTTCTTTCGAGTCATGATTACTTACCATCAAATCATCTGTACAATCCCTTGATTATCGTGCGAACAGTTACCATATCCATCTGAACTACCTCGACCTACATGCGCGCGGCAGAGAGATAAGTCTAGAATACCCCTATTCCAATCGGCCTATAAATAAATCTCTCACAAATGCTCGTCTTCTACCCTTAGACTCCAACCCTCGGCATTCTCTCTTTCCGTCTGCGACCCCGACGAACAACCGTGCGACCTCAACCAGCAAGAATCTTCCTCAGCGGCAACCTCGAGTCTTCCAGCTGCGCCTCCATCCTTCTCAAAACAATGGCAATCAACTTCGACGTCCCTGCGGTTTGTTTCACCTTCATCCCTTTTTACTGCGATTCCTTTTGCCCTTACAAGTTCATATAGTTGGTGATCTTTTCTCTTTTTCTCTGTTCTTTTGATCCTCCAAACTTAGGAACTATGCAACAAGTTAGTTATCCCAACCAATTAGCCGCACATCCAATGATCCAATGTCTAGGCCCAATGGGTGACCCAGATCCAACCGATTTGATCAATGCAGAGACTAACAAAATTCCCTTCAGAGCTTAGAATTTCTCTTTAAATTTATGGAAAGATACCTTCCGGTCTTGGCCTAAAACCACCAAGGGGTGGAAAGATTGGTATCTGAGGGTAAACGGGTCGATGCAAGTGTACTGGGAAGAGCGAAAGCTAGACCAATGCATCAGGCTATCCATTGCCGATATGCAGAAGAATGAGTCGATGATGATTGCTGTCGCTTATTTCTGGTCAGACACAACAAATACCTTCATGTTTGGACATGGCCCAGCTACTCCCACCCTTGTCGATGTATACATGCTCACCTGTCTAGATATTTCAACTGCCGATGAGGCCTCCATTTACGGCAGAAAATCTGACTATAGGGTGAATACCCGTAACATCGGCGGTTGGACAGGGTATATTCAAGAATACAGGAGGACCGGGACAGTTGGTCAGAAGGAACACGCCACATTCCTGAACATGTGGTTAGAAAAATTTATTTTCTGTGGTCGATCGGTAGGACCAACCAATGCTTACCTCCCCGCAGCTGAACTACTGGCCAACGGTGTAAGGTTCCCTCTTGGCCGATATCTTCTGAGCTCCACTTATCACCTTTTACATCAAGTGTCTCAGAAACTTCTGCTTGGTGAACCCATCGGCAACTTAGGAGGCCCGTGGTGGTTCATCAACATGTGGCTGAATGGCCACATGCACAAATGCTTGCAATGGGACTTCTTTGCCCAGCAATTCCCGCGAGATATCGCCGAAGACTATGAACTTGGAGATGAAGAATCAACAACACGCCCACCCCTCAATTTTGGTGAAACCATAATTGTTCTTCCTGGAACAAAGGCCAACGAAGATCAGATCGGCCGATTCTTCCAAAGCTTTTACAACGGTCTTTCCCGTGATCATCGGGCCTGGATGCCCTACATCGACGAAGAAACCAGATCCCCCTTCTCTTCAATTTCGCCGATGATACCTTGAATAAGGATGATGAACTTATGATGGCCATCATTACTTCCCAGGCAATCCCAGTGAATACATTCGACAGTGGAAAAAACACCAACATCACATATGAATTCTACAATCCATTGGCAGTATCACGTCAATTGGCCTTTGGACAGCTGCCAATTAAACTTTGTTTTGCCGATGTGATTAAATCGAGAGAAACAATCACTAGCGGAACGGACTGGAGCAGGGTAGTGCGACTCTCTCATGATGTCGATACTACAGATGTTGATCTATCCATCTGGATGCCAGCCTCTTTTATCACTGAATCATATAAGCTATGGTGGCAAGAGTGGAAGGGACAATTATTTGCAACATCCGTTCATACATATCGGCATATGATTGACCCTGAGCATGTCATTCCTGATGACGCAGTAAGTTTCTTTTAACACCCTTCTTCTTTTTTTTCCTTTTATATATCGGCAACTAACTTTCTTGTAACAGGTCGATGACCCAGCACCATCCATAAGTAGGAGTGGGAGACCCTGTGACCTTCGACCTGTCTCCCCAATATCACCGATCGACTATAACACCCCTACCCTGGGTGCTCTGACTCATCAAAGAACCCGTGCCAAAAAAATCACTACCAAGCCAAAACTGGCTAAGGCTAGAGCCACTCCATCGGTTGCCGCTACGACCCTGATAAAAGCGTTCAAGGTAACAACCCTGTTTATTCCAACTCACGCCGATCTCAGACTGTACTAACACTAATTTTCAGGATGTAAGAACTACTGCTGAATCATCATCAGGAACTCCTCTGGCATCAAGCACTACCATCTCTGACAAACCTTCAGAGGTAATCCTTCAACTTTACATTTAATCTGTTAAATATCATATCTTATACCGTTTTGCAGCAACAAACGGGTATATCGGCAAGTGTACCAGATGTCCAACCTTCACCATCAACAAGTGTCGATGCCCCCCAGCTAACCGTTGCTGAGACCCAAACAAAGCGCAAAGCTTCAACAGATACTGAGGCACAGCCAAAACGATAGAAGTCCGTACCGATCCCAACATCTGATCCAGCACCTCCGAGCCAACCAGAATCGGCCAATGCAACTAAGCAAGCAGTCGATCCTCCTGCACAGGGCACATCATCGGCCGTCGTATCCAAAGGACCAACTACTGATGAGACCACGGAGGAATTACCATCAAATTTAGCACAAGTTAATTCTGAAACTGAAGATATCCCATCGGCAAGTTCAGTCGATCCCTCACATGGCACACTCCAGGTTGCTTCCTCCAGTCAAAGACAAGAAATTACCTTGAAGCAAGTAAGCCGACTGACCTAGCCGATTTATAATATTCATACTTGTCCTCAACTGACCCATTTTCTTCTTTCAGGAACAAGACTCCCCAGACAGTTTATTCTCCTTTGCCATCGATGTTTCTGACGGTAATGGAGAGGAGGCAAGCTCTTCACTTGCACTGGGGACAATATCGGCAGAAGTCAAGTCCAAGCTAGAAGCTCTACTGAACTTGCTGCAGCAAGACACCGCCCATTTGGTAGATGATTTAGACCCTGCAAAAGCGATCTTCAAAACAATCCGTGGCCAGGTCCCTGCCAACATCGAAGAGGCACTCTTCTCAGCAGCCCACTTAGAAAGCCGACAACTCTAATATCAGAGGGCTGCTCAACGCATTGCCGATAGAGCCGCTCAGGCTCAGCTTAAAGAAGAGATGCTACAATTGAAACAGACCACCGATGAGAAGCACAAGAACATCGGCAGTTTGCAGACTTCGGGTGCCGAACTTAAGCAGAAAATCTCGGACTTATCGGCAAAGAGAATGGCTCTACTGGCTGAACTGAAATAAGTTGAGGCAGCTCTAACTCATGCCAGGCAGGAAGAAAGCCAGTTACCCGATGCTATCAAGGCTCTTCAGCAAGAAAGAGACATCCAAGCTCGCAAAGCCCTGGCAATGAAGAAAAAACTTAAGCCAGTGAAGGGTGCTGCCGACGAAGATATCAAAGAGATAAAGAAAGCCAATCAGAGTCGCCTGCGTGCGATATCGGCCATCCAATCTTTACTAAATTTGTAAATCCTGTTTATTGCATCGGCGCTCTATGAAACACTGATACCCTTGTATGATTCTGGCCGATAGGACTGTTATCAGCACTTATGCTTTTATGCATCCATCCAGATACTAGGGTAATATTTCTTTAAATATTTTCCGTTTAATGCTCTAGGAAATACAACCCCTTCGAGGGTTTCTAGAATATATGCATTGCCAGGAACAGATTGGTTTATCCGATATGGACCCTCCCAATTAGGAGACCACTTGCCAAACTTTGCACTTTTAGTCCCAATCGATAAAATTAACTTCCAAACCAAATCTCCATCGACAAACTCGTTTACCTTCACCTTCTTGTCATACCATCTGGCTATCCTTTTCTTATTTTCTTCGATGCTAACTAAAGCCTTCAACCGATGACCTGCCACATCTTCTAACTCGTCTTTCATAAGAGTATCATAGTCATCGGCTGTCAGTTGATCTTGAGAAAATATCCGCCTAGAGCCAGTTTTAATTTTCCAAGACAATACTGCATCGTGGCCGTATACTAATTGATAAGGCGTTACTTTGATTGCACCATGACATGCCATCCGATATGACCACAGGGCATCGTTCAATACTGTATACCACCGCTTAGGATTTTCTTTAATTTTGCGCTTAATAAGTTTGATAATTCATTTGTTAGAAGCCTCAACCTGACCATTAGCTTGAGCATAATAGGGAGAGGAATTCAAAACTTTAATCCCCATACCAATAGCACACTCATCAAATTCTTCCGATGTAAACATTGTACCCTGATCGGTAGTGATAGTTTGAGGAATACCAAATCGGTAAACAATATGCTCTTTCACAAAATCGATCATACTAGCCGATGTCACCTTTTTTAAAGGAACTGCTTCAACCCATTTTGTAAAATAATCGGTATCAACAAGAATAAATTTATGTCCTTTGCTCGATGGTGGATAAATCTGACCGATGAGATCGATAGCCCATCCCCGGAACGGTCAAGGTTTAATTATAGGATTCATAGCCGATGCAGGCGCTGTTTGAATATTACCGAACTTCTGACACTCCTGACATCCTTTAAAATATTTAAAGCAATCTTCAAGAATAGTTGGCCAATAGTATCCATTCCTTCTGATCATCCACTTCATCTTGAAAGCCGACTGATGTGCCCCACACACTCCTTCATGAATTTCACCCATCAAGCTTTTCGATTCATCACCGCTAATACATCTGAGTAAAACTCCATCTATAGTCCGATAATATAATTCATCATCGAGGAGCACATACTTAGTGGCCTAAAATCAAATACATCTTTCAACCTTCTTAGATGGATCCCTTAAGTAATCGACAATCTCCTTTCTCCAGTCATCGGTATCAACTGCCGATGTCAGCACCTCCTAGACGGGCTGATACTCTGAAGTATGCTGAGCTAGCTGATTAGCTTCTTCATTATGCAATCGAGAAATATGTTCAAAATAAAAATCTTTAAACTCTTTCAATAATTGCAAACATCTCTCATGATATGAGATCAAAACTTCACTTCGGTATTCATAAATCCCAGCTAACTAATTTATAACCAGCATAGAATCACCAAAGATTTCGACAGCATCGACACATATCTCCCTAAGTAATTCCAATCCTTTTATCAAAGCTTGATACTCAGCCTGATTGTTTGTCGATGTAGCAACAATTGACAATAAAAACTCATACTTCCTTCCTTAAGGTGAAATCAACACAATGCCAATACCTGCTCCTTCACTACACGTAGACCCATCGAAGAAAAGTGTCTAAGGAGCAACTTCTAGAGAGTCCACTGTACTACAATGCTGAGTGACAAAATCAGCCATAACCTGCCCTTTAACTGCCTTAGCCGATTCGTAACGTAGGTCAAATTCTGACAATGCTAAAATCCACTTGCCGATTCTACCACTTAATATAGGCATCAACATCATATATTTGACCATGTCATCTTTGCATATGATAGTATATTCGGCCGATAGCAAATAATACCTCAATTTAATAAGAAAAGTATAGACAGACATAATTTTTCGATGGTCGAATACCTTGTCTCAACATCCACCAATCTTCTGCTCAAATAATAAATAACACGTTCTTTCCCTTTAAATTCTTGAATAAGAGCTGAGCCGATAACAGTATCATCAGTTGACAAATACAACATGAAGGGTTTCCCGTGTTGGGGTGGAACTAGCACTGGAGGGTTTGTTAAGTACTTCTTAATTTCATCTAGGACCAACTACTGCTCAGCTCCCCATACAAATTCCTGATCGGTCTTCAATTTAAGCAACGGACTAAAAGCTTTGATCTTACCCGATAGATTAGATATGAACCTTCTAATAAAATTAATCTTGCCGATCAAATATTGCAATTCAGTTTTATCGGCAGGAGCAACCACCTTGTTAATTGCATCTATAGACTTTCTACTGATTTCAATACCTCTCTGATGCACCATAAAACCCAAGAATTGACCTGCCGATACACCAAACACACATTTATTAGGATTCATCTTCAATCCATGCTTCCTCGTGCACTCCAGTATCTTTCCTAGATCGGCTAGATGTTTTGTGATATTCCCAGACTTAACCACTACATCATCAATGTAGATTTCCACTAATATGCCGATGTACTCATGAAAAATAAAATTCATAGCTCTCTGATAAGTAGCATCGGCATTTTTCAAACCGAAGGTCATGACTATCCATTCAAACAACCCCACATGACCTAGACATCTGAAAGCAGTCTTGGGAATATCTTCTTCAGCCATGAATATTTGATTATAACATGTATTACCATCTATGAAGCTGATAATCTAATGTCCAGCTACAGCATCAATCAACAAATCAACAATAGGCATTGGATAACCATCCATCGGTGTTGCTTTGTTGAGGTTCCTGAAATCAATACAAACACGAAGTTTCCCATTTTTCTTATAAACAGGAACCACATTAGAAATCCACTCCGTATATCGACACTGCCGAATAAACTTTGCCTCAATTAATTTAGTTATTTTGGCCTTAATGTCAGGAAGTATATTAGGGTTGCATTGGCGCGCTGGTTGCTGATATGGCCGAAATCCAGATTTGATAGGTAACCGATGTTCAACTATCGATCGGTCTAATCCAGGCATTTCAGTATAATCCCAAGCAAAACAATCTTTATATTCTTTTAACAAATTGGTTATTTGCTGCTTACACTTGGAATCTAACTTAGCGTTAATAAAAGTAGGCCTTGGCCTATCACCATTACCAATATCTACCTCTACTAAATCATCAGCCGATGTGAACCCCTGATATACTTCCTGACATTAAGGCTGAAATAACTAAATTAATTGAGGCAAAGTTTATTTGGCAGTGCCGATATGCGGAGTGAATTTCTAATGTGATTCCTGTTTATAAGAAAAACAGGAAACTTTGTGTTTGTATTGATTTCAGGAACCTCAACAGAACCGACTGCTTGGATCGATGGAATTTCATAATGAAGATCAGCTTGTTAAGATTGTTGCTGATGAATGGTGGTGACCGATGGAAAGGTTGACTTAGACTCAGAGGCGTTGCTGGTAAGATCGGAGATGTTATTGCCGATGCCGATGAAGAAAGATTTGAAGACTACTGCCGATGAAGCTTGTGATGACGGAAAGCATGCCGATGGAGAGGAGATCGATGAAAATTTCATCGTAATTGAGGCGGACAGGGAAGTAGATAGGTGTTGATTTCCTTTTCTATATTTGTTAGAGTATGATTCATGTAAGAGTCACGTTTTTCCTTAGATATGGACTCGGTGTCCTAGTCGTGTCTGGTTATGTTTCCTCAGAATCAGGGTATAAATATAGACTGAGGGACAATGTAAGATAGAATCAATCAATATCAAACCAATTTTATTCCTATTTGCATCTACTTACTTTTCGGCGACTTCGTCAATTTGCATATTTTTCTTTTTACGAGTTCTCATCGATTCGACGAGTTGCATCGCTTCAGTGCGACCTTCAGCGTTCCTCGAGTTCTGCGTGAGTATCTCTTGGCCATGGCTTCCAGGCGTATCGCTGTTATCAGGACTAAAGTACTTGAATTTTCATCCTTGTCGATTAATAGGTCAAATCGACTGGCATGCTTTGGATATCGGATTGGGTATTAGCTCTTTGTGTTTGCAGATCCACTTTTGCATCAACACATCTTTTGGCAAACCTTCCATCATCGACAAACCTATCAATTAAAACTCCTCCTTAGAACCGACTGCTTGGATCGGTGGAATTGCATAATCAGCAACTCTGAGAAACCCTTTCTCCCAAACTTCTCCTGATATGTATTTGGTTCGCTCATAAGTATCTGATTCTGCCGATGCGATGATATAAGAAGAATCACCAGAGACAACCTCAATCTTATCTCCAACCCACTGTGCGAGGCATTGATGCATTGTGGAAGGAACACAACAATTGACATGAATCTAGTCCCTTCCTAGAAGCAGATTGTATGCACATTTACCATTGATAACAAAGAACGTCGTCGGCAAGGTTTTGCTGTCGATGGTCAATTCAACGCATACTGCCCCTTTAGCTGGTGACACATTGCCTTCAAAATCTTTCAGCATCATATCGGTTTTGGTCAAGTCTTGATCTCCTTTGTCAAGTTTCCGATACATTACATAGGGCATAATATTAATCGTAGCTCCTCCGTCGATAAATATCTTAGATATAGGCTGCCCATCAACTCTGCCTTTCACAAACAAAGCTTTGAGATGCTGTCTCTCGTCATCGGTAGGTTTCTCAAAAACAGCCATCATTGGATCTAGTGCCAGCTGAGCTACTTGATCGGAGAGAACAACTTCTTTCTCATCATCAGAGAGTGCCAGAAACTCCATCGGCAACATAAATACCATATTAACATCTGTCGATGGGCCCTTATCTTTATGTTTCACCTGCCACTGCCGATGTCCGGACCTCTCATTGAAAGAGCTTTTCTCTCGATATAGGTCCTCCTGACGCTCACGCTGCATCCTCCTTTTTTGTGTCTTTGTCAGACCCTTAGAGAACCATCGAGGAAGCTTAGTTTTCAAAACCGGCTGATAACAGGTCCTAGTTGATTCTACACGACGTATATTAGGGTCTCTGTAGAATATTTTTTCATCGGGAACTCTTGCGTTTGCCATCTCCTCAAGCTCCTCTTGATTCATTGGAAAATATCCAGCGCGCTTACCAAGTCTTTCATGTACACTAAGTCTGCCCCCAGCCGATCATGCACTGATGATCCACCTCTGATTGGCTTATCGATAGATAAACCCTGATTACCGGGCTAAAACCTCCTTTCTAGCCGATTAGCCCCATAGTAACCATTGCACTCAGAGCAATTTTCAACAGTTGGCAAGTTAATGCCTTCTTTCCAGCAATGGATGAAAAACAGGCACCTCCAATGATCTTTATGCCGATACTACTCTTCCCGACGTCTCTCTTCTTGCTGTTGTTGATATCGGTCCCTACGCTGACGCCAACCCTCCTGCTGCCTTCGATGGGTAATCACAATGCCAGGTCGAGGAGGTTTTTTGGAACTACCACTTTCTCCCAGTAGACCCTTGCTTTTTGCGTCATCGGTAGTTATTCGATGCTGGGGATCCACTGATGCGTTTTTCTCAGCAGCCTCTGATGTCAATACCTTGGTCTTACCCTTGGCATCCAACATTTTTGCTGGAAAAAGGGTGCTGATCAATTTTCATCGGCTTCTGGGTCTTGGAGTTGCTAAACTTAATTCTCCCAGATTCGATGGCCGATTGCAACTGCTGCCTGAACACCTTGCACTCATTTGTACTGTGTGAAGTTGCATTGTGCCATTTGCAGTACAGGATCTTTTTCAGTTCTTCTGCTGATGGAATCACATGATTATGTGACAACTTAATTTGACCTTCTTAAAGCAAAAGATTAAATATCTTGTCAGCTTTGGTGATGTCAAAGGTAAACTTCTCTGGCTCTTTCTGACCAAAAGGACAAGATATCGGCCTTTTATTCTTAACCCACTCAGCTAAGCCGATAACTGGTTCTTCATCAGAATCAGAATCTTCTACCTCATCAACAAATGATACTTTTTTGCTCTAATTCTTTTTACCCTCAAAAACCCTAGTGTATTGATCAGAGATCCTTTGTACAAGATGACTCAGGCTTTCAAACTCCTGAGAAGCATACTTGTCCTTGAGATATGGCAATAACCCTTGAAAAGCTAGATCGACAAGCTATCGATCATCCAGTACCAGGCTGTAGCACTTATTCTTCACATCTCGTAGCCTCTACATAAAGCTTTCTACCGATTCATCATTACGTTGCCTCAATTTTACTAAATCGGTAAGCTTCTTTTCATGGATTCCAGCAAAGAAATACTTATAAAATTATTTTTCTAGATCAGCCCAAGTAATAATAGAATTTGATGGCAATGATATGAACCACGTGAATGCTGATCTAGACAAAGATGATGAAAATAATCGAACTCTTAATTTATCTCTGCTAGCTGCCTCTCCACATTGAATAATGAAGCGATTGACGTGTTCCATTATTGATGTATCATCTTGTCTAGAAAATTTGGTGAAATCTGGTACCTTGTACCGATTTGGAAGAGGAATTAAATCATATGCTGGAGGGTATGAAGTCCGATAAGAATAAGTATTAACTTTGGATTTTATCCCAAACTAATCTCTTATGATTTCTGCTATCTTATCGGCCCAAAAAGCATCTGCCTCCTGCTGACGAATTGGCTGAATTTCTACAGATAGTGCCTGCAGATATCCCTCCACGTATCTTTGTGGCACACGATCTCCAGCAATCGGCATATTTGCCACCACTTGTGTCCCACTAACCTGCTGGAAAGGATTCATCGGCTGAGCTGCCGATGCCTTAATCTGAAAACCAGTTTGCATATGACCTTGCTGAATTCCTGCAACTTGCTGATTCTGCTGAACTGCATGCTGAACAGGTAACTGTCATGACCAACCATTATTAGAACTCATCGGTACAAAGCTTGCCGATGGCTGGTAACTTGCTGATATTGTTGGATAACAATTAGCATAACCGGCTTGAGGCATGAACTGCATCCCAGGTTGACTCATAGCAGGGGCCTTCTGCTGCATCGGCAGTAGGCTTGCCGATGGACTTGTATTGGGTGCTTAAAACGAAGACATCTGGAAACCTCCTGAAGTTGATTGCACAGTAGTTGATATGACATATTGAGGTACCTGATTCATCGGTAAAACAACCAATGATACAGGAGTTTTTCCTGCTACGTCAAACACTTGAGGTAACCCAGAGTTGAAGGTAGATAACTCCGGAGGCATACCATATCTCCACCAATTAGCAGGAATCTGGTTGTTTTGAGACACATGCCCTGACATAGCTGATGCCGATAGATCTGTATTGAGCTAAACTCGTCCTTCTGAAAGTACTGGATCTGATCTTATCGGTGTAGATTGAACATTAGGCAAACCAACCGAGACTGGAGGAGAAGTAACTTTTGTACCCACAACGACTGAGGGAGCCGATGGAGCATTGACCGATGCCGGTTCTGGTTGATGATAAGCTGGCCCAACGTAATGTGGTGGCACTTGTCCCTCTTTAAAAGTTCGAACCATAGCATTGTGAACAGTATTGGACAACACATTAAAGTGGTTAATCAAAGCATGATTTACTGTAGAATTAACTATCTCTTGAAGTTTACCAGGATTGGAGTCAAAGGTAACCTGCCGAGGCAACGACAGATCTTGCTTCTGTATGACTTCTCCGCTCATGTTCAAGCTGAATGATTTCAGGCAAAGCTGCCTGTAATCCTCTATAGCCTTTTCTATAGCCTGCTTCTGATTTTCCTTAAGATCTTCTTCCGATATCGCGATGACATTCCCTAAATCGATCTCAGGATTGAACATATTGATCATGTTGATTTGTCCCACCGGACGTGCTAAAAGATGTGTTGATGCAAAAGTGGATCTGCAAACACAAAGGGCTAATACCCAATCCGATATCAAAGCGTGTCAGTCGATTTGACCTGTTAATCGACAAGGATGAAAATTCGAGTACTTTGGTCCTGACAACAGCGATACACCCGGAAGCCACGGTCAAGAGGTACTCACGCGGAACTCGAGGATCGCCGAAGGTCACACTGAAGCGATGCAACTCGTCGAATCGATAAGAACTCGTAAAAAGAAAAATATGCAAATTGACGAAGTCGCCGAAAAGTAAGTAGATGCAAATAGGAGTAAAATTGGTTTGATATTGATTGATTCTATCTTACATGGTCCCTCAGTCTATATTTATCCCTGATCTAAGGAAATATAACCAGACACGACTAGGATACCGAGTCCATATCTAAGGAAAAATGTGACTCTTACATGAATCATACTCTAACAAATATAGAAAAGGAAATCAACACCTATCTACTTCCCTGTCCGCCTCAATTACGATGAAATTTTCATCGATCTCTCCATCGGCATGCTTCCCGTCATCACAAGCTTCATCGACAGTAGTCTTCAAATCTTTCTTCATCGGCATCGGCAATAACATCTCCGATCTTACCAGCAACGCCTCTGAGTCTAAGTCAACCTTTCCATCGATCACCACCATTCATCGGCAATAATCTTCACAAGCTGATCTTCATCGGCACCCTTCTATCAGCGTAATACAATAACTTTCCTTCTGCCGATTAGCCCACTCTGATCATTTTGACACGTGCGAAAAACGGTGTCAACAATAGGCTATCTATGTACCGGCCTGAAAGGTGAAACAAAACTTAAGGGTATTTAGTAACAGAAATCATTTTATAGTATTTATTTTATATATAAGTTTTCTCCTCCACATAAACAGCACTGTCTAAGCATTCTTCCACCTTTATAACACCAAATACTGAACACACCTGAGTAGCAACGACAATAGCAAACTGGAGAACAATTAAGGATTAGTGTCTATCAAATATTTAAATACCCTGGAGACTCTAAAAAAACTTAGCTTTAGTAGCATCATCTAACTCTTGTAGGAAAGGAGGTATGGTCGTATGGATTTAACTCTTGGTTTCCCCAAACATCCTTCATCTGCTGCATGCAGATTTAAGGTACCAGAATGAGTCCTATTTCAGGGGAAATGAATTCAGAAGAACCGGTGGCATATAGCAAAGAGATTAAACATAATTTTTTTACCGAAATTAGATGCTTCAACTTTAGGGCCATAATAATTAAGCAAGCATGTGCTAGCCTCTCCGGTTCAACCTATATCATGTTCTTTGCAGTTAACGAAACAAGTAGCCTTCAATATCTGGCATGCTATCTGATAGAGCAGGCAGTAGAAAATCAGGTATACCTAACAAGCTAATGAAAGCTCTGGTTATTAAATGACACACAATGGATTCCACTGATTTGATAAAACAATGGTAGTGTCGTGAAAATCTACTTCCATGCACCATAACTGCCACAAGAATTATGCAATAGAGAACCAAGGTTATCTCTTTCCAAACAAAACCTGGAGAGGACAACGAGGCTAACACAGCTTACCTCTCTACCAGTGTCGGGTTCTCCTCGCCGCAGCTGCTGTCGGTGCTCGCGAACGCGGCTCGCCTAGATAGTAGTGAATCCTCATCTCTGGATGTGGATCCCGGGTCCCCTAACGCGGATCTAATTAGTTTGAGTTAGGGGAGGAAGCAAAGGAAACTACAGGCAGCAAGAGGGAGAAATAGTGAGGGAGACGCCGGCTTACATCTCCTCTGGTGCTGGCCATCGCACACCACCACTTCTTGTGCTCGTGGATGCGGCTTGGATCATCATATCTACCTCTGAGCCGCCTGGATCTGAGAGAGATCCTCGTCCATCCGTCCGTGGAGGAGACGGGGAAGATTGAGAGCCGCGGAGGGAGAGGGCATGAGGCTGCATCTCATAGACGGGGGAACGCGGTAGCTGGGGGAGGAATGCTCGCCGGCGAGCCGGGAGGCGGGCGGTGACACACCAGGGGCATCAGCGGACGAGAGAAAAGAGAGAGGAATGAGGACCTGAGGAGGAGCTTACGGTTGGGCAGCTGGGCAGGTGGACTGCAGGTTGATTTCTAAAAAAAAGCAGAGGACCTTTTTGCAAAATAGGCTGAGACACGTGTCATCACGCGGATGAGCCATCAATGCCTCGAATTATCTGGTGGTAGCAAAGGGCAGCGGGTTTTAATCAACCCCGATTTTCTTAAAAAGAGAGAGACTAAAGGGTATATACCATTTATTTTAGCGCAAAACTGAACAACAATTTCACGTAAATATTTTTAATAGTTCCATGCTAATAAATAATGTCCACCAATCAAGTGAAGTGAAACTGCAGACCAACGACGGATTTTTTTTCTTCTATTTTTCATATTTTTTAATTCATTTTTTGCAAAAAAAAAAATCCAGACCAAATTTTTGCGTTTAGCTACAAATACAGTTCACATCATTTTTGTTCGAACCATCTTGATATATTATTTAGATCAACAAATATAGATCTGAACATTTTATCAATTTTTTAGGACGATCTCAAATAAAAAAAATCATAAACTATGGCCCTGTTTTGTGGCGTATAACCCCGGAACCATCAGGGGTGGTCCAGCCCACAAGATCAAGGCACGCAGCGCATGACACTTCTCGGTGTGCACCACAAGGCTTCAGGAAGAAATCTTGAAGATGGAGATAGATCTGATCGGATATCGTATTCCTTATAATTATTATCATGTAATCGACTAGATTTAGATCTAACCGACCTGTAACCCTACCCCATGTATATAAGGTGGGTAGAGAACCCCTTCAAACTCATCACATCTCATACACCATCAATACAATCCAGTAGCATACAGGGCGAAGGGTTTCACGTCGTGTCGACGACCTGAACCTGTCCAACTCTCGTGTCTCTACGCCTGTGTTCCCATCTAGTTTCTGATCACACGTGCCTCCACCACACAATCTACCATCATGGGTATACCCTTCCCGGCAATATGATGACATAAGATTTTTTACCGAGGTTCACTTGCTTCCCGGCAAGCTACTCCTCGGTGTGGCGATGCACCCATTTGATGGATCGCGAGCTAATCAACTATCAAGAGTTGAACCCTCAGCGGGTGCTACACATCCACTCACAAGATGGGGATCCTCCAAGCTACGAGCTCTACTAGAGTAGCCAATTCACGAACTCCTGCGGGGAAGGCTCAAGAACTCCTCACAATCACTTGGTGAGGCTCAAAATAATCTCCAATCATGAGCTCAATACCACCGCTGCTCTAAGTTGTCTAGGATGTCGGGAAACACCTAAGAGTAACAAGAAATCCGTAGCCAACTCAATGGATCAAGTGTCACTAGATGCAAATTACTAAGCAATACACTTGAATCTCACTCAATCTCACTAGAGTATGCAACCAAGCAAAGAGATGAGTGGATGGGAAGTTCTCTAGCTCAAAGTATATCTCAAGTGTTCAAAGAGTCAAAAGAGCCCTGCCAAAACCCGGCCACCATCTATTTATAGTGAAGGGGTAAGCAACTAGCCGTTACCAGACAACGCAGTGAAAAACGTGATGACCGGACACACTGGTCAGGGTGACCGGACATGTCCAGTCACTACCGGACAAACAACAGCAGTGCGCGTCAGAGAGAGCCATTACCGTGATCAGACGTGCTACACCGTTTGATTGGACGCGCTGCACCCAGCGTCTGATTGGAGTCCAGAGAGCTCCTTGCGCGATCGGACGCGTCCGGTCGCACGTGACTGGACGCACCACGGCGTCCGATCGGAGTCCAGAGAGCTCCTCGCGCAATCGGACGCGTCCGATCGCACGTGACCAGATGCGCCACGACGTCCGATCAGCACTGAGACACACGCTGCCCACTGGGTGCATGACCGGACGCTCTGGTTCCACGAGGGACCGGACGCGCCGGTCCACGACCTTCACGCGTGCGTCTCTGCTTGCGGTTTGAACTGACCAGATGCGCAGGTCTACCCTGGACCACGTCCGGTCCAGCGTCTGGTTCGAGTTTTTTAGAGATAAACACTCCGGACTTTCACCATATTTTCTCACCTCTGGCGCAATGGAAAATAGATATTTCATTTCCTCGAAAATGCCTGAATCCACCGCATTCGCAAATGTGCTAACACCACCAAGTGTACACCATCATGTGCATATGTGTTAGCATTTTCACAATCATTTTTCAAGGTGTTATGTTAGCTCTCTACTAGATCCTAATGCATATGCTCAAGAAGATGACGTAGTAGTACTTGATTCATGAGCTAACCGTGATTTCCCCTCTTGATAGTCGGCTATCAATCCTAAACCCGATTAAACACTTCTCTACTCATCTTAGACTGGCCAAAGCAAACCCTATGATTATACTTTTGCCTTGATCACTTTGTTCCATGTCTATCTCCTCATGCTTGATCACCATGATCATCATTTCATGTGCATCTCCACCATGATCGTCATTTCATGTCCATGCACCATCATGCTCCTTGCTCCTTCATCACATGTATTGCTATGTCTATCTCAATTCACTTGACACAATGGCATTAGCAACTTGGTGTCATTAATTACCAAAACCAAACCTTGGGCTTTCAGCAGACATGACATTGTGAAAGCAGAAGGGTCACTAGAGCCATTGGATTCTAAATAGACGGCATCGGGAAGAGGGAAAGTCACCCGTGACTTTTGTTCCTCACGTTAGAGAATCCACGCCACCAGCAAGCTCTCTGACCCTCTTAAACTCGATTTTGAAAACGGAGGTGATAGCGCCTGGACGTCTGAACGAACGCACGCACTTGGATGCCCATGCAGCCTGTCCCTATCCGCTAATTTTGCCTGCACGCACATCCCGTCCCGTCACAGTGCCCACATCTCTAGAGGACTCGCCTCGCACTCGCAGCCCACCCTATTTGCCTTGATTCGAGGCCGTTCGGCCCACCCCACACTCGTGCCCCACCCCATCGGGCCCCGACTGCCAGTCCCGAGCACGCCCCCGTCTAGAGGACATCAGCACGTTGCATGCCCCGCCCGCCGGCCCCCAGCTCATCGTGCCTCATTCCTCGGTGCCCCCACCGTGCCACCAACACTCCCCGTGCCTCGCCCCCTGAAACAATATGAAAGATATACAACATGAAACACTTGAATGCAACATACATATGCAATAGATGAACACATCTGAAACATACACTTGCTACACTTGTGTGAAACATATGCAACATTCAGATAAAAACATTTGTAGCTTGTAACATGAAAACACTTACTGTGACATAAGACTAAAATAGCTGAAACATTTGGAATATATTGTTGCAACATATGTGTGAAACATATGCAACATCCAGATCAGAACGCTTGTAACATACATCTGGAACAGATGGAACATTTTTGAACAAACCTATGAAACACTTACAACATGCCTCTAAAACACTTGCAACACTTGCAACATCCTCCGATCTATTTTTATAACATCCATATGAAACAATTGCAACATACCTCTAAAACGTCTAAAACACTTAAAACATACGCTTGCAACATGCACTTTCATCACAACATCTCATTGCTGAGGTTGCGCATCGCGGTGGCCATGGTGTCGATAGTGGCCATGACTTTATGGTGGGGAACGATGACGTCTATAGCACCTCAACAGCACCCCAGCAACCTCCACACGCACGGGGTACGGGGCACGGTGCGCAACAGTGGGGGCGCTACGCACAGCGAGCTAGAGCAGGCGCAATGGGGGATGGAGCGTGGCATGGCGATGGAGGGGCTGCGGCATGTGATGGAGCACAATGCTGGATGGGGGAGCCACACGACACCAGATCGGGTGTGTGACGGGGAAGACGATAGCAGTGAGCGCACGACGCAAAGCAGCACGCGATGGGCGAGAGCGATGGGGATATATTTTTAAGAGAAGATATATGAAATATAGAGGGTAAGCAAGCCTATTGGACCGGTACGCGATGGCCCAGAAAGCGGCATCCGGACGAACGGTGCTCCTGAGCATTATAGTTTTGAAAAGATGGAGAAAAAACTAGATCAACTTGATTCCTACCTGTCTCTCAAAAAATAACTAATTGGAATGGATTGAAGTAAATTAGTGCACAACCAAACAAGCCCTGAGCCCCTAACGTGGATTCACCATCTGAGACAACCATGGTGATCTCATTACCACACGCGACATCGGCTCTAGAGTGGATGGAATGATGGATACATGTGTACGTGTGTCACATATAGAAGTGGCTGTGAGGAGTCCTATGCAACAGTGGCACTGGAGTGTTGTTGATGTAGGTCATAGTGTACGTGTGTGCAGATGGGAGACCTTCCACATGTGTGCAGCTATGGCTACTGGAGAGGAGTGTTGAATATTCGATGATCAGATCTAGAATTTCTGGCGTATGGTGTATACGTGATTGATTGCTTTCCAAGGCTGATTGGTGCGGCTCCATAGGATATTTCCTAGTTTGTTGTTTTCTTGTGTTGTATGCTAGATGAGATGTATCTACTTGTTGTACAAGATGTAAGTGCCACACTAGGGGCTTTTCCTAGTTATATTAACACGAAGTCGTGAGCCTGAGAGAGCATCACATTACAACCATTCTCACATGGTAATCAGAGCTAGGTTCATCCACCAAATCGTTGATGGCTTCCTCCTCCTCCGTGCCTGCTACTACTCTCTCGTTCATTGGCTGCCCAATAACCGAGAAACTAGCCAAGAACAATTACCCCTATGGGAACCACAGGTGCTCTCTGCCCTGCGCGGTGCCCAAGTCACGCATTACATCAATGCTGACTCACCGGTTCCACTGAAGGAGATCCCAAAGTCGGCTGAGAAGCCAACCGAGCTCATTTCCAATCCCGACTATGAAGCGTGGGTCGCCAAGGATCAGTAGATCTTCAATTATATGCTCTCCTCTGTCTCTAGAGAGATCGTGGTACAGGTAAACCTGTACCACCACTGCTGAGATTTGGAAGACAGTTCAAGACATGACGACATCATAGTCCTGCAGCCGCGTCATCAACATTTGCATGGCCTTGGCCACTACGCAGAAGGGTTCATCTTCCATCGTTGAATTCTTTAGCAAGATGAAATCACTTGCAGACGACATGGCAGCTGCGGGCAAGAAGTTAGAAGATATTGCCTCCTACATCTTGGCCGATCTCGATGTGGAATTCAACCCCGTCGTCTCCACCATTGCAGCGCGCATGGAGCCGCTGACCCTTGGCAAACTCTACACCCAGCTGGTGAGCTAGGAGCAATGGATGGATCTATTGCATGGTGGCGCCGGGTCCTCTGCCAATGCCATTACACGTGGTGGTCGTAGGGGCTTCAACCATGGTGGAGGTGGTAGAGGTCGTGGTCACGGCAACAATAGCCATGATGGACGCCCTGGCCATAACTCCTACAACACCGATCGCCCTACTTGCGAGCTCTGCGACAAGGAGGGCCACACTGTCCTGCGTTGTTACAAGCGCTTCGATGCCTCATTCACTAGACCCTCGGAACATCGCTCGGCATTGATGGCCACCACCTCCTACGGTGTGGATACAAATTGGTACACCAAAACCGATGCTACCGATCACATAACGGGTGAACTGGAAAAGCTCACCGTGTGGGACAAATATCATGACAAAGATCAGGTGCATACCACCAATGGCGCAGGTATGAGAATCAACCAAATTGGTCAAAGTTTTATTTGTACCCCTAAACGAAATCTTGTCCTCAATAATGTCCTTTATGTTCCTGAAGCTAACAAGAATCTTGCCTCCATTCATCGTCTTACATCTGATAACAATGCCTTTATTGAATGTCATCCCAATTATTTTTTGATTAAGGACCAAACAACAAAGAGAACTCTGCTTAGAGGGTATTGTGATGGAGGGTTGTACCCGCTGAAGTCATCTAGGTCTTCTTCTAATAAAGTGACGTATGGCGCTGTCAATCCCTCCACGTCCAGGTGGCATAGCCATCTAGGTCACCCATCATCATCATAGTCTAGCAGGTCCTTAATAGAAATCATATTATGTTTGTGTCTGAGTCCAATAAAGAACAACTGTGTGATGCCTATCAAAAAGGCTAAAGTCATCAATTGCCTTATCCCGTGTCAACAAGTGTTTCACTGAGTCCTCTTGAACTTGTTTTTTTTGGATGGATGGGGCCTGCGCCCACCTATGTTGGCAGAAATAATTTCTATGTTAGCTTCATCGATGTTTACCAAATTTACATGGATTTATTTGTTGCGCCATAAATCTGAAGTTTTCCAAAAAAATCATGATTTTCAATCTATGATAGAAAGGCAATTCAACACAAAAATTCTAGCTATCCAAATGGATTAGGGAGGCGAGTATCAAAAGTTGAATGCCTTTTTCCAACGCATAGGAATTTCTCATCATGTGTATTGCCCCTATGTGCATCAGCAAAATGGCTCTACCAAACGAAACATCGTCACATAGTAGAAGTTGGCCTATCCTTGCTTGCTCATGCATCTATGCCTCTCAAATTTTGGGATGAGGCATTTATCACTTCCACCTATTTGATTAATGGGCTTTCTAGCAAGGTCATTCATGGTCAAACCCCTCTTGAGCGCCTCTTTCACCAAACACCAAATTACCTTACGCTTAGAATCTTTGGATGTGCATGTTGGCCAAATTTGCGCCCATATAATTCTCGCAAGCTTCAATTTCATTCCAAGCAATGTGTTTTCCTTGGCAAGCTTCAATTTCATTCCAAGCAATGTGTTTTCCTTGGCTACAATGACATGCATAAAAGATTCAAGTGTTTGGATGTTGCTAAAGGTCGTGCTTACATCTCTCGTGATGTCATTTTTTATGAAAGTGACTATCCTTTTGCTCAACTTCATCCTAATGATGGTGCCAGTCTTAGATCAGAAATCTTGCTCCTCCCACCCACCCTCTCAATCCATCATCTGGTTTTTGGGACAACAATTCTTCTAATCTATTTGCTAATGGTTCCCTGCGCACTAATCCTTTTGTTGAGCATGCAAGATCTGCTAAATGTTGGCGCATTTTGATCCCAATCTGAGGTAAAACGGCCATGATTTCATGCACCCAGGAACCTTTCTGTTTTTGGCAGGGACAAACACATATCTCGGCGTGGACCTGCCTGCCACCATGGCCGATTCGCCTGCCATATCGCCTTAAATCAGCCGCCATTGGTTGTGCCCCTGGTCTCCGTGTTAGGGCGTGGTGCCTCCTCTCCGCGCGCACCACTTGTCCCGCACGATCGCCATTTGGCTTCGATGATGGGGGGATAGGAAGCTGGTGCATCATCCTCGACTGTTGCACCTGGATCTTCTATGCCATAGTCTACTGGTGTGGGATCCCCCGTGCTAGGCGTGCCTAGGTGTGTTGCCGCCAGGATCCCCTGTGCCATCTGATCCTATGCCATTCGTTGTGCCTCTACAACCTGTGTCACCACGTCGACCTGTGACATGTCTTCAAAAAGGTATTTAAAAACCCAAGACACACACTAATGGTACTATTCAGTATGGTCATCTAGCTGCTACTTCTAAAGAGTCTCCCACTTTGCAACATGCTTTAGTTGAAGAAAATTGGAAGCATGCCATGGATGTTGAATTCGACGCATTGCATAGAAATAAAACCTGGCATTTAGTTCCACCTCAGAAAGGAAAGAATGTAATAGATTGTAAGTGGGTCTATAAGATAAAGAGGCGGCTAGATGAAAAAATTGATAGGTATAAGGAACGTCTAGTGGTCAAGGGTTTTAAGCAGAGGTATGACATTGACTATGAGGATACCTTTAGTCCTATGGTTAAAGCAACTACAATTCGACTTGTGCTATCTCTTGCTGTATCAAGAAACTGGTGTTTGAGAAAGCTTGATGTTCAAAATGCTTTCTTACATGGTTTTCTTGAAGAAGTGTACATGAAATACCCGCCAGGATACGAGGACAAGACCAGGTCGCATTATTTGTGTAATCTTGATAAAGCTCTCTACGGCCTCAAACAAGCTCCTCGAGCTTGGTACTCACACTTCTGTAACAAGTTGCAGAGTCTCGAGTTTGTTCCTTCCAAGGCCGACACCTCTCTTTTCTTCTACCGTAAGGGAAACCATGTGATTTTTATGTTTGTCTATGTTGATGATATTATTGTGGCTAGCTCTTCATAGGAAACTGTCGATGCACTACTCCGGGATCTAGAGAAGGAATTTGTGATTAAGGATTTTGGAGAATTGCATTATTTCTTGGGTATTCAGGTTCAAAGGAAGACAGGTGAATTATTGTTAACAAAGAACGGTATGACTATGAAATACTATAAAGAGTTAATATGTAGCTTTGTAAGCCTGTCAAGACACCACTTTGTACCTCTAAAAAATTGTCTGTCACCAGTGGAACTTAGTTGGGAACTAAAGATTCTATAAGATATCGGAGCATTGTGGGGGCACTCCAATATTTGACATTGACACGATCATATTTATCTTTTTTGGTCAACAAAGTGTGCCAATTTCTTCATTCTACATCCACTGTTCACTGGGTGGCTGTAAAGCGTGTTTTGAGAAATGCACAAGGTACAATTGGTTTGGGTCTCAAGATTAGAAAGTCTAACTCTATGCTTGTTAGCACTTTCTCAGATGCAGCTTGGGCAGGGCGTCCTGATGATAGGCGATCTACAGGAGGATCTATTGTCTTCCTTGGCTACAGTCTAATATCATGGTGTGCTAGGAAATAGACCACTGTTTGGAGGTCAAGCACTGAAGCCGAGTACAAGTCATTGGCTAATGCAACTGCCGAGGTAATATGGGTACAAAAGTTACTTGATGAATTTGGTATTTCACATCCTTGGGCAGCATGTTTATGGTGTGATAACATTGGTGCCAAGTATCTCTTGGCTAATCCAGTCTTCCATTCTCACACAAAACATAATATTGAAATTGATTATCGTTTTGTGAGAGAACAAGTTGTAGCCAAGCTTCTAGACATCAGGTTCATCAGTATGACAGATCAGATTGCAAATGGGTTTACTAAAGCACTTCCCGAAAAGCAAACAATGAAGTTTAGAAACAATGTCAACTTGACAGATGCATTATGACTGACGGGGGGTGTTGGAATATCCAATGATTAGGTCCAGAGTTTCCGATGCATGGCGTATACGTGATTGATTGCTTCCCAAGGCTGATTGGTGTGACTCCGAAGGATATTTCCTAGTTTGTTGTTTTCTTGTGTTGTAAGCTAGATGAGATGTATCTACTTGTTGTACAAGATGTAAGTGCCACACTAGGGACTTTTACTAGCTATATTAACACGGAGCCGTAAACCTGAGAGGGCATCATGTTACAACCATTCTCACAAGGAGCACAGAGGACGAGTGTGTCTTCGATCTGTTGGCGAAGGAGTTAGAGCATGAGCAGAGCGCTCAACATCCATCGTCGTATTCCTTGATGCGTGGCCACTCATGTCCAAAATTGAAATCACTCTTAGCAACACTACTTATCCTTCTAGCGGCTGCAATACCGTGGCAACGACACTTAAGCATACATGTATCACGTACTCGCTCCGTCCTATAAAAAAGTCGCTATAAGATTTGTGTTGTTAAAACTTTCTTAAGTTTGACTAGATTTATATAAAATATTATCGACATTTGTATCTCCAAATAAGTTTATTATAAACATATATTCAACGATCTATCAAATGATACTAATTACGTGTCATAACTGTTAATATTTTCTTATATATTTGGTCAAAGTTAAATATATTTGACTTCTTAGGAAGCAAGAATGACATTTTTATGGGGGCAGAGAGAGTACCTAGGTAGCTAATGAATTCGATGAGACCGACTTAGGCACTACTTCGTGCATGTGTGGGTTCCTAGGTGACTCATTTTTTCTAAGGACGGAGGAATTATATTAAAACTTGGCATATACATACTCAAACTAATATGAAAAAACCTGAAAAAAAGAAAGAAATAACATTGTACCCAAATCCTTCCATCACCTTTTGGTTGATGCAATTGATGCTCCAATTGAACAGAGTCACGTCGAACAAACTCCTCGGTTGACCTGCTTCTCAATTGCCTACCGATCACCTCGACACACCCAACACCAGCACATTCATATGCCAAGATACATTTGCACAACACACTCAACACATATGGCACGACATCTCCAGTTATCCACTAGCATAATCAAGCATATATCATATATGAAAAATGAACTCAATCGAAAAAGCCTTAAACCTCTCAACTATTGTGTCAATTATTTATCACACAGGGATAGATTAGGACAGTTTTCAATTTCGTTCGTCTCTTAGCTTGCACATCGATCAGCCACTTGCCCTCCACTATATACGAAGCCATAATACGATATCGATAGAAATATATTTGCACATTCTCCCCTATAAAACCTGCCCGATTCCAGTAGGAGAGTAGGGTCCACGTCGCTCCAAATTCTCATGGCCGTCCGATCTTCCAGTGAATGGTCCAGATTGGTCGAAGTGGATTTCGACGGAAGCAGCTTCTCGCGCTTCTCGTGCACTTATCCGTCTTCTCCACTGCTTCTCTCCGGCTTCTTGTCTGAATCCAGAGAAACAAATATATACTCAGCTTCCGCTTCTCATTCTAGATTTTTCTCGCAGCTTCCTTTCTCTCCCCATCGCTCTATCCCTCTCCCCGTCGCTCTTTCTCCCTTTCCATCCTAACGCGGACAGGGCCACGATGGCTGCCGCTGGCGGTCGCGGTGGCTGTGGCCCTCCTCCTCCTCCTCCTCTCCCCATCATGTCACAGTGTGCTAGTGTCACACCTCAAAATTTTAATTTTGGGTTGTGCATAGAAAACTCAAATTAAAATAAATGTTTTGATATTTGGATAAAATTTTCAAAGTTTAGTTTAAGTTAGCGTCAATTAGTTATAGAAAAAAAATTAAATCTTCAAACTTTTCCAAATTAATTTGACGGGATATTGCTTGATGTGATGCTTTCTTTTGGTGTTTATGAGTGCAAATGATTTCAAAGTACGATAGGACGATGTTTCTTTCGCTCCAGAGAAATTTTCCAACCTTTTCTGGAATTAAATTCCTTTTTTGTTGAGATTTATCTTTTTCCTTGATCATCTCAATAATATATTCATGAGTCCAAACCCATTTAGTTGAGTTCTTTATCCCTCCAAGAGTCTCCAGGATTTTTCCGGTGATTTTTCTGAGCTCTAGGCTATTTTTCGCGGCTTAAAAGGTAATTCTGGATATTCTATAATTATTTTAATCTCGAAATTCTATAATTATAAAATATCTCGTTTTTCCAAAAATTCCAAAACCTAGACTTATATATATGCCGGCATAGCTCTCGACGCGCTGATTTCAAAAGTACAACCCTTTTCGCGAGCCGCCACTTGTAGCTCCCTCCATCCCTCGCCGAAGTTCGTCATATATAGCTTGCGTTTTGGTGAACTTCCGATGAAGGTTCGACGAGCTTTTCCGGCCACGTTTCTCATCTCCGGCGAATTCCGCTTCCACTTCGAGGTTTGTCTCGTCGTTCTATACACCGGCACACTTTTTATTTTGCAAATCAATGCATGTTTCGTCGCATCCCTAACATATTTTCCTCTTTTCCGACGAGGAGCACCATAGCCGGCCTAACCTTCATCTTCTCTAGCCACCTGCGACCCCCACTCGCGCCACCACCAAGCAGGCGCGCTCGCGGACCCTACCCGCGCCGGACCCTGCAGCCCTACGCCACCCCGTTCGTTCCCTGTCCCTGCCGCGAGCATGGTCGAGCAGGCAGGTGGCTGTGCGCGTACGACCACATCCTTCGTGCCGTGCGGGCCAACCAGCCCTACTCCGGTCCCCCGCGTGGGACACCACGGCCACGTGTCACCATGTCGCCAGCTTGTCGAGGCCCTGCCCTTCCCTCCATGCGAGCTGCAGCAGCAGACTCTAGTAGCCATGGAGGCCACGACGTTCTACACCTCAAAGTACAAGATGATGGTATTTATCATTCTGCCACCACCGTAATTTAGCCGTTATTTAATCGTTTGACCTATGTTTCGAGTGATTCAAGTCGCGTTGAATTCGTGTCGACGTGCTCTATGCAGTAGTACTAACGTTGGTCATGTCTCACAATTATAGATTTATTGATTTAAAAACTTTTTGATTAATAATTATTTAATCGCTGTTAATTAGAAAATAACTAAGGGTTGCAATTCCATTCGCGACGTGTCGTGTTTGTGTCGACGTAAACTATGTATTAGTAACGATGTTTATCATGTCACTTGATTATGAGTTTGTTAAATTAAATAATAATTAGATTAATATATTTATTTAATGGTTTTCTAATGAATTAACAATAGTTAATTCGTTTTAACTCCGATTCGGTTCGTTTGAGTTATGATCGTGTCGACCAAAGCTACATGTTAGTAGGAACGTTTAACCTATCCCACCTCATTGAGTTTTATAAGTTAGATATTAATTTAATTTATGCTTATGCAATTGAGTTTCTAATTAAAAGCAACACGAGTTTATACTTCAGTCTGTCCTAAATTAATGTTAATCTAATTAATATTAAACTAAATGTCTTTTGAATTATAAGATGCTTAGTTCAACTTTGAAACATAAGTGATTTCGTTCAGTTGACACATGTTTTTCTATATACCGTTAAATATTAAATTGATTGATGTACTTGTATCTATTTTATAATTAAAATTTCCTTAATCTAAGTATGTTGCATATATGATAAACTTGTGTAGATAATTTCACGTGCATTTTTCTTTTACAAAGTTAATGTTTAGTTTGATTAAATGATACATTCACGTTTACAAATAAAAATACGGCTAGTTTCAACATGACTTTTGAATTAAAATATTATTTGACTAATCTGAGCTACTATTTCACATGGTCTAGTTTAATTAAAATGAATTAAGCATGTAGCTTTTTCTTTTTTATTGTAATACATAAAACTCCCGATAGCCGCTATATCACTCCTTGTGTTCATTGTTAAATATTAATTCGATTAATGGGTACGTAACCAATTTCTAATCTAAAAACAACACGGAGGTACATTTCAATTTTGTATATGTAAATAAATGTTAAAATAATTAGCTACTAACATAAACATATTTTTAATTTGTAAATTGTTTAGACTAGCACTTTGACATGCGTTTGGATGCTCTCACAAAATTATTTATTTTGCAAATATAAAAGCATAACTTGCTTAATAAAATATTGCATGGGAATATTTATAAAATATATAAACTAGGGTTAGTTTCAACTCGGTGTTGAGTCCAAATATGATTTGTCTAATCTGAACTAATTACTTTTTCATGATCTTGTTAGCTAAAATAAATCAAGCAGGTAGTGGTTCCTTTTATAATATAAATATTCTGATAGTCTTTTTCTTTTTAACGATAGTTCCGTTATCGACGTTTCTTGTGTTCTTGTGACCGTAACCGGTAGCTCTCTTTTAGTACGTTGTTTTTTCTTATGTGGTGTATTGTTCTTAGTTGTTCCTATTTATTTGTTTGTATGCCTGTTAGTGCGTTGGGTTGCTATGATCTACGAGTAGAAGAATGACTATCCGTGAGCGCCGAAGATCCGAAGGTGAAGACCAGAAGCTGAATGCTAGAAGTTGCAAATGAAAGATTAAGTTGAGGCTTTTCAGAGCAAGTTGCTTTGGGCATAAAGCAAGTATAACATAGGACCATCCTTGTTGTCCTAATCACTGAAATTATCATACATATGCATGTGTCCTCTTTGATAACCATAGAGATTATAACTTAGCTGTTGATATCTCGTTTCCTTGTCATCTATGGGCTGTGCATTTGGGTAGCTATTGCTAGCGCTTAATTATGAACGATGATCTTGTAATTGGAATAATGAATTATGCGACCAACCTTTAAAGATGATTTTACTACTGTTGAAAGGGGGCTAGAGCAAGGGGTTATATTGTTGCTCTAGTTTCTCTCCGTAAGGACTTATCTGTACGTGATCATCTAGGATATATAGTACAACTGTGAGGGCTATATGGCTCTAGCTTTAGTTGTTTAAAGGACCTTTTCTATCTTATTAGTGGTTACCTTAAATGGCGTAAGAATGACTTGACACGTTTGGTGTAGGACAACCTCTAATTTATGAGTATAGCCAAGAAGGAATTGTGCCATTTGAAAAGGGGGTTCCTACATCTGCCTGCCGAGTGAATCTAATGGCCCTAACTTGTTAGACGAACCTTTAAGTGGCTTATATGGTTCTCTGGCGTTTGGGTTTGATCCCCCCACATATTTGGAAACCATGACTCGGTGAAAGTGTACACTTCTGCGCAGAGTTAAAAACTGATATACTAGCCGTACCCACGGATACGGACGGCCTTAGAACATCTACAGATAGTTGATCACCATTGTTATATCATGCTTAATTCTGTTGTTACTTTTATGTTTATGTTAATTGCTATTTCATTATTCTTATTACAATTTATCATTGTTTCATTAATGGGTTTTGGTATACCTTGATGCTACTCAATTGCTAAATAAATAATGATTCAAAGCTAAATGCAGTCAAATAGTGTCTAGCCTTTTGTGTCTCATGAACCCTGTGTTATACTTGCGGAGTACAACATGTGCTCACCCTTGCTATTTTCCCACACTCTAGACTTTAGAAAAATTGCACCAAACATTGATAGTATGATGGAGGAGTTTCCAGAAGACTGATAGAGGTGCTAGACATACGGAGCCCCTAGTCAACTGTCCCTGAGAGGAATGGAGCCTAAAGTTTAGTCACCGTTCCGCGATACTCTAATGTAAGTGTTATTATAGCTATGTGTACCTTAAATAAATAACATTGTTTCTGATACTTTTTCATTCTGACATATGTGTGGACTTCCTGGGCACACATATGGCTAACCTGGTTTAGTTCTTTAAAACCGGGTGTGACAGCCAGTCGGTCCACCGCCGCTGGCTCACGGCGTGAGGCGTTGCCAGGGCGCGACGGCACCTCCTGGGCTACAGCGCGCTGCCACCCGTCACCAGCCATAGCGTCGTGGGAGCGGGCCCCTCCAGTGGTTGCCGCCACAGGTGCCCCATGACGTGGCTTCCTCCCGCTGGTCTGCATCTCCTCCCGTGCTCCATGAAACCCTAGATGCATGTCCCCATGTCTTCGGCACGGTTCCTAGGGATGGCGCCATGCACTACTACACAAATGATTTTGCAAGATGTTGCTCTTCTATTAACGAAGGCGGTCACAAAATCCAACTGTCTCGGTTAATGCCTGCGATTAACGGAGGCAGACATTTTTTTACCTAGGCCTTAGTAAATTAATTTACAGAGGCTGTCACCTTAAGGCAACCGCCTCTAAAAATAATCTGTTTTTGGAGGCGGTTGGCTAAAGATGCCCGCCTCCATAAATCAATTTCCGAAGGCGGGCACACTATAATGCCCGCCTCCAAAAAGGCTGAGGTCCAACAAGCCTAGGCAAGCCCAATAACCGTCTTCTACTATAAATAGAAGAAGACTTAGGATTTCTCCTCACTCCTCTCTTTCACAGACAACCCGAGCGGTGCCCTCCCCTCGCGAGGCGTGTGTAACACCCCTGGTGTTAAGCATCACTAAAACTTGATCATGTCATCATCATGCATAGTAAGCATCCTTAGTAGCTAACCAAGTTTTGCATTCATTAAAAACAATGTCATTTGGGTAGCAATGCAATGGATGTGTGATGTAATGTGTTAGAACCAAAATTCCTTTTAAGGTACTTTGTGACCTTATATTTTTTATTTTCACCAAAATACTTGTAATTGTGCCCTAATAAACTTTGAGGTGTAAAGTGTGTACTTTACACTAGTGTCAAGTGTAGGGTATGAGTTCAAGTCTAATCCATTAAAATTTGAGCTCCAAATTTGAAAATAGAATTGGATTTCAACACTTAGGCAGATTTGGCTAAGTCTTGGGATTTTGTTTCGAATTCAAATATGAGGGATTTATTAAAATAAATGTCATAAATAAACTTGTTACAAACTTTAGCATCATTTCATAGTATGAAGTTTATACTATGCAATGGCGTAATTGGTTGTAGTGTTTGCTTGATAATTAATCACCAATTAATTCACGAACCTAGCTAATCTAACAGTTTTGCAAAAACCCTAACTGAAGTTCAGTGATGCAGTTTCAAGGTTCCTTTGTTCTTGACCTTAGATCTCTCAATCTAGTTAGAATTAGGAGATGATGCTTAAGCAATGTTGGAGATCGTACCAAGAGGAACAACATTTATCTTTGGAGATTTTCAAATTGCTACATGAAAGTGGGAGAAAATGGAAGAGGAAGAAGGGCTGTCAGGTGTTATAGTGTCGCCGGCGAGATACTTGCTTGGTCAACGTCGTTGGCCGCCCCGCCGACCATTTTCGCCACTTTCTTGCGTCCTGGCACGCAACTACTTCCCTGGCCATGTCTCAAGTAGGAGCTGGACGCCTAGAAGCCTCCCCGTCGCCCTTATCTTCCCGAGCCAGCCATCAATTCTCCTTTCTCCTTTTCCAGCGCCACCGTCGAGCTCTCGCTGTGCCAGTCATTGCTTCGCCGTCACTTCATCTCTGCCAAATTCGCCACGCCCATAGCTTCACCTTTGCGTTGCACATCTGCTGAACCTACTAGCGCCAGCTTTACCCGCTGGAGTTGCCCGCGCGATGCCATCTTCCTCCTCGACATTTGCCGAGCGCCACCGTGACCACCTCACCATGCCCAGGCCACTCGGGTTACTTTTGTTGCCTTGTTTACTATGTTTCATCTTCGCCATGACGTCCTGATGCTCTTCGGCTCAATCCTTTTACCTCTACAATGTAGAACTGGTCAGAACATACCCTCGTCGCGAGTTCACGCCGTCGTCATCGTCCTCACCGCCGACCGTGGACCTTCACCTCATCTCCGTCCCAACTAGCAGGTGCATAAACTTCATGGAGAGCCTCTGATGCTGTCTGGGTCGCTAGTTAGGATGATTAGGTTCAGGTTTGGCTAGAGTGCTGCTGCGCTGGCGTGCTCTGCTCCATCGTGCCGCCATGGCCACGGGTGAGCTCGTCCCAAACCCTTTTCTGCCCAACTGAGCCTTCGGGCAGATTTGCGTGGTCATGTAGAGTGTGTAGGGGTAGCTGGTGTCACCTGTATCATCATCGTTGGTCACCGCCACCGCGCCGGAGTGCTACCGTGCTTGATGTCGTGATCCACCCGTTCAACCAGTACCGCCAGGAGTTTCGTGAGAGAGAGACGAGTCCGTGGGTGCTGGTATCACCGTCGGCGAGTACCCACCGGTCAACGGCCACAGCGCCGCAGTCAGCGCGAGCACGACCCTCTATCAGTGAGAGAGGATAGAGTGGGGGCAGGTGAGAAAAGGATTTCGGTTCTTTTCCTTTTTTAGAAAATGATATTAAATGATGAAACTTGATTAATTCATAACTAATTATCTAGAGCTGGTAAAGTTATGAATTTTTTTGTGTAAGCTTGTTATCTTATGCTTAAGCATAGAAAAATATGAGTTTGCCAAAATCAGTACTTTTGCTAGGTTCAAAAATTACATCTTTTAATTAATAAATGGACCATTCATGATTTTTATAGGTTAAAATAATTATCCTAAATCATGAAACTTTGTGAGTATGCTTTATATGCTTAAATAAACCTTCACAAAAAGTTTGATTCTGTTTTGATTAAAATAAATAGTTCACTTAATTTAAATGCCTTTTATGGATTAATAAAAATACTAAAATGATTTCTATAAATCCCTAATTGGCTTTGGTGTGAATTTGGACTTGATTGTGGACCTTGGAACACTAATTCCTTTGCTGTTCCTTGGCAACTTAATCATTTTTCATGATATGCTCAAATCTAACATGTTAATAATAATAACAATATTGCTTTGTGAATAATTAACCTAAATGTTTAGTGAAGGAAAGTTTTACTCAAGTTAGTTAGTTTTGTTTACTCATCATAATCCATGTTTAGTACATCATCATCCTAAAGGTGTGCATCTTTATTTACGTTTAGTGAACGAGAGTGGTGATTCTTTAATTGAGCCAGAGAAGGGTTTTCTATCAATGGATTGGATCTGTTGTCTAAGGTTTTCTGAAGTGACTAACAACCCCGACACCGAAGGCAAGCCCCGAAGCATAACCCTTTACTTGTGTTTTATAAATGTTATTCACTTAAGTCTTATGCTTTATGCATTTAAGTAAAATAGGAGTTGTTTGAATACCAATTGCTGCATGCCTGCCTTGATACTTCAATGTCCATCCTTGTCACCCTGGTAGTAATAGTAGGTTAACGATGCTTAGTAGTTAAGACTTGAGAAACATGGTTGTTTCACATGTTCTTACCAGGGAATGCCCTGTGGTTTGATAATATTGATGAATTTAAATTGAGACCGGGTGGACTCTTTGCTTGCGTTAAGAATTGAGTCTTGACGTTGTGCTCCCACCTGTGTTGATTGAGGACCGTACTGTTGTAGACCTGTGTGAGTCGAGACTTTGTAGTACTGGCTACATACTCCGGTAAGCCTGACACCTTGACTATTCAATTACGAGAAAGGACAACCGTGCAGTAGGAGTGGAGAGATGGCGAGAGCAGTGTGTACCCACCCTATGAAAACATATAGGATGATGTACAGTGGTGGAGTACTGTATTCTCGAGTGGCGTGAACCCATTCACATTTTAGAGTATCTGAGTGAAGGTTGATATATGTAGGGCCGAGACCGGGACCTGCATATGTCGTGTGGTAAGGAAACCCCAGTTGGACCTAATCGATTCAAATCATCATTGCTTCTCGGAGAAAGAGACTCGATTCCCTGATTTGCATCGTAGATAATCAATGAAACAATGATACTGATGATCATGAGATGTGATGATTAAAGAAGTGATTGCTTTAGATTAGGTGCAAAACTAGAGACTGATAATGACTTAACTTGAGCTAAAATATTGAAAGTAAGAATCAATCATTAGCTTTTCTGTAAAAGTTAATCTTGATTCTTACTTCAGACTTTCCTTGATTCTCCTTAAGCCTGCATATCCTTGGAGTCTTTTCTTTTCGTCGGTTAAGTCTTGTTGAGTATCTTTGTACTCAGGGTTTGTTAACCCTTGTTGTAGGAGGAGAGCCAGCAGTAGAGAAGTTTGTTGTGCACCCTTGGGTAGGGTGAATCTCTCTTGTGTGTTATTAAAGTGGTACCTCTCATGGTACCCTACTGCCTAGTCGGCTAAAACATTATGAATTGTAATAACTTAATGAATGATTTGTAAACTTATGGTTAGTAAGATTTCCACTATTTATTATGATGTAATCTATTTGTTTAAGCTGTTGTAATATTACAATCTCTTCTGTAATATATCTTGCTCGGGAAGAAATAGTGGATGATTCGGGTTTCCCGAGGACACTCGACAGACTACCGGGATTGTGTGGCTTATGTGTGCTACAGTTAGAAGTCTAGAAGACAATGACAGGCACATGTGGGCCATATAATTTGGGCAGTTCTGCCATAGCGTGACTCCAACATCGAGCACCCCTCCCTCTCCTCTGACCCCGAGCGTCCCTTCCTCTCCCTTCTCCATGCTGAGGGCGCATGACTTCTCCCCCATAGCACGCGGTGGCAGGCTCCCTTCTTCATGTGAGGGCGCGCGGTGGCGGGATCCCTTCCTCACCCACGGTGTGCGGCGGCGGGCTCCTTCCCTCCCATGGCATGGCGCCACCACCATGGCGCAGCGCTCCTCCTCTACCCCTCCGGATCTGGCCCCGGCAGCACGTGGAAGGTTGGATCTAGCAGCGGCACGGCCGGAGAGGCTAGATCCGGTGCGCCCTCCTCCTCTTCTCCACCATGGCGGCGAGCTCCCTCCTTGCGGTTGGGGAGTCCAGATCTGGCGTGCGCTACTCCTCCTCATGGCGGCAGTGGCCTGCTCCCACTCCACCATCTCCAAATGCGACCAGAGAGGGCGCATGCAGCGATGGGTCGCTGGATCTGGCGGTGGGCGGCCAGATCTAGTGGCTGTGCGCGGTCCAGTCACCGGTGAGCGGATGCCGTGGCGGCGGCCCGTGGATGGGCTCGATGGGCTTGTCCACGGGTTTTCTTTTTTTTTGTTTTTCCTGTTTGATTTGCGGAGGTGGGCAAAACAACCACCTCCGTAGTTCTCCCATTAACGGTGACCTTTACATGGAGGCGGTAGGATTGCCCGCCTCCAAAAATCTATTTCACCCATCACACAAAAGATTTATGTACTAGTGATGGCTTCCATCGATGCGTGCGGCCGGTGGCGGCGACGGCGTACGCTTCCTCCTAATTTGTTGTATGTGTTATATTTGAACTATCAAGTTCATATGTCATCTTGTTTATTATGTATTTTTAGTTCCAATTCACGATGACTACGTCTGATACTCCGTTTTAATTAGATCTATTCTAGGCTAAGGTTGATTTTCTTCAAAATCTTCGTCCCAATTTGGTCATGCCTCGTGTGTAAGTGACAAGAAGAAAAGATACCCACTGAGCTAACTGTTGTGACTGAAAGTGTCTCTTCATTTTTTCTCAATTACTCCATTTTTGCTTGTTCATTAAATTGGGGACTAAAAAACTGTCAAAGACAAACCCATCTTGAGATTTCAGCACCTCCTATTGGTTATCAAGAGTTCATTCTGGATCACCGCTTCTAAATAACCACTGATTTTTTTTGTATTTGTAGTTTGATTAAAAACATATGTGACAAGCAGTGAAATTCATCACACCATAAGAGATATAGTCACTTCAGTCACAAATGCTTAATCTACCTATGGCCTAACATTCATCATATGTCATGTATGCAAATTTTAAAAAAACTATAGCACCACATGAGTTGATTTTTATGATCTTACCACCTGCAATGGCGTATGGGTTAAACAATGTTGCCCATTTGATCAGTTGCTACTTCAGAGTTTCAGACCTTGTGATGTATTCCGAATATCTTTTACATTACAGTTTCCTTTTATTTTGTGCTTTACCAGTTAAACTTGATGCCTCTATGGTTTCACATCTTTAGAGAGGGATGGAGCCATGGCATGAGAGGAGGTAGCTTTTAGACAAGCAATAGCAAATGCTTTAGAGTTTCAGGCCATGTGATGTATTTTGAATATCTTTCAGAGCTTCAGAGTACTGCTTCTGCGCCGTAGACCATGAAGTATGGGGAGACGCCAATGTTGCGAATGGGCTGGGTTCGCAGTCCCCAGACTACGGCTGACAATTCTTTAAGCCATCTTCTAGGAGCTTTGTCATTTTCCCTGTACAACCTCTTCTTCAACGCGTCGAGGATCATGCCATTGGCCCTTTTGACCTGCCCATTAGCTCTGGGCCACTTCAGTCACAAATGCTTAATCTACCTATGGCCTAACATTCATCATATGTCATGTATGCAAATTTTAAAAAAACTATAGCACCACATGAGTTGATTTTTATGATCTTACCACCTGCAATGGCGTATGGGTTAAACAATGTTGCCCATTTGATCAGTTGCTACTTCAGAGTTTCAGACCTTGTGATGTATTCCGAATATCTTTTACATTACAGTTTCCTTTTATTTTGTGCTTTACCAGTTAAACTTGATGCCTCTATGGTTTCACATCTTTAGAGAGGGATGGAGCCATGGCATGAGAGGAGGTAGCTTTTAGACAAGCAATAGCAAATGCTTTAGAGTTTCAGGCCATGTGATGTATTTTGAATATCTTTCAGAGCTTCAGAGTACTGCTTCTGCGCCGTAGACCATGAAGTATGGGGAGATGCCAATGTTGCGACTGGGCTGGGTTCGCAGTCCCCAGACTACGGCTGACAATTCTTTAAGCCATCTTCTAGGAGCTTTGTCATTTTCCCTGTACAACCTCTTCTTCAACGCGTCGAGGATCATGCCATTGGCCCTTTTGACCTGCCCATTAGCTCTGGGATGCGCTACTGACACATATTTCACAACTATGCTCCTTTTATCGCAAAAGTCCCTAGGTCTGTAATTATGCTATTGGAGAGGCCAAAATGGTGTATAATCTGATCAAGAAACTCAACCGCCTTCTCTGATGATGCCTTGGTTAAAGGCATGTACTCTATCCATTTGGAAAACTTATCAATCAACACGAAGACACATTTAAAGTTGCCAGGGGCTGGCTTGAAAGGACCGATCATATCTAGTCCCCAGCATGCAAAGGGCCATGAGGCTGGTATGGTATGGATCTCATGTGCTGGTACGTGTATACGTTTGGCAAAAAACTGACATCCATCGCAGCGGCGGACTAGCTTCTCTGCATCGGCCACGACAGACGGCTAGTAGAAACCTGCTCGAAAGGCTTTGCCGACCAGGGCCCGAGAGGCGGCGTGATTGCCACAAGTACCACTATGAATTTCAATGAGCAGTTGAATACCTGCTTCTCGTGTGATACACTTCATTAGAACTGCCTCCTTTGCATTTTTGCGCATCAGGACACCGTCGACCAGTAGGTATTGCTTACTGCGGCGCATGAGCCGCTCGTTCTCTGTTCGATCAGCATAACTGGTCCCATCCTACAAAAACTTGATAAAAGGTACTCTCCAATCACCAGTGTTTGTGGTCAGAGGTACGACAGGTGTTGTCTGAGCTGGGTCGAAAGCAGAGAAGAGAAAAATTTTCCTTTTCTTTTTCTTTTCACAGCATTTTCCAAAAGATTTTGAATTCTCTTTTGAATTTGAATCAAACCACTCAATACAAAAATTTAAATGCAATAGCATGAGTGCACAAACATGTTCCTACCCTTATATTTGATTTTAAGTTAATAAAAGTTATTATTATTCTAAGTTTGTATGCTCACAAAATTGCATAAAATCATATTTACCTATTTTTAAATATCCTAAAATTTTAGGGTGTTACAATTCTACCCCCTTAAGATGAATCTCGTCCTGAGATTTGACTGGTGCTTACTCGAACAGTTGCGGGTAGGTTTTCCTTAGATCCTCTTCTCTTTCCCAGGTGGCCTCATCTGCAGTGTACCGATTCCACTAAACCTTACACATCTTGATAGTTTGACTCCTCGTGACTCTTTCAGCAGTCTCTAAAATTCTAACTGGAAACTCTACATATGTGAGGTCCTCTTTAATAGTGAGCTCCTCTAACGGAATCTGCTCCTCTGGTACTCGCAAACATTTCTTAAGCTGAGACACGTGGAACACATCATGTACACTTGCCAAACTCTCAGGTAATTCCAACTGATACGCCACCTCACCACGTCTCTCTATGATCTTGAAAGGTCCAATATACCTTGGTGCCAATTTCCCCTTCATGTTGAACCTTTTCACACTCCTCATTGGCGATACTTTCTGTCACACCCATTTAACGACCAAATGGAGTGTATACCCTTATGTGTGCCCAGAGATCAATCACACATAAGTTAACAAATTATAAAGGATGTATCATCACGAATGTTATTATATCACGATTAATAATATATAATCTTTACAATAATGTAGCGGAAGTAAAATATAAAAACTCTCGTGGTAGCTCCAATCATAGGCACATTGACTGGTTGACAGCAAGTCTAGTAATCTTCCGGGAAGTAGAAGTAGTCACTACTTGCACCATCTGTTACCCATCCGGGATTTTTATCCAAGTAAGAAAAATAAACAAGCGTAAGTACATCTCGTACTCAACAAGTGTAACATGGGGTTCATGAGGCTCAAAGGCATAACATAGGTTTATCAGCATGTAGCTTTTAATTAGCATTATTTTAGTATATCAATAATATCAAAGTGTCTCAATGTAACAATAAACATATGATCCATGTGAAATGATTAACGAATAACAAAAATATATTCATTATTAATGATCCACTATTCCATAAGGATCCAAGGCCACTCGTGACCATGAGCACAACTGTTATAACAGTTTTACACTCTGCAGAGGTTGTACACTTTCACTGTGAGTCATGTTGCCCATATGCCCGGGTTAATTACTCCCAAAACACTTCCAAGGTGAGCAGGCAGGGAAACACTATGAAGCCTTTCAAAGGTTCGTCTAACAAGTTAGGGCCGCTAGGTTTCCAAAGTCAGTCTGTGTGATTCACCACGCAGGGATCCACAGTCTGCTCTACCCCATTTGCGCCACAAGGGTAACCTCTAACAAGCTAGAAAAGGTTCTTCTATATGACTAAAGCCAGATCCATTTTAGCCCTCACAGTTGTACTGTAAATCCCAGATTTTCGCTTACAGATAAGTCCTTATGGAGAGTAACGAGAGCACCAAAATAACCCCATGCTCTGGTACCCTTTAACAGTAATAAAATCATCTTTTAATGTTTATTGCATATTCCATTAGTCAAATTACATGATCATAGTTCATGTTGAGCACTAGCAATACTAATCCATGCAGTATAATAGGTATCAAGGAATAAGATCAACTCTAAGTCATCCTTAACAAGGAATATATGCATAATGATATTATTTGCTTAATGTGAATAGGACAATAAGGATAATCCCATGCTATACTTGCCTTACTCAAACTGGTCCTGGTGATCTTGTTCGTAGTAAAAACTCCTGATCTACAACGAATTGATCACTGTCTATACTCGATCAACAATTGCAACAACATTCATCCAGAACAATCATGCATAAACAAACAAGACTATAATTAGAACAGTACACCAATAGTAATAAAATAAGATAAAAAGATTTTAAAACAAATCTACAACTCGCTAGGATCACACAGACACAAAGATCACGAAAATCGGAGGTAAAACGACGAAGTTATGAATTTACGAAGATTTCCTATAGAAAAGTAATTACTTTAATTCAAGCTCGAAAATAAATTGTCACAAACCTACTGAATAGTCCTACTAACATGTAGAGCTCTTAATTACGAACCTAACGCAATTTGAACGGATCAAATCAGAGTTAAAACGAATAAATTATGTCTAAAACAAACTCAGTGGCATAACTGTAATTAGCTGAAAACGTATTTTGAATTAACTGAGATCAAACTACGCTTTTAAACAGATATTACGCAATACGGGAATACGCTTTGGACTGTGGGTTAGAAAATTGAAAAACACAGGGTCTCGTTAGCAAAATATACAGCCGAACCGGTATCTTTCATTTACATCCGTTGGATTCAAAATAAACGGCTTAGATTGGATCAGGACGAGCGGGGCGGCGCTCCGGCCGGGAAAATGCGCCGGTGACCATGTCCATGGCGGCGCCATCGCCGGAGTTCGCTAGAACTCGAAACCGAGCATCATTCGATGAATAAAAAGTACCGAGATGGAGTACAAGGCAAGGCGATCTCACCTCGCGCAAGAATGGAGCCGAGGACGAACCAAAAGACGACGCACGACTCGGTATGGCGGGCGGTCACGGTGGTGCTCCGAGCAATGCCGTCTCGGGATGGTTCCAATGCACCGCGTTGAAATAGGATGGAGCGGAAAGATCACGGGCTTGGTTTTATAGCCCGAAGGCGATTCCAAGGAAGGAAAGGGGAGATTGAGGGGAGGATTCGGCTTCGGCAGTTTTTGGAAAGGAGAGATTCGACGGCGGCTTGGGGAGGAAGAAGGTGTCGCCTGACGCGTGGGGTCCACCGGTCAGCGAAACAAAGGACGGACCGACTCGTCAGTGATTGCGTGCGAGAGGCAGGCGGTGCGCGCGCGAGCCAGGCCGCAGGCGAGAATGGGCTCGGCCCAGGCGGAAAACGGGGAAGGGAAGAGCGGCCGCGCGCGAAGACAGGAGATGGGCCGCTCAGCTCGGAAGGCAAGCGGGCCGCGGGGGAGGGGGTTGGGCTGCCGACTAAAAACCAAAAAGAGAAAAGAATTCCCTTTTCTTTTTCCTTTTCAAATATTTCATAGCATTTTCAAATTATTTTGAATACTCTTTTGAATTTGAATCAAACCACTCATCTTCAAAAATTTAAATGCAACAGCATGAGTGCACAAACATGTTTCTACTCTTATATTTGATTTTAAGTTAATAAAAATTATTATTACTCTAAATTTGCATGGTCACAAAATTGTATAAAATCATATTTTCCTATTTTTTTAATATCCAAAATTTTAGGGTGTTACAATTCTACCCCCCTTAAGATGAATTTCGTCCCGAGATTCGGTTGATGCTTACTCGAACAGTTGCAGATAGGTTTTTCTCAGATCCTCTTCTCTTTCCCAGGTGGCCTCACCCTCTGTGTACCGATTCTACTGAACCTTACATATTTTGATGGTTCGACTTCTCGTGACTTTTTCAGCAGTCTTTAGAATTTTAACTGGAATCTCTTCATATGTGAGGTCCTCTTTAATAGTGAGCTCTTCTAACGGAATCTGCTCCTCTGGTACTTGCAAACATTTCTTAAGTTGGGATACATGAAACACATCATGTACGCCTGCCAAACTTTCTGGTAATTCCAACTGATATGCCACCTCACCACGTCACTCTATAATCTTGAAAGGTCCAATATACCTTGGTGCCAATTTTCCTTTCATGTTAAACCTTTTCACACTCCTCATTGGCGATACTTTCAAGTATACATAATCCCCTACTTCAAAAGTCAATTCTCTTCTCCGAGTATCAGCGTAACTCTTCTGTCTGGATGAGCTATTTTTAGATTATCTCTAATCATTCTTACTTTCTTTTCAGCATCCTTAAGTACATCAGGCCCAAACACTTGACTTTCCCCTGTCTGATTCCAGAACAACGGGGTTCTACACTTTCATCCATACAGAGCCTCAAACGGTGCCATTTGAAGACTCTTCTGATAACTATTGTTATATGAGAACTCTACGTAAGGCAAACTCTTATCCCAACTAGTACCATATTGTAAAGCATAAGCTTTCAACATATCCTCCAATATCTGATTAATTCTCTCCGTCTGTCCATCTGTCTGTGGATGGTAGGCTGTACTAAAGTTCAGCTTAGTTCTTAGTGATTCATGTATCTTTTGCCAATAATGAGATATAAACTGGATACCCCGATCAGACACAATTTTCTTAGGAACTCCATATAAACTCACTATTCTTTCCATATACAATTCTGCCAACCTTGCACTGCTATACATAGTCCTAACTGGTAGAAAATGAGCAACCTTTGTTAGGCGATCTACTATTACCCAAATCGAATCATACCCTTTCTGAGTACGTGGCAATCCAACTATAAAATCCATACCAACCTCTTCTCATTTCCATTCGGGTATCTGCATAGGTTGTAACAATCCTGTAGGTCTCTGATGTTCAGCTTTCACCCTTTGACATGTGTCACACAAAGCAACATACTCAGCAACATCTCTTTTTAAACCATACCACCAATATTTCTCTCTCAGATCCAGATACATCTTAGTACTCCCAGGATGTATGGAATAAACTGACTCATGAGCTTCACTCAAAATTGCCTTTCTGATAGTCTTATCCTCTGGCACACATAGTCTTTTTTCCAAACCATAGCGTACCCTTATCATCCTTATGGAATTCTGGTGATTTGCCCTTCACTATATTCTCCGCTATCTCTCTCAATTTTGCATCATCCATCTGACCCTTGCGTATCTCTTGCTCCAGAGTAGGTTCTAGTACCAATTCTACTGCATTGGTGGTAAACCCTAAGTTCAGATGCTCACATTCAGCACACAACTCTCTTGACAAAGGCATTACCTGCATTTCATTTGCATAGCTTTTCCTACTAAGAGCATCAGCAACGACGTTAGCCTTTCCTGGGTGATAATGCACCTCTAGATTATAATCCTTTATCAATTTCAACCATCTACGCTGCCTCAAGTTCAGATCTGATTGAGTGAAAATATACTTTAGACTCTTGGGATCGGTGTATATATCACTCTTATGTCCAATCAAATAGTGTCTCCATATTTTTAGTGCATGAACCACTGCAGCTAATTCCAAGTCATGAGTAGGATAATTTAATTCATGCTTTCTCAACTGTCTCGATGCATATGCCACAACTCTACCTTCTTGCATAAGAACACATCCTAAACCCAAACAAGATGCATCACAGTAGATAGAGAATTGTTTACTCAGATCTGGCAAAATTAATACTGGTGCAGTGGTCAATCTTTTCTTCAATTCCTCAAAATTAGCCTAACACTTCTCAGACCACACAAACTTGGTATTCTTCTCTAATAGTGCAGTCATTGGCTTCGCAAGTTTAGAAAATCCCTCTATAAACCTCCTGTAATAGCCTGCTAATCCCAAGAAACTACGGATCTCACTTGCATTGGTTGGTGGCTTCTAGTCCAATACATCTTTCACTTTGCTAGGATCTACTGATATTCCTCCATTTGAGACAACATGACCAAGAAAGGAAACCTCCTTCAACCAAAACTCACATTTACTCCGCTTGGCATATAACTGGTGTTCTCTGAGCTTTTGCAAGACCAACCTCAAATGTTCGGCATGTTCCTCCTTAGTCTTGGAGAATACTGGAATATCATCAATGAATACCACTACAAACTTGTCCAGATATTCCATGAACACCTTATTCATCAAATACATGAAGTATGCAGGAGCATTAGTCAGACCAAAAGACATCACTGTATACTCATATAACCCATACCGTGTGGTAAAAGCTGTCTTTGGTACATCACTAGCACGAATCTTCAACTAATGATATCCAGAACGAAGATCAATCTTGGAGAATACACAAGCACCTCTTAACTGATCAAACAAGTCATCAATCCTGGGCAACGGGTACTTATTCTTGATGGTAACCTCATTAAGAGACCGATAATCTACACACATCCTCTGAGTGCCATCTTTCTTGTCCACAAATATCACTGGTGCTCCCCAAGGTGAAGAACTAGGACGAATGAAACCCTTATCCTATAATTCCTTAATTTGTTTCTTAAGTTCTTCTAATTCATCAACTCCCATTCTATATGGACGCTTAGCTATGGGTGCAGTTCCAGGTAATAATTCAATAATAAATTCAATGTCACGGTCTGGTGGCATACCTGGCAATTCCTCAGAAAACACATCATAGAACTCCTCTATAACCTGGTCCTCCTTGTTGGCACCATCATTAAGCTGGTTTACTGTAGCGGTCTCCTGTTTGTGTACTTTCACATCAACCCTAATCCTATCTCCCTTCGGTGTTGTCAGCACTACTGATTTCCCCTTGCACTGAATCTCTGCTTCTTGTTGCATCATCCAATCCATTCCCAATATGAGATCAATCCCAGCTGTTCTCAATACTATAGGACTCACCTTAAACTCTACCCCCCTTAGAATGAGACTAATCGGGAGACAACGATAAGATACTGGCATGCTTCCACCAGGTGAGTTTACTAATATAGGGTTCTTCATGGCACACAAATGAATTCTATGTATTCTAACAAATGATTGTGATATGAAAGAATGTGATGCTCCTAAATCAAAAAGAACAGTGGTAGGAGTGGAATGGACATCGAACGTACCAAGCATAACTTCCGGTTCCTCCACTGTTGTTTCTTGAGACAAGTGGTTCACCCTTCCAGTGTTAGGCGCAGGCTTCTGGTGACTACCCTGCCTCTGAGGAGTCTGCTGGTTGGGCTTCTCAGGGCAATTGTAAGACAAGTGACCTTCTTTCCCACATCAAAAACATCTGTTGGGGCTATTGGGAACACTAGTCTTCATGGGAGTATTATTGGAAGGATCCTGACGCTGAGGCTGATTCCCACTCTGCTGCAGAGGGCATTGGTTGCCATTCTACGGCTGGAATGGGGGACGTTGCGGGAACTGATTGCGGAAAGGGACTTGACCACGATTCCACTGACCAGAAGGAGGCCTCTATTGATTACCTTGCTGGAAACCAGTACGCGGACGAGTGTTACTACTAGAAGTCTGTCCCTGAAGCCTTTTCCTCTTGGCATCCATCTCCTTGCGCTTGTTATCCACCACGATAGCGTGGTTCACAAGCATCTAAAAATTGGGATAAGTATTGGACATCAGCTACAATTGTAGTCCATCATACAATCCCTTCAAGAAGTGGCACTACTTGTCATTGTCATTAGCCACCTTATGTGGAACATATCATGACAACTGGGCAAACCTATCACGATACTCAGCTACAGACAATGACCCTTGGGTCAAGTTCCTGAATTCCTCTGCCTTCAGTTCTATCATCCCTTCTGGTATATGGTAAGCCCTAAAGTTCTCTCTAAACTCCTACCAAGTGACCGCGGGAGCATTGGCGGGGTGACCATACTAATACGATTCCCACCAATCCTGAGCTTCTCCCTGGAGTTGTCCAGAAGCAAACAACACCTTCTGCCGGTCATCACATTGTGCAATATTGAGTTGCCTTTCCACGGCACGAAGCCAATCATCCGCTTCCAATGGATCAGCGGCATGCGTGAATACCGGGGGATGACCCTTTAAAAACTCACCACGCTTTTATCACGTGGTTGTGCCCTAGCAACTGGCTGATTATGTTGATTCTGCACCAGTTGTTGCATAAGCTGTGTTTGCACTGCCAATAGTTGCTCAATAGTGGGTGGCGGTGGTGGTGGGGGATTTGGGGGAACACCTCCATGACCCCTGCCTCTTCCTCTTCTGGCCATCTGCCATCCATAAAAATGCAAACTTTGAGATTTTCATGTTATCAACCACTTATAAGAGAAATAATGAGATCTGAAAGTTTTCTGGGCGAATATCAATGTTAACAGTTCAGTAAATCAATCATATCTCGAGCTACAGAAGTCCAATAGAGGCGTGCTTTATATGGTTGGAAATCTTATGAAGTTCTCCACAACTTTTATTTGGACCATAAGACCAGATTCTGTCACTAATTTAATGAAAAATAAGGCGCAACAGAAACTATTCCAGATTCCAGACTGTGCAGAAACTTTAACTTGTGACAGTTATATCTCTCGAACCAGATCAGATAAAAAGGTGATTCTAGTGGCATTTGAAAGGTGCTTAAGCCTAGTTTCTCTCATAAAAATTTCATAAATATTGCACGAACCGTTTTTGAACCATAGCAGAAACATTATAGACTGCTCCAGAAAATAACAAGGACAGAAACGTGACAATACCAAACCCAACTATTATTCCCTTGACTAATAAACTTTTTATTCTTAAAAATGGAACTTGTAGACATGCTTACAAGCCCCAACACTCATAGCAAAAATTCAACTCACACATAAGCATAATGATAAAGCAACTATCACACCAAAGTTCAAACCACACGACAGACTCGAAGACTCAACTTACGTTACTAAGAACGTTCTTATTACATGAAGGACTCCTATTTTATAATGCCGTGGCTCATTCTCTAATGTCTCATAAATCTTGGTCATACCTTGGTTTGCTCGGAGTTCATCAATCATTGCTTGACACCTCTTGATGGTCTTCCCCTGTGCCTTCACCATCTCCTCTAACTGCAGCTTCCTCTCCATCATATCATAGACAAGGTTCACTATCACGCGAGGAAGTGGTTCCAACTGCACCGGATCCATCATGGCCCATCCAAGGTCAGGGTGTGCACGAGGGCGAAGTAACGGTGAACATCATGCTTCATGCTGTCAAAGCGAAGGTAGCGGAGGCCCATACATGCTTCAAAAGCGGCGTCCTCAATGCTAGCCTCCATGGTAGGTCGACGACCCATGTGAGCATACATCATGTCCAGCTGGTACGCCCCTTTTTCCTCATCCTTAGGAAAAATACTCGCTCTTGCCTTCCAGTAAGTGTCCTCCAGCGGATGGGTATGCTCCCAATAGACATACTCCAAAGCTGGGTGTCAATCAGCGAAATAGGCAGAGAGCATTCCCACCAGTCGATGGTGAGAGACAGCGTGTCCTCTAGCCTTGTGGTAGATCTTCACAGTCCACCCCATTGGGAGAGGTGGCACATCCTCAGCAGCTTCATCATGTGGTGGAGACGGGGGTTGCTCTCCTCCATTGGCTTCCTCCTCTTTATCATCTTCAATCTCAATGATCTCAGGGTCTTCTTCAGGCTTGGGTTCTTCCTGGGGAGGTGTTGACACTTGGATTGGTGCTTCAGAGGCCTGCTTCTGTTCCTGGGGTGCTTCCTCTTGTGGCTCTTCAGGTGCAAGCAAAGCACGAGGTGGGTAGTGTCCTCCAGTGGTGATGTGGGCAATCTTGCGGCCATAAACCATCTACAGAGTTTTTAGATGTAGTTAGAATAGAGGCAAAATTTCGTAATAGAATGAGACATAAGAAGCATAAAAAATTATCAAATAACAGGAGCAAGATAATAAGCATAAAAATAGTGAAAAAGAAGATACTAAATCGACTATTTCTAGCTAGGCTTGCGTCCTACAGTCAATAATAGCTTTGATACCAATTTGTCACACCCATTTAACGACCAAATAAAGTGCATACTCTTATGTGTGCCCAGAGATCAATCACACATAAGTTAACAAATTATAAAGGAAGTATCATCACAAATGTTATTACATCACGATTATTAACACATAGTCTTTACACAAATGTAGCGGAAGTAAAAATATAAAACTCTCGTGGTAGCTCCAATCATAGGCACATTGACTGGTTGACTGCAAGTCTAGTAATCTTCAGGAAAGTAGGAGTAGTAGTCACTATTTGCACCATCTGTTACCCATCCGGGATTTTTATCCAAGTAAGAAAAACAAACAAGCGTAAGTACATCTCGTACTCAACAAGTGTAACATGGGGTTCATGAGGCTCAAAGGCATGACATTGGTTTATCAGCATGTAGCTTTTAATTAGCATAATTTTAGCATATCAATAATATCAAAATGTCTCAATGTAAACAATAAACATATGATCCATGTGAAATGATTAGCGAATAGCAAAAACATATTCATTATTAATGATCAACTATTCTATAAGGGTCCAAGGCCACTCGTGACCGTGAGCACGGCTGTTATAACAGTTTTACACTCTGCAGAGGTTGTACACTTTCACTGTGAGTCGTGTTGCCCATATACCCGGATTAATTACTCCCAAAACACTTCCAAGGTGAGCAGGCAGGGGAACACTATGAAGTCTTTCGAAGGTTCGTCTAACAAGTTAGGGCCATTAGATTCACTCGGCAAACGAATGTAGAGCCCCTCTTCCAAATGGCACAATGACTCGTAGCCTATACACACGAGGATAGAGGCCGCACTATACCCGATTCGTCAAGTCATTCTTACGCCAAAAAGGTTACCACTAACAAGCTAGAAAAGGTCCATCTATATGACTAAAGCCAGAGCCATATAGCCCTCACAGTTGTACTGTAAGTCCTGAATGTTCGCTTATAGATAAGTCCTTAAGGAAAGTAACGAGAGCACCAAAATAACCCCATGCTCTAGTCCCCTTTAAATAGTAATAAAAAGTCATCTTTTAATGTTTATTGCATATTCCATTAGTCAAATTACATGATCATAGTTCATGTTAAGCACTAGCAATACTACTCCATGCAATATAATAGGTATCAAGGAATAAGATCAACACCAAGTCATCCTTAACAAGGAAATATATACATAATGATATTATTTGCTTAATATAAATAGGACAACAAGGACAATCCTATGCTATACTTGCCTTACTCAAACTGGTCCTGATGATCTTGCTCGTAGAAAAACACCTGATCCCCAACGAATTGCTCACCGTCTATACTCGATCAACAATAGCAACAACATTCATCTAGAACAATCATACATAAACAAACAAGACTATAATTAGAACAATACACCAACAGTAATAAAATAAGATAAAAAGTCTTTAAAATGAATCTACAACTCGCTAGGATCACACAGACGCAAAGATCATGAAAAACGGAGCTAAAACGATGAAGTTATGAATTTACGAAGATTTCCTATAGAAAAGTAATTACTTTAATTCAAACTCGAAAAATAAAATGTCACAAACCTACTGTACAGTACTAGTAACACGTAGAGCTCGCAAATACAAACCTAACGCAATTTGAACGGGTCAAATCGGAGTTAAAACGGAGAAGTTATGACTAAAACAAGATTAGTGCCAAAACTATAAATATCAGAAAACGTATTCTTGAATTTCCGAGACCAAATACGCTTTCAAAAGAATAAAACACGATGCGGAAATACGTCTTGGACTGCGGGTTATATTACGCAAAACCGCAGGGACTCTTTAGCAAAATCTACAAGCGAAACGATATCTTCTAATTTCGGCCGTTAGATTCAAAACGGACGGCTCATATTGAATCAGGGTGGATGGGCGGCGGTGCTCCGGCCGGAACAGTGGCCCGACGGCGTTTTGCGGCGGCGCCATTGCCGGAGAACACGGGAACTCGATTCCGAGCACTATTCAACGAACGGAAAGCACCGGGATGGAGTGGGGAACATGGCGAGCTCACCTAGGGCAAGATTGAAGCCGAAAATAGTCCTATTGCGCTGCGCGGCTCGGAGAGGCGGTGGCTAGGGCTGCGGCTCCCGCGTAACCTCCTCGGGACGATGCCGATCCCTTGCTTCGGTGCAATATGGAGCGGAGGGGGTGCGACATCCCATTTTTATAACCTAAAGATGCTCTAAACAAGGAAAGAAGGGATATGGACGACAGATTTGATCGGTGGTGAACAAGGAAAGCGACGATGGCGTCGGCTTGAGGAAGGGGGCGCGCCTGACACGTGGGCCCGAGGTGTCAGCGACGCGCAGGGAAAGGAAGGCGCGCGCTCGTGTGAGCCAGGCCGCTGGCGCTTGCTGGGCTCGGCCCAAGCGGGGAAACGGGAAAGGGAAGACGGGCCGCTCGTGTGGGAGGCAGGCGGGCCGCGGGCGATCGGTGGCTGCTGGGCAGAGCTGGGCCGAAAGCCGAAAGAGAGAAAAATTCCCTTTTCTTTTTTCTTTTCACAACATTTCAAAGCATTTTCAAAATATTTTGAATCCTCTTTTGAATTTGAATCAAACCACTCAATACAAAAAATTCAAATGCAACAGCATGAGTGCACAAACATGTTCCTACCCTTATATATGATTTTAAGTTAATAAAAGTTATTATTATTCTAAGTTTGTATGCTCACAAAATTACATAAAAATCATATTTACCTATTTTTAAATATCCCAAAATTTTAGGATGTTACATCAGTTCATGGAACCATCATAGTAAGAATGTCCTATTCTAATTTCCATGTTTTATTTTGTGACCCATTAATCTTTTGCACTACAAATCTGTAGATGCACAGATGGGAAACACTTTCCATCGGAGGATTCTCAACGAGCAGCACTGCATCACTACTCAACTACAAGGTTATTTCTTTCGCGTTAGTTTATCCTGCTGTGCAACATGCTAAATCAAAAAAATTGGTGCCATGCTTCCAATCTATCAAATTGGGCATATCCATAGCTAGTGGCGGAGCCAGAAATTATGGATAGGGAGGCCAGTTAAAGAGTTTCAACCATAAAATAATTGAGTGTAGCTTATTTGTTTGAATTTTTGCACTGTGGATAGGCTCATCCAAAGATAAAATATAAATTTATGTGATTTTATTGTTCAGAAGTCATCAAAAAAATATATGACAAATCTTTTATTATATCTTTCTAATATAAATTATTAAATTATATATTACATAAAAAAGTTTGTTGTGGCCAGCACCCCCTGGCTCCGACAGTGTCCATCGCTCCTTCTCATTTGGGTACATGAGAAATCATGCTAGATAAACAATCGTAGTTGCTTTTCTCCTTGCTAGGCATGAATTTGGGAACGACCTTAGTTCTTTTTGGTTATTAAGAGTTGTTTGCAGTAGATTACTGTAGCTTTTGTTATCTGCTTTCAGTACAACCATATACAGCTGTAGACCAATTGCCCTCTTTTATCTTGCTACATAGTATATATGTTTCGATAGGGTAATAAAATGGGAAGGGGATGTGGCCGTTTGTGTAGAGGTAGGGCTATGTGGATGATGCCCCTGCACCTGCATGCCGCAACAATAATTTTGTCACAGTCTGTCGTTAGACTACCTTCTCTCCTTTTGCTGCAACCATTTCTAGGTAGCCAATTGACTAAAATTGGTACGGAAATGGAGTCTGCTCATGTTAACCACGTATTAGCAGGTTGTTTTGGCTGTAATGAAATATGGAATTAGCTTCTGTAGTGTTTCTGCAGTATATCAATTAGTACAAACGCATTGTATTTGTTATATTGATAATATTGCTGCCTCTTGTTTCAGCTTCATATGTGTTCAGAATTTCTTAGCTGATAATTATGGTGTTCTCATCATTGTCGCTTATCTTATTATGGAAGAACATGAATTTCCTGTCGGTCTAAACTTCTTTTGTGTTCATATGTGGATCATGTGCTGCATAGGTAAGTTCTATCTCTCATTCTCTGGATCTGAACCTCTATTGTTTTCTTGATGGGACATACAGTTATGTCACGCTATCAAGTGACATCTGTATAGCTGATGAAAATTTCTGATGTTCTAAAACATATGATGGGAACATAGGTTGATGATGTTGAAAGGTCTACAACAAGGATCTATATATTTTTGGGCGCGTATGAGCTTTTCGATAAGATGAAAACAAAGACAGTTACACATGGTGTCCTTAAATATGAAATTGGTAAAATATATATTACTACTATTTGATTGTGGACTTCTTCAAATTAGTCTGCCAGATTCATAATTAGTAAATTATTTATCACCCACCTTTCTATAATAAGAGGAAAGTATTCGTGTCTTCTGTTACACAACATTAATAGTATCATGTAATAAAAATAGTGATCCTACCTAATTGGGGGTAGAATCCTAGGGTAACCTATATGGACATTTTCTTTGCAGTCATTTCAGATACAACTTCTAGCTGAAACAGATCTTACACCTGATCAAAACCATGGGTAGTCCGTCCTCCACAGTTACTGTTGCAATCGATAACTGTGATTTATGAATGTGACATTTAAGTGTTCAGCTAAATTTTGAAACTATATTGCGATGTTTCCTTCTCGTTTGTTCCCTTTTTGGCAAAGAAGTTAGTATTGGATGGTTTACAGTGTGGTTTGTGCTTCACTAAAACTATTACATGAATAATTCCAAGGCTTCTTATTGATGTAGGTCCAAATTTTGGATTCCCACTTATTCATACTTACTATGCCGTTTGCTTCTATATAAGAGCATCTCCAAGAGATATGCTATCTTGGTCATCTAGGCTATATTTGACATTTTTCATCAAAAATTGATGTCCAACAGATGTGCTATCTTGTTTGCTAAAATATCAACCTGACCATCCCGTGCTTCTCGCCGGGTAAAAATAGCATGCCGTGAAGGCTTGTTATCTGCATGGTGGTGTGCAAAGCAAATGACGGGAGTACATGAAATGGGGAAGCGAACCAATCCTAGCTTGACATGTCAACGCTAAACAATAGATAATGAAAAATTTAGAAAGACTATTGTATTACTCTACTCTTTTGGAGGATGTTCTATTTTAGAGAATGACTAAATCATGGATTTTAGGCTCTTATTTTACACAATCTCTTAGAGTTGCTCTAAGTTGCAGTAGGAATGCAGTGCTTCATAGTGTATTTTGCTTTCACCTGATAGCTATTGCTTTAGCCCTTACCTCCTTTATAGTTTGTTCCAATAATCGGTAGTTTTCATTGTGATTTTATGAAAAGAGAAGAGGTAGATCACCTCACCAGATTCCATTGTAGCACCATCAAAAATTATCTCTATATTTTTTTTTGGAGTACCACTAAGCTAATATTAGTTGCTATGCCGTTTGCCTGTATATAAGTTGTAGCAGCAATGCAGTGCCTCATGGTTTCTTTTGCTTTCTAATAATAGCTTCTAAAAAGCTATCAGCTTAGCGATATAGGCTTTTGCCTTACTGACTATGGTGCCTTTTAGCAAAGTGACCACCTTATCAATTTAGGCCTGCATCTTATTGCCTGTATTTTATAGGGAAAAACTGCTTCCTTGTACACCTAATCTGGCTGGGTAGCATTAGATGCAACCAAAAATAGGTGTTTGACTCAATATATAGATCCATGGTGAGAGTCCTTGCTATAGGCTCATGTGATTTGCAGTGATTGTGCGTTGACACTGGTTGAGTCATTACCAAGGTATACTTTGTGAAGCTATATTCTTTCTAGTTTTTTAGTGCGCTGACATTTATATTGTCTTTTGTTGTTCAAAATGTAAACTTTCGTATTTTCTTTACGACACTTCTATTCATAAGATCGGTATGTGATGCCTCTCTGTTTGCCTCATGTAGTTAATTGTCTTAGGTAAACTTACAGAATTTAGGAGAGGAGCTCTTTGGCTTCCAAAAAATCTGCCAGTTGATGTTGATGCTCAGATTAATCTTTTTGAGGTCATGCTATATGATTCTTTACAGTGGTACACACAGAATTTCGAGAGTCAAATCAGCTCTACCTTTTTTCATTGTCTTTTTAGGTGTTCAATGTAACATGGAATTTTCCTTTCCCCTAAGCAATTTTTTCTCTGTGTGTAGCTTGCAGAGAGTGAAGCTTATTGGTTGATCATGGACGCCGTCAAAAAATGATTTAGTTAACTCTTTTTTTCCTTTGAGATTTTTATGTACCTTTATTCTGTTTTTTATTCAATTTGTTCCAAATATTCGCTTGACTTCACTTATTTGGAAGCTAAGTTCATTTGCAGGATTCAAGGCTCAAGACCTCTTATGACTATGCCAAAATGAAGTTGGGTATTGCAGAGAAAATGGGTTTGATCCCCTCCAGCCCCACACAGGTATGTAAATTTTAATAGCAATCATGTCTGATTACATGATTATTGTTCATGATGAAGATTAGACACGCCCATGGGTTCTAACATAATATGTACAACCTTCTATTTTATATGTCAGATCAGATTACATGATTAATGTACCTTCTATTTTATATGTTCCCTCCAGCTAATGTTTAAGGCACTACATCTGATTCGATTTAGTGAAAAATTTGCTGATCTATGTTTATCCCACATAGTTTTTTTTTTGAAATGACATACTTTCTAATTCTTCTGCAACAATTTGGGATGTAGATGGAACGTCACATCTTAAACTAATTTTAAAGAATATCAGCTGTCACAGCATTCTGTTGTTGTTTTATTTTCTCTTGTCAGCATATTTTTCATACAAATTCATGCCCACCAGACCTTCTGTTATGCAGTATGGAAAGGTATAAGGTTAGCACATACAGTGCTGTAGTTGGGATTCAAAAACTACCTCTTTTCCAGTGACTTTGCTGCTTGGTTCAATTCATACTTCAATTTGTGCTCAGTATGATGGTGCAAATTTCGAATGAGGGTTGTTTAACACCGAAAAAAGTCTACTTAACCCCCCACCTATCAAGAGTGGTGGTCTACTTCACCCTCTAATTATGAAACCGTCTACTTTACCCCCGAACTTTTCAAAACCGGTCAAATTACCCCTCAGGCGGTTTTTGGACGGTGGTTTTGCCACAGTACCAGCGGTATGACTACAGTAAAGGCTGTCTTGCTACAGTGACAGTTGTTTTGTCTTTTCCTTTTTAATTTATTTTTTACTAAATCTTTGAAAAATCATAGTAAATCACAGAAAAATCATAAAATGAAAAATCCAATTTTGTTGGACTCCACATGAGTAGATCTACACAATGAACATATAATATAGTATGCTTTAGTATAAAGTTTTTGTTATAAAAAAATTAGATTTGTTCACTGTAAAGCTAGAGCAAAAACTTTGTACTAAAGCATACCATATTATATGTTAACTGTATAGATTTACTCACGTGGAGTCCAAAAAAATTGGATTTTTCATTTTATGATTTGTCTATGATTTACTATGATTTTTTGAAAATAAAGAAAAAAGGAAAAGACAAAACAACTGTTATTGTAGCAAGACATCCTTTACGGTAGCGATACAGCTGGTACTGTAGGAACCACAGTCCGAAAACCGCCTGAGGGTAATTTGACCGGTTTTAGAAAGTTCAGGGGTAAAGTAGACGGTTTTATACTTGAGAGGTGAAGTAGACCACCCTGGATAGGTGGAGGGGTTAAGTAGATTTTTTCCTTTAAAACCCACTCAACTCCGCTCGCATAAGAGAATTCGGAGCATCGGTAGCACCCTCGCGCGCGGACACGTGGCCATGGCTTTTTTGCAAAAATGCACTCTTAGGGCCTATTTGGTTTCAATATGTTAAAGTTTAACTCCCATCACATCAATGTTTCCTTAAATGCATTGAGTACTAAATGTAAACTAATTACATGCATGTCGGCACAGATTATGAGTAATTTACGAGACGAATCTATTAAACCTAATTAGTTCAAAATTGAAAACTTTTTGTCAAATAAGACGAAAGTGCTACAGTGTTGGTTAAACTTTAACTCCTCGAACCAAACACCACTTTAGTTTTGATAAATAAACCCGCAGTGCTATTTGGTAGTTAGTACAGTAAGTGCGTTCAACTAAATTATATCTAAACCCCTGATGTAAATATTATTTCAACAAACCGCCCGCAGCCAGTTTTGCACGGAACCCCTCCCGTTGCCCGGCGCTCCCACCCCAGCTGACCAGCCCTACCACCTCCCCTCATTCCTCATCCTCCTTTCTCTCTTCTCTCCCCCGCCAGCACCCTCCTCGCTGCTAGCTGACCGCGCCTCCCGGTTTGGCGTATCCAGGGCGGCACAGGCGTCGTCGTGGATGGGTGGGACCTCGGCGTCGAGAGCTCCGTCTCCTCATGCGTAGAGAGCCCTCTCGTGAACGCCGCGCGTGCGTCTTGGCTCGCCGCCATCGCTTCCCCCCACGAGAGTTCCTCTCCTCCGCGGCTCTCTCTCTCTCTCTCTCTCTCTCTCTCTTCCCCCGTCCTCTCCCCACTCTCGCCATTAGGCGCTTGGGAGATGGGAGGCAGCTCGAACGCCGCCGCCGAACTCTAGCGTACCCATCATCTCCAGTCGTACATCGGGCGTCGCAAGCCCCAATCTACTCACACCGGCATCGGATCTGCGCCTCCACGCGGTAACGGAAAACACGCCGCCACGGATGCCCGGCTCCCACGCCACCCCCGCCGAGTCCGCCTTCACCGTGGCCTCCCGTTTCTGCTGCCAGGTTGCAGCACTGCTGGGCCACTTGCAACTGTCGCGCGCCCCGCTGCCGCCGCGCCCGCTCACGGCCCCCACGGGCCGCGCTTGCCAAGCATCCGCTGCTCCCACTAGCGCCTCCCGTGGATTGATGCGTGGAGATTACTCTAGTTAGGTGACGAATTGAAGCAAGCAACAATACTCTGCATGTCAGTGTTTGATGCAAAACAAATTTTGGTTTTCCAATATGGCTGATCTTGTTCCGTTCTGATGCAGACAATGTTTCCTTTTGCTATTTGGTGGCCCTGGTGGATTTATGGTGGCGGCAGCGGCTGGCGGCTCCCTGGGCTACCTACTCCCCACGAGCTAAATGCCAAGGTGAGCTCTCTGTTCCTTCATGACGTCCATCTCCAGATTTGAACGCACAGCAGCACGAAAGCCATGAGCAAGCCTGCAGGTCTCCAATCTTGGGGTGCCAGTGCCATTAGTATGTTAGTTGATTGCTGACTTCATTTGCTTCTAAAAGATTTTGTGTCCAGATTATGAAATCAAGTAGGAAATACAACACCATTGCTTTCGTCAATGCTCTTATCTACTGAAATAATATTCATCCACTAGATTTCCATTTAATTTGTTACATGCTCTGGCGCTAGATGCATGGGTCAAAAACTCTAATGCTAAAGGAGATTTCATCGTCTCAATTCTGGTACTAAATTAAAGCACATCAGGGAATAAATGGTGCCTCTGATCATGTGAGTTTCCTTCATGGTCTACTAAATTAAAGTAACGTTACATGCAAGCTATTTATGGTGGTTGCCCATGCCAATAATTTTGCAGGAGCAAATTCAGTTGAGGTGAAGCAGGAATTTCTCTACCAAGGAAATTTTCTGTGCTTCAATTGCCACTCCGGAATGTCAAACAACTTCAGGTCAGGCTCAACATGTCCAGTCTTTTGATTGAAAAGTTTTGTGACTGCTTAACCCTCTCCTTCCTATATTTATATTCATGAGGCTGCTCTGTTTGCCAATATGTTTGAAGGTGTCAGGAGAGACAATTAGAGATTCCTCTACCGCTCTTTGTCTTGTGCCATTTATGTCCCTTTATGTGTCTCCCTGTTTCTCGTCTCTTTTGGGTTTCATCTCTAGCCTACCCCAACTTGCTTGGGACAAAAGGCTATGTTGTTGTTTGTTGTTGTTCGTCTTACATTGATTCATTATTGTTACTGTTTATTTGACAATTGCTGTATAGTGCAGTGGCGAATGGAACAGACTTGTCTGTTGAAGAAAGAGCCTGCTGCTACAGCCAACAAGATCTGTCAAATGAACAGAAATGCAGATGTGTGCACAGACAATGTTGCTACCCAATTGACAAAAAACAACCCTCTTATAGATACTCCAATCCTAATCTTAGGTGCTGACCCTACGAAGATAGTTAGAAACCGATAATGACTATATGTACCGTTTGCTTATAAAGCATTGTGTTCTTCACGCCATTGCAGGGCGCCCAAAGGGCGCCTAATGTTAAAGCTACTATACTTTTGGTCTTATCACTCCCTGAAAGTACTTTTGTGATCTCTTATGTTTTACTTATCTATGCCCTTTGTACTGTTTTACATGTCAACTCAATAATATGAACCATTTATGCTTTTTTACGAAATTAGCATTATGCTTTTCTCTGTTGATGAATGAAGCAATTCTCTTGTGAACTTGCTAAAATTCAAAGATGTGGAAGATAAGTCATGGTAGGGCGGCCGAAGGGTGCCTGATGTTCTAGTTCAGTTTAATAGTGCTCTAATGATGATGAAAAAAATGGACTAGACCAAGGTATGTGAACATGAACGCAGCTTCCTATTTTTTACATGTTACTATCTGCTTTGCATTTCAGCATAATAGTTAATGGCTGGATATGCATCATAGGTCCTTAGTTCCCAGCATGGACAAATCTCAACTGCACAGGTGTTACACCAATATAAATGCATGCAATATTTATCTGTGCAATACCTATCTGTTATAAATGCATGCAATATTTCTCCAAGATTCCAAGGCTGTCATTTGATCTTCTAATCTCGCCCTTGTTTAGTTCCCAACTTCTCCCCCAAATTTCACTATGCAAAAAGAAGATTCCCCGTCACATCGAAATGTCGGCACATGTATGAAGTACTAAATGTAGATGAAATTAAAAACTAATTACACAGTTTTGTTGTACTTTGCGAGACGAACATTTTGAGCCTAATTAGTCAAAGTTTGGACAATTTTTACCAAATAAAAACAAAAGTTGCTACAGTGTGACGAGACATTCACTATTCCAAGTTTGGATCCCAAATTTGGGATCTAAACAAGGCCCTCATGTCTGGTGAAATTGTAGGTTCAAAGGTGGATACCAAGGGTCGCTGCATAGGGCAAGGTGCTGCGTTTGTCAGATAGGACAATGTCATATCCGTAACATGAATGCCTTCTGTTGAACGGCACCTGTGGTATTCAATGGTCTCACCTGCCGAATTTTATGCCAAAATCTTTCATAGATTCTAATGTTGTTTAGTATGGGCCGGTTTAGTTCCTAGAAAATTTTGCAAAATTTTTCAGATTCCCCGTCACATCAAATCTTTAGACACGTGCATGAAACATTAAATATAGATAAAAAATAAAACTAATTACACAGTTTAGACGAAATGGACGAGACGAATCTTTTAAGCCTAATTAGACCATAATTGGACACTAATTGTCAAATAACAACGAAACGTGCTACAGGGTCATTTTGTAAAAATTTTTGCAACCGAACAAGGCCTATGTCTGCCTCTCAAGTTCACATAACTGGATTGAAGCTATATGAAACCTCGACAACTTGATAATAGATTATACTTCTACAATTCTGACCTTTCCTTGCTAGAGAGACATACTTTTAAATTTGCAGTGTGTAGTTACTTAGTTACTGCTCTATTTTCGGAGGTTTGCTTCACCACTTTCATTTGTAGATATATGAGTTCACATATACAAAACGTACAATATCCATTTCACAGCTTGCAGCGCCAGTTGCTATTCCTAAAAAAACCCGGCCACAAGTGATTGCTGCAATACTCATAGTTACTCATAGCTTTCTAACTTCTCTCTTAATCTGTCTTCAATATAGGCCTTGTTCACTTCCCCATCCCAACCCAAAATATTTCCTCTTCCACCCATCACATCAAATCTTTCGACGCATGTATGGAGTATTAAATGTAGGTAAAAAAGATAACTAATTGCATAGTTTGTCTGTAAATGTCGGGACGAATCTTTTGAGCCTAGTTAGTCCATGATTGGATAAATTTTGCCAAATAACAACGAAAGATGCTACAGTAACTTTTCACCTACTTTTCGCGAAGTGAACACACCCATATAATAATGACTGGGCATGGTGCATACTTCCTTAATTGCTGCTGTGTTTTCAGAGGTTAATTTCATTACTTCCGTTTCTAGATATATGAGTTTGCATACATAGGGTGTGTTTAGTTCCGCGAAAAGGTGTAAAAAAAGTACTGTAACATGTTTTGGCTTTATTTGGTAAATAGTGTCCAACCGTTGACTAATTAGGTTCAAAACGTTCGTCTCGCAAAGTACAACCAAGCTGTACAATTAGTTTTTGATTTCATCTACATTTAGTATTCCATGCATGTATCGCAAGTTTGATGTGACGGGGAATCTTTTGTTTGCACAGTACTTTTTTTTTTGAGGAAGTAAACACAACCATAGAACTTTTTCTGATATAATAATTGGATACATAGAACTTGCAGTATCATTTTATAGCTTGCAGCTTCAATCATCATCGCTATAAAAAAAACCAGCAGCTTTGTATTTCAACCCTTGAGGTCCAGGGTTCAGTAACAACATGGCAACCAAAGCAACTTCCCCAATTCTCCAGGATGTGCAAAAAAGCAGTTTCCCAGTTAGCTACAACACACTGCATACTACAGACTTGGTTTACCGCTTTTATCATTCATGTTGTATTGGCAGTTCCATCAGAATTTTCGCTTCCAAGACATCTACACATATTAGCAAAAATTTCTAAGGGCCCGTTGTCCACAAAATGACCAAACCCTGTGCATTTGTCATTCCTGCTATATGGACATCACAGATTTTATTGAATCTTATTATTTCATATATGCACAAACTACAAAGATGTGCCAGCATCAAGATTGCATATGCCTGCATAAGACTTTCTCCATGTCTAAAATTTTCCATGTGCCTGCATATGCGAGTGATGGGGCGCCCCCTGCACTAGTATACACATAAGTGGTGGTGATCGATTTTTATTTATTTATTTATTTGCTCACAAGAGCATATGCTCTCGTGTTGTGCACTAAAGCCAGTTTCAATGGAAGTTTCATGTCTCAGTTTTTAACACACTCAGATTTTAGAAACAGTGCAGAAGAGTTTTATCCGTATGAAACTATCTCTACTCTTATGAAACTTTTACCACCTCTCTTTTTATTAATACAGTGTCATGTCAGCATATTTAATGCTCATGAAACTGTATGAAATCCCCATGGAGATTGTTGAACATACGTGCACAGTAGGAGAACGTAAACGGAGCCAGCGGGTGGCAAGGGTATGGTACGACATAATCTAGGCTAGTACAAGCTACTTCGAGGCTAGGCCCTTGCTGAGTTGCCCTCCAAAATACAAAAAGTGTAAAGATTTCATATTATATCACCATCATATCAAATCTTTAGACACATACATGAAGTATTAAATGTAGGTAAAAAAATAATTAATTACACAGTTTGCTTGTACTTTACAAGACGAATCTTTTAAGACTAATTAGTCAATGTTTAGATAATAATTAATAAATATAAACGAAATACTACAGTATTTCTGGCATCTCTCAACTTTAAAACTAAATGAGGCCTAGTAATTAAGAGGCCAGGTATCCAGCCATCGTTCAGCAGTAGCACTACTTCTAGGCAAAAAAAAGACAGGAGTACTAGTGTATCAGTACTACTTTCCAGACACGCTATGTTACAGTAGGGAGTACGTACTATATACAACATTCCAGAAGGAAGTCATCCTTTTCTGCATCGATCCAAGAAGGATATGTGCGTGTAACTCGGTATATATCTGTACCTAACGATATACATGGGAGAACATGTGTCCTAAGGATAAAATTTTTCTCTCACGTTGCTAGCTCTTGGAGCCCTAGCTAGTTATAGGACCCAAGAAGGGTAGGCTCTGTTCATCCTGCTTATAATCCGTCTTTTTCAGCTTGTTTTTTCAGTTGAAACAGTATTTTTCTCTCACAACAAATCAGTCAACAGTGTTTTTCAGCCGGCTTATCAGCACAGCCGAACGGCTCCGTACTCACGTGTGCATGCCTAGGCCTGTAGGCCATACAGGTCTTGTACTCCACATTAACCAACCCAAACGTTATTGTGCAGGCAGCCATCTATCGTGCATAGGGATACATGTATTTTGTTCATGCACTTTTTTTGAGGAAATTTTGTGCATACACGGGATATGTGCGTGTTAGTGTCACACGCAATGGCCCCAGCACGCACCGAACGAGCTTCTGTAATTAGTGGGCTTGCTCATTACCTTGTTGGGCCCAGGCGATCTTCGTACCATGGCCTTTTCACTGGTTGGGCTTGTAATTGCTCTTTTTTTTTCTTTTTTTTTTTAGCTCTTGTTCTCGGCTAATGAACATCCAGCCATAGTAGATACAATTGTGTACATGATCCTAGAAAAAAAGAGATATGTATATATGGTTACCAGCTGCTTCTAATCCATTTTCTTGTGTACGTGAATATCTTATGTATATGGCCTTATTATATTCCTAGCCTTTTGAAGTCCAAATGCATGCATATCAAATATATATCAAGGGCCATACACAAAATGGAGTGTGGAACACTTCTATTCTCTTAATTTTTCGCATCTACGAACAAGTGATGATCACCATATCAAGTCAATATATGAATAAATATGAGTGATATGTAGGTATTAGTAAGACGGTGTATCAGCCATGATATAATGTTTTTCGCTTGAAACTTATCCGCCTGACTTATCAGCTATGGTATAGTGTTTTTCTCTCACAGCAAATCAGCCAGCAGTACTTTTTAGCCTAGCTTTTTAGCGAAGATTGTTACACCTTCCAATTTGAGCTAATCATTTTTTAAAAAAATAAAGTAAGGCTAGATGTCACATTGCTCTCTTACTAGCTACTTGCACATTGTATTTTAATCATAACCCAACATGTACAATATTTTATGAATTGAAGAGGTGTTTGCTTTGTCTTACTAGCTACTTCCACCTCTGGTTGTACCCCTAAGCAATACGATTATAAAAAGGAACCAACGAACATCTACAGCTGTGAGCAGCCATTAAGAGTGGATGCAGTGCCCTAAAGGTAAAAGTTAAGTTGGTTAATTAGTATAAGGGGATGAAGTGATAATCCTGCGTTTTTTCGTCCATTACCCGTGAAGTTGTCGTGCACTTTTACAGTTTTACTGGTACTTGAGAGTTTAGGTTGCCTAGCGATTAGATTGGCTCTGTTCGGTCCATATGCCACTATTAATTAATTGTGACCCTATATACATGCGTGTATGTCATGTGCTCTTGAGAATTGATGTAGGAATGCAACTCGTTATTTTTTTAAATAGATCGATTGTTTTTTATTTTATTCCCGTGTGGCTGGTCTGCTGTCAAAATTGTCTTCATTGCTGATATGTCATGTCGTTGTTGTTAATTTATTATACTAAGGCATTGTTTAGTTTCTCCCCAAAAGTTTATATCCTATTCCATCGAATGTTTGGACGCATGCATAGATTATTAAATATAGATTAAAAAAACTAATTACACAGATTGCGATTACTTTGTGAGACGAATCTTTTAAGCCTAATTAGTCCATGATTTGACAATAAAGCGCTTCAATAACATATGTGCTAATGACATATTGCTTAGGCTTAATAAATTTGTCTCGCGGTTTACTGACGGATTCTGTAATTTATTTTTTTATTAGTATCCGAACACCCTCATGTGACACCCGATATGACACCCCAAAACTTTACGCCGTGAAACTAAATGAGGCCTAATATCAATATGACGACTTTGCTGGCACCTTGCAAGAGTTTGAAGAATATTATATATATATACTTCTAGAAGCTCACTGAGTATTTATTACTAGGTGTGTAGGCTTTTGCTGCTCAAGATTATTTCTGCAAGCAATTAATGATCTTCCCTGACAAATCGCTATCTCTGTAACGTATAATAGCGATTAATTATGGACTTATGGTCATATCTAAGACTCTGACTTCGTTTTTGTGATTCAATAGCAAAAAAAATTACCCAGGAAGATATCCAGATTTTTTTGGAATGGAATTGACATTGTTTCATCATCAGTTGTGTAATCAGTCTTCAGTGATGAGTTGAAGAAAGATATTTTTAGGGTCATGAGTTGCGTTATATTGACATAGACTTGTCATGCATGACTGAAGAAAGATATTTTTTAGGGTGACCTAGAGATTTTTCAGGTAAATCCGTTGAGCCTTTTTTACTGCGTCGTGATTGAATTTTGATTGGTCGGCTGACTTCCGAAAGGTTGCACTTTTCCTCTTTTCTTGAGGGAGAGCATTTTATATTTCCATTTAAAGCTTTGTTCTTTGAATCAAATTGTTTCCTTTTCAAACGGCTCCAAATAACTCCTTCTACTAAACCGTTTGGTAGGGCAACGAACACCTAGAGCTCGGAGCAGCCATTAAGAGTGGATGCAGTGACCTTGAAGATAAAAGCTTTTAGTCAAGTCGTTAATTAATATAAGGGGATGAAGTGATAATCCTGCGTCACCCGTGAGGTTGTTGTGCACTATTACAGTTTTACTGGTTCTTGAGAGTTTAGGTTGCCTAGCGATTTAGATTTGCTTTGTTCTGTCCATATGCCATTATTAACTAACTGTTACCCTATATACGTGCGTTTATGTCTTGTGTTCTTGAGAGTCGTTGGAGCTACTCGTTATTTTTAAATAGATTGTTTTTTTATTTTATTCCCATGTGGATGGTCTGCTCTCAAAATTGTCTTCATTAATATCATGTCGTTGTTGTTAATTTGTTATACTAATATGACGACGTTGCTGACACCTTGCAAGAGTTTGAAGAAAGTATATATACTTCTAGAAGCTCACAGAGTATTTTATTATTAGGTGTGTAGGCTTTTGCTGCTCAAGATTATTTTTGCAAGCAATTAATGATCCTCCCTGCTGATAAATCGTTATCTCTGTAACGTATAATAGCGATTAATTATGGACTTATGGTCATATCTAAGACTTGACTTCTTTTTTGTAATTCAACAGCAAAGAAAATTACCCAGAAGATATCCGATTTTTTTTTGAATGGAATTGACATTAGTTTCATCATCAGTTGTGTAATCAGCGATGAATCAAAAAATCAAGACGCCCTGTTCGTTTGGACTTATCAGTAGAATCAGCAACCATCCAGCAGTGTTTTTCTCTCACAACAAACCAGCGAACAGTGCTTTCAGCACAATAAACCAGCGAAACGAACAGGCTGTTAAAGATGACGAGTCTTGACATACTCTCTCCGTCCTAAAATAAGGGTGTGTTCAGTTGGTGAAAAGTGGATGAAAAGTTACTGTAGCACCTTTCGTTGTTATTTGGCAAAATTTGTCTGACCATGGACTAACTAGGCTCAAAAGATTTGTCTCGACATTTACAGACAAACTATGCAATTAGTTATCTTTTTTTACCTATATTTAATGCTCCATGCATGCGTCCAAAGATTCGATATGATGGGTGGAAGATGAAATATTTTGGGTTTGCATGTGAAGTAAACACACCCTAAGTGTCGCTATGGTAGTCGTACTAGTTAAACTTTCTTAAATTTGATTAGATTTCTAGAAAATATTAGCAACATTTGAATCTCCAAATTAAATAAATGTATTATAAAAATAGATTCAACGATCTATTTAATGATACTAATTATATAATATAAATATTAAGAGAATTTGTATATATTTGGTCAAAGTTAAAAGTGTGTTAGACTCCTTTAAAAGCGAGAATGACACTTATTTTGAGAAGGAGAGAGTACCTATAACACGAAATTCCTGGATGTCAAAACTTCAGTATGAACTGATCGAACATATGGAAGAGGCCTTGTAAATCCGAGATTCTTTTGTTAATGGCGAGGAAATCTGTTAGACTAGACGGTTACGATAAGATACGAAACACCTGACCATTTTGCCCACCATGTCCACTTCGCCTGACTTTTTTATTTGTTCTCTTGCATATTTTCTACGTATTAATGCAAAAAAAAGTGTGCCTGCCACCACATTGTTCTTATGACTGGGAGAACGAACTAGTGATGAGTTGCGTTATATATATTGACATAGACTTGTCATTTGCATGACTGAAAGATATTTTTTAGTGTGACCTAGAGATTTTTCAGGTAAACCCGTTGTGCTTTTTTTTTTACTACGTGGTAACTGACTTGTTTGATCAGCTGACTTCAGAAAGGTTGCACTTTTCTTCTTTCTCAAGGGAGAGCATTTTATATTTCCATTTAGGGCCCGGTTGGATCCCTTCATTTTGAATGAATTGAAATCTACTTAATTATTGGATTAGGCTATATTTGGCTTGGAATTTGAAATTCTATAATTTTTTTGAAGGAACAGGAGGGCAAGGAGCCCCTACTGGAAACTTAAATTAAACCAAGGATCCATGTACAGGAAAAATAAGTAAAAACACAAAGGGAACAACTTTCCAAAGTTCACATATAAGCCTATCTCGAATTCATAGGGTGAGAGATGGAAATTAATTCTATAGATCACCATGCTATGTTTCTAATTTACAACCTATAGTATGCTCTTCAACTCGCTTCCTATAGTAGAAATGTAACATATATATAAGCATCTCTTTTGCATAGCTAACAATAATATACAAATATATTCCATGTACAACCATATTAGTTTAATTAACATATGCCTAAATTATAATTTATTAGAATGAGTTCAATTCCAAGGATCCAAACGGGTCTTAAAGCTTTGTTCTCTGAATCAAATCGTTTCCTTTTCAAGTTTTCATGTGCCAGTTCCATGTAAAAAGAAAAGATCTTGGAAAACATGCATTGTTTACCTTTGTGGCAACTTTATTTCATTCTTTTCGAAGTTTTGGGTCGTGTGTTGGTGCCTGCGCACGGATACACTTGCCCCCAAAAATCACACTTTAAATAACAGTAAAACTGAGGTAGATACACGCGACCACCAGTGAAAAATGCCACTGAATTAGTGATTTATTATCTTACTTATTGCTATGGTTTTTATTGGTCTATTCCAAGTCTCCAAGAAGCACTTTCGCAACCAAAAAGTTGTCTCAGGGTTATATTGAATTGTCATCCATCAGCATTTTATTTTCGAAGAGACCAAGCTCGCTCTCATCTGCAACTCTTGTCCAGTAGCCCCTCTTGTAGCATTTTTTACCACCAAAAGTGCTTTGAAAGGAATCATATCAACAATCTGTTATGAACGACGTATGAAATATGAAGTAAAACAAAATCAATCACAGCGGAGACACATGATTTAACGTGGAAAACCCCTCCAATGCGAAGGGGAAAAACCACGGGCACCAGCCAGCAACAATCTCACTATCTCAAGAGTTTTGGGTTACACGCCTATGACGGCTTACAAGAGAATCAAGTCTCCAAGAAACCCTAGCAAGGGTATATATGTACCGTACCGCGGGGGCTCCGCCCCCCGCACCCCCGTGTGTGCACGGGGCGCGGCCTGATGGGCCGGCTTCAAACTCCGCTACGCTCTAGCCCAGCCTTCGGTTTTTACGGGCCTCTGCTTCGCTCCGTTAGAAGCCCGGCTTATATCTTGCAGTGAATTTGGAACAACTCCAACAAACTCCACCTTGAGACAAATTCATCTTGTATCATAAATCAACCCATCATCCTGAACAACAAAGATAGAAAACCATTTGTGCTAACAATAGTCTCTTGGACTATTCAATTAAACCAACTAAGCTTGAGCATAACTCAAACTTAGCAACAGGAACATGCTTTGTCATCATATCAGCAGGATTATCATGAGTACTAATCTTGCATACCTTCAGCTTACCTTCTTCAATCACATCACGCATAAAATGATACTTGATATCTATGTGCTTAGTTCTCTTATGGAACATCTGATCTTTAGTGAGGTAAATTGCACTTTGACTGTCACAATGCAAACTTATGCAAGATTCAATTCCACTGAGTTCAGCGTACAAACCTTTAAACCATATTAATTCTTTGCACACTTTACAAATAGCCATATATTCTGCTTCAGTAGTAGACAAAGCAACAGCAGACTGTAACGTAGCCCTCTAACTCACAGCACAACTGCCAACAGTAAACACATAACCAGTAATTGATCTTCGCCTGTCCAGATCAGCAGCATAATCAGAATCCACATAACCAATGAGACCCTTATCAGTTATTCCAAATTTCAAACAGGAATCTGCTGTGCCTCTGAGGTACCTGAAAATCCATTGAACTGCCCTCCAATGTTCTTTGCCAGGATTAGACATATATCTACTAACAAGACTCATAACATATGACAAATCTGGACGAGAGCAAACCATGACATACATCAAAGACCCAACAACACTAGAATAAGAAACCCTTGACATATACTCAATCTCTGCATCTCTACTAGGACACTGAGCAGCTGACAACTTAAAGTGAGGTGCAATAGGGGTACTAACAGCCTTAGCATTTTGCATGTTGAAACGCTGAAGAACTTTCTTGATATAATTTTGTTGACTAAGAAATAGCAAACCAGATTTTTTGTCTCTACTAATTTCCATACCAAGAATTTTCTTAGCACTACCAAGATCTTTCATATCAAACTCACTACTTAACAACTTCTTTAACTTAGTGATTTCAATCTTGCTCTTGGCAGTAATCAGCATATCATCAACATATAACAGCAAATATATAAGTGATCCATTAACATGCTTGATGTAAAGACAACTATCATATCTAGATCTTTTGAAACTGTGTGACAACATAAATGAATCAAACCTCTTGTTCCACTGACGAGGGGATTGTTTCAAATCATACAAGGAGCGCTTCAACTTGCACACATATTTTTCCTTGCCATGCACTATGAACCCTTCCGGTTGGTCCATGTATATGTCCTCCTCTAGCTCTCCATGCAAAAACGCAGTCTTCACATCTAACTGCTCAAGTTCAAGATCATGTGAAGCAACAATACTCAAGAAAGTACGAATTGAACTGTGTTTTACCACTAGAGAGAACACATCATTATAGTCAACACCCGGAATTTAACTGTAGCCTTTTGCAACTAACCTTGCCTTATACTTTGGAGGCTCGCTTGGAGATAAACCCTCCTTTCTCTTGAAGATCCACTTATAGTTTATGGTCTTCTTTTTCTTAGGCAAAGGAACAACCTCCTATGTACTGTTCTTCTCAAGAGACTGCATCTTCTCATACATAGCAAAAAACCAATTGTCACTATCAGCACAACGAACAACTTTTTTTTATAGGTTGCTGGCTCATGAACATTCTCTACCTATTCAGCACAACTCAAAGCATAGTAAGACAAATTATATTCTTCGATAAGACGTTTAGGAGGTACAACTGTCCTTGTTGACTTGCGTTGAGCAATAGGTAATTCCTCCTCTAGCTGCAAAATAGGAGGAGTTTGCTGAACATCATCATGAACATCATTATCAACAACATCATTATTATGGTCATCCTGCTCATCAGCAGGCTCCACATGTACACCTATATCATCATCAACATGCTCCACCTGCATGCGCATACGCTGCAACTCTTTTTTCTGGAACACGTTCTGAGGGCAAACTGTTAGTAAACATCACAGATTCATTGAATACAACATTCCTGCTCATAAAAGTCTTTCCTATTTCAGTATTCCACAATTTATAGCCTTTGATTCTTGAACCATAACCAAGGAAAAGACACTTAACAGCTCTAGGCTCTAATTTTCCATTGTCAACATGAGCATAAGCAGTGCATCCAAAAACTTTTAACTGTGAATAATCAGCAGGCGTACCAGACCATACCTCAATAGGAGTTTTCTTATTTAGTGGAATAGAAGGTGACCTGTTTATCAAGTAACAGACAGTATTAGCAGCTTCAGCCCAAAAAACGCTTGCTTATCCTTGCATGAGACATCATGCAACGGGCCCTGGAGATAATGGTTCTGTTCATCCGTTCAGTCACACCATTCTGTTGTGGAGTATGGGGTATGGTGTGATGCCTAATAATGCCTTCCTGTCTGCAATAATCATTAAAGGCATGCGAACAAAATTCTCCACCATTATCAGTACGAAGCAATTTTACCTTTCTTTTAGTTTGTCTTTCTATCATTACTTTCCAGTTCTTAAAAGCAGCAAAAGTATCATCTTTCTGTTTTAGAAAATAAGGCCAAACCCTTCTAGAGTAATCATCAATAATTGTAAGCATGTAACGAGCACCACCAAGTGAGGGCTTCTTAGAAGGACCCCATAAATCAGCATGAACATAATCAAGAGTACCTTTGATGGTGTGAATAGAAGTGTTGAACTGTATCCTCTTATGCTTGCCGAAAATGCAATGCTCACAAAACTTGATCTTACTCGAAGTGCAGCCTTTCAGCAGGTTTCTCTTCATCAAATCTGTCATACCATGGTGACTCATATGTCCCAAACGCATGTGCCAAATGTTAGTTTTACTAGGTTCATCGTTAGTAACAGCAGCAACGGAATCAGAACCATGTAAAATACACCATCTAAGGACATATAACTTTGCAGAATTAAGATCACCTTTCAAACAGACAAGAGAATCTTTTGATACCTTTAGAATGCCATCTGAACCGGAATATTTGTAACCTTCTGCATCAAGCGTGCTCAATGAGATAAGATTCCTGGACATCCCTGGTATATACCTAACGTTTTTCAGCGTGCGTGTCATGCCATCATCAGTCTTGATCTGAACTGATCCAATCCCCACGACGTCACATGGGTTGTCATCTCCCATCCGCACAACATCCCCTTTCTGCACAGACTTATATGAACTAAACCAATTTCTGTTAGTGCAAATATGAAACGAACATGCAGAATCTAGAATCCATTCATCATGACCAGCAATACAACCAGCAAGCACTACCAGACAATCTCTAGAATCATCATCAGACGCAGCAGCAACAACAGAGACCTTACCAGCCGACTTGTTTTTTCTCTTCTCCTTATTCTGTACTTTTCTGCAATCCTCAACATTATGATTTGTCAGTTTGCAATAAACACAAAACTTTTTATTATCATGCGGCTTGGACTTTGAACGGCCTCTCCTCTCGTAGTTCTTTCTACCATCATTACTATCATATGAGGATCTGTTATCAGTTCTGCCTCTCACATACAAAGCTTCGCCCTTTGAGGACGACGTTCCGTCATGCTGCACCATAACTTTCATCTTCTCCTTAGACTGGAGAGCCTCATAAACTTCCTTTAGGGTTAGTTCATCATGGCTCAAAAGTATGGTGTCACGAAAATTTGCATACGAATTTGGCAAAGAACATAACAGTAGAAGACCTAAGTCCTCATCATCATACTTCACCTCCATCGACACTAGGTCGGCCACGATCTTCTTGAATTCAGCGATGTGGGTCATCACCGAATCCTCCTCCATCTTCAGAGTGAACAACTTCATCTTCATCTGCATCTTACTGGTTAGATCCTTGGACATACAGATCGATTCCAGTTTCAGCCATAGTTCTGCAGCAGTTTTCTCTTTCAGACACTCCTGCAAAATATCATTATGAAGATGTAACTGAATTAGGGCGAGAGCCTTCTGATCCTTGCGGATCTCCTCAGGAGTCCAATCGGCTTTACTCTTGCCGAATTTATCCAGCGCCTCATCGTAGTCATGACTCTGCGCCAGAATTTCCCGCATCTTGACTTGCCATAGCGAGAACCGCGTGTCGTAGTTCAGCAGCGGAAGATCAAACTTCATCGATGTCGTCATGAACCCTACAGCAACCGAAGCTCCGGTACCACTTGTTATGAACGACGTATGAAATATGAAGTAAAACGAAATCAATCACAGCGGAGACACACGATTTAACGTGGAAAACCCCTCCAATGCGAAGGGGAAAAACCACGGGCACCAGCCAGCAACAATCTCACTATCTCAAGAGTTTTGGGTTACACGCCTATGGCGGCTTACAAGATAATCAAGTCTCCAAGAAACCCTAGCAAGGGTATATATGTACCGAACCGCGGGGGCTCCGCCCCCCGCACCCCCCGTGTGTGCACGGGGCGCGGCCTGATGGGCCGGCTTCAAACTCCGCTACGCTCCGGCCCAGCCTTCGGCTTTTACGGGCCTCCGCAATCGTTCCATGAATGAAGAGTTAAAAAGCACAAGGGCCACGAGTTACTTGCATAATATTATTTGTTTTGTTCTCTGGAGCGGATGGAGCTAGAACTTCCAGGAAACGTCGTCGGAGCTGCTAGTATCTCATATATATTCCGGTATAGCTAGCTGCTGTCTGCAAGTCAGACATGGAATGTTTACCATTGCACTGCATTATTCTGGCTGAGATAATTGACCATCGCATGCATCGATCTGCAGTGTGTCGTTTAGTCGTCATATATAATGTAGTTTGCACTACATATACCGACAACTAGTCAGAAGTCTGCATTGACGAGCTCGATCGCTCGATCGGTGTAGACATGTCGTCTACAAGTCTACATATACTAAACAGCAGGATATATATATTTAGAAGATTATTTGCATTGAAGCAGACGATCGATATCGACGAATGAAGAAGAGTATTGGTCAATAATCTTCCCCGGCCCCATGCATGAGCATGCATGATCCTTCTCTTACTTGAGAAATGCACATGGAGGACAATACCTGATCAGAATCAGGTATTTAAATTCAATATTTCAGTTTGAACAGTGTCTGCCGTGCAGTGCACATCAAACAAAGCTCCGTCCATCAGGTCAGTCAGCCAGTCGTTGCCGGTTGCGGCGCGCGGCCGGCGGACAATCGCCGTGAAGGGGGACAGGTGTTTGGGTTTCAGTTATGTTTACTTTACCTTTATATATTATATATAACGTTTGATGCTTCTTCATACGTGCCGCACACGTATTCCCAACCGCGCGAGATGGCCAATTTATGTAGTTTTCTATTGCTCCATAATGTGATTTTACTGGTGTACGTAGTCAGGAAACATATATATACTAAGTTGCATTGTTGGTCAAAACTACAGCATAGGTTTCTTGCGCAAAGCGACACGATAGATGTTACGACCGGCATACCGTACCAGAGGCGCAACCGGTCCAACAGTGGCTAAGTCAGCCCAATTAACTATTTTTAGTCGATTTTTAATTATTATTATTGTGAGGGTTATTTAGCAAAAGGTTATTCTTAGAAGTATAAATTCTTGTAATCTGGATTATTGGAAATTAAGTAGAAACGATCTTAATTGTTTCCGGCTTCCTTAGGGAGCCGGGAGAGTTGCCCTAGCAGCCGGTCCCCTGCCTATCTTATGTGAACAGTACCCGCGGGTACTGTAGCATCACGGGTACTGTAGCCACCGCCTGCCTCTTGCCCTCGCCTCTTCCCTCGTGATGGCGCCCCGCCGTCGGCAGCGAGGCCGCCAGCCAGCTCCTCCTCCCTCTCATTCATACCGACTGCGCGAGATCGCTGGTAGGACTAGAAATCCTATCAATCTGGTATTAGCTGCCTCGTCGCTGCCGTGGGTGCGCCGACGGATGCCGCCGTGGGGTCTGCCGTTCCCCTGACCCTGGAGTCCATTGCCACTGTGGTCGCCGAGATGTCCACCAACATGGCGCAAATGAGCCGCAACATCACCGCCATGCAGGCCGCGTGGACGGGGCTCACGCAGCAGCCGCCTCCGCCGGTTTCGTTGCTGCCCCCGCCACCCCTGCCGCACTCAGCGCTGCCCGCGCCCTCCATCGCCAAGCCGGCCGCGGGTGCTAGTCCGCCGCCGAGCTCGGGTCTACCCCTCCACATGATCCGATGGCCGACCTCGCTGTCCCCCATCCCCGAGTGGGCGCTCGCGGGCTCTGTGGCTTCCCCGATCTACACCATGGCCACCTCCACCGCGGCCTCCCCAAGCATGCCCGCGGGCGGTGACGGGGCCCTGCCCCTCCGCTCGGGCGTCTTCTACGGCGACGTCACGGGGAACCTCTACTATGGAGGCGCCCCGTCCGCAGCTGCTCCCCTTCTCGGGGCGATGCTGCTGCGGTCACGACCGTGGACGAGGGCGTGCCGGCCGCCGCCGCTGGCCAGGGCACTCACGCCACCCCGTGTTTCTACAAGCTGGAGTTCTCGACATTCGATGGCGGCGTCGACCCCCTCAATTGGTTGAACCAGTGCGAGCAATTCTTCCACGGCCAGCGCACCCTGGCTTTGGACCGCACATGGCTCGCCACCTATCACCTTCGTGGCGCTGCTCAGACTTGGTACTATGCCTTGGAGCACTCGTTCCTCCAAGGCCACGTGATGCGTCGCATTGGTCTCAACCCCGCCCGCACCGAGCACCTCTGCGTCACAGTCTCCAGCGGGGAGCGCCTGCCGTGCGAGGGCATTGCACGCGACGTCCCCATCTTCGTCGACGCCGTGCCATACCCCGTCACCTACGTGGGCCTCGCCTTGGGCTGCTTCGACTTCATCCTCAGCGTCGACTTCCTGCGCACCTTGGGTCCTCTCACCCGGGACTTCGATGCCCACACAGTGGCCTTTCAAAGGGGCACCCGCTGCATCACCTGGAAATGCGAGGGGGCACCACCGGCCTCAGCAGCGCAGCAGCTGCTGGCCGCGACCGTGGATGCCCAGCCGCGCCTCCTGCTTGACCGCCTCCTCCAGCAGCATGGGGCCATCTTCGAGGAGCAGCGTGGCTTGCCGCCAGTGCGGCCATATGACCATCAGATCCACCTCCTTCTCGGTACGACGCTCATGGTGGTCCACCCGTACCAGTACCCGCAGCTCTAGAAGGATGAGCTAGAGCGCCAGTGTGCCGATATGCTGGAGCAGGGCATCATCCGGCCCTCGACGTTGCTGTTCTCCACCCCTGTCCTCCTCGTCAAGAAGGCAGACGGGTCCTGGCGCTTCTGCATCGACTACTTGGCTCTCAACGACAAGACGTCCAAGGACAAATTCCCAATCTCGGTGGTCGACGAGCTCCTCGATGAACTCCACAGCGCCAAGTACTTCACCAAGCTCGACCTTCGCTCGGGCTATCACCAGGTGCGCATGCACCCGGAGGACATCGCCAAGACTATGTTCTGCACACACCATGGGCACTTTGAGTTCCTGGTCATGCCCTTTGGCCTATGCAACGCCTCGGCAACCTTTCAAGCGCTGATGAACGATGTCCTCCAACCTTACCTCCGTAGGTTTGTGCTGGTTTTCTTTGATAATATCCTCATCTACAACACATCATGGGCAGCGCACCTCCAGCACGTCGGCCTCTTCCTCAGCGCTCTGCGAGCACACGATCTCTTTCTCAAGAGATCGAAGTGCTCCTTCGGCACCTCCTCCGTGGCGTACCAAGGGCACGTCATCTCCGCGGAAGGTGTCGCCATAGACAGTGACAAGGTGGCGGCGGTGGCTGCCTGGCCGGTCCCCCACTCCCCCGTGGCGTCCGGGGCTTCTTGGGGCTGGCCGACTACTACAGGAAATTTATCAAGGACTTCGACTCCATTGCCGCCCCCCTGACCCGCCTCTTGCGCAAAGAGGCATTTGTGTGGGATGAGGAGGCGACCGAGGCGTTCGCTCGCCTCAAGCGTGCTCTGTCGTCCGCGCCGGTCTTGCAGATGCTGGACTTTGAGCGCCAATTCGTCGTCGACTGCGATGCATCGGGCACCGGTTTTGGCACGGTTCTGCACCAGGGGGCTAGCCCCTGGCCTTCTTCAGCCGGCCATTTGCTGCCTGCCATGGCATGCTAGCGGCCTACGAGCGAGAGCTCATCGGGTTGGTCCAGGCAGTGCGGCATTGGCGGCCGTACCTCTAGGGCCACCGCTTCCTCGTCCGCACCGACCACTACAGTTTGAAGTTCCTCTTGGATCAACGCCTGTCTACTGTGCCTCAGCACCAGTGGCTTAGCAAGCTGTTCGGGTTCGACTTCGCTATTGAATACTGCCCGGGCCGCCTCACCACCGCCGCCGACGTGCTTTCCCACCGTGACGAGGAGGGCCCGGCGGCGCTGTTCGTTTTTGGCCCCTCCTTCTGCCTCTACGACGACATCCGTGCCACCATGGTGCTGGACCAGGAGGCCAGCGAGCTCCTCCAATAGCTTGGCCGAGGGGCACTGGAGGGCCCCTGGAGTGTGGCCGAGGATCTGCTGCTCCATGACAAGCGGGTCTTCGTCCCGAGCCACGGCGATCTGCGTCATCAAGTGGTGGTGCTGGCACACATAGCCGGCCATGAGGGCATTCAGAAGACCCTCGTTCGCCTCTGACAGGACTTCTACCTCCCGGGTGACCGCGCGCTAGTGCAGGACTTCGTCCGCTCCTACGACACTTACCAGCGGAACAAGACGCCGACCACACATCCGACGGGGCTGCTGCAGCCCCTCGATGTTCCCTCACAGGTGTGGGCAGACATATCTATGGACTTTGTCGACGGCCTCCCAAAGGTGCACGACAAATCGGTCATCCTCACGGTGGTTGACCGGTTTTCCAAGTATGCGCACTTCATCGCCCTCAGCCACCCGTATATGGCAGCCTCCGTGGCGCGCACCTTCTTCGACGGCTTTGTGCGGCTCCACGGCTTCCCTGCCTCCATTGTCAGCGACTGCGACCCGATCTTCACCAACCATTTGTGGCGTGATCTTTTTAAGCTTGCAGGTGTCAAGTAGCGTTTGAGCACGGCCTTCCATCCTCAGACCGATGGCCAGTCCGAGGTGGTCAACCGGATCATCGTGATGTATTTGCGGTGCGTCACCGGCGACCACCCTCATGCCTGGGTCGATTGGCTATCCTAGGCTGAGTACTGCTACAACACATCCTTCCAGACGGCGCTGCGGGCGACCCCATTCGAGGTGGTTTACGGCCGCCCCCACCGTCCCTCCTTTCTCTCCAGCATGGGGTGACGTAGACCGAGGCGGCTGAGTCGTTGCTCCGAGACCGCGACGCGTTCCTGGAGGAGGTCTGGGAGCGCCTACTTCAATCCCAACAGTACGCCTAGAAGTACTACGATGACCATCACCGCGACGTGTCCTTCGAGGTGGGCGATTGGGTGCTCCTACGACTACTCCACCGTCCCATCTAGGCCCTCGTCGCCCAGCCCAAGGGCAAGCTCTGTCCTCGCTACGCCGGGCCCTTCCAGGTGCTGGAGCGCATCGGCGCTGTGGCCTATCGTCTTCAACTCCTAGCCGGCGTGCGTCTTCACGACGTCTTCCACATCAGCCAGCTTAAGGCCTACGAAGGGATGCCGCCGGCTGCCCCTGCACCTCTACCGCCGGTCTAGGATGGCCGCCTGCTGCCCAGCCCCAAGCGGGTGCTACGGGCTCAACTCCGCCGTGGCGAGTGGCGTGTCCTGGTGCAGTGGCAGGGTCTCTCCGCGGATGAAGCAACTTGGGAGCCCCTCGCCGAGTTCAAGGAGGAGTTTCCAGAAGTCCAGCTCGTGGACGAGCTATTTGAAGAGGCGGGGAGAGATGTTATGATCGGTATGCCGTACCAGAGGCGGAACCGGTCCAATAGTGGCTAAGTCAGCCCAATTAGCTATTTTTAGTCGATTTTTAATTATTATTATTGTGAGGGTTATTTAGCAAAAGGTTATTCTTAGAAGTATAAATTCTTGTAATCTAGATTATTGGAAATTAAGCAGAAACAATCTTAATTATTTTTGGCTTCCTTAGGAATCCGGGAGAGTTGCCCTAGCCGTCGGTCCCTTGCCTCTCTCATGTGAATAGTACCCACGGGTCCCTTGCCTCTCTAACGTGAACAGTACCCGGGTACTGTAGCGTCACGGGTACTGTAGCCACCGCCTGTCTCTTGCCCTCGCCTCTTTCCTTGTGACGGCGCCCCGCCGTCGGCAGCGAGGCCGCCAGCTAGCTCCTCCTCCCTCTCACCCATACCGACTACGCGAGATCGCTGGTAGGACTAGAAATCCTATCAATAGAGGTCTCATCCGCCCTGCTGCAAATCTTAGCCACCCACCAAACAGGCCAGAAACCGTGTCCTTCTCAAATGTTCCTTGAAGTTTTCAAACTATAATTAAGCTAGCTGACCATTTAAATGTTTGTTGCCAGACGTGTTCTTTGTTCTGGCCAAGTTATGTGTATAAGCTGGCAAAAAATATTCAGAATTGCTATATCATAACCGAGCGTTTTGGAGCAATCCAACACTCGATTTGTTGCGCCCTGTGATTTTAGGTTGGTTAGGGTTTGGGGTTGAGTGTCATTTCTTCTCCAACTCCGGTGGATTTAGGAAAAAAACTAGAAAGGAGAAGGCTGGACCGGGCGGTAGTGGCGGGCGGCCGGGGTGGGGGTTGTGGGGGGGGGGGGGTGGGGCACAAATGCACAGCAAAAAAAAATCGAGTGCTAGGTCCTTGTGAAACCTGCAAATATAGTATAGACAGATTCAAAATATTTTGTATTTCGACCACTTAATAAATAGTTAAACCATTTGATTCCTCTTAACCACTGAGGTGGCATCTACTGCATGATGTGTTGTTAAAGCCTAATCAAAGTAAGGGGAGCCAAATCTAGGGATGAAAAGTCCCCTATGGAGAACTGATTGGCTAATTAAAATGACACGTCCATAAATACCTTGCCCCAAAAAATGTCCGGCATTTCAAGGGAGCTGGAGTTACTTGGAACGAAACTACCACTCAAAGTCTCAACCTATCGACATTTCTAAGGATGGCCATATGACATTTAGTTTCATTGATCTAGCAGAGGCACAGAACATGCCTTATGAAAAGTTACTTTTTATTAAAACACTAACATAATCTAATCATATATACTTATGCACTAGTATTGTAAATTAATCTTCGGCATGACTTGCACCAAAAACAAATGGTGCAAAATGTGGAAATGGTACATATGATCTACTTTGATTTTCCCCCCAAGAAACCCACATTGTTGATGGATGCTGATCGAAAATATTCCTTTGTATATTTTGACCACATATGTATAACTTGCTGACGCTTGCATAGGAATATGAAATAGCTCGGAAACTACCCTGGCGACGTATAATGACACTGACAGCAACCTATATATTGATTATAATGATTGGTTCATCACACACCTGAATCATATACAAGGCCACCGTCACGCTGAAATATTTGACCGCTGTTGAAGAAATTAAAAAAAGGTACCTGGGTATACGCTGGTAAAATATTTGACCGCTGTTGAAGAAATTAAAAAAAGGTACCTGGGTATATGCTGGTAGTAGGTTTAAATTTATCTCTCTCGCGTAAGCGAGTAGCTAGCTAGCAAAGCCAGCAGCTTTGCCGCCAACGTCCCCTTTGGGTCATTTTAATGCCATACATAAGCCTGTAGAGAATTTTTTGGTAGTGATTATGAGGTCTTTTTGAATATCCGTTTGGATCTGCAATACGAGTTCAACTAGTTTCTTGATGATTTGATATATGCGAGGACATGACAATCCGAAAGATACTATACGTCGCTACTTAATCAGATATAAACTCAACAGTTAACCGTACGCAGGCCGCCGGATATTATATTGAATCCGGATATAGAGTTGCATTATTGTCACCTAACCAAGTGGTCAAATTAATGTGATTTTTTTTAAAACTTTCAAAATAGAGAATTTTCAGAAGTTTTAAAGTTTATTGATTTTTTACTAATTGGTTGATTTTGCTACATATATGTATTCCTCGTGCGACTATCTGCAAAAAATATCCAACAAGATTTGTATTTACACGCTTCTTTTTTCATTCAGCATGCTATATAGAGTTGCAATTTGGACTTGTTGTGCAGTGGTTGAATTAATGATTAGAACACGTGCGATATATGTGGATGTTATATTTGTCCAACATCTGAGACAATATAATATTTGTGCTTGACATTGTCCACACTGATTCGTACCATATTCAATACATATATTTAATTTGTATTTGTATAATTGAGACACACACAGCACAATACATATTCGTACCTACTTCCGACGCTCCTATGTCCTATGACTAGTCAGAAAGGAAATACTGCGTAATGCGAAACCAGATACAGTAAATGGTCGGTGGATCTCCAGTAAAATATCTGCCCCTAAAAATTATCGATTAACATAAACAGTCACCCTAATATGTCTGTCTCCATAGAGGTGGGCATCTTAATAAGGGCATGTCTAAAAATTGCTATTAATAGAGGTGGCCATACTAAGCACCCATTTCTAAAAATTCTATTTCAAAGACGGGCATCTTAATATGCTCGTCTCTATAAATGGTTGCATCTAAAAATAATTCATAATTTTTTTCAGAACTCGGATGAAGAAAACCTTTGTATCAAAATTGTAGGTCTTGACGTGATCTACAACTTTGTAGTTCTTCTTTTATTCGAAACTATTTAGAGTACCAAAATTTGGTTTAAGTTAACAAATTTTGAAATTTAAAATTTAAAATTTTCAAACAACCTTGATATTGACGTGGTCTATTCCAAAGTTGTAGTTCTCAATACAATCGACAACTTTGTATGAAAAAGTTTTTGAGTTGTTTAGAGTTTTAGTTTATGTATACTTTTATTTACTTATAAAGTGAGAAGTGTGAGAATGAGACGACGGATAGAGGGATGAAAGAGAAGTGACCAAACACCCAAAAAAAAGAAATTTTTACTCTTTAATATTAGTTATAGATTCAAGCTAGAAGCTACCTAGTTTTGATGGTAACCACGAACTTCAAGGTCCCATTTGGAGGAGCTCCGCCGGGCTCTTACACCATCGTAGCAGTAGCACTACTATAACCGAGATACAAGAAGCCACAAATACGTTTCCTAATTAGTTTTAGATGGAGTCGGAGCCATTTCTTCAACCGCTACAGTAGTCTATGGCCAACAGTGCACTACAGTACAATTTGGAGCCAAGGAGCACCTCCAAATAAACGGGGTCAAAACTAGTTAAGCCAAGAATACGTACGCTGAGGCGATCGAGGTCATCGGCTGACTTGAAATATATGCGGCCCGCCATAACCGAAATCACACGGATCCACAAGCAAAAGGCCAATTAGCATCGTTGGAACACCACCACTCTTGACTTGAGCGACGAGGCACTGGACCGGCGGTAGTGCGAGCCGATGACGGCCCTCCTAAGTCCTAAGCTAAAGCAACCTGTTCAATCTTCAATAATGGACAATGGCGACTCGCAACTAGTGTGATATGATCTGACACTCAGCTCCTGTCCTGTCCACGGGATCATCGTCGTCGTTCTTGCTACGTGTAATTGCATTGGTGACTACTGACTATCGTATGTAGCAGCCACAGCAGCAACGTTAGACTTCCTGTTTGACTATGCATGGCAATAAACGATATCTCTAGGAGCTGGTACGGTGCTGGCGCCATGGCATGCGTGATGCCTTCCCTCATCGATCTCTTTTTCTCTACCATTTTAAATTTCTGTCAGTGTCTTCTTGTATATTATATTTATTTATATCGTCTTCACTCTAGAATTTTCTTCACCAGGTTTATCATAAAAGACACTGACATGGCGTTCAAATAAAGGTTTCTCTATTAAATTAGTTAATTGATTGACAAAACGGTGTTCAACAACGAGTTGTTTTCAAACTTATTTTGAACAAGTTTTCTAATAAAGATGTTGAGTGACGAAAAACTAGTGCGGTTCGTGGAAGTTTCTGAAATTATAAAGTTTAATTCTTCCAAATAAAGATGCTTTCGCTACTTTGTTCTCATGAAGGTGTTGTTCCAAAAAGTTATATATACACCTGAGAAGTTGTCAAAACAAAGCTTATTAGCTGAAATGTCCTACGCTGGAAACTAATTGGAACAAGTTCTTAGAAAAAGTTGAGGGAAACCGGTAGTGATAGAAACACCACACCACTGCCACTTTTCCACTGTCTATTCATTTTTATGGCAATGATGAGGGATTAAGAACCGGCAGCGAAGATCATTTATGTGGTAGTGTAAGATACGATGAAAAGTTGTGGGGTCATTAGTAATTGTGCGTAAGGATTAGCAATGCGCCAGGTTCTTAAGTGTAATAAAATATGCTAGAGTTAGTAAAATTTTCTATCATGTGAGCCGTTTGAAGGATTAGCCAAAAAATTTTACGTGCTGATGACATGGACAACAACCAAATAACAAGATGAACATCCATGTGAGCCCTTTGAAGGGTTGCATTTTCTCGATTCGTATTTGCAATACTAACAAGACTCACGACTTTTATGGACATCTGTAGCTAGATTGGACTAGGAGAGGGAGCGAGAGACTGCTCGTTGCTACGGACATAACAGATTACAAATACAGTCACGCTCATCACAGTACTCGATCGCGTGTCTAATACGCCATACGTCGCGGAAGAAGAATTGTCCTCCTCCGGCCTCCTGTCTGCATGCTCCCTGGCTGCCTGGCTGCCTGGCTCGATCACCACGTACGTACTCGATCTTGACGCACAGGTTTTCAACGGACGACCTCTCTCCGATCCGCTTCTCCGCTGTCCGTCCGATCGATCCATTCGCGCGCGACTTTGGCCACATGGTGGGTTGTTGGCAGGTGTCAGGATCCACGGGCGGTCCCTTCTCAGTTCTCAGTTAGCGGCGGCGGGCACGCACGAGCGGCGTGTGCTACCAGCCGGCCCGCGGCTGATGAATGAGCTGAGAAGCGTCGCCGAAGCAGCTGGCGCGTGTTTTTTTTTATTATTATTCTGTTCGCCGCGCGGGACCATGCACTCAGTCAGTCAGTAATGCTTACTAAGCGTCTGTTCAGTTCCCAATTTTTTTTCAAAAAACTACAGTAACGAATTTTTAGACACATGCATTGAGCATTAAATATAGATAAAAAAATAAAACTAATTATACAGTTTATCTGTAAATCACGAGACGAATCTTTTAAGCCTAGTTAGTCCATGATTGGATACTAATTACCAAATAACAATGAAAATACTACAATAATTTTTTGCAAAAATTTTTAAGAACTAAACAGGCCCTAAAGCTAATTAGCATATGCGTCTACGAAGAGTACAGTAGATGCCAAGGAAGGGCAGAGCGCGTTCATACTGTACATCTTTCTTTCCCCGGCCCTGTGCGTGTCACGAGGCTACATACTGATCTCAGTTTTCAAGGGGTTTTACTTTTCATGGAATCTTGTTTGATTTTACAGACTAACTGCTGTAGCTGTAGATCCATATGCATGCATGCACTGCACCCCTTCGTTATATAGTCAAGAAAAGATTCTTGGGGCCGGACAGTTTGTTGCTTTCTTAGTTGGTTATAAACCTGGTGCACGCCATCATCTACTTCATGCGTCCTATAAAACGTGTCAATTATAGGATTTGTATTGCTCAAATTTTCTTAAATTTTACTAAACTATAGAAAATACTAGCAACATTTGTATCTCTAAGTTTATTATAAAATTATATTCAATGATTTATCTAATGATAATGATAATTATGTACTATAAATATATTCAATGATTCATCTATTTATTTACAAAGTGAAGGATGTGCATCTCCACCATGCGTATCTAGCTTGCACGTCCAATTTCGCTGGTACTGATTTCCTAAGCCCATAAACAGATCCTTGCAAATCGGTTCGGGAGGCATTGCATGAAGTCTTTGGCAAATGCACCATGCTTGATGACTTTAGAGAGTTAGGCAACGCCATAGTATAAGGTAAAACACACACAATGTTGTTGTCTCATGATCGGTTCGAGAAACATGAACCGAATTCAAAGTGCATATAGCAGTAGGAAATATAGTGCTAACATTTCCTAAATTGGCCCTATCAGTTTCAGGCATCAAAGAGGCCAATTCGGATTGATTAGCAGATACAAACTCGTTCCTATTATAATGGTAGTTGAACGACATCCCATATTGAGGATGATTAGCAATTGGAGCTGAACCTCTAATATATGCATCATGAGACAAGGTAGTGACGGCCTTTATCTCAGATTCAGATGTATATGCAACAGGAGCTCCAAAAGTAGGCTCTTTAACTTTAGTGGCTTTACTCGGAAATCTGTTGAGCTACTTGAAAACCCATCTCTCAAATTGACATCATACCTCTTCTGTTGTTGGTTGAGACGACATTCCTCAAAGAGATCCTTGGTGCTAGTGAACCTGATATTCGACATCTCCTCCTGCAAGTGGTCGCAAAATTCCTCAAGGAGATCCTCAAACCTAGTGAACCTAATGTTCAACATCCTGATAGTAGATTGCTAGTCTTTACAGTAGCATATTACTACCACATGCAATGGTAAAGTGAAACAATGAAACACACAAAAGATAGATTGAACCAAAAAAATTTTGGCTAGGGCAGAAAGGTTCGACGGCTGGGTATAGCCAAACAATCGTCCCCAGCAGAGTCGCCAAAAAATTTGTTGTTGCTAATTAGGTCAGACACTAGCAAAGAGCTATAACACTCAATAGAGGCATGCCTGACCCTCAAGTCAGCCGACGCCTGGTATGTTCACACAAAAATACTTTACCTGGTGTCTCCAGTGATGAGCACGATAGCAAGAGACGTCACAAAGGAGCCTTGTAGTGACTGCAATACGCAAGGCACGTCAACAAGGTCTCTTGAAACTTGAAACCCACAGCCCCAGGATGGACCCCGTCAAGGCGTCTGGCAGTGATATGCTACCCTAGTCGGCCTGACCACTCTAGAGCTTCGTTGTTGTTTGTTCATTGGGTATGCAACAACAACGAAGAATGAGGAACAATGGTAGATGGGAAAAGTAGAATACAAGGCGTAGTAGATGTGTTTTTGTCGATGGATAGATGGATACTCAACGACCATCATCCTCTTATATAAATAGAGAGGGGTGGTCTTATCCTAGTAAAAAAGTGATGCAATTTATAAGTCCTCATAAGATCAGATGAGTTTCAAAGGAGAAATTGGGTTTGGACTCCCAAAACCAGCTCATTGAGAGTGGATGCAGTGACCTCTCTGAAACGTTTTTAGTGGGTTAGTATAAGGGGATGAAGTGACTACTACAGCTGGCAATCACTACCCGACTATCACTGCCAGTTGTTTTGGAACCAATAGTGATAGAGTATCATTGTCAGTTCCATGGCTCCAATCGGCAATGATATGACAATCAATAGTAATAGGTGGATTATCACTGTCGGTTCGTGACTTCAACAGTTAGTGATAGGCATGGTACTATCACTGCTATAGTTGTTTTGCACCAAATAATTCATAACTTTTCATATGGGATCGGATTAAGATAAACTTTATATCAAAATTGTAGAGTTTAAAATCTAAAACTTTGTAGTTGAAATATTTTTAATTTGAGATGGTTTACAAGTCCAAATACTCAATATCAGTTCTCGAATCAAATTTGACATAATTAACAACGTCGAATGGAGACAAAGCCAACATCAAAGTTGTAGTTCAACGAGATCTACAACTTTGCTGTTAACAAATTTGTCATTTGAGATTATTTTGAGTGTTAAATATACAATATAAAATTTAAAAATATGTAGTTAAAAGAATAGCATTAGCTACATAGTCACATGTGTCGTGTAGCTCAGCTGGTATGTGCACTTGAGAAAATGTGAATGCTAAAGTTTACCACACCTATCGCTGCTGTGATGAGGGGTTGAGACCCTTCAATTGACAGTGATAGCACAGCTGATGAGGAAAATATCCGGAATTTTATCGGATGAAATTGACATTAGTTTCAGTAGTGTGATGAGTCTGAAAAATCAAGAAAGATGACGAGTTTTGACATACCTATAACACAAAATTCCTGGATGTCAAAACTTCAGTATGAACTGAACAGGTGGAAGAGGCCAGATACATCTGAGATTCTTTGGGAAATGGCGAGGAAATCTATTAGACTAGACGGTTACGATAAGATAGGAAACATACCTGACTGTTCTGTCAGGTCACTTCGTCTGACCTTTAAATTTGTTCTCTTGCATATTTTTCTACTTGTCAATGCAAAAAATGTCTGCCTGCTAGTAGATCTCATGACTGGAAAAACGAACTAGCTAGTGATGAATTGCGTTATATTGGCATAGACTTCTCATGCATGACTGGAAGTTATTTTTGTTTTACTTTTTATAGGGTGACCTGTAGATTTTTCAGGTACTCCGTTGTGCCTTTTTTACTGCGTCGTGACATATCTGGTCAGCTGACTTCCGAAATCTTGCACTTTTAATTTCCTCTTTTCTTGCGGGAGAGCATTTTATATTTCCATTTAGCTTTGTTCTCCAAATCAAATCGTTTCCTTTTTTATAAGTTTTCATCATGCCAGTTCTATGTGAAAAGAACAAGTCAATGGAAAACTAATTGTTGCCTCCCTAGCGAAGGGGCACGGTGGAAGAGCCCTAGCGCCGCCGCCGCCGCCGCAGCAGCCGCCCCCGTCGTCCACCACCGCTGGTCCCCCTCCCTTCTCCTCCGGCATCTCGCCGGAGGCTGAAGGGAGTGGGGATCCATTGTTTTTAATAAGTTTTTCCCAGTAAATCGAGTCATTAGGGTTAGCGTCTCTCCATGCCAAATTACTTGGTACTGGAGTTTTATCTCCTCCTTCTCCTCATCTCTGTCGACGGTAAAGGAGAAGGGTGGAATCGTCTTCTCCATGGCGGCTTCGTTGAAGATGAGGGCGACAACATCGGCGTCAGCATCTTCATCGACATGACGACATGGAGACTTTGGTTTCCGGACGACGCCATCAAGGCGGAGATGATGTCGCCGTCATGGAATAATTTTCTCCGGTCTTTTCTCCGTTTTGTTGTGGTTAGATCTGGCCACGATGAAGGACTAGGGAGAATAATTTTCAGATCAGTCTTCCTCACTCTTCGGTGGCAGAAAGAAGAAGAAGGAAGACACCAGAAAGAAGAAGTTCCTCAATTCCGCCTACAGGAATGTTGGCCGTTGTTCGTTGGGCATTTGTTCTCAGGCCATTTGCCGAGTGTTTGCCTGTGCGGTCATCCATACTGCAAAGCATTTAACAGGTTAGGTTTTGAGTTGTGCTTTTCACAGCGTGGGTACTATTTTGTAATCCAGAGTGCTTGTAATGTGTTGATGTACCCAGCTATCATATAATATAATTCTTCTTTCGTCGCAAAAAAAAAAAAAAAAAAAAGTCAATGGAAAACTGCATTGCTTACCTTCGTGGCAAGATCACTTTATCTCATCCTTTTCGTAGTTTTTACGGCTTTGTGTCCTAGTAGTTGATTCATGACATCAGTTCTATATGTCAAATAAAAGTCTACGGAAAATTGCTTTATGTACGTTTGTGACAAATAAAATTACTTTATTTCTTTCCATTCCTAACTCAGGAACCAACACAGATCATTTCAGAAACGCACTTAAATGTCACTAACAAAGTGGGTCGTGCGTTGGTGATACACTTGCCCATCACACTTTAATTAAGGGCTTCCCAACGTGAATCAAATAGCTAGTCTGGATGAAATTCTATTGGTCAGAAGAGTGACAGCAGCCTCGCACTGCACGTTCTGCCAAAAAAAAATCCTACAGCATGCATAGCTCTGCACTCTCATGTTATTTTTTTTAGTGTATTTGCGGCTCACATCGCTGGGGGGCAGTTCAGGACGTACGCCCTAAGTAACCGTAACTAAGATTAGATACGGTGATACTTTACCACTGCTCAAAACTTTTTATGTGATCATTCCACGAGTGCCCACTGAAGTTACCTTGTAGTTATGTAATTGATGAGCCTCCACACTGCCAGTGAAAAGTGCCACTGAATTAATTATTTATTACCTTACTTATTGGTATAATGGTATGGTTTTACTAGACTATATTGCAAGTCTCCAAGAAGCACTTTCGCAATCAAAAAGTTGTTTCAGAGTTATATTGAATTGTCATCCACTGGCCATCTGCAACTTTTTTTCTTTTCTTCTTTTTGAAGAGCTCTTATCTGCAACTTTTGTCCAGTAGCCCCTCTTGTACCATTTTTGACCACCAATAAAACTGCTTTGAAAGGAAAAATAACCGGTAGGCCGGAGTACTACTAATCTTTACAGGAGTAACAAAAAGCACAAGGACCACGATCGAGTTACTTGCATTATATCTCTGCATGCATCATGGAGTTCAATTAGAACTTCCTGGAAACGTCGTCGAAGCTGCAATATATCTCATTCCGGTAGCTATTAGCTGCTGTCGTCTCAAGTCGGAGGACATGGACTGTTTTACCATTTGCATTATTCTGGCGGAGAAACATTGACCACCGCATCTGCACTGTCGTTATTACTCGATCCATAATGAAAGCTGAGTACGTAGCTTGTGCACTTCATACATACTGACGACTAGTCAGTAGTCTGCATTGACGACGAGCTTGCTCGATCGGTACGGTGTAGACAGGTCTACAAGTCTACATATACTACTAAACACAGGGTAGAAAGAAGATTATTTGAAGCACTGCTCGAAATCGACGAAGAAGAGTATCGGTTAAGCTTCCCCGGCCGGCCCCCCATCCTTTTGCATGCAGTATGTTCTCTTGCTTGAGATATGCCGCACATGCATGGAGCAATGGTATTTTAATTTCCACAGAACTAAGAATAAGAATATATACATACCTGATCATCAGGCTCAGGCACCAGTAGAGAACAGATTTTTGGTTCGAGTCTTTAGTCCCGATTATTTTTGGGCCCGGGACTAAATAAAGTATTTGTCCTGGTTGGATATACCAACCGGAACTAAAGGTCACATGTCCCCTGCCCAACGGCTAGAGGCGCAGCTTTTGCAGGAGGGGACCTTTAGTCCCGATTCGTATGTCCAATCGGGACTAAAGGTCGCCTTCCAGTCCCGATTAGAGCCACCAGCCGTAGCTAAAGCTTTAATACTAGTCGGTGGATCTAATCGGGATTAGAAGCCCACCTGTAGTCCGTAGTCCGGATTTTATTCACAAACCGGGACTACAGGCCCTGGCATATATACTCTCTCGTTCTTTCTCCCTCAACCTGAGCCATTTTGAGCTCTCTATTCTTGCTCGTCGATCTCTTGCGTTCTTACTCGTCCTGGCCGTCATTTCAACACTTCATCCGATTCTTCCATCCATTTTCGGTTCTAAAAGGTTAGGCTCTTCATCCTCTCATGTTTCATCACTAGCATTGCTCATTTCGTGGTCTTAAAATAGAGAAATTTGTGGTTTTTTTAGATTGTGAATGATGGTGGATTTTTTTATTTATATACCATTTGAGCTCGAAATCACTTGATAGTTTGAATATGAAGATGAAGGAAGCTTATAGTAGTTCATCTAAACTAGTATGCACCTTTCATTGCCTCATTCCATGGTCTTCAAATAGAGAAATTTTTTGTTTTATAGATTGGGAATAATGATAGATATTTTTTATTTAATTTATATGTCATTTGAGCTCAAAATCACTTGATGGTTTGCATATTTGGATGAAGAAAGCTTATAGTAGTTCATCAAAACTAGTATGCACCTTGCATTGCTAGTATACATAGCTTTAACTAGAGAAATTTATGATTTTTATATAGCTCATTTCAATTTCATGGCTTAGAAAATGAGAAATTTGTAGTAGTTGATGAAAATGAGTATAGTGAGTAGATGGCGACCGCTTTCGGTTCCTCGGGCTCGCATGGAGTTCGTAAGCGCCTGAGGCCGGACCTCCCTCTCATCCCATGCGGCGAGTGTGAGAAGAAGATTGTGTTGGAGTACCGATTAAAGAAGGAGTGTCCCAACAAGGGTCGTATCTTCTACACGTGTCTGAATCGTAGTGTAAGTTGTTTTTTTTGTCTTGTTTGTTTATGGTTTGTAGCCATTTTTCGTGATGATTTTGATTAACGTTCTTCTCATTTGGTGTTGTAATTTCAGTAGGATGGCACTGGATCATGTAGCGGTTGGTACTTGGAGGAAGAGTATGTTACGCATGTCGAAAAATACCTTGTAGAGCAGGCGGCTAAGGCAGCTAAGCAGGCTAATGAGAGTGCAGGTGTGGATGATGAAGCAGTGAGCCAGCAGAAGAAGCCCATCGATTATCTGTCTGTTTTAGTTGGAATTGGTCGCGAAATCCTTCTTCTGCTGAAGTGCATTGTAGGCTTAGTTTGTTTAGTGCTATTTGGGATTGTCTACATTGTATCAAGGCTTTAATAAATTCATGTTCGAGAGTGAATAAAACAGCTGTGTGGTATATGATATTAATTAATCATGTTGATTGATAGATATTTTGGATCTTTTAATTAACTACTAACCATGCATGTTGTATAATACGAGTTATTACAAGTTTCTAATACGTTGTACGTCCTATAATGCAGATGAGCCGACAATAGATGTACAACGCTAACCGGCGCTCCCTAGAGTTCATTAGGGGCGTGCATGAATTCTTAAATGTGGCCAAGGCAATCGCGCAGAATGGTTTCATATGCTGCCCATGTACTCTATGTAAGAATGAGAGGGATTATTCTTGCCCAAAGACAATTTATGGACACCTGTTCACGTCTGGTTTCATGTCAAATTATATTTGTTGGACTAAGCACGGAGAAAGAGGTGTTATAATGGAAGAAGATGATGAAGAAGAAGGGGATTATGACAACATGATTTTTCATGGTTTTGCTGAATACAGTGCCTTTGATGATACTGCAATGGGGGAAGCTGAAGAAGAGGCAGCTACTGAAGAAGAGGTAGAGCCCGTTGATGATCTTGGTCAGGCCATCCTTGATGCATAGAGAGAATGCAAAAGTGATAAGGAGAAGATCAAGTTTGAGCGCATGCTAGAGGATCACAGGAAATTGCTAAACCCGACCACCGAAGAGGGGCAAAAAAAGTTGGGTACCAACCTGGAATTGCTGCGATGAAAGGCAAAGAATGGTGTATCCGACAAGGGATTTGGGCAGTTACTGGCTATCCAAAAGAAGATGCCTCCAAAGGGAAACGAATTGTCCGCCACTACGTACAAAGCAAAATAGGTCGTCTGCCCTCTGGAATTAGAAATCCAGAAGATACATGCATGTCCTAATGACTGCATCCTCTACCACGGCAAGGACTACGAGAATTTGGATGCATGTCAGGTATGCCATGCATCGCGATACAAGATCAGGCGAGATGACCCTAGTAATGTTGAGGATGAACGTCCGAGAAAGAGAATCCCTACCAAGGTGATGTGGTATGCTCCTATAATACCACGCTTGAAACGTTTGTTCAAAAACAAAGAGCATGCAAAGTTGCTGCGATGGCACAAAGAAGATTGTAAGGTAGATAATATGTTGAGACACCCAGCTGATGGGTCCCAATGGAGATCAATCGATAGAGAATTCCCAAAGTTTGTAGAAGACGCAAGAAACTTAAGGTTTGCTTTAAGTACGGATGGCATGAATCCATTCGGGGAGCAGAGCAGTAGCCATAGCACTTGGCCTGTTACTCTATGCATCTACAACCTTCCTCCATGGCTGTGCATGAAGCGAAAGTTCATTATAATGCCAGTGCTCATCCAAGGACCGAAGCAACCTGAAAACGACATTGATGTGTACCTGAGGTCATTAGTTGAGGAAATTCTAGAATTGTGGAGCAGCATAGGTGTACGTGTGTGGGATGAGTACAAACAGGAACACTTTGACCTACGAGCATTGTTGTTTGTGACAATCAATGATTGGCCTGCTCTTAGTAATCTTTCAGGACAGTCAAACAATGGATATAATGTATGCACACACTATTTTCATGACCTGAAAGGTATATTTTTGAAAAATGTTGAAAGGTCGTGTACATGGGTCATCGTCGATTTCTTCCATTGAGTCACGCCCTAAGAAAGAAAGACAAGCATTTTAAAGGTAAGACAGATCACCAAATAAAGCCCGATAACTGTAGTGGTGAGGATGTGTTCAATATGGTCAAAGACGTACAAGTAGTCTTTGGGAAGGGACCTGGCAGCCAACCTGTTTCGAATGATGCTAACGGACACGCACCTATGTGGAAGAAGAAGTCCATATTTTGGGAGCTACCCTACTGAAAAGTCCTACAGGTCCGTAGCGTGATCGACGTGATGCACCTAACGAAGAATCTTTGTGTGAACCTGCTAGGCTTTATGGGTGTGTATGGGAAGCCTAAGAACACACTAGAAGCAAGATAGGACTTGCAGCACATGAAAGAACGAGAGAACCTGCATCCTGAGAATGTAGATGGTGGACGGCAGTACTTATATCCTGCCAGCTACACTCTTAGCAGAGAAGAGAAGGAAAACATGTTTGAATACCTAAACAGTGTCAAGTTCCATCTGGCTTCTCGTCGAATGTAAAGGGGATAATAAATGTGCCAGAGAAGAAATTCCTAAACTTAAAGTCTCATGATTGCCACATGCTTATGACACAATTGCTTCCCGTTGCATTGAGAGGGATTCTACCTCCAAATGTACGATTAGCCATTGTGAAACTATGTGTATTCCTCAGCGCAATTTCTTAGAAGACAATCAATCTAGCACATCTAGCGAACCTACAGAAGGACGTGGTCCAATTTCTTGTCAGCTTTGAGTTGGTGTTCACGCCGTCCTTCTTTGATATTATGATGCACCTCCTAGTTCACCTGATCAAAGAGATTAGTATCCTCGGCCCTATGTTCCTACACAACATGTTCCCCTTTGAGAGGTTCATGGGAGTCCTGAAGAAATATGTTCACAACCGTGCTCAACCAGAAGGAAGCATCGCCAAGGACTACGGAACAGAGGAGGTCATTGAGTTCTACGTTGATTTTATTCCTAACCTCGACTCGATTGGTGTTCCTAAATCACAGCATGAGGGGAGACTAAGTGGAAAGAGAACACTAGGGAAGAAATCATATATTGGTAAGGAGGATAATTATTTTTGTAAAGCACACTACATAGTTCTGCAAAACTCCTCCTTGATGGAGTCGTATATCGAGGAATACAAGGACATTGTACGATCCGAGTTCCCAGATAGGACTGATGCCTGGATTATGCGTTAGCACATGAACTCTTTCGCCGGTTGGTTGTGAAAATGATGTCAGGGCGACGAGAGTCTGGATGTCCAACTGCACTTGTTGTCTAGGGAACCATCTTGGCATATCATGACATTCAAAGGGTACGAGATAAATGGCAATACACATTACACGATGGCCCAAGATAAAAGGAGCACCAACCAAAACAATGGCATCCACATAGATGCCACAGACCTAAATGGGAATAAGGAAACATATTATGGCCACATAGAGGAGATATGGGAACTAGACTATGGACCTAATTTTAAGGTCCCTTTGTTTTGGTGCTAATGGGTGAAGGTGATAGGAGGTGGAGTGGACCAGCATTACGGAATGACAACAGTGGACCTCAACAATCTTGGGTATAGAAATAAACCATTCGTCTTAGCCAAGGATGTGAATCAGGTTTTCTATGTGAAGGACATGTCTACCAAACCAAAGAAAGGGAAAACCAACGACAACAGCTCGGACAACGCGCCAAAGCGCCACATAGTTCTCTCAGGGAAAAGCAACATCGTGGGAATCGAGGACAGGACTGACATGTTAGAAGATTATGAAAAGAGTGATGCAATTCCGTCCTTCATAGTAAATAGTGACTCAAACATCCTGCTAGGTGATGAGGACACTCCATGGTTATGGCACGATCATAACCAAGGAACATACATCAAGAAGAAGTTCATTGTTGTTCTCGCTTGATATGGTGGTGTAATAGACCTATTATGTAATAATTGTGACTTCAGATTTTTTTTGTCATTTTTTCATATTTTCTACATTTAAATGAATTTTCTGCTTGACGGTGGATTTCCTGTGGACAATGTGTAATGAAAAAACAAATGATCAACGTTAATAAGATGTGAAAACTAATTTCCCGTCGAATAGCAATAGTTTTAATGATTTCAATCAAGTAGTACATTTTTGCATAGTGCAAATTGTGATTATTATTTACAATATGTTAAATATTTATAGGGTAAAACAAAAGAGTTTGGGTTACATATTTTTGTTGTGTATAATAATGCAAAAACCAGGTCTAGGAATTTTTTTGTAATTTTTTTGGCTAATATTTTATTTACTGAGCAATTAACGGCTCTCTCCATATTTATATAAAAGAAATATAAAAAAAAGTAACAACTTTTTTTAACGGCGTAGGAAGCGAAACTGCAGCCCACCTTTACTCGCGGGTGGATCAACCACCCGGGACTAAAGATGGGCTGCGTTTTTTGCGGCCCGCCAAAACCACCTTTAGTCCCGGGCCGTGGTTCCACCCGAGATTAAAGGTCATACATTTAGTTCCGGTTCCAATTACCACCCGAGACTAAAGGTTCTTTAGTCTCGGGTCGTGGCTCCACCCGGGCCTAAAGGTTCCTCCTATATAACCGCCTCTCCTTCTTCCCCCTTCATCGTTTCCATTCGCCCGAGAGCCACACCGCTGCCACCGTCACCGCTTCACATTGTCTCCATCACCGTCGGCCCGCGCAACTCTCCCATCTGCGCACGACGCACAGAAGCAGCCACGTCAACATCCTCGTCCTCGCTATCACCCAAATCTGCCGCATGCGCGCCCTCGTCAACCTCGTCGGAGCGCCGCTCATCCTCATCCTCGTTAACCTCACTGGAGCGCCGCTTGTCCTCGTCCTCATCCTCGTCAACCTCGCTGGAGCACCGTGTCCTCGTCGGTCCATGCCTCGCCACCCCCGCGTGCGTGACCTTGCCTCCGCACGGCTAGCCCCCCGTCCTCATCCTCACCGGCCAAGGAGCGCTACCTCTCGCGGCCTCATCCTCCTCAATCGTCACCCCACCGGTCGCGCCTCTTCTTCCCCACGCGGCCTCACCTCACGTCGTCCTCATCCCTCATCGTCACCGCACCAGCCGGCCTCGCTTCGCCGGAGTGGTGAGTATAGTGCGTATATATATGTATGTTTTGATATATACTCATATATATGTGTGTGTTATAGAAAATTGTAGGAAATTAAACAGTATAGTTGTAGAAAATTAGTTCTATGAATGAATTTTAATTTTTGATATATATATATATGAATTTTGATATATATCGTAATATCTTGACACACCGCTCCAAACCCTAACCCGGCCATGCCCCCGCTCTGCTCTGCTCCGGCCAAGCGCCGCACCAAACCCTAACCCCCCGCCATGCTCCCGCTCCAAAACCTAACTCGCCCGAGCTCCGCTCCTGCCAAGCGCCGCTCCAAACCCGAACCCCGCCACGCTCCCGCTCTAAACCCTAACCCCGCCACGCTCCCACTCCAAACCCTAACCTCGCCATGCTCTCACCCCAAACCCTAACCCCGCCATGCTCTCGCTCTAAACCCTAACCCCGCCACGCTCTAGCTCCAAACCCTAATCCCACCACGCTCCCGCCCCAAACCCTAACCCTGCCATGATCCCACTCTAAACCCCGCCACGCTCCCGCTCCAAACCCTAACCCCGCCACGCTCCCGCTCCAAACCCTAACCTCGCCACGCTCCCGCTCTAAACCCTAACCTCGCCACGCTCCCGCTCTAAACCCTAACCCCGGTATGCTCTAGGTCCAAACCCTAACCCCACCACGCCCCCGCCCAAACCCTAACCCCGCCACGCTCCTGCTCCAAACCTTAACCCCGCCACGCTCCTTCTAGCTCCAAACCCTAACCCCGCCACACTCCCGCTCCAAACCCTAATGATGAGTACAGGCCTGATCTTTTGAGAGGTAGCCGGTAAGTTCGATTTATGGAGATCTCGACGTTGGCGATCCGGCTTCCAATTAGACACGATTTGAACCCTGCAACCATTACACCACTGCTCCATTGATTATCAACCAAGCACAACTTGATTGACCTCACCAAGAAGGATTTTCCTACAAGTGAATCGAAGAGCACAAGCAAGAAGGTAAAACACGCAATCTAAAATTGCAAATATGAATAACACAAATATCAATAAAGGGTTCGAGAACTCGATTCCAAAGGACTAATTGACACAGTGGAGGAGATCAAGAACAGGGGCCCTAGATCGCTGTAAAAGGATTTGTCACCACAGTTACAATGAACGATTCAGTTTCTCGATGGAAAACTAAACTCTAAACAAAACCCAATTGTCTAGCAGCGGCGGCGGCTGTGTTTATAGTCTTAGACTCGACCTAGGGTTGGGGACGGCTAGGGGTTGGGCGCCCACAACTTGGGCTTAAGGCCCGACACGATACATGGCCAAGTTGACCCAAATAGGTGACGTAGCACCTTGCCGTGGTCACACAGAATGATCCACGGACCTTCTGGAGCTCTGACCAGATCCAAAACGACAGCATCGTCGTCCCCTTTCCAACGCATCCAAGAACGCCCCATTTTGATGTCGTATGAGAAAGTTATAACCGAAATAGTGACGATGTGTCTGCTGAATCCGAGGGCGACGTGGCAGCTGAGTTAGGGACGAATTGCAACTCGGGGAAGACCATGGCGTCGGTGTGTCCAGCGTGGCAATGTCCTCATCATCCTCCCCTTCTCAAATTAGAGTCATCCTCGACTCCATCTTGGCGATGTCCTCATCACCTAACCCCGCCACGCGCCTGCTCTAAACCCTAACCCTGCCATGCTCCTGCTAGCTCCAAACCCTAACCCCGCCACGCTCTCGCTCTAAACCCTAACCCCGCCACGCTCCTGCTCAAAACCCTAACCCGGTCGATCCCTAAATTATATATAGTGTTTTAAGTATAATCCCTTGTCTCGATCCATTAATTAATTAACATATGCATGACTAATGGTTTTCATTTATATATAGTTGTGGTAATTAATATGGCCGATATGCAAGATGACTACGACCACAATGAGGCCATGTTGAACATTATCAACGCCGGTAGTCAATATGGCCCCAACCAGAATGAGGTCGACCAAGAGTTCAATGCATACTTAGAGAATTTAGCAGTTGAGCAACAACCTCATGTGCAAGAACCTCCTATGCAAGAGAGTGCTGGCGAGGTATATTTGTTAATAGTCTACTCGCACCTCAGATATATATGAAATTAAACAATTCCATTAATTCATATATATAAATGTACTAGGTGAATTCCCCGCGCGTTGCTGCGGGAATGCAAGAGTAATTTGAATTGAGTTAGGAGAAATAGGATGTAGAAGGAATCTCGTTGGTGTATAATACATAAGTATATATGCGATATAAGCAGAGAACATATTTAGTTTTTTTGCTAGAGGTGTAACTAAAGACAAAAAAACCATATCAAAGAAAATACGGTCACTAACCTATAGGATCGACCAGTACGGGAGGCTAATCTCATCCACCCTCACCCCTCACCCCTACTATACCTGAGAGTCATCCCCCCTCCCAAAAGTTCTATGAGTTTTTCTTCACAAAATCATGCATGTTTCAGAGGACCACATATAATCCATATGATATATAGTTTTGCTAGGTTTTTTCTTAGAAACGGGCTTTTGCTTAGAAATAGTTATCAAAGAAAACACGATCACTAACCTATAGGATCGGCCAGTATGGGAGGCTAATCTCATCCACCAAAACCCCTCACCCCTATAATACCTGAGGGTCATCCCTCCTCCCAAAAGTTCTAGGAGTTTTCCTTCACAAAATCATACATGTTTCGGAGGACCACATGTAATCCATGTGATATGCAGTTTTGCTAGGTTTTTCTTAGAAACGGGCTTTTGCTTAGAAACGGTTATAAAAAAAACACGGTCACTAACCTATAGGATCGGCCAGTACGGGAGGCTAACCTCATCCACCCTCACCCCTACTATACCTGAGGGTCATCCCCCCTCCCAAAAGTTTTAGGAGTTTTCCTTCACAAAATCATGCATGTTTCGGAGGACCACATGTAATTCATGTGATATGCAGTTTTGCTAGGTTTTTGCTTAGAAACGACAGTTTTGCTAGGTTTTTGCTTAGGAACGGCCGTTTAAATGTTTGCAAAAAAGTTATCGAAATATATCCATGTGGGGTCTTGTTTTTGAAGAGTTTATTGTGAGGAACACCATGGTGCAACAGGATTTTAATTACGATACTTGGTTTAGGTGCTACGACTTTTTTTCTATTTCAAAAGAAATAGCTAGTGGGAGATAAATAAGGCTTAGTGGGGGTAACTGATTTGATGACATCACTTTTCAGGATTGGACCAATCAAATTGCATAGAATCACTTAGTGGGTCTTAGCTTTATAGGAGGTTTAGATTACTGAATCTTTTGTGTTTGTACGTATGTAGCCCTCAGGATCAACGACATCGACGAGAAGTGTACGAGGCCTGGCCAAACCGTTGGAGGGCCACTACAACATCACAAAAGTCGATCCGAATACCAGTGAACCGCTCCTGCCAAAAGCCAATGCAAGCAAGTTCATAAACCAATGTGGGGTTGTTGTTAGGGACAGGGTCTCGATCAACATCCATGAATGGAAAGAGGGGAAGGATGCTCCTACGATCCCTTTTGTCTCTAATCTAGAGAAGCGGCTTCTTTGGGATGCAATCATTGGACATTTCACTCTCTCATAAGGTGCCGATGTAGAACTAGTGAAAAGTTGGGCTCTCAAGAAGATGGCCACACAATTCCAGACTTGGAAGAAGAAGCTGTACAATGATTTTGTTAAGAAGAATCTGACTCCTTCTTTCGGTGAAAATAGCCCATACAAAAAGTTAAGGGACCAGTGGCCTGAATTTGTGAGGTACAAGACCTCAGAAGAGGGTGAGGAATGGGTGAGAAGGAACCAAGAGAATGCGCAAAAGAAGGTATACCATCATAAAACCAGATCAGGTGGATATAGGACTGCCATTCCAAAGTGGGAAAGAATGGAACAAGACTTAGTTGCCAAAGGGGTCCATCCATTTTCATTGGACTGGCCCGAACGCTTCAAGAATTGGTTTTTCACGCATGGGGGGCACTGGACACAGAGACCGAGGCGCCGCGTATGAGTCCAGCAATTAGAGAGGCAGCAGAAAGGCTTTTCAATAATGTAGATGCTTCTGCCTGTGGTGTCTTTGTGCCCAGACGAGAGAAGGATGAGCTCATGTACGCCATCTAGACTCCTGAACACCCTAGGCGAACACGGGGCAAAGGATCAATGATTTCATGGCAGTATGGCTTCCCTAAGGACGTGGATACATACAGAAGCCGCCAGCGAAGGAAGGATGAGCAACCAGTGCAGCTCCACAGGTTAGAGCAGGAGATGCAAGAAACGCGGGAGTGAGAACTAAGCATGCAAGTGAGAATAAAAGAGTTAGAGGAGATGGTACAGAGCCAAAGGCAGTCAACATCGGAGCATGGAGCCACCGTTAGCACCACTCAGCACTGAAGCAACTACGCTTCCACTGAGGTCCCTGCAAATCAAGATGAAGAGTTGCAACACTTCCACGTGGATGACATCTCCGTGCCTTTGATGCCATGTGAGCTGCACATTTTGAAAGGACCTTGATGTCGCCTAGAGAGGGGTGAATAGGCCTACAAAAATTTCAGCTCAAACAAAAGTTAGAACTAAGGGCAGCACTGCCTCCCTGTAGCCGTAGTCCAACACAACCCAAACTTGGTGGAGATGTACTAGGGATATCTAGTGACGATCCTGCAAAATTTTAGCTCAAAACTCTATCAGAATAGAGGGCGGCATCACCGCCCTTGCACAGAAGGAACTTAGCACAATTCAAAATATAACCAATGAAATTTAGATCAGGTAAATTTTCTGACTTCCTGCAAAAGTATTAGTCACATAATATCAACTAGAAGCTGCAGATCGAGCACCACCAAGTAGATCGGGACCAAACCCTAGAATCACCATAAAAACAAGGCAAATCACAAGAACACAAGTGAGACACCGATTTATCCCGTGGTTCAGCTCGCCACTAAGGCTTGCTTTCGTCCATGTTATTGAGGTTTGCCACAAATGGCTAGGGCTTGCCCCAAGGCTTGCCTTTCCCTCGTTCTCAAATCAAGAGAGTGAACTCTTGAACTGAGGGGTGACTTCACTAGATGATTGGGGTGATTAGAAACTTTTCGCTGCTCACCACAAGCACGGGAGCTCACCGGGCGACACCTAGCCGTCTAGGAGGCTTCACCTCCAAGAGTAACAAATGCACAACGAAGATCGATGAAGCCCGACAAGTGCTCAAGGTTAGGATTGCTCTAATCTGCTCTCTAGCTCTTAATCACACATGCCTAACACTTAATCATGCACTAAGCACTTTACTTTCACAAAGAGAGGGTTGGGGAGAGCTCACACAAGGCTTTGGAAAGGGTTTGGAAGGTCTGGAGCATCAGCAGCACGACCAGGGGCTGTGGGATGGGTATATATACTCATCCTACTTAAACTAGCTGTTAGAATTCAAAAACTAGCCATTATGACTCTATAGGGGCGGCACTACCGCCCTCACAGAAACAACACAGGTCACCTCACGGAAAAAGCCTTAACTTTTTACTCTGAACATTGTTTTCAGTGATCTTGGACATTCCGGAAAGCTTATTTCGAGGGCTACCCAACCCAGCAGAGAACAAGCCCAAGATCAACAAGTGTAGGTGTAGTGCTAAGTGTTTCTCTCATGTTAGCACTTGAGTTTGGTTAGTTTGAGCACTTGAGACTTGTCTATGATTTGTATTGCATCCCCCTTGATAGTACGGCATACCTATACTCAAGATAAAGAGAATGCAACTAATTTAACCACTTGAGTCTTCAATGTCTTCATATGGCATTTCTTCTCAATACCACTTCACAAGATGTTGCAACCAATTGCAAATGTCTCATCTCTTTGAGCAAACATACCTTGAGCATGACTTGAACCATTTCAATTCATATATCAGTTCACCTCAATGGCTTCAAGTCACTTCTACTAATAATTTGATCCTCAACATAATATGACTCCTTATAGCTTGATTAGTTCCTCGACTCAATGCAACTACTCTCTTCGTCACCATAGCCATGGTACCTCGGTCCCTAAGCCGTTGCTTGCCCTTCACCTGTCACACCCATTTTTGGAACCAAATGGAATCTATAATCTTATGTGTGCCCAGAGATCAATTACACATAAGTCGACAAATTAAAGAGAGTATCATCACAAATATCATTACATCACAATTATTATCACATAGTCTTTATATAATCATAGCGTAAATAAAAAGATAATTCTCTCTTGTGGCAGCTCCATGCACAGACACATGGACTGGTTGACCGCAAGACTAGTAATCCTCTGGGAAGTAGGATTAGTAGTCACTATTTGCACCATCTATTACCCAACCAGAATTTTTATCCAATAAGAGAATAAACAAGCATAAGTACTTCTCGTACTCAACAAGTGTAACATGGGATTCATGTGGCTCAAAAGCATTGACATTAGTTTAACAGCATGTGGCTTTTAGTTGTCATAATTTTAGCATATCTCTAGCATCAAGTTGTCTCAACTTACAATAACATATGATCAATGTAAAATGAATAACGAATAGCAAAAACATATTAATCATTGGTGATCAACTATTCCTTAAGGGTCCAAGGCCACTCGTGACCATGAGCACGGCTGTTATAATAGTTTTACACCCTGCACAGGTTGTACACTTTCACTGTGAGTCGTGTTGCCCATATGCCCGGGTTAATTACTCCCAAAACACTTCCAAGATGAGCAGGTAGGGTACACTATGAAGCCTTTTGAAGGTTCGTCTAAAAAGTTAGGGCCATTAGATTCACTCGGCAAACAAAAGTAGAGCCTCCCTTCCATATGGCACATTGACGTGCAGCCTATACACATACGGACAGAGGCCGCACTATACCCAATTCATCAAGCCATTCTTACGCCATGAAGGTTACCACTAACAAGGTAGAATAGGTCCTTCTATATGACTAAAGCCAGAGCCATGTAGCCCTCACAGTTGTATTGTAAGTCCCAGATGTTCGCTTACAGATGAGTCCTTATGGAGAGAAATTAGAACACCATAAAAATAGCCCAATGCTCTAGTCCCCTATAAGTATGTTACTAAAAAGTCATCTTTTTAATGTTTATAGCATATTCTATTAGTCAAGTTACAAGATTATAGTTCATGTTGAGCACTAGCAAAGCTACTCAATGCAATATCATGGGTGCCAAGGTAATGGATCAAAACTAAGTCATCCTTAACAAGGAAATACATGCATAAATGAATTTAGTTACTTATTGTTAATTGGACAACAAGGATAATCCCATGCTATATTTGCCTTGATCAAATTGGTCCTATTGATCCTGCTCGTAGAAAAACTCTTGGTCACCAACGAATTGCTCACGGTCTATACTCGATCAACATAGCAACAACATTCATCCAAAATCAATCATGAAAAACAAACAAGACTATAATTAGAATAGTACACCAATAGTAAGAAATTAAGATAAAAAATTTTTAAAATGAATGTACAACTTGCTATGATCACACAGACGCGAAGATCATGAAAAACGAAGCTAAAACATTGAAGTTATGAATTAAACAAGATTTTTCTTAGTTAAATAATAGATTTAATCTAAGCAAGAAATTTAAAAGTTGAGAACATGCTCAATAGTGATACTAACATGTGGATTACGTAATTACGAATCTAACGCAACTTGAACCAGTCAAATCAGATTTAAAACGAAGATTTTATGGCTAAAACAAGATTAGTGGCAAAATTGTAAATAGAGAAAACATATTTTTGATTTTCCCGCGATCAAACTACGCTTAAAGAAGAAGACGTATTCGTGATTTATGTTTTGGACTATGGGTTCTATTCTAGAAAAGTGCAGGGTCTCTTTAGCAAAAATCACAAGCGAAACGGTATGATTTAATCAGAGTCGCTGGATCTAATGCGGATAGTGGAGATTAGAGGAGGAGATGAAGGGATGCTAGCGGTGTTTTGGTCACCGACGGTAAGTGGCTCAGCGGCGCCATTGCCAGAGTTCGTGAAAACTCGATTCTGGGCACCATTCAACGAACGGAAAGCACCGTAAGAGCAAGGGGAAGATGGTGAGCTCACCTACGTGCTTTCCATGGACGCAGATAGGGCGGAGGCAACGGGCGAAGAGCGAAGGTAGCGACTAGGGTTCACGCCTCGCGGTGGCAGTGCTCACAAGTGCCACAGCAGCTACAAGAGGGCAAGATGGAGGTGGATGGACGCGGCACCCGGCTTATATAGCCTCGGAGCAAAGCTAAAGAAGAAAAGTGGAGATTGAGGAGGAAGATTCGACGGTGAGGAATTTTGGAAAGGTGACGTCAGCGACGCAAGTATGAAGATGATGGTGAAATCGCTGATGTGCGGGCCCGGGTTGTCAGCGGAACATGGGTACGGGGTCGGACTGTCAGCCAGAGATAGAGAGGGAAGAAACACGGCCGCGCGCGTGATGTTGGGCCAGTGGCTGGGCTCGACCCAAGACCGAAGCGAGGAGAGCTGCGTGGTGTGAAGCTAGGCCATGGAATGGAGAAAGGCCGAGCGGGCCAGAGCAAGAGGAGGCGGGGAGGAGCAGAGCAGCCGGCTGGGCCGATGGGCCAGAAACCACGAAAGGAGGGAAAAACCATTTTTCTTTTTCTTTTCCAATTTTCCAAAGCTATTTTCCAAACGATTTTGAATTCTCTTTTGTTTTTGAAGTAAACCACTTAGTACACAAATTCCAATGTAGTAGCATGAATGCACAGTCATGTATCTAAGCCTTATATTTGATTTTATTTCAAAAATTATTATTTTTCTAGATTTATATGTACAAATAAATATGTAAGTAAATCAAATTCACATATTCCCAATTGAAGAAATTTTTAGGGTGTTACAATTCTACCCCCTTAAGATGAATCTCATCCTGAGATTTGGACGATACTTACTCAAATAATTGTGGATATGTTTTTCTTAGATCCTCTTCTCTTTCCCAAGTAGCCTCTGCTTCTGTATACCGATTCCACTAAACTTTATACATCTTTATTACTCGGTTCCTGGTAACTCTTTTCGTTGTTTCCAAAATTTTTACTAGATACTCCTCATATGTGAGATCTTCCTTGATAGTGAGCTCCTCTAATGGGATCTGCTCATCAGGTACTCGCAAACATTTCTTTAACTGAGACACGTGGAACACTTCATGTACAACTGCCAAACTTTCAGGTAACTCCAATCGATATGCCACTTCATCACGTCTCTCTAGAATCTTGAAAGGCCCAATATACCTTGGTGCTAACATTCCTTTCATATAAAACCTTCTCACACTCTTCATTGGTGACACTTTTAAGTAGACATAATCCCCTACTTCAAAAGTCAACTCTCTCCTTCGAGTATCAGCATAACTTTTCTGTCGGGACTGAGCTATTTTCATATTATCTCTAATAATCCATACTTTCTTCTCAGCATCCTTGAGCACATCAGGTCCAAACACTTGACTTTCTCTCGTCTGATTCTAGAACAATGGGGTTCTATACTTTCGTCCATACAGAGCCTCAAACGGAGCTATCTGAAGACTCTTCTAGTAACTATTGTTATAAGAGAACTCCATGTACGACAAACTCTTATCCCAACTAGTACCATATTGTAATGCACAAGCTCTCAACATATCCTCCAATATCTGATTAATTCTCTCAGCTGTCCATCTGTCTGTGGATGGTAGGTTGTACTAAAATTCAACTTGGTTCCTAATGATTCATGTATCTTTTGCCAATAATGAGATGTAAACTGAGTACCCCTATCGGACACAATCTTCTTAGGAACTTCATGTAGACTCACTATTCTTTTCATATACAATTCAGCCAACTTTGCACTGGTATATGTAGTCTTAACTGGCAGAAAATGGGCAACCTTTGTTAGACGATCTACTATCACCCAAATCGAATCATACCCTTTCTGAGTACGTGGCAAACCAACAATGAAATCCATACCAACTTCTTCCCATTTCCATTCGGGTATCTGCATAGGCTGTAACAATCTTGCAGGTCTCTGATGCTTAGCTTTCACCCTTTGACAGGTATCACACAAGGCAATATATTCAGCAATATCTCTCTTTAATCCGTACCACCAATACTTCTATTTTAAGTCTAGATACATCTTAGTACTCCCAGGATGTATGGAATAAGCTGACTCATGAGCTTCACACAGAATTGCCTCTCTTATAGCCTTATCCTCGGGCACACACACCCTTTTTCCAAACCACATAGTACCATTATCATCCATATGGAATCCTTGCGATTTGCCCTTCACTATGTTCTCTGCAATCTCCTTTAGTTTTGCATCTTGCATTTGACTCTTGCGTATCTCCGGCTCTAAGGTTGGTTCAATCACCAACTCCATTGTATTAGTAACAAAACCCAAATTTAACCGTGTAAACTCAGTACACAATTCTCTTGACATGGGCATCACTTGCACTCTATTACCATAACTCTTCCTACTAAGAGCATCAGCAACAATGTTAGCCCTTCTAGGATGGTAATGTACCTCCAGATCATAATCTTTGATCAACTCTAACCATCTACGCTGTCTCAAATTCAGATCTGACTGAGTAAAGATGTACTTCAAACTCTTATGATCAGTGTATATATCACTCTTGTGTCCAATCAGATAGTGTCTCCATATCTTCAAAGCATGAACCACTGCAGCTAACTCCAAGTCATGAGTAGGATAATTTAACTCATGCTTTCTCAACTGTCGAGATGCATAGGCCACTACTCTTCCTTCTTGCGTAAGCACACATCCAAGACCCAAATGAGATACATCACAATAGATTGAGAAGTTCTTGCTCAAGTTGGGCAAAACTAATACTGGAGCTGTAGTCAATCTCTTCTTCAGCTCCTCAAAGTTAGCCTGACACTTGTTAGACCATACAAACTTAGCATTCTTCTCTAACAGAGAGGTCATAGGCTTAGCAAGCTTAGAAAACCCCTCTATGAACCTTCTATAATATCAAGCCAAACCCAAGAAACTATGTATCTCTCCTACATTGGTTGGTGGCTTCCAATTCAATACATCCCTCACTTTGCTAGGATCTACTGATATTCCTCCATTCGAGACAACATGGCCTAAGAAAGAAACTTCCTTCAACCAAAACTCACACTTGCCTCGCTTAGCATATAACTTGTGTTCTCTAAGCTTCTGCAAAAACCAACCTCAGATGTTTAGCATGCTCTGCTTCAGTCTTGGAGAATACTAGGATATTATCAATGAATACCACTACAAACTTATCCAAATATTCCATGAACACCTTATTCATCAAGTACATAAAGTATGCAGGGGCATTAGTCGGACCAAAAGACATCACTGTGTACTCATATAAACCATACCGTGTGGTAAAGGCTGTCTTTGGTATATCACCAGCATGAATCTTCAATTGGTGATAACCAGAACGAAGATCAATCTTGGAGAACACACAAGCGCCTCTCAATTGATCAAACAAGTCATTGATTCTAGGCAACGGATACTTGTTCTTGATAGTAACCTCATTGAGTGACCGATAATCCACACACATCCTCTGGGTTCCGTCTTTCTTGTCTACAAAAATCACTGGTGCTCCCGAGGGTGAAGAACTAGGACGAATGAAACCTTTATCCTGCAACTTCTTGATTTGTTTCTTAAGTTCCTCTAATTCATCTACCCCCATTCTATATGAACGCTTAGCTATAGGTGTAGTTCCAGGTAATAATTCAATAATAAACTCAATGTCATGGTCAGGTGGCATACTTGGCAATTCATCAAGAAACACATCGGTGAATTCTTCTACAACTGGGTCCTCCGTGTTAGCATCATCATTAAGCTGATTCACTGTGGCAGTCTGCTGCTTCTGCACTATCACCTCAACACTGATTCTATCTCCCTTCGGTGTCGTCAAAACTACTGATTTCTCCTTGCACTGAATCACTTCTTGTTGTTACATCATTCAATCCATACCTAGAATAAGATCAATCCCAACTGTTCTCAATACTATAGGGCTCACTTTAAACTCCACCCCCTTAAAAATGAGACTAGTCGGGAGGCAACGATAAGATGCTGGCATGCTTCCACCAGGTGAATTTACTAGTATAGAATTCTTCATGGCACATAAAGGAATACTATGTGTTCTAACGAATGCTTGTGATATGAAAGAATGTGATGCTCCAGAATCGAAAAGAACAGTGGCAGGAGTGGAATGGACATCGAACGTACCAAGCATAACTTCTAGTTCCTCCGCTGCTGTCTCTTGAGACATGTGATTCACCCTTCTAGTGTTAGATGCAGGCTTCTGATGACTACTCTGCCTCTGGGAGGTCTGCTGGTTGGGCTTCTTAGGGCAATTGTAAGACAAATGACCCTCTTTACCACATCAAAAACACCTGTTGGGGGTATTAGGAACACTAGTCTTCATGGGAGTGTTGTTGGACGGGCCCTGACGCTGAGGTTGATTCCCATTCTGTTGCTGAGGATGTTGGTTAACATTCTGTGGCTGGTACGAGGGACGTTGTGGGATCTGATTGCGTGTCAGAAACTGTCCATGATTCCACTGACCAGGTGGATACCTCTGCTAATTACCTTGCTGAAAACCAGTACACTGACGAGTGTTGCTGCCAGAGGCCTTGTCCCTAAAGCCTTTTCCTCTTGGCATCCATCTCCTTATGCTTGTTATCCACCACAATAGCGTGATTCACAAGCGTCTGAAAATTGGGATAGGTATTAGACATTAGCTGCAATTGAAGCCCATCATACAATCCCTTCAAGAAGCGGCATTGCTTATCACTATCATTAGCCACTTCATTTGGAGCATACCATGACAACTGAGCAAACTTGTCATGATACTCAGCTACAGACAAAGATCCTTGTGTCAAGCTCCGGAATTCCTCTGCCTTCAGCTCTATCATCCCTTCAGGTATATGGTAAGCCCTGAAGCTCTCTCTAAACTCCTGCCAAGTGATAGCGAGAGTATTGGTGGGATGGCCATACTCATAAGATTCCCACCTATCCTGGGCTTCTCCTTGGAGTTGTCTAGAAGCAAACAACACTTTCTGCCGGTCATCACATTGTGCAATGTTGAGCTGCTTCTCCACTGCACGAAGCCAATCATCGGCTTCCAATGGATCAGCGGCATGCATGAACACTAGGGGACGACCCTTCAAAAATTCACCACGCTTATCACCCGGTGGTGCCCCATCTACCGGCTGATTCTGTTGATTCTGCACCAGTTGTTGCATAAGCTGTGTCTACACCGCCAATAGTTGCTCGATAGTTGGTGGCGGTGGTGGTGGTGGATTCGGGGGAACACCTCCATGAACCATGCCTCTTCCTCTTTTGGCCATCTACCATCCATAACAAACATTCAAACTTTGAGATTTCCAAGTTAACAACCACTTATAAAGATAAAGAATGAAATCTGAAAGTTTTCTGGGCAAGTATCAACATTAGCAGTTCGGTATATCAATCATATCTTGAGCTAAAGATGTCCAATAGAGGCCTGCTTTATATGGTTGGAAAGCTTATGAAGTTATCTACAAGTTTTATTTAGATCACAAGCCCAGATTCTGTCGTTAAGATAATGAAAAAATAGGATGCAATAGAAACTATTTCAGACTTCCAGACTGCGCAGAAACTTCAGCTTGTAACAATTATGTCTCTTGAACCAGGATAGATAAAAAATATCATTCTAGAAGCATTGGAAAGATTTTTAGGTCTAGTTACTCTCATAAAAATTCATAATTTTTTTGGTCAAGTCAATTTTTCTGAGCATCACGCCAAAGGTAGACTGATCCGAAAAGACAGAACAGAGAGAACGTTATAACCCAACCGAACTATTAATTCAATGACCTAAAACTTAATATTCTTAAACTATAGAACTTGTAGACAGGCCTACAAAGCTCCAGCACTCATTACAAGAAACCAACTCACACAAAGACATAAGGATAAATCAACTGGCACACCAGAGTTCACACCACACGAACAGACTCTTGACTCGACTTACATTACTAAGAACGTTCTTATTACATAGAGGGCTCCTACTCTCTAAGGACGTGGTTCATGTTCAAATGTCTTATAAATCCTTGCCAAGCCTTGATTTTCTCTAAGGTCATCAATCATCTCCTAGCATCTCTTGATGGTCTTCCCCTGAGCTTTCACCATCTCTTCTAACTACAGCTTCCTCTCTATCATATCATAGGCAAAGTTCACCATCACTCGAGGAACTGGATCCAACTGCACTGGGTCCATCATTGCCCATCCAAGGACAGGGTGTGCACGAGGGAGTTAACGATGGACATCATTTTTCATACTATCAAAGCAAAGGTAGCGAAGACCCATACATGCTTCAAAGGCGGCATCTTCAATGCTATCCACCATAGTAGCTCGATGACCCTTGTGAGAAAACATCCTGTCCAGCTGGTATGCATCTTTTTCCTCATCCCTAGGAAAAATACTTGCCCTTGACTTCCAGTAGGTGTCCTCTAGTATATGCGTATACTCCTAGCAAACATACTCCACAGCTGGGTTCCAATCAGCGAAATAAGCAGCAAGCATCCTCACAAGTCGATGGTGAGAGACGGAGTCATGCCTAGTCTTGTGGTAGATCTTCATAGTCCACCCCATTGGAGGGGGCGGCACACCATCAGCAGCAGCTTCATCATGTGGTGGAGGCAGGGGTTGCTCAGCATCCTCCTCCTCATCATCTTCAATCACAATGATCTCAGGATCTTCTTTAGGCTCGGGTTCTTCCCTGGAAGGTGTTGGCGCCTAGACTGGTGCTTCAAGGGCTTGCTTCTGTTCCTAGGGTGCTTCCTCTTGTGGCACAAGCAAGGCACAAGGTGGGTAATGGCCTCCAGTGGAGATACGGGCGGTCTTGTGTGCACGAACCATCTACAAAATTTTCAAAATATAGTTAGAATAGAGACAAAAGTTTCATAATAGAATAAGACTTGAGAAGCATAAAAAATTATTAAATAACAAGAGCAAGATAGTAAGCATAAAATAAGTGAATAAGAAGATACTAAATCGACCATTGCTAATTAGGCTCGCGTCCTACAGTCAACAAAGCTTTGATACCAATTTGTCACACCCATTTTTCAAACCAAATGGAATAAATAATCTTATGTGCGCCTAGAGATCAATCACACATATGCCGACAAATTAAAGAGAGTATCATCACAAATATCATTACATCACGATTATTATCACATAGTATTTACATAATCATAGCGGAAACAAAAATATAATTCTCTCTCGTGGCAGCTCCATGCACAGACACATTGATTGGTTGACCGCAAGACTAGTAATCCTCAGGGAAGTAGGAGTAGTAGTAACTATTTGCACCATCTGTTACCCATCCAGTATTTTTATCCAATAAGAGAATAAACAAGCATAAGTACTTCTCGTACTCAACAAGTGTAACATGGGGTTCATGAGGCTCAAAAGCATTTACATTAGTTTAACAGCATGTGGCTTTTAGTTGTCATAATTTTAGCATATCTCTAGCATCAAGTTGTCTCAACTGACAATAACATATGATCAATGTAAAATGAATAACGAATAGAAAAAACATATTAATCATTGGTGATCAACTATTCCATAAGGGACCAAGGCCACTCGTGACCGTGAGCATGGCTGTTATAACAGTTTTACACTGTGCAGAGGTTATATACTTTCACTGTGAGTCGTGTTGCCCATATGCCCGGGTTAATTACTCCCAAAACACTTCCAAGGTGAGCAGGCAGGGTACACTATGAAGTATTTTGAAGGTTCGTCTAACAAGTTAGGGTCATTAGATTCACTTGGCAAACATATGTAGAGCCCCCTTTTCATATGGCACATTGACGCGCAACCTATACACATACGGACAGAGGCCGCACTATACCCGATTCATCAAGCCATTCTTATGCCATGAAGGTTACCACTAACAAGCTATAAAAGGTCCTTCTATATGACTAAAGCCAGAGCCATGTAGCCCTCACAGTTGTACTGTAAGTCCCAGATGTTCGCTTACAGATGAGTCCTTATAGAGAGAAACTAGAGCACCATAAAACAGCCCAATGCTCTAGTCCCCTTTAAGTATGTTACTAAAAAGTCATCTTTTAATGTTTATAGCATATTCCATTAGTCAAGTTACAAGATCATAATTCATGTTTTTTTTGACAAAGCTACTCAATGCAATATTTCATGTTGAGCACTAGCAAAGCTACTCAATGCAATATCACGGACGCCAAGGTAATGGATCAAAACTAAGTCATCCTTAACAAGGAAATACATGCAGAAATGAATTTAGTTACTTATTATGAATAGGACAACAAGGATAATCCCATGCTATACTTGCCTTGATCAAACTGGTTCTGTTGATCCTACTCGTAGAAAAACTCTTGGTCACCAACAAATTGCTCACCGTCTATACTCGATCAACATGGCAACAACATTCATCCAAAAGTAATCATACAAAACAAACAAGACTATAATTAGAACAGTATACCAATAGTAATAAAATAAGATAAAAAGTTTTTAAAACGAATCTACAACTCGCTATGATCACACAGACGCGAAGATCACGAAAAACGAAGCTAAAACGACGAAGTTATGAATTAAACAAGATTTTTCTTAGTTAAATAATAGATTTAATCTAAGCACGAAATTAAAAAGTTGAGAACATGCTCAACAGTGATACTAACATGTAGATTACGTAATTACAAATCTAACGCAACTTGAACGGGTCACATCGGAGTTAAAACAAAGATTTTATGGCTAAAACAAGATTAGTGGCAAAACTATAAATAGATAAAACGTATTTTTGATTTTACCGCGATCAAACTACGCTTTCAAAAGAAGATGTATTCGTGATTTACGTTTTGGACCGTGGGTTCTATTCTAGGAAAGTGTAGGGTCTCTTTGGCAAAAATCGCAAGCGAAACGGTATGATTTAATCAAAGCCGCTGGATCTGATGCGGACGGTGGAGATTAGAGGAGGGGATAAAGGGCTGCAGGTGGTGACCTAGACAGCGGCATTTTGGTCACCGACAGTGTGTGGCTCGGTGGCGCCATTGCCAGAGTTTGCGAAAACTTGATTCTAGGCACCATTCAACGAATGGAAAGCACCGTAAGAGCAAGGGGAAGATGGTGAGCTCACCTATGTGCTTTCTGTGGACGCGGACAAGGCGGAGGCGATGGGCGAAGAGCGAAGGCGGCGGCTAGGGTTCACGCCTCGCAGAGTTAGTGCTCACAAGCGCCACAGCGACTACAAGAGAGGAAGATGGAGGCGGCTGGATGCGGCACCCGGCTTATATAGCCGCAGAGCAAAGCTGAAGAAGAAAAGTGGAGATTGAGGAGGAAGATTCGACGGTGAGGAATTTTGGAAAGGTGACGTCAGCGACGCAAGGATGAAGATGATGGTGAATCACTGACGTGCGGGCCTAGGTTGTCAGGGGAACATGGGTACGGGTCCAGACTGTCAACCAGAGATAGAGAGGGAAGGAACGCGGCCGCGTGCGCGCGATGTTGGGCTAGCGGCTAGGCTCGGCCCAAGACCGAAGCGGGGAGAGCTGCACGGTGTGAAGCTAGGCCACGGAATAGAGAAAGGCCAAGCGGGCTAGAGCAAGAGGAGGCGGGGAGGAGCGGAGCAGCCGGCTAGGCCAATGGGCCAGAAGCCAGGAAAGGAGGGAAAAACCTTTTTCCTTTTTCTTTTTCTTTTCCAATTTTCCAAAGCTATTTTCCAAAAGATTTTGAATTCTCTTTTGTATTTGAAATAAACCACTCAGTACAAAAATTCCAATGCAACAGCATGAATGCATAGTCATGTATCTAAGCCTTATATTTGATTTTATTTCAAAAAATATTATTTCTCTAGGTTTATATGTACAAATAAATATGTAAGTAAATCAAATTCACATATTCCCAATTGAAGAAATTTTTAGGGTGTTACATCACCTTCACTTAGTACCTCGAAGCTCTTTCCTTGCTATCTTCACCTTATCAAGCCATACTCAAGTCACAACACATTAAGTATCCATTGAATAACCATTTTTCAATATTGTGGTCCTTACTTGAATATCTTCTAGATATGAATGTTGTTATCAATCAAGCTTCAGTTTGACTCACATAGAGACATATATGGATCAATATCAATATTGTCAAGCCAATTCATAGTTCCTTATATCCGTTTCATTTTGGCTTGACATTCCTAATACTCACTTCAATCTCTATCTTCACACTTCTAGCTTGACCATACAAATGCGAAGTGATTTTCTAAATCTTTATCCATACAAGCAAACCAATGTAGAGAACATCTTATATCCATTATATATTATCTCCTTTGTAATTTGCTAAATATGCTTGCTTTCCCATGATGCTATGATATCCCATAACATAGAAGCCATTTTATTGATTCCATTTGCATTGTTGTCTTTTGCTTAAACTAGATTGTTTCCATAATCTTCAATACAACAATACACAACTTTGGCCTTCATTTGAACAATATGTGAAATATCACCAAGTTTGCCTTCTTATTGAACCTATATATGCTTATCATTCCATAATCTACAAGTGTATGCAATAAACTCAATTTCATGTTCAACACTTAGCAAACTTATTAGACCTTTAATTATGTTGTCATTCAATTCACCAAAACCCACTAAGGGGCCAGATGCACTTTCAATCTCCCCCTTTTTGGTGATTGATGACAACACAATTAAAACTTATAAGAGATTGATAAAAACAAAATTTTGAATCCTATGATATAGTGAGCTCCCCCTAAATGTGTGCATTGAAGGAATTTAAATTTTGGCCTCAAATGCCAAATGCACATATTTTAGATGAAGTGTGGAAACTCTCCTATATCTTAGCATTCGTGGGGTGCAAGGTGTAACATGATAACCGTGATGCTCATGACAGTTCATATACAACAAGCCCTGGCTGCTGGAGTAGAGGGCGGCACTGCCGCACTCACCACAGCAATCACTTCACAATCAGGTTTGCATAGCAGATGACATGATTATAAATGAACATCTAGCATAAAAGATCCTTATCAAGAGCATCAATTTAAATTATCCTTGCATACACCACACAAATTTTAAAAAATCTTATATGCCATTGTTTTACCCCCTTAAATCCGCATATCAATCTCCCCTCCTCCCTTACACTCTCTCCCAATATTTCTCTCCCCTTGGCATTAATCTCCAAAAAGGATCTCTCCACCGAAAGAAAGAAATAATGGTAGACAAGGGAAGGCAAGAGGTAGGCAAAAGTTTAGCATATAGGATTTGTCTCCTAAGTTTTCTACAAAACAAAATATGCAACACTTTAAGTCAAGATTCTTGAGAAGTTAGCATATTTAGCTCATACCTCACTTAGATGACAATTTTAACATGAGACAAACTCACTTCATTACCACAAGAGGTATCAATAAAATATCTAAAGAATTCTCTAATCGTCACCACAAGGACAAACTAACGGTGTGACTCACTATATTGCATACACATGCATACACTAGCATGTAAGGGCCTAGATGCACAAAGGTAATACAAAAGTTCATGGAGCGATATACATTTGTTCTAAGCCTCATAATCTCCACTATGATCATAAAATTTTGAATTTATTGCTTTGATGGGCTTGACACAATGTAAAAAGACTCCATTTGTGCCCATCTCTCTTGATCATAGGAGATATCACAAACTTGTGCTTGATTTCAATTGAAAGTTCATTGCTACCTCTTGTTGTCATTTTGAGATACCAATTGAAGACATATTTCTTGATATACCAAATTCAAAGATTGTCCACCAATAACAATTGAAATATTATCTTCAAAATTTTGACACCAGATGAAGAAATCTTCACAAGTTGATGCCAATTTGAATGAATGCCCGTATCTCATAATGTCTCCTACAAAATGCTCACAAAGACAAGAAATAGCATTAAATTGCACAAGCTAGAGTTTCACAATTAGTGACCTTTTGGATGTGGAAGGCATGTAGATCACTAATTGTAAAACCTCATAACATAGACTAAATTCCCCCTTTTTGATAGTGCATACATATATATGTGGAAGGCAAGAACATATACACTTTTGGTCAGTTAAGCCCAAACAAGGGAATTTAAGATATATTATGGAGAGTAGCTACTTAAGAGATAAAATTGCAATCCAAATGAATATGTGAGATAACTTTACCATTTTGGATTGAGTTAATGTAGCATACCCATGAGAAACTCATTCTCACAAGAGACTACACAAATTCACTAGAAGAAAAGGTTAGTCTCAAAAGACACAAGACATAGAACGGGCCCCCCCTTAATATGTGCATCAAGTATTCGAATTACTTTTGAAATGCACTTGAATCGGTTTAAGAGTCAGGAGGAGTTCATCCTATATCTTGGTCAAGGCATGATAAGTTTGCAACAATTGAAATTATACCAAGGAAATATACCACCATCAAGGTAGATAGATCACCATATTGATATGACCATCATAAGTGAGACTTGATGATTTGTATGGCCATAGTTCTTCACTTGATGACCCATGGTGAATTAGAGCTCTTATGATCATCTAAGATTCATGTTAGGTTCCTACTTCTTTCTTTACCTAAAGCAACTCACACAGAGAGCAAAAGGTAAAATTCATGGAATTTGCAAATTATGAACTAGGTGTTACCATTCTTTGTTGACAAGATCCTAGGTGATCAATGGAATGGATCATATGCACTTGATGAGCTCTAGAGAGGAGAAATAGCAATGAAAGCCCACTTCTCTAAATCTTTTCTTCAACTCATTCAAGTCTAGTTCCACTAAAGGATTGGGCATTCGACACTAAACTAGAAGCACTTGGTTTATAAAGATCGAGAACACCTAGAATAATTGTGAAGCACCCAGAAAATCCAAGGAAACCATCCATTCTACTTTCATGTTTGCGACTGCTCAATATATATTTGAGAGAAACCATTTGCCCAACTGAATCTAGACTAAACTCTCCCTCAATTTGTGCATACATGAGTACACAAAGTAGACTCATGCACATCAATACCATGAGATCAAGGAAGAGGTTTGCATTATATTTCAACTGGTTTCACTCCTTCAGGTTGCCTTTCTCATCTTTACTGATTCTTCATGACCAACTTGAGAGCCAACTTAAACTTGTTGATGCAATGCAATCCAATTCCATACAATCAGTTTTCAGATTCTGTCCTCTTTAGAGAAAAATTCATATCTCTCAGATCACTAGCCCAAAATGCATGAAATTTGGTGGAGATCTGCATCTATGAGTCCTCTAATTTTTTTAAAAAATTTCAGACCATTTGGACTCCATTTGGTCAGCCAAATCAATTTTCTACCAAAACTGCTCAGGTCTGAAACTGCAGTGCTGAAGCTGACAGAATTCAACTCAAAAACTGACTTTCTTCTAAACCAATCTTCATGCCAATTGTACAGCAGCAAGTACTCAATGTGTATAGCATGCTCACAAAGTTTCAGCTCAATTCATCAATATTTGAACTTCCAAATGCATGCTTGAAGGCAGCCATGTCAGATTTTCAATTTTCTGGACAGATTTGTCATTTCACAATTCTTCTCTTCTCCTTGTCCAATCTTGAGGTAACTTTGGTTGAGAATACCCACAAGATGTTGTATTTATTTAGTCCTCTTACAAATACTTGTAATCTTGTGAATACTTCCAATATAGCTTATTCATCTTAACCTTAAACTTCATTTTATTCAAACTCAGATTTTGAACTCTTAGGCCTCTAGCAACCTCATCTTTCTTCAGGTGAAGAGTAACCATAGGCTTGTGATTTATCCAATTAACCATGAATAGCCTCTTATCATTGATTTTCTATGCAAGCTCAAACACAAGAGGGCATTAGTAACACAAGCACTAGTTTCTCATTTAGCAACCCTTTATGTGTGGAAGGCAAGTGGGCTACCAAAGCAGAGAAACCTCATAACATGGATTAAATCTCCCTTGATGTCTCAAGCACACTCTTTTGAGTTGAATGGAAATGTGAATGTGCATGATTGATCAATTAAGTCCAAAGGGTAGATTTAAGCCATATTATGGTAAGTGGCTAACATAGACAAATCAACTCCAAATTAACTAGAGAGAAAATACATCACATAATTTTGGATTGATGACTTTCATATGATAGCACACTTCATTTGAGAAACACATTCTCATTAAAGTGAGACTACATAAATCACTTAGAGAAATGGTTAGTCTCACAACTCTAGTCAGAGTAAATTCCCTTTTGATAAGTGTTCTAAGCATTTGAATTTCTCACATAGCACTTTATTCATTTAAGAACTTGGGATTTCACTCTATGTCTAGGTCATGGCAACAATAGAATAATCAAATCGAAATATGCCAAGAGATACTCACAACCATAATAGCGTATAGATGCCCAAAATATAGGAATGAGAATTTGGCTATCATAGGACAAGATTCCATCAAGTAGAGAGTTCATGAATTGTGAATGATAAATGCCTCTACTTGAACTTGATTCTTCATTCTTGGTTTGAGGTCCACAAAGGAGACTCAAGTCATCTATGTTTCTTGGTGTGGATGATCAATTCAATTCCAATTCCAATCACACCTCTCTTTCATGACCAACAACCAATGATATCTCCAAGTGCTTCATTTATCCTGAGTGGCTACACAAGACACAAAGGAGTTTAGTTTTGAAATAAATTGCACTTCAGATTTGGTTGTTACCACCCTTTTTTATTGTAGTGGATGAGGTGGTCTCTTCATCTTCATTTTGCTCATATATGGGTTGTAGGTTTCGTCCTCGAATCGGAGTTGGACTTGCTTCTACTTCTAGAGAGGGTGCGGAACTACTGCTCCTAGGTGTGGCACTGCCGCCCTGCTGGACTCCAGCAAGGGTCTACTCCCCCTCACTATCAGGTACATCAGCGGAAACTTGTTCATCAGCAGCTTGAGAAACTACAACATCAGTGACTTCATCTTCTCTTGGCCTAATATCGCCAATAGCCATATGCTTGATTGCCTCACAAGGTGGTTCCTCATTTCCTAGAATATAAATAAGATCTTGCTCTACTAGAGAGCCATTAAAAGCATCATATGGCAAATGATTCATTTAAACTTGAAGTACTCTAGCCATTCTTAATAATTCACAAACACACACATATTTGTGAACTATTAGAGACTACACAAGTCAAATGGCTAGCTAGCAAGGGTTAGGTACTAATTACCGAAGTGAATATGAAGTTTGAAATATTTCTATTGATTCATCTTCGGGTCAACCACATAAGAGAATACTATATGAAATGATTGATAGCTTGAGTGATATTTTCAATCAACTTGCTCAAGCACCCCGAAGCTTCATATCACCTTCAAGGACCTACAACACTTATCAAGCATAATGTGGTACCCAAACTATGTTGGGTCCATCATGGTTAGTCACAAGAGACTTAGGCACCCAAATGGCCTTTGTGCTAGCACATGGTGAACCAATCACCTTTCTAGCACAAGTGTCATTCTTGGGCCTTCTAAGCATATTTGAATTAGTTGACAAGTTGAGCTTAGGAGTGTTACCCATGGGACAATCCATATTTAGGTGTCCCTTTTCTCTACAAGTGTAGCATAGGCGGCTCTTGTTCTTGTTAGCCTTCTCTTCTTGTGTTTTACTTGCTGCCTTGCGAATGAGCCTCTTTTTTATGACACAAGGCCTTCACTTTTCTTGTTTGGACACGAGCTAATTCCATGTCCCTTCTCATTGCATCCATAACACTTCATCTTGCTTCTTGTCTTGTTCTTTGGAAGTGTTGCTTGGTCATCAACCTTGTTGGAACATATAGAGACTGTGTCCCATATTGAAACACTTGACATGAGCCATCTTCTTCTTCTCTTAGATCTTGCTCATGCCCTTATTTTCTCTCTTGGTGACCTTGGGGGCTTTACTGTTTTGCCTAGGCATCTTCATTATGAGCATAGTTTGATCAAAAGTCAGATTGGTAGCCTTCCCATTTTGGCGGGGCGCGCGCTGCTGCCCTTTGGGTGCGGCACTGTCACGGTCTATGCAGGCTAAACTGTACCAATCTGCTCCCTCATTTCAAACTGCACACATCTAAATTCATTCACTAGTTTCTTACCATTTGTCTTGGCTCCTTTTGTGTGCCTGAGCTCATCTTTGACTGAGGGATGCCACCCATTCCTGTATTGTGGCCCTTTTGATTTCTCAATTTTCTTGCAACCACTTTGAGTCATGTCATTCATGCACCCTCCTGCTATCATTTCATTGAGCCTAACAATCTCTTTTCTCGTAGCCTCCATATTAGCAAGGTTAGTGGCATAAATATTCAAATCAAGATTAAAGCATTTTTCACAACCTTGGCTAGTGGAGGGAGTAGAGGCATCCTTTGCCTTAGAGGGATGTGAGGTGCTGTCCCAAAGAAGACTATATTGCAACTCAAGCTCTTTGTGCTTTTCATCTAAGTCATAATACTTTTGGTTGAGTGCAATATTTACCTTCTTTGTGAGAACATGGTCCTCTTGCTCTTTAGCCAAAGCCTTGCGCAAACAAGTCACCTCACTTTTCTCTAATGCAAGAGCTTCCTTACTAGCAATATAGATATTTTCTTGTGCAATGAGATCATCATATCTAGTTGCTAGTTCGGCTTGAACGCTCTCTAAATCCTCTATTAGATTAGAGACGAAGAGTTTGGTCATAGGATCCAAATTTTTAGTTATGTTATCAATCTCTTCATCACTAGATTCATCATTACTAGAGCTATCACTAAGATCACTACTAGAGATGTCACTAGGACGTGGAGGAGGTTTGGCTTTTGATGTTACCTTCCCACCTTTTTCCATGAGACACACCGGAGAAGTGACATGGAGAGTTAAGCTTCTCGGTGAGGTGGATTCATCATGTGGTCTCCACCGATCACAAGCTTCTCCTACCTTCAAAAAGTTAGTCTCACTAGAACTAGACAAAGTAGAAGTACCACATGTAAAAACATTGTTCTCACCAACCATTTCCTTACCATCCATTAAGTCATGTGTTGGTGAGGAAGTGGATGTGGCATGATCCATTAGGCCTTTTGGGAGAATCACTTGAGGCTAATCATTTGTTGGTGAAGTTGAGCACTCCTCAAGTGGTTCTTCCAATGAGATCAACTTCTCATTACATTTGGACTTGCCATATCTTTCTTTGAGCGTGGTCCAAATGATATGAGCATCATCAAGAGGTTCACCATCTCCAAATATGACAGCATCAAGAACATCTTCACTCAAAGCACTAAATAAGACATTAGTATCTTGAGCATTGTATTGTAAGCATTTCACTTCCTCTTTAGATAAGATGGCCAAATCATCACTAGAAGGTCAAATGCTCACATCTACAATCCGCTCGATATGAGGACCCATGTCCTTAAAAATAGTAAGCACACTAGTGGACCAAGATGCATAATTTAAGCCATCTAAACGTAGAAGTTCTAGAGATACCTCCGTACCTGTCGACATCGTCTCTCAAGGCGGTTAAGCCCGAATTTGAGAGCTTTGCTATGATACCAATTGAAAGGACCTTGATGTCGCCTAAAAGGAGGGTGAATAGGCCTACAAAATTTTAGCTCAAACAAAAGTTAGAACTAAGGGAAGCACTGCCTCCCTACGGCCGTGAGTCCAACACAGCCCAAACTTGGTGGAGATGTACTAGGGACATCCAGTGACGATCCTACAAAATTTTAGCTCGAAACTCTATCAGAATAGAGGGTGGCTCTACCGGCCTATGAGGGCGGTACTACCGTCCTTGCGCAGAAGAAACTTAGCACAATTCAAAATATAACCAACGAAATTTAGATCAGGTAAATTTCCTAGCTTTCTGCAGAAGTATTAGTCACAGAATATCAACTAGAAGTTGTAGATCGAGCACCACTAAGTAGATCAGGACCAAACCCTAGAATCACCATAAAAACAAGGCAAATCACAAGAATACAAGTGATACATCGATTTATCCCATGGTTCAGCTCACCACTAAGGGTTGCCTACGTCCACGTTGTTAAGGTTTGCCACGAATGGCTAGGGCTTGCCTCAAGGATTGCTTTTCCCTCATTCTCAAATCAAGAGAGTGAACTCTTAAAGTGAGGGGTGACTTCACTATATGATTAGGGTGATTACAAACTTCCCGCTGCTCACCACAAGCACGGGAGCTCACCGAGCGACGCCTAGCCGTCTAGGAGGCTTCACCTCCAAGAGTGACAAATGCACAACGAAGATCGATGAAGCCCGACAAGTGCTCAAGGTTAGGATTGCTCTAATATGCTCTCTAGCTCTTAATCACACAGCCCCAACACTTAATCATGCACTAAGCACTTTACTCTCGCAAAGAGAAGGTTGGGGAGAGCTCACACAAGGCTTTGGAAAAGGTTTGGAAGGTCTGGAGCATCAGCAGCATGACCAGGGGCCGTGGGATGGGTATATATACTCATTCCACTTAAACTAGATGTTAGAATTCAAAAACTAGCCATTATGACTATACAGGGGTGCACTGCCGCCCTCTCAGAAACAACACAGGTCACCTCACGGAAAAAAAAAAACCTTAACTTTTTATTTCAAACTCCGTTTTTAGTGATCTTGGACATTCCGAAAAGCTTATTTCGAGGGCTACCCAACCTAGCAGAGAAGAAGCCCAAGATCAACAAGTGCAGGTGCAGTGCTAAGTGTTTCTCTCATGTTAGCACTTGAGTTCAGATAGTTTGAGCACTTGATACTTGTCTATGATTCGTATTGCATCTCCCTTGATAGTACGGCATACCTATACTCAAGATAAAGAAAATGTAACTAATTTAACCACTTGTGTTCTCAATGTCTTCATATATCATTTCTTCTCAATATCACTTCACAAGAGGTTGCAACCAATTGCAACTGTCTCATCTCTTTGAGCAAACATACCTTGAGCATGTGACTTGAACCATTTCAACTCATATATCAGTTCACCTCAATGGCTTCAAGTCACTTCTACTAATGATTTGATCCTCAATATAATATGACTCCTCATAGCTTGATTAGTTCCTTGACTCAATGCAAGTACTCTCTTCTTCACCTTAGCCATGGTACCTCGGCCCCCAAGCCGTTGCTTGCCCTTCACCTTCGCTTAGTACCTCGAAGCCCTTTTCTTACTATCTTCACCTTATCAAGCCATACTCAAGTCACATCACATTAAGTATCCATTAAATAACCATTTCTTTAATATTATGATCCTTGCTTGAATATCTTCTAGATATGAATGTTGTTATCAATCAAGCTTCAGTTTGACTCACATAGAGACATATATGGATCAATATCAATATTGTCAAGCCAATTCATGGTTCCTTATATCCGTTTCATTTTGGCTTGACATTCCTAATACTCACTTCAATCTCTATCTTCACACTTCTAGCTTGATCATACAAATGCGAAGTGATTTTTCAAATCTTTATCCATACAAGCAAACCAATGTAGAGAATATCTTATATCCATTATATATTATCTTCTTTGTAATTTGCTAAATATGCGTGCTTTCACATGATGTTATGATATCCCATAACATAGAAGCCATTTTATTGATTCCATTTGCATTGTTGTCTTTTGCCTGAACTAGATTGTTTCCATAATCTTCAATACAACAATACACAATTTTGGCCTTCATTTGAACAATATGTGAAATATCACCAAGTTTGCCTTCTTGTTGAACCTATATATGCTTATCATTCCATAATCCACAAGTGTATGCAATAAACTCAATTTCTTGTTCAACACTTAGCAGACTTATTAGACCTTTAATTATGTTATCATTCAATTCACTAAAACCCACTAAGGGGCTAGATGCACTTTCACATTCCCATGGTGAATACCGGTGCCACAGTCTTGGTGGCGTACGGTATCATTTCTCCTATGGTCCCTGGTTAGGAGGCACCAACAAGCCATGGGAAACAAACTCCACCTGGCTATTATAGCGTCGGGTGGATAGAGTTATCGATGAATATAAGAAATTGGCTCTTGAGTTTGAAGGAGGTGATGGGGACAAGACCCTAGGACAAGCAGAGCATTCATGCATTATATGGCGCAAGCGCTACATTATTATTCGTAATTCGGCCGAAAGGGCACCGTCGCCTCCTCCTCAACCAGCTCATGATAGGTGCAGATTAAAGTTAACGAAATAGTTTTTCAATATTTAATAACCCCCATTCTCAATTATTGGCTCTTCTCGCATAATAATAATGTACTCCAAATCATTTCTGAACTCACAGTTCTCCCAACCGGAGTCCTCTAGCCTATGATGATCATCAGAGCGCTATGGACGACGAGCCAGAAGATGTGTTCCATGGCACAGCTGCATCTTCATCTCCATCTCCATCTTCTCCAAGGCGGTCTCCCCCTCCTTCACCTCCCCTACTGCCAAAGAACTAGAAGAGGCGCCCCCCGCCCTAGGCAAAGTCCCCGGTGAAGAAGAAAGGCACCCGTGGTAGGAAAAAGGCCTCTCCGGAGAAGCTGCCTTACGAGAAGTCTGAAGATAAATCTAAAGCGGTGGCACAAAAGCAATATGAGGATTGAAAGAAAAAAAATATGCAGAACAAATAGTACAGAAGAGGGAACTTCAGAAAAACCTACAAAAGCCGCAATACATTCAGCAACAAGAACTACGCTGAAAACTCGTTGAGGTAAAGAAAAAGCAGCGTGAGTCATATAAGCCTAGCCCATTATCAGTCTATGAACGCTCTCTCAGCAAGTCACATAAAGAGAATGTGAAAGCGAGGAGAGCAGGGAAAGATATTGCACAGCTCGGGCTGCAATCTTAGCAATCTATCGACCCGCTAACTGTTGAGGAGGGTGAAGTCGCTCAAGGAGGCCCAATAAATCTAGTGGCAGTTGAGGAGTTCATGAGAGACACAGGTCTCACAAGTGAACAAGTCCTGGATATGGAAACAGTACCAACATGCAACTATGATCCATTCCAGACCTACATGTATGGATAGAGTCTTGTCAACCTGGATCACTATTCATCACTTGGTACTCAAATGTACTTGTTAAACAAGTGATACTTAAAAATGTGTGAGACTAAGGAAGTCGCATGGGTTATTGGCAGAACGAGACCAGAGCATTACTTGGGCTATGACATGCTATATGTTGAGTTCAATGAATTACACCAACTACTAAACCAGGATGCTCTCGACTAATCTCTCCTCAGCTGCTGGTGTCTGTAAGTAATTCTTTCTACAATTGAGTTGAAGTAACTCTTGTGTTAGTTTGTTGTTCATATATAATTATATCTTCACACTATATATATTCTTTTGTACTATATGTATATGTAGACATGAAATGCTGACCCACAAGCGGAAAAGGTTGACTGGTGTTGGTTTCATTTATCCGAATCGTGTATTCAAGGCGCCTATGCACGTTATGCCATATAATAAATGGCGACCTCAAACGGAGCTGAATCTCTTTAGGTTCTTAGAAAGGCACGCTGACAAGACACAGATACTCTTTCCTTACAACTACAAGTGAGTGTGAATGTCTTGAACCCATTTTATTTTGCTTATTGACTTTAGTTAATGATGCTTGCGTATGAATGTAGCTTCCACTGGATACTGCTAGTCATCGATATGCCTAGGGGTATTATAAAATTCTTTGACTCAGTGACAAACCCCGACAAGAGTACCAAGAAATCCTCGATATACTCCAAATGTAATTTTGGTCTCGCACACACTATATACTCTCTTATGCCACTTTAATGTTATAATTCCATTATTTGTTTTTTTAGTAGTGCTTGGAAATCGTTCACCTAGAAACATAGTTATGGTAATTGGGTAGTGCCTCTGCAAATAGACCAATACCCAGTAAGTAATAGTTAGGTCATCGCATCTTTATTTAGTTCAATTCATTATTACCATGCTTCATTGGTTGATGATGAATCTTTTTCTCGTAAAGTGAGGTCATCGCATCTTTATTTAGTTCAATTCATTATTACCATGCTTCATTGGTTGATGATGAATCTTTTTCTCGTAAAGTGGTGTCTGCAGCAGGGATCGGGGAACAACTTATGTGGATACTATGTTTGTGAGTTCCTGATGGAGTACTCAAGGAGAACTCCAGAAGAGATCCTCAGAGTACATAAAAAATATACATAATTTTTTTATTACCATTGTGTTGATATATATATATATATTATTGGAATTGGAGGATTGGATGAAGCACAAGGTCCTGCGAGATCAACAGATCAAAGCAATTCAAGAGGCATTGTCTGAATTTCTTATGGACCAGGTCATCAATCCCAATGGCGCGTACTACTATAACCCTAAAGAAGTAATACCTAGTAGCCAAACGACGCCGGAAGATTAGGGCAAGAAATGCCAAAGACATGAGTAGTACAAGGTTTTTACGACTTTATTGCGTACATATTCCATGCATGCGCAACCTCTTTGTAATATTTGTATATATTTAGTTTCATACATTTTAGTGAGTTTATGTATGTATAATTCTTGAATGGAACCTTATACGATGTATGTATATTAGCAGCGTAAAATTCGTATACGAAAAGCTAATCGAAACAAAAAAGAATTGAATTGAAAAGAAATCATAAAATGAAAGAGAAAGAAATGGGAAAAAAGGCTTTAGTACAGGTTGGATAAGCCAACCGGGACTAAACATGCCAGCCCTGGTGCAATGCCTGGAGGCACATTTAGTCCTGGTTGGTAGTAGCAACCGGGACTAAAGGGGGAGGGGGGACTTTCAATCCTGGCTTGGGCACTAAAGGGGGTTGGGAAACCAGAACTAAAGGGGTTTCCCAATCGGGATTGTAGCCCAGTCCTGCACTAGTGAGGGTATTCAAAATTTATATATACTTCAGTTTGAACCGTCGTTGATGGATCTGTTGTGATGCCTGCCTGCATTTGCAGTGCACATCAAATAGTAAAGCTCGATGATCAGGTCAGTCTTCAGTAGTGTTGCTGGTTGCGGCAAGCGGCGGACTATCGCCGATTCGCCGTGATGGGTACACGTGTTACGGTGTTAGGGTTTCAGTCATGTATACTTTTCTTAAGTATGAATCGTTGAATCATCATCGGTGCTATGCGCACGTGATGATGACATTGACGTTAATGACGTGCCACACAGACATGCATGCAGTCCCAACCGGGATGGTTCCTATGCACCTTCCTTTTATGAATTTATTTATGTAGTTTTCTATGCTTTCATGCGGTTTTATTGGTAGTTATATTAGGGTGTGTGTGTGTGTGTGTGTATATATATATATATATATATATATATATATATATATATATATATATATATATATATATATATATATATATATATATATATATATATATATATATATATAGCTTATTAAGTTGCATTTGGTCAAAACTGCAGCATATAGCTAGGTTTCTTGCGCAAAGCGACGATATGATAGAGGTCTCATCACGTGCCCTAGTGTGAATCTCAGCCACGAAGGGCAGAAATTGTGTACGTCCCGCCTTCTCAAATGTTCCTTGAAGTATTCAAATTATAATGTTTTGTTGCCTGACTTACTCTTTGTTCTGGCCAAGTTATGTATAAGCTGGCAAAAAAATATTTTGTATTTTGCAAATTTTTACCACTTAACAAATAAACCATTTGATTCTTCTCAACAACGACTCAGGTGTCATCATCTACTACACGTGTTGTTGTTTGTTTTCAAAGATCTACCAAGACTGGAGGCTTATATTAATAAGAAGGGAGCACACATACATGCGCGAGAGACGCAATATATGACTAAATGACTTGCTAGGCAAGGATTAACTACCAAGATGATGAGAAACCCTAGGGATTACTTACAACTAGAAAAGCAACGAGAACAAAAGAAAAGGAACTACTTCCTCCATTCAAAATTGCTAGTTATTTTGACTTTTTAAAGGCATTTTGACTTTTCTAAGTACATAGTCTTTGCTATACACCTAGATACACATTATATCTATACATATAATAAAGCCTATGTATCTAGAAAAGATAGAGCGCCTTACAATTTGGAATGGAGGGAGTACATACTATCATACTCCTCTACATGATGTTTTGTTAAGAGGCCAGGATCACTTGCACCAAGTACAGTACTGGAAATCTCAAACTATCAGCATTTCTTAGAGCATCTACAACAACAGTATAAATAGTATAAATAGCTAGTTCATAGCCTATTTTATTCAGAGAAGGAGAGAGAAAGATGAAAAGCAATAAAAAGCAACTAGCTAGCTCTTATAAAGAGCTAAGCTAACACGCTATTTAATTTTTTATGTGTCTATGCAAGCTTACTCAAATTTTTATACTTACATGTATGTTAGGCTACTCTTTTTTATCTTTTTTTTAAAACTTCACATGAGCTAGCGGTTTAAAAACCATTGAAGACGCCCTAATTAAGGATGATGCATGATATGTTAATTTCATTGATTTAAAGGCACAGAAAATACCTTATGAAAAATTTATTTTTTATATAAAACACTAATATAGTCTAATAATATATATGTGCCACTGCAAATCTTCATACGAGTCGGCCGACATGACTTGCACCGAAATTAATTGGCGCCAAATGTGTGGAAATGGTATATATGATCCACTAAGTTTCCTCCAAGTTAGAAATTAAACCTGCATATTACTGATGAATGCTGAAAATATTCCTTCTATGCTTCCTTGTTTATTTTGGCCACTCAAATCTGCTGACGCATGCACACGAATATGACACGATGACAGCATGCAAGCAATTGATTATAATGTTTAGGATGAAAAACATGTTGTAATAATGATTGGTTAACACACACCTGAATCGTACAAGGCCATCGTAACGCTGAAATATTTGATCGCTGTTGAAGAAAATTGTGCCTGGGTATGGTAGTAGGTTCAAATTTATTCTCTCTTTTGCGTAAGCGAGTAGCCAGCTTTGCCGCCGACGTCCCTTTTGATTTGATTTTCTTCGGGTCATTTTTCACGTAGATCTTTGCGGCAGAGTATATTGTACTTTTGCGTAGACTACACCGAATAATGCCATAATATAAGCCGCCCGTAGAGAAATTTCTTGTGCAGTTTGCATTTTAGAGTAGACATATAGGGCATGCATATCCAGCCGGGTAAGAGCATCTCCGAGAGTTCTTCATATTTTGTTTCCTAAAATATGGTGTTTGTCAACTCCTAAATTAGTATGGGAAGGAAAAAAAGAAGCCATCTCCAAGAGTTTTCTATATTTCTATTCCAAAAGTTTTTTTTCTCGGCACTTTTTCCTACGACCTGGTCTCATGTTTTGTATCAGGAGCCCTGAATTTGTTTCTGTACGCGTTTAAGCCCTTCCACCAAATCTTTCTCTCTTGCGCTTTTCTCACCTGAAACCCTGTCTTTCTTCCTTTTTACTAGACAGGCCGGGAAACTCTGGATGAACGCTCCTAGGCCGCGCGCATAAATGCGCGCTCGGGATAGATTTTTGCAAGGTTGGGAAAGATGGGGAGGGAGGATGCCAAACTATTGGAGACGGTTTTTTCTTATTTTGCCAAAAAAATTAAGGATGGGAAAGCCGGATGACAAACTGTTGGAGATGCTCTAACTCCTAAGGCCGCCTTGCCAAGCATGCATGGGGATCATGTTAGGAGGGCTTTATTCCAATATCCGTTTGGATATGCAATACGAGTTCAACAAGTTTCTTGGATGATATTTGCATTGCCTACGTTTTTGCATGCGGCCATTTTGGATTTAGGGAGGCGGGCAGGGCGTCCGCTTCTGATTCAACGCATGTGTTAATGGCGCTTTACGGAGGCGGGTGTCCTAGCCACCGAGCTGTCTCCACCAACCATGAGCAAGGGGTTAGCCGCCACTGCTGCTGACAAACCATGTGCAAGGGCCTGGCTAGATCCGCGACGAGGAGGGGCCTAGAAAGATTCATGACGAGTAGGAGAGGCTCGCCAGATCTGCTCGCATTAGGGAGAGGAAGAGGTGGAAGGGCAAGTGGATGTCGACGTGACCACGAGCACGGGCCCTGCCGGATCCGCAAAGGAGGCGGCCGAATGGATCTGCTCGACGTGGGGAGAGGAGAGATGGGCAGCGTATGGTGTCGGTGGGATGGGGATTCCTAGAGAAAGAGCGAGGAACAGAGAAGAGGGAAGTGGCGGCTTAGGGCTATGGGAAGGGGTTAAGGTTTATTATATGGGTCTTGCTTGTTGGACTTATTTCAGAGGCGAGGTGTCATAGAAAATAGTATGTCCGTCTCTGAAAATCACTTGTTAATTTTCGGGATTGTCTTACTTTTCGTTTTCCTCTGTTAATCAAGATGCATGTCTCCTAAAATCTTTTTTGTGGTGGTGTGGAGGTCATATTGTTGTTGGATACACATTATTCTACCTTGTATGACCACGGCATGTATGTCCAGGTCAGATATAAATCAGAGGAGACGTGCGAGGACATTCGAGAAGTAAAAGATGGATAAAAAAACAACTTCGCTATTTAATATTAAAAAATAGATATCAATTAACTATAGGTAAAAAATAATAGATAGAGGGGTATAGATATAAATTCAAGGCTATCTAGTTCTGTCAAGCAAGTAAGAATTTCCTTCTCATTTAATAACAAATAGCATCAAACTAAGCAGCCAACATGATGAGGCGATCGAGGTCCGCCCACACCCGAAGTCAAACGGATCCAAGCAAAAGGTTAGCATCGATGAAACATCGCTCTTGACTTGAGCGACGAGGTGGTGGACCGGCGGTGCGAGCTGACGACGGCCCCCTCCTAAGACTACACACACTCATATACCTCTATATTCATCCTCTATACGTCCTAGTCAGCAAGATTCTCTCCTCTATACTCCATTCTCCCGCACTCATCTATCATCTATATCATCCTCTATCCACTCTATCCACTGTGGGACTCACTTATCACTTTATCTAAATATATCCATGTGTGATCTAGTTTTGAAGGATTTATTGAGACGAATTTAATGGTGAAATCAAAATTTAATTTGGATTTTTGGTTTATGAGTTATAGCATTTTTTCCTTTGTTTAGCTAGTGGGGCCCACCACTATAGAGTATAGAGTAAGCACAGTACCACTCTAAATATAAAGTGAGAGAAAGGATAGACGTTTTAGAGTACCCAGTGCAACAGTTTTTATTCTATATTTATACTCTAAAGCTTTAGAGTATCGTTTTAGAGTACCCACTGCGAGAAGTCTAAGCCAAAGCCGCTACGCTGGCTGGTCAATCTTCAATGGCGACTCGCAAGTCGCAACTGTGATATGATCTGAATCTGACAGGACTCAGCTCCTGTCCTGTCCACGGGATCATCGTTCTTGCTACGTGTACTTGCATCGGTGACTACTTCCAAAATATTTCCTCTTCCACCCATCACATCAAATCTTTAAACGCATGCATGAAACATTAAATGTAGGTAAAAAAAAACTAATTGCATAGTTTGTCTGTAAAGTTCGAGACGAATCTTTTGAGTCTAATTAATCTATGGTTGGACAAATTTTACCAAATAACAACGAAAAGTGCTACAGTAACTTTTCACCCCAACTTTTTCATCTAAACACACCCATTGTATGCAGCAGCCAGCAGCAACCGTTAAATTATATTTCCTGTTTCACACTATGGCTGTACTTTCATATATATAAAGGTTTCTCTATTGAACTTAGGCCTCGTTTAGATGTCATCCAAGTTTTTTCACTCTCTCTCCATCACATCAATTTTTAGCCGCTTGTATGGAGTATTAAATGTAGGTAAAAAAATAACTAATTACATAGTTTAGTTGGAAATCACGAGATGAATCTTTTGAGCCTAGTTGGTCCACGATTAGATAATATTTATCAAATAAAACGAAAGTGATACTATTCATCGGGTTCACTTTTTTTCCGATATAAACGAGGCCAGTTGATTGAGCGGAGCCGTTGGTTTTTTTTTCGACAAAACAGTGTTCGACGAGTTGTTCTCAAACTTATTTTGAAGAAGTTTTCTAAAGATGTTGAACGACGAAAAACTATTACGTGTGTGTATATGAGCTGTGTTCGTGGAAGTTTCTGGAAATATAAAGTTTAATTCTTCCAAATAAAAGACGCTTTATTTCTACGTCCTCATGAAAGTTATAGCTAAGAAGTTTCAAAACTTAGATGAAACAACCTACTCTGGAAACTTATCTTTTTGGAACAAGTTCTTAGAAGAAGTTGAACAGCCAACAAAATCAAGTTTTTCATAAATTTTCCTAAAAAAGGAAAGCTTCTCCTTTTCACCTTCCTGTCGTACCTGCCTTCTTGTTTGTTTTGTGTTCTCTAGAATTTATAATAAAAGACATTAGTGTGCTATAAGTTGTGTTTTCATAAGGTTTCTATATATTAAACTTAAAATGCAGTGCATAAATAGTACTTATGTGTATAGTCTATACGTTTACAAAAATGGCAAGTTGTGCAAATGAAAATTTATATAAAAAAAATAGCTTCTCTACACGGCTACCATCTCATGAGACATAAGCATTAAAAGTTCATGTTCAATAACTACAACTAAAAGAAATTAGCTATTCTTGTCCTTTCTTTCTTTTTTGTTCATTTTGAAACGTAATATGCACACGAACACTCTATAATCTCTATTCAATCATGATAACTTAATTATCAACTACTGTGTATCATCCTCCATCCATATTCATAGTTTTCTCTCTCTATCTCTACATGACACCTTCATATATCTTAAATAATATGCATTAAGTGAAAACCTTAGCTTATTAAGTTATAGTGGCGCTTGTTGTAGCCCATATCTCTTAACATTATAAATCTAGATTTTGAAGTTGAAAAATCAGATCTTATTAGTTGCTAAAAATTTGTTACCCACAAGTTAAATCCCAACCCATGAACTTATTTTACCCTTTATTTTAAATTACCTTTGTATTTCATTAATATTAAAAGATTTTAATCCATAAATTGTGCTCTTAATTAGGTGTAAGTTAGGTTATTTAAAAATTTTTAGCGACTGTTTGTAATTTAGATGTAAATTTAAGAGATATTTTAGTTTATTCTTAATAATAGTAGAAGTGGTAATTTATAATTGGTTACTTAGATTGTCTACCATATTGGCATGGTGGGTAATTTAAGTTCAAAACTAGGGGCTACTTTAGAGGATATTTCATAATGGATAATTTTGATGCAGATTTAGGGTTCATTCGGTTGTTCTGGAATGAGGCCACGATTCGTTCCCGCTATTCAATTGCTATGTAAATTAGCCTGCGGTTCCACGTGGAAATCTTCCAGGGCACAATTCTGAGAGAAACGAACGGACCCTTAGGGGTTACTTTATGTTGTTTTTATAATGAAAGATATGGATAATTTGAGAAAAAATAGGATAGATCCAAATGCCTATTATTATCGATGGTGATTAGAGCATACCAAATTGATGGCTTACTCTTTCTGATTTTTGTGAGAGTTTCTAGAATTTTTTCTAACGTGTTTTGTGAGGATTAACATGGTCTGATTAGCCATAGTCTATACACATAATATTAAAGACAAAGGGATTTCTTTTTATAGTTCCTACAACGCCCTCATGCCTCATCCCTATTCTGTATGTGACTGAACACACAACTCGTGCTCATACAAGTTAACGATGAGTCCAGTCACAATACAGAGTAAGATGACATGACCATTATGTAAATATTTGAGTTCCAAGTTGTTCAGGTGATCGGACGATAAAGAGTACATTTTGGCAACGCATGTGTATGTTTCCTAGTCTAATATTAAAGATAGACGGGATCAGATTCTTCTTTCTATCTTTTTTACTTCCCATAATGCCCTTATGCTCTCATACTACAAATGTGATGCGGGCTCATGGCTTATGCTCATACAATCAGAACAGCATACGTCCAACAATTATTTAAAGTCCAATTCTAAGCCCTTCAAACGACGGACATGGTTTGATTCTAAAATGTATTAGAACAAATGATAACGATCGTCGAATAATCCCGAATCGCAAATCATCCAGGTGAACGCGCAACAACTAGGTGTTCCATTGAATGGGTGCGTGTGGATTAGCAATGGTTGGTTCTTAGGTGTAATAATGCTGAGCTAGTAAAATTTTATAAAAGTATATTACGTGCTGACATGGACAACAGCCATCACACCCATGTGAGCCCTTTAATGGGTAATTCTAAACATCAACATGCATTTTCTCGATTCGTGTTTGCAATACTAACGAGTCCTGTATGGACATCTCTAGCTAGCTAGCTTGGACTACGAGAGGGAGGGAGAGACTGTGCTCATTGATTAAAACACGCATGTACGGCGAATTGGCGAGACTAATATATAGATTACACATACAGTCACACTCACACTTAGAGATGGCAACGGGTACCCGAAACCCGAGTACCCGACGGGTATTACCCGATAAAGAGGCGGGTATGGAATGAATTTTCTACCCGTGGGTACGTTATTGGACAAAATCCTATACCCATCGGGTATGCGGGTACGGGTGCGGGTGTATACTACCCATACCCGCATACCCGCGGGTAAGACATACCCGCAAAAATAACTAGTCAACCTCAGTTATTTTAGCGCATATAAGTCATGAATTTGGCCTATTGAGACATCCACTATATTTCTAGTAGATTGTCTTTGTTGTAATGATGCTAATAATGTTTGTTAGCATGTTTGTAACTTGTTGGAAGCTTAGAATGATTTATTTTTGTATGTGACTATTTGATATTTTTAGGTAATTTTCGGGTATGCTATCGGGTACGGGTTACCCGTCGGGTGAGAATTACCCGGCGGGTACGGGTATGGAACTATTTTTTTACCCGCATGCGGGTACGGGTAACCCGACGGGTAAAATTTTACGGGTGCGGGTACGGGTACGGGTGGGCACTACCCGTCGGGTACGTACCCGTTGCCATCTTGACTCACACTCCCCTCTAAGGCTCTAATATGCAATCAGAGAGTTTCAGATTAATAAATAGCTAAAGAAACGACAGAAAGTTTTAAGGTTGACAGTTGACACAAGCCCATTCACACAAGTTATTAGTTACTCCTAGCTACAGCTGCTTACTGCTAGTACGTAGTACTGTGCAGGGTCTTATGTACTTTTCCATTGATTGCAGTAAAATCTCTGTTCCAAATTATAAGATGTTTTAATATTTACAGATATACTGGTTTTACTATTATCTAGACATAATATACATTTAAATACTAGAAAAGTCAAAATGTCTTACAATTTAAAACAGAAACATAAGAATCAAGTAACTAATAAATCATTCGTCGTCGTCTACATCATCATCGACCCGGCCGTCAACATCTGCCATTCGTCATATGGAAGAAGAATATGGTCCTACGTTGACACTTCTTCTTTCTCCTGCTGCCAAGTAGTCCCGCATGATGACGCTGTCTCTGCATCGCGGCTTTGACCTGCGGCCTGCTAACAATGGTGGGTTGTTGGTCGTAGGTGTCAGGATCCACGGGCGGGGGCGTGTCGTCCAGTCTTGGTTCCTTCTCGTTAGCGGCGGCGTGCGTGTCTCCCTGCACTGCACCTGCACGCACGAACGGCGCGCGCGTGCTACCGGCCGGATTGTTAATTATTGGCTGATGATGAGTTGAGAAGCCTCGCCGAAGCCGCAGCTAGCGGTGGTGGCCGCCGCGGGTGGCAGTGGCTTCGTCGTCGTCAGCGCGTCGGCGACGACCTTTGCCACGGCGTCCTTGACCGGCTGCTCCTCCCAGTCGGTTCCCGGCGACTGCGACACCAGCGACAGCGACGAGAGAGAGACAACGTTAGTCTTTCAGCAAGTACACAGTAGTCACACAGGAGAACGAAATTAATAGCTTTTCACGATCAAAGATAGTGTCGCTGTCAGAATTCAGATACGCCGGGGCCATGCAGTTAGTCAGTCAGTAATGCCAGCCTAGCTAAGGCCCTGTTCAGTTTCTACCCGAAAACTTTTCACCTCATCACATAAATGTTTGACATATGCATAGAACATTAAATATAGATAAAAAAAAACTAATTGCACAGTTTGCATGGAAACCGCGAGACGAATCTTTTAAGTCTAATTAATCCATGATTAGCCATAATTGCTACAGTAGCACACATGTGCTAATGACGGATTAATTAGGCTTAATAAATTCATCTCACGGTTCTAGGCGAGTTATGTAATTATTTTTTTATTAGTATCCAAACACCTCTTCCGATATCCTATGAAGTATCCGATGTGACACCAAAAACTTTTCACCCATAAACTTAAAGGCCTAAGAAAATTGACACCTCTCTGAGAGATATATAGTACAGTATAGATGCCAAGGAACTAGGTGCGTTCAGACTGCATGCATGCAGCGCCTTGTTTAGTTTGCCTCAAAGTTCCAAGTTTTTTCACTCTCTCTCCATCACATCAATTTTTAACCGCTTGCATGAAGTATTAAATGTAGGTAAAAAAATAACTAATTACACAGTTTAGTTGGAAATCACGAGATGAATCTTTTGAGCCTAGTTGGTCCATGATTGGACAATATTTACCAAATAAAACGAAAGTGGTACTATTCATGAGTTTGAAATTTTCTTCAATCTAAACAAGGGCCAGATCTTTCATTTTTCCACCCTCTGCGCGTATCTGACGACGCTGCTGGCTTCAATTTTCAAGCAGGGGTTTTACTTTCTTATCAACCTGGTGCTACTAACCCCTTCATTAGTCAATGAAAGATTCTTCGGACCGTTTGTTGCTTTCTTGTCAACCTGGTGCACGACATCTCCTACCTTCTTGCTGTACTACTACTGCGTACCTAGCTAGCTATAGTTTTCTACCTTTAGGTCTTCTTCATTTTCACACATTGCCTTGCATGTGCATGCATGGTTTACTTTGGTACATAGCAGATACTAAATAATCTTCCTGATAAATATAGTAGTGTAATATATACATATAAGTCGACTTTAGCATGCATTGCTAGCTTGTAGTTCGTTCTTCATCTATCACATCCAAATGAAAATGTTATAATCATCACTGTTAACAACTGTAATAACTAACCAAGTACTAGCATGTATGTCAGACTTAATCATCCATCGTCAACTAATGATGCATGCATGACTTAAGACGACGATCAATCATCATGTCATGTGAGACAGATATTGGATAGTGGACTATACCTTGATTTGCATCGTCAGGACAACAGCTCGTGGAGAGGCGTTCTTCACTCTGGTAGCAGGCCCAGCGCCGCCGCCGCCGCTGGTGCTCATTGCCACCAGGCTGACGCCATCCCTGATCTGCTCTTTCAGGCACTGCAGTGTCCGGACCACCACGTCCGTCATGTTAGGCGATGACGGTGGCCGCGGCGACCTCACCGCTATCTTCAGCGTGCAGAGTTGTTCTTCGTTCGCCGCCCTGGTTATCTCGACCTGCACCTTCGTCGTCTCGCCGGAGTCGTGGTCGTCGCCGCCACTGCTGCCGTCCTTGCGGCGGCCGTCGCGACGGGTCAGCCGCGACTCGAGCGACTTGTTCTTCTCCTCGAGCTCGGCCACCTTGGCCTCCAGCGACCTCACGTACTCCCTTGCCCTGATCAGTATCGACGTCTTGTCCTTCTGTGATACAGAGAAGATCGATTGAGCAAATGAATGAATACCCGTTCGTCACAGCTCTGCAGAGCTCATGCATGCATGCATGTATGATCAGACACAGAGACATCACATATACACACACACACGATCGTATACGTACTTTGGCACCAGGCGGAAGGACGACCTTGAGGGCGTGGAAGCTATCGTTGAGCTTCTCTCGCCGCTTGCGCTCCGAGAACATGTGCTGCAGCTGGTTCACCGACGGCGACTGCACCGCCTCGGCAGCCGCCGCCGCCGCCTGGTAGTAGTACTGCTGCTGGCTGTACCTCGCCGCCACGTGCATCTTGGACAGCACCGACATGGCCGTCTTGAACATCCTCTGCCCGCACGCGCCGGGCTTCGGCGGCCTCTTCGGCCCAAGGTGCCGCGCGTAGTGCTTGAACGCGCCGGTGGTTTTGGCCGGCGACTCCGGCGCGTGAATTCGAAGGTTGGTGTACTGGTGGTCGTAAGATGGCACCACGGGTGGTGCTGGTGGTAATAGTGGCACGTGCGAGGAGACCTCCGGGTACTGCTGGTTGCAGCCGCCGGCGGTGGCCGGCGCGGCGAGGATGTGCGCCGAGGAGCTCTCCGGGCTGCAGGAGAGGGAGGTAGAGGCAGGCAGCGAGAGCGAGGAGGAGGACGACGACGGGAAGCTGTAGGTGCCGGCGTGGTGGTGTGGGTCGTCGAGGAGGCGTTCCACGACAGGATCGTGCATGCCGATGGTGGTGGCACCGTCGTTGGAAGACATGTAGACTGCTGGTTCGTCGTCCATGTTCATGCGCATACTGATCTGCATGTTGATCGATAAGCAGTTAAGAACCTTCATTTATGTGTCCTGAATCTCTGGACGAAATTTGCAGTACGTATGATTTCATGTTTAAATTGGTCGCTGCATGCTTGCCTGGTTGAGGTGGTACTGAATCTGCGAGCTGATGAGAAACTGCTGCTGCTCGCCCTCCATGAACTGCAGGTCTGCAGGGCTGCAGTCGTTGTGTGCGTGCGTGCAGAATGATCAGTCAGATCAGCAAGTTACCAGGAACAAGCTAAGAGCAAGAGCACTCAACTACTTGAGCCAAGAAAACCATACCTGCTGGCAGCGTAGCCGCACATGAAGCCGTTGTTGCCGCCGGCGTTGGTGGTGGCGTAGCCATGGAGCCAGCTGCCGCTATCCATGTCCATGCTACCTGTCTCAGCTAGCTGGGCGTTGCTGCTTCTTTAACAAGCCGGCCAGCTGTTATTAGTTACTTGCTTGTTCTACGAATGAAGAAGAAGCCGATTAAGTTCATATGACGAGCTAGTCGACTACTATAGTAGTAGTAGTAGCAGCAGCTATACCAAAGGTATAGTGAGAGATGGGTATATGGAGGGCCCGTGGTCTGGATGTGTATATATAGATGGAGATAGCTTGCTAGCTTAGCTTAGCTAGGAATGGACGAAGATGCTAAAAGGCCAAAAGCTGTATCTCTTTGTGGGTGCGTTCTGGCCATGAAGAAGGAATTGATGGAGATGGATGGATCGATGGGGAGAGAACGCACGTGCTGGGTTTCGAGTGAAGAAAACTGGTGGTGAAGTCACGGCCGGGGAGCGACCCGGAGTCTACGGTCAATTTGGTTTGGCTGCGCAGGGAGAAAGAAAATGGCCACCCGGTGGAAAAGAGAGGGACAGAGAATGGGCTTTACCTAGCTAAAAGACACCGTGTATATCTTACCTAACTAAGCTTTACTCTTCTTTACAACGAACCTCTCTTGGATCCATCCGTGGCGATGGATCGTATGATATTTCCAGAGTGAAACGGGTCCTTACTCCTTAGGCTTTTTCCAAACTCTCATCTGGGTCTATGAACTCTCAAGGTGATGATCATCTGAACCCTTTAACCTTTCAAATAGTTCATTCAACTTGAATTCGCACTTCAAATGAACTACTTGAAAAAAAAAAATAAAGGACCCAAACAATCATTTTAAGAATTTATGATCTCAGATAAAAAAAATATATGGAACATTTTAGGACCTATATATATGGTGCGTTTCACTTTTGTTTCGGGAAAAAAATTCAGTTATGTTCATGCATGTGTGTCTGTCCGGACCGGACGAGCGAGGTTCGTTATTTAATTTGCCAACTTGTATTATATTGCTTTAATTAATTGTGTGAGGAATTGAACTGAAGAAAGGCATTGACGCAGCCCGATCTGCGAGAACTGGTTTACTTTTACCCGCAACATGCATGTTGGGTGGTGCTGTATAGTTACGTTCAATGCACACGGGGCGGCGGCGTATAAGCCAACGCGGTGTGCATTCAGACAGGCACATAGGAGTACTACACACTGCACAGTAGGTGCATCGGTTGCAGCTTACGTGTCCAAGAGAACCGCATGCATATGCATGTGGGGGGTTCGACCTTGATATGTGTGGGAGAGAACCAATTAGGAAGAAACGTACCTTTTTTTATGCAAATATGTCTGTGTGTTGCAACAGAACATACACTTGTTACGTGGTTATCTGTATGATTTGCAACTCTAAAATTTATTCAACAACCATGTTATCCTATTCATTCCAATAGTCTTGGAATGGGACTTTGTACCTAGACATGCGTTGTTCTAACTCGTATGAGATACGAGTTGTGAGTTCGTGTCACGGGCAGGGACAAAGAGGGTGCAATGGCCCTGTATGAAGTAAAAAACAGTTGGTAGAAACCATTTTATTAACTTGTTATGTATTATGCATGCATAGATATAGATATATAGCTAGACTAGCAAATGAACGTGCCCATGTGTTACAACCGAACTTATATGATTTGAAATTGGACTTGTATCATTGTTGGACGCGAATAATTCTAACTTATATGAGCACAAGTCGTGAGTCCCAATCACAAATGGAATATGGAGAGCTCGAGGGCACATATATTGGAAAGTAAAAAAAGACAAGAAAAAAAGAATCACTTCGCTCTTTAATATTAGATGTAGATATAGATATGCTTTCTCACTTTGCAATTATTAATCTATTGATATGTTATTTATGTGACAGAAATTCATAACAAAATGTAAGTATTTTTCAATATGAATATGTGGAGTTGTGGACTCCAGTTTTATATAAAAATCATGTATTAATATATAATTTGTTGGTCAAAGGTTTTTTTTCTAACAAAACGAAATTCATGTACTAGTTTTAAACAAGTATGGATTATTTTTTCAGTTCAAAACACATACTTATCCATTTGAAGGCACGCACGCAAATACTACTCTATAATACAAGCTGACGAAGTAACCATGCATATTTCATTGACAATCATCATCACTTCTTGTATACCTCACTTCTTGCACTACTACAAAAACGATTTGTACCAAATAGGCCGCCCTTACAAATGTATTTGTAGAGGGCGACTGGTGTTATCAGCCACCCCTATAAATGGCCTGATTTGTAGGGACGGCTCTATATCCGGCTGCCTCTGCAAATTGGATTTGTAGGGGCGGCTCAATATTGAACTGCCCTTACAAAAAGATGCCGAGCATTAAAAATTAAGCACTAAAATTTAATTTTTTCAGATGACCTCGGATAGAGAAATGATCAAAATAAAAGTTGTAGATCTTGAAAAGTTAAAAAACTTTGTGTTTACACCTTTTTTATTTAAAATCATTTACTGCTTCAAAATGTTGTTTGAAATTTAATTTTGAAATTATTGCAGAACTCTGATTTCTCTTTTTAATCTCTAACTAAAACTTGTAACTAGTCTTTTTTCCTCATACCAACTTCAAATTTGATGATTTTTTCCTAAAAATTTCTAAAATCATGCTCTATCAATTTATTGTGTTCTTATAGCTATAATTTTATCCATCTTTTCATGTGATTGTGTTTTATCTATTTGAATTTTAAATTTTAAAAAATGGTAACTTCAAATGTCATTTTAAAATATTAAATAATTTTAACTGAAAAAGTCATGAATATAAAAGTTATAGAACTCATCAACATCTACAACTTTTATTTTGGTCATTTCTTCATCCGACAAAGTTAAAGTAACATTGTTCATAAATTTTACATATCTCTCTTATCGGATGACCAAATGGCCAAAATAAAAGTTGTAGATCTTGAAAAGTTATATAACTTTGTAGTTGATAACTTTTTCATTTGAATTTATCTTGTCATGTAAAACTATACTTGAATTTCTCAAATTTGAAATTCAAATTTTGTAAACGACCTCGGATGGAGAAACAATCAAAAGGAAAGTTGTAGATCTCGAAAAGTTATGAAATTTTATAGTTGATAACTTTTTGATTTGAAACCATATTGTCAAGAAAAACTACGTTTGAATTTTTAAAAATTTAAAATTTGAATTTTTAAATGACCTCGGATGGACAAACAGCAAAAATGAAAGTTGTAGATCTTGAAAAGTTATGAAACTTTGTAGTTAACATTTTTTTCATTTGAAATCATCTTGTCATGAAAAATTACGTTGGAATTTCTCAAATTTGAAATTCAAATTTTGTAAATGACCTCGGATAGAGAAACTACTAAAATGAAATTTGTAGATCTCGAAAAGTTATAAAACTTTGTAGTTTACAACTTTTTCATTTGAATTAGTTTAGGGCCTCAAACAATTAATTTATGCTCGGTTTTATATAATATGTGGGGAACCAAAATGGATTATAGACATAAGTGATCGTGAGGTGCAGTGGCAGAGGAGTTTACGCGTGAGGGAGATCACAGGTTCAAATCCCGGCCGATGCAAAGTGTGCAAAAATCATGAAAAATGCTGCTACTATAGAGTGGGTGTGTGGCTGACCGGTGGGGACCTCCTTGGATTAAAAAAATTTTGCTATTTTTTTGACCTTTTCGTGATTTCTGGAATCGTCAGCCGTCTCTGCAAATCGATTAGTAGGGGCGGCTGGCCAACCGCCCCTAGAAATCTGGGATTTGTAGCGACCCTTTCAGAGGGGTGGTTGGCAAAACCGTCCATACAAATCAACACGAGCAGCCCCTAAAAACAAATCCTGTAGTAGTGTGGTATACTACAAATGTATATGTGGTGTGAAAAGTTGCCACACATCATGAAGCACCGCTATGCGCTGCCTAGGCTGGGTTCTGCCTATTCTTTTTTTTTAAGCCGGGTTCTGCCTATTCAGGAGGACAAGAGGCGAGACGAGAGACATAGGAGCGAGAGATGGGAAGCGCCAAGTCACGCACAATGCTTTGCATTGGCTAGGCGGAGGCGCTGTTGCCTTGGACCCTTTGGGAGTGGAAGAAATATTGAGACACACTAACGGTACCTAGACTTTGGATTATAAATTTATAGGCTCGGTAAGGGGATTTATTATGGGCTATGTCTAGGGCCACAGGTCTAGTAACCCTAGGCCCATATCCTCCCATGGATAGAAGTAGACAATTTGGAAACATAAATAGAAGTTCTTTAAAATATTCATTTATAATGATAATTGTAGGCATTCTAGATGAAAAAATGCAACTATATACTCTAGATTATTTTGAATAATGATGGTGGAGATGAACAATTTGGATGAATTTTGAGGGGTACTTAATTAGGAAAGATATAGATAGCCTTTTTGCTCTAAGACTTCACAGAAGCACTGTTGGTGTTTGGACCCGGGAGGGACCTAAGCCGACGAGTGAATTTATGCTGCGTGCTCCCTACTCCGGATGGAGATGCAAAGAGAATACACGGGAGTTTATCCTGGTTCGGGCGAAAGAAGGCCCTACGTCCAGCGGGGAAAGGAGAGTATTGTATTTCCTTGCACCTAAGTGCTTGTGTAGGGGTTAAGCCGTGAGAGAGGGAGCCGGTCCCAAGTCTCAAAGAAAGAGTACAATAGAGTGTTGCTTGAGATGTTGATCTCAGAAGTGGGGAGATGTCTTGTTTTTTCGTCCTTCGTCATCCGTCGTTCGAAGAGCTCCTTGCCCTCCCCTTTTATAGACTCAAGGGGAGGATAAGGCTTACAACAAACCCTAGGAGGTGCCTTGGAGGAGAAGGCGGAGTGAGTACTATCGGTGTTGCTGTGGCGACGTGCCCCGGTACGTGCAGGCCATCCCTAGGGCATCGTGGGGATGCTGATGATGGGACGGCGGTACATCCGGGGTGCTGCAGGGGACATGCGATTCCCTGTGGTCGACGTATGGGTCGTGGCCTCTTTGCTCGACTGATGGCGGTCGAGGCCGGGTCGAGACGTGGCTGAGGAGGGTCGACGGGAAATAGATAAGGCCGAGCCCTAGAAATCCTAGGATATGACGGTCGGACAGTGCTAGTCATGGTGGGAATAGTGGCTTCTTTTCGTCGCCCATCCCGGTATGGGCAGTAAAAAGTAAGACTAGACGCGGACGCTGCTCCCACGCTAGTGGCGCTGTGGCCATGTTGGTGGAAGTGGTTGCATTAAATGCTCTGTCGGTGAGCAGGTGGGGGAGGCAGGGTTGACCGGGTCGACCCTGGGTTGTGCAAGTCATAGAATTTCTAGGGGTCAAGGCTTCTTGTCGAGCGAGCCTCGTACGAGTCGGAACACGGTCGAGGGTGTCCCGTCTGTATACGCACGTGGCCTAGATCGGTGTATCCGTGTAGGTGGAGCCTCAACTCGATCTCTCTTAGGAGGTTCTCAGGGTGCGGATTCCTTGGGGTTTACTCCTTTTAATCGTTGTTTTTGGGTACCCCTAATTTAGGTACTCGACAGTAGCCCCCGAGCCTTTGCGCGAGTGAGGCCACTCTCGCAGAGGCTTGAGCGAGTTATGAACTGGAGTTGTAGCTTCGTTGCTCTCCAGTGGGTGCGTGCGAGCGCACCCGCCAGGTGTAGCTCCCGAGGCCTCGAAGTAGTGTGTGACTCCTTCGAGGGCTTTAGTACGTCGTATCATGGGACGTTGTTTTGTTAGCTCCTAGGGCATGTTTGGTCTCCTTCTGTCGGAGTTGGCTAGTTGCGGGTAAGCCCCTAAGCCTTTGCATGTGTTAGGCTGGCCATGGCTTTGCCCGTCTTTATTGTTCTACCCTCACGCATCCTTTGGTCAAGGAGGAGGGGTGGGAACGCCGTACTACCCTCGACGGGCAAGTTCCAACGACCCCTGGTGAGCTGCTAGCGGGGAATTCGAGTGGGAGCCCATGCCCCGTTCGATAGGGGTTGGCTAGCGGCCACGGAGGCGCTCTCCAAAGAAGCCAAAGAGTAGTTGTGTGGATCTCGACTCCGTTTGATAGGATTCGAGGGCTCGATGCCTCCCTCCAAGGGGATTCCACCGCCGACCTCTCCTTTAGCCTCGAATATGTCTGAGGCCGTCTCGAGAAAGTGGCTCGAGCCCTGGCCTTGTACGGGCACGTCCTTAGTCATCCCTAACTCTGTTTACTCGAGGGCAGCTGTCGAACCCTGGTCGAGGGCCAGCTTTCGATCCCTCGAGGTTTATAGCGGGCTTGGAGCCTGTTGTTCATTCGCCAAGAAATGTCCGTCTGTAGGTCTCCCTTCCGTCCCATTGGGGTAGGTCTTTTTAGGAGGGGAGCGAGAACGGCGTGGTAGTGGGTGGCGTGGCGCGACGGTTACGGAGCGAGCGGTGGACACGTGTCCTTATACACGGGTTTTGATGGAGCGGTTATGTAGGAGCATTGAATGCGGAAACTGTTCCTACCTTTTCGTCGGACGTGTCTGTTTGCCTTCCACCAGGGGATAAAGTATAGAGCCCAGGTTTCCGTGTGCCCCCACTGATCTTTTGCAATTGCACTTTCTTCCCTTCGCCCTCATCAACCGCTCTCTGCCACCGTCGTCATCTCTTCCCCCATCGTCACCGCAAGCTGACCTTCAACACTTATGGCGGGAAAGAGTCAAGTTCTCCCTACAGACGTGTGGGTCCGCTCTTCGGTAATGGAGAGGAAGCTGGAGGAGCTAGTTCGTGATGGTCTCTTGCGACTGAGGGCGAGTCAGAGCCAGCCGGAGTGGAGGGTGCCACCGACCAACCACCGGGAGCCAGCGCCCCCGGAGGGCTACGTGGTGAGCTTCATCGCCTTCCATGAGAGGGGGCTCAGGATGCCGTCGAGCCGGTTCATGCGGGCGCTCCTGCATTACTACGGGGTGGAGCTCCATCACCTCGCCCCTAACTCCATCTTGTAGGCAGCCATCTTTGCGGCAGTCTATGAGGGGTACTTAGGGATGGAGCCCCACTGGAAGCTGTGGCTCCACCTTTTCAAGGCGGAGCACTTTGCCAAAGAAGGTGGGCAAGAGGGGAGTGTGGCGGGCGGTGCACGCCGGTAGCTACACCCTTCAAGTGCGGGTGGGTCGAGGCGAGCTCTACATCTCGGCACAGCTCATCTCGTCGAACAGTGGATGGCACGACAGTTGGTTCTATCCGCGCAACGACGACGATCGCCTGCCGAAGTTCTCCAGGCGGGTCCTGATGTCGCGCAAGGACAACTGGTCATATGACGTCGTCGAGGAGGACAAGCCGAAGCTGTAGCCACTCCTTGACGCACTGTGGAGGCTTTGTCAGCGTGGACTGACCGCGGGGATGGTGGTCGCCGCGTTCCACCGTCGGAGAGTGCTGCCGTTGATGCAGCGCCGACTTCGGATCGACAAGATGACGCCGGGGGTCTCGTTGGAGGGAAGTCGGATGTCGCACGAGACCCTCCCCCTCGACGAGGTTGCCTGGCGCGCGCGGTGGATGGTGGGTAGCTTCAAGAAGGAGGACATCGACAAGGTCCCGATGCAGCCCACTCAAGGATTCGAGCCCCTGGTAAGTGTTGCCTTCCCGGTGCTGGGCTCCCCTTCTTTCCTGGGTCTCGTAGATCTAAACTCGTCGAGTTTCCCGTGCAGGATCTGTCCGTGATCAAAGACTCGCCGCCACCAGTCCAGGAGGATCGCACCGCTCGAGAGGTGAGGCGTCTTTCTGCGGCACAGGAGAAAAAGGAGAAAGACGCCGCAAAAATGCGGCGCAATAGGAAGATTCGCGAGCGTGTGACGTTGCTAAAATGCCATCGCCAGCAACAGCTCGAGGGTCTCCCTATAGAGGAGTCCCCCTCTGAGACAGCCTTAGAGGAGGAGCATGACAACAGTGAGGAGGACGACGCCGGGTCACGGTACGACACCGCGACTTTTCTTGCGCACCTTCCGGACGTACGGTCCCTGTAGGGGCTTGTTAGTGGGGGGTCGACCTCCCAGGCGTCGAGGGTGGCCTCGGCGCCCGTCGATGGTGAGAAGGAGCTAGTAGAAGGGAGGGCCCATGAGGGGCCCTCAAAAAGTAGATCTGCCGAGCCAAAGGCTCTTCCTGTGACGTCGACCGTGTCGAGGATGCGCGCCCGGTCGCCGTGCGCCTCGTCAGCGGGTGGGACTACGGCGTCAACGCCTGAGGCCGGGGCAGCGTCATCGAGTGTCAGAACCTGAGGCCAGGCGGCCCTGATGACGCAGAGGACCTTGGAGACTTCGTTAGCCCAGGCTGGAGGGAGTTCCGAGCCAGCTAGAGGCTCGACGGAAGGGCCGTCACAGAGGGCCTTAGGGAGCTTGGGGAAGCCATGGACTAAACCCCTGATCCCCATGTCCGGGTAAGAGTTTTACTTCATTTTCTAGACAAGTATATTTCATTCCTTGTTCTCATGTTCTAGCTCACAGGTGTAGCCTCAAGCGCAAGGCGGAGCCGGCGGCCTTGACGCCTGCCAAGGCGCTTAAGGCCAGCGTCGCGTTGAGTATGCGGACACTGGCCGATGATGTCGCCTGGGTCGCAAGGTACTGGGCGGCGACGGAGCGACTCAAATCGACAGGGTCCTCCGTTCAGGCCGGCGAGAGCGTCGAGGAGGCCGTCGAAGCTAGGGAGGCAGCTCGGTGGCCTGAGCTGGTCGAGGCTGCTCTGGGTGCTTCCAGACTTGGTCAGTCCGGGGGCAACGGTCGTGAGCTAGGGCTCGCTATGAGGATGCCAGAGGACGTCGAGGCCAGAGAGGTCGCCACATCCGCCCGCGACGTGGGGCAGGTGGATGTGGTGGAAACAAGGAACATGGAGGAGACCCCGCAGGACGTGAGGCGAGAGGAGGAACTGCGGGAACCATAGAAGGAGTAGGAGGAGCTGTAACGACAGCCGCAGCAGCAATAGAAGGAAGAGCGGCCGCTAGAGCCGCAGCTGGAAGCGGAGTAGCGCGAGCTGGGTCAGCCGGAGAGGCCGGTGGGCGAGGCGGAGGAGGAGGCGGTCGTGCCACTGTCCGACGCTTAGGCGGGGATGCCGACTAGCGGGGGGGCACCCCCACCCCAAGGGTCGACTCCGGCTGTGATCGATCTCATAGTCGACGACTCTCCTTCCGACAAGGGGAAGCAGAAGGCGGACGTCGAGATGGTCGACGTCTCGGATCGGCCCGAAACTTCCGCGGCGCCGGATGGTGATGCGGCGGAGACGTCGGGTGGGTGGCCTGACTTTGTAGAGCTAGCACTTGTGCGAGCGGAGGAGGAGCTCCCGCGCTGGGGTCGGTCGACCCTCGAGTTCAGGGATGCGGCTAACCCCGACGCCGAGCCCTTCTTCGCCCTCGATGATAAAGATGAGGTGCAATACTGGGAGTACGTCGAGGAGCTCCGCAAGCACTCCATGCAGTCTCTGCGGATGGTCACGGATACCCTAGTGTGGCACATGTTGGGGGCCTTTGATATTTTATTTGGCCCGTACCTCCCTTTTCTCCTTGGCCCTGATTTTGGGTTTGACCGTGGTCAGGAGCTCAAGGAGTGATCGCGTCGCAAGTCGCTCTTCATTCGCCATGAAAGCGGTGTGTGGGTAGCGCTCGCTCGTCAACGGGCTCTGGTCGAGAAAGACAATAAGTGGCTATCCAAGAAGAGCACGGAACTAGACGAGCTTCACGTCGTCCATGCGGCGGTCAGGGAGGAAGCAGCGCAGGCTCGGGAGGCCGCGGCCAAGGCGCATGAAGACATGACCAAGGCTCAGGAGGAGGCGACCAAGGCCCGTGAGGACCGCGTGCCGCTTTTGGCCCGCGTGAAGGAGCTCAAGAAGGACGTCGCCCTTATCAGCGGCCAGCGTGATGCCCTCAACGTCCAGATCGGGTTGGTGTCCGCTCGCATCGAGACCCTGGAGAGTGAGGTCATGACGTTGAAGGAGACCATCCAAGCGAGGGACAAGGCTCTCTCAGGCACCAACTAAGAGATCGAGGCACTGAGGGCAACCATCCATGACAGGGACGAGGTCCTTTGAGCAGCCGAGAAGGCGCACAACGAGCTGCGCGATCAGATCGTGGGCTGGCAGACCCACGCCAAGGGTAGGTTTCCGCCCAATTCTAATCTCGACTTGGGTTTCTTGTGTGTCTGCTGACTTGATCTTATGATTTAGAGCTAGAGAAATAGCAGCGTGAGGCCTAGGTGACGGCCACCTCGTTTCAAGCCCTTCTCGAGGCCGAGGTCGAACGGAATTAACTGATCCAGGGAGCGATCACCTCGGTGTGCGATGGCCTAGGGGTTGAGCCCGATGTCGATACTGAGGAGGATGTGCTAGGGAACTCGTTCGTACATCGGATGACGGCACTGGGTGGCCTTGTCCGCGAGAAGATCCGAGGTGGGCTGCATCATGGCATGAAGAGGGCCATGGCGGTCATCCGGTCTGGGTTCGAGTATGACATGGGCCTCGTTGCGGATGGCTTTACCTCAGACCCGGACAAGACTGAAGAGGAGAACGAGGCGACCTACCTGGGTTTGATCGAGGCTGCAGAAGAGCTCGGGGGTCGACTCAGGAGGCTGTTTGAAGATGAGGTGCTTCCTCCTGCCGATGACGAGGGCCTGTGAGCCAAATCTAGGCATGGAGTCCCATGTAATTGAGTTAGTTATCGTTTTTGACCTATACTGTTGCGGCCATGACGGCCTTGAAACACTTAGATATAGATGTACGCTAAATGTTTTATTTCGTTCGGGCCTTATGTCCTTTTTTGTTCGAATCGTATTCTTACGCGGTCTTCTTGGTGCACGGTCACATCCCTTGGCGTGGGGTGCGAGTGGAGATACCGTAGCCCAGAGGCGTAGGTGGTCTCACGGCTCAACTACCCCTCGAGCCTTAGGATGATCTTGCAGCCTCATCGACTATGTAAGAACTCGAATCAAAGCGTATAGGAGCGTTAGACGTGAGTTTTTCGAAATCGTGAACTTTTACTAGGTCTTCTTAGCACGCGATTGCACCCCTTGATGTGGGGGAGTGAGTGGAGGTACCATAGCTCGGAGGCATAGGCGATCTCGTGGCTCGACAGCCCTTGAGCCTTAGGGTGCGCTTGCGGCCTTATTGACCATGTAAAAGTTTTTTTTTTGAAAAAATACGAGTTTTTTAGGGACACAGGGGGTTCCCCCCTTGCCAGCCCCCGAGGGAGGTTTGACCTTGTGATAAGCAGGGTCGAGCCTACCTGTTTTTCATGAAAGAAAGCTTTTGCAAGTGGGTGTACTCTTTATTTATTCATGTGACTGATAACAAAGGTACAAAGCCTCGAGGCTCTAGGGGTAAAAGCGACGTAGCTGTTCGATGTTCCACGCGTTGGTGAAGATCTCGCCCTTTTCGTTTGATAGCTTGTAGGTGCTGGGCTTCAACACTTCTACGATGATGTACGGTCCTTTCCATGGTGGAGTAAGCTTATGATGTCCCTTGTTGCTTTGGCTTCATCGAAGCACTAGGTCACCGACGTTGAGATCTCGTCTGCAAACGTGTTTGTCGTGGTGGCATCAGAGACTCTGCTGATACCTTGCAGAGTGCAATAGAGCTATATCGCGAGCTTCTTCAAGCTGGTCGAGGGCGTTCTCTCTTGCGACATCAATGCTTTGCTCGTTGTAGGCCTTCAGCCTGGGGGACCCATACTCTAAATTGGTTGGGACCATAGCCTCGGATCCATAGACTAAGAAAAATGGAGTGAACCCCGTGGCTCGACTCGGCGTTGTTCTTAGGCTCCATAGGACCGAGGGGAGCTCGGCGGCCCATTTCTTGCCATGTTTGTTCAATTTGTTGAAGATTCTTGGCTTTAGCCTTGTAAGACCATGCCATTGGCACGTTCTACTTGGCCATTTGTCCTTGGGTGAGCCACAGTCGACCAGAGCACATAGATGTGATGGTCGTCGTAGAATTCCAAGAACCTTTTGCCGGTGAACTAGGTGCCATTGTCCGTGATGATGCAGTTGGGAACCCCAAAGCGATGGATGATGTCGGTGAAGAATAGCGCGGCTTGCTCTGATCTAACATTGGTAATGGGACGGGCCTCGATCCACTTGGAAAACTTGTCAATGACGATGAGCAAGTGGGTGAAACCCCCAGTTGTTCTCTTCAGGGGTCTGACCAAGTCGAGCCCCCAAACGGCGAACGACCATGTGATGGGAATTGTTTGCAGGGCGTGAGCCGAGAGATGGGTTTGCCTTGCATAGTACTAGCATCCTTTGCAGGAGCGTACTAGCTTAATAGCGTCGAAGACTGCAGTTGGCCAATAGAAACCTTGCCAGAACGCATTTCCGATGAGGGTTCGAGGTGCCGCGTGATGACCACAAGCCCCCGAGTGTAGGTCCTTGAGCAGGTTCTTGCCTTCCTCGATTATGATACAGCGTTGTAGGATGCCCGTAGGGCTGCGTCGATAAAGCTCTTTGTTGTCACCGTATATCACAAAGGTCTTGGCCCGGCGAGTGATCCGTCGAGCCTCAGTCTTATCCAAGGGGAGCTCTCCTCGGGTGAGACAGTCGAGGTACAGAGTGCGCCAGTCGGGCTCGAGGTCGGCTGGTAGGGTTGAGTCTTCCATCTGCATGACATCAGCCCCAGTCGAGGGGCTTCCGCCTCAGGTGGGGGGTCAAGTAATGGACTGTCGACCCCCTCAGTCGTCCTGGCGTCGACGGAAGGTTCATGAAGATCCCTTGAGAAAACATCAGGTGGAACCGTGGCTCGACTAGACGCGATTTTTGTGAGTTCATCGGCAGCCTCATTATATCTACGCACAACGTGATTGAGCTCGAGGACGTGGAATTTGTCCTCGAGGCACCGCACCTCCTTAAAGTAGGCTTCCATCTTGGGATCGTGGCAGCTTGAGTCCTTCATGGGCTGGTTGACCACGAGTTGGGAATCTCCACGAACGTTGAGGTGTCGAACCCTGAGCTCGATGGCGATACACAAGCCATTAACCAGGGCCTCATACTCAGCCACGTTGTTGGAGGCTGCGAAGTGGAGTCAGATCACATAACGCATGTGAACTCTGAGGGGCAAGATGAAGAGAAAGCCTGCGCCCGCTCCCATTTTGGTCATTGACCCATCGAAGTACATGGTCCACAGCTCGGCCTGAATTTGAACGGGAGGCAGTTGGGTGTCGGTCTATTCTGCTAGAAAATCCGCCAGCACCTGGGATTTGATAGCTTTGTGCGGCGCATAAGAGATGGTTTCGCCCATGAGCTCAATCGCCCACTTAGCTATTCTTCCCGAGGCCTTCCGGTTCTAGACTATCTCCCCCAGAGGGAAAGAAGAGACCACGGTCACCGGGTGGCCCTCGAAGTAGTGCCGGAGCTTGCGTCGTGTCAGCACGAGGGCGTACAACAACTTCTGGATTTGCGGGTAGCGAACCTTGGTGTTCGAGAGCACCTCACTAACAAAGTACATTGGTCTTTGTACAAGCAACGCATGACCTTCTTCCACCCTCTCGATGACTATGGCCACGCTGACCACTTGTGTCGTCGCAGCGATGTAAAGCAAGAGAGATTCTCCTGCAGCCGGAGGGACGAGTATCGGAGGTTCGGACAGTGTTGCCTTGAGCCTAGTAAGAGCTTCCTCAGCCTCGAGGGTCCATAAAAAGTGTTCCAATTTCTTTAGGAGACGATACAGAGGGAGCGCCTTCTCGCTGAGGCGTGAGATGAAGCAACTGAGGGCCGCAAGGCAGCCCGTGACCCTCTGCACGCCCTTCAGATCTCAGATAGGGCCCATTTTGGTGATTGCAGCGATTTTTTCTGGGTTGGCCTCGATGCCATAGTCAGAAACAATGAACCCTAAGAGCATGCCCCGAGGAACACCGAAGACGCATTTCTCGGGGTTAAGCTTGATATTCTTTGCTTTGAGGCACTTGAACGCGGTGTCGAGGTCGGCAACCAAGTTGCTGGCCCTCTTGGATTTGACCATGATGTCATCAACATAGGCCTCGACGGTTGGCCCGATGTGTTCCCCAAAAACGTGTTGCATGCATTGCTGGTACGTAGCCCCTGCGTTCCGGAGACCGAAGGGCATAGTAACGTAGCAATACATGCCGAAAGGGGTGATGAATGAAGTCGTGAGCTGGTCGGACTCCTTCATTTTAATCTGATGGTAGGCGGAGTACGCATCTAGGAACGATAGAGTTTCACATCCCGTAGTAGAATCAACAATTTGATCAATGCGTGGTAAAGGAAAGGGGACTTTTGGACATGCTTTATTCAAACTAGTATAGTCTACACACATCCTCCATTTCCCACTTTTTTTCTTAACTAATATAGGATTAGCTAACCACTCGGGATGATGAACCTCCTTGATGAATCCGGCCTCTAAAAGCTTGTGGATCTCCTCACCGATGACCTTACGCTTCTCCTCGTCAAAGCGGCGCAAGCATTGTTTCACCGGTTTGGAGCCGGCTTGGATCTCCAAGACGTGCTTGGTGACTTCCCTGGGTATGCCGGGCATATCCGAGGGACTCCACGCGAATATGTCGACATTCGCGTGGAGAAAGTCGACGAGCACGGCTTCCTATTTGGGATCGAGGGTGGCGCTGACTTTCAACACCCTTCTGTCCGAGTTGGCGGGGTCGAGGGGCATAAGCTTGACGTATTCCGCAGGCTCAAAATTGCTGGCATGGCGTTTGGGGTCGGGGATCTCCTTGGCCAAACCGTCGAGGTCTGCCACCAAGGTTGCTGACTCCAAAATGGCTTCTCCGTGCTCGACGCACTCTACGTTGCACTCGTAGGCATGTTCATAGGAGGGCCTGACAGTGATGACACCCTTGGGGCCCGACATTTTGAGCATAAGGTAGGTGTAGTTGGGAACTGCCATGAATTTGGTGTAGCAGGGGCGCCCAAGAATGGCGTGGTAGGTCCCATGGAACCCAACCACCTCGAAAAGTGAAGGTCTCCTTCCTGAAGTTGGAGGAGGTACCGAAATAGATGGGCAGGTCGATCCGCTCGACGGGCTCTGCTCGTTTCCCCAGCACAACTCCATGGAAGCCCCCGACACTGGGTCAGAGGTGCGTCCTCTTGATTCCCAGAAGGTCGAGGGTCTAGGCGTAGATAATGTTGAGGCTACTACCACCATCCATGAGCACTTTGGTGAGGCGTCTGTTGGCGATGATGGGATCGACGATGAGTGGGTAGACTATAGGATTGGGGACGTAGTCCGAATGGTTGTCACGGTCGAAAGTGATGGCCATCTCGAACCAGTCAAGGAAGAGGGGGGTTGCCGGCTGCACGGAGAAGATCTCTCAACGTTCCCGCTTGCGCTGGCGCGTCGAGGATCCCCCGTATATCATGAAGCAGTCATGGATCTCGGGAAACCCCTCATCCTTGTCGTCATCCTTCTCCTTGGGGTCCTCCTTCTTGTCGTCTTTCTTGATGCCTAAGCTTTCAAAGTATCTTCATAGCATGTGGCAGTCCTCGAGGTTATGGTTCGTAGGCCCCTTTTGATAGGGACACGGTTCTTTAAGCATTTTGTCGAAAATGCCCCCGCCGGGCGGTCCTCGAGGCTTCTTGCGGTCAGCGGCAGTGACAAGGTTGTCGGTCGCGGCTTCATGCTTGCCCTGTTGGTTTTTCTTCTTCTTCCTATTGTTTCTTTTGGCGCCCCGGTTGGAGCCCTCAGGTTCCTCATCCTTGTGCTTCCCCTTATCCTGGTCACCACCAAAGATGGCACCGACCGCCTCTTCGCCGGCGGCGTAGTTGGTGACGATGTCCATTAACTCATTGGCAGTGATGGGGGTGTGGCGGCCCAACTCTCGGACCAGCTCCTTGCAGGTGGTTCCAGAGAGAAAAGCCATGATGATGTTGGAGTCGGTGATATTGGGAAGCTCGATGTATTGTTTGGAGAAACGCCGGATATAGTCACGGAGGGACTCGCCCGGCTTCTGTTTACAACTCCTGAGGTCCCAAGAGTTACCGGGGTGCATGTAGGTCCCCTTGAAGTTCCCCTCGAACACTCTCACCAGGTCATTCCAGTCGTGGATCTGTCGATGTGGGAGGTCCTCGAGCCATGCTCGAGCGGTGTCTGATAGGAATAGGGGAAGCTGTCGAATGATGACGCGGTCATCGGTGGCCCTGCCCAAATGACAAGACAAGCGGAAATCAGCGAGCCAAAGTTCGGGTTCGGTCTCGCCGTTATACTTGGTGAGAGTCGTTGGGGGGCGAAACCAAACCGAAAGTAGTGTTTCACGAATGGCCTTGCTGAAAACTCGGGGGCCCAGAGGCTCGGGTGACGGGCTACGATCCTCCGAGCTGTCGTAACGTCTGCCCCTGTGCTTGTGGTAGCCTCGAGTTGCACCGTCACCACTTTTGCACCTGCGGCGTTCGTTGATGTCGTTACGGGCATCTCGGGGCTCGTGGTTGTCGACGACGCGTTCACGGACAGAGGCTGCCCTGTTCCCTCGTGGGCCAGGCTCGGGATGAACCGAGGCCTCTTTCTCTTATTGGGAGGGCTCCGCAGGCTGCTCCGATGCAAACCCATGGCGCCTCGAGGCTGAACTCTCGGCCTGCTGCATGGCCGCAGCCTCGAGGAGACCTCGAATCTCATCGCGGGCCCGACATGCCTCGGGGGTAGATGGCTTAGGCATATTGCAGAGAAGCATGGCGGCGACGATGACGTTTTGGCTGGCTCGGTTGAAGACTAGGGGTTCACCCGCCCGGTCCTCGATGATGCGACGATTGACGTAGCGGGCTCTCTCTCTCTCAAGCTCCTTTGCCACGTGCACACACCGCGCACTCCCGCTCGAGGGTTTGGTGAAGTAGGCACAGGTTTTCTCGCTCCTCGTTGAGCATGGCTTGTAATTCCTGGATCTGCTTAAGTTGCGCTCCTTGGTCCGCATCAGGAAATTGGGCCTCGTCCCGTGTGCCAGGGGGCTCAACATGAGGTGGCGTGGCATTCCTCCCTCCAACGGCCGCCTCGGCTTCTGAATCCGACGTGATAGGCCCATCGATATGGAAGCATTCGTGGGTCGGATCGTAATTGTCATCGGCAGAGTCGGAGTCCGGGATGCCAAAATAGTAATACAACGGATGCATGTGAGGTCATCGATCTCTGAGGTCGTAGCGGCTGGAAGCGACTGCACGGTGCTCCGTACCAGGGCTCTCCACAGAGTCTTGGTACTGGGAAGCTGGCGTGGACGCTACGAAGTTGAGGGCAGAACGTGGATAGTGCCCAGGGAGTTCCCCATAGACACGCATGCTGGCGCTTACGGAGGAAGCGTACTGCTAGGCAACCGTGTGCAGCCCATAAGGGAAAGTCCATGATGGCATTGTCCCTGCCGTCGGGAAGACTGCTCTTGACCCAACCGGAGGAGCCGCGACAGACGGTAGAATGACGGGATGCCCCGCCGGCGTCTCATCCGTAGCCAGGTTCATCCCGCGTAGGTCCTCAACGAGAGACGTTGCGTGGGCGTCCGGCTGAGGGGCGCCGGAACGGAGCATCATATCGCCTTCCTCGGGATGATGATGATGATGGCTACGCTGGAGACACCGTCACCTGGCTGTATGAGCCCAGCGGGAACGGCGATACCGGCGCAGTGCTCCCTCATGCTAGGAGAGCTCGTAGTCACGGTCAGTTGGGTGTCTGGGCGGGAGGAGGACCATGTCATAGCAGTAGCCAAGGGACATGAACTCCAAACTCCCGAACCAGATCACCGTAGCCAGAGGAAGTGGATGTTCGGGGTCAGCCATCCGGAGAAATGGTAGGAAAGCAATGTTGACACTCAGCGTGCCCCTACCTGGCACGCCAACTGTCGATGTTTGGACCTAGGAGGGCCCTAAGCCGACGAGTGAATTTATGCTGCGTGCTCCCTACTCCGGATGGTAATGCAAAGAGAATACACAGGGGTTTATCCTGGTTCGGGCGAAAGAAGGCCCTACGTCCAGCGGGGAAAGGAGAGTATTGTATTGTATTTCCTTGCACCTAAGTGCTTGTGTAGGAGTTACAAGCCGTGAGAGAGGGAGCCGGTCCCAAGTCTCAAAGAAAGAGTACAATGGAGTGTTGCTTGAGATGTTGATCTCAGAAGTGGGGAGATGTCTTGTTTTTTCGTCCTTCGTCGTCCGTCGTCCGGAGAGCTCCTTGCCCTCCCCTTTTATAGACTCAACGGGAGGATAAGGCTTATAACAAACCCTAGGAGGTGCCTTGGAGGAGAAGGCGGAGTGAGTACTGTCGGTGTTGCTATGGCGACGTGCCCTGGTACGTGCAGGCCATCCCTGGGGCTTCGTGGTGATGCTGATGACGGGACGGCGGTACATTTGGGGTGCTGCAGGGGACTTGCGATTCCCTGTGGTCGACGTATGGGTCGTGGCCTCTTTGCTTGACTGATGGCAGTCGAGGCCGGGTCGAGACGTGGCTAAGGAGGGTCGACGGGAAATGGATAAGGCCGAGCCCCAGAAATCCTAGGATATGACGGTCGAACAGTGCTAGTCATGGCGGGAATAGTGGTTGCTTTTCGTCGCCCATCCCGATATGGGCAGTAAAAAGTAAGACTAGACGCGGACACCGCTTCCACGCCGGTAGCGTTGTGGCCATGTTGGTGAAAGTGGTTTCATTAAATACTCTGTAGGTGAGCAGGTGGGTGAAGCAGGGTCGACCGGGTCGACCTTGGGTCGTGCGAGTCGAAGAATTTCTAGGGGTCGAAGCTTCCCGTCGAGCGAGCCTCGTACGAGTCGGAACACGGTCGAGGGTGTCCCGTCTGTATACGCGTGTGGCCTAGATCGGTGTATCCGTGTAGGTGGAGCATCAACTCGATCTCGCTTAGGAGGTTCTCAGGGCGCGGATTCCTTGGGGGTTTACTCCTTTTAATCATTGTTTTTGGGTACCCTTAATTTAGGTACCCGACAAGCACATCTACCACTGCACCCTAAAGTAACTTGTGACTAAGTGAATGATTCTTTTCTTTTGATTTACTGAATCTTGTAATGAATAATTAAGACTCTAAATGATTTCAAATAAAAAAGATGAACCGAAGATTTTTGCCCTCAAGAAAATTATTAGTTTCCAGGGATATTCCGTATTCCGTTTTCTGGTAGCGACGACTCCAAAAGGAGTTCTCAATCAGCAAGAGTATACACTGACGATGGTATTGGTATTAGATTAAATTAAAGATTCAAGAAAATACGAGCTATGTCACGTACGTCTAGCGCTTCATCCCAATTGACTGGCGTATTCTATCTCACAACTAATACAGTTATGACTCTCAGATAAGTAATGTAATGGATCTGCTGGACGTTCTAGAAAATTTTGTCGAAATCAACTCTGGCTTCCTTTCAAGGATCAGCCAGCTGTGACGGTGGATGGGAAACGTGGATACGTAACGACATCGTATCGATGACAATCATCGGTCAACCAAGAAAAAAAAACGGTGAGAGGGTCGACGGAGCATGACGGCAGCTCAAGATTACATACACACGTTTCACGGTTTACACAAGCTATAAGCTATAACCCCTCCGTCTCTAAATAAATGTCGTTATATTTATGCCAATCAAATCAAACTTTTTCTAAGTTTGACTAAATTTGTAAAAAGTATTAACAACATTTGTATCTCCAAATAAATTTACTATGAAAATAAATTCAACGGTCTATCTAACTATACTAATTATGTACTATAAAATATTAATTTTTCTTGTATGTAATTAGTCTAAGTTAAAAGAGTTTAACTTCTCGAAAAATGAGAACGACACTTATTTAGGGACAGATGAAGTAGGTAATTACTACTACTCTGTCCCAGTGGAGAAGGCCAATCGATTTGGTAATGCTATGAAGCCAGCATCCGTCAGTCCATCCGGATGGACCGCTCCGTGCTCGCTCCCTCTGCCTGGGCCAAATGGTCAGCAGCCCAACCGGCCACACCACTTATTCCCTCCCTCTCTCTTACATGCGGGCCTGACGTCAGCTCTTCTTCTCCTTCCTCCAGATGGGAAACGCAGTCGCTGCTTGCTTGTACGAGAGCACGCGTGCTGCTTCCTACACCTCCTCCTCAACCCAAACCACCCTGACGGGCCGCCGTTGCGTGCACCACTCCCCGTCCCCGCAACCCATTGTTGTGGCGCCGTGCTGTCGCTCCTCGCAGACATCCTCTCCGACCTTGCCGAGGTCAGCGGCTTCTTTTGGCCGCCATGTGTGTGTCTAGGCGACCAGAAGAGGGGGTCGTCGCTGGCTGGGCCCAAGCAAAGCGTAGGCGCAGCTGGCCGCTGCCAGGCCATGCCACCATCCTCAACCGCCGACTGGCCGGAACCGGCCATTCCCCAATCTGCTTCGTGTCGTCCGGAAGAATAAGGGTGAAAAATACATGTTGCAAGCGTATGTTTCTAGTGTTTCAGATGTTTCATAGGTATGTTGCAAGTGTTTTTCATATGGATGTTGCAAAAGTAGATCGGGATGTTGCATATGTTTCAATGGTTGTACACATATGTTGTAAGTTTCTGTTCTCAATGTTTCATCTGTTTTTTCAGACGCATGTTACAAATGTGTTTATGTGGATGTTACATATGTATCACAAATATGTTGTAAGTGTCTTATCTGGATGTTACGTATATTTGCAATGGTTTCAAGTGTTTTTCATGTGTTTTTGCAAGTGTTTCATAAATATGTATCAAGTGTTTTATCTATCTTTAGACGTATGTTATAATTATTGTATCCAGATATTTTAAAAATAGATCGGGTGTTGCACATATTGTAACGTGCGTGAAAAACGGTGGAGGCACGAGCGGTCCCGCGCGTGGGCAGCGAGGGCCCCGCTTTGGCGCGGGCGGAGGCGTGCTGGCGCGAGCACGGGCTCGGAGTACAAGCGTGAGTGCAGCTCGGGCCGTCTAGATGTCGGGACGCTAGGCCGCTAGCACTAAGGATCTTGAGTGTGTGTGTGTGAGAGGTCTCCGTCCCCTGCGCACGCAGAGAAAGTTCCGAGCTAGTTCATTTCGATGGGGACGGCACCGTCGGGATCGGAGCCTCGGAGGTCTTTGGCTGCTGCCTGCCTGATGTTGAACGTATGATGGTGGTGCTGCGTGCATATGAGCGCGCGCAATGATGACGAGGATCGAATTCCAAAGCCGGACCGGACCGGGGCTGGCGCCGGCGGATGGGACGATGAAACGCGAGCGCGACGACGACCCTTTTTCTTCGTGGCTAGGTCTTTGCAAAAATTTTTAGATTTCCCATCACATTGAATCTTTGACACATGCATGAAGCATTAAATATAGATAAAAAATAAAACTAATTACACAGTTTAGACAAAATGAACGATACAAATCTTTTAAGCCTAATTAGACTATGATTGGACAATATTTGTCAAATAACAACGAAAAACGCTATAGTGTCATTTTACCAAAAATTTCGGATCTAAGCCGGCCCCTAGCTTCCGGCCGGATTCCGAGGCACGGCGACAGCACGAGGCTCGCACGGACTATTCGCATCTATCCGCGCACTAGTCGTCGTACGTGTGTGTACGTGTGCGCTCCGGGACGAGACGAACGGTCAATGCCGGAGCCGGGGCACAGCAAACTGTTCGCACTGCTGCTTGCACAGCGCCAAGCGTAAACGTTTAGCTCTAGGAAAGCTAACTAACGGGAGAAGCTTTTTATTGACTCGATACTTCATTTTACCCCATTAGTCATGGTTGCTATTTGGATCCACTGATGCATGCCGTAACGATTACTACTAGCTAGTAGTAGGATTCATACGGACAGTCACCGGTCCGTGGTCCACCTGCCGAGCTAGCTAGCCGCCGGTGCGTGCCTACAACGACGTTACTAATTTACGATGGCGTGGCGTGGCTGGTGTATGCTGCCCATAAATGGCTCCGTGGACTGCCACCAGAGACGGAAACAACGATTCTGATTAGGGGCCAAACAAATATGATCATATTTTTTTAGTGTGTTAAAATATATGTAATTATATGATTCAACAATTTTTTAAATATTTTACACTATTTATAACCAAAATCATAATATTTGAATAAAAAATAAGTGAAAATTGATATTTTTAGCTGTAAATTCATATATTTATATAGGTATTAATGGAAACTTACTGTGCTTAGAGGGGGGCCACGCCCCTGCTAGCCCCGGTTCCGTCTCTGACTGCCACAAAAAGAAGAAGAAAGAAAAACAAACGAATTACTTTTTCGGTAGGCCAGCAAGAGAGCTTTAAACACAGCCCATCCATCAATTCATCTCTGTCGGCCCAGTGAGGCCCAATATCAGACCACTCCCTTGGCGCCCCCATTCTCCTTTCCGGGCTTTCCCTACCTCCGACGGCCCAATAGAACAGCCGAGCACGGGCACGCACCAGAGACACGGCCACACGGGTAAGCAAAGCACAAGCGACTTTATTCCCCAAACAATCGCCACCCCAACCCCCGCAAAACCGAATCGAAGCAGCGGCGATGGCGGCGGAGAAGCCGGCTCCGGTGCGCGTGCTCTACTGCGGCGTCTGCGGCCTCCCCGCCGAGTACTGCGAGTTCGGCCCCGACTTCGAGCGGTGCAAGCCCTGGCTGCGCGCGCACGCGCCCGGCGTCTACCCGGACGACCTCGTCGCCGCTTCCTCCTCATCCGGTTCGTCCCGCGGCCCTTCCTTCCTCCCTTCCCCCTCTTCGCGCTGCCGCCTAGTCTGACACGCATGTGCTTGGTTGATCTGCCCGGGCTCGCAGGCGGCGGCGACAAGGACGTCGACAAGGTCGGGGAGCGCCTCCAGGGCGTCGGGATCTCCGACGGCTCCACCAGCGCCGCAGGTTCGTGCCCGCTTTACCTCGTGCTGTGAACCCCCAGTCCCCCCTGTAGTTTTCGTAGTGGGTACCGATGCCAACCTTCGATCTGTGATGCTATTTGGAGGGGGCGAAATTGATCTCTGATCTCTTGCTCTGTCGTTTCAGGGGATGCTTCCGCGTCTAATCCCGACGAGGTGAAACGCCTGCCTGGTGGTAAGCTCAAGAAAAAGGTTGGTCCTCTGTCATTCACTCCTAAGAATTCACCTCATTGCAGTTGAATCATGGTGATTCACATTTGATTGCTAGCCTGTGTGACCTAAATCTACTGTTCAGTGTTAGTTCAGAAATTGAATTGATCTTTGGTAACTGTATTATATCTCATTTAAGCAGTTCTAGATAACCTCTTGTTCTGTGCTGAATCTATGGTTGATTTAGCGGTTTAGCCGATGTCTTCATTTTATGATGAGCTGCTATCATGCTACTGTCTTTCTGAGTTTAGGCTACTTGAGGTGTCTGTAGACAGCATTCTTTGTTTGTGGTACAATGAATTTTGTTAATGACATTGTTCCTTTCCAATCGCAGGAGAAGCAAGAGGTTGTCATTGAGAAGATTGTCCGCAACAAGCGCAAATGTGTGACAGTGGTGAAGGGACTTGAATTGTTTGGTGAGTTGTTTACTGAAAAGGAAATCTTTATGAGTGAAATGATCATTTCAAAGTACACTAGAATGGGTTGCTACATGTATATTAAATTGTACCCTTCTAGAAGTTTTGGATCACAGCAGTTTTTGGTACAATGATTTTGATTATATGTTCTTCCCTGAACCTTTAGGTGTAAAGCTGAGTGATGCTTCGAAGAAGCTTGGGAAGAAGTTTGCAACCGGAGCTTCTGTTGTTAAGGTACCCTGTTGTGGTTCGTGATGTTATTGTAGTTTTTGAATTTGAGCATTGTTGAATCAGATTCTTCTCTGTTCTCTTCCTTAGGGGCCGACTGAGAAGGAGCAAATTGACGTGCAAGGGGACATATCATATGATATTGTGGAGTTCATTACAGATACATGGCCTGATGTAATTCATCTCTGCATTTTATTATGTTTTACATCTTTTATTTGCTTCCATGTATGCAAGTTTTCTGATACTGTGTCGACCTTATAATTTCTGATACTCTATGCACACAATTCATTTGGCATCACAGCACACAGCAGTATGTGGAACACATCACCTAAATGACAATTGTAACAATTATATTTGCATTGAGGAATGAAACGATTTAGTTAAGTAATGTACTTCCAGACTGATAAAGTGGAAAGCTAGCACTTGGTGCTCGGTGAGCACAAACACTAAGTGTTCCTTCCATGAATCTTGCTTGTAGTAGAAATTTTAGTGAAAATATATTTCGGTGAGCCAACTAGGATTCGTCTAGGTAGCTGGAATGTAGGGTCCCTAACGGGTAAGCTAAGAGAGCTAGTCGATGCAGCAATTAGAAGGCGTGTAAATATTCTATGCGTTCAGGAGACTAAATGGAAGGGCCAGAAGGAGGTGGAGGATACTGGCTTCAAACTTTGGTACACGGGGACAACATCGGGTAGGAATGGTGTATGCATCTTGATCGATAGGAGCCTTAAGGATGGAGTCGTTGATGTTAGGAGGTAAGGCGACCGGATTATCTTGGTCAAACTGCTAGTTGGAGATTCGGCTCTGAATGTGATCAGTGCCTATGCCCCTCAGGTAGGTCTTAGCGAGGGCACCAAGAGGCAGTTTTGGGAAGATCTTGATAGCATGGTTAGTACCGTGCCTATCAGCGAGAAACTCTTTATAGGAGGAGACCTCAACGGCCATGTTGGTGCGACTAATGTAGGTTTCGAGCGGGTGCACGGGGGGTTCGGGTATGGTAGTAGGAATCAAGAGGGGGAGGATGTTTTGAACTTCGCGCTGGCCTATGACTTGTTGATAGCGAACACCCTCTTTAGGAAGAGGGAATCTCATCTAGTAACCTTTCGTAGTGGACAACACTCGAGCCAGATCGACTTTATCCTTGCAAGGAGGGATGATAGACGTGCTTGCTTTGATTGTAAGGTGTTACCTGGGGAGTGTGTTGTCCCTCAACATAAGCTTGTGGTGGCGGACTTTCGCTTTCGGGTACGTGTCCACCGGGACAAACGGGCCAAGATTGCGAGAACGAAGTGGTGGAAGCTTAGAGGGGAAGCAGCGCAGACGTTTAAGGAGAGGATGCTAGACGAGGGACCTTGGGAAGGAGAAGATGCCGACGACATGTGGCTAAAGATGGCAACATGTGTTCGGAAGGTGGCTTCAGAAGTGTTTGGCGTGAGTAGGGGAGGCAAACGGGAAGCGAAAGACACATGGTGGTGGAATGACGAGGTGCAAAGGGCTATTAGGGAGAAGGAGTGTTTCAAGCATCTCCACCATGACAAGAGTGTAGCCAACATCGAGGGCTATAAAATAGCGAAGAGGGTTGCAAAGCGAGCTGTGAGTGTAGCAAAAGGTCAGGCGTATGATGGCCTTTATCAGCGGCTAGGCACGAAGGAAGGGGAGAAGGACATTTATAGGATGGCTAGAATCCGCGAGAGGAAGACAAGGGACATCAACCAAATAAAATGCATCAAGGATGGGACAGATCGACTTCTGGTGAAGGATGAGGAGATCAAGGACAGATGGAGAGAGTACTTCGACAAGCTGTTTAATGGGGAGAATGAGGGTCCTGCCCTTGAGTTGGACGACTCATTTGACGATACCAATAGACGCTTTGTGAGGAGAATTCAGGAGGCAGAGATCGGAGAGGCTTTGAAGAGGATGAAGGGAGGTAAAGCGATGGGCCCTGATGGTATCCCCATTGAGGTGTGGAGATACTTAGGCGCCAGAGCGATAGTATGGTTAACTAAGCTTTTTAACCTTATTTTTCGGTCAAACAAGATGCCTGAAGAATGGAGGAGAAGTATATTAGTACCTATCTTCAAGAACAAGGGAGATGTTCAAAGTTGTACTAACTACCGTGGGATTAAGTTGATGAGTCATACGATGAAGCTCTGGGAGAGGGTTATCGAGCATCGCCTAAGGAGAGTGACACATGTGATCCAAAATCAGTTTGGGTTCATGCCTGGTAGGTCGACCATGGAGGCGATTTTCTTATTACGACTATTGATGGAGAGATATAGGGAGCAGAAGAAAGACTTGCACATGGTCTTTATTGACCTCGAGAAGGCATATGACAAAGTACCGAGAAATGTCATGTGGTGGGCCTTGGAAAAGCACAAAGTCCCAACTAAGTACGTTACCCTCATCAAGGATATGTACAGGGATGTGGTGACGTTTGTCCGAACATGTGATGGCGACACCAGTGACTTTCCAATTAAAATAGGACTGCATCAGGGGTCAGCTTTGAGCCCTTATTTATTTGCTTTGGTGATGGATGAGGTCACAAGGGACATACAAGGTGATATCCCTTGGTGTATGCTCTTTGCTGATGATGTGGTGCTAGTTGACGACAGTAGGACGGGGGTTAATAGGAAGTTAGAACTATGGAGGCACACGTTAGAGTCGAAAGGGTTCAGACTTAGTAGGACTAAGACCGAGTATATGAGGTGCGATTTCAGCGCGACTAGGCACGAGGAGGGAGACGTTAGCCTCGATGGGCAAGTGGTGGCCAAGAAGGATACTTTTCGGTATTTAGGGTCGATACTACAAAAGGATGGAGACATTGATGAAGATGTTAGGCATAGAATTTCAGCCGGCTGGTTGAAATGGCGTCAAGCTTCTGGCGTTCTCTGTGACAAAAGGGTGCCTCAGAAGCTGAAAGGTAAGTTCTATAGGACGGCGATTCGTCCGGCGATGTTATATGGTGCTGAGTGTTGGCCTATAAAAAGGCGACATGTCCAGCAATTGAGTGTAGCGGAGATGCGTATGTTGTGTTGGTGTTGTGGGCACACAAGGAGGGATAGAGTACGGAACGACGATATTCGGGATAGGGTTGGGGTGGCACCAATTGAGGAGAAATTGATTCAACATCGGTTGAGATGGTTTGGACATGTCCAACGGAGGCCTCCTGAGGCGCCGGTGCGTAGTGGAGTTCTAAAGCGGGCCGATAATGTAAAGAGCGGTAGAGGTCGACCTAAACTAACTTGGGACGAGTCCGTTAAGAGAGATCTTAAGGAGTGGAATATCCCCAAGGATTTAGCTATGGACAGGAGCGCTTGGAGATTAGCAATCAACGTGCCTGAACCGTGACATTTTTTGTCTTGTGCCCTTTATGTCCCTTTATGTGTCTCCCTGTTTCTCGTCTCTTTTGGGTTTCATCTCTAGCCTACCCCAACTTGCTTGGGACAAAAGGCTATGTTGTTGTTGTTGATGTTGCTGTACCTTTTCTATGACTAATAAGGAGCAGATTCGGATGGCATTTTGTCTTCTCTAGTGAACTATGGCTCAAGTATGTGACAAGTAGCCATGTAAAACTGTTGAAAATGATCATCCTTGATTTCTGAGAAGTTTGTGTGCATAATATGATTGTAGCACCTGTGCTGGTAATGGTTAAGAATATTATCGCTTTCATCAGAGGCAGTTGTATTTTGTTATTGAGTTGCCATTGCTTTTATTCTTTGTCAGGTACCGGAATCGGCCATTTTCTTCATTGAAGATGGAAGGAAGGTTCCTGCTGCTTGATTTCATATGGTTTATAAGGCGCAAGACCAATGGATTTACAAATATAATACAGAGATAAAGTAAGGGCATGGCTGTTAAGGCATGTAGCGGTCATACCAGTTCGTCTCTTGTCCGAAGTTATGGACAGTTGTTCCAGTTTTTAGGCTTAGTTCACAAGTGGCATTTTGTTTACCACCGTCCTGCTGCTTCCATGTATGAAATCAAATCTATACAATTACCCATTTACTGCAAGTGTGATGTCTGTTGTGCAATATGTTTCGTCAAAAAAATATATTGTGGCCTGCCCCTTTGATCTCCTCAGTTGAGAAATGTCGCCAGCACTGCAGCATATCTATTTATAATTAATTCTCTCTCCGTTATATAGGCTGTGTTTAGTTCCTCGTGGAATGCAAAATGCTAACTACTTTGGAACGATGAAATATAAAATGCCAAAAATTTTATGGGTGTGTTTAGTTCCATCCAAAATGTCAATTTTTTTATGGGGTGGGTGAGGGTTTTTTTTTTTTGGCTTTTTGGCTTTGAAAGCATCTAGGCCTCTAGTTGGGTTTCGATGATTGATGATGACGGAAATTACTATGATTAACGTGTGATTTACAGAAACTTTGATCAGTTAGGTCATGGTAATGGTAATTGTTTGGGCAATATGGTTTTCATGCCCCTATCGATGGAAATCGTTTCGGTTTTCAAAGGATTTGCGACAAAGTTAAGAACGAACTAGTTCTGAGCGCCGTTTGGTGTTGGAGAGACACTTAGAGTAGTTTAGGACTTTGTTTTTCCTTTGGCCGTATTATAAAAGGGGGCATGAGCGGGTAACTTGACCTAGGTGAGACTAATGGTTTAGGTGCAGTGCACACTTGTCAAACTTAGCACTAGATAGCTCAGGTGAAGCCTAAAGATCTTTTGGAAGAAACTTGACTCAAGTTGCGTCGCGGTCCGGAGTGATTTAAGTCATGTTTGTTTGACCAGACGCGGTCTCTGTCTCAGCAGAAGCAACATCACAACCGGACGCTGTGGCTTGCCTGAACGGACGCGTAGGTGGCGTGGCCTACAGTCAGGGGAGCTAGGGTCTTTGACCAGACGCTAAGCCTGTCTGACCGGATGCCACTGTGGCCGAGTCCGATCAAGTATAGAAAGGGTCCAGAGAGGAAAATCAGCGACCGGACGCGTCCGGTCAGTACACATTGGACTCTGAGGCTCCGATCAGACTCAGAAGTTTGAACTGGAAATAACCGTTAGCCACTAACCGGATGCGCCGGTCGCAATACCACTATTAGAATCACGTTTCCCTAGGGTTAATAATCCTAGGGAAAGGCTGGAAAACCCTAGGGAAACTGTTTCCTTAGGGTATTTGGTAGGGAAAACCCTCTAGGAAGGAATTCGACGGAAAAGGAGACCATCCCCTACGGTTCTGGTGGGAAACCGTAGGGAAACATTCTTTCCTTGAGGGTTGTGTCCTCTAAGGAAACTTCTTGATATGGCACACTATCCTACTTGGAAAGACAGTTTTCTTAGGAATGTTTCCCTATGAATTTGAACTCTAGGGAAAGAATATATAATAAAGAACAGTACTGCAATCAAAACTTTTACACAGGATTTATATTTGAATTCAAATATCATTTTTATGTTTGAATTCAGTTACAAAAATATTTTTAATTCAAATTCACAGATGAACAAATGAAGTGCTCATTTCATCCATTCCATAACCATAAATCCATACATTTTGAGTTATAATATTATCTTAATACAACCATGTCATCCGTACTTGGCTTGCAAGACCTACTATTCCATTTGGTGCTCATCACTACTTCAAACAAATGTGCGACTTGCAATAATAACTACAGCTCATGATATCAAAAAAAAAACTGCAATTCATGGTTCGACAACAATCAAAGAACGGAAATTGATCTCCCTCTAGAGCAGGAGAGTACGTGCCTCGACCACTTGTAGTTCCGTTCACTCCACTTGTAGGCTCACTAGGTTGATAGGCGCGCCAGCTCTTGCTCTGTGCAGCAATAGTTCATGTCAGGAGATAAATATTTGTCTGACACAACTTAGCATAGGGTACCAGTGGCAATTTACATAGATACGATAGTTCCAGAAGCACATAGGAATCCATAAGAGGTACAGATGTTCCTAATACGCATACTTTAAAAGCTAAGACGTTTGCAGTTTGTACAAGCTTTCAGGTATTATTCCTTGCTGAGACCTACAGACATACATGTATGAGATCATTGCTTTAGTCATACTCAAGACAATAGTTCAAGTAAAAGAACAAAGCAGCCAGTGTAATGGCACCGACACAAACGGATGTAGGACATGGCTCGCGAAGGAAGTGAAAAATAAGAAACTGAAAGCTAAAAAGAATAGCTGTGAAGAACCTGGACAAATGATTTGTCTAAGACAGATCAGCACTGGATATAACACCCATCAAGGAACATTCATGGTCGGGCCACTCATCCACCTGAATGATTCAATATAGGTAAATCATTATCTGGAAATAAGGAATGACATGCTGGTTGGAACATGTAGAGAAAAGTTATGGAGAAAACATTTAGTTTGGTAATACAGAGTTGCATAACCAGTCATTACAATCTAATGAACATATTCCTACCTACAGTTGCCTTTTCCTACTGCTCACTGTTGAGCTTCAGCTAATGTCACAATACAGAACATAGGCCACATAAAATGTATCCCAACTGCTTTTGCCATAACCCATACCACAATTATAATTTAAGTATTATAAACCAAACCTTCAGGGGTTATGACTTGTGCTCGCAAAAGGGGAAGGAAATCATACCAGAGTTGGTACTTCTGACACCATCTCACAAGGAAATTCAGCTAGCGCCTCCAACCAAGGCACACTGTATGACCAAATGAAGAATCAGCACAGTGCAAGTTAATGAAAATTTTAGTTGAAGAAGAAATAGATTCAATTTACAGAAGAAGGATGAGGTATCCCTCAAGGCAAGGCGGTGCATCTAGGAAGGCTCTGAACTTAGTCAATGGGATTGTTGGAGCTAAGAGTCACACCTTTAGTTTCTTCTAATACTATCATATATAATGTCAGAAGGCATGTGCCGTTCACGGTTCTTTAATTTGCCCTATGTCCAAGACTTTTTGAGTGATCTCTTTACTTGCTGCACATGAAGGTACCTGCAATGCAATACAGCAAACATAACTTCAATGATGCAAAACTATAGATGTCTTGCTTAGGATCAAGATTTTTAATCATTTGCTTTCAGTTATAATTTATTACCATCTGCTAATCTGCCTGTGTGAGCGCAACTACGAAAATTACAGAAAACATTGCTGGAAAAATTAGAACATGACAAACTAGAAACACACTACATGTAGAAACAGCCTGTTTATCAGGTTGTGTCAATCTATTATAGGATAAGGTGTATGCAGGAAATGGTCCTGAAATTCTTTTTTGCATAGTTTAAGTAGCAGCCTGGGACTAACACCAGTAAGTTTACACCCTACTGCAACAAATATACAATTCTACTCTCATCATAGTTCCTTTGCTCTAATTTATAACTACTTCCCAAAGTTGTGTACAGATTGCAGCTCAATTTGAATCAGCAACGGAAGGAGAAAACAATTATGAATATGTTGACAAAGCTGTCCGTTCCCAGACCTATAAACAATTATACTTCCCAAAGCTGTCATATAATCATAGTCGTGGTGCACCTTATTTGGATTAAATAAGTATGAAAAATATATTTATCTTTGATTGATTCTTATCAAAACATATAGAATTTCTATTGAGTACAAAGCAGGTGAACTATGAGAAAAATTGTGCAATCTTACAATGCATTTTTTTCTCCCTTTTATTTTTTGGCATTCTCATTTAGTTATTCAACACAGTCCAATTATCAGTGTGCAAATGTTGTGGATCAAAACCAACCTACACTGGCACATCCAGCCAGGAAAGTACTTACAGATCAGGAGTTCCAACGAAGAATCACATGGGGCGGGAGATCCGTGCGGCGCGCGCGAGGGAGACCCGTGCAGCGAGCGCGGAGGGAGATCCGTGCGGCGTGGAGGTCGGAGGGAGCTGCGGCAGCGTGCTCCACGCGGTGGCGCGCGGAGGAAGCGGCGGCGTCTGGGAAGCGGAGGGAGCGGTGGCGTGTGGCCCGCGGAGGGAGTGGCGGCGCAGCGCGGGGAGGGAGCGGCCCGCAGCGAGCACGGAGGGAACCGGCGGCCTGCATCCCGCGGCGAGCTCGGGTGCCGGCGGCGTGCTCCGCGCGGCACGGAGGGTTCGGTTCGGAGGGAGCAGAGAGGTGGGCGACGCGAAGAAATTGTGACCGTCAATTTTTCCAGAGATAGGGTTTGGGTTCAGCATTGCCTAGGAATCTATTTCCTAGGGAAACTTGGGCCACGTTTAGATTGCGAAAAATTTTCAACCCAATAAATAGTACCACTTTCGTCTTATTTAGTAAATATTGTCCAATCGTGGACCAACTAGGCTCAAAAGATTCATCTCGTGATTTTCAACTAAACTGTGTAATTAGTTTTTTTTACCTACATTTACTACTTCATGCAATTGTCCAAAGATTGATGTGATGGAGAGAGTGAAAAAATTTCAACTTTTGGGGTGCATCTAAACAAGGCCTCGCATGGAAAGATGACACACAGGCGCCAGCGTGGCTTGTCCGGCCTCTTTCCTTTGACTCCAACAGCATAGCCATCGCGCGATCCATACCCATTTTGGGTTGTGCACGGTGTTTTGCGTTGAAAAAACAGCCTCCAACCGAGTAGGCAAACACAGGAGGCATTTTGGGTCAAAGGCGACGCGCGACGCAAATATGCGTCCTCTCTCCATCCTTTTGCGTCTCCACCCAGGCATCGGGCCCACCAAAAGGGGATGACTGGAGTGAAAACATCTAGGCCCCGGGAGTTGGTTTCGGTAATTGATGACAACGCATTATTACCATGACTAACGTGTGTTTTGCAGAAACTTTGATAACTTAGGTCATGGGGTTGATAACTGCTTTGGACACTATGGTATTCATGCCCCGTGATGGAAATCGTTTTGGTTTTCAAAGGATCAACGACAAGATTAAGGACGGTTAGTTTCGGATGTCAAGGTGTTGAGTTACATCCGGAATAGTCGTTAGGATCTTTTGCTTTTTCCTTTGGCCGTACTATAAAGGGGGGCATAAGCGAGTAGCTTGACCTAGGTGAGTCTTTTTGTTTAGGTGTGGTGCACACTTGTCAAACTTAGCACTAGGTAGCTCAGGAAAAGCTCAAAATTCAGTTGGAAGCAACTTGGTTCAAGTTGCGTCGCGTTTCGAAGTCGTTTGAACCGTTTACCCTTGACCGGATGTGGTCTCTGTCACGACCGGACGCGTCCGGTCAATACTAACAGTCACTGCGTTTTCAACCTGGTTGACCGGACACGGTTCCTGCGAGGACCAGACGCGTTGATCAGTCTGACACGTGTTTCAGAGGGTAAAAGTATAATCGGACGCGACTGGAAAATGATCGGACGCGTCCGGTCACGTTCCAGTAAGGTACTTAGTTAACCTGACGCGTCCGGTCATCACTGATCGGACGCGATCGAGCGTCAGGTTAAAGTACAGTAAGGTTCTTGCACGATCGGACGCGTCCGGTCACCCCTGATCGGTGCGTCCGGTCACTCAGCGGTACCGTTCAGTTTTTTAACTGTTACACTCGACCGGCGCGTCCGGTCACGTCGACTGTCGCATCCGGTCAGTGCGTGTTTTGCTGAGTTAGCAGGTAACGGTTAGATTTGTCTGTGAGGTGTATAAATACATCCCCTCCACCTCTTTTAGAGGTCTCTTGCTCATTTGTTCAGCTGAGAAACACCTTTCAAGTGCAAGGAAGTGCAAGAGCCCTAGTGAGGGTAGTGATTTGAGAATCAAAGTTTGAGATCTCTCATTAGTGACTAGGGAGTAGCAAGTGTGCATCCATCTTCTCATTAGGCTTATTATGGTCAAGTGAGAGTTCTAGCTTGTTACTCTTGGTGATCGCCATCACCTAGACGACTTGGTGGTGATTGAGAGTTTGGTGATTATCCGGCGAGCTTGTGGATGACCCAACTCATCTTGTGAGCGGTTTTAGGCGATTCACCGCGATGGAGTGTCAAAGAATCAGCCCGTAAAGAGCACTTGATCCTTGCGCGGATCAAGGGGGAGCTACACCCTTGCGCGGGTGCTCCAACGAGGACTAGGGAGTGGCGACTCTCTGATACCTCAGGAAAACATCACCGTGTTCCTAACCCTTACTTTCAAGCATTTACTTTTCGTGTATTACTTTCATTGCTTGTTTTACTTTCCTAGAATTGACATGCTAGACTAGAATTGGAACTTAGGGTGCAAAACTTTTACCGGTAGAATCACAAGGAACACTAGTAGACACTATGGGGTGAACTTTGGCTTGTAGGATTTAATTCTTGCAATTAATTTTTAGAAAAGCCCAATTCACCCCCTCTCTTGGGCATCTTGATCCTTTCAATTGGTATCAGAGCCGAGTTGCTCCTTATTTAGGCTTCACCGCCTAGAGCAAGATGTCTAATGGGGAAGGACCACCTCCCACCTTTGAGGGAGACGATTTTCCATATTAAAAAATTTGTATGGAGGCGTATCTCAAAGTCATAAATGTTGGGTGCCTTATAGCCGCAACCGAAGGGCTTCCCGCTATCAAGGATCCCGCCAACTCAAGTGGTGACGAGGAGAAGTACGCCCGGTGGAATGCAAAGGCAAAAAATGCACTCTACCGAGGCCTAGGCAAGGATATCTTCAATCGTGTACGTAATACCAAAAACGCTCATGAATTGTGGAAAAACCTTTGTGCTCTTCATGAGGGAACTAAGAGTGAGCATGAGGAACGCTATCACATTGCTTTAAAGAAAATTAATTCTTTTAAGATGCTTCCCAAAGAAAGTGCTAATGAAATATACACTCGATTGAATGTTCTTGTAGAGGATCTCAATGCTCTTGGGCTCACTCAAATGAGTCAATCGGATGTTGCAAGGAGGATCTTGAGCATTCTTTTTATTGAGAAGTATGGTCACATTGTCACCGTGCTTCACCAAAGTGATCTCTCCACCGCAACACCGACATAAGTATTAGGAAAGATCAATGCACATGAGATGTACATGCACATTACTCCGGAAGAGGGCTCATCATCTTCCAAGAAGAAGGACTTGGCCTTCAAAGCTAGCCATGACAAGAAAAAGAAGGGTCAAGCCATGATGGTGTAAGAAAGCTCAAGTGAAAGTGATATTGATGATGCATCACTTGCACTCATGGTGAGAAAGACCACCAAGATACTAAAGAAGCTAAACAAGAGTGGCATCAAAGTTCGATGGCAAGAAGAAGAAGTTCTTCACAAGTAGCAAAAGTAAGCCTATATCCGAGATAGATTGCTACAATTATGGTGAACTTAGCCACTTAGCTCATCAATGCCCTAAGCCTCTAAAAGACAAGTACAAGAACAAGAACAAGGGCAAGAAAAATGATTCAAGTGATGAAGAAGATGAGAAGAAGAAGAACAAGCCATACAAAAAGAAGGATGACAAGAGAAAAGAGTTTTACAAGAAGAAGAAGGGAGACAAAGCTTACATTATTGGTGATTGGCTCACCAACATTGAGTCATCATGTGAGTCCTCCGGTGATGAGAGCGACGATGAGAAAGAGAAGGTCGCCGCATTTGTGATTGGGCCATCATCATCTTCACCGACATCTTTATCACCACCTTCACCGCCACCTTCACCATCATCGTCCACTTCTCACCTATGCCTTATGGCCAAGGGTGAACGAAAGGTACAAAATAATGAGAGTGATGATGATGATAGTGATAGTGATGATGAATATGATGCACCTTCTTATGATGAACTTGTAAAATTGTTAAACAAATACTCTAAAATCATAAGAAGAACTAGAAATGAAAATGATGAGCTCCAAAATGAAAATGACTCACTCTCATCTAAGCTTGATAATGCACATAAGACTAGTGATGAGCTCAAAGATCAAAATAAAATTATGTCTTCTACTCTTAAAGAGCTCAAAACTTCTAACAAAGAGCTTAGAGATGAACATGATAAACTTGAAAAGAAGCATAATGAGCTCATCACTAGGTACAACTTGCTAAAAGATAAATATACTACATTGAAAATCAATTATGATAGTCTTATTGTTGCTAATGAGCTTTCTCTTGAGACACATGATGCTACTAACCAAGTTGTTAAGATTGATATAGCTACATCATGTGATGACTTGATTATTGAGAACATTGAGCAAGGCTCTAGCGGCAAAGGTAAGAATGTGGTTGAGTCCGACAACTATGATGACTATGTCAAGCTCAAGAGTGAAAATGAGATGCTTAGAAATGAGAATAAGAAGTTGATGGCTCTTGAAAAGCAAACATCAAACGAGTCCCTTATTGAAGAGAACAAAAAGCTCAAGCAAGAGAAAGAGCATCTCAAGACCGGCCTAAGCAAGTTCACAAGAGGCCAACATTTGCAAAGTCAGCTACTCATGAACACCGTCATGAAGATGGATAGAAGTAGCATTGGTTACTTGGCAAATCAAGAAAAGAAGGCTAAAGCTCAACAACAACAAAGCAAGTCAAAGCCCAAGCCAAAGAGATGTGTTGAGTGTGGACAAGAAGGTCATTTTGCTCATGAGTGTAAAACTCCACCACCACAACCCTTGCCCAAGCATGCTAGACCATTTGCTTTCAATGCTCATTACATGCTTAGAAAAGATTCAAGTGGAAAGATAAAAGTCATGTTCTTGGGTCCCCCCTAACAAGAATAGGCCTAAGAAAATATGGGTTGCTAAGTCACTAGTTGAGAAAGTCAAGGGTCCCTCTCAAGTTTGGGTCCCTAAATAAAAAGCTTGATCTCTTGTGTGTAGGTGAACTACAAGACCGGTGGATCTCATTAGATTATTGATAGTGGTTGCACTCAACATATGACCGGTGACCCTCGTATGTTCACCTCACTTGAAGAGAATGGGGTATGTCAAGAGAAGATCACATTTGAGGACAATTCAAAGAGTAAAGTCAAGGGTATAGGCAAGATTGCAATATCAAATGATCACTCTCTTTCAAATGTACTCTATATTGCTTCATTGAGTTTCAACTTATTATCCGTTGGGCAACTTTGTGACCTTTGCTACCAATGCTTATTCACTCCTAATGAAGTGGTAGTTACAAAGATAGATGACAAGCAAATGATTTTCAAAGGTTTTAGATACAACAATCTCTATCTTGTTGACTTCACCTCCGAAGATGCAAACTTGATGACATGTTTGTTCACCAAAACTACACTTGGATGGCTTTGGCATAGGAGGCTTGCTCATGTTGGAATGAACACTCTCAACAAGCTATTGAAGAAAGAACTAGTAAGAGGCTTGAAGGATGTCAAGTTTGAGAAGGACAAACCTTGTAGTGCATGTTAAGCCGGCAAACAAGTTACAAATACTCATCCAACCAAAGCTTACATATCAACATCAAGAGTGTTAGAACTTCTACACATGGATTTGTTTGGTCCTACAACTTACAAGAGCTTGGGTGGAAATCTCTATTGTCTTGTGATTGTGGATGACTACTCAAGATACACTTGGACCTTCTTTCTTCATGACAAATCCGAAGTGGCCAATTGTTTCAAGAAGTTTGCAAAGAGAGCTCAAAATGAATTTGAAGTCAAGATAAATAAAATTAGAAGTGACAATGGCAAAGAGTTTGACAACACAAACATTGAAGCTTATTGTGATGATATTGGAATCAAGCATAAAGTTTCATCAACCTACACTCCTCAACAAAATGGTGTAGTTGAGAGAAAGAATCGGACATTAATCACCCTTGCAAGAACAATGCTAGATGAGTAAAATACACCAGAAAAATTATGGGCCGAGGCAATCAACACCGCATGCTATGCTTCAAATCGCCTCTTCCTACAAAAGTTTCTTGGCAAGACTCCCTATGAGTTGCTAAATGGGAAGAAGTCGGACGTCTCATTCTTCCAGGTGTTTGGTTGCAAATGCTACATCTACAAAAAGCGTCAACACCTAGGGAAGTTTCAAAGACGTTATGATATTGTCTTTCTTGTTGGTTACTCATCAAAGTCCAAAGCATATAGAGTATTTAACCGTGCCACCGGTTTGGTTGAAGAAACATATGATGCAGAATTTGATGAATCTAATGGCTCCCAAGGAGCAATTAAGAATTATGATGATATAGGTGATGAACCATTGAGGGAGGCAATGAAGAACATGCCGGTGGGAGACATCAAGCCTAAAGATGATGAAGACGATGTACAAATTGTTAATCCACCATCTTCATCACATGTGCCTTAAGATGATGATAAGAATGAGAGAGTTGAAAATGTAGACACTCATGTCTCTCATGAACAAGCCGAGGCACAAGCTCATGATGTTGATGCTCCCCAACCATCTCCTCAAGTGGTTGATAGAAGAAACTCACCTCTACTTTAAGCACATCCACAAGATCTCATCATAGGAAGTCCTACAAAGGGTGTAATGACTCGATCTCAAAAGCTTGCTTCATTTGTTGAACATCACTCTTTTGTCTCTTGTCTTGAACCTAAGAATGTAGAAGAAGCTCTTCAAGATCTGGATTGGGTAAATGCTATGCACGAAGAATTGAACAACTTCACCCGCAATCAAGTTTGGACACTTGAAGAGCATCCAAAAGGTGCAAGAGTCATTGGAACAAAGTGGATGTTCCGCAACAAGCAAGATGACCAAGGTGTAGTAGTGAGGAACAAGGCAAGACTAGTTGCAAAGGGGTTCTCTCAAGTTGAAGGTCTTGATTTTGGAGAGACCTTTGCACCCGTTGCAAGACTAGAAGCCATTCGTATCCTTCTTGAATATGCATCACATCATAAAATAAAACTATATCAAATGAATGTGAAAAATGTTTTTTTAAATGGCTTCATAAACGAACTAGTCTATGTTGAACAACCTCCCAGGTTTGAAGACCCTAGATATCCTAATCATGTTTATAGGTTGTCCAATGTGCTATATGGGTTCAAACAAGCCACTAGAGCGTGGTATGAGCGCCTCCGGGACTTTCTCATTGAGAAGGGCTTCACTATTGGGAAGGTCGACACCACACTATTCACCAAGAAGCTTAATGGGGAGATCTTCATTTGTCAAGTCTATGTTGATGATATTATCTTCGGATTAACAAATGAAGATTATTGTAAGGAATTTGGTGAATTGATGTCGAAGGAGTTCGAGATGTCTATGATTGGTGAGCTAACATTCTTCCTTGGTTTTCAAGTCAAGCAAATGAGAGAAGGAATTTTCATCTCTCAAGAAAAGTATACCAAGGATCTTCTCAAGAGATTTAAGATGGAAGAGTATAAGCCAATCAAGACCCTAATGCCATCCAATGGACATCTCGACCTAGATGAGGGAGGTAAATCGATTGATCAAACTCTTTACCGCTCTATGATTGGTAGCTTGTTGTACCTTACCGCATCTAGGCCCGATATCATGTTTAGTGTATGCATGTGTGCTCGCTTTCAAGCGTGCCCTAAAGAACCTCACCTAAGTGCCGTAAAAAGAATCTTAAGATATCTTAAGCACACCCCAAGCATTGGTCTTTAGTACCCTAAAGGAGCTAGATTCCAACTAGTGGACTATTCCAATTCGGATTATGCCGGTTGCAAAATTGATAGAAAAAGCACATCTGGAGGGTGTCATTTGCTTGGGAGGTCTTTAGTATCTTGGTCATCTAAAAAGCAAAATAGTGTGGCTTTGTCCACCGCCGAGGCGGAATACATTGCCGCGGGGGCTTGTTGTGCACAAATCTTATACATGAAACAAACCCTCCTAGACTATGGAGTTATTCTTGATAAGGTGCCACTTTTATGTGACAATGAAAGTGCCATTAAAATTGCTAATAATCCGGTACAACACTCACGCACCAAGCACATTGATATCCGCCACCACTTTCTAAGAGATCATGTTGCTAAAAATGATATATCACTAGAAGGTGTAAGAAGTGAAAATCAATTAGCGGATATCTTCACTAAACCTTTGGATGATGCTACCTTTTGTAGGTTGAGAAGTGAACTAAATGTGCTTGACTCTAGTAACTTTAAAAAATGAGCTTGTGTTGTCCCTTGCATTGCATTGTATTATATGTCATGTTTAATTCTTCACAATGCATCTAGGACTTGTCTAACACGGTTACGATAACCCTCCTTTGGAGGAGTGAAGAAGCCTAACCGTGGATCAAACTTGACAAGCAACCTAGTCTTCCTTTCTCGCTTTGCATTGCATATGCATGGTTGTTGCTTTGTTATTTCTTTTCGGTTTTGCTTTGAGCAACCTCTGTGTTCGTCCATGAATAGAGAGAGCATTTGACGCTCCCAAGGATTCATAAACTCTATTGCATGGCCATACGTTGCTCCTCGGGTGTTTTATTGCATATTTTCTTAAAAATAATACTAGCCTAAGGCAAAATATTTTGAAAAACTCGAGGGTTTGAGAGAGGTCCCTTATATTAGGTTTCAATTGGTGTTTATTTGAGTCTCTTTGAATTGGAACTTGATTGGGAGAAGTCGCGTCGAAGATCGATTTGAAGAAAGGTGCTTTACAACGACCGGACGCTGGACCGGACGCGATGCTGCTTCATCACTACATCCGGTCCCGGTGACCACCAGCGCGTCCGGTCATTCCGAAGACCATCTCAAGGATCTGTGATCGGACGCTGCACCGGACGCGACGTTGTGACCACAGCGTCCGGTCCCGGCCACCACCACCACGTCTGGTCATGCGTGTTGGGTTCCCGGGTAAACTCTAACCAGACTCTGTCAGCGTCCGATCATCTCTAACCGGACGTGTCTGGTCACGCTAGGAACTTACTAGACTCTGACCGGACGCTGCTCCACCGCGTCCGGTCAATCGACTAGCGCGTCCGGTCATCGGGTGAAAAGCAGATCTAAGCCTTTTTAACCGTACATCTCGATCTATTTTTTTTCTTCTTTGACTGTCTCTGTTTTCATCTGCCATCACCGCCGAACTCTAACCCTAGCCGCCTCCTCGCCGTCTCGCGCTAGCACCGCCGCGTCTCCTCCTCAGCGCTGCCGCGCCTCCTCCTGCTCAGTCGCGCCGCGCCATCGCAGCCGCCTGCGCTCCTCAGCCGCGCGCGCCGCTTCTCCTCCACGCGCCCATGCATCGCCTTCGACAGCCGCTCAGCCGAGCCTCGCCACCGAGTTTGCCTCCGACCGTCGCACCCTACGACCTAACCCTAACGGTCGCGATGTCTTCGACATCTCTCTGGCCGTTCTCCGGCAAAGGTCTTTCGCGTGATTTCATCTTCGCGAGGTGATTTCATTGCCTTGATCCTTTCAATTAGGGTTTGCCAATGGATTCCCGGTGAAATTCTAATTCATCCTTTGTTTATCTCGGCACTCCAGCGCTCGTCTATCATTTCCGGGGAACCCCAGCGCGTCAAGGTCACTTTCCTTTTCATCAGAGTTTTGCTCATTCGAGGTAGCTATCACGATCTATTCTTTTTTTATCTCGTATGCTTGCTTTCATAAGGACCTCGCTCGTCTGATAGTTAAAATATAATGCTTAATAGTAGCTCTATCTATTCCATCTTTACAAAGGGTTTTATCGGTGCTCTGTGTGTGTCAGGTGATCAGCTTTGAATCCGAGGCTAAGCCTGTGGATACGGATTGAGGCCAAGCCTCACGAGTGTCAGTACACCATCTTGCACTTTCAGGGTTTTCTCAGTCATAGAGTTTTATCAGTATGGTTCGCTGCAAGAATGCTGGTGGTGGACCGAGTGATGGGGACGAAAGTCCTCCCAGCGTGACAGAGGTAGCCCGTGGCAAGCGCAAGAAGATAGCCGTCAAAAAGAGAAAGAGGACACCCACTGAGGCACAGATAGCACAGGCCGTCACTGATGTAGCAGAGCGTGCAGAGAGGGGTGGCAGAGACAGTGGGATTCACATTGGCGAGCGTCGCTTTCATCTTGAAGGTCGACAGCTCGGTACTGAGGCCATAGAGGGCACAGAGGACCCACCTGCAGATCAGCCCATAGAGGACATAGAGGAGACAGAGGAGCAGACCGCTCAGACTCCACCGCGTCGTCGCTCAGGACGTACGCGTGCTCAGGTGACTCCTAGGCCAGAGGGCCAGCGTCGTGGAGGTCGTCCACCTCCCAGGGCTCGAGGTCACCCCCCAGTCGAGCACTTTGACCTGAGGGGAGCTACAACACACCAGGTACAGGCTCTCAGGTTTGTTGAGGTTAGTCGGTGGTTCTCACCTCAGCGGGACCCCTGAGCTTCAGAGGACTTCTACACACCTCTGCACGAGGATTTCTATAGAGCCTACGTTGACAGCGGGATTGCATTCAGACCTTAGAGAGTCTGTCGACTTGAGGCTTTAGTTGAGGTGGTTGGTGAGCAGCTCCGTCCACACTTGTCCTTTCTACCTGGTCTGTTAGACTTTCTAGGATGGACTGGAGCTTACTGCGGGACTTGGGTCAGAGAGTTCTACTCCTCACTTTGGATTGACCCTGCTCACGAGTTTATACACTTTGCATTCCGAGGCCATGACCGCAGATTGTACAGCACCAGGGTACAGGAGATTCTCAGACTCCCTGCTTCAGAGACGAAGATTCACCAGCTGTGCTTTAGACAGACTTCACCACCGAGACGTCCTCACGGAGGTACAATACCACCCACAGATATGATCAGACCTTGCTTTCGTAAGCCGTTTGGCGAGGGGTCCAGACATACACCTGCTAGCTTAACACCCCTTGCCAGAGTGCTTGATGCCATTGTAAGACGGACTCTTCTTTCAAGGCTTGGATACAGAGAGGGCCTGACACGTATGCAGCTCTAGGTTGTTTATCACCTCATCTCATAGACACCGTTTGATTTTTGGGATCTGATGCTATGTGAGATGGAGGACACTTTAGCAGAGGGCTTCAAGGGTCACCGGCAGTTACCTTATGCACATTGGATTTGCTTCATCATTCGATCTGCGTGTGACCTGCCTGCATAGATTAGAGCTGAGATATCTGATACCACTACTGCATTTCCAGAGTATGATATTCGACAGTTGTGGGCTTCAGTGACTAGAGAGTAGGCACCTAGGCTGGGACAGCGTCAGAGGCCAGAGGTTCTAGAGACAGCAGCTGAGCAGGACAAGACCGTTGAGGGTCTTGCTAAGGCCGAGCTTACAGATCTTGATACTCAGCCAGCTGATCTAGTTGAGGATGATGCCACTAACAACACTGACGAGGACTATCAGCCCACTCCTCGATACCACTCTCCTCGGTCTCATAACCATGAGGCCGGTGGTTCAGGATCAGCCTCCCGCTCAGACTCAGCCATGGTGGCTATACTTGAGAGGCTGACCCAGGCCCAGGAGAGGCAGGAGGTTCAGATGCAGCGACAGACTTAGGACACAGTAGCTGCATTTGCTCAGATTCAGGCTCGTCAGGATGAGTTCCAGAGGCAGCAGCTGGAGTTTCAGAGGCAGCAGTTTGAGATGCAGAGGCAGCAGGCAGCCACCCAGTAGCAGTATCTTGAGCTCCTGCGACACCTCATCACTGTTGGGATACCTCCACCACTGTCTGTCCTTACTCCAGCACTATAGTCTAGTGGACTTCAGAGTCAGGGACAGCCGAGCTTTTAGTTTACCTCTCCCCAGCAGCAGGTTCCTCAGACTTTTCAGTCCTCGAGCTACACTCCTATTTAGACGGGGTTCACTCCACCAGCTCAGCCCAGACCTCACCTTCTCTCGGGCACTCCTTTCACTGACTTGAGTGCCTCCTACAGCGAGCTGACTGGTCAGCCGACACCCTCGCGCACCACTATTGTGACCTCTTCAGGGATGTCAGCTTCCGAGACTGTGGCTCTTCCAGTGTCAGGGGCCAAGACTATAGAGACAATGCCGTCATCAGTTGCCTCGATAGATCCTCCCACTCTTGGTGTTTTTCAGGCTCAGATGACAGAGACTGCTCCTATTGTTGTTACTACATTTTCAGTTCCTGTACCTGCTCTACAGACTCAGACTACTTCACTACCATGACTATCTACAAAGGGTCAGCCTGACAGTTCAGAGTCTGAGGAGGATACTCCACAGTTTGTGATCACTCCATGCTCCTCGGCACCTGACACGACACCTTCTGTTCCCTCGTCGGCTCCTTAGTTTTGTTTTTTGGCGTTTGATGCCAAAGGGGGGGAGAGAGTAGATTCAGGGGGAGTGTTGATAGAGGGTTTTGTTTTCTTTGTGTGCTACTTTCATGCATTCATGCATCATGTTTAATTTCTAGCCCTGCAGTTAGTGACTCATGTGCTTGTGAGACTTTATTATATATCATGTCACTTTTTGGTTTTAGCTCATAAGGTTGTGCTTTCGTGCCTTACTCCGATTTCATATGAGCTATGTTTTTTGTGTACTAACTCTTCTTGTTTTATCTTGTAAGTACACTCAGTTGGCTTGGAGCACTTAAGCAATTCCTAACCCCTTGTGCTTATTGCTTTTTGCTTATGTGAACCAAGCATGTTCGAAAACCTCAACTCTTAAATCTTCTGAATCTAAGTGTTATCATCAATCACCAAAAAGAGGGAGATTGAAAGCATCTAGGCCCCGGGAGTTGGTTTCGGCAATTGATGACAACGCATTATTACCATGACTAATGTGTGTTTTGCAGAAACTTTGATAAGTTAGGTCATGGGGTTGATAACTGCTTTGGGCACTATGGTATTCATGCCCCGTGATGGAAATCGTTTCGGTTTTCAAAGGATCAACGATAAGATTAAGGACGGTTAGTTTCGGATGTCAAGGTGTTGAGTTACATCCGGAATAGTCGTTAGGATCTTTGCTTTTTCCTTTGGCTGTACTATAAAGGGGGGCATGAGCGAGTAGCTTGACCTAGGTGAGTCTTTTGTTTAGGTGTGGTGCACACTTGTCAAACTTAGCACTAGGTAGCTCAGAAAAAGCTCAAAGTTCAGTTGGAAGCAACTTGGTTCAAGTTGCGTCGCGTTTCGAAGTCGTTTGAGCCGTTTACCATTGACCGGACGCGGTCTCTGTCACGATCGGACGCGTCCGATCAGTACTAACAGTCACTGCATTTTCAACCTGGTTGATCGGACGCGGTCCCTGCGAGGACCAGACGCGTTGATCAGTCTAACACGTGTTTCAGAGGGTAAAAGTATAATCGGACACGACTGGAAAATGATCGGACGCGTCCAGTCATGTTCCAGTAAGGTACTTAGCTAACCTAACGCGTCCGGTCATCACTGATTGGACACGATCGAGCTCAGGTTAAAGTACAGTAAGGTTCTTGCATGATCGGACGCGTCCGGTCACCCCTGATCAGTGCGTCCGGTCACTCAGCGGTACCGTTCAGTTTTTCGACCGTTACACTCGACCGGCGCGTCTGGTCACGTCGACCGGCGCATCCAGTCAGTGCATGTTTTGCTGAGTTGGCAGGTAACGGTTGGATTTGTCTGTAGGGTGTATAAATACATCCCCTCCACCTCTTTTAGAGGTCTCTTGCTCATTTGTTCAGCTGAGAAACACCTTTCAAGTGCAAGGAAGTGCAAGAGCCCTAGTAAGGGTAGTGATTTGAGAATCAAAGTTGGAGATCCCTCATTAGTGACTAGGGAGTAGCAAGTGCGCATCCATCTTCTCATTAGGCTTGTTGTGGTCAAGTGAGAGTTCTAGCTTGTTACTTTTGGTGATCGCCATCACCTAGACGGCTTGGTGGTGATTGGGAGTTTAGGGATCATCTGGCGAGATTGTGGATGACCCAACTCATCTTGTGAGAGGTTTTGGGCGATTCACCGTGACGGAGTGTCAAAGAATCAGCATGTAAAGAGCACTTGATCCTTGCGCGGATCAAGGGAGTGCTACACCCTTGCGCAGGTGCTCCAACGAGGACTAGTGGGGAGTGGCGACTCTCCGATACCTCGGGAAAACATCACCATGTTCCTAACCCTTACTTTCAAGCATTTACTTTTCATGTATTACTTTCATTGCTTGTTTTACTTTCCTAGAATTGCCATGCTAGACTAGGATTGGAACTTTGGGTGCAAAACTTTTACCGGTAGAATCACAAGGAACACTAGTAGGCACTAGGGGGTGAACTTTGGCTTGTAGGATTTAATTCTTGCAATTAATTTTTAGAAAAGCCCAATTCACCCCCCCTTGGGCATCTCGATCCTTTCATGGAGCTCGGTCCGGCAAGGCGCTGCACCTTGGAGTCGCAGCACCAGAGCTAAGGAAGGGGGTCGTAGGCGGCAGACGAAGGGCCGGCGATGAGGCTGTCGGAGCTTGTCTGCGCAAAGGGGCGCCGTGCCTCGTCGGATCTGGCGGCGGAGCTCGCAGCTCAGTGGTCAGCCATGGGGAAGACGAAGACGGAGGTGGGACCGTGGCGACGGTGAGGCGCTCGAGGTCCGCCTTGCTGGTGGCGATGGCGAGGCAGCTGTGCTGAGGAGCTACCGGCGCGGATAGCCCCATCCCCACGCTTCGCGCTTCGCTCGTGGGGCTACCGGAGCTCGTCCATGCGAAGGGCCCGACGGTGAAGTCCTCGACGGGATGCGTGATGCCGCCACCGACTCTGACGTTCCCCCAGCGTGGGCGCGACAGATCTCAACGCGGGTGGGCGCGGAGGACGACGGCATTGACGTGGCGAGGCGGATCCGCGGCGTGACGCCGCGAGCTCAGCGAGGATTGGCTGGCACAGCAAGGCGGATCCGCGGTGGGTAGAGGCCGGCGAGACGAGACGGATTTGCGTTCAAGCTTTTGCCTTCGCTGTTGAAGAACGCAAGTTTTGGGTGGCTAGCCTTTTTGCTGTACATGACCCAAATGAAAGAATGGGTTTCGTATATAGGTGAGAACTGTTGGAGGCAGTCTTAGATGCATCCGACCAAAACATGAATTTTCTAAGGAAAGACAGGAAATATTTCTTTCCCTAGGGTGCTTAGAAATGGTAGGGAAAGAAATAAACCGTAGGGAAACTCGTTGATTCTAGTAGTGTACAAAAAATGTTGAGTTGGCATATAATGGTTGGATTTGTGTTAGGGGTATATAAATACTTCTCTCACTTGTCCATTTGAGGTCTCTTGCTCATTTGTTCAGCTGAGAAACACCTTTCAAGTGCAAGGGAGTGTAAGAGCCTGGTGAGGATATTGTGATTTGAGAATCCAAGATTAAGGACCTCATTAGTGCATAGGGAGTAGCAAGTATGCATCCACCCATCTCATTAGGCTTGCCATGGTCGAGTGAGAGTTCTTACTTGTTACTCTTGGTGATCGCCATCACCTAGATGGCTAGATGGCCTGGTGGTGTTTGGGAGTTTGGTGATCATCCGGCGGACCTTATGGATGACTCAACTCATTTTTTGAGCGATTTTGGGCAATTCACCGTGACGGAGTATCGAAGAATCAACCGTAGAGAGCACTTGATCCTTGCGCGGATCAAGGGGGAGCTACACCCTTGCACGGGTGCTCCAATGAGGACTAGTGAGGAGTGGTGACTCTCCGATACCTCAGGAAAACATTGCTGTGTTCCTTGTCCTTTACTTTCGAGCAATTTAATTTCAAGCACTCCAATTATAACATTTTATTTCCTAGAATTATCATGCTAGATTAGGACTTGAAACCTAGGGTGCAAAACTTTTATCTAGTAAAAACACTAAGAACACTTAGGCACCAAGGAGCGAATATGGGCTAGTAGGTTGTAATTCTTGCAATAAATTTTAGAGAAGCTCAATTCACCTCTTCTCTTAGGCATCTTGATCATTTCAGACTTTTTCCCCCTTGAGGCCAAAATCCAAAATGGAGAATGAATATCTCTTTGCCAAAAATTTTGCATGGCGTTTAGTTCCATTCTGCAAAATGATGGACCAAAATCCAAAAATTTTTGGGTGAAATGGGGAACTAAACACACCCTCTGTGCTAATTAAAAAGTATGCTTAGACGCATACAAACCCCAATTTCCTCCCACACGGTGCTACTAAGCTATTGAAAGGAAGCGGATGACTTCTGCGCGTCTGTTAAACATGAACCGGGTATTCCAAATTGTAAGCCATTTTAGCTTTGTCATAAATCAAACCTTTCTAGGTTTGACAAAATCAATAAAAAAATTGAGAAACAATTACAACATAAACAGGACTAATCAGATACATCATGAAATAGTGTATTTATTCAATATTGTAGATATTATACATTTTTCTATAAACTCATCAAAGTTAAAGAAAAAATGAGTTAAAACGTCTTCCAACATCGGAGTAGAAGACTAGTCCAACCAAGATTCTGAGCCATTATCATTTGTATTCGTTGCTCAAACTTTCAAAGTCTGGACACATAATGAGAGAGAGAGAAGATACATTGGTTAGGTAGTTTGAGGTAAAACAGTTATTATACAAAAACATCTATGCATGCTAAACAACACCATGATAATGAATTACATGATTTCATACTAGTATCATGTTATCTTTACAACTTTTGAAGGCCTAGCCACAACAGATTAATAAATTTGATTATGTAGAGGGGCTGAAAATATCATGCTTCATAACATATGAAATACAGTGAGCATTACATGATCTTGTGCACTCACCGTTGCCACCACATACACATGATACTCTCAGCTTTGTGTTCCATTCTTGGTTGCCCCCCTTTATTCCATCAGTTGAAAAAAATCACCAGCCCTACACCAAGGATTTTAGGTAGTTAATACAAAATCACTACTACACAAATTCTTTTACGCAGCGTTTACCAAATGCCCTCGGAGGCAGGCGGCCTGGTTGCCCGCCTCGGTTATTCGAGGCAGGACAACCAGCTCAGCAACCGCCTCGGTAAATAATTAACCGAGGCGGGCAACCTAACAGAACCGCCTCAATTAATATTTATTAACTGTGACGGGCATTCTAACGCAACCGCCTCGGTAAATCATTAATCGAGGCGGGCATTGTAACGCAACCGCCTCGGTAAATCAGGCCTAGTCCGCTAGCCCACACCAGCCCACTACCATCTCCACTATATAAACGAAACTCAGAAACCCTAAACACACACACTCTCTCTCACCCTCTTAGCCCTGTGTCTCCCTTTATCCGACTCCCTCTCTCTGTGCCACCCCCTCCCTCTCTCCATGACTCCGTCTCTACCCAATGCTGCCCCCTCCCTTTCCTATGAGCCCCTCCCTCTCTCCCCCATGCCGCCCCTCACTCTCCAGCGGTGGTGCACGGCGTCACACCCCCCTCTTCCCCACGCGGCGGTGCTCGGCAGTGCACCCTAGGGCAGCAGGGATTCTAGGGAGCGGCCTCCCGGCGATCGCACGGGGCCCAACGCCCTTCTCTAGCGCCGACGGTAGCGCAAGGCCCGTCCCCCTCCTCCAGCGCTGGCGACGCACAAGACCCTGTCCCCTCCACCAGCGGAGGTGTAGTGGCGGAGCTTGGAGGAGCGGTGGTGGGGCTCGGTGGCATGGCCTCCCGTCAGGCTCTAACGGTGGCGAGACTCGATGGCGCAGTCCCCCTCACCCTCTCTCTCCTCCGGCGCGCTGCTGGGGGCGGCATGAAGCACAGGGTCATGGCCACCATCGGATCTAGCGAGGATGAGCTCGATCTAGCGAGGACAAGCCCAGATCCGAGCGGCCACCACCAGATCCGGTGAGGAGAAGCCCAATCCGGTGAGGACAAGACCAGATCTAGCAAGTGGGTGTGGCAGCGGGGATCAGTGGTGGCGCAGATCCGGCGAGCGGAGCGGTGGCACGTGGATGGGCTCGTCGGGCTTATCCATGGGTTTTCCTTTTTTTTGTTTTTTATTCGATTTACCGAGGCAGGCAGGGCAACCACCTCGGTTAAGGCTTTTTGCCTACCACGGTAAAGATTGTTGTAGTAGTGAATGTAAAGGAACATCCAACTAGGATTGTGAAGCAAAATCATTTGCATTTGTTGCACACATTTCCTCGTGTGGCAAAAGGAACAACTTCAAGCAAACACGCATTCTTACCAAAGGGTGTACAAAGAATGTCAAATCGACAATCGGAACAACCATATGAAAAATCATCAAATACACCGAAGAATATTGAGTAGAGTAGAGATATACACTATCTATACAGTAACCAACATTTAGTAGTGCAAAAACTGCACATATTTCTATTCTCTACTCCTAAAAAGATCAAAAGGGGACGTCAACAGTCAATCAACATGCCTCTGAGTCCCCTACCTCCCCGACCCCAACCCCACGCACCCACCTGACTCCCTCAACCTCGCAAGTCCTTAGAAAAAAAAACGCAAGTCCCTGCACCCTTTGCCTCGCCCCGACGCCACTGCCGCTGAGCGCCCCCGATGCCGCCATCCAGCCGCTGCCCTCCCCCACCATGACTCCTTCCGTGCTGCCAGGCCGCCGTCGTCCCCCACTGCGCCGCCCTCTGTAATTAGGGTGACTATTATTTAATTATCTGGTCAAGTGTCATCTACAAGTTTTGTTATAATTAAATAGATTGTGAGTTTAGATAGATCATCAGATTGTGCTGTGTCTAGACATTATTAGTTTGGTTGGGAAACTTAAAATAATTTGATTTAACATTTATATGTGTTAGATAGATGGTTGGGGTTCTATTCAGCTAGCCCCTTTGGGCTATTGGGTTTTTATGTAAGCATTTTTGGATCAATTACATAGAATTATGATAAAAAATATTACCTATGTTTTTTTGTCAGAAATGTGTGTGTGGAACTTAGCATAATTAGTAACATCAGTTGTACCTTTTATTCTTATAATCACACACCATCATTGGAAAATCTAGCTGGCCACATCTCATGTGCCCTGAACCAAAGCTACGGGACATGCAGCTAGCATAGTACTGATTTAAAACAGCTGAAAGGAGGCCTAAATATCAGATGAGTTTTATTCATAAAGTCCATTGTTTTGCTAAAGTAATTGACATATAAAATGTTTCTAGAATGCTTTAGGACCTACTATCATTCTGGAAGCATGTGTCATATTTTGGACATGATCATCTCTATCTTATACTAATACACATCTTATAATCTCTTAAGTTAGATTTGTCTACGCAAACATAAAAGGTTGTCACTACAAGCAACAACACTTTCAATTTTAAAGGCTTTCCAACTTTATATGGTTTCACAATTATCTGTTATATTATTTTGATTTACCTCAGTTTTCTCTTTTCACATGTAGGAGCAACTTGCACTTGTTGGACCCCAAAGGACCATTAATGATAATCTTAGAGTAAAAATATTTGCTACCCAAACTACCACAGGTTCAGAAAAAAGGAAAAAAATAACTATTGAAAGGAAATCGATGGACAGTTGGACCATGAAAATCTCAGTATCTATTACATGATAATTCCAACTATTAAGAAGAACAACTAGTACTTGTTGGTGCAGATTGTCTCAAATTCAATTCAAGAGTTATAAGAGAAGAACGAGAGGTTAATAGTGACAGATTTGAAGTAATCATGAACATGAGCACATAAGTCCTATCCGAAACCCGACCCTGTCTAGTCTAACTCTAACTTTGGAGGTTAAGTTGTTTCCCATCTATTTTTGTGGTTAAACACCAATAGCAATGGGAGGTGACTTTTTCACTTTTTCAGGTGTAATGCACTAATGGTGACATTCATTTTTTGTAACTTTTGGTTAACCAAGAACATTCTAGGTGTAGTTGTTAGAGGCTCTCAATGGTCAACTTGTTCACTTTCTTTGAGCTTGCACTTTTTGGCATGTTGGTTAATGGTTGTTGGTGTTTGGACCAAACATGAGAGAACAAAGGAGAAGAAAAGGAGGAGAGTCGCTCGAGTGATCCATCCAGGCCCCCTCTCCCCCGTTTATAGGGGAGGTGGGAGGGGATGTTCTCTTCATTTCCCATAGTGGGGTTGATATTTACAAAAAAAGTCACTATGGGGTACAAATAGACCCAATGAGGTTTGTATTTATAAAAATGACACCAAATGCTAGAAATGGCCCCCAAATATTGTTTTCCGAACTCCTAGGCTATGTAATTAGGCCTTGAACACGATAACGGGGGTTCCCAACATATAATGTACCCCCAACAGTAGCCCACGGTATTTGGTTTTGATCAAAAGTATAAAACCCAATAGCTGAATACCACAAAGCGCGGCCAAATTATAACTCAGACTCGGCACACAATTTCGTCTTTACATAGATAGTCTGGGGACTACTTTGTCACTGGCTAGTCTTTGGTGGCAACTTTCGCTCTAACCTCCATGATCCTATCCTTGGCAGCTTGCACCTTTGACCTTGAGGCCTTAGCACCATGTTTTCACAATTCAGCCTTCGCCAAACACATTGATGTAGTTGAGGCAGGCGAAGTAATCGACGTGGATGAAGCAGTTGTAGAAGATCACGACATGTCCTTAAGATTTCATTCATGGGCGCCAGGCAAAGCTTTTGTCTTTGGGCGGATTGCTTGTCCAATGCGCTACTCGTCAACCCCTCTTGGTTGGCACTTGTGAGAAATTCTTTAAAAAAGTTCGGCAATTGCTCTACTCCAAAAGTTTGGCAATGGTGAAGTGGGCAACTCGCCAATCTATTGATGGAGGTATTGTTGATGGCGTCGTATCCATTGGCGAGATCTCTTGCTGAAACACTAGCGAAGGTATAGCCGATGGTGAGGGAATTTGTGGCGAAACCCCTTGTTAAAAACCTAGCGAAGGAGTAATCGAGAAGTCGGGCAAAGAGGTTGTCAACTAACACCGGATTGATGGTGGAACCCCATGCAAAGATGTTAGCAAAGGCGTTTTTGTTGACACCGGAGTCAATGGCGAAACCTCTCATAGCTGATGATGCCAAAGTAGATGCTGAAGCCCCTCGTCGAAAAGTTGGCGAAGGCTAGTGGATGATGGATGTGATGTTGCGTGCTCCTCGCCAACCCCTCTTGGTTGGCACTTGTGAGTAGTTCTTTCACGTGGTTGAGTTGAACGTCACTGGCATGGTAGATGTCGAAAATGTCGTAATCAGAGACGCTCCCGATCCGACTGTCAGTGACAGCAGCCCTTTTAGATTATTTCAGAGCCGACCTTGTACCTTTCGAGGTGACTGGGTGAGGAGATGCAAAAGGAGCCCCTCGGTGATTTTATATTTAGAGGGCGAGAGGCGGTGAAAAGAATCCCTCGGCCTTTTCAGATAATGGGCACCTCGACGCTTTTAGATCGGTTTGGCTTTTAGATTAGTTGGGCGCCAACCCCTCACACTTTTTTTGGGCGGGGGCGAAGGGTCGCGAAATGAGCCCTTCGGTGCTAGCTTTTATATTAGTTTCGCGCCAACCCCCACACCTTTTCGGGCGAGGGGCGAAGGGTCGCGGAATGAGTCACGAAATGAGCCCCTTGGCACTATTTTTTAGATTAGTTCGGCGCCATCCCCTCACACCTTTCTGGGCGAGGGGCGAAGGGTCGCGAAATGAGCCCCTCGGCGCTAGCTTTTAGATTAGGTTTGGCGCAAACCCCTCACACCTAACTGATTTCTCATACGCAGACCACAGACATACAATTTATTTGCATGCACCCGTGGAATATAGTGACATTCACTTTATTTGCGTGCACTCTGTATAGTTCCCATTGCCCTGTACCCGTGGTGCTCTCTAGAGTTTCCTATTGCCCTGCAGAGAGAATTTCTAACTTTTTTTTTGAACACCAATACGCGCCATATATATTACGATGTAGAGAAACCATACAAAGACGCGTACAGATACCGACACATACGCAAAGAATACAGGGGAACAGCTACCCCAACCAAACCTCACAAAGGCCCTCAGCAAACAAGAAAATTACAAGGAGGTCCCTGAACGCCTCTGTGTCCACCGGAGACAACTTCTCTCGCTGGATCCCATCGCCGACGAACTCGCCGGAACAAGACAAGCCAAGAAGCCTCCATCCACAGGCCTAGAAAGACACCATCGCACGCAGGCTTTGAGAGACACCGCAATAGAATCCCGCCATGATCGGGAAAGAGCGGTCGGGGACGCACCCCATGCCATCCTGGATCTGGATCTAGATCTGACCAACCCGCTGAGAGACGGGGAAAGGAAGAGCCAGATCGACGTACCTGTCATCCGCAAGCCGTAGCACCGCCGCACAAGATACCCCACGCTGTGTCGTCAACGCCATAGCTGCCGGCATCCGGCAGCCCAAAACTCCCATAGAAGAACCGAAACGAGCTGAAGAACCCACCGGGCCTCCAGATCCGCTTGGCTCCCAACTCCTAGGCCCTCCGCCGCCACCGGAGCATATGACGGCGAGGTGGAGGAAGGCCAGGAGAGTCTTATTCCATGACGACGGCGCCTCCTCCACCAACCAAGCGCCCTCCGGAAACCTGCTCCTATAGAGACCTAATCTACACCGTCGAGCAGAGAACCGCCGTTCCCCCACACATCCGAGGCCCGAGGACCACCGGAGGCGGAGGAGAACGGCGGTCTCGCCGACGGGAGCACAAGTCGCCTTTTTTCGCCCCTCTCAACTGTAGCTGGCGAGAGAGTTCGAGAAAGGGAAAGGAAGAAACTATGCGGAAACTGCTTCACTAGGACCGAAACTGAGGAATGTTCATTGCTCTTGAGCTCCTGCACGTCTGCAGGGGCGAAGCTTGGGCCGGTTTTCAGAGGGGACCATGAGCTGCAAATTGAGTTGGAGGAGGAGCCTAATGGGCCAAAATCTGGGCCGACACAAAATACATGGTGAAATGGCGTTTTTTTCTTGGGGGCAGAGGGGCCACGGCCCAAATGACCCTAACGTCTGAATGATGCTCACTTTTATATTTTTAAAAGTTCCCATTTCAGCTGGCATTGTTACGAACTGCTTGCTGCTATAGTTTCTCTGCTACGATCCTACGGAGATGTCGGTCGGTATATGTATCTCTTGAATTTGAAGGTTGCTCTGGTTAGAGATCAAAATTATGCTCGCGATTTGATAGTAAGTTAACACATTGCTCATACCCGGCCATGCACTTTTCTAACTTAAATTATTTTATGGAGGTTGATTGGGAGAAACTTTTCAAATTGACTTGCCATAATACTCCTAAGTGTCCGGAACGGATCGAGGTCGAACTATAAAAAGTCTCTAGCCGCATCTTTTCCTCTCTCTCTCTCTCGTCCCCCTTCCTCTCCTTCGCTGTAGAGCCAAATACTTCAGTTTGGTTGGAGGTAAAACGCCTTTGGGCTCTACCTTTCTCCTTTTGTGAGGCATTTATAACAAACACTTCGGCTATTGCCTTCCTTTGCTGATACCAAAACTATTATCTGCTTGCTGTAGGTTTCTGAAATAAAAGGAGATGATGTGGTTTATGTGATCAAGAACACAGCTATCCTGGCTGGTTCACTGTTCACGTTGCACTGCTCCCAGATTCATATCGATTTGCCAACACTATCCGATGAGGACAGGGATGTATGAACTGCTACTGTTGCTTTGTTGATTTCCCCTTTCCTCCAAAGCATCACTTTTAACATACCTGATATTGAGGATTTTGGTCAGAACTTTTATTTTTTTGTTAGTTGCAGCCCTATTATATCCTAGGCCATCCTAATAAGCATACATTGCTTTCAGGTTATCAAAAAGTGGGGTGCTCCAAACAAGGTTGACTTTCTCTCTCTGTCTTACACAAGACACGCAGAAGACGTGCGCCAGGTTGGTTCATGTTGAGTTATTTTGCAGTCCTCTTTATATGTTTGTATTTCGATGCAAAGTCTATATTCAATTTGTCACTTTATTGAGAAAAAAATTACAGTGCTATTTTCAAACGTAGTATCTTCACTCTTCAGTTTGTTTTCATTTCTTAACTAAGAAAAATATTCTCAATAGTTTATTATTTGTCCTTTGCATACAGGCATGTGTGTTCCTGTCAACGCTAGGTGATCTTAGCCATACTCAGATTCTTGCCAAAATTGAGAATGTTGAGGTATTTTTGAAGATACTTCTTTCACACTATTAGTCAAATCCATTCGTTTACCACCTATTTGATTCCTATTTCTTCATAGGGATTAAACCATTTTGATGAAATACTAGAAGAGGCAGATGGTATCACTCTGTCTAGAGGAAACTTGGGAATTGATCTTCCACCTGAAAAGGTTGGTTATCTCTTTCAGTGTTTCAGAATGCCTTCTTTTTTTATGAAATTTAGGATTGAGTTCGTGCACCAACAATAGATCTAACAGCTTAGTAAGATGTGGCAATATAGCTCAATTACTCCGCTCATATGTTGGCTCCACAGTCACTGATTTTCCCCCTCAGAAATGCATCAGTCACACCATTGAATCTGCTACCAGATTTAGTTTTTGTTCACTTTCCAATTTACCCAAAATCTTAAGCTGTTGAAAACGTTTCACCATTTTATTTGGTATTTGATTGTTGCTTCTCTGTATTCCACAGGTCTTTCTATTTCAAATATCTGCACTGCACAAGTGCAATATGGCTGGAAAACCTGCTGTTGTTACTCGTGTTGTGGACAGTATGACTGACAACCTCCGGCCTACTCGTGCAGAGGCGACCGATGTGGCAAATGCAGTACTTGATGGTAAATTATTGACACTACAGACCCATCTTCTTAAGATCTTGTCAAGGCGTGGCCCTCAGTAGTCAGTAGCTCGTAGCTGTGTCTTAGTGCACATTGTTAGAATATAGGCGCCCTCTGGGCAGGCCATGGGCCAGGCGCTCAAGCCCATATGGCTGGGCTGCTAGTTGATTAGGATAGACATGATTGATTAGGCAATGATCACCGTAGATTGGGTGTTTCTATAAACCCTATTGATCCTTGCCTATATATGTGTAACCCATGTATTCAATATCAATCAATCAATCCTGAGACCTAATTGCTCTCATGGTATCAGCCGCCTAGTTTAGGTCTAGGACCTTGCTTCCGCTCCTCCGCGCGCCGGCCCTCCGCCGCGCAGCGCTCCCCTCGCGCGCAGGACTCCTCCAGCGCCGCATAGATGTCTCCCACTCCCCCCGACTCTCCCAAGTCCACGGGAGTTCACGATGACGAGGTTTCTGCCCGCTTCACCAAGGAGCAGGCGAACGCCGCCGCCGCCGCTGCCCAACTCCAGGAAAGGGAGCGTCAGGCTGCCCTGGCCCGTGCGACTGCAGCTGAGGCAGAAGCAGCGGCCGCCGCCAAGGAACGTGACGCAGCTGCTGCCCGCGCCAGCGATGCCTTGGCCCGCGCAGCCCAGGAACGCGCCGCCGCCGCGGCCGCTGCTCCTGGAGTAGCATCTTCCAGCACGACGTCGCCGCCGCACAACCTCGCCTCCGCCATGCTTCTCCACGAGGCCATGGCCCTGCTGCAACTCCACGCGCAGGCCGTCGCTGTCAACAACATTCGGCAGCACGTCAATATTGTCCTCGACATCGACTCTGGTAATTTCAACCGTTGGTGCGATCAGTTCTTGCTTATCCTCGGCAAGTTCTCTCTTCAGGATCATGTTCGCGAGGGCCCTCCAGCCCCGATCTCTCCTGACTGGGCCCGGATGGATTGCGTCGTTAAGTCCTGGATCGTCGCCACTCTCACCGACGACCTTGCGGAGATCATCTCCGCCCAGGGCTCCACCGCTCGACATGCCTGGCTCGCCATCGAGTCGCAGTTCCTCGGCAACCGGGAGGCTCGTTCCATCCACCTTGAGACGCGGTTTCGCAACTTCGTCCAGGGCGACCTCTCTGTCACCGACTACTGCCGCCGCCTGAAGAAGATGGCCGACGATCTCACGGCCCTTGGCGAGGTGATCACTGACCGCACCCTCGTCCTCAACGTCATCCGCGGCCTCAACGAGCGCTTCAGCCACGTCGGGGCTCTTCTTCGTCGCACCAGGCCCTTCCCCACCTTCCTGGAGGCCCGTGACGACCTCATCCTCGAGGAACTCACACTGGAGAACAAGAAGGACGCCCCTGCCACTGCTCTTGCTGCAGCAGCCCCTCCACTGACGCCCACCTCGGGCTCCGGGGGCACCGGCGGCCCCAAGTCCTCCAACGCCAATCGCCGCAGCAAGCGTGGCGGCGGTGGCAGAGGGTCCAGCAGCGGCAGCCCCTCTGGAGGCCAGCGCCCACCCTCTGGTGGCGGTCCGCAGCACCAGCAGCAACCGCCGACTGGCGCCCAGCAGCCCGGCGCCGGAGGACGTCCCTGGCCCAGCTACTACAACCCATGGATGGGTTCGATCCAGATGTGGCCCGGGGGCCCTCGACCTCCGCCCCTGGCACCAATCCCGGTGCCTCCTCACCTCCAGGCGCAGCACCAGGCGCAGCAGCAGGCCCAGCAGCACGCACTGCTTGCGCAGCAGCAGCAACACTACGCCCAGCAGCAGCCCGGCGCTGCTCCTGATGCTGCCAGTCAGTGGGTTGCTCCTGGGTACTACAACCCGGTGGCTGGCCTGCCCTCCTGGGACCCGACGGCACTCGCCTCCGCCTTCAGCACGACGTCGCTGAACCCCCCTTCGTCCAACGAGTGGTACTTTGACTCAGGTGCTACTTCCCATATGTCATCTCAGTCCTCCTCTCTTTCACATGTTCTATTCCCGCGGTACCCTACTCCTTCATCTATTGTCGTCGGTAATGGCTCTCTTCTTCCTGTGACTGCCACTGGCTCCGCAGAGTTACCTCACAATTTACGTCTTAATAATGTTCTTGTGTCACCACAGATTATTAAGAACCTTATCTTTGTTCGCCAATTTACTGTCGACAATAATTGTTCTATCGAGTTTGACCCCGCTGGTTGTTCTGTGAAGGTTCTTCCATCTCGGACCGAGATCGTCAGGTGCAATAGCTCCGGGCCGCTATACCCCCTGCGCATACCTCCAGCACACTCTCTTGTCGCCCAGGCGTCCTCCCCGTTGTGGCATCGGCGTCTTGGCCACCCTGGTCACGAGGCTTTGTCAAAGCTTGCGTCTAGTGTCTCTTGTCATATTCAGGACTGCTTAGAGTTGTGTCATGCTTGTCAGTTAGGGCGCCATGTTCGCTTGCCCTTTCATGAGTCCACCTCTCATGCGTCTAATAAGTTTGATCTTATCCATTGTGATTTATGGACCTCTCTAGTTGTCAGCATTTCTGGTTATAAATATTATTTGGTCATTCTTGATGATTGCACTCATTACTTGTGGACTTTTCCCTTGCGCCTCAAATCTGACACATTCCACACGCTCGCTAACTTCGTCGCCTACGCCTCCACCCAGTTCGGCGCATGTGTCAAGGCTGTCCAGTGCGACAACGGGCGTGAGTTCGATAACTCTAGCTCCCGGTATTTCTTCCTCGCTCAGGGCATCCATCTTCGCATGTCCTGCCCCTACACTTCGCCTCAAAATGGTAAAGCTGAACGCATTATTCGCTCCATCAATAATGTTGTTCGCTCCCTTCTTTTTCAGGCGTCCATGCCTCCACCCTACTGGGCTGAGGCTCTCTCTACAGCCACTATTCTACTCAACATCTTGCCCACCAAGACTCTATAGTTTTCTACACCCCACCTTGCCCTGCTCGGCAAGCCACCAACGTATGATCATCTAAGAGTCTTTGGTTGCAAATGTTACCCCAACATGTCGGCTACTGCACCCCACAAACTCGCCCCTAGGTCTGTCCTCTGTGTCTTCCTAGGCTACTCCGCTCATCATAAAGGGTACCGCTGCCTTGACCTCTCCACCAATAGAGTCATCGTCTCCCGGCACGTCATCTTCGATGAAACGGCCTTTCCCTTTGCTGAGTGACATGGTCCTCGTGCTCCAGCAGACTTTCAGTTCCTAGATGATGATACTACTGACTCTGTGCTCCCTCCTATTAGACCGATGCACAAGTTTTTGTCTGCAGGTACACCAGCCGTCCCCGCCAGCGCCCCTGTCGGTCCCTCCGTGACTGTGCCTGGGGCGCCCTTGCCGGCTACCACCACCAGCGCCCCTGCCAGTCCCTCAGCGATTGTGCCTGGGGCGTCTGATGATCCGCCGGCGCCCGCGCTCTACATCCCGCCTGCGCGACGTGCGCTGGGGTCACCGACCGCGCCACGCGCGGCCACCAGGACTCCCTCTCCCGTGCCACGCGCGGCCACGGCGCTGCCCGGCGCGCCTGGAGAGACCTCTCCGGTCTACATCCCGCCCGCCCTTCGTGCAGGCGCGGGACCCTCGCACGAGTTCCCACCTCTACGCTCGGATCGCTTCTTCACGCAGCACTACACGCGACGACTCCCTCCTCCCGTGGCTGCTGCTCCACCAACCGCACCTCTACCCAAGGGTGCCGTTGCTGTTCCTCCAGTTGTGAACCAGCACGCCATGAGCACTCGGTCGAAGAGCGGCTATTGGATGCCTGCTGCCTATCACGCCGCTCCTCTCTCTGCGGTGCCGAAGACCTTCCGTAGCGCCCTCGCTGACCCCAATTGGCGAGCGGCTATGGAAGAAGAACACAGTGCTCTCCTGAAGAATCACACCTGGGACCTCGTGCCTCGTCCTTCTCGAGCCAACGTCGTGACTGGGAAGTGGATCTTCAAACACAAATTTCAGTCTGATGGTTCACTTGAGAGGTATAAGGCACGTTGGGTTCTTCGTGGCTTTACCCAGCGCCCCGGTGTTGACTTCGATGAGACGTTCAGTCCTGTCGTCAAGCCGGCCACAGTCCGTACGGTGCTCTCCTTGGCTCTCTCCCGCAGGTGGCCTATTCACCAGCTAGATGTGAAGAACGCCTTCCTTCATGGCAATTTGTCGGAGACTGTGTATTGCCAGCAGCCATCTGGGTTCGAAGATCCAGCCCATCCGGACTTTGTCTGCCTCTTGAAGAAGTCCCTGTATGGCCTGAAGCAGGCACCTCGTGCATGGTACAGCCGGATGGCCTCTTTCATGCTGTCCATCGGGTTTGTTGAAGCCAAGTCAGACACCTCTCTGTTCGTCTATCAGCGTGGATCAGACACAGCCTACCTGTTGCTTTATGTGGATGATATTGTTCTCACAGCGTCCTCACCTGATCTCCTTCGGTGGATTATCTCAGCCCTTCAGCGAGAGTTTGCCATGAAAGACCTCGGTGAATTGCATCACTTCCTTGGCATGGAGGTTCAGCGCAGTGGTGATGGTCTCCTCCTCTCCCAGCGACAATACACGCTGGACATTCTGGATCGCGCTGGAATGACAGAGTGCAAGCCGTGCTCCACACCAGTTGACACCAATCCGAAGATTGCTGCAGCTGAGGGGGCCCCAGTGTCTGATGCTACAGACTTCCGCAGCCTTGCTGGCGCCCTCCAGTACCTGACGTTCACTCGGCCAGACATTGCGTATGCAGTCCAGCAGGTCTGTCTTCACATGCATGACCCACGTGAGCCTCACCTTGCAGCCTTGAAGCGGATTCTTCGCTACGTTCGAGGCACACTCCATCTTGGTCTCTTGCTGCGACCGTCTTCTTCGACTGATCTCATCGTCTACACTGATGCTGACTGGGCTGGGTGTCCAGATACTCGCAAGTCCACCTCGGGCTATGCTGTGTTCCTTGGTGACAACCTTATCTCCTGGTCCTCCAAGCGTCAGAACACCGTGTCAAGATCAAGTGCTGAAGCCGAGTATCGCGCAGTGGCCAACGGAGTTGCAGAGGCCACCTGGCTGCGTCAGCTACTTCTGGAACTACATGCCTCTCTCAGGCGCGCCACACTGGTGTATTGTGACAACATCAGTGCAGTCTACATGACCTCCAATCCAGTTCAGCATCAGCGAACCAAGCACATCGAGATTGATCTTCACTTCGTCCGAGAACGAGTCGCCGTTGATGATGTTCGAGTACTGCATGTCCCTACTTCCTCACAGTATGCGGATATCTTCACCAAAGGGCTGCCTTCCTCAGTATTAACGGAGTTTAGGTCCAGTCTAAACGTGCAAAGTGGCTGACGTTTCGACTGAGGGTGAGTGTTAGAATATAGGCGCCCTCTGGGCAGGCCATGGGCCAGGCGCTCAAGCCCATATGGCTGGGCTGCTAGTTGATTAGGATAGACATGATTGATTAGGCAATGATCACCGTAGATTGGGTGTTTCTATAAACCCTATTGATCCTTGCCTATATATGTGTAACCCATGTATTCAATATCAATCAATCCTGAGACCTAATTGCTCTCACACATAATATGACATTATTACAAGGTTCAATCATGAATCTCTATTTCTTTTCTTTTAGGGAGTGATGCAATTCTCCTTGGTGCTGAGACTCTCAGTGGATTATATGCTGTTGAGATTATTTCAAAAGTGGGCAGAATTTGTGCTGAGGTGAAGTTTCTTTCTGTTCTGTGATTTCTTTATGTTGCTTGTATATTCAACAAAAGACTTCATTGAAAATTTGCTGCCTACCATTTCTCGCTGCATCTGACTTATTAGCATCACTGATTTGGTGATGTGTCTATCAATTGTTTTGTAGGCTGAGAAGGTCTTTAACCAAGATTTGTACTACAAGCTAACTGTGAAACATGTGGGAGAACCCATGAGCCATCTGGAGTCTATTGCGTCCTCAGCAGTATGTATTACTAACCAAATGGCACAAGCAAAATATAAAACACTGTTGGCTGATTTGTTGTAAGAGAAAACACTGTTCTGGCTGAAAAAACAAGCTGAAAAAGATGGATTATAAGCCGAATGAACAGGGCCATAACCGTGACTAGGGATGAAAACGGAACAGAAATATTCTGAATTGACCGTTTTCATTTTCTATATTATGAACCGTTTTTTAACATGAAAAATTGTCAGTTTCAATTGGTTTCACAACCATTTTCAACCATTTTTTGTACTCTTTAATTGCTAAATGTAGAAATATCCCGAACCGACCGTTTTCGTTTTTCTATATCGTAAGTCCGTTTTCGACCGTTTCCGATCGTTTTCATCCTTAACCGTGACTAGGGGTGTTCACTGGGTGAACCGGCAGCTCGAAACGTCCCACGAGTTACTGTTAACCTAGTTTGTTCATCCACAGCTCTCTAAACAGTAACTGATTTTTTGAACGGTTTGACTAAGCTGAATGAACAGTCGTGAGGTGGCATATAAAAGCTACACAAGAATGAAGAAGCAGTAATGGAATAGTAAAACTTTAAAACATAGTACATCCTACACCAATCAAATATATACCAATCAGGGTATACACTTAACACTGAAATATGTCATATTTGTACACAGAAATATTGCAAAAGAAACACATTCTAACCTTCAATGCATAGCAAATGGAAATGTTTTGCATCTTAGCAGTGGCAGGATGTATTAACCACGCCCAGAATAATCACCCAAACCCTTACTTTCAGTTCTACTCAACCATGATTTACATTACATTTCATGATCTACAGCACCCAATAAATTTACTGCCACATTAGAGCTTGAGGAAACTTGAGCATAAAGAATTCACTGCAGTCAGAGTCCTAGGATGTGTGTACCTCATGCTGTTGCCTGGCTGCTGATCGTAGCTGGTCCGATTTGTGTTGGCCAAAAAAGAGAACATTTTAGCATTCGAACAAAAAAAAATCATTTCAACAGCGAGATACAGAAGACAATATTTGTCGGATTGTAAAGCATATTGCTAGCAATGTGAAAGGAAGAAAAATATGAAAGGATCAATAATTGCATAATCCTCATGGGAACGGGAGTTTAACCCAGTAAATACTAACTTTCATAAAAAAAAATAGCCCAGTAAACACTAGCAGAAATATTCACTTACGTTCTCTTTCTTGATTTTATCATTCCACTGCTTTGTTTTGCTCTTTATTCGAGCCAGCAAGCTGTAAGAAATGAGTAGAATTGATTTCTAACAAGTCTTAAGCATGCATAGAACCTCTGCATACCCAAATTTGGAATGATAACTGAAATTAATTCCTATTTTCCATACAAATGGAGACTCAGTGCAAACGGAAACATTTTTTTCTATCTGTACTCTCCGCGATGAACCCTAGCTTCATCTAGGGGCAATCCAATGTCGATTAGAAAGCAGCCGCCCTCGCACACCCAATCGACGCCACAGCCATGGAAGATGCTCCGTCGCAGGCTGCCCTCCGCCGCCGCGTCAAATCCCCGCGCCGACGCCTAGCCGCCTAGGTTCCACCCGAGCTGCCGTTGCCATGGAAGAGGGCCTCGTGCGCCGCCATGGAGCCCATACTTGTGGCTGTCGCCGTGGAGCCCATGCTCGTGGCCTTGCGAGCTGTCATCGAGCATCCATGGCTGCCGACGAGTCTTCTTTTCTTTTGTTTTCTTCCTATTTCATTCATTCAGAACGGTCTCTTATTCGTGAAGGTAAACGCACCAGCAGCCCATCCACGGTGACGTGCGACCCACCAAACATGGGCTCCATGCGTACAGAAGCAAGCCCAAACTCCAAAACAGGGTACCAAACACGGACTCTCCACATTCAGCCCAGCCTACCACTGACAACCAAATAAGGCGCTATGCATCTGATGGGCCTGGTTCCCCCTCCCAGCCAGGCTGGGCCTATGCGTTGCGGGCAAGCAAGGAGTAGAGAAATCTCCGTATAATAAGCCGGTCGAGCGCTACGGTCTCCGTATAATAATCTGACTCGCTCGCCTCTCGCTCTCCTCTCGGCGGCCGCTAGGGTTAGCTCTCCTCTCCGCCGCAGCTGCTTCCTTCCGGCGTTGGCAATAGCTCGTCGCCGTCTGGTAAGTGCGGGAGGAAACGGTAGCCTCCCTTCCTCGCCATATTATTGTTTGTACTATAGATATGCTTATTGATTGCCAGTCCGAAAATACTCTGTGGTGATTGATGACATTGTGTAGTGACATATCCTATTTGCTAATCTCTCTTTTTTTTCGCTCTCGCTTGAGGAATCAGCTGATGGGTAAAGTGTGGGATGGAGGCGAGGATGATGTTACAGCTCTCCTGGAGGATCGCGGGGATGGGGATGGCCCTGAGGATGGCAGCAGCAGCAGCACTGGATCCGATCACGTGGATGGCCCTGAGGATGTTAGCAGCAGAATTGAAATTGGTCCACGTGCGGTGCAATTATTGTCCATTCGTGCAAACTTCCGTATCAGAGGTATCAACGGCTTTGACTGGCGCAGCTACATGTACATCTACAGGGCGCGGAAGCAGGAAGTACAAGAGGTTATCTACTATGTATATGCTTTATGCCTCTTACATACTTTATATATTTTTATAAATTAAAACCCTTCACATTCATGCTTTCATGTGTAGGAAGGAATGGTGGATTTGGTACCCATTGGACCATATCGGATTCTAGAGGCTTACGGCACTTTGGGCTTTGTGGTTTACCCAGCCGATGGCACCGGTGCCATCGAAGAAGGTTGGAGTGTTATTATGGAGGATGATGAAGTTGAGGAACACACAAGAACCATTGATGGAGGCCTTGGCCGCAAGTTGGAGATCACATACTTGGTGATGCCCAACGCCATTGAGACCCATGTTGAGGTAAGCCATTGGCCGCAAGTTGGCCGCAAGTTGGAGATCACATACTTGGTGATCACATACTTGGCCGCAAGTTGGAGAACACACAAGAGGCTCGGGCATGTTGCTTGATGTATCTTTTGCATTGCCTCATCGTTATCGTTCTTATACACCTTCGATCTTAAGGGCTACCATTCTTATAGGGTCATAGATATATGCACTACCGGAAACAGTATCTTTGCCGAGCGTCATATGCTTTCCCGAGCGCCAAATATCGGGCGCTCGGCAAAGATTGGCTCTCGGCAAATCCAAGTTTTGCCGAGAGCTCGACGCTCGGCAAATATTGGCTCTCGGCAAAGTCAAACTTTGCCGAGAGCTCGACTCTCGGTAAACAAAAAATCTCGGCAAAGCCTCAACACCCACAAACGGCACCCTTACGCCGTCATCTTTGCCGAGAGCCTGCTGTTAGGCTCTCGGCAAAATATTTTCTTTGCCGAGAGCCTCAGCCAAGGCTCTCGGCAATTTTTTTTTGATTTTTGGTCCCAAATTTTTTGTGCAGCCTTGCTACAGTACTATAAGCCAAAATTTGAAATTTGGTGTATTTTCCATCCCTCTTGCTATATTTCATGTATTTTTTTCATTTTCTTGATTTTTCCGTAAGACGCACATTTGTACTGCAGGTGCATGAAATAATGAATCTCAGCGATTCAAAAAATTATATTCATTCTTCCGAGGGTATTTCGACGCCGTATCTAGGGACAAATGCGAAAACTCGACCATCTCGTGCACGCGACATGGCGACCAAGTTGCGTGAGATTTGATTTAAAAATATATAAAATGTGAATGGAGTCGGAAAATCATGAAAATGGACGGCAGACCTTGACATCGCATGTAGAAGCTATAAAATTTTTTTAAAAATGTTTGAAGCAAGTTGTGCCACAAGGTGGTTGAATCCCTTAGATCTCCACATGTGATAACAAGATATCGCATGCGGAGATCTCAGGGTTTCAACCATCTTGTGTCACAACTTGCTTCAAACATATTCAAATTTTTTTATAGCTTCTACATGCGATGTCAAGGCCTCCCGTCTATTTTCATGATTTTCCGACTCCGTTCACATTTTATATATTTTTAAATCAAATCTCACGCAACTTGGTCGCCATGTCGCGTGCACGAGATGGTCGAGTTTCCGCGTTTGTCTCGAGATACGGCGTCGAAATACCTTCGGAAGCATGAATATCATTTTTTGAATCGCTAAGATTCATTATTTCATGCACCTGCAGTTCAAATGTGCGTCTTGCGGGAAAAATAAAGAAAATAAAGAAAATGCGCCAAATATAGCAAGATGCATGGAAAATACACCAAATTTCAAATATGACCACCTAGTACTATATCAAGGATGCAGGAAAAAATTAGGAGCAAAAATAAAAATATATATATATATATATTTTGCCGAGAGCCTCCTAAAGCTCTCGGCAAAGAGGATCTTTGCCGAGAGCCTAGGCTTGGGGGCTCTCGGCAAAGAAAATCAAAAAAATAAAAACTCTTTGCCGAGAGCCGACTGACCTAGCTCTCGGTAAAGAACGCCGGCAAATAAAATAAAAAAAGAACCTCTTTGCCGAGAGCCAGGGCTGTGGCTCTCGGCAAAGAAAATCAAAAAAAAGAAAAACTCTTTGCCGAGAGCCGTCTGATCTAGCTCTCGGCAAAGGGGGTCGTACATTTAAAAAAAACCCGCCCCTCTCACCCCTCACACACGCGCCCCTCTGCCCTCACCCGACCGGACGCCCCTCACCCGACCCACCACCGCCCGGCCGCGCCCCCGCCTCTGCCCCCGCGCCGGCGCCACCGCGCCCTTGCACGTCCGCTCCCCTGCCCGGCCACGCCCCCGCACGTCCGCTCCCCCGCCCCCGCCCGAGCGCGCCCCCGCCCCTGGCCGTCCCCCGCCCGGCCACGCCGCGGCTGTGCAGCCGGCCCCGCGTCGCCGCTTCACCGCCCGTCCGACCGGTTGGAGAGGAGGCCGAGAGGGGGAGTAGGTGGAGGAGAAGGAGAATAGGAGGTGGAAGAAGAGGGGGAGGAGGAGCTCGCCCCGGCCGTCCAAGCTCCAGTGGAGGAGGGAGGAGGAGCTCGCCGTGGACCTCGCGTCGTCCCCACAGCCGTCACCGTCCGCTCACCGGCAAAGGTATACCCTTCCCTACATAACGTCTGTTCCTATATCCAATGGCAGATTGTGGATGCAAATGGTGGGGAGTCGGTTCTTATCGTTAGATGCAATTGGGATTCACAAAGGTCTTGCTAAGCACCGAAAATACAGGAGTAGTAAACTTCAGAGTAGCAAAATGGTGTTTTACCGCAACAGCTGTGATCATTGGCGGATGGGTTCCCTTTGTGATGTAATTGAACAGCTTCTCAGTTGCCTAGTCTTGATCATCCAGGGCACAACCATCAATTCGCTATGCGGCTGAGTTGATGCATAGACACTTTGAGCAAATCCCTGAACCCTGATTAAATCTGTCTAGAATAACTCAAAACAAAGAACACTCCAGCACGCCAACAAGGAATTCTCCTTGATCATTATTTTACATCTTTTTATGCGTTGTGTCGGTACCAACAGTACGGGGGTACCCACATCCATCGCTAATAAAAAACTAAAATGACTGAAACCGCAATAAAAGGCAGCCCGCCTCGACCGCGTATCCAGTCCGTCTCGTACGAGGCCCGCTCGACGGGGCGCCTCGACCGCGCTCCGGCTCCGACTCGTACGAGGCCCGCTCGATGGGGCGCCTCGACCGCGCTCCGGCTCCGACTCGTACGAGGCCCGCTCGACGGGGCGCCTCGACCGCGCTCCGGCTCCGACTCGTACGAGGCATGCTCAACGGGGCGCCTCGACCGCGCCCCATCCCGTACAGCAAGATACCTCGACGGCGCTCCGACCCGCGCGAGGCCCGTCCGCCCACTGGGAAAAACTCCGACTCGTGTGAGCCCGGGTCGAGCACCTCGACTCCTTCTCTTTATCTACCCTAGGACAAAAGCCATGGCATTTAATGCGGTTACCTACTACCACCTACCGGCATGGCTACAACCAGGATCGACGTGGGAACAATGCCCGTGTAGATCACACTGTTTTACCGCCCATCCCGTGATAGGAGGTGAAACCCGTCGCTATACCCACCTTACCGTGCACTGTTCACCATCGATCACCCTCGAGGGAGGATAAGACAAGGTCCGTTCTCCGCAATCTCGGGGATTTGGCCTTATCCATCCGGCCTCGACCCAACCCCGACGCTCGACACGGTTCAACGGCAAGGGAGGGACGGTATGGCACGACGCTCCGGGTCATTTCGCCGTCTCGTCTCCCACAACGCCATGGTGTCCAGGGATGGCCGGCCATTCCTAGGGCACGTCGCTATGGTCAGCTCAACAGGAATCGACAAAACGTCACCTCAAGACTCCCTGTCGTCTTGGCCTCCTCTCGCCCTATAAAAGGGCAAGCCAGGGTTCTACGAAGGGACAACGAACGAAGAAAAACACGAAGCAACAGTCAAGACACAAGATAGAGATCGATATCTCAAGCAATCACCCTTGTCCTCTTTTTCCTCTCTTTGAGACTTGGGCTCGACGCCCTCTATTGCATGCTTGTAACCCCTACATGAGCATTTCGGTGCAAGGAAATACAAACTTCTCCCCCCCGCTGGACGTAGGGCCTTCTTTTGCCCGAACCAGGATAAACCCCCGTGTGTTCTCCTTGCATCACCATCCAGGAAAGAGACACGCAGCATTTACTCGTTGGTTTAGGACCCCCTCGGGTTCGAACACCGACAGTTGGCGCGCCAGGTAGGGGATCGCTGCGTGCCAACGTCGCTATCTCGCCTTTTTTCCCGGATGGTTGACCCCGAACGCCCTATTCCGTTGGCCACGGTGATCTGGTTCGGGAGTTTGGAGTTCATGTCGCTTGGCTACGGCTACGATATGGTCCTACTTCCACCCAGGCACCCATCCAACGAGGACTACGAGCTCTCCCAGCCCGGGGGAGCAATCCGCCGGTACCATCGCTCTAGGCGGGCGCGGGTCGCCCGACGACGACGAGCCCGACACAACCACCGTCTTCACCTCGCGGAGGGCGATGGGGTCCCCCGATCCGGCACCCCCAGCCAGGCGCCAACCTAGACCTCCTTGTGGAAGGTTTGGGTAGGACGAGCTTGACTGAGGGTAACATGCCAACAGAGAATCCCGCTGATCCCCCGTCCGGTGAGACACCACTGTCCGGAGTATCCATTTCGGCACAGGCAGCGACATCTCCATCACCATTCCTATTTGGGCTAGACTTGGCTGCCTGGGTGTACGCATCTTCCGTGAGCACTCGCATGAGTGCTTACGAGGAACTCCCCGGGCACCATCTACGCTCCACTCTAGACCTCGTTGCATCCACACCGGCTTCTGATTATCGGGACTCTACGGAGACTCCGGAAACAGAGCCCCATGTGACTGCTTCTCAACGTCGCAACCTCAGTGACGATTGGCAACGGCCACACATTCCCCCATCATACTACTACTTTGGCGCTCCTGACTCCGACTCGGCTGACGACACCTATGATCCGGCCCGCGAATGCTTCAACATCGACGTTGAAAGCACTTCGGAATCAGAGGAGGACGAAGAGCCAGTCGAAGGAAGGTACACGCCACCTCACGTCGAGCTTCTTGCTGAGCGAGATGATCCTCAGTTCCTTGCGAATCAAGGAGCGCAACTCGAGCAGATTCGCGAGTTGCAGGACAGGCTTGACGAGGAACGGGAAAACCTAGATCTACTCCAACAAACCCTCGAGCGTGAGCATGCGGAGCGCGCGCTTGGCGGGAGAGCTCGCGAGAGAGCTCACGATGTCAACCGTCACATCGACGAGGACCGGGTGGTCGACCCCCCGGTTTTCGCTCGAGCCAGCCAGAACGTCATCGCCGCCGCCATGCTCTCCGCAACATGCCCGAGCCGTCAAACCCTGATGCCCGTCGGGCTTGAGACGAAATCCAAGAACTCGAGACCACCGCTATGCAACAGGCCGAGAGCTCTGCCTCGAGGCGACACGAGGCAGCCTCGGAGCGGATCATCGAGCCCTCCCGATAGGAGAGAGAAGCCTCGGTTCACCCCGAGCCTGCTCGGCGAAACCGGGTAGCTCCGGCCCCTGAGCACACCACCAACGACCATGAGCCTCGAGACACCCGTGGCAACATCGTCGAGCGCCGCACGTGCAAGCACGGTGACGGCGTTCCTCGAGGCTACCACGTCCACAGGGGTGGACGCTACGATAGTTCGAAAGATCATAGCCCTTCACCCGAGCCTCTGGGTCCTCGGGTCTTCAGTAAGGCTATCCGAGAGACGGTGCTCCCGGCTCGGTTTCGCCCCCCACGACTCTCACCAAGTACAACAGCAAAACCAAACCCGAACTTTGGCTCGCCGATTTCTGCTTGGCGTGTCAGCTGGGTGGGGCCACCGATGACTGGGTCATCATTCGACAACTCCCCCTGTTCCTCTCCGACACCGCCCGAGCCTGGCTCGAGGATCTCCCGCCTTGACAGATCCACGACTGGGATGATCTCGTGAGGGTGTTTGAGGGAAATTTCAAGGGGACCTACATGCGCCTCGGCAACTCATGGGACCTCCGGAGCTGCAAGCAGAAACTAGGTGAATCCCTCCAGGATTACATCCGGCGCTTCTCCCGGCAGCGTACCGAGCTCCCCAACGTCACCGACTCTGACGTAATTATGGCCTTCCTCTCCGGCACCACCTGTAAAGAGTTGGTCCGAGAATTGGGCCATAACACCCCGCTCACTGCCAACGGGTTAATGGACATTGTCACCAACTTCGCCGCTGGCGAGGAGGTGGTTGGTGCAATCTTTGGTGGTGACCCGAAGAGGGGGGAGCAGAAGGTCGACGATCCCGCGAGCTCCATCCAGGGCCCCAAGAGAAACAACCGCAAGAAGAAGAAAGGCCAGCAGGGCAAGCTCGAGGCCCCGACGGACGAGCTCGTCGCTGCTACCGAGCATAAGAAGCCTCGAGGCCCCCCCGGCGGGGGCGTCTTCGACAAAATGCTCAAGGAACCGTGTCCCTACCACAAGGGACTCACTAACCATAACCTCGAAGACTGTCATATGCTTCACAGGTACTTTGGGGGTGTCGGCGTCAAGAAGGACGACAAGAAGGAGGACCCTAAGGGTGACGACAAGGACGGGGAGTTCCCCGAGATCCATGACTGCTTCATGATCTACGGAGGGCCCTCGACCCACCTCTCGGCGCGCCAGCGCAAGCGAGAACGGCGCGAGGTTTTCTCCGTACAAACGGCAGTTCCCCGCTTCCTTGATTGGTCTGCAGTGGCCATCACTTTCGATCGTGACGACCACCCAGACTATGTCCCCAATCCAGGAGTCTATCCGCTCGTTGTTGACCCCATCATCACCAACACACGCCTCACCAAGGTGCTCATGGACGGCGGAAGCAGCCTCAACATCATCTACTCCCAGACCCTCGACCTTCTGGGGGTTGAGAGAGCGCGCCTCCAACCTAGCGTCGGGGGCTTCCACGGAGTCGTGCCAGGGAAACGGGCGGAACCCCTCGGACGGGTCGATCTGCTTGTTTGCTTTGGCACACCGGCCAACTTCAGAAAGGAGACTCTCACTTTCGAAGTGGTCAGATTCTGTGGAACGTACCACGCTATCCTAGGGCGCCCATGCTACGCCAGGTTCATGGCAATTCCGAACTACACCTACCTCAAGCTCAAGATGCCAGGCCCAAATGGTGTCATCACTGTAGGGCCCTCATACGAACATGCCTATGAGTGCGACGTTGAGTGTGTCGAGCACGGCGAGGCTGTTTTGGAGTCAGCAATCTTGGCTGCAGACCTTGACGGCCTCGCCAATGTGATTCCCGACCCAAAATGCCATGCCGGCAGCTTCGAGCCCACGGAAGATGTCAAACTCGTACCCCTCGACCCTGCTGATCCCAAGGGAAAGGCACTGAGCATCAGCGCCACCCTTGATCCTAAATAGGAAGCAGTGCTCGTTGACTTTCTTCGTGCAAACATCGACATCTTTGCGTGGAGTCCCTCGGATATGCCGGGCATACCCAGGGAAGTCGTCGAGCACGCCTTAGAGATCCGGGCCGGATCCAAACCGGTGAAGCAACGCCTGCGTCGCTTCGATGAGGAGAAGTGCAGGGTCATCGGTGATGAGATACACAAACTGTTGGAGGCCGGATTCATCAAGGAGGTTCATCATCCCGAATGGCTAGCTAATCCTGTATTAGTTAGGAAAAAGAGTGGGAAATGGAGGATGTGTGTAGACTACACCGGTTTAAATAAAGCATGTCCAAAAGTCCCCTTTCCTTTGCCACGCATTGACCAAATCGTTGATTCCACTGCGGGATGTGAAACTCTCTCATTCTTAGATGCATACTCCGGCTACCACCAAATCAAAATGAAGGAGTCCGACCAGCTTGCGACTTCATTCATCACCCCATTCGGCATGTATTGCTACATTACGATGCCCTTCGGTCTCCGGAACGTGGGGGCTACGTACCAACGATGCATGCAGCATATTTTCGGAAAGCACATCGGGTCGACCGTCGAGGCTTATGTCGATGACATCGTTGTCAAAACCAAACAAGCCGACGATCTGGTCAACGACCTCAACGTCGCATTCAAATGCCTCTGGGCAAAAAACATCAGACTCAATCCAGAGAAATGCGTCTTTGGTGTCCCACGAGGTATGCTTTTAGGGTTCATCGTATCTAAACGTGGCATCGAGGCCAACCCTAAAAAAATCTCTGCAATAACCAAGATGGGCCCCATCCGAGATCTGAAGGGCGTACAGAGGGTCACAGGTTGCTTGGCGGCACTCAGCCATTTCATTTCGCGCCTCGGCGAAAAAGCACTCCCTCTGTACCGTCTCTTGAAGAAATCGGAGCACTTTTCCTGGACCCTTGAGGCTGAGGAGGCTCTCACAAAACTCAAGGCCACACTCTCTAACTCACTAATCCTCGTCCCTCCGACCCCGGGGGAACCACTCCTACTCTATGTCACCGCGACATCACAAGTAGTCAGTGCTGCCCTGGTTGTCGAACGGGCCGAGGAGGCACACGCCTTGCCCGTCCAGAGGCCGGTCTATTTCATTAGCGAGGTCCTCTCGGAAACCAAGATTTGATACCCACAGATCCAGAAACTGCTATATGCCATCATCCTGACGCGGCGCAAGCTCCGACACTACTTTGAGGGTCACCCGATTACTGTGGTTTCTTCTTTCCCCTTGGGAGAGATAGCCCAGAACCGGGAAGCCTCGGGTAGGGTTGCCAAATGGGCAGTCGAGCTCATGGGCGAGACCTTGTCCTATGCGCCGCGAAAAGCTATCAAGTCACAGGTATTAGCAGATTTCCTGGCTGAGTGGACCGACACACAACTCCCCCCTGCATAGCTTCAGGCGAAGCTGTGGACCATGTACTTCGATGGGTCATTGATGAAAACAGGAGCAGGCGCGGGCTTGCTCTTCGTCTCACCCCTCGGGGTTCACATGCGCTACGTCATCTGGCTTCATTTTCCTGCGTCTAACAACGTCGCCGAATACGAGGCGCTCGTCACAGGATTAAGAATCGCCGTCGAGCTCGGGGTCCGACACCTTGACGTTCGAGGCGATTCCCAACTCGTGATCGATCAGGTCATGAAGAGCTCGAGCTGCCATGACCCCAAGATGGAGGCCTACTGCCAAGTAGTACGGCGCCTCGAGGACAAGTTTCACGGCCTCGAGCTCAACCACATTGCGCGCAGGTACAATGAGGCCGCCGATGAACTGGCAAAAATCGCGTCCAGTCGAGCTACGGTTCCACCGGACGTTTTTGCAAAAGACCTTCAGCAGTCGTCCGTCGACCTCGGGCCAGACGGAGGGGTTGACGGGACGACGCTCGACCCTCCACCTGAGGCAGAAGCCCCCTCGACCAGGGCTGAAGCCATGCAGGTGGAAGACTCGACCCCACCGTCTGACCTCGAGCCTGACTGGCGCGTCCCGTACCTCGACTACCTCATCCGAGGGGACCTCCCCTCGGATAAGACTGAGGCTCAACGGATCGCACGTCGGGCCAAAACCTTTGTGATCATGGGTGACAGCAGAGAGCTCTACCGTCGTAGCCCCACTGATATCCTCCAACGATGCATCACAAATGAGCAAGGCAGGAACCTGCTCAGCGATCTGCACTCGGGGGCTTACGGTCACCACGCAGCACCACGAACCCTCGTCGGAAACGCCTTTCGACAAGGATTCTATTGGCCGATCGCGGTCTCTGACGCTGTCAAGCTAGTACACTCCTGCAAGGGCTATCAGTACTATGCGAGACAAACCCATCTTCCGGCACATGCCCTGCAAACTATCCCCATCACATGGTCGTTTGCCATTTGGGGGCTCGACCTTGTCGGACCATTGAAAAGGACAACTGGCGGCTTCACCCACTTGCTCGTCGTAATCGACAAGTTCTCCAAGTGGATCAAGGCCCGCCCTATCACCAGCATTAGGTCCGAGCAAACTGTGCTCTTCTTCACCGACATTATTCATCACTTTGGGGTCCCCAACTGTATCATCACAGACAATGGCACCCAGTTCACTGGCAAAAAGTTTTTGGATTTCTGTGACAACCACCACATTCGAGTGCTCTGGTCAGCCATGGCTCATCCAAAAACAAACGGTCAGGTGGAACGTGCCAATGGCATGGTCCTACAAGGCCTGAAGCCTAGAATCTTTAACAAACTAAATAAACATGGCAAAAGATGGGCTGCCGAGCTACCCTCGGTCCTGTGGAGCCTAAGAACAACGCCGAGTCGAGCCACGGGGTTCACTCCGTTCTTCTTAGTCTACGGGTCCGAGGCTATGCTCCCAATCGATATAGAGTACGGATCCCCAAGGTTGAAGGCCTACAACGAAAGAAATAACGACGCCACAAGACAGGACGCCCTCGATCAGCTCGAGGAAGCTCGAGATGTGGCTCTGTTGCATTCTGCCAGGTACCAGCAGGGTCTCCGATGCTACCACGATAGACACGTCCGCAAGCGTGACCTCAACGTCGGCGACTTGGTGCTACGGCGGAACCAGAACACCAAGGGACGGCACAAGCTCACGCCACCATGAGAAGGACCGTACATCATCGCAGAAGTACTAAAGCCGGGCACCTACAAGCTATCCAATGAGAAGGGCGAAATCCTCACCAATGCTTGGAACATTGAACAGCTATGTCGCTTCTTTCCTTAAAAAGCCTCGAGGCTCTGTATTTTCTTTTTCGTCAATAAAGAATACAACGATGTTCAAACTTTCGTTTCACAATGAGGAAGGATCGACTCTGTACTCCCAGAATCGACCCTCCCTTGGGGGCTACAAAGGGGGGGAACCCCCCAGTCCCCGAAAAAACTTATGCTCTTTTTTAAAAGTTAAGAACCACTTCTTAGATCGACTTCGCTGCAAGAGCACCCTAAGGTTCGAAAGGGCTCTCGAGTCAGGAGTATCACCTACGCCTCCGAGGCTACAGTACCTCCACTCACCCCTCACACCTTCTAGAGGTGTGACTTCATGCTAGGGAGATCTAAATAACGGTTCCTAACTTTGAAAAAGAACATACCCCCTGTCGCTTAGATCAGGCTCTCACACGACTTACAAGGCCGCAACATCACCCTGAAGCTCGAGGGCAGTTGAGCCATGAGATCACTTACGCCCCCGAGGCTACGGTACCTCCATTCGCTCCCTTACGCCAAAGGATGCTACTGCGTGCTAAGTAAATCACGCGAGAACACGATCCAAGCGACAAAGGGAAGAAAGGCTCGAATAAAACTAAATTAACCATGAACCGGTTTATGTTTCGAGTTTTTAGGGCCTTCGAGGCCACCACGACCAAAATTCAAAATACTAACTTATTACATGGGCCTTCATGCCTAGATTTGGCTCACAGGCCCTCATCGTCAGTAGGCGAAACCATCTCGGCCTCAAAAAGCGAGGCCAGACGGCTTCCAGGCTCTTCGGCGGCTTCAATCAGCTCCAGGCAGGCATCCTCGTTCTCCTCGTCTATCCGATCCGGGTCTATGATGAAGCCCTCAACAACGAGCTTCATGTCGAACACAAACCCTGAACGGACGACGGCCAGCGCCCTCTTCACGCCGTGATGGAGGCCGTCCCGTATCTTCTCCCGGGCAAGGCGGCCCAGCGCCACCATCCGACGGACGAAGGAGTTCCCCGGAACATCTTCCCTAGTGTCGGCATCGGGCTCGACCCCCAGGCCGTCACACACGGTGGTGATCGCGCCCTAGAGCAGCTGGGTCCTCCGGATCTCGGCCTCGAGGAGGCTCTGGAAGGAGTTGGCAGATGATTGGGCCTCTCGGTTCTCCCTCTCTAGCTCTGAAACACGACAAACAGATTAATACCCAACGCAAGGCCCTCAACGTCGTGGCTGTAACAATCACACTTACCCTCGATATGGGTCTGCAGGCCCATGACCTCGTCACGAAGCCCCCCGCAAGTCCGCTCGAGCCTGAGGAGGGCGCTGTCCTTGTCACCAATGGTCGCCTTTAGCGCCTCGATCTCTTGCCGAGCAGACTCAAGAGCTGTGTCCTTCTCTTGCACAGCTCCCTTTAGCGTCGTGACCTCGTCCTTCAGAGCATCAGAACGAGCGGTGGCCTGCTCGACCTCGACATTAAGGGTGTCGCGCTGACGGCTAACCTGGGAGACATTCTCCTTGAGCTCCTTCACCCGTCTCGATAGGGGCTCGAGATCCCTGTAGGCCTGGGTAGCCTCCTCCCGAGCCTTGTCCATGCTAGTGCGCATCACAGCCTCGGCCGCCCACACCTGCATCGCCTCCTCCTTCACCACCGTGTATGCGACGCGCAGCTCAGCCATTTCGGTGTTCCGATCGGAAAGCCATTTTTGGGCCTCCTCGACCAGGACCCGTTGCTGAGACAGTGCGGCCCACACGCCACTCTCATCCCGGATGAAGATTGACTTGCGGCGGGAGTACTCCTTCAGCTCCTGAACGTAATCCGAAAAATAAACCCGAAAGGGTTAAAAAGCCGAGGGAAAAAGACACCAAGAAAATCACGGAGAAAGACAATGGGTCGATCATACCTCGGTGGCATCCCGTGTACTCCGCACGGCCTCGGACGCCACTCCGAGCAACTGATCAAGGTAACGGCGGACACCCTCGAGGTATTCCCATCGGTGCACCTCATCTTTGTCATTCAGGACAAAGATGGGCTCGGCGTCAGGGTTCGTGGCGTCCCTAAACTGGAGGGACGGCCCCCCCAACTCGGTATCTCTGCCTCTGCCCGCGCTATCGCCAGCGCGGCGATGTCGGGCCATGACGACGACGACCCGGCCGGGGCATCTCCCGGTCCTACGGAAGGACCGGCCTCACCCGCAGTTTCCACCTCTCCAACGGCCGTCGAGGCACCGACTTGATCCGCGACCTCGCCCCCCTCGACCCCCATCACTTGTTTCCCTTTTTCCAAGGGGGGTGTCATTGGGGGTAAGGTCCACGGTCATGGGTGCCCGCCCTCCTAAGGGAGCTGGCCCCTCAACCACCGGCACCTCCGGAGCTAGCGCCTCGACCGACGACAGCTCCGGTACCCACGCCTCGACCGTTGGCGCCCCCGGAGCTGGCACCTCTTCTTTCGGTGCTCCGGTCAGGGGCTCGACCGCCCCGCCCTCCACCGTAGCCACTGGCTTGGCCAACAGGTCTTGTTGCGGCCGTGACCCCCTCGCCAGGACCGTCTCCTGCCCGGACACCGACATGACCTCCTCCATGGTCACATCAGCACCCGCCCGCTCCGCACCATGGACGGGTGCCTCGCCCGTCGTGACCTCAACGGCAGCATCGGCCATCGCCGACGACCTGGGCCCCGCCTCGACCGCACCGAGCGCTGCTATCTCTGCTGGTTCGGATCCCTCAACGGCAGGATCCTCATGCCACCCGCTGTTCGAAGAGATGAGGCGAGCCAGGATGTACAGATCCGCTCAGCTCGACCTCACCTGTAGGACGCAGCTCCCTACTCGAGCCGCGCACAGGACGCCTTTCTCCCCCGCCTTCTTGGCGAAGAGCTCGGCCTTGAAAAGATGAAGCCACAGATTCCACTACGGCTCAACCCCTAGGTAGCCCTCGCAGACCGCCGTGAAGATGGCGGCCTACGCAACGGTGAAGGGTCGAGATGGCGGACTAGAGGGGGGTGAATAGTCCTTTCTAAAACTTAAACGTGTTGGCTAACCAAAACAAATGCGGAATTAAACTTATCGGTCTAGCCAAGACTACACCCCTCTAACTAAGTTCACAAGCACCTCACAAAGATCCTAATTAAGCAACTAAGGTGCTTTCCTTAGCAAGAGCTCTCCTATTTAATTCTAGAGTAAGGTCACACAAACCTATGCACTAGTACTTTGCAAGCAAGAGGGAGCTCCTACACAACTAGTGAAGCAAAAGCACAAAGCTCCTAAGCTCACTAGCTATGCTCAATAACAAGGCAACTAATGCCAAATTAAAGAGCGCAAAACACTTAGCTACACAAACTAAGCAATGTGACTAACAAGGTTACACAAACCGAATTAGCCACGCAAAGGGGATACTTCTAGCTACACAAGCAAGAAGATAACTAGCAAGCTACCCAAGCAAACTAGTTACGAGAGCAACTACACAAGCACAAGTATATATGAAAGTAAATACAAGCTTGTGTTGCACGAAAGCAAACCACCGAGAAGAGTAGACAATGTTGACACGGTGATTTTCTCCCGAGGTTCACTTGGTTGCCACCAAGCTACGTCCCCGTTGTGTCGACCAACACTTTGTGGTTCGGCGGCTAATCGGTCACACACCGAGCCTCTCAAAAGGCACCGCAAGAACCCACCATAAAGTGTGGTAGCTCAATGACACGCTCAACTAGAGTTGCTCTTCGCGATCCCCGCGGGGTGAGCACAATCCCCCTCACAAAGCTTCTCCGGAGCCTCGCACAATCTTCTTGCGAGCTTCGACGGAGCCACAAACCACCAAGCTGTCTAGGAGGTGGCAACCTCCAAGAGTAACAAGCACCACCGGCTTGCAACACGATCACCTAGTGCCACACGATGCAATCTCTCAAAGCAACGCACTAGAATCGCTCTCTCACTCGATCCGATGAACACTATCAAGCATGAGTGAGTTAGATGGCTCCCAAGCACTACCACACAAGTCACAAAGACTATAGTGTGCTCAGCTACCGGCCACGGCCGGCCAAGGCATCTATTTATAACCCCACGGTCAAATAGAGCCGTTACCCCTTCACTGGGTCCTTTGCAGGATGACCGGACGCGGTGGTCAAAACTGACCGGACGCGGTGGTCAGTAGCATGCTCCAACGGCTAGTTTTCGTGCGTACAAACTTGTTTTGACCGGACACGGTGGTCACTAACGGGACCGGACGCGGTGGTCGCAGCGAAACAGCGAACAGAGAGGTTCCAGCAAGCTCCCAAAGTGACCGGACGCGTCCGGTCATCACTGACCGGACTCGCTGCAGTGTCCGGTCATTTTCGCCCACGAAAAACACTGACCGGACACGGTGGTCACAGCTGACCGGACACGGTGGTCGAAACTGACCGGACGCGGTGGTCACGAGTCCGGTTACAGACCACCCTTCGGTAAAACGACGATATCTCTTAGCTCCGAACTCCGATTTCGATGATCTTGGACATTTTGGAAAGCTTACTCAGAGGGCTACACAACCCACTAAAGAACTTGATCCAATTCACAATGGATCAAAGCAGTATTCCACTCTAAGAGCCATCCTAGTGTCCGAAGAACACCGAAAAACATTTCTCTCTTCTCCAAGTTGATCAACACCAACTCCAACACCTTCTCCTTTGCAAATGTGCCAACACCATCATGTGTAAAACACCATGTGCATGTGTGTTAGTATTTTCACAATCATTTTCAAAGGGTTAGGCACTTAACTTGCCTCGCCACTCGATCCTAACACGTATGCAAAGTTAGATCGCTCAAGTGGCACTAGATGACCGATATGTAAACAAGTTTGCCCCTCTTGATAGTACGGCCATCTATCCTAAATCCGGTCATCAACTTCTCTACACACCTATGACCGGTGAAATGGAAATGCCCTAGGTTATACCTTTGCCTTGCGCATTCCACTCCATCTCCTCCGATGTTGATGCAACACATGCACCAACCAATCACCAAATGATATGATCCACTTCATATCATCACGTGACCGTATTGGTTCATCGATCTTGACCTCACTTGCTCTTCACCGTTGCCTTGGTCCTTCGGTGCCAAGCCATCACACAACTTGTCCTTCACCCTAGCAACCGGTCCATCAAGCCAAGCCTCATCTTGATCTTCTCCACCTTAGTCACATGACTCCATGTCATGTCTCATGTGCAATAGCCTCCTTCATGACACCATCACCTGTGGACTAATCGCCTGTGTATCTCAGATAACCACATATTAGTCCACCTAAGTTGTCACTCAATTACCAAAACCAAACAAGGACCTTTCAATCTCCCCCTTTTTGGTAATTGATGACAACTCTACAAAGATATAGAAATTAAGTTTTTTTTGGACTTTATGCCACTTATCCAACATTTAAGCTCTATGTTAGGATTTGGATAAGCACCATAAAATCCGACTTGGTAGTGATAACTCCCCCTACATATGTGCTCAAATGGTTTGGTTTCAAGCTTGCACATATGCATAAATATGAAATTTGTGGGAGGGTTAGCACTACTAAGTGATGCTAAGGTGTACAGAATAAACCTTTGTAGCTCGCTACCAATTAGTAGCTTGATACCATTTGAAATTCACAAGTTTACCATCATCCTTAGCATCATGAGTAGCTAGACATCAAAAACACTAGAAACCCCGTGAGATCAACATTATAAGCAAGGTTCTAGTTTTTGCATGATAAATATAAGTCTAGCTAACATCCTATGCATGCTAGTTATCAAATCATCATTCAAGTTCTATAACTAGCATACACCACACATGCATGCATATTGAATTTAAGAACTTATGCAATGCAAGCAAGCACATGAATTATGCACATATCAAATGTAATCAATCAAAGTTCATGAGCTTGCTCCCCCTACTTGTATGCTTTCTTTGTCCAAGAATGTTTGATCCCCTTACATTCTTCAATGTTACTCCCTCTTTGTCCATGTCCATGTCCAATCTTATCTATCTCTCCCCAAGTCTATCTCTCCCCAAATCAATCTCTCTTGGTGTATTGACATATCTTTGTTCTAACTTCTCCCCCTTTGTCATCAATTTCCATAAAGGGTGTGCTTCTCATTGATGCAAATACTAGCATTGGGGTAGATGGTTGAGACTTGAATCTTGCATTTTTTATGGACATTACCACATATGTTGGAATGACAAACTTTATGGTTGCTCTTGAGATACCACATAGGATCTTTGACCTTGATACCAATCGGTGGGGCTCCTCCCTCTATGTCATAGCATGTGTCATTCACTTAAGATACCACTTGAAGATGAGGGTAGCATTTCTTGATTTGATCACTTAAAGTTGAGGATCACTTGTGAAACTATCGTCTTGCATGAATGATACCACGTGAAGATACCATGAGTAGGAATGTGATACCATTTGAAAGAATTTTCTAGTATGGATCCACTTTGAAGGATTTGGTAATAATATTCACTTCTTGAACATTTGCTATCTTCATGAGTACCACTTGTAAGATATCATTTGTAGATCATGATCTAGACACCACTAGTGAATACCACTTGGAAGGTCAATTTGAGTCTAGATACCACTTGAAACAAACTAGATATCCATTTTTATTGTTGTCTTGTGCTTGTACTCTTATCATTGTCATGAGCTTCTAATGTGTCTTGAACTATTTTTCCTTGCATAAGCTTACAAGTCCGGTTTGATCTAATGACAAGCTTCTTCACACCTCATGCTAAGGGTTATCTTGCCAATGTTGTACTTGTCACTTGTTACCAATCCAAACTAGATCAAGTACTTGGGTTCACTAGCTCATGAACAAATTTATACACATACCACTAGATCATTTAAACAATTCAAGCAATAGTGGTAGGCTATGAATTTAAACATTTCATTTGTTATGCATGATCCTAGTAAGCATGTACTATATGCACTAATCGCATACTAGTAAGAGATAAAATGATCATGCACATTGCAATGATACCTTTGTTATGTTGGAGTAGAGGATAGTCACATAGATTCCAATTCATTACTCCAATAGCAATGTGAAGTCCAATTTATAAGCTTGGTGAAGACCAATCATCATAGATAAATCTATTCTTCACCCCATATGAAATGAAAACCACTTATGATCAAGTGCACTATCTCTTGAGTTGTGGTTGACTTGCTTCATCTTTTTGATCAATGCTTGCATGAGAGAACTACTTAGAATACCACTTGAAATATATGACTAGCTCTCTTTTTGGGTGTTGCTTGCTTTTCTTGATCAACCCTTTTAATTGCTTCAACTAAGCGTCACAAGTTCCTCGGATCACCACTTCCATGTTAGCCTTCCAAGTTCCAAACTTGGTTTCACCTACACACGGCGGCAAGCCCCTCACTAGGGAGAAGTGACCTTTCTCCAAAGAACCACTCTTGATACTCACTTGAAATGATATAGTTTGATTGATCCAAATGATGAACTCAATCTTGATGAATAATCCTTGAATCTACATTTGAGTCCAACTCTTCCTACATGTTTAAGTTCTTTTCTTTCTACCAAATGATCTCCAATCATCACTAGAACTTAAACTTCATCTTCATCTTAAGTTTGATCTTGATCTTCAAATTGAGTACCAAATAAGTACACCAAGTACATTTCACAATACAAAAGTCTTGTACTCATTGCTCGTCATGCTTCTAGATCAATCTAAAACTAAACTTAGGTACCTCAACCACTTATAAACATGTTTCCAACTTGAGGACCTTTCAATCAAAGTGACTCTAGATTAATCTAATGATTGTCACTTTTCTGGCAGATTCTGTACCCTTCAAAGAATAATTCATATCTCCCAATGTACACATCCAAATGCCATAAAATTTGGTGGAGATGTGATTCACTAAGTCATCTAGCAGCTGTAAAAATTTGAGATGCATTTGACATCTAGATTGCTACCAGATTTCAAATATTCCACCACTGCTACATGCTGAAAACTGCTGCACTATAGCTGACAAGATGTACTCCAAAGCCGAAGCATCTCTTATCCAATTCTTATGAAATTTGTACAGCATATCATATCATAAGCCTAGAGCACGTATACCAAATTTCAAGCTAATCCAAATAGATTTGATCACTCAAACATGGCTAAGATCACAGCTAGCTCAGATTTTCAACTTTGGACAGATTTCAATACATGAGCTATTCTTCATCAAATGTGAATCAAACTTGAGATTAACTTGTTTGAACACTCTCACAAGACATATATCCATTCAATCCACTTACTAAATGTCATCTCATGAATTTATCCAGCACAAATCAATTCAAACTTGATTGCTAAGCATTTAATCTATTCAATCATCTCATAGCAAACAACATTGCATATATATCCAATTCAATCAACTCATATGCACCCAAATGAAATGATCAACAAGTGATATACCTTGGTTAGCTCATGATCATCCAATAGCAAGCTTTCAACTTGAATATTTGCAAGCCATCAAATATATCCAATAAATCACCACAATTTTTAACATTGCACTTGTATGTTGTAGCACTTGAACTTCACTTATTTTGACTTGGCATTGGGATTGGATATACATTGAGCTTCATAACTTGACTCAATATATGATGAACAAAATGAAACCAATTGAATCAAGCCTCCAATGCCGATGGTACCTATAAATAATCATCCACTCTTTGATGGTACCCAAACAAGTTTGGGTCCTCTCAAGTTAGGTGCAACATACTTAGGCATTGCCTTAGTATGGGTAGCGGGATATTTTGCAATAGCAACCATAGAGGTACCATTTCTATCCTTTATAAGCATATTAGTATTATCAATTGAAATAGGCTTAGAATTATTACCTAGGGGATATGAATGTGACATGTGTCCCATTTCCCGGCATGAGTAGCATCTTCTCTTTGATTGAGCCTTTTCTTCTTTGCTCATATGATGCTCTTCATTGTCTCGCCTCTCATGAGTTGCTTGAGCCTTCTTCTCAAGCTTGGTAGGACACCCCGAGGCGAAGTGTCCCATATCTCCACATTTGAAGTACTTGATGTGAGCATGTACTTTCTTCTCATCTTGATTCTTGCTCATCATCTTGACATCTTGAATTTGCATTGGATGTCTTGCTCTTCCACCCCTTCTTGTTTTCTTCTTCTTTATCATCAAGTCACTAACATCTTCATGATTGATCTTGACTTTAGCTTGGGGCTTTGCTTTTGGCTCAACTCGAGACTTCTTGGTAGGGCAACACTTGGCAATATGTCCCACTTCATGGCATTGGTAGCACATGAGTTGGGATAGCTTCTTTGCATCTTGCTTCTTCATAATCTTGCCCTTGCTCATGTTGTAGCCAATACCACTCTTATCACCATATCTTCTTTGATTGGTCATGATATGCTCAATGGCGATTTTAGAGTTGTAGCACCTCTCCAACTTGTTGCTCAAATTCTTCACTTCATTTTTGAGCTCATTGTTCTCCTTCAAAAGGTTAGTCTCACAAGACATAGAGGTAGAACAAGCATTTAATTGTGAAGAACATGGCATATCTAATAAATCATCACAAGAGGTGGATACATGCTTCTTGCCTACATCACAAGGGTTAGTAATATGTGATTGATCATTTGACCCAAATGATGAGCTCTCACTAGATTTGGTTTATTCATTAGAAGTCTTCTTAGTGAGTAAAGCATGTTCTTGTACCAAGTTATCATGAGCAGCACTAAGTTCCTCATGAGCCAATTTTAGCTCCTCATGTGAACAAGTAGTAACATAAAGTAGATGCTTTTGTTGTTCACATGTGGTCTTTAGAAAAGAGTTTTCCTTTTCTAATTTACTTGCTTTTTCCATTTCTCTTTTTAAGGCTCTTGAGAGTTTATAAAGAAGCTCAAAATTTGGATCATCACAATTAACAACAAAACCACTAACATGTATCTTAGTGTTACCATGTGATGATATTGATGAACTTGTTGAAGCATCACTCTTATAGCCATCATCTTCACCATCAAGTGTGCATGGAGTAGAATCATTGCTTGCATCACTTGTGGCATTATCATCATTCTTGTCAAGTGATCTTGTGGCATGATCATCATCATCATCACTTGACATTGAGGTGGAGCAATCCTTCACAACCACCTCGTTGTGGTCATGCTCAACATCCTCATGTACCTCCATCACTATGTGATCATCCTTCTTGAATTTTCCATCATCCCAAATTGAGGAGCCACAATAGTGATGCTTGAGCGCCGTCCACATGCTATGTGCACTTGAGAGACCCCTCACCTTGTCAAAAATCTCATCATTCAAAGCTTTGATTAGATAAAACTTTGCTTGTGCATCAAGTGTTCGGCAATCCTTTTGAGCTTGGGTACGGTTACCACACCCATCCAAGTCATGAGAAAAGCCAACAACTATGATCCACCAAAACTTAGGGCCAAGAGCACGAAAATGATCAAGCATGTGATTTTTCCACCGTGCATAGTGAGTGCCATAAAAAATGTGTTCCACACAATCATCTAGCCCATAAGCCGCCATCCTCTCGGGTCGGTGAAGACCACAAATGAGAGACCCGGCTCTGATACCACTTGAAGGGTCGAGATGGCGGACTAGAGGGGGGTGAATAGTCCTTTCTAAAACTTAAACGTGTTGGCTAACCAAAACAAATGCGGAATTAAACTTATCGGTCTAGCCAAGACTACACCCCTCTAACTAAGTTCACAAGCACCTCACAAAGATCCTAATTAAGCAACTAAGGTGCTTTCCTTAGCAAGAGCTCTCCTATTTAATTCTAGAGTAAGGTCACATAAACCTATGCACTAGTACTTTGCAAGCAAGAGGGAGCTCCTACACAACTAGTGAAGCAAAAGCACAAAGCTCCTAAGCTCACTAGCTATGCTCAATAACAAGGCAACTAATGCCAAATTAAAGAGCGCAAAACACTTAGCTACACAAACTAAGCAATGTGACTAACAAGGTTACACAAACCGAATTAGCCACGCAAAGGGGATACTTCTAGCTACACAAGCAAGAAGATAACTAGCAAGCTACCCAAGCAAACTAGTTACGAGAGCAACTACACAAGCACAAGTATATATGAAAGTAAATACAAGCTTGTGTTGCACGAAAGCAAACCACCGAGAAGAGTAGACAATGTTGACACGGTGATTTTCTCCCGAGGTTCACTTGGTTGCCACCAAGCTACATCCCCGTTGTGTCGACCAACACTTTGTGGTTCGGCGGCTAATCGGTCATACACCGAGCCTCTCAAAAGGCACCGCAAGAACCCACCATAAAGTGTGGTAGCTCAATGACACGCTCAACTAGAGTTGCTCTTCGCGATCCCCGCGGGGTGAGCACAATCCCCCTCACAAAGTTTCTCCGGAGCCTCGCACAATCTTCTTGCGAGCTTTGACGGAGCCACGAGCCACCAAGCCGTCTAGGAGGTGGCAACCTCCAAGAGTAACAAGCACCACCGGCTTGCAACACGATCACCTAGTGCCACACGATGCAATCTCTCAAAGCAACGCACTAGAATCGCTCTCTCACTTGATCCGATGAACACTATCAAGCATGAGTGAGTTAGATGGCTCCCAAGCACTACCACACAAGTCACAAAGACTATAGTGTGCTCAGCTACCGGCCACGGCCGGCCAAGGCATCTATTTATAACCCCACGGTCAAATAGAGCCGTTACCCCTTCACTGGGTCCTTTTCGGGATGACCGGACGCAGTGGTCAAAACTGACCGGATGCGGTGGTCAGTAGCATGCTCCAACGGCTAGTTTTCGCGCGTACAAACTTGTTTTGACCGGACGCGGTGGTCACTAACGGGACCGGACGCGGTGGTCGCAGCGAAACAGCGAACAGAGAGGTTCCAGCAAGCTCCCGAAGTGACCGGACGCGTCCGGTCATCACTGACCGGACTCGCTACAGCGTCCGGTCATTTTCGCCCACGAAAAACACTGACCGGACGCGGTGGTCGCAGCTGACCGGACGCGGTGGTCGAAACTGACCGGACGCGGTGGTCACGAGTCCGGTCACAGACCACCCTTCGGTAAAACGGCGATATCTCTTAGCTCCGAACTCCGATTTCGATGATCTTGGACATTTTGGAAAGCTTACTCAGAGGGCTACACAACCCACTAAAGAACTTGATCCAATTCACAATGGATCAAAGCAGTATTCCACTCTAAGAGCCATCCTAGTGTCCGAAGAACACCGAAAAACATTTCTCTCTTCTCCAAGTTGATCAACACCAACTCCAACATCTTCTCCTTTGCAAATGTGCCAACACCATCATGTGTAAAACACCATGTGCATGTGTGTTAGTATTTTCACAATCATTTTCAAAGGGTTAGGCACTTAACTTGCCTCGCCACTCGATCCAAACACGTATGCAAAGTTAGATCGCTCAAGTGGCACTAGATGACCGATATGTAAACAAGTTTGCCCCTCTTGATAGTACGGCCATCTATCCGAAATCCGGTCATCAACTTCTCTACACACCTATAACCGGTGAAATGGAAATGCCCTAGGTTATACCTTTGCCTTGCGCATTCCACTCTATCTCCTCCGATGTTGATGCAACACATGCACCAACCAATCACCAAATGATATGATCCACTTCATATCATCACGTGACCGTATTGGTTCATCGATCTTGACCTCAGTTGCTCTTCACCGTTGCCTTGGTCCTTCGGCGCCAAGCCATCACACAACTTGCCCTTCACCCTAGCAACCGGTCCATCAAGCCAAGCCTCATCTTGATCTTCTCCACCTTGGTCACATGACTCCATGTCATGTCTCATGTGCAATAGCCTCCTTCATGACACCATCACCTGTGGACTAATCGCCTGTGTATCTCAGATAACCACATATTAGTCCACCTAAGTTGTCACTCAATTACCAAAACTAAACAAGGACCTTTCAAACGGCGTTGGGGGCGAGGTGGTGAAGCTCCACCTGGTAGTAGTGGAGGAGTGCGCGCATGAAGACGGACGCCGGCACGCCGTACCCCCGCTCATGGAAACAGATGAAGCTCACCACGTACCCTTCAAGGGGCGCCGGCTCCCGGTGGGCAGGGGGCGGTGCGATCCACTCCGGCTGCAACCGGCTCGTCCTCGGCCACAGCAACCCATCCTCGACCAACTCTTCCAACCTCCTCTCCGTCACCGAGGAGGCGGCCTAGTAGTCGGCGGGGTGGATCTGGCTCTTTCCAGCCATCGGTGCTATCGGAAGGGGGGTGGACGAAGAGGATGCGGTGGCGGCAGCGATGCGGGCGGAGAACGCAATAAGGCAAGGGTTGTCTGAGGCGGAAGAATGCAGGAGTGCAAGGGAACGGTGGGGAATGTAGACCCCTAGGCCTTGATTTTATATCCCCAGGCGGAAGCCCAACGGCCGCGTGAAAAGGTAGGAACAATTTCCCGCATTAAATGCGCCCACCTAACCGTTTCCTTACATCTCGCAGGTGTTGTGCACGTGGCCATCCCCCATGTCGTAACCGTACGCCACGTCGCCTACTACCGCGCCGATCTCGCCACCCCTCCTAAAAAGACGCGCTCGGCTAACGGGCGGGGGAGGGATCCGCGGACGGATATTCCCAGATACCTGGGAAACGGGCCCCGAGCCCGGTATAAGCCTCGAGGGAGCGGAAGCTAGCCCTCGACCAGGGTTCGACAACTGCCCTCGAGCAACAGAGTTAGGGACGACCAAGGGTGTGCCCGTACATGGCTAGGGCTCGAGCCACGCTCTCGAGGCACCCCAGGACGTATTCGAGGCTGAAGGAGGAGGTCCATGTAGGAATCCCCCCGGGGGAGGCATCGAGCCCTCGAATCCTGTCGCAGGGAATCGAGATCCACACGACCACTTCTTGGCATCTTTGGGAGCGCCTCCGGGCCACTAGCTGACCTCTAACGACTGGGGCACGGGCTCTCACTCGAATTCCCCCGCTAGCAGCTCACCGGAGATCATCAGAACTCGCCCAAGCGAGGGTAGTACGGCGTTCTCCACCCCTCCTCCTTTTTTTCGGAAGAGGAGCATGAGGGTCGCACAGCAAAAGACGGCCGGGACTCTGATCGACCTCGTGCGTGCGAGGCTCGGGGTCTCGACCGCAGAAACGGGCCCCGAGCCCGGTATAAGCCTCGAGGGAGCGGAAGCTGGCCCTCGACCAGGGTTCGACAGCTGCCCTCGAGCAACAGAGTTAGGGACGACCAAGGGTGCGCCCGTATATGGCCAGGGCTCGAGCCACGCTCTTGAGGCACCCCAGGACGTATTCGAGGCCAAAGGAGGAGGTCCACGTAGGAATCCCCCGGGGGAGGCATCGAGCCCTCGAATCCTATCGCAGGGAATCGAGATCCACACGACCACTTCTTGGCATCTTTGGGAGCGCCTCTGGGCCACTAGCCGACCCCTAATGACTGGGGCATAGGCTCTCACTCGAATTCCCCCGCTAGCAGCTCATCGGAGATCGTCGAAACTCGCCCAAACAAGGGTAGTACGGCGTTCTCCACCCCTCCTCCTTTTTTCGGAAAAGGAGCGTGAGGGTCGCATAGCAAAAGACGGCCGGGACTCTGATCGACCTCGCGCGCGCGAGGCTCGGGGGCTCGGCCGCAGAAACCTAAACCTTGAGGGATCGAAAGTTGGCCCTCGACCAGGGTTCGACAGCTGCCCTCGAGTAACAGAGTTAGGGACAACCAAGGGTGCGCCCGTACATGGCCAGGGCTCGAGCCACGCTCTCGAGGCACCCCAGGACGTATTCGAGGCCGAAGGAGGAGGTCCACGTAGGAATCCCCCTGGGGGAGGCATCGAGCCCTCGAATCCTGTCGCAGGGAATCGAGATCCACACGACCACTTCTTGGCATCTTTGGGAGCGCCTCTGGGCCACTAGCCGACCCCTAACGACTGGGGCACGGGCTCTCACTCGAATTCCCCCGTTAGCAGCTCACCGGAGATCGTCGGAACTCGCCCAAACAGGGGTAGTACGGCGTTCCCCACCCCTCCTCCTCCTTCCTGAAGGAGGAGCGTGAGGGTCGCACAGCAAAAGACGGCCAGGACCCTGATCGACCTCATGCGCGCGAGGCTTGGGGGCTTGACCGCAACAAATCATCCCCCAATAAAACGAATATAAGACCTCGGAGGAGTCTCAACACTCCACCGAGGCCTCGGGGGCTACACCCGGCGGGTGCGCTCGCGTGCCCCCACCGGAAAAAGTCACAACGCCATGACTCCTGTTCAAACAAACCTCTAGGAGAGTGATCACACACTCACCCAAAGGCTCGGGGGCTACTGTCGGTACCAACAGTACGGGAGTACCCACATCCATCGCTAATAAAAAACTAAAACAACTGAAACCGCAATAAAAGGCAGCCCGCCTCGACCGCGTATCCAGTCCACCTCGTACGAGGCCCGCTTGACGGGGCGCCTCGACCGCGCTCTGGCTCCGACTCGTACGAGGCCCGCTCGACGGGGCGCCTCGACCGCGCTCCGGCTCCGACTCGTACGAGGCCCGCTCGACGGGGCGCCTCGACCACGCTCCGACTCCGACTCGTACGAGGCATGCTCAACGGGGCACCTCGACCGTGCCCCATCCCGTACGGCAAGATACCTCGATGGCGCTCCGACCCGTGCGAGGCCCGTCCGCCCACTGGGAAAAACTCCGACTCGCATGAGCCCGGGTCGAGCACCTCGACTCCTTCTCTTTACCTACCCCAGGACAAAAGCCATGGCATTTAATGCGGTTACCTACTACCACCTACCGGCATGGCTGCAACCAGGATCGACGTGGGAACAATGCCCGTGTCAGATCACACTGTTTTACTGCCCATCCCGTGATGGGAGGTGAAACCCATCGCTATACCCACCTTACTGCGCACTGTTCACCATCGATCACCCTCGAGGGAGGATAAGACAAGGTCCGTTCTCTGCAATCTCAAGGATTCGGCCTTATCCATCCGGCCTTGACCCGGCCTCGACCCAACCCCGACGCTCGACACGGTTTAACGGCAAGGGAGGGACGGTATGGCACGACGCTCCGGGTCATTTCGCCGTCTCGTCTCCCATGATGCCATGGTGTCTAGGGATCGCCGGCCATTCCTAGGGCACGTCGCTATGGTCAGCTCAACAGGAATCAACAAAACGTCACCTCAAGACTCCCCGTCGTCTTGGCCTCCTCTCGCCCTATAAAAGGGCAAGCCAGGGTTCTACGAAGGGACAATGAACGAAGAAAAACATGAAGCAACAGTCAAGACACAAGATAGAGATCGATATCTCAAGCAATCACCCTTGTCCTCTTTTTCCTCTCTTTGAGACTTGGGCTCGACGCCCTCTCTCGCATGCTTGTAACCCCTACACGAGCATTTCGGTGCAAGAAAATACAAACTTCTCCCCCCCGCTGGACGTAGGGCCTTCTTTTGCCCGAACCAGGATAAACCCCCGTGTGTTCTCCTTGCATCACCATCCAGGAAAGAGACACGCAGCATTTACTCATTGGTTTAGGACCCCCTCGGGTCCGAACACCGACACGTTGCATCAGCAAGAAAATGAATGCACCAAGACGTCCAATAATTTTGGTCCTAGATGCCACCTTCATGACTTGGAAGCACATAGCATTTTTTGTTCAACTGAAACCAAATATTGCGTCCTATGCTTAGCAGCACCAGCCAGCCATCTCGTGTGGGCAAACTGGCATGTGCCCATGTCCTTGGCTCCTTGCACCTCGAAAAGAAGAAAAGAGTAGTGCATATCCCTAACTCCTTCCAAGTTTTCAGACTGCAATGGCCTTGTGGTTAATGTATAGTCCTGATGCTATTTAAGTAGTTAGATGTTAGTTAACGGTGAGCCTTTAGAATATCTGATCCACCATTTCTGACTCAAAAGGATCATGCTTGTTTTAGTTTGGCTGAATTCATTGCTATGCAAGGTGCCAGTCTTGCAACCATGAAATTTGCTTTGTTAGAAGTCGCCAGAATTCATGACCAACATTGCTTTGTCATAGCCAAATGAATTTAGCAAATCGTCAGAAGTCAAAACTTGTAGGCACATACAATTTGCTGACAATGACATGCAAACTCAAAATAAAAACAGCAGTGAGTATAATTATATGTAGTTGCAGGATCATCCACTGCGGGTCTGCCTGCACTGCTTCACCTCGCCACTGCACCAACTCGTCACTACGCCGCTAGCCTGACTCCGCCACCACCCTAGGTATAAATAACCTCTCCTCCCGGATAAGGGTTGTAGGTCATGAACCCAGTTAGGCGTCTCCCGTCCGAAAGAGATACGGTTGGAGGTATGCAGATCTCTGCATGTCGATAACTGTATCTGTTTCGGATTGTCCATGTTACTTGGACAGCCCGCGGATGCGTAGATGAGGCTAGCTCCCATGGTTTGCCCTGATTCAAGACGGAGTTTCGGCATCACCTCCCTATTGTTCTCCGGATACACACTCTCCCTACAGGGACGTGTATCGAGAGAACAGCGGGGAGGTGCTACCGAAATTCTGTCTTAGGTTGGGGTAGACAATGGGAACTAGCCTCGTCTACGCATCCGCGGGTGGGATTAGGACCTATCCTCACCTATTAGATGACAATAGGATGTAAGTACTTGGATGTAGATGTAAGTACTCGGATGGATGACAGTAGGATGGATGACCGTCAGTGGATGTACACGGGCCGCAGAAGCAAGAGTGATTTCAGTGATGAATGGTTGCACAAGACAGATACTTTCTTGAACCATGCATTTGGCCCGGCTCAGCGAGGAGAGATGAAAGTATTGTGCCCGTGCAGCAGATGTGGGAACCGGTGAAGGCAAGACAAGGAGAACATGGGTAAACATCTTCTGAACCATGGATTCACGCCGGACTACACCCGGTAGATCTACCATGGTGAAGTACATCATTTGAGAGAGGAGGCAGTGCGACCACGTCTGCAGGACTTTGATGCTGATGCTGGGGTAGCAGACCTGTTAGATGACTTCCAACAAGCACAGTACGCTACAGGACGTACGGAGGAGGAGATGGAGAAGACCGCAAAGGCGTTCTACGACATGATGTCTTCAGCACAGAAACCCCTTCATGATCAGACAATGGTTTCTCAACTGGATGCCATTGGCCGTGTGATGGGGTTCAAGTCCTAGTTCAACCTGAGTCGAGAAGCGTTCGATGGTATGTTGGCCCTATTTGGTAGCATGCTTCTGGACAACCACATATTGCCAAAGATCCTGTACGAGTCACAGAAACTGCTTCGTGCACTGAAGATGCCGTATGAGCAGATACATGCATGTCCAAATGGGTGCGTCCTCTTCAGAAAAGAGAGAGCCGGCCTACACATTTGACCACTACACCGTCGCCCCAGACCCGAACTACCCAAACAAGGCGGCAAGGGTCAGAGCGGAGCTGTGGGTAAGTCTTTGTCACACAACATCGCATTCATCGTACTTTTCTTGAATTTCTTAGAGTTTATATTGCATCTGTATGCAGGACTTCTATAGGTGTGAGCAGGGGAAGGAGGCCGAGGCGGAGGTGGTGAGTACAAGGTCCTGCAGGAAGCTCGTCACCGACATCATCTACGAGGCGAGACTTCAGGCCATCGTCAACTACAACGCCACGGTCGAAGGACGGATGGTCTTGAAGGTCGAGGCGAGAGGCATGACGATGAGCCGGGCGCAGTACATTCAGGTAAGTGATTCCTTTTGAGATTAAGCTATGCTCATTTCATCTGACGCTTATATGTGAAATACTTGATGATGTGCAGATGGTCCCCCTATGGTGCCAGTCGTTTCCCGAGTGCTGGGAGATGATCGTGGACCGGTGGCTCTCTGAAGAGTGGACCGCCCAGCACGCCGAGGCCCGGGAGGCGCGTCTGCAGATGCCAGGTGTACCACACCACCAGGGCAACTGCAACCTAGCCGAGTACGCACAAGCTTGGGTACGTGAAACACTTTATGTATTGTAACGCTCAAATGTTTTCTTCCTCGCAGCACGTTCATGGCATACGCCATGTCCCACAAGGGCAAGGCCACCGCACCGGAGACCTCCTACAACCCCAACGACCCCCCCGAGGCATACTCCAACTCCAGCGTCCACACCCGCCTCACTGACTACACAGAGGCGGCAAGGGCGGTCCATGGGGCCGACTTTGATCCGGCCAGCGAGGACCTGGACGGAAGCCTCGTGATGAGGGTCGGAGGAGGGAAGAAGCACGGGCGGTATTGGCTTGGCGACGGCGTCATCGACTCATCCTCCACTCCCACTCTGTCCCAGCTCCGAGCACAGACCACGAGCGGGAGCGTCCCCATACGCCCACGCCCGTCGCCTTCGCAGTCGCGGGTCGCCGAGCTCAAGGTTATTTTTGTTTTACTCGTCGTACATTGATGTTTAAATGTTTGCATTGTTCTAACATTCCCTTTGTATTATTGCAGGCCCGCCTAGAAAGAGAAAGGGAGGAGCGCAAGCTTGCTGAGGCCCAGATGCGGTCCCAGATGGAGGCCCGGTTGGAGGCCCAAACTAAGCAGATGCAAGATCTCATCACGTTCATGGCCTCCCAGGGCATGCAGGTGCCCGCGACGCTCATGGCTCCTCCACCGCCGCCTCAGAACACGGATGCTACTCCTGTGAGTATCGATTCCTCAGTGTTTTGTTTCTGCATTTGCTTGTCTGACATAGACATCTAATTTTTGTAGCCTCCGTCGGTGGGTTCGAACAACCCGCAAGCGCCTGGATGGAACACGCCCGGGGGTCAAGGCGGGACTGCTTCTCCGGGGTGGCCAGGGCAAGGTTGGCCATGACTGTGTTTAAAGTGTCGTCTCTAGTAGATTGTGAACTTTAGAATGAAAACTTATTATGTTTCGATGATAACTTGTAATGGTTAACTTTCGTTTAGTTCAAATATTGTGATGAATGTTCTATATGCGTGGTGTATGTGAACGTGACATATATGTGATGAATGTGATATGTAGATGTGATATATGTGTTTATACGTGATGAATGTGATTTATATGTGATGAATGTGTTTATATGTGATAATGTGATTTATATGTGTATTGAAGTGGAAAATCAAAAGAAAAAACCAAAATTTCTCACTTTGCCGAGGGTTCCTCTCGGCAAAGGCTACCTTTGCCGAGTGCAATGGTCATTGCCCTCGGCAAAGCTGGGAAACATGACTGGAAGCTTTGCCGAGGGCAATGACCGTTGCACTCGGCAAAGGACAGGCTTTACCGAGAGCCTGGCCAGACTGGCCCTCGGCAAACATTTTTTTTTAAAAAAAAAGAAAATTCTTTGCCGAGAGCCAGCTCTCGGCAAACATTTTTCTTTTTTTAAAAAAAAAGTTTGCCGAGAGCCTGGCCAGACTGGCTCTCGGCAAAGAATTTTCTTTTTTTTTGGGAAAACTCTTTGCCGAGAGCCAGTCTGGGCAGGCTCTCGGCAAACATTTTTTTTAAAAAAAAATGTTTGCCGAGAGCCTGCCCAGACTGGCTCTCGGTAAAGAATTTTTTTCAAAAAAAAAGAAAATTCTTTGCCGAGAGCCAGCCAAATGGGCTCTCGGCAAAGAAAGCGGGCCCGTTAACGGCGCCTTTTCTTTGCCGAGGGCCGCGTTGGCTCTCGGCAAAGCCTTTGCCGAGAGCCCGATAAACGGCTCTCGGCAAAGAAAGCTTTGCCGATCGGGTTTTTGCCGAGGCAGCTTTGCCGAGAGCTACTCTCGGCAAAGCCTTTGCCGAGGGTCTGAGAGGCTTTGCCGAGAGCCTGGAGCCCTCGGCAAAGCCGCCAGCTCCAGTAGTGATGACAATCCAATGCACACGTGCTAATGAGACTCTAGAGGTGGAACAGGTTAGGACTTGGGAGAAGGAGCCGAACCAAGTTACCTCTGCGTGCGACACAAAGACAAAACCGATGATAAAAACATTGATTACGAAGCATATACACGAATGTAACTCGAGCAAAAGATTTAATGGAAGCAACAAATTAGTGGTGAAGGTATCTGTTCAAAACAAAGATACTCATTAAAAAAGAAATACGACCAGCTGATGGATTTTTTATCAGATTAAAATCCATGTGTACACATGTATTAATGTGTACCATCGAGCACATAATAAAAGAGGAAAAATACACACGGAAATACATGCGGAGATATATGTGTTTTTCCCGTGTACACATGTAGGAGAAAGAAACTCATAACAATTGGGTGAGCGTCCACGTGCTATAGGCCCATGTATGCACGTAGGGATGCTCGCAACATGCAAATAGTAGAAGCTAAGAGATGCAGTCCTAATGCGTGGGTGCGTTCGTATACGTCTAGAACTGGCTATAGAGTTTGTACGGTCCGTGTCATGTATTTTCGTAGGATTATACGACAGTTGAGTCTGCGAGACACCGGTGCAGCGGGTCTAGAACCTTCTGGAACCTTAACCAGATGCACGTGCAGCACGGCACGGCTCGCCGAGTAGTCCAAAACGTTCTAGAAGGCCTGACCTTTGGTGTATAATACGGCAGGCAGATACGTATGTTGACCACCGGGCAGCGTACGTTTATTGGCCGCAAGCCACGGAACCAAGTACATGTACGTATTTTCGCTGGTTCACGTTATGCAATGGAATCCCATATAGAAAGGTCCACATGTCATGGACTGCATTGGAGAAGTACCAAGGAGGTTCAGTCCTAGATGGAGCAATCGTGTATATATATGTGCGGCCACGAAATATCTCGGCTAATTAACGATTCAAGTCTGGTCTTTTGAGTCCAAGAAAAATAACGGTGCATGTCAACGTAGACTTATGTTCCTAAAATAGACGTATTTGAGATTGAATTTTGGTTTAGGAGGAATCTTACATCTTACATGTAATTTTGGTTTAGAAGGAGTCTTACATCTTACATATGGGTGGAAAAAAAATCTTGACAGAAATTTTGCCTCTTTATTATCATGTATGTATAGATATATCGCTTGTACAGTTAGTAACACCGTATAATTAAGTGCATAGCTGTATCAGGATATTCAAACAAAGTTGTGGATAATCAAAAGGGGTGCGGCTTACAAGATCTAGAATATTCTAACAAGGGGTTATATGCATCTGCTGGGCCTGGTTCCCCTCTAATCAGGCTGGGCCTATGATCGTGCTGTTTGGTTCCTAGAATTGTATGTAAGAGCATCGAGTATCCTATTTTTTCCAACTCTTAAAAAGGTATCGGAAGAAAAAAAAAAGAAGGCCATATCCAGTTTCCAATAATCCACTCCTAAAATATACAAGACAATTTTACATCAGGAATTCTATACTATTTCTAAATTATCGTAACCACTTTTATATATTCTTCCTCCTTTGTACATTTGCATCAGGAACCCTTTCCTACTATCTGTTCTTTCCCACACCCTTCCACCTTTAGAAGACGGCGCCGAGAAGAGCCATGCGAGCTACGCAGGCTGCGCACATTTTTACCCACGATGCCGGTCTATTTGCCCATTGCCAATACATAGGGAAGGGGTATGGGATACTCTTGGAGATGAGTTTTTCTCCTTTTCCTAAAAAACATAGATGGAGAAGGGATATGGGATACTCTTGGAGATGTAAACAGATATGTTTCCGTAATTGAGAGCTGCAAATCCATTGCGTTTGCGTTACGAAACCTACAGCAGAACAGCGAGTAGAGAAATCTCTGTATATAAGCCAGTCGTGGGCACGGTTGCCGCATCGCTCGCATCCATAGCGCCGCCTTTGGCTCGCTCGCCTCTCCGCGGCCGCTAGGGTTTATCTCTCCTCTCCGCCACAGTTGTTTCGTCTAGCGTCGGTAATAGCCCGTCGCCGTCTGGTAAGTGCGGGAGGAAACGGTAGCCTCCCTTCCTCGTCCCCCCTTCTCTTTGTCCTATCTCGTTTCCCTCGTCCCTTCTTTTCTCTCTGCTGTTTCTCGACATGGCTAAAATCGCTTTCTTTCCCTCTCGCTTGAGGATGACACCAATCAACTGATGGGTAAAGTGTGGGATTATAACATGTATGGAACGAAACTGAAGAAGTTTCATGGATGGGTTCTTCACACTACCAATGAGGATGGTGACGGAGACGAGGATGATGCCACAGCTCTCCCGGAGGATCGCGCGGATGGCCCTGATGATGGCAGCAGCAGTGGATCGGATGATCGTGATGGCCATGAGGCCAATGAGGATGGTAACGGAGGCAAGGATGATGCCACAGCTCTCCCGGAGGATTGCAGGGATGGTCCTGGCAGCAGCACTGGATCGGATGAGGACTTTGGATATGGAGCACGTGCAGTGCAATTGTTGGCCATTCATGCAAACTTCCGTATCCGTGCTATCAACGCCTATGACTGGCGCCTAGGCCAGTGCATCTACAGGGCGCCTGAGGGGGAAGTACAAGAGGTATATAATGGCCACGGTATGTTATATCTACCATATATATATCCTTTATGCCTCTTTCATTCTTTATATATTGTAAAAAATTAAAACCCTTCACATTCATGCTTTCATGTGTAGGAAGGAATGGTTGATTTGGTACCCATAGGACCATATGGGATTCTAGAGGCTTACGGATCCTTGTGTTGGGAGGTTTTCATAGCCGATTACACCAATGATGTCATCAAAGCGGGGTGGGGTTTTACTCATGATGATGAAGTTGAGGAACACACATAAACCATCGATGGAGACCTTGGCCGCAAGTTGGAGATTACATACTTGGTGATGCCGGACGCCATTGAGACCTGTGTTGAGGTCAGGTTGAACCTCAAAGACCTTGGTTCTAGAAGCCTTGCCATGTATGGTAGCATCAAGGCAAGCGCCATTGACTATGGGGGCAAAAGCGTCCATCTCTTCAACCGTAAACGAGGGAGGAGCTTGTCCTTTCCCTGTGGCTCCACTTGCATTTTCTTGAACTGAGTCCATATGTGATTGCATTGCCATATCGTCGACATTTCAAGCTTCACATTGAGGTGGACCTAAGAGTAATCACAACCTACGACAACCAAGAAGAGGGTAAGAATTTGAAATTCTGTCTAGACTTCACCCGTAGAATTACAAGTCAAGAAAAAGAAGTTGATAGTGATCAAGTTGAAGTGAACATCACCTGGTACTAGAACGGAGAATGTGATCAAGTTGAAGTGAACATCACCTGGTACCTAGAAAGGAGGTACAAGATGACTAAAATAAATGAAGGGATGTGCCACATCTGGAACTTTGTGTATATGTTTGTCAAATCATCATGTTATCTATTTCCTTTTCTATTTGATCTATTCATGTATTTGAACTGAACTATTCAAGTCGTTGGGTGAGTGGGAACCAAGAATAGCAAAAGAGTATTCTAGTCACTTACAATAATATATTTATTCGATTAAGACTCTATCTTCTAACTTCCTTTTATAGTACATACATCTTCCTTATTAGATTACTATGTCTCTTTCATGGCCCAGCCCACCACCGATCCGTATGTATGTCCTGTTCGGCTGATGATTTCTGCGACTGCTGCTGATGCTAATGCTGATTTTTTGTGAGAAAAACATTGCTGAATGGTTGGCTGATTCTAGCTGATAAGTTCAAGCGAACAGGCTCGTGGGGGTAGCCGTGATATAGATGTTCCATAGTTTGTCTCATGAAAGTTCATGACCTACCCATCGAGGAGCATTGAACCTGAGCTGGTGCAGTGAAGGATAGTTTTGTATCATCGCTAGCTAGTACATTTAGTAACACCTTATAAGTGAATAGCTGTATCAGGATATTATTCAAACAAAGTTGTGGATAATCAAAGGGGTGCCGTCAAAAGATCTAGAATATTTACGACGTGCTGGTGTGATTTGACGCGATATATAGAATTTCCCTTGTTATCTAACAGAGCTTAACACATGATGATTGAGTAAATATAAATGGCAGGAGACTCATCCAATCCAAGCAAATGATGTTACATATGTCCACTTCAAGGATTTTGTTTTCTTGTTTTACTCATCTATTCAACCAGTGGCATTAGGAATAGATGAGTAAAAGAGCAAGTGACTTAATACGCTTGAATATGCATATTCCTAATGCATATGTCCACTTCTAGTTTTTTTTAAAAAACTTGTGAATGAACGACTTGTGCTAGTCCACGCGACAACGCCTCGACCGAGCTTCGCTTGTTGTTGAACTTGACGAAACTGTCTCGAGACACCCGGCGAGTCCTCTTCAATTCGGGCAACATTATATTATACGAGCATGAAGGTGGAAAGAATTGTGACACTTTATTTGTCTTCTCCAGCTCTCAAAATATATCGCGTATGATCTCTATCTCATGGCTATAGGGGAGGAAAAGTGGGATGTCGCTGGGTTATTTTAAAGGACAGATTGAGCTACGTCCGTGGAGTTCGCTCGGCCAGGTTCCCGGCAAATTTGGCATGATCAGAGTAGGCGAAAGCTAGCGCTTCATCAAGGTTACTATAAGCGAATGGAATTGATCCAAATAAAAATCTGACATGAAGGTTAACTCCAATCTTGCCACATTCTTCTCTGATGTGACAAAGCTTGTGATTGATACATTAATTATAGGACTCATATATATAAACAACCTGACATTGATGAACGAAAGGACCGCGCATGAGCAAGAGATCATGTTCAGAATTCACAATACGATTTAACCTGAGTGTGAAGCGATTCTTTATACTCCCTCCGTTTTAAATTATAAGTTGTTTTGACTTTTTTGGTATATAAAACTATGTATCTAGACATACATTATATCTAGATACATGGCAAAATGAATATAGCAAAAAAGTCAAACCGACTTATAATTTGGAACGGCGAGAGTATATTTTTTGGAGCAGAGAGCATGAGCGAGAGATTTTTTTCCTTGAACGGGCGAAGACTGTCTCCCCTCAAAGGGGCAAGAAATTACATGCCCCATCAAAGGAACTAAATATTGCGAAATATACATTTGAGTTTCTACTTTTACTAGAAGAGTGTCCGCGCGTTGCCACGGGTGTAACTTACAATACAAATTATTTATGCAAATACCTCTTAACCAGAGTGACACAATACATGTTCCCCAACTCCGGCGAATATCTCATCGATGAACTCCACGCAGTCGCAGGTTGGAAAGGCAGTGCGAGTGACCAGCGCATTCGGGCAGGTGCGCTAACAATGCTTCACGTCTAGCCATATCTTCATTCTGTGAGTGCAGAAAAATCTCAACAGCTGACTTATGAGACATCAAAATACCATTGAATGAGTTGAAAGGTGAATCGTATATTGTCAGTAAAGTTCAGATCGAACAGGCGGAAGCGAAACTGGTAGCAACTTTCAAAACGGCACATCTTTTTGCTATACTCAACGAAATTTTGAGAATAAATGTTGCTGTACCTTTTCTGAGAAGTTTGTGGGCATAATATGATTGTAGCAGTCACCCTGTGCTGCTAATGGTTATGAATATTATTGCTTTCATCAGAGGCAGTTGCATTTTATTATTGAGTTGCCATTGTTTTTATTCTTTGTCAGGTACAGTCGGTCATTTTCTTCATTAAAGATGGAAGGAAGGTTCCTGCTGCTTGATGTCATATGGTTTACAAGGCGCAAGACCAACTAAATGGTTTCCTCCTCACACTCCAAACCCTAGACTCCAGTTTTATTCGTTTCCCTGTGTAGGACTAGCAGTTACCTTAGCCAAACCTTCACTCTGGTGAGGGCATAAGAAAACGCCTAGATCCTCACAATTACCATAATAGTAATGTCTCCATCTTTGAATAAATCAATTTCAAAGTTTGGTCAAATTTAGAGAAAAAATCACCTCCCTTGCGTTCTACAGAGGAGTGTATGCAAAGTCATGCTTATTGTTGTTCATGCGTGTGTTGGGGGTCAATAAGACAAGAAAAAACATAAGTTGTTGCATGAAGTGAAGCATGCTGCATTAGTTAATTCTCTTGTCTAATCTTTCTGAGCTAGTGTTAAAATTATCTCTAGTAACTGTTGCTAAATTATGATGTATAGAATTTTTTAAATTTCATCTCTAAAGTAGATGCTATTAAGATTGAGAACTACAATGATGATGAACCAACCATATCATCCTCTCCTCAATCACTGTGCCAAAGTTTCACTCCCAAATTCCGCATCACCCTAACAAATAGAATTTCTTTTCAGTTGCAAACATTGTCACATTGGTTTTCTCAGGTAGAAACTGGTGGATACTCGGCTAACCTAAGCTACGTTTATAGTTGAAGTATTACAAGAAGACAACATGGGTGCTGATGAGTTTATTTGCAGGATTTGTTGTTTCCATACAAAATATGCCACACTGTTGGTATTTATTAACTTGACACTTGTTTTACATAGTCACTTACTAATTACCTACACTCTTAGCTATATGTATCAGGTTGTCATCCCCGGTAATGAGGTTAAAAATGTTTGTTGGCTCTATCTAGCATTACTACTAAATAGTTATCTTATCATTTCATGTGACTAGAAAGAATATAAAGATATGAATAGTTAAGAATCCGCAAGCGCACAGATAATTATACCATTATAGTATTTTACCGGGAGTATTTCAGGTATCGTTATTTATATTTTTACCACAGGGAAGCGATGGCTAAAGGAAATATGATGATCACTTATACATGCAATGGAGAGTTAACCATATCTAATCTACTCATAACTGGGATAAGTCACAAGGCACAAGATAAATGTATAATGAATGATAAATAACAAGTCGTAAATAATATAACTCACCCAGAGCACTCCATTCTATAGCATTAGCATGGTTTAGGTAGAGTAAAGAAATATTCCTAAGTCATTCTTATTCACAAGTCAAAGTATATTATGATTAGTGCAATTACACCTAGTAATCATGGTTAAGATCATCATTATATCTACACATAAAAGACATTACTTAGGGAAGTTTGAGTACAGAAACCTCTCCCTTCCTGCATAACCGGGCCCTACTTCAATGACCTATATTCGGGGAGTGGACTACAAAGGACTCAACTGAAGTGTCACATCCATGATCTACCACATGACCCAGAATATAGAGTGTATTCGCAAGTAAACAACATCTAAGCACCATGCTTACACGATGTCTACCACCCACCCATGGTACCATAAGGTGAATGCTATACAAACTTATGCATGAATATGATGATAACCCAACTATACTAAGCATATAATCAGAGTAAATAATAAACAATATAATTAAGAACATAAACAATATATAGAGCAATGTCATATCTATTGTATCTAGCAAATATATATACAAAAAGATACAAGAGAGATGTTACAGAAGGCTTTACCCAAGCTACGCTCTTGACACGATCTGGAATCAAGTGAAGCTTGCCTCCCTCTACTTCTAGTCTAGTTAGCTATGCCCTAGAATATGGTGGAACTCTGAGGAGGTTAGGGGTTCTGGCCCTAATGACTTGATCAAATGACTTGGATCCTCAGGGAGGGGGGCTAGGGCCTGCTTATATAGGCCGGTGGGATGAACTAGAGCCCTCGGATCAAACCGACCTTGATCAACGACAAAGATGCAAACCCTAAGGTGGTGGAGGAACCGACGTAGAAGCTCGTGGGTGACAGGTGGGGCCCTAGGTCGGCCGACCTAGCTCAATGCTAGGTGGGTCCCCCTTCAGCAGGTCGCCTTCTCGTGTCTTCTAGATCCTTCTCAACTTGGTTTCGCGGTGAAATATGTTTTTAGCTCGACGTCCTTGATATCTTTGGCTCTTTTCCTGATAAAGCCCTGCAGAAATACAGATTCACCAAAACCTATGGAATTTTATCAGTGTAACCCCTATTTCTATGTTGGAGATTGATTTATGCCCTTATTCATGTTTCGTTAATAATTTTTAATAGTAGTTAGTGATCGTCAACAACTCCTCCAAGCTTAACATTTACTAGTCCCTTAATAAAACTAAACTTAGCAATGGATCAAGAATTTAAGATTTTTGAGGGTTTTAAAAGTATTGTAGCAACTCCTTAATAGTATATGCTTTCACGCCTCAAAAGTACACATACGTTCAAACAAGAATTCTCCTTCGAATTAGAATAAACTATTATAACTTTAAACTTACCCATATTGCCTTCAATCATAGGGCTTTTTAGCCATCACTTGGGTCTTGAGCAATTGAAAGACAGAACAATCAAGTCAAGCACTATGTCTCAAGCTCTTCATTCAACTATTATTCTAGAGTTTTTGTAAGTTTTTAAAATAAAACTCAGAAATTCCTTTATATGACCCTCTCAAATCTCTTAGTATGTGGTATTTGTGGTTCCTCACCAAGACAATTCTCCTTGATTTTGTCTATCTTATTTTATGTGTTTTCTGCATTCTAGCATGGTTCAAGGCAAAGATAACTTGTAACAAAAGGTAAGTGAATAAACCTTGATACTCACAGTTCTTCTTTCTATGAAAAATGAGTTGGGTCTTCCTTGTGCAAAGTTATTGGAGTTGATCACTTGCCTTGATTCATCTCCATTGTGAAATCATCTTTTCACTTACCCAGATTGAATTTGAAAATTTCTTATAGAGGTTAATCTAACAAAATAACCAGTATCTACTAAAGTATCATATTGGCTCAAAAATCAGTCTAGACACCACGTCTAATTTGATTTAGGAAAGCATTTTAACATAGGCACCGCGCTTAATTTAAAAGCTTTTAGAAATAAGATCAACACACCTCGTGGTTCAATAATCAAATTAGACATCGCGTCTAATTCAATTCAGGAAAACAATTTAAACTAAGCACATGCCTAATTTAAAAGGTGTATGAAGATACTTCAAAACCTTAAGCATACTATAGCAAACAAAGGTAGCATGTAAGAACAATAGATGTTTATTCAAATAAAAGATGAAAGAACATGTCATGGTGAGAGTTTTCTTTTAACAACTAATCATGAGCCTTTACATGCTCGCATTTTTTTCTTTTCATACTAGGACATTCAAGTGTCCATATATTTTTTTTAATAAGGATGCAAGTGGGATGGATATAAATAAAACTAAACATATTATGAATTTGAACATAAACTAAATAGAGTAAATGCATGGATAGTTCAAAGTAAACATGCAGTGGAATACAAGAATTAAAAAGATAACTACTCATCATATTTAAAGTCCATGAGCAAGACTATCTCACATTTTCTTGATCATACTTCCATGACTCACAAAATGGAATTTGTGAGTAATGCAGCATCTTTGTTCCCATCACTTGAGATATGATTAGAATTCTTGTGACGTCGACCTCTTTCTCCTATCCTGATTTCTTCAATGTGTTTCTTCTTTTCTTGTGAAAGCTTGCCGGAAGGTCAAAAACTGGACATTCATTACCCTGCATAAAATATAAAAGTAGACAAAAAAGGTTAATCCAGCTTGAGCAGGGGTTAATGGTTATCTCGACCACATTAATAAGTTTATCAATGTTCCTTTTGATTGTCTAGCTACCTTCCCCGGTAACGGCGCCAAAAATGTTTGTTGGTATTTATTAACTTGATACTTGTTTTAGATAGTCACTTACTAATTACCTACACTCTTAGCTATATGTACCAGGTTGTCATCCCCCGTGATGGAGCTAAAAATGTTTGTTGGCTCTACCTAGCATTACTACTAAGTAGTTATCTTATCATTTTATATGACCAGAAAGAATATAAAGATATGAATAGTTAAGAATCTGCAAGCACATAGATAATTATATCATTGTAGCATTTTACCGGGAGTATTTCAGGTATCGTTATTTATATTTTTATCACAGGGAAGAGATGGCTAAAGGAAATATGATGATCAAAGTGTAGGCAATTTAAACACATCCTATGTTATGCTCACTTGATTTCTTTTAAAGTGCAGGTTATGCACATTATGCGCAAAGTGCTCTAGGGGGCAAAAATCTGCAATCAGGTTCTTAAAACTTCCTTCTGTTTCCTCTTCTATACCAGTTTGCAGTAATGTTTATCCTGTCTGGTCTTGGCTTTCTTTGGATTTTTGCATTTCCCTCATTCATGGTTCCAAATTGATCGGGCCCTAGTTTTGAACTATGAATATGTCATATGTTTACATGGTTCATATGTGTGCAAGTCATGATGTTTTAGATGCCTACTTTCACAGTGTCATCGATGCCCTCGCACGTGGACGCGTGGCGGGGGCCTCGCGCACACTCCAGAGCTCAGCGAGCGGCACAGTGGTGCATCATTGAAAGGTCCTAAATGGCTAGAGGGAGGCAAATAGCCTAATTAAAAATTTCTACAAAGCGCTAAAGCAACATTAAAGCAGTTTTGCTCTAGCTCTACTAAATCAAACGCAAGCCACCTACCGAATGTTATTTGCTATGATATCTATATTAAATTCACTTAATCAAGCAACCTATGTCACTCTAAACAACTAGAGAACTAGAGGTGGAACTAGTTACAACTAATTACACTATGCTATTCAACTAGCCACATAAGAAAGCTAGCTACTGCTACACAAGTAAATATGTATGAATGGAATACAAGTGAGATAGTGATCAATACCAAACCGGACAAGTGTCAATAATGAATACCAAGAGACAATTGGAGACACAAGAATTATCCCATGGTTCGGTTGCTTGCCGGCAGTTACTCTATGTTGTGGAGACACACTCACTTGGTGGTTCACGCGCTAATAGGCATCACACACCTAGCCCTACACAAGGACACCATAAGAACACAAGAAAAGGGTACATAAAGCCACGAGCAATCCACTAGAGTTACCTTTCGTGATCTCCCGTGGGGAATAGGCACAAGAACCCCTCACAATCACCATGATCGAAGCCGAAGACAAGCACCACCCTTCGCTCAATGATCCCATTGCTCCAAGCCATCTATGTGGCGGCAACCACGAAGAGTAACAAGAGAATCCACAGCCAACACGATCACAAGTGCCACTAGAAGCGCCAACGCTAAGCAAATGCACTTTGGATCACTCCATACTCACTTGGATGATGAACAAATCATGGGAGATGAGCGAAGAACTTTTGCTCAGCTCTAGAGCATGTTAGAGATGTCAAATGGCCAAGGGAGGGCGCCCAAAGCCGGCCCTTACACTTATATAGCAACCCCAAAGAGCTCCTAGCCGCTACTCACTGTGAAACGACCGTTGGACTGCGGGCACGGGATAGTCTCACTGTCCGAGGATAGTCCGATGCCCTGCCATGGCCTCTCCTACGCTGTCACGCACCTCGTTCAAAACTCCTAATCGATGTCATGCCCAACGGCTCTCTGCCGTGTGATTCGTGCCACCGTCAGACCCACCATTGGACGTGAACAGTGCACGATCGGACTAGTACACAGTCACGGTCCGTCGCGGTCTAGATAGCTCCTAGATTGCCCAAATTCATCAGACCAACCCCGGTCTGACTCTCATAGTAAAAATAATTGCCCATGCGCTCACTCAAATGAACATTGTGTCATTATAGTCCGACACTCAGTCTCGCAGAGTCTGAAGCTTGGTTTGACTCACTCCAAAGAAGTTCCAAAGAGCGATTTTCAGTCGGAGTATGGTCAGACGCTGGCCGTCGGACCAATGGTAGTCTGATCATCATAAGATAGAGTGCACGCCAGCTCCCTGCCTTCTTCGCGCGTTAGGGTTAGCTGTCGGATCTAGCTCCAGCTCCAGCTTCGGTGTACTCTTTTGAAAGTTTGTGCATGTAACATCCTAAAATTTGCATTATTTCAAAATAGGAGAATTTGATTTATTTACGCAATTTTGTGAGCATTTTAACCTAGAGGAATAATAATTTTCAATAAATAAAAGCAACTATAAGGTTAGACACATGCTTGTGCATACATGCAGTTGCATAATTTCCTTTGTGTTGATTGGTTTTATTTCAAGGAGAAAAGGATTTCAAAAACTATTGAAAAATGCATTTGAAATATTAGAAGAGAAAAAGAAGAAATAGAAGATCTTTTTCCCCCTCTCTGGTTTTCGGCCTCCTCAGCCCAGCAAGCCGATTGGCCCATACGGCCTCAGCAGCCCGTGAGCCCAGCTCTTCTTTCACGAGTCGCAACAGGCCGACCCAGCAGTCAACCGGCCGAAGCCGCGCGCCCTTCTCCTCTCTCCATGTCGCTGCCACCCTAGGGCCACTTGTCAGCGTCGCCATCATCGTCTTCCTCCCGCGTGTGACCGAGCCGGACACATCGAAGGAGTTCGATGCCGCCCCGATTCCTCCTTGTCGTGTCCTGCACGTCGAGCCCTCCTCATAAGTAGCCGTGCTCGCGCCGCCCCTCTTCCCAACTCCAATCACAAGCCATCACCATCGCCATCGAGCTCAAACCGCCGCAATCTAGCAGCCGCCACTCAAGCTCGGGAGTAGCTCGACGAACTTGTGGATTCGGCCACCTCCGCAAGCTACCAAAGGGTTTGGATCGTTTTTCCAAAGTCGCCGAGCCCCATCTTCTTTTCCCTTTTCAATTTGGTTAGCTAATTAAGCTTCACCGCCATGCATAGGAGATCGCCGCCGCCATTGGAAGCCGTGCGTCGTCCTCCGTACGTTTCTGACTCCGTTTTTCGCCCTTGGTGAGTTCGCGGGCATCTTCTCTACCTCCCTGTGCTTTTGGTTCATTCAATTACTCACTGTAACGCGAGATTGCTCAACGCCGGTGAGATTTCTCGCCGCCGGCCATGGCCTCCACCGTCGGGTCACTGTTGGTGGCCGGCTCCTCCTCTCTCTCACCCTCATCTCTAATCTGGACCGTTTAGATTGAATCCAACGGCCCAGATTAGGACATACCCTTTCGGCCGACAGTTTTGCAAATACGCCCTTATAATTATTGCTGACTCAATCCGTAGTCCAAAGCGCATTTACGGAATTTTGTTTTCTCTTTTCGAAAGCGTACTTTGGTTCGGTTATGTTGAAATACGTTTTCAAGTATTTATAGTTTTGCCATTCAACTTGTTTTAGCCATAACTTCTCCGTTTTAACTCCGATTTGACCCGTTCAAATTGCGTTAGGTTCGTAATTTCATAATCTACATGATAGTGTTACTGTTTAGTAGGTTCTCCACTCTTAAATTTTGAGATTAGATTTAATCTATTACTTTAATAAAGAAAAGCTTGTTTAAATCATATCTTTTTCGTTTTAGCTCCGATTGCGTGCAATTCGCGTCTGTGTGATCCTAGTGAGATGTAGATTCGTTTTACAAACTTTTCAACTTATTTTACTACTATTGGTGTACTATTCTAATCATAGCTTCGTTTGCTTTGTATGATTGCTTCTGGATGATTGATGTTGGTGTGTTAATCGAGAATAGACGGTGAGCAGTTCGTTGGTGATCAAGAATACTTTTACGAACTAGGTCAATAGGATCAGCTAGATCAAGGCAAGTAAAGCATGGGACTATTCTTGTTACCTATTCACTTTAATTCACTTAATTCATCATGCATGTGTTTCCTTGTTAAGGATGCCTTAGTATTGATCTTATTCCTTGAATCCTATGGTTATAGCATTAGGTAGTTTGCTAGTGCTCACATAAACAATGATCTTGTAATTTGATTAATGATATATGCAATAACACTAAAAGATGATTTTTAGCAACAGGGAACAAGAGGGCTAGAGTTTTCTCTAGATTCCTCTCCATAAGGACTTATCTGTAAGCGAACATCCGGGACTTACAGTATAGCTATGAGGGCTACATGGCTCTGGCTTTAGTCATATAAGAGGACCTTTTCTAGCTTTGTCAGTGGTTACCTTTATGGCGTAAAAGGGGTGTGTTCCGGGTTGGGTGTAGTGCGGCTTCTGTCCCTATGTGTATAGGCTGCGTGTCATTGTGCCATACGGAAGGGGGGCTCTACATTTGCAGGCCACAAAACCTAGTGGCCCTAACTTGTTAGACGAACCTTGGAAAGACTTCATAGTGAAACTTATCTGTCCAATGGGGAGTCATGACCTCGAACTTTTGGGGATCATGACTCATAGTGAAAGTGTACAACCTCTGCAGAGTGTAAAACTGATATATCAGCTGTGCTCATGGTCACGAGCAGCCTTGGACCCTTATGGAAAAGAGATCACTATTAATTTACTTGTTTTTGCTATTCATTATTGATCTCTTTACATGATCATGTGTTTATATTAGGAACATTACCTATTTGTTGCTACTCAATTGCTTAAAACATGATCAACTAAAAGCTACATACAGTTAAACCAGTGTCTACCCTATTTGAGCTTAATGAACCCCATGTTATATTTGTTGAGTACTTTTATGCTCACCCTTGCATTCCCCACACCTCAGGATGGTCTCCCAATTGTGCAAATAGTGACTACTACTTCTACTTCTCTGAAGAATACTAGACTTGTGGTCAACCAGTTGACGTGCCTGTGATATGGAGCTAGCTACCACAAGAATTATTTTATGTTTCCACTTAGTTATGTGAAGACTCTGTGATTTTATTCGTTATGTAATAAACATCTGTGATGATACTATTTATATTTGTCATCTTATGTGTGATTGATCTCTGGGCGCACATAAGATTATGCATTCCATTTGTTCCTTGAAAATAGGTGTAATAGATTGGTATCAGAGCCATGTTGACTGTAGGACGCAAGCCTAGTTAGTAATGGTCGTGATTAGTTCCATTTTCTTCCTTTGTTTCATGCTTATCACCTTACACTTGATAATTGCTAAATTTTTATGCTCCTTTCGCCTTATTCTATTATGAAAATATTGCTTCTATTCTAACTTATCTTTGGACTAAATTCTTTAGATGCCTCGTGCCCGTAAGACTGCCCGTATCACCACTGGAGGTTACTTTCCACCTCGTTCCCTGTATGAATCAATGGAGCTTAGGGAAGAACCAGAAGACACTACACCAACCCTGCCACCTTCACCAGATCAGGTGCCGGAACCGGATATGCCCCAAGAAGAACTTGAACCTAAGGAGGAGGTTGTCTACTTGAGTGATGATGAAGATGCTGAGTTTGCCCAAGGTGGAGAACAGCCCCCGTCGCCTCCACAAGATGGTTCCGCTGAAGTTGGTGTGCTATCCTTTCCTATGGGTTGGACTACAAGGATTCATCACAAGTCAAGCTATGACACACCTTCACACCATCGATTGGTTGGTATGCTTAGTGCTTACTTCACGGATTGGGATCCTGCGTTTGAGTACGTTTGCTGGGAGCATAAGCATCCTTTGGAAGCTACTTACTGGAAGTGCAATGTGCATATCTTCGTCAAGGATGAGGAGATGGATACTCATTTGCTGGACCGGTGTTTTTCCCATAGTGGTCATCGTGCCACTATAGGAGATGGCATAGAAGATGCAGCCTTTGAAGCATGTTTGGGACTTCGTCACCTCCGCCATGATGTTATGCAAGATGATCAATACTGCTATTTTCCCCATGGAGACCCAGAGCAAGGATGGGTAATGATGAACCCTAGGAATTTGGAGTTAATTCCTCGAGTGATGGTGGATTTTGGTCATGACATGATGGTGAAGAATCGTTGGTTGGAAGCCTTGGTTAAAGCCTTGGGAAAAGACATCAAGAGGTACCAAGAGGTGATAGATGGTCTAAGGATTGATCAAGGCATGGAGGCAATCTATGACTATCATGAACATCAAGCCCGTCCCTAGGAGTTGGAATACCATCTATGTAATAATACGATAGTACAAATAGTGTCGAGTTAAGTTGAGTTTTGTGGTGTCGTGTGAACTCTGTGTGGTTAGTTGAGTTATTATTGTGCTTATGTGTGAGTTGATTTTTCCATGTAATGAGTGCTGGAGCTTTGTGGGCTTGCCTACAAGAGTTCCTAGTTAAAGATACTAAGTTTAAGTATGAAAAATAAATAGTTTAGTTGGGATAACCGTATCTCTCTGTTCTGTCCTTTCTGGAGCGGTCTGCTTTTCCTTTTATTCTCGAAATTAACTGTTTAGCGAAAAATTCTAAAATTTTTATGAGAGTAACTAGACCCACGTACCTTTCCAATGTCTCTGGAATCACCTTTTTATCTATTCTAGATCATGAGATATAGTCGTTACAAGATGAAGTTTCTGCGTAGTTTGGAAACCAGAAACAGTTTCTGTTAGGTCCTGTTTTTGGTTAACTTCATGACAGAATTTAGATTTGTGAGTTAAAGAAAAGATTAACAACAGCCCCGGTGTTAGTTTTGCTAGATTTGAGTAAGAATTTCTCTATCTACTGTGATGCATCTCGTTTGGGTCTTGGTTGTGTGCTTATGCAAGAAGGCAAAGTGGTGGCCTATGCATTGTGACAGTTGACGAAGCATGAGTTAAATTACCCTACTCATGACTTGGAGTTAGCAGCAGTGGTACATGCTTTGAAAATATGGAGGCATTATCTGATTGGACATAAGAGTGATATTTATACGGATCATAAGAGTTTAAAGTATATTTTCACCCAGTCGGATCTAAACTTGAGACAACGTCGATGGTTAGAGTTGATTAAGGATTATGATTTGGAGGTACATTATCATCCGGGCAAGGCCAATGTTGTTGCAGATGCTCTTAGTAGGAAGAGCTATGCTAATGAGGTACAAGTAGTGCCTATGTCGAATGAGTTGTGTGCTGAGATTGAACATTTGAACTTGGGTATTGCCATCAATGCAGTGGAATTGGTGATAGAGCCTGTACTGGAGCAGGAAATACGTAAGGGTTAGTTGATAGATGATAGAATAAAGGAGATAGTTGGGAATATACCGAAAGGTAAAGCACCTGGATTCCATTTGGATGATAAAGGAACTCTATGGTTTGGAAAACGATTATGTGTGCCTAAGGACAAGGCTATAAGAGAAGTAATTCTACGTGAAGCACATGAGTCTGCTTACTCTATTCATCCTGGAAGTACCAAGATGTATATGGATTTGAAAGAGAAGTATTGGTGGTATGGTTTGAAAAGAGATGTTGTAGAGTATGTTGCACTATGCGATACGTGTCAGAGAGTTAAAGCTGTACATCAGAGGCCTACAGGATTGTTGCAACCGATGCAGATACCTGAGTGGAAGTGAGAAGAAGTTGGTATGGATTTCATAGTAGGGTTACCCTGCACTCAGAGAGGTTTTGATTCAATATGGGTCATAGTGGATCGTTTGACCAAAGTTGCTCACTTTATACCAGTCAGAACAACATATTCTAGTGCAAAGTTGGTTGAACTGTATTTGAAAAGGATAGTAAGTTTGCACGGTGTTCCAAAGAAGATAGTGTCGGATCAAGGAACTCAATTCACATCATATTACTGGCAGAAAGTTCAAGAGTCATTAGGGACTAAGCTGAATTTTAGCACAACATATCATCCTCAGACAGATGGGCAGACTGAAAGGATTAATCAGATATTGGAAGATATGTTGAGAGCTTGTGCTGTGCAGTATGGTACTAGTTGGGATAAGAGTTTGCCATATGCAAAGTTTTCCTATAACAATAGTTATCAGAAAAGTCTACAGATGGCACCTTTTGAAGCTTTGTATGGTAGAAAGTGTAGAACTCCGTTATTCTGGAATCAGACAGGAGAAAGTCAAGTGTTTGGTCCCGATGTGCTTAAGAATGTTGAGAAACAAGTAAGAATGATTAGAAACAATTTGAAAGCAGCTCAGTCACGACAGAAAAGTTATGCTGATACTCGACGGAGAGAATTGACTTTTGAAATAGGAGATTATGTCTACCTAAAAGTGTCACCTATGAGAGGTGTGAAAAGGTTTAACCGGAAAGGAAAGTTAGCACCGAGGTATGTCGGTCCTTTTAAGATTTTGGAAAGACGTGGTAAAGTAGCATATCAATTGGAATTGCCTGAGAGCTTAGCAGGTGTGCATGATGTGTTCCATGTGTCTCAGTTAAAGAAATGTTTGCGTGTGCCGGAAGAACAGATACCGCTAGAGAAACTCACTGTTAAGGAAAATCTCACCTATGAAGAGTACCCAGTAAAGATATTGGAGACAGCAGAAAAAGTTACTAGGAGCCGAGTTATAAAGATGTGTAAAGTTCAGTGGAGTCGGTATTCGGAAGCAGAGGCTACTTGGAAAAGAGAGGAAGATTTAAGAAAAGCGTACCCACAGTTGTTTGGGTAAGCATCGTCCGAATCTCGGGACGAGATTCATTTTAAGGGGGTAGAATCGTAACATCCTAAATTTTGCATTATTTCAAAATAGGAGAATTTGATTTATTTACGCAATTTTGTGAGCATTTTAACCTAGAGGAATAATAATTTTCAATAAATAAAAGCAACTATAAGGTTAGACACATGCTTGTGCATACATGCCGTTGCATAATTTCCTTTGTGTTGATTGGTTTTATTTCAAGGAGAAAAGGATTTCAAAAACTATTGAAAAATGCATTTGAAATATTAGAAAAGAAAAAGAAGAAATAGAAGATCTTTTTTCCCATCTCTGGTTTTCGGCCTCCTCAGCCCAGCAAGCCGATTGGCCCATACGGCCTCAGCAGCCCGCGAGCCGCAACGGGCCGGCCCAGCAGTCAACCGGCCGAAGCCGCGCGCCCTTCTCCTCTCTCCGTGTCGCTGCCACCCTGGGGCCACTTGTCAGCGTTGCCATCATCCTCTTCCTTCCGCGCGTGACCGAGCCGGACACATCGAAGGAGTCCGATGCCACCCCGATTCCTCCTTGCCGTGTCCTGCACGTCGAGCCCTCCTCATAAGTAGCCACGCTCGCACCGCCCCTCTTCCCAACTCCAATCGCAAGCCATCACCATCGCCATCGAGCTCAAACCGCCGCAATCTAGCAGCCGCCGCTCAAGCTCGGGAGTAGCTCGACGAACTCGTGGATTCGGCCACCTCCGCAAGCTACCGAAGGGTTCAGGTCGTTTTTCTGAAGTCGCCGAGCCCCATCTTCTTTTCCCTTTTCAATTTGGTTAGCTAATTAAGCTTCACCGCCATGCATAGGAGATCGCCGCCGCCATTGGAAGCCGCGCGTCGTCCTCCGTACGTTTCCGACTCCGTATTTCGCCCTTGGTGAGTTCGCGGGCATCTTCTCTACCTCCCTGTGCTTTTGGTTCATTCAATTACTCACTGTAACACGAGATTGCTCAACGCCAGCGAGATTTCTCGCAGCCGACCATGGCCTCCGCCGTCGGGTCACTATTGGTGGCCGGCTGCTCCTCTCTCTCACCCTCATCTCTAATCTGGACCGTTTAGATTGAATCCAACGGCCCAAATTAGGACATACCCTTTCGGCCGACAGTTTTGCAAATACGCCCTTATAATTATTGCTGACTCAACCCGCAGTACAAAGCGCATTTACGGAATTCTGTTTTCTCTTTTCGAAAGCGTACTTTGGTTCGGTTATGTCGAAATACGTTTTCAAGTATTTACAGTTTTGTCATTCAACTTGTTTTAGCCATAACTTCTCCGTTTTAACTCCGATTTGACCCGTTCAAATTGCGTTAGGTTCGTAATTTCATAATCTACATGATAGTGTTACTGTTTAGTAGGTTCTCCACTCTTAAATTTTGAGATTAGATTTAATCTATTACTTTAATAAAGAAAAGCTTGTTTAAATCATATCTTTTTCGTTTTAGCTCCGATTTGCGTGCAATTCGCGTCTGTGTGATCCTAGTGAGATGTAGATTTGTTTTACAAACTTTTCAATTTATTTTGCTACTATTGGTGTACTGTTCTAATTGTAGCTTCATTTGCTTTGTATGATTGCTTCTGGATGATTGATGTTGGTGTGTTAATCGAGAATAGATGGTGAGCAGTTCGTTGGTGATCAAGAATACTTTTACAAACTAGGTCAACAGGATCAGCTAGATCAAGACAAGTAAAGCATGGGACTATCCTTGTTACCTATTCACTTTAATTCACTTAATTCATCATGCATGTGTTTCCTTGTTAAGGATGCCTTAGTATTGATCTTATTCCTTGAATCCTATGGTTATAGCATTGGGTAGTTTGCTAGTGCTCACATAAACAATGATCTTGTAATTTGATTAATGATATATGAAATAACACTAAAAGATGATTTTTAGCAACAGGGAACAAGAGGGCTAGAGTTTTCTCTAGATTCCTCTCCATAAGGACTTATCTGTAAGCGAACATCCGGGACTTACAGTACAGCTATGAGGGCTATATGGCTCTGGCTTTAGTCATATAAGAGGACCTTTTCTAGCTTGTTAGTGGTTATCTTTATGGCACAAAAGGGGTGTGTTCCAGGTTGGGTGTAGTGCGGCTTCTGTCCCTATGTGTATAGGCTGCGTGTCATTGTGCCATACGAAAGGGGGCTCTACATTTGCAGGCCACGAAACCTAGCGGCCCTAACTTGTTAGACGAACCTTGGAAAGACTTCATAGTGAAACTTATCTATCCAATGGGGAGTCATGACCTCGGACTTTTGGGGATCATGACTCATAGTGAAAGTGTACAACCTCTGCAGAGTGTAAAACTGATATATCAGCCATGCTCATGGTCACGAGCGGCCTTGGACCCTTATGGAATAGAGATCACTATTAATTTACTTGTTTTTGCTATTCATTATTCTCTTTACATGATCATGTGTTTATATTGGGAACATTACCTATTTGTTGCTACTCAATTACTTAAAACATGATCAACTAAAAGCTACATGCAGTTAAACCAGTGTCTACCCTATTTGAGCTTCATGAACCCCATGTTATATTTGTTGAGTACTTTTGTGCTCACCCTTGCATTCCCCACACCTCAGGATGGTCTCCCGATTGTGTAAATAGTGACTACTACTTCTACTTCTCTGAAGAATACTAGACTTGTGGTCAACCAGTTGACATGCCTGTGATATGGAGCTAGCTACCACAAGAATTATTTTATGTTTCCGCTTAGTTATGTGAAGACTCTGTGATTTTATTCGTTATGTAATAAACATCTGTGATGATACTATTTATATTTGTCATCTTATGTGTGATTGATCTCTAAGCGCACATAAGATTATGCATTCCATTTGTTCCTTGAAAATGGGTGTGACAGTGCAAATGAGAGAGAAGTAGGTAGTGCTTCTTGTGGTGTGATCCTAGGGTTTCAATATGCTTGTTTGTTTAGTTTGTGTGGGCTTTTATTTTTTTTTTGAAACAAATGGGGGGAGAGCTTCCCCACCAAATATATTTCAAAACAAAAGCAACACTCCATTGCTGGAGTGTGGGCTTTTAGGCGTATCATTTTGTAAAATGGATGAGGCTGGATACGGCATGCTTTGCTTAGAGTTGGTAATACCATCTACTTGTGTTGACCGATGTCAATCTTTTTACTGAAGTATGTAGGCCACACAAATGTACATGCACTAAAGATTCTACTTCCTATATTAATAACTGAAAAGAAGCTCTTGCAAGATGATGACCCTAGAGATGCTGATGGCAAGGCTAAGCCAAGGTAAGTTCTTAATCTATTTATTTTTGGACTCCATCGCAAGATGCACTTATATGACTCCATTTGATAAACTATATGACTTTTTACTATAAAAACACAGTCCAGTTATCTTATTTCCCTTCATACATTATTAGTTCCATGGATTGCTGTGATAGAGTATTACATACGAGACCAAATTGTTCTTGCAAAAGTCCTAAAGCACATCTAGAAAGGCAATCCAGTACCTGAGTAACAAACTCCACAGATAACTCAAGGTTGACTCAATACCACAATAGGGAGGCAATAGATATATCCTTAAGGATCGCTATGTTGTTGGTCACCTACGTCCACGTTGAGGAAAGCCTAAGGATCATAGCTCCTCAACAAGCTCAACAACCCCTCAAGGTTGTTTGTAACGTGGGCATATCTGTCTATGAGCCGGCTTGATCACAAGGTTCTTCTCAAAGCCTTGATTCCACTAAGGTGGTTCTTTGCCTCTCTGAGGGGGATGAACCTAATAGTGTAACAGAACCGACCAATTATACGAAATTAAGTAAGAAAATCACCCACTGGAGCAGACAATTTAGCGAACTTAAGCTCGTATAATCCGGTAGTCCATGAAATCATGAAGGATTTCAAACCAACTGTCACACCAGCCAAGATCGTAATAAGTTTAGCGGTCACCATCACATAGTACATAAAAGTTTGCATCACACATACATCAGAGTTTAAACATAGTTATTACAATTCAAGTTCGAATAGAAAGTAGCGGAAGCAAATAGTTCAAATCCATACACACTCACACGGAGTTCGAAGTAAAGTGCCAGCTGATGATCATCTCCAACAAAAGCATTAGATGAGACATAAAGAACGACCATTGCCCATGGTCCTAAGCATCACCCATCGCAGGATAAATGCAGTTGATACAATAACCGTAGTACATCTGCCCATCTGCAACAAGTGAGAACAGAACCCTGAGTACGAGAAGGTACTCAACTAGACTTACCCGACATAACCAAAAATAAAGTGACACCAAGGATTATGAAGGGCTTTATAGTGGTGTAGCTGACTCATTTGCAAAAGGCAAGTTTAGCATTTTAAGAATCTTTTCCAAAAGCATTATATCAAGTTAATCATTATTAACCTGTCGGCTACATTTGCACTTATACTAGAGCAAGCATATGATTAAGCAATTAATGATAACCAATGATCATTAGCAACTTACATAATGTCATACCCATTATAACCATCCAAGTGTTCCATTAACATTACTACGATGAAGTAACTCAAGTCAAGTGTTCACTATCCAGTGAACGATGGTGATTCGAATCGATTATTAACCAGCTGGTAATTTATTCCTCACACAAACCTCACTCACACACTAAAGTGAGATATTGGTTACCGAGTCAACTATCTAGATAAAGTCTTGAGTTTGCCAGGAACCACATGTACCTGGGGGCTGACCGACTGCCTTTCGGTCTTTTCATCGCGCCCCCATGTCCTACCATACCGTCTCTGGTACAGTGTACTATGGGCAATCCACTCGGCCCAAATAATCTCCCAGTTTCACGGTCGAAAGGTACGTTATTCGGCCAGCTAAATGTGAGACATGCATTCAACATGATCCGAGGCCCAACAACGGTTGGTCCTTATCGACATAGACGAAAATCACTACAGTCTAAAACCCTATAAGTTTCTGTCCTATCTCAACTTCAAATTAACACTTAGTTATCCCATGATGACATAATTATCCAAGCAGATCCAGGTAACCACCTATAGCTCGCAGGTGACAAGAAATCACCTGACTTCTACCGGTCTAAGCCAGCTAAGCATTGACTCAACTGCGAATACCAGGATAACAAGGATATAGTATAACAAAGGTAAACAAGGTATAATGCAGCAACAGTTGCAAACAACTCTTGAACGTAATGCATCAATTAAAGTAAAGCATTAATTAAATATTTGCAAACCGAGGGAGAAATGCTCTGGGGCTTGCCTCTCTCGAAGAAACTCGGGCGATGATCAAGGCACTCCTGAAGTTCCTCAACATCCTTCTCGTCGGCCTTGGGCACCTCCTGTGGCTGCACCTCAAACTGCTCTTCCGGCTCCTCAGATACGATGACTAGATTCTCTGCTTGCGATCTTGTATGATGCATGTACGTAAGTGCTTATGCAAAAGGTGCATCGGATGAAAGGGCACATAATGATTATGCTTGCATGCAAGGTAGATGAACATGATTCGCTTTATTGGGTAAAGTAGAAGTAAAATTCTTCTACAAGGTAGTCAACATCATCCAAGAACATGTACTATAAGTACCTGATATCTACTAAATTCTCTTCTACTACTAACTACCATATAGCCACACATAAGTACTGTTACACTAATACTTCAACCACTGTATTAACAAGCCAAGTCACCACATCAAGTTAAAATGCTTCAAAGATACACCAAAGACAACAAATTAACTATTCATGCATAAAGCAAGATTTAATTAAACCCTAATTAATACTAGGTTTGAACAGCAACATCTATTTTTATAGCATAGAAAAATCAGATAAAATTACAGTAGCTTAAGCATATAACAACTAGGCTATCATAGAAATTTCATTGCATTTGGATAAGTAGAACAACCTACACAAAAAAGACAAATGATAGGACAGAAATGCACATAAAAATACTTTGTACTATGAAAAGTATCAAATAACAGATTTAGTATTTTTCCTATATTCTACACAGTAAACAAACATTTTACAAAAATTATCATATGCATGTTCTATACATATTTTTCTTTCTAGCAAAAATAACAAAAGTCAACCAATAAAGGCACTTGAACTAGACATCAATTTTTTTCTATCGAACATGCATAACATATATTTTTCATACAAAGTACATCACACATGAAGACTAACAAAACTAGAACCAAATTTTTCTGAGCAATATATGATTTACTATGCATTTCTAAAGATTAATAGCATTTATAAGAATAAAATAAAACTATACAGAAAAGTATCACAAACTAGACATGCAATATTTTTAACATATAGATCTGCTCAAAAGAAACCAAGCACAACTTGTTTCACCAGATTTGGAGCAAAAATGAGCAAGATACAAATTTCCAAAGCATTTTCATTGAAATAAGGAATTCATTTCCTTTTTCTTTTCTTAAAAACCCGAACCAAAACACTAGGCGAACCCGGATCCGTGCACCTCGAGTCCCACTGTGCCACTGCAAGTGGGCCCTGTGACCCCACCCGTCACTGAAAGTCCCTAGTTTGGTTTTGGCTAATTGATGAAACCTAGAACTAACCTTTGTATCTAAGTTGATGATTTAGATAAAGGTGGTCATTAAATATGAGACATGACATTGACTCATGTGACCAAGATGGTGAAGACCAAGATGAGGCTTGGCTCGATGGACCGGTTGTGAAGGTGAAGGGCAAGTCGAGGCTTGGAAGCAAAGGACTATACGATGGTGAAGCTTGAGCAAGACTTGGCGTCGATGGACCGATGCAACGGTAAAGAGCAAGTGAAGTCAAAGTCGATGGATCGAGACGGTCATGTGATGATATGAAGTGGATCATATCATTTGGAGAAACAAAATAGGCTCAAAATAAAGGTATAACCATAGGGCCATTTTGTTTTGCACTCAAAGACACCACAGAGGGTGTGAGTAGTTTAGGATCGATAGCCGAACTATTAAGAGGGGAAGTCTTATCGGTTACTCGACGCACGGGTGCCACTAGGTTAATTCATGAAGTGCATTGCATGTAGGGCCTAGTGAGCTAACTAGAAAACCTTTGAAAATGATTATGAAAATGCTAACACACGTGCACAAGGTGGTGATCACTTGTTGGTGTTGGCACCTTTGCGAAGGCGATGGAGTTTGAGGGTTAGAGAGGGGTTCAGGCGTTTTCGAGAAGATGAAATACCTATTTTCCTTTACGCCAATGTCGAGATTTGGAGGCGATGTCACGTTGTGATTCACGAGCTAAAACATGTGCTAAATTGTTACACATATTTAGTCTAGCTCATAAGTGAAAGGGCAAAACAAGCGGAGCAAGAAAAAGTTGCAAAACACATGCAATATAGGTGACATACGCCGCTTGGGGGAGCATCAAACACGGCGATGGCGCGTCTATCGACAAACCCTAGTCAGGGTTGCTACGCGCGCCGCATCAGACGCGGTGTCGCGTGAGCGACAGACGTGGCCTGGAACACTGTTCCAGTGTCTATCGCTCGAACGAGTTGAGCGCGGCGCGGCTTCACGCGTCAGATACGTCTGTCGGCTAAGGACCGGACGTGTCTGTCGAGTGTCACACGAAACAAGCTCACTGGACCACGTCTGTCGGGCGTACAGGCATGTCTGTCGATCGGCGTCAGACGCGTCTGTCGCATGGGCGCGCGAATGAAGTTTTCAAACGGTCGAGTACACGTGGCGAATGGCGAGGGCGTCTATCGCGTTCGCGAGGAGCAACAGACGCTAGACAGCGCGTCTGTCGGTTGAGCGATAGACGCGTCTGTCACGTGCGTCTGCACCCCTTTTAGCTCCTAACGGCTCTATTTATTTGGGGTGCTTATAAATACTTGTTGGCCGGCCCTTGGGGAGTGCTCTTGACATTTCTAACACTCTTGTGCATCCTTTGAGCTAAAACTTCTCTCTCCCACTCATCTCTCTTGCTTGATTGCAAATCAAAAGTGAGATTGAGTGATCCCAAAGTGTATTTCATAGTTTGAGGGCATCTAATGGCACTTGTGAGTGGTTTAGCTGGTGGATTTCTTGATACTCTTCGAGAGTACCGATCCTAGCCGACTTAGAGATTATTGGAGGCGTTAGCAAGAGAAGGAGATTGTTCTTGGCCACCTCCGGTTGATTGTAAGAGGTTCTTGTGCTTTCCTCGGCAGAGTGTCAAAAATAACTCTAATACATTGCACATGTCATTGAGTTACCTCACTTGAGAGTGGTGTCTTGCAGTGCCTTGTGGGGCGTGCCTTGAGGGGCAAGTGACTTGAGGGTCACACCGATAAACCATCTAAGTGTTGGTCGACACAACGGTGACGTAGCTTGTCGGTGCACAAGTGAACATCGGGTGAACAAAAACATTGTGTCTCTTATCTCCCGGTGATTGGTCTTCATATTGTGTTGTTGTCAATATTGATTGTATATCATCTTGGTGATTGGCAACATCTTCTCTCCACCGTCGGTATAAGAATCACAATCCTCTCTCTTGCATTTACATTTACTAGATTATCTTATGTAGCTCTAGTGGTAGCTTTGCTAGTAGTGTTGTTAGCTTGCTCACTAGTGTAAAATTAGTAACATAGCCCTTGTGTGAACTAGAGATCATAGTCTACTAGACTTGTAGATAGGAGGCTTGCATCACAACCGTAGGCCAAGCAAAACTCGCTTTACGCCGTTTGTTATTCTAACAAGTTTGCTTAGTGGTTTGTGTAGAATTTTTTATAGGCTATTTAACCTCCCTCTAGCCATCTAGGACCTTACAGAGGCCCGTCGGTCGGGGATTCGCCGGCGGTGAGCCTCCGGCGATGAGGTAAGCACCGTCGTGCTTAGCACAACGAGGCGAATCAGCTCGGCTAGAAGATGGTGTCATAGGGGGAGCAGAGCGGCCTCGCAGGCGGTAATGGCGGTGCGGCGGCTTGGTTTGCTGACTTCCTATCGAGCTAGGGCAAGGCGAAGAGGAAACGGGTGAGCAGGAAATGTGCAAGAGCACGACGAGAACCCAAATGGCGAAAAATGGAGGAGAAAGAGGACGGAGGGGCTCTGGCCGCGGCAAAGCCGAGCTCGACGGCCATGGCGCCGGCGGCGGATAAATCGCCCAATAGGGCCTCACCTTGACCCGAACCGAGGCGTTGGTTCATGTCCTGAGTAGAGGAAGAGGTGGTGGGGCGGGTGGAGAGGCGAATCAGAGAGGCACGGCCGCTGAGTGGGAACGGTGGCACGAAGGTTCGTGGCGTCGGTAATGGCACGGCGACCGCGAGCTGCTGCTGCTGTCTGAGCGAGTGAGGGGAGGCAAAATGGAATGGATGGGGAGGAGAGGCGGCTCGGACAGGCGGGGGTTAAAGGCGGCTGGTCGAGCGGCTTCGGCCAGTGGGCCGAATGGGAGGCACGACCCAACTAAGAAAATGAACTCCTTTTATTTATATTTTTCAAATCCAAATTTAACCAAACCGCCCCAAATTCAAAATTTGAACAAGTAAAAAGCATTTTCGCAAACTGGTCCAAAAACAAAAGTCATTTAGAATTTAATTCTCTACAACTTTGCTTTAGGGACCAACTCAAAATTCTGCACAGATTTTGAACTGGAATGTAAAAGCTAAATAGGAAGGGTTTTTGACCATTTTTAGGAATATTTTAAAAGCAAAATTTGACAAATCTTTGAATACCAAAATTGCTCCATAAATCATGGTGAACCACAAAATCTTTGAATACCAAAATTGCTCCATAAATCATGGTGAACCATTATAAGCTAATTAGTTAATCATATTAACATGTTTAACACTAGTACAAGCAAGAACATGGCATAGAATTCATTAAACAAAACTATGCAACAAGCATGTTTCAAGTCCATGTTTCATTTATATTTGATGTTATGATAATGGATACTTGATGATGCATTATGCCCATGATTTGCAAAGCCTAATACATGCTTAACACCAGGGGTGTTACAAATAGCTCACAATTCACCCCATGAGCACCTCACAATCGTCAACTAAAATGGAGTCACCGTTGCCGCAGCCATCTAGGTAGCGGTAACCACCAAGAGTAACAAGAAAACTATAGCAAACGTAACCTTCTAGTGCTACTAGATGCTCGTTGTTGCTACTGCCACACTGCCATGCCTGGCAACAAAAGTCGTGTTCACCGCCGCCATGTTCCTCTCCTAGGCCGCCAACGGGAGCAAGAAGATGAAGACAAAGGGCTAAAACAATATTTACCCACCTTCTCTCTCCTTAAATCTAATAAAATCAATAAATAATCGTCGCGGTGTCCTATATTAATTTGTGATTTATAATGGCACCTAGAAAATTTTGATATCCACGATGTAAATTGGCCAATTCTCTCTCTTTAATCAGCATCCCAAAGCAAAATTTAACTTATGTCAATATTATGCGTGGCGTGGCCCAGTTTGAGGTGCAAGCAGCCACGCCACAGCTAGACTGACATGGATGTCGCACCTGCAAGAACCACAGAGCAAAAAGACTTTTGTTTTCCATATACGGAAGCTGCAGCATTGTCTAGATGGGATCAAATTTGGCGTCCAGGTGGTCGGATAGAGCCCAAACATTATTCTGCGCGCGTGTGTGAGTCATCCTACCGACACGCACTTTTCGTTCTTAGCTCCGTTATGTATCCACTTTCTGTTTTAGGCTCCATTACGTATCCACTTTCTGTTTTGGGTATCTACTTTCTATTTTGGGTTTGCTTTCTTTCTTTTCCTGTCACTGGTCGTGGAGGGTGGACGCACGGGAGAGGGGAGAGGCGCAGGTGTGTGTCAGACCTGTGTCAGATCATGTTTATGCGAAATATGCATATGGTGCATAAAATTTTAAAATGTGATAACTTCCTTGTCAAGCATCTATTTTTAATTCCGTTTGCACCATTACGTTCATTATGACAAGATCTATAAAAGTAGATCTATGTTGGATATGTTTCGAGACAATTTTCGTGATGATAAAGTTTTGCACTTAGGAGTATAAAGTTTTAAAAGTTATAGTACAAAGTTTCAAAACTTGGAGTGTTACAAAACTTTTAAATCTTGAAATACAAAGTTTTAAATGTGCCAATATAAAGCTCGTGAATTTTAAAAATAAAATTTAAAATTATAAAGTTTTAAATCAAAAAATAAAATTTTAAAATGTGCTAGTATACAGTTTACAAATTTATAAAGTGTAAAGTTTGAAACTACAAATTTCAAAGTTTGAAAAAAGTTTTAAATGTGCTAGTATAAAGTTTTAAATATGCTAGTATAAAGTTCCTGTATTTTAAAAATAAAATTTGAAATTACAAAGTTTTAAATCTGAAAGTAGAAAGTTTTAAATGTGTTAGTATAAAGTTCCTGAATTTAAAATTTAATTTTGAAATTATAAAGTTTCAAAGTTTAAAGTACAAAATTTTAAATATGCTAGTATAAAGTTCCTAAATTTTAAAAATAAAATTTGAAATTACAAAGTTTTGAATCTTAAAGTAAAAAGTTTAAAATGTGGTAATACAAAGTTTCTAAATTTGAACTGTCTGAGGTTTTAAAACTAGCAATACAAAGTTTGTATTTTAATAGTTCAAAGTTTTGAATCTAGTGATACAAAGTTTATAATGTGGTAGTTCAAAATTTATAAATTCAGGAGTACAAAGTTTATAATGTGATAGTTCAAAGTTTTTAACGTAGCATTACAAAGTTTATAATGTGATGGCTCAAAGTTTATGAATTTTAAATGTAAAGTTTTGAACATAATAGTACAAAGTTTGTTGTGTCATAGTTGAAAATTTATATATTCTTAGTGTAAAGTTTTTAAACTTGGCAGCACAAATTTTAAAATATCATAGTTCAATGTTTTGTAGTTAGAAGTATAAAGTTTGCAATATCAAAGTTTAAAGTTTTATAAATTCAAAGTTCAAAGTTTTAAATTGTGGCAGAACCGCCCAAAATAACACACTAACGGAGGTACTTGCCTTCCTCTAGGCACTAAGTACTCCGCCAGCGGCTATTCCAGCCATTTATGTCGAGCACACCCAACGGGAGAACTCGAAACCATCCACATTTTCATCCAGGATCCAATAATGAAAACGAGTACAATACTTAGTTTATTCCATACAACATAGTCTTCAGAAATAAGTTATTACAATACCAAGTTCAAAGTGCGGAATTAAAATAGCGGAAGTAAATATCTAGCGAGCGTAGCAAAGATCCATCTGAACCCAGCAGACGATCCTCCACACAAAGCCTCAAGCAGCACCTGCAACAGGGGTAAAATAAACCCTGAGTACACAATGTACTCGCAAGACTTACCCGACTGGGAATAATTTTCCGACTCCAAGGATCATGATAGTCTTTTTGGCTACTGGTTCAAGTTTGCAGAAAAGCATTACTACTAGTGGATCCTTATTGCATTTCTTTTATTTGTCATCTTTTAGTTTATCAGCTAACCATCTATATAAGCACTTATACTATTTTCAAACAAGATGGTCAATATAAATCTATCTTTATTCACCTTTTCTCTTTCAATTCTTACTACGATGCTCGGATCAAGTCATATCGGACCGCTTACGCGGCGATTCGCGAATCAATGTAGCCTAGCTGGGTACCCCGAAAAATACACGCCCCGCCCGTACCGAGGTACAAACGGGACCAACCCATTATCCTCCTGTCAAGAGAACCGAGTCCCCGTCCATACTGGAACTCCAAGCCCCCGCCCTCTCGCGGTGCTTAGACCTCCTAATACCCATATATAATCCACCTTCAGTTGATCCGGATGGAGCCGGAACCCATGACAAGAGAATAACAAGTCTTTCTAGCCCCCATCCGCTAGTATATGCTCGGGATAAGGAGATCTGTGACCTGACAATCATCCAAATGCAACGATCGGTCCTTGACCGACTCGGACAGGGAAAACAATGTAACCCAGTGATGCCCTGTTGGCCGCAGGACACCCCTTGTCACATTCACCACTACCAAACCGCATCCCTGCCCGGTCACCATTTCACCTGTTTTTATTTCCATGTTAATCATAGTGATAATAATGATCACCTATCGTGAACAACACCATGTTGTTCACGCTAACGAAACCTAAGCATGGCACTACACGGCCTAAACTAGTAAGACTCTTGTGTAGTAATATTTATGCAAGTGGGTTTCAACAGAACTCCTGAAACGTAAATGCACATATAACATAGATATCCTATTATCATTTCAAAATAAAGGTTATGCACCGGGGCTTGCCTTGGGCATCCTGGTGTGCAGCAAAGTTAGTGGTTGATGGCTCCGGGGCTCCTTCCTGCACGGGGACCTCCTCCTCGTACACCTCCACGATCTCCTCGTACTCCGGCTCCTCCGCAGCCACGTACTCCACTATCTCGTGATCTATATGTAAGAATGATGACATGACTTAATGCAATGATAACAACAGCTCTTAAAAAAACAACTACTATTAAGCTACTAAGCTAGCTCTAATGACTAACATACCAGGCTGTCTACTATTCTTACTAAACAAGAGTAAACTGATCTAATTAATCTTTACTCATTAAATTGCATACTCTTTATTTGTTTCTGATTTAATATTTAATACGGCTAAGGAACTCAGCTATCACATTTAGTAAGCTATTCAAGGACTACAAAACTACAGCAAGCACCTAATAAAACCATGAAGTTACCGCAAAAGTTTCGAAGCTAAAGCTATTACACATTTGCCACAAAAATTTCTATAAGATTTATCATATTAATATTAAGCGCTTTTGATTGATTTAATAGACTTTAGCATCACCACAGATAGGTACGATCTAACTACACTAACAGGCAGATAATGATTTTAGAAAGAAGAATCGAGTGATTCAGAGATCGTATGGTGAAGATATTGATTGCACAAGATGGTTGTTTAATTAATTCCAAAATCAACAAGGAATTAATTAGCTCTTGGCCTGGTCTCTTGAGACTTACTCAAGAATGTGAGGCTTTGGTCTTCTGACTTGTCAAGTGAGCCGGTGGAATGAATTATCAAGAAGCAAGCAATGAACCATGAACGCGGAAAGCGTATGTTCGAGTTTGTCTGTCATGGTTAGCTCCTGGCTTCAGAGCAAGTGCGATACTGACAAGGAGAATAAAGGAATTCGTATAGACTAGTTACCTCGATCGATTACAGCTCGGAGAGAAATCGATAGACGCAGCTTTCACGGGCAAAAACAGAGAAACTTGATTTGAGAGAAAGAAGAAATGAGCAACGGAGCAGGACGACTCAGCGGCTCGCAGAAGAAGAATAACTAACGCGCGCGACACACTTCAGCGGAGGCAGCACTCTAAATAACCTCACAGCGCACCGGCGGCAAAAAAAATTTCTTTGGATGAACAGTGTCCCTGCGCTGCTACAGTGATCTCTGCATAATCCCGCGTCTTTCCACGAGTGAACAGTAATTCTACGCTCTGCAGTTTATGCGCGTGCTACAGTAGATTCCTGCATGCTGCCATGTTTTCTGCGCGCGCTACAGTGATTCCTGCATGCTACAATGTTTTCTGCACATGCTACAGTAATTCTACACGCTAGAGTCCTGTACATGCTGCAGTAGATTCCTTCCTGCTACAATGTTTTTCTGCGCGCGCTACAGTGATTTCTGCGTGTTCTCTGGTTCGCTTTCACGGAGGCAACGCGACGTGTGGGCAGGGCGACGTTGATTTTTACAAAGCATGGTGGCTAATTAAGTATTAACTAACGAGTAAGCTGTGCGTGGTGTCTGCCGCCGCAGTCGGTCGGTCGTCGCCGTGCGCGTGCTGCGCGGGCATGCCTTGCGAGTGTGCGAGCGTGATCAGAGAATTAGGAAGAAGATGAATTACGAGCGATGGAGTTGGATCAGGATGATAACAGTTAGTTGAGCTGTGCTGGGGAATATTTGGACATGGAAAAATTAGAGCTCAAATTGAGAATTAGTGCAACAAAATTTAATTTCTTACTTTGTCATCTACAATAATACATAACATGATGCTCATGACATGGTTTAGTGATTTGTTAATGCGGTAACACCGAGGGTGTTACATAAATCTAGCAGTGTAACGTTTTATAATGTGATAGTTTAAATTTTTAAATCTTACAGTACAAAATTTTAAATTTAGTACAAAGTTTATATAACTTCATACATTTTTTAAATTTGTTTACCTTGTATCGTTCTTTTTCAGAGTATTAATGACAACTATTTTGGTATTAAAGAAAACGAAAGCCACGTGTGCTTTATATTTAGCTATTTGTATGTTGACAAATAAGATGTACTTTTTTCATAGTTTTTTTCCATGATAACCAATTTTAATTTTCTTGTATCGTTGAATTATCAATCTCGTATAAAGTATTATGGAGTATAATGTATATGAATTTTTAAAAATAGGACTTCCACTTCCATATGGATGTCAAACTAACTCCCCGCCCTTTTCATCTCCCACAAACTCGTTATCCCGAAAGAGAAAAAAAAATAGCTCGTAAAATCCAAAGTATGCTCCAGAAGCTAAATGGACTCCAGAATCTATATGGAAGAAAAGTGGAAAGTGAAAAGCGAAAAGCTACGCATAAGAAGAGAGGAGAAAGTAACCTGACGGTGGACGTGCGCTGCTACTACTGCTAGCGCATGCGCGCCGACTAAGACTCCCGCGGATAGAGTAATAGAAACGTGTTGCTGGAGACGGATTGCTCTTCAGTCCTTGTCCCTCCAGGAGGGGAAGCCCGGCAGTTCTCTGGTCGCTCCACATCATCTCATTGGTTATTGCGAGCTTCGGCCAAATAGGGAGACAGAGCAAAATAAGTCACTCATGAGTTTGAGTCAAATTAAGTCGTGTGTCCCTTTTATCAAGATCTGGATTGTGTTGAAGCTCTTCTGCTCTGGTGTGTAAAGACAATGATGACCTGTTAGTTTGAACAAAGCTCTCTCCTTTCGGGGGGGAAAAGCTAGTAGAGGTGGCAACTCGCAAGCAATCAATAATACCTCGACGTTAATATTGGGCCTGGTGTGTGGCCCAGTTTCAGGTGCGAGCAGCCACGCTACAGCTGGACTGCCGGGGACGTCGCACCAGCAAGAACAAGAACCCGGCTAACACGCAAATAGCATAACCGCCACACAACATAGTACTACGAGCGTATGAAAATGCAAGCAACAAAACCAAGCAAGCAAGCATGTCAGATGTCACTGGCTGCCTGCATCGCTTTCGCTCTGGTAGTTAGTGCGACGGTGATTGCTGGGGTATCGTAAGCGTCTCGGCTTAATTACTGCTGCTGCTGGTTGGATTTGGACGCCAAATATGACGTGGACGCCCATCACATCAGCACATGTATAGTCTGCAACACTATAGCTAGATACTACATGCAATGCTCAGCTTAATCACCCTAAAACTAGGGCATTAACTAATGCAAACATCGGGTTGACTGTACCAAACATTACACGACTACTAATTAACAGTAATTCTCTCTCTGTGTGACTGTCCCTCCCTCTCTGTGTTCTATACAAAATCCATTGAGAAAGAAAAGCATGCATGTGTCCCCACCATGCACACATATACACTGTGAAGCAGGGAGATGTTCATGTGATACAATACAAGTGCGTACGTGACGACCGAACGTGCTGGACAGTGGACCAGCTTGCATGCATGACAAGAGACCGAAGCAAAGGCTTTGCACACGGCTCTTGCCCAGTGCGCACGGGTATATGGGAGCCTGCTATGAATTTGTACTTGCTGTGTTCATTGAATTCTTGGCAAGGACTAGGAGATGGGAGGCAGGAGCACGAGATTAGTTTCTTCTTCCATTAATTTCATACTTGGGCTCAGCTACCCCTTCAACACTACATACATTGACTGAGCCTGGCTACTGGCTATCTAGTACTTCCTTCGTCCAAAAAAGAATCAAATTTTTGTTTCTCGAGAAGTCAAACAATTTCAACTTAGCGAAATGGTTGTGGTGGAGCCTGTCCACCCAGGTTCAAGGCCCCGACTTTATACGGGTGCTCTCATTTTTCTTGATTTATTCTAGTATTTAACGACATTATTCTTTCTAGTGCTCTCATTTTTCTAAATTTATTCTAGTATTAACGACGTTATTCTTTCAGTGGTAAGCGACGTGCCCTCGACAGGAAGGTGCCTCAGACAGATTCAACTCAGTTCCTCGGAGGTGCTCATAGGGTTACGGTGTGTGCATGTTTATAGCGGTGAGTGTGACTCGTGGTTTTGAGGGTCTACGTCTATGAGGTCTCGCAAAATACAATTTCAACTTAACTTTTTTATATCAAATAAGTACCATTAGATATATTATAAAATATATTTTCATATTAAATCTATTTAGAGACACAAATGTTGATATTTTTCCCTATAAAATAGGTTAAATTTGAGAAAGTTTGACTACTCTCGATTCTCGATCCTAGAAATACGTCTGTACTAGTATTATTTTTTAAAATATACTCTCTCTGTTCTAAAATAAGTGATATTTTAGTTTTGTCCTAAGTTAAACTAGTTTAAGTTTTACCAACTTTATACAAAAAAAGTATTAAGTTTTATGATACCAACTAAGTGTGTCATTTGATTTACCATGAAATATATTTTCATATTCTACCTATTCGGTGTCATAAATATTAATATTTTTTCCTATAAATTTGGTCAAACTTAAATTTATTTGACTTAGGACAAAACTAAAACATCACTTATTTTGGGATGGATAGAGTATATAGTAATATAAAAATATTTAGAAGAGCAACTCCAAGAGATTTTCTATATCCTTCGTAAATGTTAGAAATAGAAAATTTGGTAAAAAGCTACCCTCCAATAGTTTTTGTAAATGGTTATCTAAATATAACCGTCTTCTATTCCAGATTTTTCGCTAGCCAAAAATAGAAGACGAGAGTGGCTCTCTAAAGTGCGTTCGAGATATAGAAGAACTGTTGGAGATTCGAAAGATATAGAAAGCAATTTTTATGCAAATGAAACTCTAATGATGATTTAGAAAGTGAGATTTAGAAAGACTCTTAGAGATGTTTAGTACTAGTAGCGATACAGTTAAGATGGATCGGGACCAGTTCTTACGTGAATATTTTTATAACTAAAGTAGTTAATATTTATCGAGCATATATAATCTTTTAAGAATTTAACATAGTCCCTCTGTTCCTGAATAAATCAATTTTTAGTGTTATCTTAAGTCAAACTTATTTTTATGTTTCACCAAATTTATAGAAAAAGGTACAAGTACAAACATTTATGCCACAAACGAGCATATTATGAAAATATAGTGCAAGATGCAATTAATGATACTAATTTGGTGTCATAAGTCTTGACACTGTTTTCTATAAATTTGGTCAATTTTTTTTAAAAAAAGTTTGACTTAAGACAACTATAGAAATTAATTTATTTAGAGATAGAGAAAGTATTATAACTATTTTCGGAGCGGCCATAGAGATAGAATGTGCGTGCACTTATAAATCGTGTCCGTGTATTTGCATCCATATATATATTTTTAAATTTATTATGAATTACAGTCATTCATCCTTCTTCTCTCGATGTATGCATGGACAAACGACGGGTTCCACAGTACTTTCGGAGCTCCAGGAGATTTGTGAAAAATTAAGGACCGGTGACGGTGCACGGGCACACGACCATTTGAAGCCCATGCCTGAACAATGAACACAACTAGATGGGAAAGACCTCTGCTCTACTCTAGCAAGCTCAGCTCATGCCAGTAAAAAAAAGGGCCAAATTAAGTAAGCATCCGTAGACCTGTTAATTGTTAATTGCGTGCTTGATCCTAGAAGTTTCTACCCGGCTCATATCACGTGTCGATACTATACTACTGCTATGATTCCTCTGCAACTTGAAGGATGCAGGTCAAGCACAGCAGCCAGCCAGTGAATTTTCACTTCCTCTTTCTGCCAATGTTTCAAGACCAAACTGCACTTCTCGAGTTAAGTGAGTTTTGGAGCTAAAGAAAGATACAGCTTATGCTACTTCTGCAGTTAGCTTTAACCGCAAACATTGGCGCCATGTCTTAATCATCTGCATCTCCAGTTACCGGCCGGCTTCTCTGAACTAAGAACACAAAGGTGACGCTACATGGCAGATTGATCCTCCTATAGAAACAACAACTCGAGTGACGGCATCAAGATGCACTAGATTTGGTGGACTTTGCAAGCAACAGAAAACATCAACTACAGTGTTTTGGGTTCCATCCATCCTTGCCAATTTCGTTCTATATCCGAGCCACCAAAAACATGGCAAACAAAATGGCTACTCTGGCTTCAAACGAACAGTTTGCAGAGCTGTTCATGCTTCGCAGCTGGCCTTTATTTTAGCACGCAATTTTTCTAAGGCAAGTTTTACCAAACCATTTTTCCCCCTCGACGATGTCTAAGTTGTACCAAACTGTGTGTGTGTTTCATAATGCATTCCGATGATATTTTACCAACACTTGACAAGGCAAGGCATCTGCACTGAGTTGACTTGCCCAACCAAACCTGACGCTACTGCACTACTAGTAGAATATACTCCTACTATACTAGTACTAGAAAATACTACAGCGAGAGAGAAAAATTCCCGGGAAAAATACCCGCTACCAATCAGGTGAGGTGAGATGAGGTGAAGGAAGACGAAGAGGACAAGGAAAAGCGGCAGCGGCAGCGGCATCAACAGCAAGCCTGCAGCAACAAATGATTTGGTGACATCGAACCATCATCCGTGAGGTGCCCTGTCCCTTTTCCCTCACCTTGTCCACCTCCCCCTCCTCGTCTTCCCCTACCCTCGCGCCTATAGATCTCTCTCCTCCATTACACCTCACCGCCAAGCTCACGGAGTCGCAGTGACACCGCAGCTTCCAATTCCAAGAACCACCCCACTCCGCCCCGCCTGCGGAGCTCGTCCGTCCCCTGCGGCGCGCGGAGCAGAGCAGAGCAGAGATGTCTTCCAACGGCAAGCCCACCCCGCAGCCCCCGGCGGCCGGCAATGGAGCCGGCGGCCCGCCCAAGATGTACCAGCGGCCCATCTACCGGCCACAACAGGCGCCCGCGAAGCGCCGGCGCGGCGGGCGGTCCTGCCCGTTCAGCTGCTGCTGCTGCTTCTTCTGGACGGTGCTGGTCATCCTCCTCCTGGCCTTCCTGGCCGCCGTGGTGGGCGGCGCCTTCTACCTCCTGTACCGCCCGCACCGGCCGGCCTTCACGCTGACCGTGGCGCGCGTGACCAAGCTGAGCTTGTCTTCCTCCGCCACGGCGCCCGCGCTGAGCGACGCCATCGACGTGACGCTGACGGCCAAGAACCCCAACAAGAAGCTCGTCTACCTCTACGACGACTTCACCGTGACGGCCGCCACGGCCGCCAACGCCGTCCCGCTCGGCGAGACGACCGTGCCCGGGTTCACGGCCGACGCCGGCAACATCACCGTCATCAAGGCCACCGTCTCGGCGTCCGCGCTCACGGTCGACCCCACCGCGGCGGCCTCCGACATCAAGAAGTCCGGCGAGTTCCCCATCACCCTGGACCTGGAGACCAAGGCCGGCGTCAGGGTGGGCGGTCTCAAGACCAAGAAGATCGGCATCCAGGTGCACTGCGACGGCGTCAAGGTGGCCGCGCCCGCGGCGCCGGCCGCCAAGAAGAAGAAGCTAGGGAAGGCCGCGGCGGCCGACGCTCCGGCCCCCGTGGCGGCGACAGAAGCGCCGGCACCCGCGGCGGCGGCCGTCGACGACGCGCCGGCGCCGCCCGCCGCGGCGAGCACCGTCGCGCGCGTGTGCGAGGTCAGGATTCGGGTCAAGATCTGGAAGTGGACCTTCTAGTCACGTCGCCAGCCTCCGAGGGGCCGCATTGCAAAAAAATTTCGGGTAAAAAAAAGAAAAAGTGGCTTTGCTTTTCGCGTCGGATGAAGTTTCTCTTCTCCAGTAGGAAACCCAAGGAAGCAGAATCGAATCAAAAGCCAGCCGCTGTAGGCAAAATTTTTTGTGTTTGAATTTTACCAAATTTGGCGGGGGAGGTCGGGGTCAGAGGAGCGACGTGCTGAAGGCAGTGAAAGGAGGGTATGCATTCTGTTCTGCAGTGTGAAGCTTGAACGATTTGTTCTCTCTCTTCTTTTTTTCTTTTGTAGTGCCATTTTTTTATTTTACATTCATCTTCTTGTTGGTAGTGCAAGTACGATTTGGTGGTTTGTTACTTTTAACCATGTAATCCAAAGCATCCGAATGTATAATTTGTAGTGACATGCAATGTAGTACTGTACTCTCCCCATTTTGTGGTTGTTCAATTTGTGGATGATGTGAACCAAGTAAGGATGAAAACGGTCGAAAACGGATTTACGATATAGAAAAACGAAAGCGGTCGGTTCGGGATATTTCTACATTTAGCAATTAAAGAGTACAAAAAATGGTTGTGAAACCAATTGAAACTGACAATTTTTCATGTTAAAAAACGGTTCATAATATAGAAAACGAAAACGGTCAATTTGGAATATTTCTATTCCGTTTTCATCCCTAGACCCAAGCTCTGTTTTGAATTCCCAACTTGCCAATTTGTAACCAGCAACAGCAATAAGCAAAGCAAATGTATGCTAACATACTACAGTACTACGCGATTAGAGAACCGGGAGGGTGTCGGTGAGCATGTTGTCGAGGGTGTTTGACTAATTCTACGCATGAAAAAAAAAGATTAAAAAAGATACTATTAAATCATTGCGTTGCCTGTTCCATGTGAAGGACAGTAGGACACAGCTGATGTGCAGGTGCTGCAAGGATCGGAGAAACCCAGTGCGTCAGCGTGACGTGACCTGTGGGGAGTCCGGGAGGGAGACACATGAACTGCAGTTGTTCTAGAAGCACTCACGTCGTAATAAAAAACCAAAGGAGAGCCAGAGCCTCTTTGGGGGGCTCATTGTGTGATTACTACTGATTAGTACTAGTAGTCCCTAGCTAGCAAAGTGGCATTTTGTAGTTAAAGATGAGTAACAACGAGGAACGGGGGTTGGTTAATCGGGATCGGCGAGTCATTAACAAAAGGTCAACACACTCATTAAAGCGGGCTGCGTCTTCCTTCCCCAACACGCCCAAGTGACCAAAGGAAAAGGCAGCTTACTGCATCAGTGTTAGCATGCAGGCTACAAGCCCAGTCAGTGATAATCACGTTTGCTTTGGAGAGACGGAGGGGAAGAGCAGTGGTAGCTGAGGTTTCAGGATATATGGATGGATGCTTGGAATGGTCGCCATCGCTTGACAGCAACTGCACGGCGGCACCGGGGAACGGACGATGGCCCCGTTCGGCTGGGCTGATAAGCCGGCTGAAAAACACGGTTGGCTGATTTGTTGCGAGAGAAAAATATTGTTTCGGCTGAAAAAACAAGCTGAAAAAGACGGATTATAAGCCGGGTGAACAGGCTCGATGCCCTGTTGGCCAGTGAAAAGTCCACTTCGTAGATTAGCTGGATGCTGTTGATCACTGACAGTGCCAACTTTTAAAACTAATTAACTAAAGAAGGATTCTTTTGTTTGTATGGTATACATATGTGTTTGTAGTTGTGCGATAGGAACATTCTATTGTTATAGAAAAAAACTTTAAGCTTGTAAGATGTATTAGAATATTTAGAATTAGGTTTCTATAACAAGGGCAATAAAGAATATTTAGAATCATGTTTATATATCAAGTGTACTATCTTGACTAGTTTGCATGACGTTAATGAACAACTCGCACCTACAAAGCATGCGTGGGAGGCAATGTGCAAGCCCGCTCCACAATTGTCTCCTGAAATTAAATGTGGAGGAGACAGAATCAGTTTGAGATAGATAACACGTGTAACATATTGTCTTCTATCATGCTCCTCTTGAGTGTTAGGCTATCCGCACTCATGGACCTCTATATTCATCCTCTATACGTCCTAGTCAGCAAGATTCTCTCCTCTATACTAAATTCTTCCGCACCCATCCATCCTCTATATCATCCTCTATCCACTCTATCCACTGTGGGACCCACTTGTCACTTTATCTAAATATATTCATGTGTGATATAGTTTTGAAGGATTTATTGAGACAAATTTAATGGTGAAATCAAAATTTAATTTGGATTTTTGGTTTGTGAGTTATAGCATTTTTTTCCTTTGTTTAGCTAGTGGGGTCCGTCACTATAGAGTATAGAGTAAGCACAGTACTACTCTAAATATAGAGTGAGAGAAAGGATAGAGTATCGTTTTAGAGTACCCAGTGCAGCAGTTTTTACTCTATATTTATACTCTAAATCTTTAAAGTATCGTTTAGAGTATGCCACTGCGGGCAGTCTTATGAGGACTGAGGAGCCAAAGCTATGTACTCGGAAGAGGAGTAATAGTGACCCAAACTAGTAGTGTTTTACCTGCATATCATAAGAGTTAAAGAAGAATATAAGATACTCCATCCGTTCCAAATTATAAGACGTTTTGACTTTGAGATTCATTTTGCTATGTATCTAGACATATTATTATATCTAGATGCATAGCAAAATATATGTGTCAAAAAAAGTCAAAGCGACTTATAGTTTAGAACGGAGAGAGTAGTAGCCAGCAACCACATGCTTAAATCGGCAATAGAAAGAATTTAAAGCTTAGTCCCATCATATATCTTAAGGCCTTGTTTGGATGCGTATGGATTCATCTCAATCCACATGTGTTGAAGTGGATTGGAGTGGAATTAAACTAAGTTCCATACCAATCCACTCTAACACATGTGGAATGAAGTAGATACATATGCATCCAAACAAGACCTAAATTTTCGTTTTCCATGTATATTAAACTAAAGCAAAGAAAGCAGTGCTAATTTATTCCCACGATACGTGAGGCACACAAGGAAGCACAACCAATGTTTTGTTTTGTTCAAAGTCTTCTATGACTTAGAGCAAGTATAGTAAATTGTTGTAAGCATACTAAATATTAAGGTGAAGCAGAGAGCGGAGGAGAAGGACGAGGAGCGGGCTATAAGTTTACAACCAACTTATGCATGAGCTCAAAAAAATTTATGAGAGAAGAAAGCCAACCATACATTAATAATATAATAAAGTACGGAGTATATTCTAGCAGTCAACTACTATATGATAAAGTTGTAAAATAAATTATGTTCTAGTAGCCAACTATTATATGAGTATGATGTTAAATGAAGTATGTTTTAGTAGCCAACTACTATATGGTTGTTAAATGGCCTATAAATGTACGTACAACTAACATCGGGTTGTATTATTAGCCATATTCTTAATGTAGTAAAAAGTAGGAATAAGACTATTATTAGCCATAGCAGAGAGCGGAGGAGAAGGACGAGGAGCGGGCTATAAGTTTACAACTAACTTATGTATGAGCTCAAAAAAAATTTATGAGAGAAGAAAGCGAACCATACATTAATAATATAATAAAGTACGGAGTATATTCTAGCAGTCAACTACTATATGATGAAGTTGTAAAATAAATTATGTTCTAGTAGCCAACTATTATATGAGTATGATGTTAAATGAAGTATGTTTTAGTAGCCAACTACTATATGGTTGTTAAATGGCCTATAAATGTACGTACAACTAACATCGGGTTGTATTATTAGCCATATTCTTAATGTAGTAAAAAGTGGGCATAAGACTATTAGAGAGAACTACATAGCATCTGAAATTTTCAGAAGGATTTTAAGTTCGTTATTTCCCAACTACTGTTCATGCAGTTAGAAAGAAAATAAACACTTCATTGTCGTTCTCTTACCAGAGTTTAGATTACAATGATTCGATTCTTATTTACATGAGAATACTCAATAGATGACTGAAGCTTATTACTAATTGTAGGACCATACTAATCATGTTTTCATGACATTAGTTATTGGCTTATTGAGAAATAGAGAAAAACGTACAGATGCAATTGATGAGTGTTTCCTATCTGCCATGCCCGGTTGAGTATATTTTAATTTTTATCTGAAGAATTTCTATTGAAAAGGAAACTCAAATAGCAGAGCAACTATATATATATATATATATATATATATATATATATATATATATATATATATAACGAGAATTATAAATCCAGTACTCTATAAACCATGAATAACTAACTATTACATACAGGCCATGCTAGTGCCGGACGTCCGGACGCCCGCGCACCCGCGTCATGCAGCGCCTGCCCACGTGCTTCGCGCCCCACGCCTGCTGCTGCTGTTGCGCCTGCTCGCAAGCTTCGCACCCCGTGCCTGCTAATGCGCCTGCACGGGAGAGCATGTGTGTGAGGCCCGGCCAGCTGCATGCGAAAGAGAGGATGAGAGCACAGCGCATGTACCCGTGTATACACGGTTGCATGCTGCACTATGGGGGCCACGCCTGGTGGTGCAGGGGCGCCTGTTTTTGCATCTATTTGGTGTTGGCCCGTGCTTTGCATGCGCTTTGACCAGGGAGTGCTCGCCCATTTGGGCACTCACTGTCCATTGCGTGCACGTCCGACTATTGGGGCTGGCATGACAGAGATAGACAGCGATAGCTGGGTGCGTGCAACACATACATGCCCACGAGTCAGAGCGTGTGGGGAGCAGCAGTTGCTACAACAAACATCTGAAACAAGTTAAAATATGGAAAACATACGCTTGTAACATATGTGTATAACCACTGCAACATACGTTCCGAAACAGGTGAATTGCAACATATATGTATATTCACTTAGAGATGGCAGTGGATCGGGTTCGGGTCAGATACCCGCGGGTTTCGGGTCCTGCGGGTTTGGGTTTAGGGATGGTTTCTCACTCACGGTTTTCGGTTTCGATTTCGAGTTTGGTATCGGGTTCGGTTTCGGGTTTGGTTTTTCACCTGTGGATATCCAATGGATATCCAAAATAAATCATTTGGAATTAAAACTCATATTTTATAATATGCTAATAATAACTTGTTTACTTATATTATTAAATCTATTCAAAATTGACTAATGAAAATATTTATTATTTATTGCCTCTTATTTATACATGTGAATATGGGTATATTTATCAGCAGGTTTCGGGTATCCATTCGGGTTTTGGTATCCGTTCGGGTTTTGGGTATCCGCGGGTTTGGTTTTGGTGATGGATTTCCACCTGAATCGGTTTTCGGTTCGGGTTCGGTTTTCGATTTTGGGTTTCGGTTTTGGGTGCACGGAGACTCCACCCGATCCGAACCCGACCCGTTGCCATCCTTATATTCACTACAACATATGCAACATCCAGATGAAACACATGCAACATCTAGATGAAACAATTAAAACATTTGGAACACACACTTGCAACATGCTGTTAAAAATAGCTGAAATATTTGGAACATATACTTGCAATATACGTGTATAGCTATTGCAACATGTGCAATATCTGGATCTACTTTTGCAACATTCAGATGAAACACATGTAACATCTAGATAAAACATATGAAACACTTGAAACATACGCTTGCAACATACGCTTTTAGCGCAATGTCACCTTAGTGGTTGGACGCTCATCGTTGTGGAGCTCACCGATGCGGAGGTCGGCGGCGGCGCATGCAGCTCGGCGGTGCGCCAGCAGAGTGGCGAGTACTGCATGACCCTGGGCGAGCACATGATTGGCGGCCTGGGCGCGAGGCCGCAGCACCCCTAAGCGAGCACCTGCTTGGCAGCCTAGGGAGCACATGCTGGAGGCCGCGAGCACCCTCGACGAGCAGGAGGGCAGGTCCTGCAGCTGGCGCAGGGCGAGCATGCACTGTCAGGGGCAAGCAAAACAGCTATACGTGCTGGCCCATGTGGCGCCGACTGGTGGCAAGTCAGCATGGAACCTTGCGACTGCGTGTCCTGTGCATGCGCGCGTGGGGCGGTTCCCGCGCCATTCTTTCACATGGGCCAGAGGGTGCTGCTGGCCGTTTGGGAGGCATGCGCGGGTATGGATGTTAACCCGTGCGGGCCATAGGAAACTGCGTTCGTCTGTCCGGACGTCCTCAAAATAGCATTACCGACTACGTAAATGTTTTTTTATGGAACAGAGCAGGTGCTCCGCCATTTCATTATAGGAAGTAGTTAAACTGAACGCTAAAAAAAGAGAAGCAGGGCTAAAAGTCCGTACATAAAGATTCATAAACACTTATGAAGTTACTAGGATCATGCTCGTGCGTTGCAACGGGAACAAAACAATGCTTAACCATAGATAATACACTAAGAGCTAGTTCAAAGGTAGCAACATCACAAGCAACTCCCAACCTTTGTAACTGATACTCCCAATCTTTGTAACTGATACTAATTAGTTACAGTAGCGAATATGTATACATCATGGAGACAACCATATACTGAAGATATCTGGTGCCCTGTTCGCAAAGCACAATTGCACAAAGGGATGCCTAAAGTGCAACAAATGCTTAGCATGTAGCTATCTGCTCTCCTGATGTGCACCCAAACCTCAACCAACAAATGCTGATTGATAAACTAATTGAGAGCCTTTCCTTCAAGAAATAAGAGCTATCATAATAATACCTTTGATATATTCACATTTCTTGCTTATATAAGATTTCCGATCCCTACATACACCTTATCCAAAAACCTCTGTGCCAAAGTTGTTACATGTTTTTAGAGGAATTTTTGTTTCAGAAAGCAAATTCGGTATATGTTCATAGACAAAAATTAATTCCACTTTCAATAAAACAGTTTTATAATTCACCACAACACATGGCAAGTAATCATCAAGAATGGAGCATTCTAGCAGTTTAACAAACACATTGCAGGGATGGGGATGGCGCTATCGTTGATGGAACTAAATAAACATACATGCCAAGGAGGCAGCATTCATATTTTCAAGCAGCTCCTCTGAAGCACCATCTTTCAGAAGTACTTCTGTATGCATTGGAGGCGGTCAGGGTAGCATGATCTCTTGTTAACAATTAAACTGGGAAGTACAATTAATAACAGGAAAAATCCACATCCTATGAGAAGTTGGTGCTACTTGCTTCTGCTGGACCGCCAAACATAGATACAAGCACAAGACACAGGATTTTGAAAAGTTGCTGCTCCAAGTCTTGTGAGCAGAGGAACACTAGCCACTGGGCAAGGGGGGCCCTACTTAGATCTCATAATCAAAGAATATGTCAACACATGATCAGCCCAAACATCATCATACAAATGAGAAGCACAAAAAATGGCCCTCCCAAGGGGTACAGATGAACATGTTTCATTAACAATTTACTAAGCAGAGTACATCAAGGTGTCAATATGTCATTTCCTTAAGTATATGAAGATTGTCACCTAGTTTTGTGCTGAAGTAAGATTGGAACCACATATTGACATTCTAATCTAATGCAGCTTATATCCATATCATCAAGCATTTATAGTTGGTACCAAAGTCTGGAGTGGATGGTGTCCCCTGACGGCCAGATCCAATGGCACTCCCTGAAAATCATCTCTAAAAAAATCCAACATCGAGTGTCTGTTAAACAAAAAGTCCAAAAACAAAAAAATATGGTGAATTCCTCACCCAACTGAGGCCTTCAGATTGAGCGAATAAGCTGAGGAACTTGCCCAAAGCATTCCCAAATTTCAACCAAATAAGTAATTAAACTACACTGCACTGTGCACAAATAACTCCTGATACAAAAAGGAAGGGCACCAATTGGCTGCAACAGAATAAGACACGGATAAAAAAACAAAATCACAATCTACATGCACAACCTAGAGCTTTAACATAGAATCTGAACAAGCAACGCCACTCTGCGAGATCCCCAAGCTAGCGGAGCACGTCGATGAGACTGGCCATGGAGACGCCATCAAGGAGTGCCTCTAGGTACTCCTCCTCCCCCAGCGCCATGTACATCTTTTCTTCTCGTATTCAAGGAGCTTAGATATTAAACATGTTATTTCATTTTACTGCTCCTGATGTTCTCTAGCCCTATGATTGAGAAGTTTAGTTGATTCCATATGAGATACAGGTGGCTCTGCAATTCTGCATTGAGCTTCTAAAGAAGCAGATGGTATAGTGCTACAGTTTTTTGATCTTCTAATCCAAGCAACAAATTAATACCAAAATCTGGATGGGCTCAGCTCTCAACCTGATTTGCAGACCATTCTCATCCAGTAATTCTCAGCCGCAACAAGGATTGTACTTCTGCATGCCAATGAGGACAAAAGAAAAAAAGAAGACTGAATATGCGTGAGCCATCCTAACACCAAAGGAGAGCAAGGAGGCACTTTACAGAGAAGATTTAGTTTTTGCACGGCAGGAAGGGAGGAGAAGAGATGGCATACCTTGTGGGTGCTCGTCATCATGAAAGGGCCAATCAATACCTGTAGTTGCTTCAGTCGTTCCTTGAAGCTTCCCCATGCGTTGGCGGCCGCAGCAGAGGCCTCGATGCAAGGGCCACGGGAGTGCAGGAGACGACGACAGCGGTGGCCCAACGCGCAGCCCATGGGGGCGCCGGTGGCGGCAGCAACCGGTGCAGGGCTTGAGCGAGATTGAAACGTCGGCAAATGAAGGGCCGCTGACACGGAGCATGCAACGTCGCGGTGGTAGCAGAGCACGGCGCAAGGGTCATGGGGGCGCGGGCATCGATGGCTGCGGTGGCCCAGCGCGCAACCCACAGGGCAGAGATTTTGACGAGCAATCCTGGAGGCGGGATTTATGGGTGTTGATACCGGAGGGTACCGCGGGAGTGTGTTTCAAGTGATGGGCGGAGCGATGCTTTTGGGAGGCGAGGTGCACTTCACCATGGCCGGGTGGAGCGATGCTTTTGGGAGGGGAGAGGTTTCACCATGGCCGACACCCTCCCCTGCCCCTACCCCCACCCATCCCCTGACTCGACCTGCGGTCCCCCGTCCCGGGCAGATTGGAGAGGTGGCGACAGTGGTGGTGAGGCCATGGATTGGATGTCGAGGGGCAGCCGCGGCAGGCGGCGACAGAGGAGGCGCGGGTGATCTCGGGCGAGGCGCTCGCGCGGGGGAGGCCAGACGAAACCGGACGGGGCGAACGCGGAGCGAGCGAAGCGAAGCCGGGGGACGATTCCTCTACAAATGTTTTAGTTGTAGAGATAATGATAGCTTGAATTACCATGAAGTTGCGTTGCAGACTTGCAGTAAACTCTGAGTTTTGGATTTGAGTCAACATCTGGAATCCTTATGTACGGACTACCTATGGTTCCAGTAAATCATTCGCCAGCATACGAAAGCCAAAAGATGTCATCATGGATGCATCAATTGAGTTAGTTGTACTTTACTGAGAAATGAAAAGCACGTTATAATACGAAATTACATCTACCCTTTACTCTTTTTTTTTGTTGGCACAAGAACTGCTATTGGTTTTTTTTCGCGGGGATTATATCCATATTTCATTAAAGACGAAAAGAATTACACGACATAGCTATGAGAGAATCCTCGTAGCACAGATTACAAATCAACGAGATAGTGATGAGTGACATGAAAAAAAACATAAGAACAAGAAAGGGAATTAAAGAAAGAGAGCAACTGCCCTTAACTCCTACCGATCCGGCAAGAAGGGAGACATCAATGCAATAGTGGCCTATAAAAAAAGACAATGCTGAAAACTACCATTTATTAAAAAGGTGATCACTCATCATTAATTGTAAGCACAACATCATTTCAAAATAAAATTTGTAAGCACAACAGTGCTCGTGCTAACGCCACGGCAGCATCTTAAGGATGCACATCAAAACAACCAAACGGCATTACTTTTTCCTTGCCCGTGCGAACGCAACGATAAAAAACAAAAAGACTGTTTCTTAAAAATGAAGTGAATAGTGAGATAGATTCAGACTCATGCCAAAAGAGATTCACGATGAGTTATCATATTGTTGTCTTGTTGAATCCATAGCAATTATGCTTAATAATATAATGTCCTTGTTAACGCTACGGTGGCATCAAGAAAAATCATCAAACAAAAATAAATTTATAGCGACCAACTGTCTAACGCTAGACATACAAAATAATTTTGTTTATTTATGCATTAACCATACAATCAACATTAATCATGTCAAACCAATACACACTCATGAAACACATATGAATCAGAACAAAGCTCACAATTTATACTAAAGCCATCATTATCTGTCATATGCCATCTTAGACACATAGTTCATGGCAAACAAGCCAAGATGAAATAAGTTCAACTAATATGCTAGACTCAAAATATTTGGTTGCACAGCCAATATCTCATATGGTTTGCTTGCACTCTTTACAAAATGATCATCTCTAGGAAGTCCTTACTAAAGTTTTCTTCTCTAGCTAGATTGTCCAAAACAAATTGCCATGAGCAATTTGATCCAACCACTGGTTGCATACATCAGTCTACTTCTAGCTATTATCTCCCACCTGAAAAATAAAAGCTCACATTCGTCAAAAACACAACCTAAAACACAGCCCAACTTGATAGCAAGGCTGCAAGCAGTAGCAAAACAAAAACTACCATCAATAGATACGAAAGTGCCACCTATCAAGAGTGAACCTATCACTTTAGCTTGAGACTGAGTAGATGTACAATTTAAATAATTGTGGAGCAGTAAACAATTAAGTGCAAAGTGGTTCAAAATAGAGATTATTTACAGAAATGGAATAGATCACCTCATAGAATGAAGATTATTTACAGAAATATATTCACATATGTTGTAAAAAAGGTGAGCAAGTTCAGACTTTCAGACAAAAAGGTGAGCAAGGCAAAAGAAATTTAGGGTAAAAAAATTGAGACCACAGGTACAATCACCATTCTCTATCTCAATATATAGACCTGTAACTAAAACAAATCATGTGTAGGGTGTGTTGTGTGTTCATATTACCATTTACATATTTCAATGGATTTAATTAATCCATCTATGAACCTTGTTGGGCCACCACAAATTAATCCTTCTTAAAATAAGCATCCTAGTAGAGTGGGTGAGAGAGCATCACCTGGTCCTCCTGCCTCTAATCCACGCATGATGACGCCTTCTAGCTCTTGTCCGCCACATGACGATGACTCTCAGTTCCAGCTTGTCTGCACAACGCCGGTTCTCGACACTGGCATCTGCCACAACGACACCTCCTGGCTCCTTGCTCCTGTAAGGTGATCTATATTATATATACTTTTCTATTTTTTACTCCTAGTACTACCTAAATGGAACAATAGAGCATCCATTCTGATTCACACATACTCATATATTAATTGGAACAAAAAAAATTGGCCAATTCACATTGGTTATATTTCCATGGAATAAAAAGCTATAGGTCCAACCCCATCTTTTGCACAGAGACTATCCGATTTGGCTCCAGCTATAAGTTTCACATTCAGGTTCAGACAGCCACAAGTTAATTGGTCTCGTATGTTAGGGGCAACTAAATAATAGTATGTGTTAGGCCATCTGTCTGGGAATATCTTCATATGGCACTTACATTTCACCAAGCATTTCATATTTGCAATACCGTAACCATTAAACAATGAAGGAAAGAAAGACAACTGATAGTTAGTCAATTTCTCAGGGCAGAGCAAAGCAAAAATTTGTGTTGCCTACCTCAGCTTTGTAAACATGCTTGGCTCCAGAGGCTCCATTCTCCAAGTCTTGGGAGCATCTGAAATTATTGTTTTTAGATTAGAGACAATGAACACCTGAAACTAAAATTAGATAAGCTACTAAACGAATCTGCAACAAATCACCAGCGACAGTATTTTTCACATTTGTTACAACGTACCTTTGTCTAGGATTTGTTTGATTGGTTCCACAGTTCCACTTGTCCTGTAACGTTGTGCAAAACAATCAGAGCAATCTATAATGATGCAAATGGCCTAACTAAGAGCTACTCAAATTAGGAGGTAATTCAGTAACAAATACAGTGGATGAATGGTGAGATCCTTGTCGAAGAGCAAAAAAAAAAAAAAAAAAAGTGGAAGAAAAACAATATACATCAACGTAAGATTTGTTATTCCTAAGACCTGATACTGGATATAGCCATAGAATAAAAAACTGAAAAGTGACCAATTGCCTGTGCTAACGCTACGGGCCACATTAAACCAAGAGCTTGACTTGATAACAGATTTTGATGGAAGCTACCACTATCACAATAGGTGATTATGAATGTTTAAATTTCCTACTCTGTTCCCATCTCTGCCTGGTCCAATCAACTTGACTATAACAAAATTCCAATGAGATAGCAATGAGGGTTGTTTTATTTCACATATTCAGATGTATGATAGAAAACTCTGAATTCATTATATGTTAGCCTGCAAAAGAAAAGCTCACAGGTCAAATTGCTTACCTTGTCAAAAATAGGAAACTTTGCTTTCACATATTCATTGCTGCCAGGTTCTTGACCAGCAAATTGATTACATGGGAATGCAAGTATCTCAAGGCCTACATGTAAGAGTGAAAGGAAGCCAAGGACAATGAGATAAATTCAAAGAACAAACCTTTCTCTCTTTACTTCTCATAAAAGACATTTAGCTGATTGTTTCTTCTTTCATTTCACTTGCTTGCTCGCTGCCATTCTTGACCACTCTGTAGATCTGCTGGATGGGATCTAAAAAACAAAATTGCTATTAGTGACCTCAGCTGGAATATCTTCTGCAGGACTGCAAGCTATTACCGTCAATCTAAAACGTCATTTGAAATACAGCAGCATGCAACAACTTACATGGAGCATGCTCTTTGCTGTCCTTTTTATGCCACTTAGGCACATAGTAGTTATTCCTGATGCAAGAACCAACCATAAGTAGTCCAGAGTTGAAGTTATAATTTGTCCATACTTACCATTATGCACCTCTACAGTACAAATAATATATGTGCGGGGACGGGATGATGCCTTCTCACGGATGATGGAAACCCTAGCTCATGTGCCTTCGCATCGGTGGGGATTGGATCTCACGCGGAAGCGCTCCATCGCCTGGTGGCTTGTTCCCTGGCGGCATGGCGCGTCTTGTTGCCTGGCGGCGTGGCGTCTTGTTCCCTGGCGGCCTACGCTGCTGGAACCTGCTAGGGTTTAGGGTTCGGGTGCCATTGCGATGCCCCGTCCTGGCCGGCCGCTCACCGCCGACGTCGTCTGCTCCCGGGCGCTGGGCGGCAACGTCCTCTGCTCCCGGCCGTTGGCCGCGATCTCTGCCGCGCCGAGCATGAGCGCGATCGTGAGAGTGGCCGCGAGCGTGCGGGGTCACAGTGTTGCGGTCGCTGGGGGGCCCCGGTCTCACGGCAGCTGGGGGGCGCGAGCGTGAGGGGGTCTCGATCGTCGTTGGGGGGCAAGGCACATCCAAACAAAGAGGACCGTCAGATGTGGTTGAGCAAGGAGAGAGAACGAGTGAGAGTTAATCTGGTGCGCACGTTTTTAATGTGATCTTTTTCTATGTGCGTTTTGTGGGGTGGACGTAGTTTAGATTGTGACTGTAGAGGTGGGATTTGTTTGGTGGCTGTATGATAATTTGAAGTGGTGTATTATAGGGGTAGAGATAGAGATAGAGACGAGAGAAAGAATGCTCGCCTACTTGTTTGAGTGCCTGAATATGAAATCCATATGTGGAAACGCCTTGATCTTGTTAAAAAGCGCAGTGTATAGAGCTACATCTATAATTAAACCGGGGCCCATTTTCTAAATAAAAAAAGCTCACACCTGCTCAACCACTGCCTTCCCAGTCCCCTTCAGTAGGGCATCTACAACAGAGAGACAGTCGTTGTCACTAAGTTCTTGAAATTTACAACACATAGCTCGTACAACCCATAAACTGCTGTCTATTTGGTTGCCTACAAATCATTTAATGCTTGCATGTAGCCATGATCAATTATGAATATTATTTCTATATACCATTGTGCTGCTAATTGATGCAAAACAGAAGAGACATGTAGACGTTTGACGGGTTCACACAAAAAGATAGGTTCACATACAAGTTACAGCTCACAAGCAAACCAAAAAGATAGGTCACAAGATAAACCATTATAACAGCAGGTTCCATAAATTCCCAAAAAAACAGCAGGTTCTATACAGGTTTAAGTGAAAGATTGCCCAGTACAGAACTGAACCTAGGAGGCTTTGGCCATCAGGTCATGAACACTATGCACGAATACTAGACATGAACGAATAGCCATGACATTTTGCAAGAACACGCACATCAGACATGACCAGGCCAAGCAGAACTTCCACGGTACATAATGGATTGCACATGGGTTACCTTCTCCATAAACTTAAGTTCTGAAAACAGGTCCTAAAACTCCAACCAAGTCAAACACCAAAACACCGCAAAAGGGGACGCCTGATCAGCCATCTAGAGGCTCGGTCTCACACATTCTGTAGACAAGTTGTCAAACATGATCAGTAACTGAAAATAATTATGTGAACATCTCCAATTTGTGTGCGCAAATAATAGGTACACTGATAATGATCAGTAACTGAAAATAATGATCTTCGAAAACATTCTCTAGCTAGAAAAAAATTCAGAACTAGCATAGTGTCGTTGATTGTAAGTGAAAACATTCAGAGGTGGACTAAGTGAAAACATTCAATTATCAATTCTAGTGAGCTGAAACATTCAGTAGCTACAAAAAAAAAATCAGTGATCAGTGACTTCCCTTTTGCAGGTTTGATCCTTTAGACTTCCCTTTTGCAGCTAGAATTAATACATAAATCCACCAGGGGGATGTGTGTTGTTGTCCCTGCAAAAGTTTTATACATGAACTCAGTAATTCTTAGTAATACTCAGTAGTACTCTTATCAAATTTCTTACAGAACTTATAGTTCTTAGTAATACTCAGTAGTATGCAGTAGTAATTCTCAGTAGTAATCTTATAAAATTACTCAGTAATAAGCAGAAATGCGGACTATATATTAAACTAACTCTATAAACCAGTACATGACCGATTTGAAATTGACCTTTCCCTGAGTTACAGTAGCAGCCAAAACAAGCACTTCACAGTACAAAATGCGTAGAACATTCATTCAGCAACCGGTATATATATGTCATCAGAACCGAAATAGATACTTCACATACCAAACTAATCAAAGATGCAAACAGAGTAAACATGATCTCTAGGATAGATTTCCTAGATGAGCAGAAATGCAGAATACGAATTCAAGCAAATCAAGGATTACCATGCTGGATCCCAACTTGATTGATGCCCAAACTGAGGAGAACTTGGACTAATAGAGCCAAATCCGACTAGGTAGCCTCGTCTGCCATGGATTGGTGAAGAATCGACGCCATCTGCCAGGGATTGAGGATGAATCGTACCAGGCGAGGGATTGGGTGTTGGGACAAGCTGCTTCCGTGGCCGACGAAGGGCGCTGCCAAGCCATTGCTGAAAGCGGCTAGATTGGGTGCTGGGGCTGAGCCGCTTCCGCGAGGAAGTCTGCTCGCAGCCACCCCCGCCGCCGCCATTGCCGCTGGTGGCGCTGCCTTCGTCTTGCTCTTCAAAGGCGCCGCTGCCTTCCTCTTCAAATCCCACTAGCCATCATGAGACAGGCAAGGGGCGGAATCCGGCGAAGGCGCAAGGGCGTCGGAGGCTGATTTGGGCGAGAATGGCGACGAAAGATGGCGCGGGCTGAGAGATATATGTGAGGATTTTTGGCACGATTTTTCCCCTCTCGCGCGCGCAGCTGGATCCACGCGGCGTTGACTCAAGAAGACGGCACGGTACAACACGAAGTTGGCCGTCGAGTTCGCCTGGGAGCACGAGCCCTCCCGTCATCTCACGACGCGACGGCTTCGCTCTCTCTCCTCATTTACTGTAGCTAACCAAGGGGGATTTTGCAAAACTTCCATTCGGAGACGACGGGCAGCACGTCCGTTGTACGTGCCCGTAGGCCTCTTCTTCATGAAAAACCTTTTTTTATTTCATAGGACTTGCTCCCATGCATGGGAGCCAGTTCTTGCTTTTCTTGGTATAGGAGCGACCTCGCAACGTATATAGCCGGGTCCGAAGAGTACAGGACCGGGTCCAACTGCACACTGCGGACGCTCTAATAATGTAAGTGAAAAACCTTGGGCAGAAAGAGCACGTTATCCTGCGCTTTGCGTTTCATGTGAGAGAAAAAAAATAAATCTAAGAAGAACAAAAAAAAATTGTCCAAAATAGAACGAACAGGTACTTCTAGAAACAGTGCGATCAGTATGACACTAACGAGCTGTTTGGTTCCGCACAATGTAACGAAATCAGATTGCAGAGGGGGATCTGATGGCGATACGGCTACTTGGTTCATCCACGTCGTTATGAGATTCCCCGCAACCAAATGACGGACTATTCACCGCCGACACCGCCCCTCTGCGAGTCTTATCTGATTACGTGTTGTTGCCGTAATTTGTTTCCCTTACTATTTATGAAACCAAACAAATCACGGGAATCATGATCCCCTGCGCATTCTCCGCATGACCTGTTTTCTTTACCATTTGCGTTACCCGCTAACCAACAGAACGCCATCTAAATGCAAGAGAAGGAAGGGGGAAATTGTTGACATGAACATTTTTCACGTTAAAGTACAACCCCCGTAGCACATCATCGTTTCATATATGCATCAAGAAAACAAAACCATTTCTTATTTTAAAAAAAAAACAGAGAATGTCATTCAGCGCATCACAGAAAGAAGAAAGTCTTAGCAACTGCAGAAAAACAACTTTGGACTGCAGACATGGTCCTTGATTCTAGTTTAGAGAAAAGAAAACCTACTGTACAAAAGAGTTTATTTAGATTATACATACATAGCCGTAGGCCCGTAGCTTTAACACCGTAATTAGCTTTGACAGCTCTCGCTTATGTTCAGCATGAGGACTTCTGGGTGTGCTCAGGTTTTCCGCCCCTTCAGAATGAACTTATTGATGTACACGAGGCTACAGTCTACAGAACGGAAAACGACGTAGGGCAACTGGGCTTTGGTCCAATTCCTTCGTTGACAGCCCATTCAGGAGGTTTGCGAGTAGGGCTCCATTGCAATAAACAACTTGGCCCTGCTGCCGACTGGAGAAGGGGCCACACGTTCTACTCGGAATCATCAGGGAGCCTCACGCACGGCGGCCCCGCCCCCCGCCCCGCGCCCCTCTCGCCTCGCCGTGCTCGCCCCCTGTCTCAGCGGCACGCAAGGCCGCCGACGCGAGCGCCCTCCCCCGTCCTCGTCCTCGTCCTCGTCCTCGCCGCCGACGCCGTGCGGCCGTGCCATCCCCGCCCCCTCCCCCTCCCCACCCCACTCCTACCCCGCCCGCCTCGTCGTTTCCGTCCTGCGCGCCGACGCCGGCTCTCCCTCCTCGCACCGGCGGCCATCCCCGCGCCGCCGCCGAGCTCCCACTCCTCGCGCCGGCGTCTCGTGTCGCGTCCTTTCCTTTCCTTCCTCACGTCCTGCGGTGAAGGAAAGAGCCGGCGTCGGCGCGCAGGACGCGGAAGGGGGGAGAAAGAGAGAGGAGAGCGCGAGAGGCTCGATCGCATCCGGTGGTGAGGCTCGGTATGGGGGGAGGCGAATGCGCCCTTGGCGACGCGGCGGTAGGCTCGGAAACCCTAAACTACGGCGGCGATGACGTCGAGATGGCTGACGCGGACTCCGCCACGGAGCAAGTCCCAGCAGCTGAGGTCTCCGCCTCCGCCGGAGGAGGAGCCGGCCCTGGCAGAGGGCAGGCGGAGAAGGCCGGATCAGAGGGAAAGAATAAGAGGAAGAAGAAGAGGAACAAGGGGAAGAAGAACAGAGGGAGCAGGATTGGCCGCCCACCGACATAGCTGACATTAATAATCGGTAAAAACCCTTGTAGAGGGTCATTATTGTATTTCAAGTGAAATTGCTTTATGGATAAATAGTTTTAATTCGTCCAGTGGAACGCTGCTCTTGTTTTTAACAGACAAGAATTCGAAATAATAGCTTTGGAGGGATAATTGCTGTAAAGAATATGTGTAGGTTGTTGTGCAGATAACAACTTGTTATTTGAGTCTTGATAGATTCTTTTGCCATGTATTGACATTCAGAATTTGGCTTCGGGCCTATTTAGATGCCCGAATTCGGGCCTGAATTCGGTGCATGAACAGTGTCTGACACGGTAGTAATTTTGTTTTTATTTGGTAATAATTGTCCAAACATTGATTAATTAGGTTCGAAATGTTCGTCTCGCTAAGTACAACAAAACTGTGCAATTAGTTTTTTATTTCATCTACATTTAGTACTTTATATATGTGTCGGTATTTTGGTGTGACGGGGAATCTTCTTTTTGCATAGTAAAATTTGGGAGAAAATTTGGGAAGTAAACAAGACCTTCCATTACCACTGATTTGGCCCAGGAAAATCTGTTTTCCTTTTGCATGCAGTATATGTTAGGTTGCTGAATTTCACAAACTCCTTTTATACCTGATGCAGATTTATTCTTAACACCTGCAAGCGCTTGAAGGAGAAGAAGTGGTACCTCGTCTGGATTGCTGTTGACTGCCTTGGTGTCACTGCTGTCAGTGATCTTGTTAGAGAGGTATGCAATGGGAAAAAAATCTAGATCGCCCCCCAACTATGGGGGTGGTCTACTTAATCCCCAAACTATGAAACGGTCTAATTTACCCTCTGAACTTTCCAAAACGTCTGCTTTACTCCCTGGGGCAGTTTTGGACGGCGGTTTGCTACAGTAACCATGGTTTTGGTACAGTAACCATGTTTTGGTACAGTAACCGAATCTTTAAAAAATCATAGTAAATCACAGAAAAATCGAAAAATGGAAAATCCAATTTTGTTAGACTCCACGTGAGTAGATCTACACAATGAACATATAATATGGTGTGCTTTAGTACAAAGTTTTTGCTGTAGCTTTAAATTTATTAGGATTTTCCAATAAATTTAAAGCTATAGCAAAAATTTTGTACTAAAGCATACCATATTATATGTTCATTGTGTAGATCTACTCATGTGGAGTCCAACAAAATTAGATTTTTCATTTTATGATTTTTCTGTGATTTACTATGATTTTTTTAAAGATTCGGTTACTGTACTAAAACCATGGTTACTGTAGCAAACCGCCGTCCAAAACTGCCCCAGAAGGTAAAGTAGACGGTTTTAGAAAGTTCAGCGGGTAAATTAGACCGTTTCATAGTTTGAGGGGTTAAGTAGACCACCCCCATAGTTGGGGATGATCTAGACTTTTTCCTATGCAATGCTTATGTTGAACAGTGCTGCACTACTGCTGAAAGTTTATTTAGTCACTGGAGGTGGGGGTGTTTGGTTCAGCGAACTAAACTTTACTCCCTGTCGTATCGAATGTTTAGACACATGCATGGAGTATTAAATATAGACTATTTACGAAACTAAATACACAGATTGAGACTAATTTGCGAGACGAATTTTTTAAGCCTAATTAGTCCATGATTTGACAGCGCAGTGCTACAGTAAACATGTGCTAATGATGAATTAATTAGTCTTAATAATTTCGTCTCCGATCACTGTGTCCAACACAAGAAATAGTTTAACTAATAAGTGGCACTTCCATGGTAGACTAGTATAGTAAAGTCGCCCTATCCTTCAATGGGGATATGTTGCCCACTCATTTTACAAGCATCACTGCCTCGGTTCTTTTTTCCTATTTCATTGCTACCATGTTATGAACTTCCTAGCGTTAACATACATAGATATATCATAGTCTGTACTCTGTAATGCAAAGGTCATTAACATTCAATTTTAGGGGTTAGTATATCAATTGTTCTGTTAAATTTGGTGTTTGGTTTGTAGGTGTGTAGTTTGTGATACTTACATGTTTATTCCGCCGTTGTTGTTGTCCTAATATATTTTATTCTAGGTAGAGGCTATTCAGAATTGTGGTGGGCAGACCATTGCTGCTGGAAGCCGTCTCCGCACAGGTGGTGGAATTCTCTGGAACATCTTAAAGTCGCGGGAAAAGGAAATAATGGCGAAAGGGAAGTATCTTGAGGTACACTTTTTATTATTATGAATGGATTAGGTATATGTATGATGCTTATACTACGAAAATAATAACAACAAAAAAAAGGTATGAAGCCATTTAGTACCAAGCAAGCTATTGTAGGCTATTGGCTATTGATGAAACCCGGCAAGACCCACAAAAGTAAGTAACCTAGATATGATTTAGCAATTATATACAGGAGATAAATGTAGTAATCTTGTTTTCAAATCAAGTAACTTGTCATTTTCCACAACTGTCTTCTACCTCTCCAAAACTACTTGAGTCACTGTGCATGCCCATCATTACCATTGAAACCGGGGTGAGGGGCGCGATGATCAAAGTCTTTGGGTGTTAGGGATGAAAACCATCGGAAACGATCGATAGGAAGACAAATGACTTTCATTTTCACTTTTTTTTCTCGAAAACGAAATCAATACGATATTGTCGGAAACTAATACGGCGTCGATATTCCGGTAATTTCGAAAACGATAGTAATCAATCGGAAAATACATCGATAACGATCGAATCCATGAGAACGGTATCCTAAAAAACGATAAACATACCAAACCGTAGAACATGAGAAGATCCATATAACTCGACCTATCTCACATGACAATGATAAATAAAGCCACAATTGACAAGAGTACAAGCTGAAACCACACAGTTCACACCATCTTAGGTCTCAAACAGTGGCAAACCACGCAACAGTGCGACAATCCTTGACAAAGACACAAATAAACGATCACGTGCTAATAAGTTGACTTGACATAGCATATTGATCAAAACATGAATTATTGGAGTTACAGGTGCAGCAAGTGATTAGGTGATAGGCTGATTGTCTTCTTGTTATACAGATGAAATACTTCCGTATAGAAAGTTCCTTTCTAAAAAAATATTTGTCTTATGTGCTTGCCTGTGCAAATCGTAATGCATTGTATAGTATATAAATAAATTAGGATTTATTAATTAAAGGTCTTTGAATCGGTAATTACCTATGGTAAATTACCGGTTAAATACGGGAATCTTCGAAAACGATCGGAAGAGGACAAAATTATTTTCGCTTTCATTTCCGATTATTAGTGACACATGTGACCCAAAATCAGTTTGGGTTCATGCCTGGTAGGTCGACCATGGAGGCGATTTTCTTATTACGACAATTGATGGAGAGATATAGGGAGCAGAAGAAGGACTTGCACATGGTCTTTATTGACCTCGAGAAGGCATATGACAAAGTACCGAGAAATGTCATGTGGTGGGCCTTGGAAAAGCACAAAGTCCCAACTAAGTACGTTACCCTCATCAAGGATATGTACAGGGATGTGGTGACGTTTGTCCGAACATGTGATGGCGACACCAGTGACTTTCCAATTAAAATAGGACTGCATCAGGGGTCAGCTTTGAGCCCTTATTTATTTGCTTTGGTGATGGATGAGGTCACAAGGGACATACAAGGTGATATCCCTTGGTGTATGCTCTTTGCTAATGATGTGGTGCTAGTTGACGACAGTAGGGCGGGGGTTAATAGGAAGTTAGAACTATGGAGGCACACGTTAGAGTCGAAAGGGTTCAGACTTAGTAGGACTAAGACCGAGTATATGAGGTGCGATTTCAGCGCGACTAGGCACGACGAGGGAGACGTTAGCCTCGATGGGCAAGTGGTGGCCAAGAAGGATACTTTTCGGTATTTAGGGTCGATACTACAAAAGGATGGAGACATTGATGAAGATGTTAGGCATAGAATTTCAGCCGGCTGGTTAAAATGGCGTCAAGCTTCTGGCGTTCTCTGTGACAAAAGGGTGCCTCAGAAGCTGAAAGGTAAGTTCTATAGGACGGCGATTCGTCCGGCGATGTTATATGGTGCTGAGTGTTGGCCTACAAAAAGGCGACATGTCCAGCAATTGAGTGTAGCGGAGATGCGTATGTTGCGTTGGTGTTGTGGGCACACAAGGAGGGATAGAGTACGGAACGACGATATTCGGGATAGGGTTGGGGTGGCACCAATTGAGGAGAAATTGATTCAACATCGGTTGAGATGGTTTGGACATGTCCAACGGAGGCCTCCTGAGGCGCCGGTGCGTAGTGAAGTTCTAAAGCGGGCCGATAATGTAAAGAGCGGTAGAGGTCGACCTAAACTAACTTGGGACGAGTCCGTTAAGAGAGATCTTAAGGAGTGGAATATCCCCAAAGATTTAGCTATGGATAGGAGCGCTTGGAGATTAGCAATCAACGTGCCTGAACCGTGACATCTTTTGTCTTGTACCCTTTTTGTCCCTTTATGTGTCTCCTTGTTTCTCGTCTCTTTTGGGTTTCATCTCTAGCCTACCCCAACTTGCTTGGGACAAAAGGCTATGTTGTTGTTGTTGTTGTTCATTTCCGATTATTTTTACCGTTATTGTTTTCGTTTTTTCGATTGCCGCTACCGTTTTCGTTTAAGCCTAAAAATAGGGAAAAAAACTCGAAAACGATTTCCGAAAATCGGAGATTATCATTTTCGTTTTCATCCCTATTGGGTGTTGCTTTCTTCTTCTTCTTTGAGGCATCAGTTCCCGTGTGGGCTAGAATTCAGTTCGGTATTGGATTGCTGCCTCTAATGAAAATAATTAGGGGAATAATTGTGAGTTTGATCCCCCACCCCCCTAACACAAACACACAAACTACACTACACTTCAAGCACGTTTAGCACAGCTCTAGCTCCAAGATCCATGCTGGATCTATAGTTTGTAGATTAAATTAAAGTGGTTTAAATATTTTTATTCAATCTAAAATATAAATGAAATGGATCATGTAAATGCACTTAAAATGCCTGGAGCTCCTAGATCTGTGATTTCCTGGAGCTACATCTGGCCAGCTCCAGAAAATCCACAGATTTCTTAAAGCTAGAGATTTGCCAAACAGGGCCTTCGATTTGTTGAGAACTGAGTGTAAATTACTGCTCCTTTTCTTCGCTTTCTTTTCTTCCTAATAATCTATTTTGAGCATTGTACTAATTAGAATTGATATTTTTCTTTTGACACCTGGCAGTACATAACATGTTCTGGTGATCGTTCTATTAATTCACTGGTCTCTTTTGGGATCTGTTGTATGGAATTAACTTGTATACCTATTTCCTCCTTGCAGAAGTACTTTACGTATACCAAACGGCCACAGATTAGCAGAAACGAAGATGCAAGTTCACAGGGCAGTGCATTAATCGATGATGAAATTGAATCACAAGTGCAAAAGGAAATGTTGGATGATCCTGAGCAGTTGAATGATGTGGACACACCTGCATCAGACAATAAAGCTCAACGCAAACCACTGGCGGACAGAATTCGCATTCCTGTTGCTTATGACGATCTGTTTGAAGAGGGAGAGATACACGAAGGAGAACGACTTGAAGCATTTCGAATCAAGAGTTGTGAGGCCCAAAGGAATGACACATAACTGCAAGAGCACGAGTATTAACAACTAACTGCAAGAGCACGAGTATGAACAACTAATGAACTATCACTGCAGTGTGGCAGACCCCCCCCCCAAAAAAAAAATCACCCCCAGTGATTTTGCATTGATAAGTGTGGCAGATGAAATTCTGTTGCGTTCAGTGGAAAACCCAATGTTGGGCCTGAATCCAACGGGTATTCAATGTGCCAGTGAAGGAAGAGAAAAAAAAGTTAGCAGGAACGGTTTTTCACGTTTTTAAGTATAATATAACGCCTGCACTACATCATTGTTTTTTCATATATGCATCAAGAAAATAAAAACATTCCTTATATAAAAAAGAATTTATAGCCACCCGGTACTTCACAGAAAGTCGTAGCAAGTGCAGAAGAGCGGCATAGACTGCGAACATGGTCCATGTTTCTAGTTTAGAGCAAAATGAAAAACTACAGAGCAACTGAATATATAACGTATCAGTGTATCACAGAAAATCTTAGCGAGTGCAGAAGAGCAACTTTGGACCGCAGACGTGGTCCTTGATTCTAGTTTGTTTATATAGAACAAACAAAGCCTACAAGAGTTTATTTAGATTATAAATAGCCGTAGCTTTACACCGTAATTAGCTTAGTTCAGCATGAAGACTTTTTGGTGGGCTCAGGTTTTCCACCCCTTCAGAATGAACTTTATTAGAACAATGTAATATATATGTGCACCTACAGAACTAAAATACTACTTTCATAGAGTATTATTTTACGTGGCTCAGAAGTAGATGGAGATCAGCACTGGATGGAGTGCTAATTTCAGGAAATCATGCCTGTTCGCTGTGCGTATAGGCTGCTGGTGGCTGTTGGCTGAGGTGTCAACTGCTGATTGGATGCTACGTGTGCTACAGTTGTTGCATGGCTGTACGGCTGCAGCCTTACCAATGGTTGTACAACTTTGAAGATGGACCTGCAATTTCACCTATTTTTCTATCCTTTCTTCTGGCTCTGTTAGTTTCTTCAGTGGCAACACTGATTGGTTTATAGCGGTGACAACAGGATCTCACATCCAACGAATGAACAGATTAAACATAATTTTGGTGGATCTCCATCCAGTGAAGACGCTGGCTCCCTCCCTCTCTCTTATCAGAGCAATGTTTCTTGAATAAAACTCACCACTCATAGTGATATAAGCTTTTGATATGGCTGCACTATTTACTGTACCATCCGTGGATGTTTCCGTTAAGAATTCCAAAATTACTTTATCCATAAAGGCTGTTCCTCTTTCATAACTTTTACTTGCACAGTTATCTTGTTGAAGTTTATCAACTCGGCTGAAGAGTGATGGTACCCACTAGCTAAGCTAGCAATGGCTTACACTAGGTAGTATATCTTGGCTGTTGGTATAAATAATGCTTTGCGTCGCAAGCACAAGACAATTCTCCTCCACTGGGAAACGAGTGTATAAGCGGGAAATGGGTACATACTTCACTGATCCTATCTTGATCTTTCCAAGAGCGGAACGTCTAGCGTCCGGACGCGCGAACAAGGCTAGCATCTGGACGCCCGCTCCTGTTGCGCCTGCTTCGCGTCGCACCGTGTCTCGCGCCCGCACCGTGGCTCACGCCGTTTCGTGTCCAGTGCTTGCACCATGGCGCCTCCTCCACACCCATACCCATGCAGGTGGACCCAGCAGTTGTAGCAGGTCCCACTACAACATGTGCAGCATCAGATCTATTTTTACAACATCTGGATGAAATACTTGCAACATATGTCCGAAACACTAGGAAAAAGACATGTGTAGCCATTACAAAACATACGCAACATCCAAATGAAACACTTGCAACATATATGTGAAACATATGCAACATCCGGATGAAACACACTTAAAACATATGTCTAGAAAAACAGATGAAACATTGGGGATAGACGTCTGCAACATAAGTGTACAACCATTACAACATATGCAACATCCATGTCTATTTTTGCAACATCCATACGAAACCCTTGCAGCGTAGAGAAAACAACTAAAACACTTAAAACATACGCTTGCAACATGCGCTTTCAGCGCAATGCAACATAAAGGAAACAACTAAAACACTTAAAACATAAGCTTGCAAGTTGCAACATGCGCTTTCAGTGCAATGTCACCTGTTGCTTGGACAAATGGAGCTCGTCCTTGTGGAGCTTGACGTTGGTGCAGAGCTCGATGGCACGGAGTGCGCGAAGGTCGTCGATGTAGAGCTCGTCGGCGGCATGGACCTCGGCATGCGGATGGAGCACGACCGCGACGGGAGGTGCGAGTCTAGATGGCTGGCAGACGGCGCTGGCGAGTGGTGCAGGCGGAGTCTGTCCCACGCAGTAAGCGGCACGGGCGGGGGCGGCGCCGGCGAGTGGCGCAGGCAGAGTCCATCCTGCGAGCGAAGGTGACGTGGGCGAGCGGAGTCCGTCCTGCAAGCAAGGGCACGCAGCGCAAAGCGGGCGTACCCGTGGGCAGAGTCTGTGTATGAGTAGATGAGGATGGGTCTGTAGATAAGTGGATGAGGATGCCATCAAACAGGAGTCACAGGACGAACGCCCTTGAGATATCATTATCGTTACAAGAGCCTGCAGGTCATTCAGTGGATTCAGGTCAGTACCATAAACTATGACAGTATTATCAATAGATGAAAGATTAACGCTGGGGTTGACATGCACGGCTTCTGTAAATTAACACATATTTGGAGACAATATAAGTACCATTTATTATATAGTAATTTGGTACTATTAATAATTAGAAAATTACCTCGATGGCCATCACCTAACGGCGGCCGATCAGCATATATATGATTTTTGTTTCAAAGAAATATATAGATTCGAGTTTAGAGCTTGTTTGGATCGGATTATCTTCACAGGAATTTCAAAGGAATCAAATTCCTTTATTTCGATGACATCATACGCCGTTTGGAATGGAGAAAAGAAGCTAGCCGTTCCAGATAAAAGGAATCGCTTGCTTCACAAAACACGTGATTTTCAATCATACTTTTTTTACTAGTAATCCTCTTGCAACCCATGGAATGGAAAATCTCACCTGCTTCACAAAACATGGGATTTCAGTCTCTTTTTTACTAGTAATCCTCTTGGAACCCATGGAATGAAAAATCTCACCTGCTTCACAAAACGTGGGATTTCAGTCATACTTTTTTTTTTTACAAGTAATCCTCTTGCAGCCCATGGAATGGAAAAACCCACTCGACAAGAACCTATGGCGTGGCGATTCCTGTCACCTCAGGTTCTAGGTGTGGAAGTTAGAGTATCTCCAAGAGTTAAAAAAAACACTTTCAATCTTGATTTTTTTAGCAAGATTGAATAAAAAACTGCTCTCAATTCCTTATCTCAATTTATGCAAAATTGTCTTCTATATTATCGAGATGAGATTTTGAAAACTGTTGAAAAAACCGAACAATATAGTTAATTTTATTTAGCCGCTTGAAAAAAAAAACTTTTTTTTGAATCGCAGTGCATTTCATTACTCCCCTGTCACAGCTAAATCGCTGGACGCCAGATCCTCGAGTGATTGAGGTACAATGTCCTAGGTAGTTTGCACACCACCGGGCAATTTACAAACCCAAAGGATTTACTAATGGTGATGCTCTAAATAAAGAACAGGTCTGGACAAATTAAAGATAATTCAACCGTCAAGCAACGAATCAGAAGGTTCCACGGATACATTCCCACGCAGCAGTGCGCATTACATTTGTGATTCGTTGGTTGACGAAAATTTCGGAACGAGTCACCTCTCGTTGCTAGCTAGTGCTAGTGCTAGCTGCACGCATGTGGCAAGAACCACGTGGCCCTCAACCTAAACGCAGCCAGCGAATATCTAGAAAACTGACACGGCACGAACTCCGTCCGTTCACCATCGCCGTCGTCTCTGTCCTCCGCCCACATCGTCTCCCCACCGTTCCAGAGCCGGATCCGGCCGGCCGTCCGGTCCCGCAGGTCGTACACGCCGCAGACGCGAAGGTTCCACTTCCGCCCCAACCCCATGTACTACGTGACGTACCTGGCGTTGCCGGCGGAGCGTTCGTCCTCCAGATAGAACACGCGGCTTCCTCGCACGTCGGCGTCCACGGCGCCGGCGTACGTGTAACCTGACGCGCGGAGGGCGACCGAGCAGCTCCGGCTCACGAAGAGCGCCTCGTCCTCCATCGCGCCGGTCGACGTCACCTCCGACCATGCCCACGCGCCGCCGCCGCTGTCGTCGTTCGAGTAGTCCCCCTGGAACACGCTGAACGCCATCACCGGTTCCTGGTTCACCGGGCTGAAGAAGATGGCGTAGACGCCGTCTTCCTCGACGATGCTCCAGCGGACCATCAGCAGCTTGTCGTTCTCGCTAGACGCGACGAGGTACCGCCGCGTCGTGCGCCTCTTGCTCCGCGGCGCCGCCGCGAGGGCCGGCTCCGGCTCCTCCTTCTGTGGCGGCTGCTGGATCACGCACCTCTCGCGGGCCACCTTTATTACTGGCCTGCTCCCGCCGCCGCCGGTGGCGAGGTCGAACGCGTAGAGGTTCCCTCGGTTGTCAACCGCGTAGAGCTTCCCGCGGAAGAAGGCGACGTCCTCGTACCACGTGCCGCGTTCGCGGCGGGTGTGCAGCGCCCACGAGGCGCCGGTGAACGGCAGGCAGATCCCGATGGTCTTGGGCTTCCCTCGCACGCTGGGCTTGAACAGAGCGGCGACGATGAGGCCGCCGCTCACCGAGGGGGTGTTTAGACGTACCGCAGCACTTCGTTTGTATTTAGCCGTTAGTATTTAATTAAGGATTAATTAGGCTTAAAAGATTTGACTCGTGATTTACAATAAAACTATGTAATTAGTTATTTCTTTTACCTATATTAAGTGTTCCATGCGTCTAAAGATTAATGTGATGGAGAAAGTGTAAAAATTTGGAATTTGGAGGGGAAGTAGACAAGGGCTTGCGGAACACGGAGCAGTTCCTGTACTGGGCGTACGGGTCGTCGGACCACGGGACCAGTGCACCTCCTCAAATGGCAGAGGCGGCAGCTTCATGGACTTCCCGGACAAGGGGTTCCATAGGACGCAGGAGCGTGCGGGGTCGTCCACCTCGAGCAGGATCCAGCCGCCGGGGCGCCACGGCCCGAGGGCGTGCTGCTCCCCGTCGCAGAGGCTCTGGAAGTAGTCGTTGTTGAAGCTAATCCACAACAGCGGCGGCGGGAGCAGCGGGCGCTACTGCTGCGCGGCGATGGGCCAGTGCCGGCAGACGGCGGCGAAGCGGACGCGGTCGCTGTGGGACGGCAGCCATCGGAGCACGAAGCCGGCCAGGTCCGGAGGGAGGTCCGACCACCATGACGGCGTCGGCGTGGCGCGTCGCCTGCGAGATTTTGGCAATTCCGCTATCATGGGTGGATTCACAGTTTTACCATTCCTCGTTCCTCCAAGTGGCATCACAATTTTGCCATTACGAAACGCGTGTACACTGCTAAAATACATTTCGCTGATTTTGGAACTGATTTAATCCGTAAAAAAATAGAGACGTAAACTTCTACTAATGCCCCTAACCTCTATCTGCCTCCTCCCTCTCCCGTTACTCCCTTGAAACGGATCGGTGATTTTGGAACAGATCGGCAAAACGGCGATGCCCGCCCTCCCCTGCGCAAGCCGTCCCGACTCCCGCCACCTCTTCCTCCCACGCCGACGGCGCCGACGGAAGCGCTTCTCTCTCCCCCGCGCAGGCCCGCCCCCACGCTTCTTCTCCCCGTGCAGATCCGCCCCTATGCCTCACCCTCTCCAACGCGCGGTCCCGCCCCCACGCCTCAACCTCCCATGCGCACGCCGCGGCGGCTCCAAGCCATCACTACTCCTCCGTGTTTCCCTCGGGACGTTGACGACGTAGGACTCGACGATGACGCAGTATGGTCCCAGCTGGAACTCGGTGACGGAGCGGTAGTTGCAGAGGCGGTGGTCGCCGCCGACGACGACGCGGAAGCTGAGGATGTGTCCGTCGTCGTCGAGACGTTGAGGATCTCGGTGCGCTCGGTGTTAATGGAGGCCTGGAGGCCCAAGACGACGGTGAACCCGCGGAAGCTCCCCACAGTGGCGCCTTCGCTGGCATTGAGGTCGCACGACTTGATGAAGTGCTTGTAGCGGGGCGGGCTAGCGAAGCCACGCATGATGGGCCACACGGCGGTGAGCGGCGCGTCCACGCACTACGTCACCAGCGACGTGCACGTCCCGGTGCGCGGCAGGGGCGGCGACGAACTGGACGGGCCTAGCGTCGAGAGGAAGGGCGCAACGTCGGGTCGATCCGTTTGGGAACGGAACGGTGATGGAATCTCTCGTGTACAATGGAAAAAGAGATAGGGGCAGTAGTGGAAACTGGGTCATTTTTTCTTTTTTTCAGGAATTAAATGAGCTCAAAACTTCCCCAAAATGCATTCTAGCAGGTTGCAAGCGTTTCGTAATGGCAAAACTGCGAAACCATTTTGAGGGATGGTAAAACTGTGAATTTAGTTTTCGAGGATGGTGGAATTGCTAAAATCCCGTCGCCTGCTGCTGAAGCAGGTGCCCATCACGCGATTACCCCTCGAATGAATGAATGAAAGTATGAAACAAAATGGCGATACACTTGGCATTTGAACTGATTTTCTTCCTGCCCTCCGCTCGACTCCGTGGAATTCATTAGGGCTCCTATTTTCATTCGATCTGTTCTTTGACTGGGTGTGGCGGGCAGTCACGTAAATTTTTAAATGGGTTTCTCTGGTCGACACACGTGGTCCAATTCCTTCTTTTACAGCCCATCGAGGATGCTCCAATCCAATGGAATTATGGAACAAACAACTTGGCCCTAGAACTGGAGGGGGCCGTACGTTCTCCGCGCCCCGTGGGCAGTGGCCCATCTACTCGCAATCATCCTCAGACCTCACTCTCCCGAAGCCTCCCTCTCTTTCTCTCGGTGACTGCGAAGGCGGCGAGAGGAAATCGTGCTTCCGCCGGCGAGGCCACCGTTCTTCTTCGCCTCCGATGGCCTCCGTGGTCTCGGATGTGAGGGGAATGGCTGGCTCTCTCCTTGGCGGCGTAGATTAGGTTTCCTTAGGTTTAGGGTTGAGTTTCCCGCCGATGGTCGCAAGGTGGAGGCGTCGTCGGGTCTGTGGAATAAGGTTCTCCGGCCCTCTCTCCACCTCGTCGTCTACCGTTCCGGTGCCGGCGATGGGCCTGTGAGGTTGGGGTTCGTCGGATTCGAAGACCATGTTGGAGCTCCAGATCTGGGTGGATCTTGTACAGGAGTTGGTTCTTCCCTTTCTGGTGATGACGGGTCGCCGGTCTTCTTCTACCAAGGTATGGAGGATCTTCTTCAGCTCCTCATCCGCCTTACTGGTACGTGTTCCAGTGCCATTGAAGGGCTGAAGAGGTGTGCCTATGCTAGATCTAGACATCTCGATGCTTCAGATCTAGTTAGGTTTTCTTCTGCTCCCTTCCTCGTCGTCGATGAAGCTGCTGTCGGTGATGTCTTTGGGAGATACTTTTGCCAACTCATGGAGAAACTGGGTTGGATTTTGTCTACCACTTGTTTTAGTGATTTCATTCCCTTTCGGGTTGTTTTGTCGTCCGGTGTGCTGGAAATCCTGGTGGTGGTTGGGGTGCCAGATTCCTTGTACTCCGGCGATGTGGTGGCCTGTGGCCATCTGATTCGGCTTGGGTGTTCATCGGTTACAAGGCGTATCGATGTTTTCGATATGCTTCTCGAAGTGCCAACAAAAACTTGTGGTCCATCATCGGGAAGGAAGTCGGCTTCAAGCTCCACACTCGACATATTTCTTCGATGCGTCGTGCGGCTATTCCGACCAGTGGCGACGGGGACGATCGGGAGGATGATCTTGCTGGGATTGTGTTGTAATTTTTACTGTCTTCAAGGGTGTCCTTGCAAGATTTGGAATGTAAACTTTATGAAATATCTATGAATATAAGCCCGGTTTCTCTCAAAAAAATAATAAAGAACCTCTAGATTGACTTCACTGTAGTTGCCGATTGCAAAACGGAAACGACGTGGTGCCGGCGTCCGACCGTTCGGACACCGTGCTGGCCTTGCGCGCTATCGGCTTAACAGACCTGTTTCTCTCTACCTTTGTTCATGCTTTTCAAAAAAAAGATAACAACATTTTCCAATTCGCACGGTCATCGCGGTGTTCCTCGCCGCTCGCTTCTCCAGCGCGATTGCCGCTCACTGTAGCGTTCTCCAGCGTGGGCCCCCCCTCGCCACAGGCACGACACCCGCCCGCTGCCACCTTCTCCGGCGTGGGGGCGCCTCACCACAAGAGGCCATACCTGCCTGGTCGACGTTATGGCCTCCACTACGGGTGCCGTACGCCGGGGGCACCGCCGCGTAGCCGCCTCCCCACTACCATCCTCCTCTACCGCGCCTAGCGCGCGGGTCTCGTTGTTCAGTGCTACACACGCTCGCTTGTCTAGATTTGTTGAAAGCGTATGTTGTAAGAGCATGTTTCAAGCGTTTTAGATGTTTTATATGTATGTTGCTTGTGTTGTATATCGATGTGACAAAAGTAGATCGGGATGTTGCACTGTTGCAATGGCTATACACGTGTAACAGAACCGACCAATTATACGAAATTAAGTAAGAAAATCACCCGCCGAGGCAGACAATTTAACAAACTTAAGCTCGTATAACCCGGTAGTCCGTGAAACCACGAAGGATTTCAAACAAACCAACATACAAACCAAGATCGTACAATTTTAACAGCCACGGTCATATATTACATAAAGTTCACCACGAGAGTTGAATACATCAAAGTTTAGGACATAAAGTTATTACAAACCAAGTTAAAATTAACATAGCAGAAGCAAGTAGTTTTGAAGACCACACACGCACATTTAGTTCAGATACAGTGCCAGTAGATAGCCATCTCCAACAAAAGCATCAGATGACAGATACGGAGTGACCATTGCCCTTAGTCCTAGTTGTCACCCATCGCCGGATATAGGCAGTTAATGCAATAGCCATAGTACATTTGACCATGTGCAACAACAATAGGAATAACGCCCTAAGTATAAGAAGGTACTCAGCTAGACTTACCCATCTTAAACCAGAAATAAGCAACACCAAGGAGCATGCAAGGCTTTCTTTAGTGAGGTTAGCTGACTCATTTGCGAAAAGCATAAGCTATTATGAAGAAACTAATTTAAGTACTTTGCATCATCTTTATTATGACCTATTCAACTAGGTAAGCAGCTAGACTATAGCAATCATTTGATTAACCAATACATCCAGTTACCAATTTAGATTTAGCATTTTTAATACCGTCCAATAACCATTACTGTTCCATCATAAATACTACGATGTTGTAGCTCGAGTCAAGTGCTCACTATCCAGGAGCGATGGCGATTCGAATCGATTCCTAACCAGCTGGTGATTTATTCCTCACACAAACCACACTCACCGATCAAGTGAGCTACAGATCACCAATGACAAGATTCTGGTAAACATCGTGGGATAAACTAGGGCCACAGTACCCAGGGACCGCTCGACTGCCAGGACGCACCTTGGACTCACTCTTCGCGTCCCCGTCCTATTCCCTTCAGCACCAGTATGCGCACCCGTGTAGGTCCCGGCCCGAATTATGTCACTAGCTTCGCGGTCGAAAGGTACTTTATTCGGCCAGCTAAATATGAGGCATGCGTTCAACATGACAAGAGGGACGAGCAACGATCGGTCCTTAATCGACACAGACGGAAAACTAACCACACCCCAGAACCCTGTCTGGTTGCTTCCAACTTTTCTGCCCGGTCTCTAATTCTCCATCAACACATGGTTAATTCCAGGATATCACGCATTTCATAGCTAAATTCTTTCAGTAATCACCTATCAATGTAGGTGACTGAAAATCACCGATCGCTACCGGTCTAAGCAAGGCTAAGCAATTATTTGATCCTGACTTAACAGAGTAACAGGTAACCGGGTGGGCAAGGAAAGTAATAAATGCAACAACGGTTCCACTCAACTTCTATAACCTAATGCAACAATATATAACTCATATATAAAGAATTGCCTGAATAAAGTAGGGATTTTAGAATGCTCCAGAGCTTGCCTCTTTCAAATGAACTAGGCTGGTGATCTACGCACTCGGGCAAGTCCTCTCCTTGCTCCTCTTCCTCGGACACCTCCTGTGCCTAGAGTTCTTGCGGATCTGCCCCGGTCTGCTCTTCTGGCACTTCTACTGGTGACTCCTCCTGCGATCCTGTATGATGCAATTGCATAAGTAAACATGCTAACGGTGCATTGGGTGCGGTGGAATACCACGATCATGATGACATGATATGCAGATGAGCACATTGAAACTTATAGAATAGATTAGAGATAAAAAGCTTTCTATAAGGTAGTCCACATCATCCAAGATTAATCATTACTAAGGCATGTCATCTTCTTGTACTCTAGCTAGCATATAACCCTAACATAAGTGCCACTACACTTTCCAACACCACCACACTAACTTTTCAAGTAGCACCAGCAAGGTGGTTGGATGCTTTAAAGATACACCAAACACTCATTATAACTCTAATTAATCATAAAGAATAACATTTTATTTCCTATTTAAACTAGGGTTACACAGCAACATTTGTTTCTGATACATAGAAAAATCTTTAAAAATTACTACAGCATAGTTGTCGGTGTCAGGACCCGGGAGGGCCCTAAGCCGACTAGTGAAATTGTGCTGCGTGTTTCCTACTCCGGATGGTGATGCAAAGAGAATACACAGGGGGTTTATCCTGGTTTCGGGCGAAAGAAGGCCCTACGTCCAGCTGGGAGAGGAGAGAATTATATTTCTTTGCACCTAAGTGCTTGTGTAGGGGTTACAAGCCAGGAGAGAGGGAGCCGGTCCCAAGTCTCAAAGGAAGAGTATTACGGAGTGTTGCTTGAGATGTTCATCTCGGAGGCATGGGAAATGTCGGTCTTGTCTTTTCGCCTTTTCTCGTGTTCCTTGCCCCCCTCCGGAGAGCTCCTTGCCCTCTCCTTTTATTGGCTCAAGGGGAGGATAATTACAACAAACCCTAGGATATGCCTTGGAGGGGAAGCTAAAATGAGCATTGTCGATGTTGCTGTGGCGACGTGTCTTAGTGCGTGCCGGCCATCCCTAGGACGTCGTGGTGATGTTGATGATGGGACGGCAGGTCATTCAAAGTGTTGTAGTGGACGTGCGATTCCTTGTAGTCGATGTATGGGTTGTGGTTCTCTGTTCGATTGGTGGCGGTCGAGGTTGGGTCGGTACGTGGTCGAGGGGGGTCGACGGGAAATGGATAACGCTGAGCTCTAGAAGTCCTGGGATATGACCGATGGATAGTGCCAGTCATGGTAGAAATAGTGGCTGCCTTTCGTTACCCATCTCGGGATGGGTAGTAAAAGTAAGATTAGACGCGGACGTCGTTCCCACGTCGGTGGCACTGTGGTAACGTTGGTGGGAATGGTCGCATTAAATGCTTTGGTGGGTGAGTAGGTGGGTGAGGGGGTTGACCTGATCGACCCTAGGTCATGCGAGTCGGAGATTTTCTAGGGTCGAGGCTTTTTGTTGAGCGAGCCTCGTACGAGTTGGAGTGCGGTCAAGGGCATCCCGTCTGCATGTGCGTGTGGCCCCGATTCATCGTATCCGTGAGGATGGGGTCTTGACCTGATCCTTCTCAGGGGGTTCTTAAGGTGCGATTTCCTCGGGGTTTCACTCCTTTTAATCATGGGTTTTGGGTACCCTAATTTAGGTACCTGACAGTAGCCCCCGAGCCTTTGCGCGAGTGCAGCCACTCTCACAGAGGCTTGAGCGAGTTATGAATTGTGGTTGTGGCGTCGTTGCTTTCTGGTGGGTGCGCGCGAGCGCACCCGTCGGGTGTAGCCTCCGAGGCCTCGGAGGAGTGTGTGACTCCTCCGAGGGCTTTTAGTATGTTGTATCGAGGGACGCTCCTGTGCTTGAGCCCCCCGAGGTGCATTCGATCCTCTTTCGTCGAGGTCAGTTGGTTGGGGTCAAGCCCCCAGGCCTTTGCGCGTGCAGGGCCGATCAGGGTCTTGTCCTTTTTTATCGTACGACCCTCACGCATCCCTTAGATAGGGAGGAGGGGTGGAAACACCGTACTACCCTCGATGGGTGAGTTCCGATGACCTCCAGTGAGCTGTTAGCAGGAAATTCGAGTGGGAGCCCATGCCCCGTTCGATAGGGGTCGGCTGGTGGCCACGGAGGCGCTCTCCAAAAGTGCTGAGGAGTGGTCGTGTGGATCTCGGCTCCGTTTGATGGGATCCGAGGGCTCGATGCCTCCCTCTGAAGGGATTCCACCGTCGTCCTCTCCTTCAGCTCGAATATGTCTGAGGGCGGTTTGAGAAAGTGGCTCGAGCCCTAGCCTTATATGGTCCCGCTCTTGGACATCCCTTACTCTGTTTACTCGAGGGCAGTTGTCGAACCCCGGTCGAGGGCTAGCTTTCAAACCCTCGAGGTTTGTAGCAGGCTCGGAGCCCATGGTTCCTTTGTCTGGAAGTGTCCGCCTGTAGGCCTCCTTTCTGACCCGTTGGGGGCACGTCTTTTTAGGAGAGGAGCAGGAACGGTGCAGTAGTGGGTGACGTGGCACGACGGTTGCGGAGCGGGCGGTGGACATGTGTCCTCGTACGCGGGTTTTGAGGGAGCGGTTAGGTGGGAGCATTGAATGCGAAAACTATTCCTTCCTTTTCATTGGATACGCCTGTTCACCTCCTATCAGGGTATATGTACAGGACCTAGGGTTCCGTGTGCCTCCCACCAGTCTTTTGTGATTGCCTTTTCTTCCCTTCACCTTCATCAGTCGCCCTTTGCCGCCGCCACCGTCCCTTCCCCCGTCGACGTCGTAACCTGACTTCAACGCTCATGGCGGGAAGGAGCCAAGTTCTCCCTGTGGATGCGTGGGTCCGCTCTTCGGTGATAGAGAGGAAGTTGGAGGAGCTAGCCCACGATGGTCTCTTGCGACCAAAGGTGAGTCGGGGCCAGCCAGAGTGGAGGGTGCCGCCGACCAGCCACCGGGAGCCGACGCCCCCTGAGGGCTACGTGGTGAGCTTGATGGCCTTCCACGAGAGGGGGCTCCTTCACTACTATAGGGTGGAGCTCCATCACCTCGCCCCCAACTCCGTCTCGCAGGCCGCTATTATTCATGGCAGTCTGCGAGGGGTACCTAGGGATCGAGCCCCACTGGAAGCAGTGGCTGCACCTCTTCAAGGCGGAGCATTTCGCCAAGAAGGCAAGCGAGCGAGGAGTGCGGCGGGCAGTGCACGCTGGTAGCTGCACTCTTCAAGTGCGGGCGGGTCGAGGTGAGCTCTACATCCTGGCACAGCTCATCTCGTCGAATAGTGGATGGCACGACGCGTGGTTTTACATGCGCAATGACGACAATCGCCTACTCAAGTTCTCTGACCAGGTCCTGATGTCGCGCGGGGACAACTGGTCATACGTAGGGATGAAAACGGACGGAATTTTTCCCGTACCGTCCCGTTCCATTTTCTATATTTTTCCGTCCGTTTTCGTATTTGCGAGATCCCGTTTTCGTATTTGCGGAAGTAGAAAATGGTGTTTTCCATCCGTTTCCGAGTAATCCCATTTTAATATGGAATAGACCCGTATTTATTCCGTTTTTATCCCATTTTCAATTTATGCTCAACATGTTCAACAATTACATGTCCTTATGTTATGTTAATATAACTACGAATCACCAAATATGCATGTTATGTTCATGTACATAGCATGTAAATGTATATTAAACTTTGTATATATTATTACATGACTTTATATATGTATACTTTGAGAATATTATATTATGTGATCTTAATTTAATTTTCTGGCTCTCCGTCCGTATTTGTTCGTTTTCGTATGTCCGCATATTCCGATTCCGTTTCCGAACCCGTATTTTCCGAACCCGATTCCGTTTCCACCAAAAAATATAGAAACAGAAGTAGAAATAGGGTTTTTCTGTCCGTTTCCGTCCGTTTTCATCGCAAGTCATACGGCGTCGTCGAGGACGATAAGCCGAAGCTGCAGCCACTCCTCGACGCGTTAAGGAGGCTCCATCAGCACGGGCTGACTACGGGGATGGTGGCCGACGCGTTCCACCGCCGGAGAGTGCTACCGTTGATGCAGCGCCGGCTTCGGATCGACGAGATGACGACGGACGCCTCGTTGGAGGGGAGCTGGATGTCGCACGAGACCCTACCCCTCGACGAGGTTGCCCGACGCGCACGGTGGATGGTGAGCAGCTTCAAGCAGGAGGACATCGACAGGGTCCCGATGCGGCCTTCTCTAGGATTCGAGCCCCTGATAAGCGTTGCTCTCACGGAGCTGGGCTTCCTTTCTTTCCCAAGGCCCGTGGATCTAAACTTGTCGAGCCTCCCGCGCAGGATCTATCCGCGGTTAAGGACTCATCGCCGCTGGTCCCGAAGGATCACGCCGCCCAAGAGGCGAGGCATCTCTCCGCTACCCAGGAGAAGAAGGAAAAAGACGTCATGAAAACACGGTGTACCAGGAAGATTCATGAACACGAGGCGTTATTAAGACACCGTCATCAACAATGGCTCGAGGGTCTCCCTGAAGAGGAGTCCCCCTTTGAGACAGTCTCAGGGGTGGGGATCGACAACAGCGGCGATGATGACGCTAGGTCGTTACATGATACCGCGGCTTTTCTCTCGCACCTCCCTGACGTGCGGTTCCTACTAGGACCCGTCGGTGGGAGGTCGAGTTCCCGGGCATTGAGGGCGGCCTCAGAGGCTCCCTCGATGTTAGCGGCACCAAGGACGCGTGCCCTATCGCCACGCACCTCGTCGGCAGGTGAAACGGCGGCGTCGATGCCCGAGGCCGGGGCACCGTCATCGTGTGTCGGGACCCAAGGCCAGACGGCACTGGGGACCTCACCAGCCCAGGCTCGAAGGAGCTCTAGGCCGACTATGGGCTCAACGAAAGGGCCATCTCCGAGGGTCTCAGGGAGCTCGGGGAAGCTAGGGAATGAACCCCTGATCCCCATGTCTGGGTAAGTATTTTACATCCCTTTCGGGCAAGTCTATTTCGTTCCTTGCTCTCATGTTCCGATTTATCTATGCAGCCTCAAGCGCAAAGCAGAGTCGGTGGCCCCGACACCTGCCAAGGTGCTTAAAGCCAGCGCCACGTTGAGGATGCAGACTCTGACTGATGATGCCGCCTGGCTCGCAAGGTACCGGGTGGCGACGGAGCGACTCAAACTGGCGGGGTCCTCCGAATAGGCCGGAGGGAGCACCGAGGAGGCCATCAAAGTCGAAGAGGCTGCTCGATGATCTGAATTGGTCGAGGCGGCCCCTGACACTACCGGACCTGGTCAGTTCGGAGGGGACGGTCTCGAATCGGGGTCGATCGTGAGGATCCTAGAGACCGTTGAGGCCGTAGAGGCTACCACATCCGTCCGTGACACCGGGCGGGCGGATGTGGGAGAGACAAGGGGCGCGAGGAAGGAGGAGGAGAAGTTACGGGGCAGCAGACAGGATGGGAGGAACCGTCCTATCAGTCGCCGCAGAAACAAAAAGGTGAGCGGCTACTAGAGCCACAACTGGAAGCGGAGCGACGCGAGCCGGGCCAGCCGGAAGGGCCAGCAAGCGAGGTGGAGCGGGAGGCGGTTGTGTCGCTGCCCGAGGCTCAGGAGGGGGCGGTGGCTAGTGGGAGGCCGCTCCCACCCCGAGGGTCGGTGCCGAGCATGATCGATCTCACGCTCGACTACTCCCCTTCTGATAAGGGGAAGCAGAAGGCAGACGTCGAGATGGTCAACGCCGTGGATCGGCCAGGGATCTCCACGGCGCCAGGCGGCGACGTAGCGGAGGCATCAGGTGGGTGGCTTGATTTCTTGGAGTTAGCACTTGTGCGAGCGAAGGAGGAGCTGCCGCGCTAGGGTCGGTCGACCCTCGAGTTCAGGGATGCGGCTAACCCCAACGTGGAGCCCTTCTTTGCCCTTGACGACAGAGACGAGGTACAACACTAGGAGTATGTCGAGGGGCTCCACCAGCACTCTGTGTAGTCTCTGCGAATGGTCACGAACACCTTAGTACGGCAGATGTCTGGTGCCTTCGAGGTAAGTTGTGTTTGTTTCGATACTTCATTTGGCTTGTTCCCCGCCTTTTTCCTTAGTTTTGATTTTGGGGTTGACCATGGTCAGGAGCTCAAGGAACGGTCACGCCGCAAGTCGCTTTTCATTCGTCATGAAAGCGGCATGTGGGCGGCGCTTACTCGTCAATGGGCTCTGGTCGAGGAAGCCAACGAGCGGCTATCTAAGAAGAGAGCCGAAGCAGACGAGCTTCGCGTCGTCCACGCGGCGATCAGGGAGGAGGCAGCGTAGGCATAGGAAGCCACGGCCAAGGCACATGAAGACACGGCCAAGGCCCAGGAGGAGGCGGCCAAGGCCTGTGAGGACCACGCGCCGCTATTGGCCCACGTGAGGGAGCTCGTGGAGGACATTGCCCTTGTCAGCGGCCAGCGCGATGCCCACAGCACTCAGATTGGGATGGTGTCCGCTCGCCTTGAGACCCTAGAAGGCGAGGTCGTGGCGTTGAAGGAGACCTTCCGATGGAGAGACAAGGCTCTCTCAAGCACCGGTCGAGAGATCGAGACGCTGAGGGTGATCGTCCATGATAGGGACGAAGCCCTTCGGGCATCTGGGAAAGCGCACAGTGAACTGTGCGATTAGATCATGGGCTAGTAGACCCATGCCGAGGGTAGGTTTCCATTTGACTCTAATCTTAACATGGGTTCCTTGTATGTCGGCTGACTTGATCTCATGGTTCAGAGCTGGAGAGACAGCAGCGTGAAGCCCAGGCGACGGCTACCTCATTTCAAGCCCTCCTCGAGGCCGAGGTCAGACAGAATCAACTACTCTAGGGCACGATCACCTCGGTGTGTGATGGCCTGGGGGTCAAGTCTGACACCGATACCAAGGAGGATGCGCCGGGGAACTCGTTCATACGCCGGATGACAGCGCTGGGTGGCCTTGTCCGTGAAAAGGTACGAGGCGCGCTGCATCATGGCGTGAAGAGGGCCGTGACAGTCATCTGGTCTGGGTTCGAATATGACATGGGTCTCATCGCCGATGGCTTCACCTCGGACCCAGACAAGACTGAGGAGGTGAACAAGGCGGCCTGCTTGGGTTTGATCGAGGCTGCTAAAGAGCCTGGGGGTCGACTCGCGCGACTATTCGAAGACGAGGTGCTTCCTCCTACCGATGAAGAGGGCCTGTGAGCCAAACCTGGGCATGGAGGCCCGTGTATTAGTTTCTATTTGTGACTCATACTATCATGGCCCTAGGGGCCTTTAAAATATTTTGATGTAAATCTACACTGAATGTTCTATTTTATTCGAGTCTTCCATTCCTTTTTCGTTTGAATTGTGTTCTTACGGAGTTTTCTTGGCGTGCGATTGCACACCTTGGCGCGGGGTGTAAGTGGAGATACCATAGCCCAGAGGTGTAGGTAGTCTCGCAGCTCGGTAGCCCCATGGCCTTAGGATGGCCTCGCGGCCTCATCGACTACGTAAGGACTCGCATCGAAATATGTAGGAACGTTAGACGTTGGGCTTTCTTGAAGCCACAAGTTTTTACTAAGTCTTCTTAGCACATGGTTGCTCCCTTTGGCACGGGGGTGAGTGGAGGTACTATTAGTGTGGACGCGTTGGTGATTTCCCTCAGGGTGCTCACGCGGCTTTGTTGACTATGTAAAAGAAAAGAGGAAAGCAATTTTTTTCTTTTTTGTTTGTTTGTTGGGAGCATAGGGGGTTCCCCTCTTTTTAGCCCCTGAGGGAGGTTTGACTTTGCCACAAGCAGGGTCGAGCCTACCTCTTTTTTCTTTATGAAAGAATGCTTTTTGCACATGGGTGTACACTTTATTTATTCATGCGATTAATAACAAAGGTACAAAGCCTCGAGGCTCTAGGGGTAAAAGCGACGTAGCTATTCGATATTCCATGTGTTGGTGAAGATCTCGCTCTTTTTGTTTGATAGCTTGTAGGTGCCAGACTTCAATACTTCTGCGATGATGTACGGTCCTTCCCACGGCGGAGTAAGACTATGTCGTCCCTTGTTGCTTTGGCTTCGGCGAAGCACCAAGTCGCCAACGTTGAGATCTCGTCTGCGAACATGTTTGTCGTGGTAGCATCAGAGACTCTGCTGATATCTCACGGAGTGCAATAGGGCCACATCGTGAGCTTTCTCGAGCTAATCGAGGGCGTTTTCTCTTGCGACACCGTTGCCTTGCTCGTTGTAGGCTTTCAACCTAGGGGACCCATACTCTAGATCGGTTGGGAGTCTAGCCTCAGACTCGTAAACCAAGAAAAATGGAGTGAACCCCATGGCTCGACTCGGCGTTGTTCTTAGGCTCCATAGGACTGAGGGGAGGTCAGCAGCCCATTTCTTGCCATGTTTGTTCAGCTTGTTGAAGATTCTCGGCTTTAGGCCTTGTAAAACCATGCCATTGTCACGTTCTAATTGGCCATTTGTCTTTGGGTGAGCTACGGCCGACCAGAGCACGTGGATGTGATGGTCATCGCAAAATTCCAAGAACCTTTTGCTGGTGAACTGGGTGCCGTTGTCTGTGATGATGCAGTTAGGAACCCCAAAGCGATGAATGATGTTGGTGAAGAACAACGCGGCTTGCTCCGATCTGACGTTGGTAATGGGACGGGCTTCGATCCACTTGGAAAACTTGTCAATGGTGACGAGCAAGTGGGTGAAGCCCCTAGTTGTTTTCTTCAGGGGTCCGACCAAGTCGAGCCCCCAAACAGTGAACGACCATGTGATGGGAATAGTTTGCAGGGCATGAGCCGGTAGATAATTTTGCCTTGCATAGTACTGGCATCCTTTGCAGGAGCGTACTATCTTAATAGCGTCAAAAACTGCAGTTGGCTAATAGAAACCTTGTCGGAACACGTTTCCGACAAGGGTTTGAGGTGCCGCATGATGACCTCAAGCCCCCGAGTGTAGGTCTTCGAGCAGGCTCTTACCTTCCTTGATTGTGATGCAGCGCTATAGGATGCTTGTAGGGCTGCGTCGATAAAGCTCCTTGTCGTCGCCGTATATCACAAAGGTCTTGGCTCGGTGAGCGATTCGTCAAGCCTCAGTCTTATCTAAGGGGAGTTCCCCTCGAGTGAGACAGTCGAGGTATGGAGTGCGTCAGTCGGGCTCGAGGTCGGCTTGTAGGGTCGAGCCTTCTATCTGCATGACGTCAGCCCCGGTCGAGGGGGCTTTCGCCTCGGGTGGGGGTCGGCTGATGAATCGTTGGCCCCTTTAGTTGTCCTGGCATCGATGGAAGGTTCATGAAGATCCCTTGAGAAGACGTTGGGTGGAACCATGGCTCGATTAGACGCGATTTTTGCGAGCTCGTCAGCGGCCTCATTATATCTACGCGCAACATGATTGAGCTCGAGGCCATGGAATTTGCCCTCAAGGCGCCACACCTCCTTGCAGTAGGCTTCCATCTTAGGATCGCGGCAGCTTGAATCCTTCATAACCTGGTCAACCACGAGTTGGGAATCCCCACGAACCTCGAGGTGATGAACCCCGAGCTCGATGGCGATACGCAAGCCGTTAACAAGGGCCTCGTATTCAGCTACGTCATTAGAGGCTGCAAAGTGGAGACGGATCACGTAACGCATGTGAACTCCATGGGGCGAGATGAAGAGCAAGCCCACGCTCGCTCCCATTTTGGTCATCGACCCATCGAAGTACATGGTCCACAGCTCGGCCTGAATTTGAATGGGAGACAGTTGGGTGTCGGTCCATTCTACTAAGAAATCTGCCAGCACCTAGGATTTGATGGCTTTGCGTGGCGCATAAGAGAGGGTTTCACTCATAAGCTCGATCACCCACTTAGCTATCCTTCCTGAGGCTTCCTGGTTATGGACTATCTCCCTTAGAGGGAAAGAAAAGACCACGGTCACCGGGTGGCCTTCGAAGTAGTGTCAGAGCTTGGGCCGCGTTAGCACGATGGCATATAGCAACTTCTGGATCTGTGGGTAGTGAACCTTGGTGTCCGAGAGTACCTCGCTGATGAAGTATACTAGTCTCTGAACAAGCAACGTGTGACCTTCTGCCCTCTTGACGACTATGGCCGCGCTAACCACCTGTGTTGTCGCGGTGACGTAAAGCAGGAGATGTTCTCCTGCAGCTGGAGGGACGAGTATCGGGGGTTCGGACAATGTTGCCTTGAGCCTAGTAAGGGCTTCTTCAGCCTCAGTGATCCATGAAAAATGTTCCGATTTCTTTAGGAGACGATACAGAGGGAGCGCTTTCTCGCCGAGGCGTGAGATGAAGCGACTGAGGGGCATGTAGTCATGTTTAGCCCATAAGGAAAAGTCCGTAGTGGCGCTGACCCTACCGTCGAGGAAGCTGCTCTTGATCCGACGGGAGGAGCCGCAATGGTTGGTGTGATGACGGGATGCCCTGTCGGCATCTCATCCGTAGCTAGGCCCATCCCACGTAGGTCCTCAACGAGATACGCTACGGGGGGGTCTGGCTGAGGGGCGCCGGGATGGAGCGTTGTATCGCCCTCTTCGGGATGATGATGGTGATGGTTATGCCGAGTATGCTGTCGCCTGGCTGTTCGAGCCCAGCGGGAATGGTGATACTGGTGTAGCACTCCCCGCGCTAGGAGAGCTCATAGTCGTGGTCAGTTGGGTGTCTGGCGGGAGGAGGACCACGTCATAGCCGTAGCCAAGAGACATGAACTCCAAGCTCCTAAACCAGATCACCGTAGCCAACGAAAGTGGACGTTAAGGGTCAGCCATCCGGAGCAATGGCAGGAAAACGATATTGACACGCAACGGACCCCTACCTGGCGTATCAATATCGTTATCCTGGTTCGGGAGAAAGAAGGCCCTACGTCCAGCGGGGAGAGGAGAGAATTGTATTTCTTTGCACCTAAGTCGTTGTGTAGGGGTTACAAGCCGGGAGAGAGGGAGCCGGTCCCAAGTATCAAAGGAAGAGTATTACAGAGTGTTGCTTGAGATGTTGATCTCGAAGGCATGGGAAATGTCGGTCTTGTCTTTTCGCCTTTTCTCATGTTCCTTGCCCTCCTCCGGAGAGCTCCTTGCCCTCCCCTTTTATAGACTCAAGGGGAGGATAAGGCTTACAACAAACCCTAGGAGATGCCTTGGAGGGGAAGCTAAAATGAGCATTGTCGATGTTGTTGTGACGACGTGTCTTGGTGCGTGCCAGCCATCCCTAGGATGTCGTGGTGATGTTGATGATGGGACGGCAGGTCATTCGAAGTGCTGTAGTGGACATGTGATTCCTTGTAGTTGATGTATGGGTCGTGTGATACATCCAGCCCAGGTGGGGTTGCCTGAGGCCCAATAAATTAAGGTTGCCTAGACCCCAATAGTTCTTATGCACACTCACTTGGGGAAATGCTCAATGTCCCGAAAAGACTAGTCCGATAGGGGAAGGGTGGCTCTCTCTTTTAATGTGGCTTCCTCCTCCCAAGATAAGCAAGGTGGGATTATTCAAAGGCTCACACGGTCGCCGCCCAACTACAACTAGGCCACTTGGCCTTTTTTTGTTGTGTCTTTGCCAGCGGGTAATAGTGGAGGATCTCCTCATCATTCCCACCCCCTTAAACAAGAGCCCAGCTCTGATACCAAATGATGATTACAGGCCTGATCTTCCGAGAGGTAACTGGTAAGTTCGATTTGTGGAGATCTCGACGTTGGCGATCCGGCTTCAAATCAGACATGATTCGAACCCTGCATCCGTTACACCACAGCTCCGTTGGTTATCAACCAAGCACAACTTGATTGACCTCGCCAAGAAGGCTTTTCCTGCAAGCAAATCGAAGAGCACAAGCAAGAAGGTAAAACACGCAATCTGAAATTATAAATATGAATGATGCGAATATCAATAGAGGGTTCGGGAACTCGGTTCTAAAGGACTAATCGACACAGTGGAGGAGATCAAGAATAGGGGCCCTAGATCACTGTAAAAGGATTTGTCACCACAGTTATAATGAATGATTCAGTTTCTCGATGGAAAACTAAACTCTAAACAAAACCCAATTGTCTAACAGCGGTGGCGGCTGTGTTTATAGTCTAAGACTCGACCTAGGGATGGGGACGGCCAGGGGTTGGGGGCCCACAACTTGGGCTTAAGGCCCGACACGATACATGACCAAGTTGGCCCAAATAGGTGACACAACACCTTGCCGTGGTCACATAGAATGATCCATGGACCTTCTGGAGCTAGGACTAGATCCAAAACGATGGCGTCGATGTCCCCTTTCCAACGCATCCAAGAATGCCCTGTTTCAATGTCGTATGAGAAAGTTATGACCGAAACAGTGACGACGTGTCTACTGAATCTGAGGGTGACGTGGCAGCTGATTTGGGGATGAATTGCAACTTGGGGAAGACCATAACGTCGGTGTGTCCAGCGTGGCGATGTCCTCATCATCGTGGTTCTCTGTTCGACTGGTGGCGGTCGAGGCTGGGTCAGTACGTGGTCGAGGGGGTCGACGGGAAATGGATAAGGCCGAGCTCCAGAAGTCTTGGGATATGACCAGTGGATAGTGCCAGTCATGGTAGGAATAGTGGCTGCCTTTCGTTGCCCATCCCGGAATGGGTAGTAAAGTAAGATTAGACGCGGACATCATTCCCACGTCGGTGGCGTTGTGGCCACGTTGGTGGCAATGGTCGCATTAAATGCTTTGTCGGGTGAGTAGGTGGGTGAGAGGGTCGACCGGATCGACCCTGGGTCATGCGAGTCAAAGATTTTCCGGGGTCGAGGCTTCCCATCGAGCGAGCCTCGTACGAGTCGAAGTGCGGTCGAGGGTGTCCCATCTGCATGTGCGTGTGGCCCTGATTCATCGTATCCGTGCGGATAGGGTCTTGACCTGATCCTTCTCAGGGGGTTCTTAGGGTGTGATTCCTCGGGGTTTCACTCCTTTTAATCGTGGGTTTCAGCCTGTCGCCAGCAAGGCAACGAGCAAGGCAACGATCTAGAGCATTTTGAGCTTGAGGTAGGTGTAGTTGGGAACCACCATGAATTTGGCATAGCAGGGCGCCCAAGAATGGCATGGTAGGTCCCGTGGAATCCAACCACTTCGAAAGTGAGGGTCTCCTTCCTAAAGTTGGAGGGGGTACCGAAACAGATGGGCAGGTCGATCCACCCGACGGGCTCTACTCGTTTCCCTAGTACGACTCCGTGGATGCCCCTGACGCTGGGTCAGAGATGCGTCCTCTTGACTCCCAAGAGGTCAAGGGTCTGAGCGTAGATATTGTTGAGGTTGCTACCACCGTCCATGAGCACCTTGGTGAGGCGCGTGTTGGCGATGATGGGATCGATGACGAGCGGGTAGACTCCAGGATTGGGGACGTAGTCCGGGTGGTCATCATGGTCGAAGGTGATGGCCACGTCGGACCAGTCAAGGAAGAGGGGGGTCGCCAACTGCACCGAGAAGACCTCTCTACGCTCCCGCTTGCGCTGTCGCGCCGAGAGGCGCGTTGAGGGTCCCCCGTATATCATGAAGCAATCATGTTTCTCGGAAAATCCCTTGTCCTTGTCATCATTCCTCTCCTTGGGGTCCTCCTTCTTGTCGTCCTTCTTGATGTCTAAGCTTTCAAAGTACCTTCACAGCATATGGCAGTCCTCGCGGTTGTGGTTCGTAGGTCCCTTGTGGTAGGGACATGGTTCCTTGAGCATTTTCTCGAAAATGCCCCCACCGGGGGGTCCTCGAGGCTTCTTGCGGTCAGTGGTAGCGACAAGATCGCTAGTCGTGGCTTCATGATTGCCCTGCTGATTCTTCTTCTTCCTGTTACTCCTTTTGGCGCCTCGATTGGATCCCTCAGGTTCCTCGTCCTTGGGCTTCCCTTTATCCTGGTCACTGCCAAAAATGGCACCGACCGCCTCCTCGCCGGTGGTGTAGTTGGTGATGATGTCCATTAACTTGTTAGCAGTGATGGGAGTATTGCGGCCCAATTCTCAGACTAGCTCTTTGCAGGTGGTTCCGGAGAGAAAAGCCATGATAATGTCAGAGTCGGTGATATTGGGAAGCTCGGTGCGTTGCTTAGAGAAATGCTGGATGTAGTCATGGAGGGACTTGTCTGGCTTCTGTTTGCAACTCCTGAGGTCCCAAGAGTTACCTGGGTGCATGTAAGTCCTCTTAAAGTTCCCTTCGAACACTCTTACAAGGTCATTTCAGTTGTGGATCTGTCCGGGTGAGAGGTCCTCGAGCCATGCTCGAGCGGTGTCTGATAGGAATAGGGGGAGCTGTCGAATGATGACGCGGTCATCGGTGGCCCCTCCCAATTGACAAGCCAAGCAGAAATCAGCAAGCCAAAGTTCGGGTTTGGTCTCGCCGTTATACTTGGCGAGAGTCATTAGGTGGCAGAATCAGATCGGATGATGGGTCCTACGAATGGTCTTGCTGAAGACTCGAGGGCCCGGTGGCTCAGGAGATGGACTACGATCTTCAGAGCTATCGTAATGCCTGCCCCTGTGCATGTGATAGCCTCGAGATGCACCGTCATCGCTTTTACGTCTACGACGCTCATTGATGTCGTCACGAGCATCTCAGGGCCCGCGATTGTTGACGATGCGGTCACGGACAGAGGCCGCTTTGTCCCTTCATGGCATGGGCTCAGGATGAACTGAGGCCTCTCTCTCCTATCAAGAGGGCTTTGCAGGCTGCTCTGATGCAAACCCAGGGTGCCTCAAGGCTGAGCTCTTGGCTTGTTGCATGGTCGCAGCCTCAAAGAGACCTCGAATCTCATCGCGGGCCTGGCGGGCCTCGGGGGTAGATGGTTCAGGCATATTGCGGAGAATCATCACGGCGGTGATGACGTTCTGGCTAGCTCGGTTGAAGACTAGGGGTTCACCCACCCGATCCTCGACAATACGGCGATTGACATCGCGGGCTCTTTCCCGAGCTCCTGCGCCATGTATGTGCGCCGTGCACTCCTGCTCGAGGGTTTGCTGAAGTAAGCGCATGTTTTCCCGTTCCTCATTGAGCACGGCTTGTAATTCCTGAATCTGCTCAAGTTGCGCTCCTTGGTCCACACCAAGAGATGGGGCCTTGTCCCGTGCGTCGGGGGACTCATCGTGGGGTGGCGTGGCATTCCCTCCTCCAATGGCTGCCCCATCTTCCGAATCTGATGCGATAGCCCCATCGATGTGGAAGCACTCACGGGTCGGATCATAGCTGTCATCGGCAGAGTCGGAGTCCGAGGTGCCAAAATAGTAATACGATGGGTGCATGTGAGGTCGTCGATTTCTGCCATCGTGGCGGATGGGAGTGATCACGCGATGCTCCATTCAAGGGCTCTCCGTAGAGTCCTGATACTCGGAAGCTATTGTGGACGCCACGAGGTCGAGGGCAGAACGTAGATGGTGTCCAGGGAGCTCCTCATAAGCGCTCAGGTCGGTGCTTACGGAGGAAGCATACTGCTAGGTAGTCGTGTTTAGCCCATAAGGAAAAGTCCATAGCGGCACTGACCCTACCGTCGAGGAAGCTGCTATTGATCCGACGGGAGGAGCCGCAATGGTTGGTGGGATGACGGGATGCCCTACCGGCGTCTCATCCGTACCCAGGCCCATCTGAAAGTCCTATGTTTGGTGTTGGTAATTAGTGACAATGCCTAAGTACTAATCCTATGCCTAAGTTGTATGTAGCATATGAGGATTAGTACATTCCAAGGTTGGTGGCAAGATGGACATGGTGATCATAATGGCCACACTTGGATTTGGACGCAACCCTATGTGATCAAGGCAAAGGTATATGCTTAAGGGTTGTGTTTTAGTAACCAAGACACCTAGTGGGTGTGGTTACATTATAGGATAGATAGCCGTACTATAAAGAGGGGAATGACGCGGCTATTGAACTCCTAAGTGCCTCTAGATGTGCATTTCATGATCATATGCATTTGGATAGAACTAATAATGCCTTGAAAAATGATTGTGAAAATGCTAACACACTCACACATGATGAAGATTACTTGGTGGTGTTAGCACGTTTGCGAAGGTGGTGGAGTTTGAGTGGTAGAGAGGGTTTGGGATCCTCTCTCCCTCCCGTCGAGCTTGCGAGGCGGGATTCAGGCGTTTTCGAGAAGTTGAAACAACTATTTTCCACTACGCCGAAAGTCCGGAAAAGAAACGAAGGCGAACGGAGGTCACAGAGGTGACCGGACGCTGAACCAGACGCGGTCCTTGCATGACCGGACGCGTCTGATCAGTGTTCAGTGTCTGCGTGTTTTTTAGTTCGATGATCGGACGCGAGGCACGTCCGGTCACTGATGATCGGACGCGTCCGGTCGTTTAGGGAGCTTACTGGACTGTAACCGGACGCTGGCACTATCACGTCTGGTCATTTTCTTCAGCGCGTCCGGTCACTGTTTCGTTGAGCGCTGCTCAGGCGACCAGCGCGTCCGGTCATTCTCGGGACCAGCGCGTCCGGTCGTCTCCAGCGCGTCCGGTCTGCGCGATGAGCGCGTCCGGTCGTTGCTTCGCAGTTAGCCGTTGGGCGACCGGCGCGTCCGGTCGTTTGGACCAGCGCGTCCGATCAGTACTTCGCGAGTTAGCCGTTGGGCGACCGGCGCGTCCGGTCAGTTGGACCAGCGCGTCCGGTCAGCGCGATTTCGGCTGTTTAAGTTTCTAATGGCTCTATTCGAAGGGGTACGTCTATAAATACTCATTGACCGGCTCAAGGCTCTCTCTCTCTCTCTCGAACATTTGACATACTTGTGAGCATTTTGAGCTAAACAACTCCCCTCCCACTCATCTCTCTTGCTTCTTTGCATATTCGAAGTGAGATTGAGTGATCCAAGTGCATTTGCATTGTGAGATTGCATCTAGTTGGCACTTGGTGGTTGATTTGCTGTGGGATTCTTGTTTCTCTTGGTGGTTGCCGCCACCTAGACGGCTTGGAGCAGCTTGGAGGCGTTGGCAAGAGTTGGTGATTGTTCTTGGCCACCTCCGGTGATTGTGAGGGGTTTGTGCCTACCTCGGCGAAGCGCCAAAGGCAACATCAGTATATTGCTCGTGTCATTGCAACCTTTTGCCATTTGGTAGGTTCTTGTGGTGCCTTTTGAGAGGCTCGGTGTGAGACCGATTAGCCACCGAACCACGTGGTGAAGAGGGACACAACGGGGACTAGCGTGTCGGCAAGCACGTGAACCTCGGGATAAATCTTCGTGTCATCACTTTCATATTGTGATTGATTGATCCCGGTGTTCGGTTATCTTGGTATTCATTGTTGATCATATTGGTTGGCTCAATACTTCGCCCCTCGGTGAAACTCTCCTAACTCAACTCCGCATTACTTTCTTAGTTATCCTTGCTAGCTAGTTTGCTTTGCTTTAGTAGCTTCTTTTCTGTAGCTTGCTAGTTGTAGATGTAGTTACCTTCTCAGTTTGTCTTGTGCGGTTGAGTGCAATTACTAGAATTGTGAATTGGTTAGGTGGCTTGCAAACACCCCGTAGGCTAAGCAAAACTCGCATCTCGCTATTTGTTTTTTTGATAAACTTGTTTAGCTTGTCTTTGTAGAAAATTTTAATAGGCTATTCACCCCCTCTAGCCATCAAGACCTTTCAAGTGGTATCGGAGCCGTGGTCACCGTTTTCAAGGCTTAACAACCTCGGTGTAAGATGACTCAAGTTGTGTTCAACCATATCGGGGGCAAGCCTCCATTCTTTGATGGTGTCACATCTTTTGATTATTGGAAAAGAAAGATTAAGCAATATCTTGGCTCTATTCATGAGAATGTTTGGAAGGTGACACACCATGATTATGCTATCATTGATCCCGATAACCTCACCAACAATGATCGCATCAACAACCAATGCAACACTATGGCTCTTAATACTCTCTACAATGGGATTGATGCAAAAGGTCTTTGAGCAAATCAAGGATCTTGAGATGGCAAGTGAAGTGTGGACAAGATTAGAGGAAACATATGAAGGCACTTCAACGGTAAAGAGTGCCAAGCTCTATATGCTCAAGGATAAGTTTGCAAGCTTCAAGATGAAGGATGATGAGTCCATACCGAAGATGTTCTATAGGCTACAAGTTATTGTCAATGATCTCAAGAGCCTAGGAGAAGATGTCAAGGACAAGGACTTCTCACATAAATTCTTGATGAACTTACCTAAGAAGTTTGCTATCTTGAGGAAGATGATCCAAAGAGAGGGTTTGGACAAGGTGACTCCAAACCAAGTGCTTGGAGATGTCATGACCGATGCTCAATATGATGATGATGAAGATGAAGATGAGAAGAAGGAGATCAAGGTCAAGCAAGAGAAGCCCACCGCATTCAAGGCTTCTTCTTCCAAGAGCAAGGTTGATGATGATGATGATCCATTTGATGATGAGATCATGGCCCTTCTAGTGCAAAAGATGGGTCGGTTCATGAAGAAGAGAGGCTATGGTGCAAGAAAGAGAAGGGACTTCATGAAGGCAAAGGAGGTGCTTTGCTACAATTGCAATAGCCCCGATCATGTAGTGGCAAAGTGCCCCTATGAAGACAAAAGATGTCATGATGGGGAGTTGAAGTTGAAGAAGAACAAGAAGGAGAAGAAAGCAAAGAAGAGCTTCACATTCAACAAGAAGAAGAAGGGTGGTGGCTATATGGTCACTTGGGATAGTGATAACTCCGATAGTGATGATGATAGCTCTAGTGATGATGAGAAGACCACTCGGTGAGCCATTGCAAACATCGCCCTCTCCAACAAGCCATCCATCTTCGACACTACATCGACATGCCTTATGGCCAAGCCTACCAAGGTAAAATATAATGATAGTGATGATGATTCTTGTGCTAGTGATGGTTGTAGGAGTGATGATGAGGAGGATGAGGACTACTCCAAGGATGATCTATTGGGCATAATAGATCAAATGAGCAAGGGCTACAAGAGGACAACCAAGAAATACAAAATTTTGGAACAAGAGCTCATTGCCAAGAGCAATGAAAATGATGCCTTGATGGAGGAGCTTGTTGCTCTCAAAAAGAGTAAGGAGTGCAAAGGAATTGAACAAGAGCTCAAAGCTCTTAGGAAATCCTTTGATGAGCTAGAGGCCTCTCGTGAGTGTCTAAAGGAAGACCACGAGGACCTTGAAGTTGCTCACACTAGGCTTAAGGAAGCCCACTCCACTCTACTTGAGCTCATCAAGGAAAAGGACCTCAAGTTGGAAAAGCTCATGAAGGAAGCTAAGGAAGAGCAAGTGATTGTCACTTGTGATATTAGACTAACATATGATATTATTGATGATTCTTTATTTGTTTGTCCTACTAATGCTTCATGTAGCTCATCATCATCCACCACAACCAACCCTATCTCTACTACTAGTGATTCATCACTTGTGGTTGAGAATGAGACTCTCAAGAGAGAGATGGATGATCTCACCCGCGCATTAGGCAATGCCTATGGTGGGGATGCCCGCTTGCTAAAATGCTTGGGTAGCCAAAGGTTCTCTCTTAACAAAGAGGGATTAGGCTATACTCCCAAGAAGGGCAATGCGGCCTTTGCTACTCTAAAGTCTCGCTTTGTGAAAGGCAATGGTCGTTATTGCAATAGATGCAAGCAAGTTGGGCATCTAGAGATTAATTGCAATAAAATGAACAAGAACAAGAAAAATGCTAATGTACCTTACATTCCTTTTGATTCTTGTTATGTGCTTACCTAGGGTGAGAAAGGTGTGCATGCTAAGTTTGTTGGTACACCAATTGTGGGTCCAAAGAAGAAGGCCATTTGGGTACCAAAGAGCTTAGTGACTAACCTCCAAGGACCTAAGCAAGTATGGGTACCTAAGAAACATTAATTTGTTTTGTAGGTAAATTACAAGGCCGAAGGAAGGCATTGGGTGCTTGATAGTGGGTGCTCTCAACATATGACCGGTGATTCAAGAATGTTCAACTCTCTCAAATCAAATGATAGTGGCATTGATAGCATCACATTTGGTGACAATAGCAAGGGTGATGTGAAGGCTCTTGGAAGGATTGTAATCTCTAATGATCATAGCATTTCCAATGTGCTCTTAGTTGAAAAGTTGAACTTCAATCTTCTCTCGGTTGCTCAATTATGTGATCTCGGTTTCAAGTGCATATTTGGTGTTGATGATGTGGAGATAGTTAGTGTTGATGGCTCTAACTTGATCTTCAAAGGCTTTAGATATAAGAATCTATACTTGGTTGATTTCAATGCTAGTGACACTCAACTTTCAACATGCTTGCTCACCAAATCAAGTATGGGTTGGTTATGGCATAGAAGACTTGGTCATGTTGGCATGAAGCAATTAAATAAGTTAGTGAAGCATGACTTAGTTAGAGGCTTGAAGGATGTCACATTTGAGAAGGATAAGCTATGTAGTGCATGTCAAGCCGGAAAGCAAGTGGGCAACACTCATCCATTGAAGAGCATTATGAGTACTTCCAAGGCATTTGAGTTGTTGCACATGGATCTATTTGGGCCAACTACATACACAAGCATTGGTGGCAACAAGTATGGCTTTGTGATTGTGGATGATTTCACTAGATATACATGGGTATTCTTTCTTGGGGACAAAAGTGATGTATTTGACATATTCAAGAAGTTCATCAAGAGAGTGCAAAATGAGTTTGAAACCACAATCAAGAAAGTGAGAAGTGACAATGGAAGTGAGTTTAGAAACACAAGAATTGATGAGCTATGTGATGAGCTTGGAATCAAACATCAATTCTCGGCCAAGTATACACCTCAATCAAATGGCTTAGTTGAGAGGAAGAATAGAACCTTAATTGATATGGCTAGATCAATGTTGAATGAGTATAATGTGAGTCATTCATTTTGGGCCGAAGCAATCAACACGGTTTGCTTCTATAGCAACCGCCTCTATTGCCACAAGTTTTTAGAGAAGACACCATATGAGATCTTAAATGGAAGAAAGCCCAACATTGTATACTTTTGGGTATTTGGTTGCAAATGCTATATCTTGAAGAAGGGTAGTAGATTGAGCAAGTTTGAAAAGAAATGTGATGAAGGCTTTCTACTTGGTTACTCAACTACTAGCAAAGCTTATAGAGTTTGAAATTTGGCTAGTGGTCAACTTGAAGAAGTGCATGATGTTGAGTTTGATGAAACAAATGGCTCTCAAGATGAAGAAGATAACTTAGATGATGTGAGAGGAACTCAATTGATCAATGCTATAAAAGAAATGGATATTGGTGATATTAGGCCAAAGCAAGTGATTGATGTGGATGACAACAAAGATCAAGTGCTCCAAAGTCCAATTACACAAACTAGTGGTTCTCTAATGCAAAATCAAGCTAGTATATCATCTCAAGTGCAACAAGATCAACAAGTGGCTAGTTCATCATCTCCAACTCATGATCAACATCAACATCCAAGCAATCAAGTCCAAGTGCTTCAACCAACTAACATTGCAAGAGACCATCCATTGGATTCCATCATTGGTGACATACAAAGAGGAGTTCAAACTAGATCAAGATTGGCATCATTTTGTGCTCACTCTTCTTTTGTGTCAATGGAACAACCCAAGGACATTGATAAAGCATTGAGAGATCCGGATTGGGTAAATGCAATGCATGAAGAGCTCAACAACTTCAAGAGAAATGAAGTATGGGAACTAGTTGAGAGGCCTAAGGATCACAATGTCATTGGAACAAGATGGGTCTTTCGCAACAAGCAAGATCAAGATGGGATAGTAGTAAGGAACAAAGCAAGACTAGTGGCTCAAGGTTACACACAAATAGAGGGTCTTGACTTTGGTGAAACATATGCCTCGGTTGCAAGATTAGAAGCAATTAGGATCTTACTTGCCTATGCTTGTGCTCACAATATCAAGTTATATCAAATGGATGTGAAGAGTGCATTTATCAATGGGTACATTCAAGAAGAGGTGTATGTAGAGCAACCTCCTGGTTTTAAAGATGACAAGAAACCCAACCATGTATATAAGTTAATGAAGGCTTTGTATGGATTGAAGCAAGCACCTAGAGCATGGTATGAAAGATTAAGGGACTTCTTGCTATCCAAAGGGTTTGTCATGGGCAAAGTTGATACAACACTATTCACTAAGAAGATTGGGAAAGACTTGTTTGTATTGCAAATATATGTTGATGATATCATATTCGGTTCAACCAATCAAGATTATTGTGATGAGTTTGGGAAAACGATGGCAAAGGAATTTGAAATGTCAATGATTGGTGAACTTAGTTTTTTTCTTGGACTTTAAATCAAACAAATGAAAGAAGGTACATTTGTGAGCCAAACTAAGTACATCAAAGATATGCTCAAGAAGTTTGGCATGGAAGATGCAAAAGGCATCACTACTCCAATGGGCACTAGTGGAAGTTTGGATAGTGACAAGAATGGCAACATGGTGGATCAAAAGCTATATAGATCAATGATTGGTAGCCTACTCTATGTGACGGCATCAAGGCCCGATGTGATGTTTAGTGTATGTATGCGTGCAAGATTTCAAGCCTCACCAAGAGAAAGTCATTTGAAGGCAACAAAGAGAATATTGAGGTACTTAAAGCATACACAAGATGTTGGATTGTGGTATCCCAAAGGTGCAAGCTTTGAGCTAGTTGGATATTCGGATTCCGACTATGCCGGTGACAAAGTGGAGAGAAAGAGCACTTCCGGGACTTGCCAATTGTTGGGAAGATCACTTGTCTCATGGTCATCCAAGAAGCAAAATAGTATTGCACTATCTACCGCTGAAGCCGAATACATCGCCGCGGGTAGTTGTTGTGCACAAATCTTGTGGATGAAGACAAAATTGAAAGATTTTGGAATCAAATTCAAGAATGTGCCATTGCTATGTGACAATGAAAGTGCCGTGAAGCTAACCAATAATCCGGTTCAACATCAAAGAACAAAGCATATTGATGTCCGTCATCATTTCATTAGAGATCATCAATAAAAGGGTGACATTGCCATTGAGAGTGTGGGCACCGAAGATCAATTAGCCGATCTATTCACCAAGCCACTTGATGAGAAGAGATTTCACAAGCTAAAGAATGAGTTGAACATACTTGACTTCTCCAACATGAGTTGATGCACCCCATATATGACATGCCTCTCCTTCGAGCCCCAAGGTACAATTGGTTGACATGTCATACATTCTATGCTAAGGACTTGTTTAGTGCATCTAGTCATAATTTACATGTTCTAGGCTCATTCATGAAAATCAAATGAGTTTGAAGTCTATATGGTGCCACTATTGTTTCCATGACTTGTATGATCTAGTGGTAGCATATAACTTGTTTAAGTAGCTTGTGATCCTAAGTGTTTAATCTAGAAAACTTGTCTAAATATTTGCTTCAACATGGTGCATGATAACCCTTCTAGTGAGGTGTGAAGAAGCTTGCCCTTGGATCAAACCGAAGCATTTTATTTATGCAAGCAATCTAGGTTGAATCACAAACTTGATCCTCACCCCATATTTCAACATGATAATCTATCTAAAGTTTGCTCCTTGTGGTCAATTGGTGCCAAAGAGGGAGAAAATATTGTTCACAAAGATAGAACTCAAAGGAGGAGAATCACAAAGGGGGAGAAAATCGAGAAAAACCTAAAGGGGAGAATTGATAAAAGAAGGGGATCAACTAAAATTATTTTGAGCACACAAGTAGGGGGAGCAAGCTCTTAAACATGAATGTTGCATTTCTATGTGCACTTCATATGTATGATGCATAGTTATGCATTTCGTTTTCTCTGATACATTGCTTGTGTGGTGACTTGCTAGTATAATTTGAATGATGCATTGAGGTACTAGCATGAATAGGAAGTAGTTAGATTTTTCTTGCTTCATGTTTTTTAAAGTGGTACTAGAACCTTGCTTATAATGTTGATCTCACGAGGTTTCTAGTTATGTTTGTGTTTTTCCAAGTGGAATCTAGCTACACAAGGTGCTAAGATGGTGTTTATCGCTACTCCGATGGTATCACGCTTCAAAGGTCTATAATCTTAAACACTTAGCACCTATTGGTAGTCAATGCTCCTAATCTTTCCTATCTAACATGTATGCTTCTAAAATCCAAACATATAGCATACATGTAGGGGGAGCCATTGCTATCAATTTGAATTCATGATCACATGTCCATAATTCTTACACATGGTAATATACTTGGACAATGTGACATGGGTTCAATCAAAATTTTATCATAACATATTTGTGAAAGGTTTGTCACCAATTACCAACAAGGGGGAGATTGAAAGTCCTATGTTTGGTGTTGGTAATTGGTGACAATGCCTAAGTACTAATCCTATGCCTAAGTTGTATATAGCATATGAGGATTAGTACATTCCAAGGTTGGTGGCAAGATGGACATGGTGATCATGATGGCCACACTTGGATTTGGACGCAACCCTATGTGATCAAGGCAAAGGTATATGCTTAAGGGTTGTGTTTTAGTAACTAAGACACCTAGTGGGTGTGGTTACATTATAGGATAGATAGCCGTACTATAAAGAGGGGAATGACACGGCTATTGAACTCCTAAGTGCCTCTAGATGTGCATTTCATGATCATATGCATTTGGATAGAACTAATAATGCCTTGAAAAATGATTGTGAAAATGCTAACACACTCACACATGATGAAGATTACTTGGTGGTGTTAGCACGTTTGCGAAGGCGGTGGAGTTTGAGCGATAGAGAGGGTTTGGGATCCTCTCTCCCTCCCGCCGAGCTTGCGAGGCGGGATTCAGGCGTTTTCGAGGAGTTAAAACGACTAATTTCCACTACGCCGGAAGTCAGAAAAGAAACGAAGGCGAACGGAGGTCACAGAGGTGACCGGACGCTGAACCGGACGCGGTCCTTGCATGACCGGACGCGTCCGGTCAGTGTTCAGTGTCTGCGTGTTTTTTAGTTCGATGATCGGACGCGAGGCGCGTCCGGTCACTGATGATCGGACGCGTCCGGTCGTTCAGGGAGCTTACTGGACTGTAACCGGACGCTGGCACTGTCGTGTCTAGTCATTTTCTTCAGCGCGTCCGGTCACTGTTTCGTTGAGCGCTGCTCAGGCGACCAGCGCGTCCGGTCATTCTCGGGACCAGCGCGTCCGGTCGTCTCTAGCGCGTCCGGTCTGCGCGATGAGTGCGTCCGGTCGTTGCTTCGCAGTTAGCCGTTGGGCGACCGGCGTGTCCAGTCGTTTGGACCAGCATGTCCGGTCAGTACTTCGCGAGTTAGCCGTTGGGCGACCGGCGCGTCCGGTCAGTTGGACCAGCGCGTCCGGTCAGCGCGATTTCGGCTGCTTAAGTTTCTAACGGCTCTATTCGAAGGGGTATGTCTATAAATACTCATTGGCCGGCTCAAGGCTCTCTCTCTCGAACATTTGACATACTTGTGAGCATTTTGAGCTAAGCAACTCCCCTCCCACTCATCTCTCTTGCTTCTTTGCATATTCAAAGTGAGATTGAGTGATCCAAGTGCATTTGCATTGTGAGATTGCATCTAGTTGGCACTTGGTGGTTGATTTGCTGCGGGATTCTTGTTTCTCTTGGTGGTTGCCGCCACCTAGATGGCTTGGAGCAGCTTGGAGGCATTGGCAAGAGTTGGTGATTGTTCTTGGCCACCTCCGGTGATTGTGAGGGGTTTGTGCCTACCTCGGTGAAGCGCCAAAGGCAACATTAGTATATTGCTCGTGTCATTGCAACCTTTTGCCATTTGGTAGGTTCTTGTGGTGCCTTTTGAGAGGCTCGGTGTGAGACCGATTAGCCACCGAACCACGTGGTGAAGAGGGACACAACGGGGACTAGCGTGCCGGCAAGCACGTGAACCTCGGGATAAATCTTCGTGTCATCACTTTCATATTGTGATTGATTGATCCCGGTGTTCGGTTATCTTGGTATTCATTGTTGATCATATTGGTTGGCTCAATACTTCGCCCCTCGGTGAAACTCTCCTAACTCAACTCCGCATTACTTTCTTAGTTATCCTTGCTAGCTAGTTTGCTTTGCTTTAGTAGCTTCTTTTGTGTAGCTTGCTAGTTGTAGGTATAGTTACCTTCTTGGTTTGTCTTGTGCGGTTGAGTGCAATTACTAGAATTGTGAATTGGTTAGGTGGCTTGCAAACACCCCGTAGGCTAAGCAAAACTCGCATCTTGCTATTTGTTTTTTTGATAAACTTGTTTAGCTTGTCTTTGTAGAAAATTTTAATAGGCTATTCACCCCCCTCTAGCCATCAAGACCTTTCACCATCCCACGTAGGTCCTCAATGAGAGACGCTACAGGGGGGTCTAGCTGAGGGGCGTCGGGACAGAGCGTTGTATCGCCCTCTTCGGGACGATGATGGTGACGGCTACGCCGGGTATGCTGTCGCCTAGCTGTTCGAGCCCGACGGGAATGGTGATATCGGCGCAGCGCTCCCTCGTGCTAGGAGAGCTCGTAGTCATGGTTAGTTGGGTGTCTGGGCAGGAGGAGGACCATGTCATAGCCGTAGCCAAGAGACATGAACTTCAAGCTCCCAAACCAGATCACCGTAGCCAACAGAAGTGGACGTTAAGGGTCAGCCATCCGGAGCAATGGCAGGAAAACGATATTAAGACACAGCGGACCTCTACCTGGCGCGCCAACTATCGGTGTCAGGACCCGGGAGGGCCCTAAGCCGGTGAGTGAAATTGTGTTGCGTGTTCCCTACTCCGGATGGTGATGCAAAGAGAATACATAGGGGGTTTATCCTGGTTCAGACAAAAGAAGGCCCTACGTCCAGCGGGGAGAGGAGATAATTGTATTTCTTTGCACCTAAGTGCTTGTGTAGGGGTTAGAAGCCGAGAGAGAGGGAGTCGGTCCCAAGTCTCAAAGGAAGATTATTACGGAGTGTTGCTTGAGATGTTGATCTCGGAGGCGTGGGAAATGTTGGTCTTGTCTTTTTGCCATTTCTCGTGTTCCTTGCCCCCCCTCTAGAGAGCTCCTTGCCCTCCCCTTTTATAGACTCAAGGCGAGGATAAGGCTTACAACAAACCCTAGGAGATGCCTTAGAGGGGAAGCTAAAATGAGCATTGTCGATGTTGCTGTGGCGATGTGTCTTGGTGTGTGCCGGCCATCCCTAGGACGTCGTGGTGATGTTGATGATGGGACGGTAGGTCATTCGAAGCGCTGTAGTGGACGTGCAATTCCTTGTAGTCGATGTATGGGTCCTGGTTCTCTGTTCGACTGGTGGCGGTCGAGGCTAGGTTGGTACGTGGTCGAGGGGGGTCGATGGGAAATGGATAAGGCCAAGCTCCAGAAGTCCTGGGATATGACTGGCGGATAGTGCCAGTCATGATGGGAATAGTGCCTGCCTTTCATTGCCCATCCCGAGATGGGTAGTAATAGTAAGATTAGACGTGAACGTTGTTCCCACGTTGGTGGCGCTATGGCCACGTTGGTGGGAATGGTCACATTAAATGCTTTGTCGGGTGAGTAGGTGGGTGAGGGGGTCGACCGGATCGACCCTGGGTTGTGCGTGTTAGAGATTTCCTAGGGTCGAGGCTTCCCGTCGAGCGAGCCTTGTACGAGTCGGAGTGCGGTCGAGGGCGTCTCGTCTGCATGTGCCTGTGGCCCCGACTCGTCTTCGGTCGCAAGAGACCATCGCGGACCATCTCCTCCAACTTCCTCTCCGTCACCGAAGAGCGGACCCACGCGTCCACAGGGAGAACTTGGCTCCTTCCTGCCATGAGCGCTAAAGTCATATTACGACATCGACGGGGGAAGGGGCGGCGACGGTGGTAGAGGGTGGCTGATGAAGGTGAAGGGAAGAAAAGGCAATCGCAAAAGACTGGTGGGGGCCACATGGAACCCTGGGTCCTGTACTTATACCCCGATGGGAGGCAAACAGGTGTATCCAACGAAAAGGTCGGAACAGTTTCCACATTCAATGCTCCCACCTAACTGCTCCATCGAAACCCGCGTACGAGGACACATGTCCGCCGCCTGCTCCGCAACCGTCGTGCCACGCCACCCACTCCGCAACCGTCGCGCCACGCCGCCCACTACCACGTCGTTTCTGCTCCCCTCCTAAAAAGACGTGCCCCCAATGGGTTGGAAAGGAGGCCTACAGGTGGACACTTCTAGATGAAGGAACCACGGGCTCCGAGCCCGCTGCAAACCTCGAGGGTTCAAAAGTTGGCCCTCGACCAGGGTTCGACAGCTGCCCTCAAGTAAACAGAGTAAGGGATGTCCAAGAGCAGGCCCGTACAAGACCAGGGCTCGAGCCGCTTTTTCGAGATGCCCTCAGACATATTCGAGGCTAAAGGAGAGGACAACGGTGGAATCCCCTCGGAGGGAGGCATCGAGCCCTCGGATCCCATCGAACGGAGCCGAGATCCACACGACCACTCCTCAACACTTTTGGAGAGCGCCTCCGCGGCCACCAGCCGACCCCTATCGAACGGGGCACGGGCTCCCACTCGAATTTCCCGCTAACAGCTCACCGGAGGTCGTCGGAACTCGCCCATCGAGGGTAGTACGGCGTTCTCACCCCTCCTCCCTGTCTAAGGGATGCGTGAGGGTCATACGATAAAAAAGGACAAGACCCTAATCGGCCCTGCACGCGCAAAGTCTCGGGGGCTTGACCCCAACCAGCTGACCTCGATGAAAGAGGACCGAATGCACCTCGAGGGCTCAAGCGCAGGAGCGTCCCTCGATACAGCGTACTAAAAGCACTCGTTGGAGTCACACACTCCTCTGAGGCCTTGGGGGCTACAACCGGCGGGTGCGCTCGCGCGCACCCACCAGAAAGCAATGACGCCACAACCACAGTTCATAACTCGCTCAAGTCTCTACGAGAGTGGCCACACTCGCGCAAAGGCTCGGGGCTATTGTCGGGTACCTAAATTTGGGTACCAAAAACCCACGATTAAAAGGAGTGAAACCCCGAGGAAATCGCACCCTAAGAACCCCCTGAGAAGTATCAGGTCAAGACCTCATCCACACGGATACGACTAATCGGGGCCACACGCACATGCAGACGGGTAGTAAAAGTAAGATTAGACACGGATGTCGTTCCCACGTCGGTGGCACTGTGGCCACGTTGGTGGGAATGGTCGCATTAAATGCTTTGTCGGGTGAGTAGGTGGGTGAGGGGGTCGACCGGGTCGACCCTGGGTCGTGCGAGTTGGAGATTTCCCGGGGTCGAGGCTTCCCATCGAGCGAGCCTCGTATAAGTCGGAGCGCGGTCGAGGGCGTCCCATCTGCATGTGTGTGTGGCCCCGATTCATCGTATCCGTGCGGATGGGGTCTTGACCTGATCCTTCTCAGGGGGTTCTTAGGGTGCGATTTCCTCGGGATTTCACTCCTTTTAATCGCGGGTTTTGGGTACCCTAATTTAGGTATCCGACAATAGTCCTACTCTAAATAGCACATCCTAAAAATTTCATGGGATTTGGATATATAGCATAGCCTACACAAAAATGACAAGCTCTAGAATGAAATTGAGCATGAAAATACTTTGTACTATGAAAAGTATCAAACAACAGATTTACTATTTTTCCTATGCTCTATACAGTGAATAATCACAACACAAAATTTATCATGTGCATGCCTTATACAATTTTTGCTCTCTATAAAAAATAACAAAAATCACCAATTAAAGGCACTTGAACTACACCTCAATATTTTTCCACAGAACATGAATCACATATATTTTTCCTAGAAAAGTATAGTACACAAGACGAGTAACAAACTTGGAATCCCATTTTTCTGAGTTTTCTTTGATTTATTACATATTTTCTAAGATAACAGCAAATACAAGGATTAAATAAATCTTCACAGAAAAGTACAACAAAAACATCATGCAATATTTTTACACTGTAGATCTACTAATGAGGATCACTACAAAATTTGTTTCACAATTTTTGGAGCTAAAAATGGGTCCACAACATTTTTCCCAAGCATTTTTCTTTTCAAATAAGAATGGAAAAACCGAAATAATTTCTTCTTTTGACTAACGGCCGACCCAACGGAATCCACCGGCCCGCTGCCGAATTCGGCCTCAGCAGCCCACGCGGGGAAGAGCTGGCCCGAATCGGTGGCTTTGGCCCATGGACACCGGCCCAAGGGAAACAGAGAGGGAAGGGGGCCTGGCCACGACGCGCCGACATCCACGACGTCGCGGCAGCGCGGTGGTCGCCGGCGGCCAACGGCCAACCCCGGCCAAGAGCGGGCTCGATGGCGTGCGCACGGTGTTCGCGAGTAGATGGCGAACACAAGAGAGCAGCTCACGAGGAGAGAGAGAGAGAGAGCGAGGGCGCCGGAGGGCGGAGCGCGAGCTCGGCGGCCCGGCCATGGTGGCACGGCGGGAAGAGCTCGATTGAGCCTTACCATAGGCGAGGAAGGAGCAAGGTGGCCCTTTCAGAGGAGAGGAGGAGGTGGCGGAGCGTGACGCGCGGGCAATCGCACGGAGGCGGCTCGCGCGGAGTTGGAACGGCTCGCGTTCGGCTTTCTCAAAGGGAGCGAGAGGGTGAGCGAGTAAGGGATGGAGGGGAGGCAGAGGCGCAGGCGGGTTGCCATGGAGCCGGTGTGCGAGGGCCACTGGCGTCCACGCGGAGGACGGCGCCGGCATGCGTCCGCCACGCGGTGTCGCTCGCCTGCGCGCAGTCGGGCATCGCGCGCGCGAGGGAGAGGAAGGCGCGCGGCTGGGCCGCTGGAGCAGGCCGGGCCGAGCGGAGCACGAGCGCGAGCGCGCGCGGGAAGCTGGGCCGCTTCGGCTGCTGGGCTGAAAGTGAGGCGGCGGCCCGCTAAACCCGAGAAATGCTTTTTCTTTTCTATTTTCAAATTCCAAAATTTCTAAACCATTTCAAATTTAAATTTTGAAGAAGAAAAAAAATATTTTCAATGACTCCAAAATAGAAGTTGTTCAAAATTTAATTCTCTACAACTTTGCTTTAGGGCACATTTCACAATTTCAAACAGATTTTGAATTAAGGATTCAAAGTCCATTTTTCAAATAAAAACCCATTTTTTTAGAATATTTTTAAAAGCAAAATTCGGGGAAATTTTGAATACAAAAGTTGCTCCAAAAAAATGCTAAACAATTCTAGTTGATTTAAAATTATAGCCATACATGTTTTACTAATCTAGCAAGCATAATTAAGGCAAAAGTAAAACTAACAAGCATATGCAACATGCATGTTTCAAAATGATGTTTCGAAATTTTCAATTCAGCTTTACACTTATATTGCATGTGATTATGAAATGCATTTGATGCTAATACTCATGATTTGAGATGCTAATGCGATGTTTAACACCTAGGGTGTTACAGCACGTATATTTCAAGTGTATGTTCCAAATGTTTTATTTGTTTCAAATGTATGTTGCAAATATTTTTATCTAGATGTTGCAAGAGTAGATCTGGATGTTGCATATATATGCATGTTGCAAGCATGTGTTTCAAGTTTTGCAGGTGTTTCATATGTATGTTGCAAGTGTTTGCAATGATTTTCAAGTGTTTTCAGACGTTTTCGCAAGGGTTTCAATCGCTTGTTTCAAGTGTTTTACTTGTCATGCTTTGTATGTTGCAATTAGATGTTTTAAAAATAGATTGAAATATTGCACATGAGATATGTGTGCTAAATAGCTGGCGCCGCCGGCGACATCCAGGTGGCGTGAGCGACGTTCGAGACAGTGCAGTCCCAAAGCTGGGACGCTTGTTCGCAAGCCTGTTAGGGTGCTCGCTCGCTCGCTCGCTGTGCTAGCAGGTCGATAGCAAAATGGCGATACAATCTGGGAGCCGCGTCGATCGTCGTCACCGATCAGGCCGCTCCTCGGTTTCTCGTTGGGTTGTGCTGCCGCCTGATTTCGTCTTGGAAGATGCCCATATCCTCCGGGGGGGCGGACATGCAAGCGGCCGCACAATCCGCGTACTCCACGTGCCCAGAAATAACTGCACTTCTACACTTTAAAATTTTTCCCAAATTAAACGACCACATTGGGTACAAAATCCAATGTGCATTGCAAAATTATGTACTCCCTCCGTCGCATATTAACTTCACCTTTGCTGTTCAAATTTTTTCCAAAATATTATAAGGATACGTACTCCGTAGCACCTGAAGCGTTGCAGTGCTAGACTGTAACCTGTGCAGGTGTGCAGCGTCCTCTCATAGTGCTAGAACATTCTGTACTACTTCTCCCTCTCCTGCCCTCCCACCACGTGCTATGCTGGGTGTGTTTAGATGTGTAAAAAGGTGTAAAAAGGTGTAAAAAAAGTACTGTAGCACGTTTTGGCTTTATTTGGCAAATAGTATCCAAACGTTGACTAATTAGGTTCAAAACGTTCGTCTCGCAAAGTAGAACCAAGTTGTACAATTAGTTTTTTATTTCATCTACATTTAGTACTCCATGCATATATCGTAAGTTTGATGTGACGGGGAATCTTTTTTCTGCACAGTGTTTTTTTCGTGGAACTAAACAGGGCCGCTATTGTTTTGTGCTCTGAAGTTTTTTGGCCACAACAGCTGTGCACTGGCATGCTGACACTGTCAACTTTGCTAGATGCCAGACTTCTTTATAGGGGTAGTTTCGTAATTTTACCTGCGCCTAGTTTAGATTGCAAAAGAAATGAACTCGATGAATAATACCGTTTTCGTCTTATTTGGTAAATATTGTCCAACTGTGGACCAACTAGGCTCAAAAGATTCATCTCGTGATTTCCAACTAAACTGTGTAATTAGTTATTTTTTTACCTGCATTTACTACTTCGTACATGGGTCCAAAGATTGATGTGATGAAAAAAAAGTAAAAAAAATTCTAACTTTTAGGGCTAAACAAGGCCCTCGCCTTGTTTCCTGTCAAACCGAGACGGAGGGAGTAGAACGTTGTGCTGCAGCATGGAAGCAACACAGTAAGGCCTTATTTAGGGCCTCGTTTAGATGCATCCAAAAGTTAGAATTTTTTCACTCTTTTTTCATCACATCAATTTTTAGTCGTTTGCATTGAGTATTAAATGTAGATAAAAAAATAACTAATTACACAGTTTAGTTGGAAATCACGAGACGAATCTTTTGAGCCTAGTTGGTCCACGATTGGACAATATTTGTCAAATAAGACGAAATTAGTACTATTCATCGGTTTGAATTTTTTTGCAATCTAAACGTGGCCTAGATGGCAAAGAATTTGTCTGAAAAATGCTATAGTACCTTTGTTTGTATTTGATAATTATTGTTCTCTTATGGTCTAAGTAGGCTTAAAAGATTCGCCTCTTAAATTACAGACAAACTATCAAATTAGTTATTTTTTATCTATATTTAATGCTTCATGCATACGTGCAAAGATTTGATGCAATGGATAATCTTGAAAAGTTTTCAACTTTTCACGCCATCTAAGGCCATGTTTAGTTTCCAAAATTTTTCAAGATTTCCCGTTACATCGAATATTTGGACATATGCATGGAGCATTAAATGTAGACGAAAAAACTAATTACATAATTTAGTAGAAAACCACCAGACGAATCTTTTGAGTCTAATTAGTCCATGATTGGACACTAATTAACAAATACAAACGAAAATGCTACCGTAGTTAAAACCAAAAATTTTCACGAACTAAACACACGGCCTAAATAGAATCGACATTGAATAAAATTGGTAAGCTGACACAACGTGTGCAGTTCCTGGCCACAAGTTTGATCCAGGCCTTGTTTAGATTCTAAATTTTTTCACTCTCTCCGTCACAACGAATTTTTGAACACATACATAAAGTAGTAAATATAGATAAAAAATAAATAATTGCACAGTTTGATTGTAAATCACGAGACGAATCTTTCAAACCTAATTAATCTATAATTAGATACTAATTACCAAATACAAACAAAAGTGCTACGGTAGCAAATGTTGAAAAAATTTGCAATCTAAACCAGCCCCATTTACTGTGCATGCTGTGACTCTCGTGCAAAGAAGTCGATACTTGGTGTGGCAGGGTGAAGCACATCAGATGTCAGGGCCTACTTTTCATAGGGGTAATATTGTCATTTGCCTTGTGTACTAAGTTCTCTCCCATGAACGCCATGTTTAGTTTAAAAATTTTCTTTTCGTCCCATCCCATCGAATCTTTGAATATATGCATGTAGCATTAAATATAGATTAAAAAATTTTCTTTTCGTCCCATCCCATCCCATCAAAACTTTACGTCCTATTACATCGGATGTTTGACACATGTATGGAGTATTAAATATAGATTAAAAAATAACTAATTGCACAGATTACGTGTATTTTGCGAGATGAATTTTTTAAGCCTAATTAGCCATGATTAGACAATGTCGTGCTACAGTAACATGTACTAATGCCGAATTAATTAGTCTTAATAAATCCGTCTCACGGTTTATATACGAGTTTTATAATTAGTTTTTTATTAGTATTCAAATATCCTTCTAACATCTCGTAAAACAACCGATACGAGATCTAAAACTTTACGCCCTATGAATAAACAAGACCTAAACGTGCAAATAAAATTGGACGGAGGGAGTACGCCTTGGCATCGGCACGTCAGACGAGATGACCGTAGGCTGGAGACTTAGGCCGCGTTTACATGGCAAAAAGGCTCAAAAAAAAATTATGCAGTATCCGTCGAATCGAATCTTTGAACGTAAGTATAGAGCATTAAATGTAGATAAAAAATAACTAATTACATAATTTATTTGTAAATATCGACACGAATCTTTTGAACCTAGTTAGTTCATAATTGGATAAATTTAGTAAATAATAACGAAAAGTGCTACAGAAATTTTTTGCTAAATTTTTTTTATCTAAACACGCCCAGTAGAAGACGACGACCTGCCGCGTGAGTCATGACACCGACACGGTCTCCCGAGCAGTCACTCGTGCTCGGCGCGCCACGGCGGCGGTAGAGTGAGACAGAGCACACACTGTACTAACTGCTACTACATGTGAACGCAAGCGTAAAGCCGATTATGCCTGCGAGGTTGGCCGTGTTTAGATACCAGATTTCACCCTAGGCGGTGTTTAGATCCCTCAAACTTCCAAAAATTTTACAAGATTTCCTGTCACATCGAATCTTTAGACGCATGCATGGAGTATTAAATGTAGGTAAAAAAATAACTAATTGCATAGTTTATCTGTAAATGTCGAGACGAATCTTTTGAGCCTAGTTTGTCTATGATTGGATAAATTTTACCAAATAACAACGAAAAGTGCTACAGGAACTTTACACCAACTTTTACACCATCTAAACACTACCCTAATTTCACTATGCAAAGAGAAGATTCTCCATCACATCAAAATACCGGCACATATTTAGAGTACTAAATATAGATGAAATAAAAAATTAATTACACAGTTTTGTTGTACTTTGCGAGACGAACATTTTAAGCCTAATTAATCAATGTTTGGACAATTATTACCAAATAAAAACAAAATTACTACAGTATTGCACAGTATTACTGTGCAAAGTTGGTCCAACTTTGGTATCTAAACAAGCCCCTTGAGTTATTTGTGTTTCACACAAGGCGGAAAAAGAAGAGAAGAATGAAAGAAAAGGTAAGGAAAGGAAAGGAAAGGAAAACGAAGAAAAGAAGCGCCGTGTGCGGCCCATGTGTGTGCGCCCCAGTTGAGTGAACTTGAACCGAACTTGCCCGTCGGTTTCCCAGACGATCCGCGAGGTCGCGTCGTCGATCTGATCGAGCGTGACCGACCGACCTCGCCGGCCGGGAGTGTGGACGCGGTGGTTGGATGGACGGACGGACCTTCTCTGACCTTATGTCGACATCAGCATGTTCGCGGACGCTGATCTGGCCGGTTAAAAATATTGCTAACTGATTTTTTATGAGAAAAAAATATTGTTAACTAACTGGCTAATTTGACTGATAATCACACGCGAATCCCTTCCGGCCGTCCCATGTAGTTGCCTTGATGGACCTGTACCTGTACGCCCTGCGTGTGCAAGCTGTGGCAATGTGCTGTGCCTGTGCCTCCTGTGGCCCTCGGCCGCCCAGTATTCGGAAGGAAGGTTTGGTGGACGGTGATGGGGGCGGGGCGTCTGCGTCGCGCCAACCCGCCATTACTTTTGCCCACCTGCCCCGGCCCCCGGCCTGGCACGCCTCCTATTTTCGGCAAGCGCCGCGCCGCGCCGCGCCGGACCATCTGGGCAACTGGCACGCACCCACCCGCACCGCAGTCCACAGGCCACACACGACACGACGCGACTACTGTACTAGTCTGCTACAGTAGTCCTCGTCGTCGTCACTTCGATGTGGTCCGGTCCCGGTCTTGTCTGGTCAGCGGCGCTGCAGGACTCGAGCTTGTCGTCTCGTGACACTGACACCTCCTCTCCTCTATCCAGCCCAGAGCCTCTCCCTGGCGAGCGGGCCCCTGAAGAAGAAACCAGAAGAAAAGAAAAGCGCGGCGCGAGTTCCGAAAGCCAAAGCGCTAGCGGACGGACATGCGGATGGACGTGGCCCCCGGTCGTGCGCCAGCGGGAGCGTCCGTTTCTCCCGTCCCACGTCCGCACGTCGGGCGTACTCCACGCGGATCCGACGGCACGGGGCGCGCCGCGCAGGCGCGCAGCCACGTCGCGGCCGCCGGCCTATCGTGACAAGCAGCGCCGACCCGGCCGCGATCCCCCAGCCAACCACCCGCTTGCTTGCCTCTCTCTCTCTCTCACACACACACAGTCCAGTCGTTCCGGTGTCCAGTTCCGCTGCCGTGCAGTGCGGGCCGGCGGTTGCACTTGCAGCATGGAGGGAGAGGAGGTCCAGGAGGCGGCGGAGGCCGGCGCGGCGCGGAAGCGGAAGAGGGTCGGCGGCGAGGAGGCGATGGAAGGCGAGGGAGCCGGTGGGGGCGTGTACGGCAAGGAGCTGCTGGGCGAGGACGGCGAGGACGGGCGGTACGAGGGCATCGCGGAGGAGGCGGTGGCGGAGGTGATGCGGTGGCTGGAGGCGGAGATCACGGACAACGCCCCGCCTTCGCCGCCGCCGGGGTTCGTGACCATCAACGGCAACGAGGAGAGCTGCGGGCCGTCCTTCTCCGCCGCGGCGTCCACCGTCATGGCCTCCGTCGACACCCGCGCCGGCGCGCCGCCCCCGCCGCCCGTGCCGTGGCCGTGGCCGGAGCCGCAGCCGCAGCCGGTGCTCCTTGCACCGGCCGTCGACGTGGACGTGGAGATGGGAATGGGCGGCGCCGGCGAGCCCGCCGACGAGGAGTGGCTGGCCCGGCTGCTCACCTGCGGGGCCCTGCTGGAGGGGGTGCTGTAGCACAGCAGTAGGACGGGACAGTAGTCGTCGTAGCGCAGCACTGTAGCAGTAGCGAAGGAGGGGTGGCTTAGCTGGATTAGATGCAAAATTTTTTTTAAAAAAAACAGTACCGTAGCTTTTTCGTTGATATTCGGCAAATATTGTTCGATCATGGTCTAATTAGGTTTAAAAGATTCGTCTCGTTCATTTCGTATAAACTGTGTAATTAGTTTTATTTGGCAAATATTGTCCAATAATGGTCTAATTAGGTTTAAAAGATTCGTCTCGTCTATTTCGTCTAAACTGTGTAATTAGTTTTATTTTTTATCTATATTTAATGCTTCATACATGCGTCAAAGATTCGATGTGACGGGAAATCTACTGTTCTTTTGCAATTTTTTTTCTAGGGGCCACGCTTTGGCCTTTTTTTGGACGCTTGTACAGTGGGATGGGAACCCGCGGCGCGGGGCCGGAGTTGGTGGTTCGTTTTGGCGCGGCTCGCTCCGTCGCTTTCAGTCCTCTGCTCTGCAATGGATTGTTGTGGTGTGGGCGGGCTGGTGTTTGGTGATGGTCTCGACTCTCCTCGTCCGCTCCTGCTTCACAAATGGAATGCAGAGATTAGTCGTAGCGATCAATGGATGCAATGGAAAATGCTTAGGGCCCGTTTAGTTGCAATTTTTTTTTGCAAAATGATACTGTAGCACATTTCGTTGTTATTTGGTAATCAGTGTCCAATCATGGTCTAATTAGGCTTAAAAGATTCGTCTCGTCCATTTCATCTAAACTGTGTAATTAATTTTATTTTTATCTATTTTCAATACATTAGTTTTATTTTTTATTTATATTTAATGATTTATGTATGTGTCAAAGATTCGATGTGATGGGAATCTGAAAATTTTGTAAAATTTTCTGGGAACTAAACAGGGCCTTAGTAGTACTGCCATTGCTCTCAGAGCGGGTTTAGTTGCCAAAAAAAGGCCCAAAAAAGTTTGCACAATAATTGTCACATCGAATCTTTAGACGCATGCATAGAGTATTAAATGTAGGTAAAAAAATAACTAATTGCACAGTTTGTCTATAAATGTCGAGACGAATCTTTTATGCCTAATTAGTCTATGATTAGATAATTTTTGCTAAATAACAACGAAAAGTGCTACAGAAACTTTACCTAAACTTTACCTAAACTTTACCTAAACTTTTTCACCATCTATACATGCCCTCAATGTCTGGTCGGTTCCGTGTTGTTTTCATGCTGGTTCCTGTTCACACACGACACGACACGACCCGACCCCTGCTGCGAACGAAAGCGCTCTGTCCTGACCTGACCAGCATCATCCCAGGCAGCCGCGACCCCCTGTGCCCGCTGTTTAGGCAGTGTTTAGTTCTTTTAAAATTCTAAAAATTTTATAAGATTCCTCGTCACATCGAATCTTTAAACGTATGCATAAAGCATTAAATATAGATAAAAAATAACTAATTACACAGTTTGGTTGTAAATCACGAGACGAATCTTTAAAACCTAATTAGTCTATAATTAGACACTAATTATCAAATACAAACGAAAAAGTTACTATACTTCTAAAAATTTTACTGGGCAACTAAACATACCTTAGTCGATTCGAGGTGGGCAGGGGGCTACTACTAATCTTTTTTAAAGACCATGTCACTCACTACTTAGGCCCGTTTGGTTTGGTTTTTTTTGTTAAAGTTTAACTTCCATCACATCAATGTTTCCTCAAATGTATGGAGTACTAAATGTAGACTAATTGTATACATGTCGACACAGATTATGAGTAATTTACGAGACGAATCTATTAAGCCTAATTAGTCTAAGATTGAAAATTTTTTGTCAAATAAGACGAAAGTACTACGGTGTTGATTAAACTTTAACTCCTCAAACCAAACGCCCCCCTAATCTTCGAAAACGTAGTTTAAAAAAAAAAACTTCGAAAACGTACCACGCTACTAGCTCTAGCTTGTCGATGAAACGAAACGAAAAAACTCAGTAACTTCTCGCTGATCAGATCCGAGCCGGGCACGTTCGTGGCTGGTTTACACTGTGGGAAGTTAAGAATTTTTCTAGCAGTAGTAATTTTTTTTGTTTTGTTTGTATTTGACAAATATTGTTTAATCATGAGCTAACTAGGCTTAAAAGATTCGTTTAGTGATTTATAACTAATATGTATAATTAATTATTTATTTCATCAATATTTAATGCTCTATATATATGTCTAAAAATTCATACGACGAAGAGAGAGTGAAAAAACTTGGAATTTGGAAGGGAAAAAATATACTTGACCCCCAACTATTGGGGGTGGTCTAGTTTACCCCCTCAACTATGAAACGATCTAATTTACCCCCTGAACTTTGCAAAACCGGCCAAATCACCCCTCGAACGGTTTTGGACGGTTGTTTTACTACAGTAACAACGGTTTTGCTACAGTAACAGTGGTTTTGTCATTTTTTATTTATTTTATCTGAATCTTTGAAAAATCATAGTAAACGACAAAAAAATCATAAAATAAAAAATCCAATTTTGTTGAACTCCATATGAGTAGATCTACATAGTGAACCTATAATATAGTATGCTTTAGTACAAAGTTTTTGCTGTAAATTTTGATCTATTTTTTCTGTAATTAATTTGAATAATTCATACAACAAAAACTTTGTACTAAAACATACTATATTATATATTCACTGTGTAGATATACTCATGTGGAGTCCAACAAAATTGGATTTTCCATTTTATGATTTTTTTTTATTTACTATGATTTTTCAAAGATTCAGACGAAATAAATAGAAAAGAAAAGGACAAAACTACTGTTATTGTAGCAACTGTTGTTACTGTAGCAAAACCACCGTCCAAAAACCGCTCGCAGGGTGATTTGGCTGGTTTTGTAAAGTTTAGAGGATAAATTAAACCGTTTTATAATTGAGGGAATAAATTAGACTACTTCCTATAGTTGAGGATCAAGTAGACTTTTTGCAATTTGGAACGGAAGAGATCAAGGACCGAGTTCGAGAGGCGCGGAGATCGGACGTCCAGCGCCTTGAACCAGCGTTGGTGGGACCCGTGCAGGACGGTAGGTATGCAGGCGCAGGCCAAACCCGTCAGCGTCAATCGCTGTCGCGCCGTGCGGCCGAGCCGCTGCCGTGCGGCCTGCCCGTGCCCGGTCTGCCAAGACTTGCATGCTCCAACCCCCTGCTAGTACTACCAGATAGTAGCAGTAGGGCCTCCTTCTCTTTCCTTCCGAATTATAAGTTTTCTGGCTCCGTTTCCATCACATAACGCATATATACAGAGCATTAAATATTAGTAAAATAAATAACTAATTATACAGATTAGTTGTAAATCACGAGACAAATCTTTTAAGTCTAGTTAGCTTATAATTGAATCATATCTGTTAAATATAAACGAAAATGCTACAGTTAAAAAAAATTCTAACTTCCCACGATCTATATAAGGCCTAGGTGTGGACGTGTGGTGCCCGTCCACTGCACGGTCCGGTCACCATCGACCGCGTGCCTGCCTCCCGGCCGGCCGCCCCTTACGGACCCTGTTCGCTTGTTCTCGTAATATTTCAGTACAAGGCCTTGTTTGTCAAAGTTGGACTGCTAAATTCACCGTAGCGTCTCTGTACTATTTCGTTTGTATTCGGTAATAATTATTCTACCGTTGACTAATTAGGCTTAAAACGTTCGTCTCGCAAAGTACAACCAAACTGTGTAATTAGTTTTTGATTTCATCTACATTTAGTACTATATGCATGTATCGCAAATTTAATGTGACGGAGAATCTTCTTTTTTATATAGTGTATTTTTAGGAGTCTCGGAGGAACTAAATAAGATTATCAAACATACTGTAAGTCAAATTTCAGTAGTGTACCCAATCGCAGCATGTACCGTGCGTGGCGGTGGCACGCGTTTTTTCGGGGACCAGGGTCGGTCCAGTCGACGACACGACGTGCCCAGCAGTACTAGGCTGTGTTTAGTTAGCAGGATGTGTTCAGTCGGTAAAAAGTTGGTAAAAAGTTATTATAGCATATTTCATTGTTATTTGACAAAGTTTGTTCAACCATGGACTAACTAGGCTCAAAAAATTCGTCTCGATATTTACAGACAAATTATGCAATTAGTTATTTTTTTACCTATATTTAATGTTCTATGTATACCATATACGTATAAAGATTCGATGTGATGGGTGAAAGAGGAAATATTTTGGGTTTGCCAAGTGAACACACCCTCACTTTACAGCTAGCACCACGACAACTGATGGGCAGGTGAGGTGATTGCCTACGGGGAACACTGAACACATGTTGGCTGTGTTTAGTTACCTAAAAAATCACTATGTAAAAAAAAATTTCTCCATCACATTAAACTTGCGATACATGTATGGAGTACTAAATGTAGATGAAATCAAAAACTAATTGTACAGCTTGGTTGTACTTTGCGAGACGAACATTTTGAACCTAATTAGTCAGCGGTTGGACACTATTTGTCAAATAAAGGCAAAACATGCTACAATACACTTTTCACCCTTTTCAGGGCAACTAAGGGCCAGTTTGGTTTCATTTTGTTAAAGTTTAACTCCATCACATCAATGTTCCCTCAAATGCATGGAGTAAATGTAGACTAATTGCATGCATGTCGGTACAGGTTAGGAGTAATTTATGAGACGAATCTATTAAGCCTAATTAATCCAAGATTGGAAACTTTTTGTCAAATAAGACGAAAGTGCTACAGTATTTATTAAATTTTAACTCCTCAAATCAAACACCCCTAAACACAGCCGTTGCTTCGTTTGGACACTCTCAAGTCTCAACACGTGGTTTCTATAGAATTAAACGATGTGCCAGCTAATAAAAATATCTGCTGTGGCAGCATCATTGGTGAATAAAGAGAGCAAAAGATGAGAAAACGGTGTCTTGCATAAGAAACAAATGTCGGCTCTTGCTTCAAAGCTGGGAGAAACTGTTGTAAAAAAAAAAGCTGGGAGAAACCGTCGCTTTTGCGTTGGGATCGAGTTCCATCGGACCCGTGCAGTGACGGAAACCACGATTTTAATCCAGGAGGCCAGATAAATATGATTGTATTTTTTAGAGTAATAAAATATACTAATTATATGTTTTAACAACTTTTTAAATGTGTTTACACTATTTATAATCAAAATTATTCTATTTTAATGAAAATGAGTGAAAACTAATAATTTTTGGCTGTAAATTTAAATATTTATATAGGTATTAAAAAAATCAACTATGCAGGGGGGCACGACCCTTGCTGGCACCTGGTTCCACCACTGGACCCGCGGCTCCCATATCCTGCGTCGAGCCTCTGTGCTCGACCGCTCGCTAACCCGCACGGCAGACAGTACCACCAACTCCCACCCATTCAGCTCCTCCACGCTACGTATTGTATGTTGTGTGGGCTCTTGATCGTGCGCCACTCCGTGTGTGCCGTTACATGCGCCACCGTACCTCAATACCTCATGTCACCCGCACGCGCTCACGTGACTACGCCGCCGCTACCAGCCCCGTCACTCTACCATGCGCTTCTAGCTTGCCACACCGCCCCCAAGGCTCCAAGTGGCTGACCTGGCAACCTCGGTGCGATGTTGTGCTCCTGAGCGGGACTAAACGATGAGGATGCGCGTTGCCGCCGCCCGCAGCCATGCCAGTGGCCCCGTTGGAGTGCGGTTTTTTGGAAGGTGACTTCGGGGGAAGGCTATTTGTGGTCCGTTGATGTTGGTGCGGCGTTGAGATAGGGCATGTTATATGGATACCGATCATCGATAAACTTTATGATTTAGTTATAGGTCATCTAAACGAGTAACCTAAGAGGTGAAGTAATTTTTAGTCTAGGTCAACTAGTTGTTGTTCACTAAGTCAGTCAAACCAAATGAATTCGGATTAAAAAGGTGACACAAAATATCTAGGTTACGTCAATGTTCTGCTACCCACCTCTTTCTTTCTTCATCAGAACAAGGGCACTTCGTCTTTGTCCAAAAATACTACTCTCAATGTTTTATACTATAAACCGTTTTAACTTCTCTAGAGACACACTTTTGGCTATGTATCTCGACATAATGTGTATTTAGACATGTAGCAAAATGTATGTACCCGAACAAACTAAAATAATTTACAATTTATATTGAAGAGAATTGTAACAGAACCGACCAATTATACGAGATTAAGTGAGAAAATCATCCACCGAGCAGACGATTTAGCAAACTTAAGCCCATATAACCCGGTAGTCCGTGAAATCACGACGGATTTCAAACCAACTTGCATACCAGCCAAGATCGTAATAAGTTCAGCGGTCACCATCACAAGTTACATAAAAGTTCGCGGCACAAATACATCGGAGTTTAAACATAGTTATTACAAACCAGTTTCGAATGAAAGTAGCGGAAGCATTTTGTTCAAATCACACACGCACACAAAGTTAAAAATACATTGCCAGTTCAGGATCATCCTCCATCAAAAGCATCAGACGAGATGTAGTGAATGACCATTGCCCATGGTCCTAAGCTTCTCCCATTGCAGGATAAAAGGCAGTTGATACAGTAGCCGTAATACATCTACCCATCTGCAACAAGTAGGAACAAAGCCCTGAGTACGAGAAGGTACTCAGCTAGACTTACCTGACAGAACCAAAAATAAAAGACACCAAGGAATCATGACAGGTTGTCTGGTGGGGTAGCTGACTCATTTGCAAAAAGGCATTTTTAGTATTTAGAGAATCTTTACAAAAGCTTTGCATCAAGTTAAATCTTTATTAACCTGTCAACTACATTTACACATGTACTAAAGTAACATGTAATTAAACAGGTAATGATAACCAATGATCACTAACAACTTCCATTATGTCATATTTCATATAACTGTCCAAGTGTTCCATCAATATTACTACGATAAAGTAGCTCAAGTCAAGTGCTCACTATCCAGTGAACGATGACGATTCGAATTGATTATTAACCAGCTGGTAAGTTATTCCTCACACAAACCTCACTCACCCGCTAAAGTGAGGTGTTGGTCACCGAGTCAACCATTCAGGTGAAGTCGTGAGCTTGCCAGGAACCACATGTACCTGGGGGCCGCCCGACTGCTCTTTGGCCTTATCATCGCGCCCCCGTATCCTGCCACTACTACTCCGGTACAGTGCGTTGCGGGCAATCCACTCGGCCCGAATAATCTCCCAGCTTCGCGGTCGGAAGGTACTTTATCCGGCCAGCTAAATGTGAGGCATGCGTTCAACATGACCCGAGGCCCAACAACGGACGGTCCTTAATCGACACAGACAAAAAACACTACAGTCCAAAACCCTGCAAGTTTCTGTCCGGTCTCAATTTCATATTAACACTTAGTTATTTCATGATGACATCTTTCTCAAGCAGATCTAGGTAACCACCTATAGCTTGCAGGTGACAGGAAATCACCCGACTTCTACCGGTCTAAGCAAGCTAAGCAATTACTTGACTGCGAATGACAAGGTGACAAGGATAGGGTAGAACGTAGTAAACAAGGTATAATGCAGCAACGGTTGCAAACAACTCTTAAACTTAATGCAGCAGTTAAAGTAAAGCATTCATAAAATCGTTGCAAACCGGGGGAGAAAAATGCTCCGGGGCTTGCCTCTCTCGAAAGAGCTCGGACGGTGGTCTGGGCACTCCGGAAGATCCTCACCGACCTCCTCGTCGGCTTCGGGCACTTCCTGCTCCTCGGGCTGCTCTTCCGGCTCCTCGGGAACTGCTACCGACGTTACTTCCTACGATCCTGTATGATGCAATCGTATAAGTGTTTATGCCTATGTGCATTGTGAAAATGACATGTAATGGTCATGATGAATGAAATTTAGATAATTAAGTTCACTTTATTTCATAAAGTAGGAATACATTTCTTCTATAAGGTAGTCAACATCATCCAAGACTATACAGACTATAAGCACATGTCATCTACTGCATTCTCTTCTACTACTACTACCATGCTAAGTCAGCACATTTTATTAAATGCTTCAAAGATACACCAAAGCAAAATCCTATTCACTAGTCATGCATTAACAAGGTTAAATAAAACCCTAATTGCAACTAGGTTTGAACAGCAACACCTATTTTAGTAGCACAGAAAAATCTAAGAAAATTACAACAGCTTTCTATCATCTAATCTAGCATACCACAAAAAATTTATTGTATTGGGATTACTAGAACTGCCTACACAAAAATAACAAGCTAGGACCTAAAAATGAGCATAAAAATACTTTATACTATGAAAAGTATCAAACAACATATTTAACATTTTTCCTATATTCTACACAATAAACAATCACTATAGAAAAATTATTACATGCATGTTTTATTCATATTTTTCTCTCTAGCAAAATAACAATTATTAACAATATTAAACACTTGTACAACAACTCAAGATTTTTCCACAGAACATGCATGGCATATATTTTTTATAGAAAGTACATCACAAAAGAAAATTACAACAAGTGGAACCATATTTTTCTGAGCTTTCTGTGATTTATTACATATTTAACAAGAAAACACCAGTTTTAGTGATTAAATAAAAACTCTATAGAGAAGTATTTCAAACATGACATGCAATATTTTTAAACTGTAGATCTAGTCCAGAGGAACACTACAAAATTTGTTTCACAATTTTTGGAGCTAAAATGAGCAAGTTATGGATTTTAGAAACCCTTTTAACAATTTCTGAAAAATCATTTTCAAAAATCCATTTAACTGCAGCCGCTGAAAATGCTGGATGCACCCGGTGCAGTGCACACGCGAGCGCGAGCTGAGGCAGACAGGTGGGCCCGTGACCCCACATGTCAGCCACACAGAGGAGAGGGATACGCTGGCTGCGCGATTCTCGCCGCCGGTGAGCTCGCCGGCGGTGAGGTCACCACCAGCGGTTTTCCCGCGGAGAGGTGAAACCAACGGTGCCTAGCATGTGGCCAGACGAGCTCGGCATTGAGCTCGCCGGCGCGCATGGCGGGGTGGCGGTGCGGTCGCATGGTGGCCGGCCGGTGCAGGCCACGGTGGTGGCCGATGAGGCGCGCATGAGATCCGCGAGGTGGAGGCGGTCGTGACAAGGGAAAAATGGAGGGAGAAGAACTACGGAGGAGCTCCGGCCACGAGCGCCGGCCAACGGCGGCCATGGCGGCAGCGGAGGAGGAGCGCGGCCAAATTGGCCCACACCTGAGCACGAGCCGCGGAGACGGTTCGCGTCTGGGAAAGCTAAAGGCGAAGCGGAGCCGGGGGCGTGGCGAATCGAAGAGAGGTGGAGCAGCGAGGGCGGAACGGCGGCGGCGATGGCACGGCGGCTGCCGCGGCGAGCTGAGCTGCGGGAGGCGAACGCGAGCAGTGGCGAGCGGAAATGGCGAGGATGGCGAGAGCAGCGCTCGGGCCGGCCGTTTTGGAGGCGGGGCGCAGTCATGGGGGCCACTACGGCCACGCGTCGGGCGGAGCCGTACGGCGGCGGCCACGGGGCGGGCGGCTCCTGACCGCGGCCGGTGCGCTGGCGCGGCGAGCGCGCGCGGGCGAGCGCGCGGACGCGGGCGCGGGCGCGAAGCAGGCCAGGCCGGCTTCGGCCGCTGGGCCGGAAATGGGGCGACGGCCCGATAAGGCTGAAAAAGTGATTTTCTTTTCTAAATAAATTCCAGATTTTATTATTTGATTCAAATTCAAATTTTGAAGATGAAAAAGACATTTTCACAAATTGCTCCCAAAACAAAAGTTGTTCAAAATTTTATTCTCTACAACTTTCATTTAGGGCACTTTTCAAAATTCTAACTAGATTTTGAATTGATGATTTAAAGTAAAAATTTTAAATGAAAACTCAATTTTCTGAAATAATTTTAGAAGCAAAATTTGGGAAGATTTTGAATACAAAACTTGCTCCAAAAATCATGCTAATTAATTCTAAGTTATTTAAAATTATAGCTCCATAAATTTTTACCACTTTACCTAGGATTTTTACCAAACTCGGAGCCCAAACATGATTATCATAGTTTTAAATAAATTCTAACTTAATTTACATGTGATGATGATCATGCATGAAATGCAAATGCTCATGATTTAGGATGTGAATGCCTGCTTAACACCCAGAGGTGTTACAAGAATATTGAATACCACAAGACTGAACTTTATTTCTAATAGTAACTAGTTGACTAATAACTTGTCTAAATGATCAAACACAAGACTGAACTTTATTTCTAATAGTAACTAGTTGACTAATAACTTGTCTAAATGATCAAACACAGACCCTAGCCTACAGTGGCGGAACCAGGGGCCAGCAGGGGCCGTGCCCCCACCAAAAAGAAAGAACACAGTAAATGTTTTTTATTACCTATAAATATTTCAATTTATTCAGCCATAAAAATTACCAGTTCATCCATTTTTTATGATAAATATTATGTTTTTTTGTTATGAATACTAAATACATATGTACCTAAAAAAAGCTATTAAGACATACACAATGTACATATTTTTCACATTTAGGGCCTGTTTAGTTCGTGAAATTTTTTGGAAAACGCTACTGTAGTAATTTCGTTGTTATTTGACAAATATTATCCAATCATGGACTAACTAGGTTTAAAAGATTCGTCTCGTGAATTTCGTCTAAACTGTGTAACTAGTTTTATTTTTTTTATCTATATTTAATGTTTCATGTATGTATCTAAAGATTCGATGTGACGGGGAATCTGAAAAATTTTGCAAAATTTTTTGCAAACTAAACCGGGCCTTATACGGTGTCATCGAGTCCTGGTTCTGCCGCTGCTAGCCTAGCCATGTGCCATTGTGCCCATGTACCGAAGGGCAGCGTCCTTGTATTTCAGATGGAGCAGGACATTACGGCTGTGTGGGCAGTCACGAGAAAGATCGATTCCCATCCATGGACACGTCGTATCGCATCCGCTCCTTCCAGAGTTCCAGTTCCAGTTCCTCCTGCCACAGCGTAGCACAGCAGCCAGTCAGCCGCAGCGCGCCATGTTTCTCGGCCGGCTACTGTCAGCCATAGTTATTAGGATCGGATCGGACATCGAACCGGTGAGGCCTTCAGTTCGCTGGTTCACTGGTCTAACCGTTAAAAATCGGTTGAACCACCGGTTCAATTGTTTTGGACCGGATGAATTGAACCGCTCACAAATACTTTGAACCGCTCACAAATACTTTGAACCGGTATAATTTAATAATATACAACAAATAATTAGCAACATATATTTGATCAATGCACAAATGAAATGATAAAACACACAATTATATAACCAGCTCTAGAGTTGTTTTACAAGATCTGTAAAAAACACACATGAAAAAAATATACGGAGCACTTACAAATTGGTGCAAAAAGGATCTGAACAGTAATTTAAATATTTATCGTTATAAAAACAATCTTAGATGTTGAATAGTAATTTAAATATTCATCGTTATAAAAACAATTTTAGATGCTGAAATAGATTGCACTACTGCGAGGAGCTCATTGAAATAATCAAGATGAATATATTATTTGTCTAGTTTAAAGCTCCTATGAAAAAGTTATTAAATTTTGGAATTAAAAGAAAGCGTTGACGTCAGCTGCAGCGCCACCAAAGTCCAGTACGCATGCAAGCAATGTCCAGTACTCCAAATCTCCACTCCAATCGCGAATCACCAGGTGGCAGCGGCAACAGTAGCTAGGTGGGCCCTACATGGTCAGCCCTCCCCGCGGCAGGCACGCAGGTGCATGCACGCCACCAGCCAGAGGCCAGAGCACGCTACCGCACGCTAGCTTTTTCGAGCCGCTCCGGTTTGAATGGAACCGGCCGGTTCACCGGTTCTATAAAAAACCGGCCGGTTCGTCCGGTTTTTAGCGGTCATATTGTATGAATGGTCTTTGAAGTGAACCGAACCGTTATAGTCTCTGATTCGATCTTTTACCGGTCGGACCGCTGGTCCGGTCCGGTCCTAATAACTGTGCTGTCAGCACAGGCTCGCTCAGTCGCTCTCATCTCATCCCACAAGCAAGACCTGTGGGGCCGTGGGGCTGTGGCTGTGGCTGTGGCTGACGCCAGGAGCCCAGAACCCAGGATACATCATCCCGTGCAATGCATTGTCGTCATGTCGTGAACCTTCTCCAAACTGTATGTGTGTGTTTTAGCGAAAAAGAAATGGTTAACAAAACATGTCTACTCACCCGTTCTACGGTAGCAGTAGTTTCATTGCTTCAGAGATGTGATTATGTGAAACAGATGTTGCAGCGAGTCCTCTGTGTCAGTCAATACTCCGCGTATTGGTCATTCCACTCGGCCCTTTGCCTTGGGCCTCGTTTAGTTCAGAGAATTGGGGAGAAAAACACTGTATCAGAATTTCTGTAGCATTTCGTTTGTATTTGGTAAAAATTATCTAAATTTTGACTAACTAGGCTTAAAATGTTCGTCTCGCAAAGTGCAACAAAACTGTGCAATTAGTTTTTGATTTCATCAACATTTAGTACTCCATGTATTTGCCGACATTTTGATGTGACGGGGAATCTTCTTTTTGCATAGTAAAATTTGGGGAGTATTGGGAGAACTAAACAAGGGTTGATTCGGCCCATGCCAGGCGGCTTCTTTCGGCCCACCGTCTAGACCATGAGATTCAGGGCCTCCTTAGATCATGACCAAAATTTGCCATGTCAATATTTTGGCAGCCAAAAGTTGGATAAAAAAAACTGCCAAAGATTTGACAAGCCAAATATGAGAAGTTAGCAAGTGTTGATAGACAACCAAATGCTAGCCAAAATCATGGCTTACCAAATCCTTGGTTCGGTAAATTTTAGAAGTGAACCAATCCATCCGTCTGCCAGGCTCGCTCATCCTACTAGTCAGGCGCCGACTAGTAAGTGCAATGCATAAGCTTCTCTATACTCCTGTGTGTGTTGGTGGAAAAGAGTGCTTCACACCAAAAGTTTACACACGTTCCGTAGCCAGTGACGAGGGACAAAATAAAATTAAGATATGACAAAATCCATCACGTCGTCAACAGCACGACTTCACTGGCGAATGACACAACCCACCACGGCCGCCCGTGGAACTTTTATCTCTATTTGCGTTAGGCTAAGTCAATTATAAGTAGAATTATACAATTCTACTGGTCAGATCAACCGCTAGTAGAAATACATTTTCATTGACGGTTCTATACTATGGGCCTACAAACTAGTACTTTGTACTGACGTCTGTATTTTGTGTGCCATCAGTGATAAAAAAAAACAAATTGTCCCTAGAAACCGTTTTTGTACTAGTGACACCCCTAGAGTTTGTGCTGATTTCGCCACGTCACCCCGCACACCCGTCTCGCCATGCATTGCCCCAATCCCCACGTTGTTTATCCCAATCCCCACGTTGTTTTTACAAATACATTGATCATGCAAGTTACCAGATCCGTACACCGGCCATCTCGATCGCTCGCTTTCAGAGGTTAGAAATATCTTGCATGGTTGAAACACGACAGTTATGAACTGATTTTTTTTTTATTTCAGTTATGAACTGGTGATTATATTTATATGTATATAGTAATACAATTAACGGCATGCATGCATCGAATCAAATGCCACGACAATGCCTACCTATATGTATATATGGACTATTCAATTCATTTCCACTAGGCGAGCATTGTTACCATATCTCTCGGCGATCACATTTGCCGCCCCATTATTCCTCGCATATTTCACCTCCGATCCGGCCGGCATCTTCACTGATACTATCGAGATCGACAGATACCTCAGCCGCCGCTCCGCTAGGTTCTCCATTCTCCGTAGACGTCCCCGACAGTGGAAGACCATCCTCTGATCCATGACCACGAGGATGATGCAGGTCATACCTAGCGGTGTACTCCACCAGCATCCCCATTGCAGTCACCAGTTCGCCACCGCTGCTCAGCTGCTTGGCGTGGGAAACCTCGGTGCAGTGGCGTGCGGCGTAGCACAGCATCTCGATCCACACTCCGGCGATCATTTCCAGCACGTCAGGTATACCTGAGCGCTCGCTAAGGAGCAATCCGGTGAGCCCAGCGGCGTCGATGTAAGCGAGACCATGGGGGTTCTTATCTTCCTCTTCCATCATCTGAACAGAAAAGGATGCTGCTGGACTAGCACGATCGTCATCGTTGTCAGAGTCGTCGTCGGATCTGTCTCTGTACTCGCGGTAAAGCAATCTAGCTAGGTTTTCCCTTGGTGTCAGCGTCGGGTCCATGCCGTCCTTGTCAGCTGAGTGTTGTTGCCAGAGCGTGACCAAACCGTCACAGTTGTTGTCGTACCGGCTGCTCCGAACCGGGCCCGGAAGCATGTGGGGCTGGACGACGAAGAGGAAGAACATGTAGTCGGAGAGCTCCTTGACGGCTTTGGCTAGGCGATGGCGATCCTCCGCGGCTGGCTCAGGCTGGTGGCGGCAGCAGAGGTAGATGTCTGTGGCGACATGCCAGATGAGGATGCTCTGGTCGAAGTCGGTGTCGTTAACGCTCCAGCTCATCTCATCGTATAATCTGCGGCTGCCGCTGGCCCCCGGCGGGTAAGTTATTTGCTGGAGCGTCCACCGGCCCCGCCCGTCCCTCATGTCCCCTAGCTGCCTTCTTGGTATCTCTTCCAGCAGGAGGTCCCTGAAGCTGTCCGAAATGCTGACGGTGCTCGAGTAATGGAGCTTGTCCCACCACTTCTCCAGCCCCACTTTCTTGGCGATCCTGCTCCTTAGCTCGGTCCTGTCACGAGTGCAGAAATCCAGCAGGTTGTACTGCCCAACCGAGTCCAGCCACCTTCGGCTCCTCGCTGCCCGGACAAGCCGGCGAAGGCACCGGACGGCGCCATGGATCCGGTCCCATCTCCGAGCGTGCAAGAAGGCGCATGCCCAGGAAGACCCTAGTACCCTGACCAACGACGTGATCTCCAGGACAAAGGCCCCGGCCAGGAGAATGTAAGTGACGATGACATCCACTCTGCTGTAAGTGTAACCACCATGGCTGCTGCTGCTGCTGTTCAGCTGGAACAGCAAGAACGAGGCCAAAGTGGCTGCCGGTGAGATCAGACGGATGCAGAAACCATACCATGTGTAGATGACTGCTGCCTTGGTGTACAGGATGTCGTACATCAAGGATAGCTGCATCTCAATCAGCTCGTACATGTACTTGCCGCCATTGAACTGTATGCCCTTGTTAATAGCTTCGAGCTCTGCTCCCGACGTGATCAGATCGTCGGTGAAGAGGCTCTTGCAGGCATTGAACATGTAGTGAGCAAGGTTTTCATTATCAGAAATTAAAATTTATCGGACGTCATGGATAAAGAGGATAAGCAAGATATATCGGAAATATCGGACCAAATTCAAAAAAAAATTATTTTTTTTTCAAAAAATTTGTAGAATTTGACTTAAAACTATTCCTAAGATATTAAACATCACTTGTTCACAAATCAAAACAAGAATAAATCATTATAAGTGTCGAACCGTCACGTGACTGATTTTGGATTGTCTGTGTAGAAACAGGAAAGAAGGAAAAAATTTGGCTGATTTCAAATTTTATCGGACCCCGGGAATAGAAAGGAAATTTCGGAAATATCGGCGACTTTCGGCCGATAAAAAAAACCCTGGTAGTGAGCGCCCAGCAGAACGTCCTCCGAATCCAGCTCCGTTGTTCCAATCCGTCCATCATACGGCTGGCGCCGGTCGCTGTCGTCCTGCAGATCAAGAGTGCCTCTGATGCTGTCTATGTTAGCACGTTTCAGCGCCCATGTCCTCTCCCCATACTTGAGAAGTCCAGTAACGAACAACAGCAGGGAGGGGGTGACCAAGGTCCTCTGGTTAGCAACAGACTGGTACAGGACATAGGCTGCCCCCATGACCTGCACCGCAAGGTTCAGCAGATGGCGCAGCCAGAGCTGGTTGTCCTCGAAGGCGTAGGCTGTGATGGTGTCCGGGCCACCGAGGTGCAGGAGCAGCAAGGGCGCCCAGAACGGGACGAACTGCTTCTCGCTTGATCTGGCGCGGAGGGAGAGGTGGCCAAGAGTGTAGATAGCTGTGGAATCAGCCATGAGGTACGCCAACCAGAGGAGGATCCTCAGCACAGCGGAGCCTTTGCGGCGGCGGATCCTTGCGAAGCCCAGTAGGATAAGTTGCAGTGTGAAGCTAAGGAGCACCAGTACTTGGATCTCCCATTTCTTCCAGATGTCTATTAGAGCTCCTCCATCCATTGTTCCTTGGCTGAAAATGCAAACATGAAGAATTGTAGTACAAAGCAAATGGAAATAAACTAGCTGTAAAAATGGGTCCAAGTAAATATATGAGTATTTTTTTAGATTAAGGAATAACATATATATTCTGGCCTCGAACATCCACGTATGAATGAGTATAGCCGTTCAAAACACAACCAAAACACATCCATGAATGAAAGTAAATATATGAGTATGTGTTATTCAAACTTCAAAGTATACAAAGCCAGATACCATAATTCACTTTACTGACAGCTATATATGAGTGGTGACCACTGTGCTAAACCATATCTTAATTTCACTTCTGGGCCCAGGATGAACTCATTTACCGAGTCAAAAGATACAGGCAAATTAAATGTGAATTTGTTCCAATTTACTTTTGCAAAGCAACTTGAGATTTACCTAATTTTCTTTATTTATTAGTTACATATATCACAACTGCATGCGGGATGGCGGTCCTGTAAATAATTGTTTGAACATCTGTTTTAAATGTACAGTAGAAATTACCGCAACTAAATAAAAGGGTAAAAATTGCAGCAACTAGAACAGTAAAAATTGGAAACCCAGAATCTATAATCACGAAGTCATGATACATGAGTGCAACAGAAGCTAACATAGCTTAAAGTAAGGTTTCCGCAAAGCCAAACCGTATCTATAAGGAGGGAATAAAGTATCATGAGTTATAAGGGACAAACATTTATTTATTTTCTTTGATACATATGATAAATTTTTGTATACACATATGGAGCGTTCTAGCCTTGGGTCTCGGCCACTTTCACTCTTCTCTGTCTCTACACTTGTACGGATATGCAATGCAAGCGAAGAAAATAATTAGCAATGCATTTTTTTTAAAAAACGAACTTATAGAATATTAATAAAAAAGAAAATTTAGACTGGACATGGCTATGCATATTCAGAATAATTGGCATCACAGCCGGATTGTGATCATCGAGTATTTACGTCGGTATTATGTTGTCAAATGAACAGACGGAGAACAAAGAGAAGCAATTTCAATTACTCCAAATTTTTCATCGGATTTCTAACAATCATGCTACTCTAAAAACCTAGCCTTGCCAGGAGCACGGGTTGCGTATAGATAATCATATTGTTTTAAGGGATATCCCCCAACCCGCCGCAACCCTAGGCGACGCCCCTAGCGCCCGCCCCCAACCCGCTGCCGCCGCCGTCGCCGGCCGCCATCCCGGCGCCGGCGGCCCCTCCCTCCACCTCCCCTACCCTCCCCCTCTCCCCTCCCCTCCCCATAGACCCCGAGCCCGCAAATCCACTCGCCCTACATCCGTCGACGCCGCAGGATGCCCCCTCACCGAAGCGCTGCCGCCGCCGCTCGGCTGCCGGCCGGGCGCCGCCCCCGCCGATTGCGGAGCACCCGCTGCGGCTGGATCCAGCCCGGGCGTTTCCGCGGCCGCCGCGGCGGAGTGGCCGCTACCTTCGACATCTCCATCAACGTTCCCAGCCTGCTCGGCAACGACAGCCACCTCCCCCACCGGCGCTGAGTGCTCCCCTTCCTCCCTCTCCCCTGACGCCGCTCCATTTTTCCCCTGCTCCACCGGCAAATCGAAGGGTACGCGATGGGCGGACTCTGACGGCTCCGATGACAAGCGCTCCCCCTCTGCCGGCACGTACTCGGTGGCTGCTTGGCGGGCCCTCTTGGCCTCCCCCTTCGAGGAGGCACATGACGCGGCTGCGGAGTCGGCGCGTGCCACTGGCACAGCCAAGGCACCACGGCGTCAGTGGCAGCGTCGCCGCAGGCTGCGGGATCCGGCCGCGCCGCTGGTGGAGAACCGGGATCCTCTCTACCTCGTCGCGCGCCGGCAGCCACTTCTGGCTTCGCCTCTGCCTGGCCAGGTTTGGCTGCGCTTTGTCATCCTTTAGGGCGCTGACGGCGCCGCCATGGGGTCACGCGGCCATGGCAGAAGCGCCAAGGGGGCCGGGCGAAGCAAGCGCTAGGGTCGCAGGCGGTCCTGGAGCCGTCGGACGCGGGCTGAACGTGTCTCTGTGCACCAGCGCCTAGGCCCACAGCACAGGGCGTCGGTGTCTGACACTTCTCGTCAGCGTCCACGACCTCACTCCCCGGCCGTGCATGTGCCTCGCCAAGGGCTAACGTCGACGCTGACGGGTTCCACGTCGTCGAGAGCCGTCGATGCTTGCGCCGCCAAGGGAGAATGGCCCCCAAACGCCAGCGCCCTATCCCGTCGGAGTTAGTGGACTGTTGCTTCAACTGCCTAGCGCACGGTCACGTCGCCGCTCAGTGTCGCTCCCTGTCCCGTTGTCTCCATTGCCGGGGCACCGACCATCGGGCCAGGGCTTGCAGGCGACGTCGTTCGCCACCGCGCAGGTCCTCGTCCTCCGTGGCCCGGCACGGTCGGTGTGCCTCAACGCTGCGTCGCCTCACGGGCCCAAGGCGACCCAGCATGTCGCCGGGACGTCGCGCTAGGCCACACCGGGAACCACCTCCATTGTCGCCTCCTCGCGTGCAGCAATCAGCCACGCCACCAACGTCGCCACTGCAACACCACGACTTCACGCTGTTGCCATCATCAACCCTGGGTGACACCGATAGCCGTCCGAAGGTCGAGGTCGTCGTCATCTCGAGGAGCGTAGAGCTCGCCGCTGTTGAAGCGAACCTCTCCCTCGTTATCGTCGCTCTCACTGGTGGGAACCGGCCAGCCATCTCGTCGGCAGAAGTTCGGGCGCACCTTTCCTCAGTGTACCATGTATTGGAGGGCGTGGCTAGCGTCAGTGGCTAGCTAGATCGCACCAACCGGGGTCCATCCATGCCGCCCCGCCGTCGCTGGTTCGACTACGCTGCCGCTGACAGCCATGACCCCGGCGCTGCCGACGGGATCGTGCTTGTCGTGCCTCACCGCCCGTGCCATGTTGAGCCCGGGCCGGACCCGATGGAGCTGGAGGCGGAGCTTGCTGCTCGGTCGTCAGTCGTGCCTCGGTCTCGCGGGCCCTCTTCCCGCCTAGCTGTTCATCTTTCAGGATTGATCAAGACAGCATGTCGATAGCGATCGTGCAATCACAGCTGGCCATCGATGTGTGGTCGTAGGCCCCCCCGACCCACGGGTCAAAGACCGTTGAGCCTGTCCTGCGTGTGGTCACCCCCGGAGGCACGGGCTCAACCATGTCGGCTGCAGGCAGCGCCGTATCGGTCTAGGAAGAGTTGGCGGCCATGATCTGCCTGCCGCTGCAGACGCCAGTCATCCGTGGTGGCCCAAAATTACGCCGCTCCAGGACGCCAGTCTCCATCCACACGTTGAGACGCAGCGGCGGGCGCATTGATGCCAGGCCTCGTGCGGCGAACTCCACCAGGCAGGCGCAGATCGTACTCACGAGGAAACTCGGGTTGGACGTTGACGCTGCTACCGTCGACTCAGAGATCAAACGTAAGTTCAACGCCGCCTTCCAAGGTCCGATGTCGGCAAGCAAGCAGCAGGCCTTGCAGATTCTCTTCTCGAGCGAGTTCAACCCGGCGGCCATGGATCTTGATATGACTGAGCCGGACACTGTGGAGGCTTAGACTCCAGTGCCATCGTCTTCTCCTGTCGCGCAATTGTTGCCTAATGTCGTCGTTATGTCGCCAAACAATTTAGTGTGTAATTACAATCACGTGCGAGCCTAGTTGGTAACGGCTTTGGTAATTTTGGTTACCGTAGCCGGTTATGCTGTAACAAAACTCTACTCCTGCTTAATGAAAAACGTGCCTAGGCACGATCGAAAAAAAAATTGTAGTGTAAATAGAGTGCAAAATCAAGGACATGTGTCATCAGATTGTTTTATGCACAATGACAGCTAAAACATAGTAGAGAATTCGCCAAAGAAAACCATAGGAGTAGAAAACCCATCAATTTTATGAGGATCATTGTTTGGATGGCTAAAAGAAGAGATTGGAAAAGGCAGGAATTTTAAAATAGATACATAATTAAATGGAGATTGAGATGAGCTCCTTTACAAGGAAGTCAAAACCGATATTTCCTTCAGATAAGATTCCAGAAAACCGTCGTCTCCGGAAGAAAATGCTCGCCGTCTCCCAAACCAATCCGGAGCAAGATGCGCAACCGCCCTCCCGTCCTTTGCGCTCGTGCTCTCGCCTACCGGCTGTCATAGCCCGCTGCGCGCACCAAGACGAATCCGGCGGCAGCTATGCGACGGCACTCGACTGCGGCGCCCTTCCGTGCTACTGGATCCGCGTCCTTGGGGCCAAGCGTGTCCGCGGAGCATGTGGCGGCAGAGCGTTTTGTGGCGGAGGCGGAAGAAAAGCTCGCCACACTTCTCACTCGAAAAACTGTGGCGAGCCTTGCTTTAAGTCTGAACCAAACAACAGCCAAATCGTGTGTGGCGAGCGTAAGTTTAGGTGTGGCGAACCTCGGCTGGCAACCAAACAGCCCCTAAGTGCATGGTGAATTACACTTGTTAATGCCTTGATGATCATTTGTTGGAAGGGTGGGAGGTTGACTTGATTCCATCCCAGTCCTCTGTACGGTCTCATTCCTGTCCACGAGCGGCCAGCCGGCTACTGAAGCCTGAAGCGAGTACAGCTCGCATTATGCAGATGATGATTCTTCCCGGTAGGGGATTTATTTGCGTCGATCCTACACGAGCGAGCCAAGAAAATGTGGAGCTAATTTCCCCGTGATATTCCCATGGAAATTTTCGTTTTCCCCTACTACATACAGAGGCGCATTCCTTCAACGATGCTAACGGTAACTAATAATGCAATTCCTGAATAATCTTCTTCTTCTTCTTTGCGAATTACTCATGAAGAATCTGAACCATACTAGATTATTTTTTCTTCTCTGTTCCAACAATGTGGAAACCGAGTTTGTAAGGCCTGGATGGATGAGATCTTCCGGGTAGACAAACGCTGCAATAATCCTTTCTTTTCCCCTAAAATTAAAGGCAGTAGTTTGGAAGGGTAGCTAATAGATTACCGTGGGTGGATAGATTGGATGCCGGCGGCAGCGAAAATAGGAAGAACCGAAGAAGACAGAAGAGTAGACGGCCCAGCGATATTGCTGAGGGAGCCTGCTGCCGTAGCTGCCCGCCGGGCGCCGGACGCTGCAACCACCGACGAGCCGGGAACTGCTTAGCTTAACTGGGATTTGTTGTCTAGCTTACGAAGATTCTGAGCTCTCCGCAGAAAAAGGCTTGTTCTTTGGATCGGAATGCTCTTTTGTCTGTTCGTTCCCCAGACTGAGCAAAAGGAACGAAGACTTCTCTCGGCGACTTGACGGGAGTGATTCTTAATTAGGCGACTTCTCTCGGCGACCTCGCTTCATCATATAAAATACTACTGATTCGGTGAATCAATGCCTTGACAAAACATAAGTTCGATTAAACTATACTTTGATGAAAATGTACTCCCTCCGTCCAACTACGGCTTGCGTGTTGGCACAATTAGTCTATGTTTAACTAAGTTTTTAATAAATACTATTCGCATTTATGACTCTACATTAACTTATTAAAAAATACATTTCGTAATTAATCTAATGATATTTATTTTATATCATAAATATTAATACTTTTTTTAGTTAAACTTAAAATTCTAAAACGTGACACTTTGCTAGAATTGTATTCTTTTTTTTAGACGGAGGGAGTATATACCAAGAATAAGATTGTCTTAGGTAGGATTTTTTTTTGTCTTCTCCGGCATCTTATTCTTTTCAGTATGTCTAAGTCCTCGGATGTTCGGAACGTCGTACCTGTTGCGCCTGTTGCGCCTGCTTCACGTGGGGGTTGTGTCGCTCCGTGTCCCGTGCACGCACCATGCCTCATGCTCGCATCGTGGCCCGCACACGCTTTGTGTCCCACGCCGCTTCTGTCCCGCGCCCGCACCGTGGTGCCCCCTTCACACTCGTGCGCATGCAGGTGGGTCTAGCAGGTGTAGTAGGTGGCTGCTACACATGGGTCTCACTGCGATATGTGCAACACAAGATCTACTTTTGCAACATCTAGATAAAATACTTGCAACATACGTATAAAACACCAGGGAAACACATGTGTAGCCATTGCAGAACATGTGCAACATCCAGATGAAAACACTTGCAACATGTGTGAAACATATGCAACATCCGGGTGAAACACTTCCAAATATATGCAACACTTAGATAAAACACGTGCAACATACTTCTGAAGCATTTGAAACATTTGGAACAATACACTTGCAACATACGTGTGTAACCACTGCAACATATGCAACATCCACATGAAACACTTGCAACTTGCAACATGAAAACACTTACTATAACATAAGACTAAAAACAGATGAAATATTTGGAACATACTCTTGCAACATGTGCAACATCCCAATCTACTTTTGCAACATCCGTATGAAGCACTTGCAACATACCTCTGAAACATATGAAATAATTAAAACATATGCTTACAATTCGCCTTCAGCGCAATGCAACATCTACTTGCTGCTCGGGAGAATGGAGGTTCGTCGGTGTGTGGAGTTCACCGAAGGTAGCGGCCCGACGGCGGCATCTGTACGACGTGGAAGGGAGACATCGATGCACGACGTGAAAGGGAGTCATCGGCCTCGTGATGCGGCTAGGAGGCAGTGGACGCATGACTAGCAGAGGGTAGTAGCACGCCGCGACTGGCAGGGCCGGTAGCCGAGCGCCAAGCGTGTCGTTGGCCTAGCGTTGGCTCGCACGAGCGGTTACTGTCGGGGCTCGCCTGCCTGCACGTCGTGGTGAGCTCGCCTCTACGTGAAGCGCGTGCCACGGAGCTCTCCTGCCTCCATGCCATCGGCCACGCAGCTCGCTGGCCTCACGTCATGCATGAGCGACTGCTGCCAGGGCTCACCTGCCTCCACGTCTACGTGAGCTAGCCTCTGCGTAGACCACATCTGCTACGGCTTTCTAGCCTCTGCGCCGCCACTTTGTGTTCGCTGCTTTGTGTTGGATGTGCACAAGGGAGCAGATTGGGGAGAGAGAAAAGAGGGGCAAGGAAGCAAACGGATTGTATAGGAATGAGTGGATGAGCAGAGCGCTGTGCTTGGAGGCAGCAGGCGAGCGGATAGGAGCGATAGGAATGAGTGGATAGAAATGAGTGGATGAGCAGTTTTGAGAAATGAAGGAACAAGAGGTTATTGTGCTGGTGAAAGGTCTTGATGGCTAAAGGGAGGTGAATAGCCTTTTAAAATTTTCTACAAAGACAAGCTAAACAAGTTTATCAATATAACAAGTAGCGAGATGCGAGTTTTGCTTAGCCTACGGGGTGTTTGCAAGCCACCTAACAAATTCACAATTCTAGTATATTTGCACTCAACCGCATAAGTCAAACTGAGAAGGTAACTACAACTATAACTAGCAAGCTACACAAAGGAGCTACTCTAGAAAAGCTAACTAGCTAGCAAAGACAACTAAGAAGGTAAAGCGAAGTTGAGTTAGGAGAGTTTCATCGGGGGGCGAAGTATTGAGCCAACCAATATGATCAACAATGAATACCAAGATGACCAAACATCGGGATCAATCAATCACAATATGAAAGTGATGACATGAAGATTTATCCCGAGGTTCACGTGCTTGCCGGCACGCTAGTCCCCGTTGTGTCCCTCTTCACCACGTGGTTCGGTGGCTAATCGGTCTCACACCGAGCCTCTCAAAAGACGCCACAAGAACCTACCAAATGGCAAAATGTTGCAATGACACGAGCAATTTACTAACGTTGCCTTTAACGCTTCACCAAGGTAGGCACAAACCCCTCACAATCACCGGAGGTGGCCAAGAACAATCACCAACTCTTGCCAACGCCTCCAAGCTGCTCCAAGCCGTATAGGTGGCGGCAACCACCAAGAGAAATAAAAATCCCGCAGCAAATCAACCACCAAGTGCCAACTAGATGTAATCTCATAATGCAAATGCACTTGGATCACTCAATCTCACTTCGAATATGCAAAGAAGCAAGAGAGATGAGTGGGAGGGGAGTTGCTTAGCTCAAAGTGCTCATAAGTATGTCAAGAATGCAAGAGAGCCTTGAGCCGGCCAACGAGTATTTATAGACGTACCCCTTCGAATATACCCATTAGGCACTTGAAACAGTCGAAGTCGCGCTGACCGGACGCGCTGGTCAAACTGACCAGATGCGTCGATCGCATAGTGCCTACGCTTGTGAAGCACTGACCAGACGCGCTCGTCGCGCGGACCGAACGCGCGAAGTACGACCGGACGCACTGGTCCCGTAATGGACCAGACGCGCTGGTCAAGCCTGAGCCGCGTTCCAATGAAACAGCGACCGGACGCGCTGCAGAACTGACCGGACGCCACAGTGCCAGCGTCCGGTTGGAGTCTAGTAAGCTCCCTGATCGACCGGACGTGTCCGGTCAACTATGACCGGACGCGCCACCGCGTCCGATCAAAAACCGAAAACACGCGCAGATGCTGAACACTGACCGGACGCGTCTGGTTAAACAGAGACCACGTCCGGTCCAGCGTCCGGTCACTTCTGTGACCTTCATTCGCCTCCGTTTCTTTTCCGACTTTCGGCGTAGTGGAAAAAAGTCGTTTCAACTCCTAAAAAACACATGAATCCCACCGAGCAAGCTCGGCGGGAGGGAGAGAGGACCCCAAGCCCTCTCTACCACTCAAACTTCAATGCCATCGCAAATGTGCTAACACCACCAAGTGATCTCGTCATGTGCAAGTGTGTTAGCATTTTCACAATCATCTTTCAAGACGCTATTAGTTCTATCCAAATGCATATGATTATGAAAAATGCACACCTAGAGGCACTTAGGAGTTCAATAGCCGCGTCATTCCCCTCTTTATAGTACGACTATCTATCCTATAATGTAACCACACCCACTAGGTGTCTTGGTTACTAAAACACAACCCTTAAGCATATACCTTTGCCTTGAACACGTAGGGTTACGTTCAAATCTAAGTGTGGCCATCATGATCACCATGTCCATCTTGCCACCAATCTTGGAATGTACTAATCATCATATGCTACATACAACTTAGGCATAGGATTAGTACATAGGCATTGTCACTAATTACCAACTCCAAACATAGGACTTTCAATTTCCCCCTTATTGGTAATTGGTGACAAGCCTTTCACAAAGATATTATGATAAAATTTTGATTGAACCCATATCACATTGTCCAAGTATATTACCATGTGTAAGAATTATGGACATGTGATCATGAATTCAAATTAATAGCAATGGCTTCCCCTACATGTATGCTATATGTTTGGATTTTGGAAGCATACATGTAAGATAGGAAAGATTAGGAGCATTGACTACCAATAGGTGCTAAGTGTTTTAGATTATAGACCTTTGAAGTGTGATACCATCGGAGTAGCGATAAACACCATCTTAGCACCTTGTGTAGTTAGATACCACTTGGAAAAACACAAACATAACTAGAAACCTCGTGAGATCAACATTATAAGCAAGACTCTAGTACCATTTTGAAAAACATGAAGCAAGAAAAATCTAACTACTTCCTATTCATGCTAGTACCTCAATACACCATTCAATTGTATACTAGCAAAACATCACACAAGCAATGTATCGGAGAAAAAGAAATGCATAACTATGCATCATATATATGAAGTGCACATGAAAATGCAACATTCATGTTTAAGAGCTTGCTCCCCCTACTTGTGTGCTCGAAATTTTAGTTGATCCCCTTCTTTTATCAATTCTCCCCTTTAGATTTTCTTCCCCTTTAAAATATATCTTTGTGAACAATATTTTCTCCCCCTTTGGCACTAATGACCACAAGGGACCAAATTTTAGATATAATATCATGTCATGTTATGGGGTGAGGATCAAGTTTGTGATTCAATCTAGATTGCTTGCATAAGTGAAATGCTTCGGTTTGATCCAAGGGCAAGCTTCTTCACACCTCACTAGGAGGGTTATCATGCACCATATTGAAGCAAATATTTAGACAAGTAATCTAGATTAAACTCTTAGGATCACAAGCTACTCAAACAAGTTATATGCTACCACTAGATCATACAAGTCATGGAAACAATAGTGGCACCATATAAACTTCAAATTTATTTGATTTTCATGAATGAGCCTAGAACATGTAAATTATGACTAGATGCACTAACCAAGTCCTTAGTATATAATGTATGACATGTCAACCAATTGTACCTTAGGGCTCGAAGGAGAGGCATGTCATATATGGGGTGCATCAACTCATGTTGGAGAAGTCAAGTATGTTCAACTCATTCTTTAGCTTGTGAAATCTCTTCTCATCAAGTGGCTTGGTGAATAGATCGGCTAATTAATCTTCGGTGCCCACATTCTCAATTGCAATGTCACCCTTTTGTTAATGATCTCTAATGAAGTGATGGCGAACATCAATATGCTTTGTTCTTTGATGTTGAACCGGATTGTTGGTTAGCTTCACGACACTTTCATTGTCACATAGCAATGGCACATTCTTGAAATTGATTCCAAAATCCTTCAATGTTGCCTTTATCCACAAGATTTGTGCACAATAACTACCCATGGCAATGTATTCGGCTTCGACAGTAGATAGTGCAATACTATTTTGCTTCTTAGATGACCATGAGACAAGTGATCTTCCCAACAATTGACAAGTCCCAGAAGTGCTCTTTCTCTCCACTTTGTCACTGGCATAGTCAGAATCCGAATATCCAACTAGCTCAAAGCTTGCACCTTTGGGATATCATAATCTAACATCTTGTGTATGCTTTAAGTATCTCAATATTCTCTTTGTTGCCTTCAAATGACTTTCTCTTGGTGAGGCTTGAAATCTTGCACACATGCATACACTAAACATTACATCGGGCCTTGATGCCGTCACATAAAGTAGGCTACCAATCATTGATCTATATAGCTTTTGATCCACCATGTTGCCACCCTTGTCACTATTCAAGCTTCCATTAGTGCTTATTGGAGTAGTGATTCCTTTTGCATCTTCCATACCAAACTTCTTTAGCATATCCTTTATGTATTTGATTTGGCTTACAAATGTTTCTTCCTTCATTTGTTTGATTTGAAGTCCAAGAAAGAAACTAAGTTCACCAATCATTGACATTTCAAATTCCTTTGCCATCATTTTTCCAAACTCGTCATAATAATCTTGATTGGTTGAACCGAATATGATATCATCAACATATATTTGTAACACAAACAAGTCTTTCCCAATTTTCTTGGTGAAAAGAGTAGTATCTACTTTGCCCATGACAAATCCTTTGGATAGCAAGAAGTCCCTCAATCTTTCATACCATGCTCTAGGTGCTTGCTTCAATCCATACAAAGCTTTTTTCAATTTGTAGACATGATTGGATTTCTTGTCATCTTCAAAATCGGGAGGTTGCTCCACATACACCTCTTCTTGAATGTACCCATTGAAAAATGCACTCTTCACATCCATTTGATATAGCTTAATATTGTGAGCACAAGCATAGCCAAGTAAGGTCTTAATTGCTTTCAATCTTGCAACCGGGGCATATGTTTCACCAAAGTCAAGACCCTCTATTTGTGTGTAACCTTGAGCCACTAGTCTTGCTTTGTTTCTTACTACTATTCCATCTTAATCTTACTTGTTGTGAAAGACCCATCTTGTTCCAATGATATTGTGATCCTTAGTTCTCTCAACTAATTCCCATACTTTATTTCTCTTGAAGTTGTTGAGCTCTTCATGCATTGTATTTACCCAATCCGGATCTCTCAAAGCTTTATCAATGTCCTTGGGTTCTTCCATTGACACAAAAGAAGAGTGAGCACAAAAATGATGACAATCTTGATCTAGTTTAAACTCCCCTTTGTATATCACCAATGATGAAATCCAGTGGATGGTCTCTTGCAATGTTAGTTGGTTGAAGCACTTGGACTTAATTGCTTGGATGCTGATGTTGATCATGAGTTGGAGATGAGGAACTAGCCACTTGTTGATCTTGTTGCACTTGAGATGATGTACTAGCTTGATTTTGCACAAGAGAGCCCCTAGCTTGAGTGATTGGACTTTGGAGCACTTGATCTTTGTCATCATCCACATCAATTACTTGTTTTGGTCTAATGTCACTAATGTTCATTTCTTTCATAGCATGTCAATTGAGTTCCTCTCACATCATTCAAGTTATCTTCCTCATCTTGAGAGCCATTTGTTTTATCAAACTCAACATCATGAACTTTCTCAAGTAAACCACTAGCCAAATTCCAAACTCTATAAGCTTTGCTAGTAGTGGAGTAACCAAGTAAGAATCCTTCATCATATTTTTTTTCAAACTTGCTCAATCTAGTGCCCTTCTTTAAGATGTAGCATTTGCAACCAAATACCCGAAAGTATGCAATATTGGGCTTTCTTCCATTTAAGATCTCATATGGTGTCTTCTCTAGGAACTTATGGCAATAGAGGTGGTTGCTATAGAAGTAAGCCGTGTTGATTGCTTCGGCCCAAAATGAATGACTCATATTATACTCATTCAACATTGATCTTGCCATATCAATCAAAGTTTTATTCTTCCTCTCAACTAAGCCATTAGATTGAGGTGTATACTTGGCCGAAAATTGATGCTTGATTCCAAGCTCATCACATAGCTCATCAACTCTTGTGTTTCTAAACTCACTTCCATTATCACTTCTTACTTTCTTGATTGTGGTCTCAAACTCATTTTGTACTCTCTTGATAAACTTCTTGAATATGTCAAATACATCACTCTTGTCCACAAGAAAGAATACTCATGTGTATCTAGTGAAATCATCTACAATCACAAAGTCATACTTGTTGCCACCAATGCTTGTGTATGTAGTTGACCCAAACAGATCCATGTGCAACAACGAAAATGCCTTGAAAGTACTCATAATGCTCTTCAATGGATGAGTGTTGCCCACTTGCTTTCCGGCTTGACATGCACTACATAGCTTATCCTTCTCAAATGTGACATCCTTCAAGCCTCTAACTAAGTCATGCTTCACTAACTTGTTCAATTGCTTCATGCCAACATGACCAAGTCTTCTATGCCATAACCAATCCATACTTGATTTGGTGAGCAAGCATGTTGAAAGTTGAGTGTCACTAGCATTGAAATCAACCAAGTGTAGATTCTCATATCTAAAGCCCTTGAAGATCAAATTAGAGCCATCAACACTAACTATCTCCACATCATCAACACCAAATATGCACTTGAAACTAAGATCACACAATTGAGCAACCGAGAGAAGATTGAAGTTCAACTTTTCAACTAAGAGCACATTTGGAAATGCTATGATCATTTGAGATTGTAATTCTTCTAAGAGCCTTGACATCACCCTTGCTATTGTCACCAAATGTGATGCTATCAATGCAACTATTATTTGATTTGAGAGAGTTGAACATTCTTGAATCACCGGTCATATGTTGAGAGCACCCACTATCAAGCACTCAATGCCTTCCTCCGGCCTTGTAATTTACCTACAAAATAATTTAATGTATTTTAGGTACCCATACTTGCTTGGGTCTTTAGAGGTTAGTAACTAAGTTCTTTGGTACTCAAATGGCCTTCTTCTTTGGGCCCACAATTGGTATACCAATAAACCTAGCATGCACACCTTTCTCACCCTTGGTAAGCACATAACAAGAATCAAAAGGAATACAATCTATTTTAGCATGAAACTTGTTGTTGTTCTTGTTCATTTTATTACAATTATTCTCTAGATGTCCAATTTGCTTGTATCTATTGCAATAACGACCATTGCTCTTCACAAAGTGAGATTTTAGAGTAGCAAAGGCCGCCTTGCCCTTCTTGGAAGTATAGCCCAAACCCTCTTTGTTAAGAGAGAACCTTTGGCTACCCAAGCATTTTAGCAAGCGGGTATCCCCACCATAGGCATTGCCTAATGCGCGGGTGAGATTATCCACCCCTCTCTTGAGAGTCTCATTCTCAACCACAAGTGATGAATCACTAGTAGTAGAGATAGAGTTGGTTGTAGTGGATGATAATGATCTACATGAAGTATTAGTAGGACCAACAAATAAAGAATCATCAATAATATTACATGTTAGTCCAATATCACAAGTGACAATCACTTGCTTCTCCTTAGCTTCCTTCATGAACTTCTCCAACTTGAGGTCCTTTTCCTTGATGAGCTCAAGTAGAGTAGAGTGGGCTTCCTTAAGCCTAGTGTGAGCAACTTCAAGGTCCTCATGATCTTCCTTTAGACACTCACGAGAGGCATCTAGCTCATCAAAGGATTTCCTAAGAGCTTTGAGCTCTTGTTCAATTCCTTTGCACTCCTTACTCTTTTGAGAGCTACAAGTTCCTCCATCAAGGCATCATTTTTATTACTCTTGGCAATGAGCTCTTGTTCCAAGATTTTGTATTTCTTGGTGGTCCTCTTGTAGCCCTTGCTCATTTGATCTATTATGCCCAATAGATCATCCTTGGAGTAGTCCTCATCCTCCTCATCATCACTCCTACAACCATCACTAGCACAAGAATCATCATCACTAGCATCACATTTTATCTTGGTAGGCTTGGCCATAAGGCATGTCGATGTAGTGTCAAAGATGGATGGCTTGTTGGAGAGGGCGATGCTTGTAATGGCTCGCCGAGTGGTCCTTTTATCATGACTAGAGCTTGCATCATCATCACTATCGGAGTTGTCACTATCCCATGTGACCACATAACCACCACCCTTCTTCTTCTTGTTGAATATGAAGCTCTTCTTTGCTTTCTTCTCCTTCTCTTTCTTATCCTTCTTGTTCTTCTTGAGCTTCAAGTCCCTATTATAAAATCTCTTATCTTCATAGGGGCAATCCGCCACTATGTGATCGGGGCTATTGCAATTGTAGCAAAGGGTCTTTGCCTTCATAGTGTCTCTCATCTTCCTTATCCCATATACTTTCTTTTTCATGAACCTTCCCATCTTATGCACTAGGAGGGCCATGGTCTCATCATCGAATGAATCATCATCATCACTCTCCACCTTGCTCTTGCCCTTAGAGGATGAAGCCTTGAATGCAATGGGCTTCTCTTGCTTAACCTTGGTCTCCTTCTTCTCTTCTACCTCATCTTCGTCATCATTGTATTGGACATCGGTCATTATATCTTTAAGCACATCGGTTGGTTTGACTTTGTCTAATCCCTCTCTAAAGATCATTCTTCTCAAGGTGGCAAACTTCTTGGATAAGCACATCAATAACTTATGTGAGAAGTCCTTATCCTCAACCTTCTCCCCAAGCCCCTTGAGATCATTGATAATGGCTTGGTGCCTATAAAACATCTCTAGGATGGATTCATCATCCTTCATCTTGAAAATAGAGAACTTGTCCTTGAGCATATATAGTTTGACACTTTTTACCGTTGAAGTGCCTTCATATGTTTCTTTAAGCCTTATCCAAAGCTCATTTGCCTTTTCAAGATCTTTGATTTGCTCAAATACTTTGTCATCAATGGCACGGTAGATTGTGTCAAGTGCCGCCATGTTGCATTGTTTGTTGATGCGGTCATTTGGAGTGAGATTTTCCTCATCAAGAATGATGTATCCTTCTTTGGTCACATCACAAACCTTCTCATGTATATTGCCTAAATATTGCTTCATCTTCCTTTTCCAATAATCAAAGGAAGAGACGCCATCAAAGAATGGAGGCTTGCCATTAACATGATTGAACATAACTTGAGTCATCTTGCACCGAGGTTGTTAAGCCTTGCAAATGGTGACCACGGCTCTGATACCACTTGAAAGGTCTTGATGGCTAGAGGGGGGTGAATAGCCTTTTAAAATTTTCTACAAAGACAAGCTAAACAAGTTTATCAATATAACAAGTAGCGAGATGTGAGTTTTGCTTAGCTTACGGGGTGTTTGCAAGCCACCTAACTAATTCATAATTCTAGTATATTTGCACTCAACCGCACAAGTGAAACCGAGAAGGTAACTACAACTACAACTAGCAAGCTACACAAAGGAGCTACTCTAGCAAAGCCAACTAGCTAGCAAAGATAATAAGAAGGTAAAATGGAGTTGAGTTAGGAGAGTTTCACCGGGGGGCGAAGTATTGAGCCAACCAATATGATCAACAATGAATACCAAGATGACCGAACACCGGGATCAATCAATCATAATATGAAAGTGATGACATAAAGATTTATCCCGAGGTTCACGTGCTTGCCGGCACGCTAGTCCCCGTTGTGTCCCTCTTCACCACGTGGTTCGGTGGCTAATCGGTCTCACACCGAGCCTCTCAAAAGACGCCACAAGAACCTACCAAATGGCAAAAGGTTGCAATGACACGAGCAATTTACTAATGTTGCCTTTGGCGCTTCACTGAGATAGGCACAAACCCCTCACAATCACCAAAGGTGGCTAAGAACAATCACCAACTCTTGCCAACGCCTCCAAGCTGCTCCAAGCCGTCTAGGTGGTGGGAACCACCAAGAGAAACAAGAATCCCGCAGCAAATCAACCACCAAGTGCCAACTAGATGTAATCTCACAATGTAAATGCACTTGGATCACTCAATCTCACTTCGAATATGCAAAGAAGCAAGAGAGATGAGTGGGAGGGGAGTTGCTTAGCTCAAAGTGCTCACAAGTATGTCAAGAATGCAAGAGAGAGAGGCTTGAGCTGGCCAACGAGTATTTATAGACGTACCCTGTAACACCTCAGGTGTTTAGCTCCTTAATTGCATTGCATTTGCATAAGCATAAGCAAGCATCATTCATTTCATGCATAAGCTTATAATATGTAAAACATACTTTGGAAACATTGCCACATAAGTTTATATTTCATGTGAAGTAAGAAGTGAGTAGTGTGCAAAACATAAGTACCTTATGTGCAATTTCCTTTGTGAGGCATGTCAACCACTTTAGTGGAACATAATTAGCAAATGTTATGCAACACATTCATGCAACATGTGCAACATGAGCTTGCAACATTTGGGTGAAAGTATGGAATTACTTGTTCCAAAGTATGTGACACTAGGAACTTTGTGCAACCAATATGTAGAGTGGCTAATTAGGTCTTATAACACCTTAATTACATTTAGGGTAAGTAGTGGAGCAATGTTCATGTTGACCAAAATTACCAAATTGCCCTTCCAAATGTTGTTGACTAAGTTGGACCCCTAGAGTGATCTGGTTTGACCAATTAAAAAGTCCAGTTTAGAGATCTTGCATGGAGGAGCAACCTTAAGAAAAGTTGTAGAGAACTTCATAAGGAACAAAAGTTCTAATATGGCCATCTCATGAAAATGACCAGAACATGCTCAAAAATGGCCCACAAGTCAGTATTAGGGGCTGTTTTGGGACTTAGCAAATTTTGGCTAAGTGTGAAGCTGAAAACCATTTCACTGTACCTCACTTTGGCAACTGGTAACTCACAAACTAGGCCGAACCAGTCCTTGAGCCAATTGACAAAGTTGTTGTCCACACATAGCTCTACAACATTGTCAATATCACCATCACCTAGTTCTAAATGGTTTAGGAGATGTGGTGTCTTGAAAATAGGGTTTCAGTCGGGTTCACTGACTGAAAACACGTTTCAGTTTCCGAGTACACCACTTTGGAGCTCTGTGGTTTCAAATCCAGGCCGAACCAGTCCAAACTCCAATTGACAAACTTGTAGCCCTCATGTAGCTCTACAAAATTGGTGTAATCATCTTCGACTAACGCAAGCTGGTTTAGGAGATATTCTTCGTTGAAATCGCGCTGTCAGTCATCGAATGACGGCCTTCATTCAGTCAAACCCGACTTCGTTGTCTGTCGTGGCCGACCGGAGGCAGGACAGCGGCGACGCGTGGGGGCTTGGTGGCGGCCATGCGCCGGCCGTGGTCCCACTAGTCAGACCACAGGGCCTTCAAGGACGCCACGAAGCCGGACCCTGTCCCTCACTCGCGCCTCTGCTTCCCTCTCGCCCTCTCTGAGCCAGGGCGGAGCACCGAGGTGCCATTGCCGTCGTGCCACTTCCCCGCGCTTGTGCGCCATCGTCATTGAGTCTCGGCCCAATTCCTCCCGCCAGCGACCCCGCAACATCTCCCTCTACCACCTCCACCCCTTTCCGGGAGCGTTTGAGCGAAGGTGAGGCCACATTGCTCACTTCCGCCGCCACGGCCGCATTCGGGACCTCGCCAGAGTTTGAGGCCACCGTGGTCAGAGTGGCTCGGCCCTTCTCATCTCTCCCTTTTCCCGTAGTTAGCGTTCCAGTGACCCCGGGAAACTCGGAGCGGGCTTGGTTGAGGCGGTAGGGGCTCACCGTCGCCGGTGTACCGCCGCGCACCTCCACCGTGCCGCCATGACCGACGGCGAGTGCTTTCCCGTTGCTCCGTCACCCCGTTCTTGCCACCAATCGACATAGTTCGATGACGTGGTTATGCTCGTTCATCCAGTTTCACCGGCCGACTCACCGACGGCGAGCTCCGGCGACCACAGCCACCCTCCTCCGCCTCTCTCTCGCTGACCGGTGGGGCCATCCGGTCAGTCGCACGCGCACGCGGGCGGGAGCCGTAGCAGGCCGCGCACGGGAGCGGGCCGCGCGCGCGAGTCGTGGGCCGCGTCTTTCCGGGCCGGCCCAGTATAAAATGAGATCTTTTTCATTTTTATTTATCTTTGCTACAGAAGTTTGGTTAAGTTTGGAAAATGTAGATCTAGGGTTTTACTTGCTCAAAAATCATGAGATAAATTTTGTTAGGATCTACATGATGTGTAGTATTTTAGAAAAATATGAGTTTGCTATGTGATGTTTATCTTTCGGGATATTTAAATAGGTCTTTAAAATATGTTTTAAATCACATGCAAACTTGTTTAAATTATATCTCGAGTTTTAGTATTCGAAAAATTAAGAAATTTGGTGGGTAGACTAATTTATACTTGCTCTAGCTCTGGTAAAAATTTGGGCAGTAGTGCTTAAGTACGTTTCAAGTTATAATGCTATCTTGTTATTCTAGAAAAGACTTCAACGAATTTTAGTAATTTTTCTACATGTGCAATATTCATATAAATTTTTGGAGTATGTCTTGGTACCCTAGAGTGTCCAAAAAAATTAAGAAATCTGTTTTTTGACACTTTTTACTATGCTTTATTATTTATACAAAAATCAGCCTTTTGGGCTTGTGAATTTTGTTCAGAGAGTTCCTGTGAATAAATTGAGTTCAAATTTTTACAGTAGTCTCTTTTTGGGTCAGAGAGTCCCCTGTAAGTTTTGTAGAATTTTAGGAGCAGTTTACATATATGTTTAAAATTCCACTTAATTACTTAAGTAAATTAAGAAATGAGTTTAAATAAATATTCTAGGTGGGCACACCTTACTTTCTGGTGTTTTTGTGACCTTTGTGAACTTATAGTGGTATTAGTTTGGTCTTAGAGAATGTTTGCCACATAAATAATTATTTAATCTTTGCAATTTTAGGTTTTCTGGACAGCTGATAGTATTTCTAGGCTTGACCTTGGATAAGTATGGTTGCTGGAAAACTTGTAAATACCAAAGTTGTAGTAAAATTTGTAAATGAGCTTGTGTCAAAATTTGGGAGCATTTGGCTTAGTAGTTTGGGAGTTATTGCTGTTTAAAGTGACAGTCCAGAATTGAGATGTAGGAAGGAGTCACGAGTGGCTTTATGGCTATCGTGGATGGAACCATGCTTAAAATGAAATTGAGACCGGGCGGGAGTTCGATAGTACAGCCGCAAGACACTTCACGTCTTGGGTGTGGAGCTATGCCCGTCTGAGTCGTTTAAGGACCGATTCGCTGTACGTCCTTGAGTCATGTTGAACGTAGTCTAACACTTAGTTGGCCGGATAAGCCGTTCCGACCGCGAAGCCGAGTAATGTGATTCAGGCCGGAAATCGAATGGTAGGTTGCTTCTTGGAGGAGAGAAAGGATGTGCTTGGGAACATTGGCGTGAGACCAAGGGGGGTTAGAGTCCCTATCACCTGGCAGAGTGTCGCCCTTGGGGTCGCGACATTATTCGGACCCGCGATTCCTGAATCATATGAAACGGTGGCTTGTGCGACCCTGGCAGGGGCCTGCGCGGTGAGTGTTAGAAATACCCCTCCAGCTGGATAGGAATTCGATTCGAATCGCCGTCGCTCCCGGTAGTGAGCACTTGACTTGAGCAGCGGCAACGTAGATCTCATTAAATGAACTGGTGGTTAAGGGAATGATACAATGTTGCCATAATTCATACCTGCTCTGGATATAATGATGATAATTGTTTGATTATAATCAAGTGCATGTTTAGTACAGGTGCTAAGATAGATGACAGGTAAATACTAAAAATAACTGTTAGTACAGGCTATAAGAGTTTCAATTACTTATGCCTTTATGCAAAATGTTATGTCAGCTAGCCTCTTGTGTAAGCCTTGCATAATCCTTGGTGTCATCTTATTTCTGGTTTTCGACGGGTAAGTCTAGCTGAGTACATTCTAGTACTCAGGGTTTATTCCCTCCTGTTGCAGATGATATGCTCTACCAAGGCTTCTGCAAAACTTGTCTCCACCCTGCGGGTGACGAAGACTAGATCACTAGGGCGTGATCATCTTTTATGTACTTTCCTCATGCTTTTGCGGGTTGTTGATCATCAAGACTGGCAGTAGTTAAACAACTGGTGTGCGTTTGCTTCTGCTACTTTTATAAACTTGGTTTATAATAATTGCGACTCCGTGTGTGTAAACTTATTTCAGAACTACTTGTGAAATGTAACGTATGATGTTGTATGTTGAATGATGCGATCCTGGTTGTAAGCAAGTTGGTTTGAAATCCTTCGTGGTTTCGATTGACTACCGGGATTATATGGGCTCATGTTCGAAAATTTGAGCACTTCGGTGCTTGTTTTTGTACTTGTGCTCTTATAATTTGGTCGGTTCTGTTACAGCTGGTACCGGAGCATAATTCAACATTAAACACATCGTACGAGTATTTAAAAACAAAAGTATTTGATTATGAAAAAGGGTTAAAACACTAAAAATTATTTTTAGGTATGCCAGTGATCACATCCCTTAGCCCAAATAAGGACTCTTAGGTGGCTTATTATAAAGACTAACTTGGGGGCCTTGTTTGTTTTTGTTTCGTCGTCCATACGGCGTGATATTGTATGGATGCCATCCACTTGGGTGGTAATGTATGGATCAATTGCCTTGACGCTCTGGTAAGTGTGAGTTATGAGAGCATGATCGTTGAACCGGCGATCTAGGGGAGAGTAGTTTTGGTGACTTGCATACTTACATGTTTTAACCATGTAATTACGTAAGCACTTAATTGTGGGAACCTTTATATCGGGTAGCTTTGATACTGAAGTATATACATCAGGGGATGTGTATATGGAAAGTATTTAAATTACTGCTTTCTTGTGTGCATATATTGGGAAACTGTTGGGCTGAAATGAGGTTTTCTGCAGGTACACTAACAGCGTAACGAGTAGACCGATAGTTTCGCTTATTTGAGAGAACGTATGTATGCCACCGTCTAGCGTTAGAACTTTAGGTTGAGACTAAGGTGAGAGGGCGTACGGAACGTGCATGCATCATGTTTAATTATATCATACATATCATTTACTCCCTCCTTAAAAATTTTAGTACTCCCGACTAAATTAAATTTTGTATCCCCTAAATGATCCTCACTTTAAGTCGTATCTTGTTGCTACAGATGGCACGTACCAAGAGGACCGCTCGCAAGTCCACTGGGGGCAGGGCACCGCGTCACCAGCTTGCTCCACGTGAACCCCGCCCTGAGCCTACTGAGGTGGAAAGGCTGAGGGCAGAGTTGGCTGAAGTGACTGCTGCCAGGAATGAAGCGCGTCAGCAACTGGAGCAAGTGATTCGTGATCGTGACCAGGAAACCCTTGCAGTCCAGAGATTGACAGTAGCAAACCGCAACTGTCAACGCATGTTGGTCCGTGTAATGAACCAGAGGGATGAAGCCTGGCACGAGGAGAACATTCTGAGAGCTCGTCAGTTTGAGCTCGAACAACAGTTGGAGAATGCTGAAGAATACAATGACAATCTTCATGAAGAAGTACACTGCCTGAACAACCAGCTAAATCCTCTGCTGCCTAGAAATATCAACGCAGATGAGGACATGGGTTTGGGGATCTTTATGGCTGAAAATGATGATGAAGTGGAGGTCAATGGGCCCCAAGATCCCGCACCAGAGGAAGCACCAGAAGAAGAAGAAGACGAGGAGTTAGAGCCTGTTAGTGATGAGGACGGCGAGGAGATCCTTGACACCGACTCTGAGGACGATGCTTAGAGTAGTTATCACATAGCTATGATGTTAGTATCATCCTTTGTGCCCTCCCTGTGTTGGAGTAGGCTTTGTAATAACTTGACTTTTTTGGGATGTAAGGTCGAACCCTATGTTTTCGGGATGTTTAGTTGGAACCTGTTAATTTCGATCGCAATTGGATGTCTTATTGTGTTGCGTTCGATGATGGTGTCACGATTAGTACCCTTCGGTGCCGCGACGAAACCGAGGGCCTTCTATGGCGCGCGACATAAGGTTGTGCTGCTTGGCACGCGCTGTTATCAAGGTGGCTAGTCATGATCCACCATGGAGCTCTACCGTTGAGAAGTCTCTTTGTGATAAGTTTGAAGTAGCCTTTCTCAGTCAACTAAACACTTTGAAACTGAATCCAAGTACTGGGCAAAAGATCAAAAATCACGTAGATTTTAACGTAAACGGTTCCGTAACTGCTGTGCTCCTCGTGTGTGAGCCTTTATCAAAGTACATCTTGTTGGATTCTCTCGCATGATTGCGCCAATCGATCCGCTTGAATGGGTTGTGCGGTTGTGATGAATTATTGTGCCAAGAGTATTTTGAGAAGTCTATTTCATGAAGTCAGTTTGACATATTTATAATAATTCATCTGCAAATTTCTTACATCATCAGTGCTCATTGGCTACGCATTTTGCAGATGTCGTACAATCTTCGTCGGGGTCGTGGCAATGAGGATGAGGAACAGCCACCCCCTCCGCCACCACCTACCTCGGCTGAGTTAATGCAGACCGTGGTTGAAGGGCAGCGCATGCTGGCAGATGCTATGCGCCAGCTTGCCAACCGGGAGGCTCGTCCTGGCCGCCAGGGCCCAGAACCCAATCAGTACAGTGATTTCAAGGACTTTCTTGATACTAAGCCCCCGCTCTTTAAGGAGGCGGAGGAACCACTGCAAGCTAATGAGTGGTTGAATACTATTGAACAAAAGTTTCGTCTGCTTCGCCTGACTGATGAGCTAAAGACTGAATATGCTTCTCATCAATTGCATGGTCCAGCGGGTATTTGGTGGAGCCACTATCGTTCCACACTGCCTGCAAATGTCCCGATTACTTGGGACCAGTTCAAGGCTGCATTCCGTGGGAACTATATTCCTCCAGGTCTTATGGCTATCAAACACACAGAATTTATGAGGCTATCGTAGGGCAATAAGAGCTTGATTGAATATCTGCAAGCTTTCAACAACCTAGCAAGGTATGCCACGGAGTTTGTGGATACCGATTCTAAGAAAATTGCTAGCTTTAAAATAGGCCTCGGCCCGAAGCTGATGAAGACTATGGGCACTAGCAAGTGCACTACTTTCAATGAATTTATTAGTGATGCTCTGACTCAAGAGAACAACAATGCTATTTATTCTGCCTCTAAGAGCCGCAAAAGGGTCATTGAGGCGAGTGCTTCATAGTCTCGAGCTCTAGCTGCCCCGAGGGCTCCTCCTCGCCCTCCTGCCACAAATGCTAAGTTCCGTCCTCCGCAAAAGAAGGCGCCAGTGAAGACTGGGTTTCGCAAGGCATATACAGTGGCTCTGCCAAAAAGTAGTTCGAGCCAAGGCAGCTCCAGTGTCCCTCCTAGCAACATGCCCTGCTGGAACTGCAACAAGCCAGGCCATTGGTCCAGGAACTGTCCTTACCCCAAGAAGAATGTCAACCCAGGTGGCCGTCAAGGGCACGCTCATTATAATAGTATTGAGGAAATCCCATCTGGTGAGGTTGTCACTGCTGGTAAGTTTCTAGTTGACCAACACCATGCAGTGGTACTTTTTGATTCAGGTGCTTCGCATTCCTTTATCAGTCCTAAGTTTGCATCAGAGTTTGCACACAAATTGCATACTGTTGAAGGTGGGGGTTATTGTATTAGCGCAGCAAGTGGGAATATTTCCACAAATAAAGTAGTGGGGAATCTTGAGCTTGAGATAGAAGGGCGAAAGTACTCGCTTGCCTTAGTGGTTTTGCCGGGTTTAGGCATAGATGTTATCTTGGGCATGAATTGGATGAGTCAGAATGGGGTACTCATTGATACATCCACTCGGGTAGTTATGCTCAGAGATCCTACAGATCAAAAGGGTTTTCTGGTACAACTTCCCAGAAAGGTTGATTTGTCTGGGGAAGTTCATGCTGTGCAAGCAAAGGCGTTGACCGAAATTCTAGTAGTAAATGAGTTTCCGGACGTTTTTCTCGATGATTTGCCGGGGCTCCCTCCGGATCGGGATGTGGAGTTTAAAATTGAGTTGTTGCCTGGCACGGCTCCCATCTCTAGAAGACCCTATAGGATGCCTCCAAATGAACTCGCTGAACTTAAGGTGCAATTGAATGAACTTTTGAAGAAGGGGTTGATTCGTCCTAGTTCGTCGCCGTGGGGATGTCCTGCTATCTTTGTAAAGAAGAAGGATCAGTCATTGCGGATGTGCGTAGATTATAGACCTCTCAATGCAGTCACTGTCAAAAATAAGTACCCTCTACCACGTATCGACATCTTGTTCGATCAATTGTCTAAAACTAAAGTTTTCTCCAAGATCGACCTAAGGTCTGGCTACCATCAAATTAAAATCCGCCCGGAAGATGTTCCAAAAAGAGCCTTTTCTACCAGATACGGTCTTTATGAGTATCTTGTTATGTCCTTCGGCTTGACAAATGCCCCCGCACACTTTATGTACTTGATGAATTCGGTGTTTATGCCCGAATTGGACAAGTTCGTGGTGGTATTTATTGATGACATCCTGATATATTCTGTAAATGAGGAAGATCACGCTGAACACCTGCGTATAGTCCTCACAAGACTGCGTGAACATCAACTATATGCAAAGTTCAGTAAGTGCGAATTCTAGCTTCGAGAAGTACCTTTCCTTGGGCATGTGTTGTCTGATGGAGGAATTATGGTGGACCCCGCCAAGGTACAAGAAGTACTGAACTGGAAGGCTCCTATCTCGGTTCACGAGGTCTGGAGTTTTCTTGGTTTGGCTGGCTATTATCGTCGCTTCATCCCGGATTTCTCCAAAATAGCCAAGCCAATGACTCGGTTGCTGCAGAAAGACACCAGGTTTATCTGGACTCCTGAGTGTGATGCGGCTTTTCACAAACTGCAAACTCTCCTAACCTCAGCTCCAGTTTTGGCACAACCGGATATCGAGAAACCATTTGATGTTTATTGTGATGCCTCAGGCATAGGTTTGGGAGGTGTTCTGATGCAGGAAGGCCGAGTAATTGCATATACCTCTCGACAACTTTGGAAACATGAGGTGAATTATCCAACACATGACTTAGAACTCGCCGCGGTTGTTCATGCTTTGAAAGCCTAGCGACACTATCTGTTGGACAATGTTTGCAATATCTACACAGACCATAAAAGCCTCAAATACATCTTCACCCAACCCGAGTTAAATATGCGTCAAAGAAGATGGCTCGAGTTGATTAAAGATTATAACCTTCAAGTGCATTATCATCCTGGCAAGGCAAATGTGGTTGCGGATGCTTTAAGTCGTAAGTCTCATTGCCATTCCTTAGTTGAAACTGATTTTCATCGATCTCACCTTCTACATCCAGCAGTCTTGTACAACATCACTGTCAGTTGTACTCTCAAAAACAGAATTATTGAACTCCAAAAGACTAACACTGGTATATTCCACATCAAGCATAAGATGAAAGAACAAGAAACTACACAGTTCAGGATAGATGAAGAGGGTGTACTATGGTTCAAGGATAGGTTAGTTGTGCCTAAGGACCAGGAGCTTCGAAATGATATTATGTCTGAAGCACACTCCTCTAAGTTGTCTATCCATCCTGGTAGTAATAAGATGTATTATGATTTGAAGCCATACTATTGGTGGACCAACATGCGGAAAGAAATAGCTGCATATGTGGCCAGGTGTGACACCTGCTGTAGAGTTAAAGCTGTGCACATGAAAGCTGGGTTGCTTCAACCACTTTCTATCCCAGGTTGGAAATGGGAAGAGATAAGCATGGATTTCATTGTCGGACTTCCTCCTACTGTCAAAAATCATAACTCCATCTGGGTAATTGTGGATCGTTTGACCAAATCAGCTCACTTCATTCCTGTTAGAGTGGACTATCGTCCCACTGACTATGCTGAGTTGTACTTCAATCAGATAGTCCGGCTCCGTGGGATACCTCGTACTATCATATCTGACCGTGGTCCCCAGTTCACTGCTCGCTTTTGGGAGCACTTGCATCATCTTCTGGGAACCAAGTTAGTGAGAAGCTCTGCTTATCACCCCCAGACATCAGGACAGACGGAACGGGTTAACCAAATCTTGGAAGATCTGTTGCGGGCATGTGTCATTTCATCCAAGGGTTCTTGGGAAAAATGGTTACCTCTGGCCGAATTCTCGTACAATAATAGTTACCAAGAGAGTATTAAGATGGCCCCATTCAAAGCTTTATACGGTCGTAAGTGTAGAACCCCACTAAATTGGATAGAAGCTGGCGAGAGGAGATTTTATGGTATTGCTTTTGTTGAGGAAGCTGAGGAACAAGTCCGTACCATCCAAAAACATATGGCTGCAGCCCAAGCTAGACAGAAAAGTTATGCTGATCATCGTAGAAAACCACTCGAGTTTGAAGTTGGAGACTTCGTGTATCTGAAAGTTTCTCCAATGAAGAGTGTCCAACGTTTTGGTATTAAGCGGAAACTTGCGCCGAGATACGTGGGTCCTTTCTAGATCATAGGCAAGAGTGGAGCTGTTGCGTATAAAATCCAGTTACCTCCAGAAATGAGTGCCATATTCAACGTTTTCCATGTATCTCAGCTCAAAAAGTGTCTTCGAGTTCCTGAGGAAAGAGTCTCGTTAGGAGATATCAGGCTAGAATCCGATCTAACTTACGAAGAAAAGCCAGTCCGAGTGATCGATACTCAGGAACGAGTGACTAGAAGCAAAGTGGTTAAGTGGTATAAAGTAATGTGGAGTAATCAGGGTAGTGAAAGTGACGCTACATGGGAACGGGAGGACTATTTGCGGGATGGTTATAAGGAATTCTATGAAAAATGGTACGCTTTCCAAATCTTGGGACGAGATTTTTATAAGGGGGGAGGGCTATAACACCTCAGGTGTTTAGCTCCTTAATTGCATTGCATTTGCATAAGCATAAGCAAGCATCATTCATTTCATGCATAAGCTTATAATATGTAAAACATACTTTGGAAACATTGCCACATAAGTTTATATTTCATGTGAAGTAAGAAGTGAGTAGTGTGCAAAACATAAGTACCTTATGTGCAATTTCCTTTGTGAGGCATGTCAACCACTTTAGTGGAACATAATTAGCAAATGTTATGCAACACATTCATGCAACATGTGCAACATGAGCTTGCAACATTTGGGTGAAAGTATGGAATTACTTGTTCCAAAGTATGTGACACTAGGAACTTTGTGCAACCAATATGTAGAGTGGCTAATTAGGTCTTATAACACCTTAATTACATTTAGGGTAAGTAGTGGAGCAATGTTCATGTTGACCAAAATTACCAAATTGCCCTTCCAAATGTTGTTGACTAAGTTGGACCCCTAGAGTGATCTGGTTTGACCAATTAAAAAGTCCAGTTTAGAGATCTTGCATGGAGGAGCAACCTTAAGAAAAGTTGTAGAGAATTTCATAAGGAACAAAAGTTCTAATATGGTCATCTCATGAAAATGACCAGAACATGCTCAAACATGGCCCACAAGTCAGTATTAGGGGCTGTTTTGGGACTTAGCAAATTTTGGCTAAGTGTGAAGCTGAAAACCGTTTCACTGTACCTCACTTTGGCAACTGGTAACTCACAAACTAGGTCGAACCAGTCCTTGAGCCAATTGACAAAGTTGTTGTCCACACATAGCTCTACAACATTGTCAATATCACCATCACCTAGTTCTAAATGGTTTAGGAGATGTGGTGTCTTGAAAATAGGGTTTCAGTCGGGTTCACTGACTGAAAACACGTTTCAGTTTCCGAGTACACCACTTTGGAGCTCTGTGGTTTCAAATCCAGGCCGAACCAGTCCAAACTCCAATTGACAAACTTGTAGCCCTCATGTAGCTCTACAAAATTGGTGTAATCATCTTCGACTAACGCAAGCTGGTTTAGGAGATATTCTTCGTTGAAATCGCGCTGTCAGTCATCGAATGACGGCCTTCATTCAGTCAAACCCGACTTCGTTGTCTGTCGTGGCCGACCGGAGGCAGGACAGCGGCGACGCGTGGGGGCTCGGTGGCGGCCATGCGCCGGTCGTGGTCCCACTAGTCAGACCACAGGGCCTTCAAGGACGCCACGAAGCCGGACCCTGTCCCTCACTCGCGCCTCTGCTTCCCTCTCGCCCTCTCCGAGCCAGGGCGGAGCACCGAGGTGCCATTGCCGCCGTGCCACTTCCCTGCGCTCGTGCGCCGTCATCATTGAGTCTCGGCCCAATTCCTCCCGCCAGCGACCCCGCAGCATCTCCCTCTACCACCTCCACCCCTTTCCGGGAGCGTTTGAGCGAAGGTGAGGCCACATTGCTCACTTCCGCCGCCACGGCCGCATTCGGGACCTCGCCGGAGTTTGAGGCCACCGTGGTCAGAGCGGCTCGGCCCTTCTCATCCCTCCCTTTTCCCGTAGTTAGCGTTCCAGTGACCCCAGGAAACTCGGAGCGGGCTTGGTTGAGGCGGTAGGGGCTCACCGTCGCCGGTGTACCGCCACGCATCTCCACCGTGCCGCCATGACCGACGGCGAGTGCTTTTCTGTTGCTCCGCCGCCCTATTCTTGCCACCAATCGACGTAGTTCGATGACGTGGTTATGCTCGTTCATCCAGTTTCACCGGCCGACTCACCGACGGCGAGCTCCGGCGACCACAGCCACCCTCCTCCGCCTCTCTCTCGCTGACCGGTGGGGCCATCCGGCCAGTCGCACGCGCGCGCGGGCGGGAGCCGTAGCAGGCCGCGCACGGGAGCGGGCCGCGCGCGTGAGTCGTGGGCCGCGTCTTTCCGGGCCGGCCCAGTATAAAATGAGATCTTTTTCATTTTTATTTATCTTTGTTAAAGAAGTTTGGTTAAGTTTGGAAAATGTAGATCTAGGGTTTTACTTGCTCAAAAATCATGAGATAAATTTTGTTAGGATCTACATGATGTGTAGTATTTTAGAAAAATATGAGTTTGCTATGTGATGTTTATCTTTCGGGATATTTAAATAGGTCTTTAAAATGTGTTTTAAATCACATGCAAACTTGTTTAAATTATATCTCGAGTTTCAGTGTTCCAAAAATTATGAAATTTGGTGGGTAGACTAATTTATACTTCCTCTAGCTCTGGTAAAAATTTGGGCAGTAGTGCTTATGTACTTTTCAAGTTATAATGCTATCTTGTTATTCTAGAAAAGACTTCAACGAATTTTAGTAATTTTTCTACATGTGCAATGTTCATATAAATTTTTGGAGAATGTCTTGGTACCCTAGAGTGTCCAAGAAAATTAAGAAATCTGTTGTTTGACACTTTTTACTATGCTTGATTATTTATACAAAAATCAGCCTTTTGGGCTTGTGAATTTTTTTCAGAGAGTTCCTGTGAATAAATTGAGTTCAAATTTTTACAGTAGTCTCTTTTTGGGTCAGAGAGTCCCCTGTAATTTTTGTAGAATTTTAGGAGTAGTTTACATATATGTTTAAAATTCCACTTAATTACTTAAGTAAATTAAGAAATGAGTTTAAATAAATATCCTAGGTGGGCACACCTTACTTTCTGGTGTTTTTGTGACCTTTGTGAACTTATAGTAGTATTAGTTTGGTCTTAGAGAATATTTGCCACATAAATAATTATTTAATCTTTGCAATTCTAGGTTTTCTGGACAGCTGATAGTATTTCTAGGCTTGACCTTGGATAAGGATGGTTGCTGGAAAACTTGTAAATACCAAAGTTTTAGTAAAATTTGTAAATGAGCTTGTGTCAAAATTTGGGAGCATTTGGCTTAGTAGTTTGGGAGTTATTGTTGTTTAAAGTGACAGTCCAGAATTGACTGCTCTCTGTTTAGAGAGAACAGATTCTGGAACTTTGGAATTTCGACTAGGTAAACTTTGGAATTAAGTGTTGTGGTCTGAAAACATTTTGTGGTACATTTCTTAAGCTTTCCAGATTGTCTTAGATCATATCTTTTGGATTTGGGAATCTCCAGTTATGTTAGAAACAAGTAGCTGCTGTCCAGAATGTCTTACCGTGATATTTTGGATTGGATGTGGTAACCTAAATAATGTCACTCTTGTGTTTGTTAGGTGTTAGGGCCTTAACCAAAGACGAACAACTATATCTTAGGTTGGGTAGATTAGGTGAGTACTTCTCCACCGGAGAAGAGATTTGCACATTGTAATGAAGTAACTTGAATAGAGTATTTTATTTCTGAAATGCATTTCATTCCGAGCATGTTGCACCATTATGCACCCATGATATTTATTGTGCACTCATGCAATAGGTGTTCCGGAGGGGGTAACTCTCCTCGAATTCTAGCCGGTGATTCCGGAGGAAATCCAGGACCAGCCGGAGCAGCTAGAGGAACCAACCGGCGGAGAAGTTCCCGCAGAAGACCTGCCTGAGTGTCCTGACCACCGGCCTTCGACCTTTCTAAAAGGCAAGCCCCGGTGCATGCTGAACCTACTGATTTATAAATTAATCTTGAGTACTTTTAATTGTTTACTGCATTAAGTTGTAGGAGTTATATGAAAACACTTGTTGCATTATACTTGTCCTTGTCCAGATATCGTACTTAATCCTATATTAGGTTTAGGCACGTGTCAATGCTTAGCCCTGCTTAGTACGGTAGAAGTCGGGTGATTTTCGGTCATCCGCGAGATGTAGGAAGGAGTCACGAGTGGCTTTATGGCTATCGTGGATGGAACCATGCTTAAAAATAAAATTGAGACCGGGCGGGAGTTCGATAGTACAGCCGCAAGACACTTCACGTCTTGGGTGTGGAGCTATGCCCGTCTGAGTCATTTAAGGACCGATTCGCTGAACGTCCTTGAGTCATGTTGAACGCAGTCTAACACTTAGTTGGCCGGATAAGCCGTTCCGACCGCGAAGCCGAGTAATGTGATTCAGGCCGGGAATCGAATGGTAGGTTGCTTCTTGGAGGAGAGAAAGGATGTGCTTGGGGACATTGGCGTGAGACCAAGGGGGGGTTAGAGTCCCTATCACCTGGCAGTGTCGCCCTTGGGGTCGCGACATTATTCAGACCCGCGATTCCTGAATCATATGAAACGGTGGCTTGTGCGACCCTGGCAGGGGCCTGCGCGGTGAGTGTTAGAAATACCCCTCCAGCTGGATAGGAATTCGATTCGAATCGCCGTCGCTCCCGGTTAGTGAGCACTTGACTTGAGCAGCGGCAACGTAGATCTCATTAAATGAACTGGTGGTTAAGGGAATGATACAATGTTGCCACAATTCATACCTGCTCTGGATATAATGATGATAATTGTTTGATTATAATCAAGTGCATGTTTAGTACAGGTGCTAAGATAGATGACAGGTAAATGCTAAAAATAACTGCTAGTACAGGCTATAAGAGTTTCAATTACTTATGCCTTTATGCAAAATGTTATGTCAGCTAGCCTCTTGTGTAAGCCTTGCATAATCCTTGGTGTCATCTTATTTCTGGTTTTCGACGGGTAAGTCTAGCTGAGTACATTTCAGTACTCAGGGTTTATTCCCTCCTGTTGCAGATGATATGCTCTACCAAGGCTTCTGCAAAACTTGTCTCCACCCTGCGGGTGACGAAGACTAGATCACTAGGGCGTGATCATCTTTTATGTACTTTCCTCATGCTTTTGCGGGTTGTTGATCATCAAGACTGGCAGTAGTTAAACAACTGGTGTGCGTTTGCTTCCGCTACTTTTATAAACTTGGTTTGTAATAATTGCGACTCCGTGTGTGTAAACTTATTTCAGAACTACTTGTGAAATGTAACGTATGATGTTGTATGTTGAATGATGCGATCCTAGTTGTAAGCAAGTTGGTTTGAAATCCTTCGCGGTTTCGATTGACTACCGGGATTATATGGGCTCAAGTTCGAAAATTTGAGCACTTCGGTGCTTGTTTTTGTACTTGTGCTCTTATAATTTGGTCGGTTCTGTTACATACCCCTTCGAATATAACTGTTAGGCACTTGAAACAGCCGAAGTCGCGCTGACCGGACGCGCTGGTCAAACTGACCGGACGCGCCGATCGCACAGTGCCTACGCTTGCGAAGCACTGACCGGACGCGCTCGTCGCGCGGACCAGACGCGCTGGTCAAGCCTGAGCCGCTCTCCAACGAAACAGCGACCGGACGCCACAGTGCCAGCGTCCGGTTGGAGTCCAGTAAGCTCCCTAAACGACCGGACGCGTCCGGTCGACTGTGACCGGACGCGCCACCGCGTCCGATCAAAAACCGAAAACACGTGCAGATGCTGAACACTGACCGGACACATTCGGTTAAACAGAGACCGCGTTCGGTCCAGCGTCCGGTCACTTCTGTGACCTCCGTTCGCCTCCGTTTCTTTTCCGACTTCCGGCGTAGTGGAAAAAAGTCGTTTCAACTCCTCAAAAACGCCTGAATCCCGCTGAGCAAGCTCGGCGGGAGGGAGAGAGGACCCCAAACCCTCTCTACCGCTCAAACTTCAACGCCATCGCAAATGTGCTAACACCACCAAGTGATCTCGTCATGTGCAAGTGTGTTAGCATTTTCACAATCATCTTTCAAGGCGTTATTAGTTCTATCTAAATGCATATGATTATGAAATGCACACCTAGAGGCACTTAGGAGTTCAATAGCCGCGTTATTCCCCTCTTTATAGTATGACTATCTATCCTATAATGTAACCACACCCACTAGGTGTCTTGGTTACTAAAACACAACCCTTAAGCATATACCTTTGCCAACTCGTAGGGTTACGTCCAAATCTAAGTGTGGCCATCATGATCACCATGTCCATCTTGTCACCAACCTTGGAATGTACTAATCATCATATGCTACATACAACTTAGGCATAGAATTAGTACATAGGCATTGTCACTAATTACCAACACCAAACATAGGACTTTCAACTGGCGACGTGGCCTCCTAATGGAGCGCCTGGGCGGACGGGCGCTCCAGCATTACCATATTCTTTTTCGTAACCATATCATTGTGACACTTTTTTTATCAAAAGAAAGAAGAATTACACAACCCAGCTAAAAGAGAGCTCTCGTAGTGCAGGTTATTCAACAGCTTTGCCAGACGTGCACACATGAATGATTTCTGAAGCCAAAACCTAATAAAAAAAGGTGAATCTCAAGTTTTTTATTATAAGATGAAGTCATCAAATTTTGTTTTTTTTTCTTCTAACTTTACTGTTTTTGAAGAAGCCGGATCACTACCAAAGGAGATCTTACATTGACAACACAGTTTTGCGACTCCCTCTCACCCTAAATAATTAGATTCCTAGCAAGTTTAGGATAGATGAGTATGACAGAGAAAAGACCATATTATCCCAATATCTGGAGCAGTTACACAATGATTGGTGATTATTCTAATAGGACACTAATTATAGCATAGAAACTAACACCGGATTGGAAGTTGGTGGAGGGATGCAGTAAATGCAAAGTGACTTTGAGGAAAATAAATGGTCTGACGGACCATTTAATTTATTTATTCAGGAACAAAGTAAGTACTATATTAGATCCACTGAAAGTAAAACTCTTTTATATATTATGTATAAGCACATGCTTCCTCCCAAAAAAATCAAAATTTACAATTGTCCTAAGTTATTTTGTTTAATTTGACTAAACCTATAGAAACGAAAATCAATATTTATAACATAAAATTAGTATCATTAGATGTATTTTGATACCCTTCTTAATATTTCCTTAAGTACTAAGTATTTGTATTATTTATCATCCGCTCTCAAACTCTGCTTAGAAGCGAGTGAACCCAATGTTTTTTTGATAAGTAAATATTTTTAATTAACTATACGCACAGTACAGAAATTGGAGTGAGTGCATCCCAATTTAAATTTTTAAGTAGCCACTAGGTTGGGTAGAACTGAGCATACCTTGGTCACGAATGTAGTCAGAATATTCTGTCGGGTATGACTAACTTGTGTCGTGCTGTATATGGCATGATCAACCTTATATAAATAATAACAATAATAATACGCCCTAAGCGTCGAAGGGACGGACGCTCCATTCCAAAATACGTGTGTCGTCTGAGAGCTGCTGTCATCGCCCCCATCTGTCCTCTGCACCGTCGCCGCACCCCACCCCGCCCTCTATGCGTCGTCACCTCCGCCATACTCGTCCTCTGTGTCATTGTGCCCACCCCATCCTGCCTAGCTCCATGTGGCTCATGTGGCATCGCCTTTTGTGCGCCGTTGAGATCCGTGTTGCCGGCGAGCTCCACGCCAACGAGATCCACGCCACCAACATCCGTGCCACCGGCGAGCTGCAAGCACCGCTTCGAGCTCTACATGCCAATGAGCCTCCGTTCGTCCAAGTAGAAGGAGATGTTACTCTAAAAAACCTACGTTGCAGGCCTATTTTTTGAATGTTTCAGGTGTTTCGAGCGTATATTGCAGGTGCTTTAGGTGCTGTGTTGCAAGGAGATGTTGCTCTGAAAGCCTTTATTTCAATTGTTGCATGTGCTTTAGGAGCATGTTGCATGTGCTTAGGTGCTATGTTTTACATATGCTGCAACAACGTTATTATCCATGTTTCAACAGTAATCTAGGCATTTTTCAGTAGTACAATCCCAATGTTGCAGCAACGATATTGTACATGTTTCGATAGTAATTTGGGCATGTTTCATTAGTTCATCGTTGATGTTGCAGCAGTGAGCCCCAAGGGCGTCTGTGCGGAAGCTAACATCCTCTACGCGCCGCTGCCACCGCCCCCACCCATCCCCTGTGTCGTTGCCGCGCACCCACCACGCACTCTGCGCGTCGCTGCCGCCCTCCCCCTCCTGTTCTCTGCGCCGTCGCCGCGTCCCATCATGCCCTCTGCGCGTCGTCGCCGAGCTCTATGTGGCGCCACCCTCTGCGTGCTGCAAAGATTTGCGTCGCCGGCGAGCTCCACTTATGCGCGTACTCCTGTGCTCTGCGCACTGCTGCCACGCCCAACCCTGCGTCGTCGCCGTCCCCAAGGGGAAGCTGAGCAGCCACGGAGCGTCCGGACGCGGTCATCCGTTCATACGTCCGGGCGCTAATCATTCTAAAATGACAAAACATTTGAAGCGGCACGTCGCAGGCATGCTCATGGGCTGCACCAAACGGGCTCTCCAAAAACCTTTATATGGTCATTCCCTTTGGCCCGTGTGTAGATTCGGCCTAATAACTTCAGTTCGGTAGGCTTCATTTAGCCCACGACTACCTGGTTGTCAGCTCGTGCTTGGGTTGGGCCATTTTCTTTATCTTTTCACAGACACAAGTACCAACACAGAAAAAACTAACGGCATCTCCCTTCCATTCCATCCATCCAAGAAAAGAAACAAATTATTTGAAAAAAAAGAAACAAATTCCGTCAGTGCTTTTGTTTTTTTAAAAAACCTGTCAGTGCCAGACTTTGAGACTAAGTACGTGAACAGATTCGAGGAACAAAGCCTGGTCAGAGTTTCAGACAGAGACACAGAAATTAAACTCAAAGCTGCAATCATCAGGTACCCTTTTTTGCTTGTGGCCGCTAACCAACCCAGATTATTACGATCTGTCATAGAACGCCGTGCGGATAGAAATGAGGGTGGATGATGATTCGCCTGCATGAGCCTGAATCATTGCATGATCCAAAGCCTCCAAGCAAGCCCTTTTATCCATTCCTCTCTCATCGGAGAAGCTGCGCATTCAGGTTCAGGCTGCTACGTGCGAGCACTAAAGAGCAGACAGCCTTGTGGTAGTACCATTGAGACTGAGAACGGATAATGTTAGGTTCCAAGATACTACGTACGTAGACGACGACTCCTTGGTGGTAGCTAGCGCGAAAGTGCAAAGACGAAAGATGAAATGGACAGAGACTGTTTTATATAAAAAAAATGGACAGAGACTGAATCTGTGAAACCTTTGAGAGGGAAAAAAGAAACTAAACGAAGAAACGCTTTGGTCTGTCATAACGAACTGCTCTTTTGTTTGTCTTCTCTTCTCTTTTGCATTCAAAAGGAAAAGAGAGTACTCGATAGTATATGGGAAGCTTCCTGGTCAAGCCCCCCGGCATAGCTTGAGTGTCATGGTCAGTCAGGACCATCCACTGTATGTTGCTACTGGGTTTGATCTAGGCCAATTCCATCCATGAACCATGATCCATCCTCGAGCTCCGAGACTGCAGCTGAGATGAATGGCAGTGCAGAACTGAATTGTAGAGCAAGGCAACTAGGCACGGGAGGGTTAAAAGCGGCGACGGCAATGATGGGTGGTTCCTTGTTCCTTTGTGGGGGCAAGGGCAAAAGGAAAAGCCGAGGCAACAATTGCTTTGCGCTTTGGGCGCTGATTGCCGGAGCCAAAGGGGCCTGCTGCTGCGTCTGCGTGCGTGCCAGCTGCTTCGTTGCCAGGGTTGCATGCGCACTGCAGAGTGCAGAAGCCGCTGAACATAGCCTTGCCTCATGTTCGGATTCAGGCATTCAGCGCTCAGCGGTCGCTTTTCTGGTAGGCTGGCCTCGGCCTGGTCCAACTCCGACTCGTCTCTGCTTCTGATCCCTCCCCGAGTCCGCATGAGATGAGATCTGATCAGACATCTGACAGCAGAGTGATTGATTGGCTGGCCTCTTCTTTATCACCATCAATCATCTCGTCACCAAGGTGTGCCAAGGGCTTAAGGCCAAAGTGGTACGGTGGGCGCGCACACCTTACAGCTAGCTTAGCTCTGTGTTAATCTGGATAACAGCAATATGCATTTGTAGAGTAGAGTGAGGCAGCCAGCATGCTCATCTTCGGAGTTGAGAATTGTTGCTCTGATCATGCATGTGCCGTCGGCCAGCCGCCGGTGCTGGTGGTAGCAGTTATGCAGCAGCAGGCAAAAATTTATCGGCGATAAAATTTCGATAAACCCGATAATCCCGTTTATCGCTGAGGTCCGATAAATTGTATTTATCACCGAGATTCCAAATTTCACTAGTCTACCTACATGAAAGTGTGATATTCTCTTATATCAATACTATTATGTGCTAGTTCTTAATATTAAATGCTTTAGAGACAACTTATATAATTTTCTAGAGAAATTAGGTATTTTTTTTGTTTTATTTTTGACCGAGAAATTTTCTGATAAATCCGATAAACCCGTTTATCGGTGACCTCCGGTATTTTTTTTCTACCAGTAACGTGAACCTTGTGCAGCAGTGCCGATTCTGCCCTGCCACCATCTTGCACGTGCTGGCGAAAGGCGTGAGAAGGGATGGGCAGCGCGTTGAGCTGCGTGGTGTGGTGGTATGGAAGTGGAAGCTCGCTCGGGCTCGGCCGTCGGCAGTCGGCACATGCGGTGAACGCCTGATCTCCTCACCTCTATCACACATTTTTTTCGCTTTATTATTTACAGATACAGCAGCACAGGAACACCAAAGCACACAGCACAACAGGACTAATTAATCACGCAGGCACGCGCTAATTCAGCAATGGCATGCATGGTTTGTGGAGCAAATAATGGACCAATGATTAAGGTAAAAGCAATGTGCCTTATTCCTCTTCCACAAAAAGAGGCGCAATGGGGCATGATTAGTGTTTAATTTCCATCTTCAGGACTAATCACACAAACCAGATTCTGATAATGGACTAATCAGACAAACCAGATTCCAATGATGCGAAACTAATAGCCAGTTCAAGCTGTCTTTTGGGCTTAGAATATCCTCGCTGCTACTAGGAATGCACATATACAACGTGCTTCAATTGCAGTACTTTTATTTGTTTCCCCTTGCAAACAGATACTACTACATAATGGCGACAGGCAGCGGTACTAATCATTGAGCAAATAAACAGTCCATGATGCCGCTTGTCAGGCCCAAGCAATTTTTTTTAAGTTCAATGGAGGGAGGCGCTCCCCACCTGATTCATATATTGACCCAAAACGGCCCGTTAAATAGTTTACAAGGCATTTTGTATATGACACCAAACACGCCCCAACACAAGGGCGAATGGTGGCACAACCACTAGTGCACCAAAAGAGAGAGAAGACTACAACACGGCAAAAGAACTCTTCTACGATGCCTCCAGGGAGGTGAATGACGCATAGATGTAATCATCATCCGCCGAGCAGAAGCTTAGCAGGACTTTCGCCCGAGTCTTGTACCGAGGAGAGCCGCAATGGCCTGACTGACCATGGAGAGGAGGCAGCAGTAGGTTCTTCAGCGATGCCTTCAAAAAGGAAAATGCGCCTGATGGCGATCCTCAGCGCTGGCCCAGCCAAGAGCCGAGCAGAGCTTTCGCCCAGAAACCTCGCTGACGAACTGTGGAGACGGCACTCTGCCCTCCCTGACAAGAGTCACAAGGGGAGGGCAGCCACGGACACGCAGCCCCACCGCCGGCACGCCCACAGCCAAACCACACGCACCGCGCACATACGTGAAGACGCCCAAGGCCATGCGGCCCCGCCACCAACAAGCCCACGGCCAAACTGCACGCCTGGGGCCTGCACATGCACATGAAGAAGAGATGCCATACCACAGAGCAGCTCCAGAAGTACCCGTGCAGGGGCTCCGCCGCGCGGGAGCACTGCAACAGGGAGGTCACGCCAGGGGGGTCTTGCACCAGCACGTATCCGCATCGGGTCACTGAACGCCGGGCTGGGGCCCTCGCCAACCGGGGGTGGCAAGCCACCCCGCCGGTGCTCCACCGCTCAGGAGCACCGTGACGACGTCAAACGGCGCAAGCACCAGCACAGGGCCGCGACATCCGACTGCGGCGCACCCACACCGTGCTCTTCGGCTGCTGCGTTGGAAGGGCGCCGACCCAACCATGCGGAGCCGAGTTGCTGGTTGTCGTCGCGCCTAGCAGGCCAGCTCCGGCAGATCCCGGGTCAGGGGCCCGGATCCACCATGCCGCTGCCGGAGGACGCAGAGACGAAGGGGATGGTGGGCAAGGCGACCAAACCGTGTGGAGCTGGGCCTGCCGTCGTCGCACTCTGCAGATCCGGGGCCATGGGGCCTGGATCCACCTCACCACCGCCGGAAGGACGTCGGAGACGAAGGGGAAGGGAAGGGAAGGCAGAGGATGCGGGGGGGAGGAGGGAGACGCAGACGGAGATCCCGTTTTTAGGCCCACCGCTGGCCGTCGCCGCTGCGCGCCGGAGGACGGCAACGGCGGTCGAGGAGGTGGTTCAGGGGAGGGGGGAGGAGGGCTGGCGGCGCCGACGAGCGCCCCCTGAGTCGCCCTTAGCGAGCTCAGGGGGGAGCGACTCGAGCTCCTATCAGGCCCAAGCAAATTGATGTGAGGATAGATTGTCCCCTCTACTAGACAGCAGTATCTAGTCTAGTACTGAACCTAACAAACTCCTGACCACAGACTTGTACATACATGTGCCAACTTTCAGTTGTATGCATGCTCATCGTCTCTACAAGCAGGTATTAAAGGGTAGGGATGAAAACGTACGGATATTTTCGGACCGTATTCAAGACCGAATCCATTTAGAGGGGGTTTAGATCTGTCTGTGTCTGGGTCCGGATATTCAACATTCGATATCATATCCGTATCCGAATACCCAAATCGCATAATTATGATGTCTTATATCCAATTGTGTCATATCCAGCATGGTTGATACTATCCATATTCGAATCCGAATCCGGATAGAAATACGAAAACAAATGTGATATCAGCGATATCCGTCCATATCCGATCCATTTTCATCCCTATAAAGGGCATCGGACTTGACAACTTAAGAGCATTAAGGTAGGTACGCCAACACTACATGTGAGCCGAACTGGCACGATGGCTGCTTCTCATGCAGTCACTCCATCCACTGTCATGCGTCCATATTGTAATAATGGTCCAGATAAATCAAAAGGAGAGTAAAATTCATCTTCAGTCTCTAAATTTGGGGCCGACGGTTACATTTCGGTCCATAGACTTTCAAAATGATATACATGATCCTTATTAAACTTGGCAGTCAGTGTTATTCCAGTCCACAAACTTTCAAGGTGACCAATGTCAGCCTCTAAACTTGGCTGGTGCTGTTATCCTGATCTACGAACTTCCAAAATGGTATATTTAAGTCTCCAAACTTGGATTCGGGTCTCATGGGTCAAAACGGAGCCTAACCCACTCTATATATTGATTGTGCATTTGACATGGATGTGAGGTCTACATGTTAGGTCCATCTCCCCCCTCTATCTCTAATACTATGAAGAATGAAAAAAAAAACATTCATGCATTCCGCTCGTCGTCCATCATCTGCTTTGTCCGTTACTTCTCCCACGAGCCACGTAACATTCATGTGCATAAAAAATAGACCCTTTCCCCCACTGTCTCCACTCCAACAAAAAAAAGCAAAAAGAGACATGCCTTGCCCACAAATGCCCCTAGCCCCGCTCCTCCCGTCTCCGCTCCGCTTGGTCACTCGACACTCAACACTCGACCCAGCCAATCTCGCCCGAGCGTACCACATCAGCGTAAAGTGGATTAGGTTCTGTTCGGGTCCGAAACCAACTTCAGGGACCCAAATATACTATTTTGGAAGTTTGTGGACCGGGATCTCAAAACAACTGGCTAAATTTAGGGACCAGTGGTGATCATCTTAGAAATTTGTGGACCAGGATGATACCGCTGACCAAATTTAGGAATCCGCATATATCACTTCGGAAGTTTGTAGACCGGGATGACACTGCCAGCCAAGTTTTGGAACAAATGGTGAATTTTACTCTATATCAAAAGCTATAGGAAGAAACAAAGAAAGAAATCGATCAACGTCAGAACTATATTTCTCCATGGTAATAAAAAAGCAAGCAAACCACAAGAAACGTCTGTGAAATATATTACACGCAAGCTCAGAGCTATGTCAGACATCATCATCTTGACACGCCCATAAGAATTATCATAGCACTTATGATCCCCACGTTGCTCTTCCATTGGCATGCTCTACACTACCTGTACCAAAGTCGATTAGGAGAAAACGAGGAGGGATGAAAGGCATGTGCATATAGAAGAAGAGTTGATGTGGATGCGTATGATTCTTTCAATGCCATGGACGGTTGGAGAAGGAAAAGCGCAAGAGGTGGATAGATGGCTCTGCATGCGCTTAGGGCAAGTAACCACTTCGGATTTCTTGCCGGCTAGAATTCGAGTATTGTTCAATTGGTAGAACGTCCCTGCATGCGGCATGCCGTGCTGTTAAGTACAAAGCAAGGCTGCGATGCCCTCTCCTGCAATCTGCATTGCACGTTAGTGCTGGAAGCCTGGAACGGCTTAATTATACAACAAGTGTCCATGTCCACGAAGACACTATTGACGGTCAGGAGCCCAGGACCAACAGCGCTGAGCAAAATTGCGCAATCTCCGCTACAAAAAGTTGGTGCTGTGTTGCTTGTTTGTTGCCTGTGCCTGGACTAGACGGGTGGTCTCCTAAGGAACTTAGAATTGGGACCAGTAATTACTGCTAGTAGTAGAGATTAGACTGGACCAAAGCCATTTGGAGCGGATTAAAGATGACACAGTACTATAGATGCTCTTGAAAGCATCTAGGCCCCTAGAGTGGGTTTCGATGATTGATGACAACGGTTAAGTATCATGATTAACGTGTGTTTTGCAGAAACAATAGAGTGTTAGGTCATGATAATGACAATCGTGGGCGATTGGTGATCATGCCCCTTATCGATGGAAATCGTTTTCGGTTTTCAAAGGATGATCGACAAGGTTAAGGACGGTTAATTCCGGACGTCGAGGAGTTGAGTTACGTTCGGAATAGTCGTTAGGACTTTCATTTTTCTCCTTTGGCCGTACTATTAAGGGAGGCATGGATGGGTAGCTTGACCTAGGTGAGTCTAATGGTTAGGTGTGGTGCACACTTGTCAAACTTAGCACTAGGTGGCTCCAAGGTGGCCCTGAGATTGTTTGGAACAAAAGTCGTTCAAGAAGCGTTTGAATCAGAAGTCGTTTCGGCCCTCAAACGGGTGACAGACGCTGAGGACGAAGGGCGACAGACGCTGACGTCAGCGTCTGTCGCGTAGTTTCTTACTGTCGAGAAGCGTCAGACGCGAGGATGAAAGGCGACAGACGCGCCCTACGCGTTTACGAGCAACAGATGCGGTAAGGGTTGAGCGTCAGACACTACTGGTGGTCAACAGACGCGGTCCAGAATGCTCTGAAGTCTTTGATAGCGTCAGACGCGTCCGTTGCTAGGGCGACACACGCTGGCCAGCGTCTGTCGAGCCCTAACGGCTAGTGAACCGGTTTGATTCGATTACATACGACAGACGCGCTCCTCAGAGGCGTCAGACGCATCCCTCCAGAGCGACAGGCGCGTCTGTCGGTGGGCGTCATCGCGTCTGTCGGTCACGAAAGTTGCTGATTTCGAAGATAACGGTTGGGGGAGTTGAGGGGGAGTATAAATACTTTCTCTACCCCTCCATTTGAGATACTCTTGCTCATTTGGTCAGCTGAGAAACTCCTTTCATGTGCAAGGAAGTGCAAGAGCCCTAGTGAGAATTGAGTCTTGAGATTTCAAGTTTGAGAGTCCTAACTAGTGATTAGGGAGTAGCAAGTGTGCGTCCACCTTCTCATTAGGCTTGTTGTGGTCAAGTGAGAGTTCTTGCTTGTTACTCTTGGTGATCGCCATCACCTAGATGGCTTGGTGGTGATTGGGAGCTTGGTGATCATCCGACGGAGCTTGTGGATGACCTAACTCATCTTGTGAGCGGTTGTGGGCGATTCACCGTAACGGAGTGTTAAAGAATCAGCCCGTAGAGAGCACTTGATCCTCGCGTGGATCAAGGGGGAGCTACACCCTTGTGCGGGTGCTCCAACGAGGACTAGTGGAGAGTGGCGACTCTCCGATACCTCGGAAAAACATCGCCGTATTCCTAACCCTTTACATTCAAGCAATTTACTTTCACGCATTACTTTTGTTGCTTGGTTTATATTCCTAGAATTGCCATGCTAGACTAGGATTAGAACTTAGGGTGCAAAACTTTTATCGGTAGAATCACTAGGAACACTTGTAGGCACTAGGGGTGAATTATGGCTTAGTAGGATTTAATTCTTGAAATAAATTTTAGAAAAGTCTAATTCACCCTCCCTCTTGGGCATCTTGATCCTTTCAATTGGTATCAGAGCCGAGTTGCTCCTAAATTAGGCTTAACCGCCTAAAGCAAGATGTCTAATGGGGAAGGACCACCTCCCATCTTTGAGGGAGATGATTTTCCATATTGAAAAATCCGCATGGAGGCGTACCTCGAAGCCATAGATGTCGGGTGTCTTAGAGCCGCCATCGAAGGGCTTCCGAAAGTCAAGGATCCCGCTAACCCCGTTGGTGACGAGGAGAAGTACGACCGGTGGAATGCAAAGGCAAGAAATGCACTCTACCGGGGCCTTGACAAGGATATCTTTAATCATGTGCATAATGCAAAAAATACTCATGAATTGTGGGAAAACATTTGTGCTCTCCATAAGGGAACTAAGAGTGAGCGTGAGGAACGCTACCATATTGCTTTCAAGAAGATTAATTCGTTTGAAATGCTTCCCAAAGAAAATGCTAATGACATGTACACTCGCTTGAATGTTCTTGTAGAGGATCTCAATGCTCTCGGGCTCACTCAAATGAGTTCATCGGATGTTGCAAGGAGGATCTTGAGTGTTCTTCCCATTGAGAAGTATGGCCATATTGTCACCGTGCTTCACCAAAGCGATCTCTCCACCGCAACACCGACATAAGTATTGGGAAAGATCAAAGCTCATAAGATGTACATGCATATCACTCCGGAAGAGGGTTCATCATCTTTCAAGAAGAAGGACTTGGCTTTCAAAGCTAGCCATGACAAGAAAAAAAAGAAGAGCCAAGCCATGATTGTGCATGAAAGCTCAAGTGAGAGTGACATTGATGATGCATCACTTGCTCTCATGGTGAAAAAGACCACCAAGATGCTAAAGAAGCTTAATAAGAGTGGCATCAAGTTCGATGGCAAGAAGAAGAAGTTCTTCACAAGTAGCAAAAGAAAGCATATATCCGAAATGGATTGCTATAATTATGGTGAACTTGGTCATCTAGCTCATCAATGCCCTAAGCCTCCAAAAGACAAATACAAGAACAAGGGAAAGAAAGATGAATCTAGTGATGAAGAAGATGAAAAGAAGAACAAGTCATACAAGAAGAAGGATGGCAAGAAGAAAGAATATCATAAAAATAAGAAGGGAGGCAAAGCTTACATTGTTGGTGATTGGCTCACCGACATTGAGTCATCATGTGAGTCCTCCGGCGATGAGAGCGACGACGAGAAAGAGAAGGTCGCCGCATTTGTGATTGAGCCATCATTATCTTCATCAACATCTTCACCACCACCTTCACCGCCATCTTCACCGTCATCATCCACTACTCACCTATGCCTCATGGCCAAGGGTGAACAAAAGGTATAAAATAATGAAAGTGATGATGATGATGATAGTGATAGTGATGATGAATTTGATGCACCTTCTTATGATGAACTTGTAAAATTGCTCAACAAATACTCTAAGGTCATAAGAAAGACTAGAAATGAAAATGATGAGCTTCAAAATGAAAATGAATCACTTTCATCAAAGCTTGAGATTGCACAAAAGACTAGTGATGAGCTTAGAGATCAAAATAAAATTGTGACTTCTACTCTCAAGGAGCTCAAAACCTTCAACAAAGAGCTTAGAGATGAACATGATAAACTTGAGAAGAAGCATGATAGCTCAACACTAGGCACAACTTGCTAAAAGATAACTATACTTCATTGAAAATCAACTATGATAGTCTTGTTGTTGCTAATGAGCTTTCTCTTGAGACACATGATGCTACTAACCAAGTTGTTAAGATTGATATAGCCACATCATGTGATGACTTGATTATTGAGAGCATTGAGCAAGGCTCTAGTGGCAAAGGAAAGAAAGTGGTTGAGTCTGACAATTATGATGATTATGTCAAGCTCAAGAGTGAAAATGAAATGCTTAGAGATGAGAACAAGAAGCTAAAAGGGTTGATGGCTCTTGAAAAGCAAACATGAAATGAGTCACTCATTGAGGAGAACATGAAGCTAAAGCAAGAGAAAGAGCATCTCAAGACCGGATTGAGCAAGTTTACAAGAGGTCAATACTTGCAAAGTGAGCTACTCATGAACACCATCATAAAGATGGATAGAAGTGGTATTGGTTACTTGGCAAATCAAGAGAAGAAGGCCAAAACTCAACAACAATAAAACAAATCAAAGCCCAAGCCTAAGAGATGTGTTGAGTGTGGACAAGAGGGCCATTTTGCTCATGAGTGTGAAACTCCACCACCACAACCCTTATCCAAGCATGCTAGACCCTTTGCTTTCAATGCTCACTACATGCTAAGAAAAGATTCTAGTGAAAAGATAAAAGTCATGTTCTTGGGTCCCCCAAACAAGAATAGGCCTAAAAAATTTTGGGTTGCCAAGTCACTAGTTGAGAAAGTCAAGGGTCCCTCTCAAGTTTAGGTCCCTAAACAAAAAGCTTGATCTCTTGTGTGTAGGTGAACTACAAGACCGGTGGAACTCATTAGGTTATTGATAGTGGTTGCACTCAACATATGACCGGTGATCCTCGTATGTTCACCTCACTTGAAGAAAATAGGGAATGTCAAGAGAAGATCACATTTGGGGACAATTCAAAGAGCAAAGTCAAGGGTGTAGGCAAGATTGCAATATCAAATGATCACTCTCTTTCAAATGTGCTCTATGTTGCTTCTTTGAGTTTCAATCTACTATCCGTTGGGCAATTTTGTGATCTTGGCTATTAATGTTCATTCACTCCAAATAAAGTGGTAGTATCAAAGATAGATGACAAGCAAGTGATTTTTAAGGGTTTTAGATACAACTATCTCTATCTTGTTGATTTCACCTCCGAAGATGCAAATTTGATGACATGCTTGTTCACCAAGACTTCACTTGGGTGGCTTTGACATAGGAGGCTTGCTCATGTTGGAATGAACACTCTCAACAAGTTATTGAAGAAAGAGTTAGTGAGAGGCTTAAAAGATGTTAAGTTTGAGAAGGACAAACCTTGTAGTGCATGCCAAGCCGGTAAACAAGTTGCAAATACTCATCCAATAAAAGCCTACATATCAACATCAAGAGTGCAAGAGCTTCTACACATGGATTTGTTTGGGCCAACAACATACAAGAGCTTGTGTGGAAATCTTTATTGTCTTGTGATTGTTGATGACTACTCAAGATATACTTGGACATTCTTTCTTCATGACAAATCCAAAGTGGCTACTTGTTTCAAGAAGTTTGCTAAGAGAGCTAAAAATAAATTTGAAGTTAAGATCAAGAAGATAAGAAGTGACAATGACAAAGAATTTGACAACACAAACATTGAAGCATATTGTGATGAGATTGGGATCAAGTATGAGGTTTCATCAACCTACACTCCTCAACAAAATGGTGTAGTCAAGAGAAAGAACCGGACTTTGATCACTCTTGCAAGAACAATGCTAGATGAGTACAACACACCGGAGAAATTGTACACCGAGGCAATTAACACCGTATGCTATGCATCAAATCGCCTTTTCCTACAAAAGTTTCTTGGCAAGACCCCATATGAGTTGCTAAATAGGAAGAAGCCGGACGTCTCATTCTTTCGGGTGTTTGGTTACAAATGCTACATCTACAAGAAGCGGCAACACCTAGGAAAGTTCCAAAGACGTTGTGATATTAGTTTTCTTGTTGGCTACTCATCAAAGTCCAAAGCATATTGATTATTTAACCATGCCATCGGTTTGGTTGAAGAAACATATGATATGGAATTTGATGAATCTAACAGCTCCCAAGGAGCAATTGAGAATTGTGATGATGTAGGTGATGAACCATTGAGGGATGCGATGAAGAACATGCCGGTGGGAGACATCAAGCCTAAAGATGATGAAGATGATACTCAAATGATCAATCCACCATCTTCATCACACGTGCCTCAAGATGATGATAAAAATAAGAGAGTTGAAAATAAAGACACTCATGTCTCTCATGAACAAGCCGAGGCACAAGCTCAAGATGTTGATGCTCCCCAACCTCCTCCACAAGTGGTTGATAGAAGTCCCTCACCTCTACTTCAAGCACATCCACAAGATCTCATCATAGAGAGTCCTACAAAGGGTGTAATGACTCGATCTCAAAATCTTGCTTCTTTTGTTGAACATCACTCCTTTGTCTTTTGTTTTGAGCCTAAGAATGTAGATGAAGCTCTTCAATATCCGGATTGGGTGAATGCAATGCATGAAGAATTGAACAACTTCACCCGCAATCAAGTTTGGACACTTGAGGAGCATCCAAAAGGTGCAAGGGTCATTGGAACCAAGTGGGTGTTCCGCAACAAGCAAGATGACCAAGGCATAGTTGTGAGGAACAAGGCAAGACTAGTTACAAAGGGGTTCTCTCAAGTTAAAAGCCTTGACTTTAGAGAGACCTTTGTACCCGTTGCAAGACTTGAAGCCATCCGTATCCTTCTTGCATATGCATCACATCATAAAATGAAATTATATCAAATGGATGTTAAAAGTACATTTTTAAATGGCTTCATAAATGAACTAGTCTATGTTGATCAACCTCTCGGGTTTGAAGACCCTAGATATCCTAATCATGTTTATAGGTTGTCCAAGGCGCTATATGGGTTCAAGCAAGCCCCTAGAGCGTGGTATGAGCGCCTCCGGGACTTTCTCATTGAGAAGGGCTTCACTATTGGAAAGGTCGACACCACACTATTCACCAAGAAGCTTAATGGGGTGATCTTGATTTGTCAAGTCTATGTTGATGATATTATCTTCGACTCAACAAATGAAGATTATTGAAAGGAATTTGGTGAATTGATGTCGAAGGAGTTCGAGATGTCCATGATTGGTGAACTTACATTCTTTCTTGGTTTTTAAGTCAAACAAATGAGAGAAGGGATTTTCATCTCTCAAGAAAAGTATACCAAGGATCTTCTCAAGAGGTTCAAGATGGATGATTGTAAGCCAATCAAGACCCTAATGCCATCAAATAGACATCTCAACCTAGATAAGGGAGGTAAACCGGTTGATCAAACTCTCTACCGTTCTATGATTGGTAGCTTATTGTATCTTACTGCATCTAGGCCTGATATCATGTTTAGTGTGTGCATGTGTGCTCGCTTTCAAGCTTGTCCTAAAGAACCTCACCTAAGTGCCATGAAAAGAATCTTAAGATATCTTAAGCACACCCCAAGCATTGGTCTTTGGTACCCCAAAGGAGCTAGATTCCAACTAGTTGGCTATTCCGACTCGGATTATGCCGGTTGCAAAATTGATAGAAAAAGCACATCCGGAGGGTGCCATTTGCTTGGGAGGTCACTTGTATCTTGGTCATATAAAAAGCAAAATAGTGTGGCTTTGTCCACCGTCGAGGCGGAATACATTGCCACGGGGGCTTGTTGTGCATAAATATTATATATGAAGTAAACCCTTCTAGACTATGGTGTTGTTCTTGATAAGGTTCCACTTTTATGTGATAATGAAAGTGCCATTAAAATTGCCAATAATCCGGTACAACACTCACGCACCAAGCACATTGATATCCGTCATCACTTTCTAAGGGATCATGTTGCTAAAAATGATATATCACTAGAAGGTGTAAGAAGTGAAAATCAATTGGCGGATATCTTTACTAAACCTTTGGATGAGGCTACCTTTTGTAGGTTGAGAAGTGAGCTCAATGTGCTTGACTCAAGTAATTTTAAGAAATGAGCTCGAGTTTTCCCTTGTATTGCATTGTAATATAGGTCATGTTTAATTTTCCGAAATGCATTTGGGGCTTGTCTAACACGGTTACGATAACCCTTTTTGGAAAGCCTAATCGTGGATCAAACTTGACAAGCAACCTAGTTTTACTTTCTTGCATTGCATATGCATGATTGTTGCTTTGTCATTTCTTTTCGGATAAGTTTTGAGCAACCTCTGTGTTCGTCCATGAATGGAGAGAGCATTTGATGCTCCCAAGGGTTTACAAACTCTATTGCATGGGCATACATTGCTCCTTGGGTGTTTATCACTTATTTTCTTAAAAATAATACTAGCCTAAGGCGAAATAATTTGAAAAATTTGAGGGCTTGAGAGAGGTCACTCATATCAGGTTCCATTTGGTCTTTATTTGGTTCTTATTTGGCTTGGAACCTGGTTGGGAGAAAGCATCGCGAAGAAAGTTGGTCGAATTGTTGTTTTCAGGGCATCAGACGCTGTGATAGACGCTGGTTTTTAGCGTCAGACGCGTCTGTCGCATGCAAATAAAGGAGTCTGCCACGGGGAACCGACAGACGCTGCAACAGTGTCATCGGACGCGTCTGTCGCAAAACCATCATCGCGTCTGTCGACCGTGGAGGTGTTTTTTTACTGCGAGTGATGGGCACTGACTAGCGTCAGACGCTAGTTCAACGGACACGTCTGTCGGGTCTTTTGAGAAAAATGCTTTCTGTGGAGCGTTCGTCGTCACTGTGCTGTGTCCGACACGTACCGTCATCGCGTCTGTCGCTTGGATCCGGAACGGTTTTGATCCAAAATCTGCTCGATTTGTAGGGCCACCACTTCATCTCTCTCTATCATCTCGCAGCCTGTGTTCCTCCTGTGTCCCCAGTACACCGCCGCCTGACCTTGCCGTCGTTCTCCCTTCCACCGCCACTGTCTTGCTCCTCAGCGCCACCCCTTCCTCGTGTGTCTGCACGGCCTTACCCCATCTTGCCACCGCCGCTCCGCTCGACCACGGTGCGCCACCCTCACCACCGATCCTTAGTGCTGCCACTGCAAGCCCTTGGCACCACCCGCACTTGTTGCTGTCCAGCGCACCACCTCGCCTGACCTCATCCTCCTCCGCAACTGGTGTGGCTTTTCCCTCTTGCGACCTAGAGTCAAGTCCTAGGGTAAGCCCTTCCCCCTTCTGGTTTCATGGCACTATGTTCTTTAGGTGCTCGATGAAATGCCTCACCCACCATATTCCGTCGATCTCACATTTCTTACAGTGTCAAATCCTTAGTGTGTGGTGCCCTACATCGTCGACACTCATCTCTAATTCATTATTCTTCCTCCTGTCAAGGTAGAAAACATTTCGCTTCACTCATTTCGTACCTTAATTCTCTGCTTCTGATAGGATCTCGTAACCCTAGAAATTATAGTGCTTATTGTAAAACTCTCTATTCTATCTTGTGCAGCGAGTCGGTTCTCTGTGTTGTGTGGTTTGGGCACCGTTGTCAGTGGTAGTTGAATCTGGGGCCAAGCTTGCGGATACAGATTGAGGCCAAGCCTCACAAGACGTCAGTACACCATCTCTCAGAGTGTCAGTTGTTTCTCCAAAGATTGACAGTCAGTTCTGACAGTGCCAGAGAGACAGGGGGAGTTTCACTTGTGAGTGTGACAGTGTATCTCTGTTCTTGTCACCATGGCTAGGTGCAAGAATGTCGGAGGCTCTCCTCTTGGAGGTGATGGAGGTGACGGGGGTGCCAGTCCTCCCCATCTTATAGAGGTGGCTCGAGGAAAATGTAAGCTTGTCAGCAGGAAGAAGCGCACCAGAGAAGATAGAGAGGCAGAGGAAGCCCTAGCAGTTGCCCGAGTGGCAGACAAAGCAGAGAGTGGTGGCAGGGGCAGTGGTATTCTTATTAGTGAGTCTTGTACTCGAGTCCCGCTCTCTAGACGTGTACTCAGTACCGAGGCCACAGAGGAGACAGAGGACCAGCCTAAGGTGCTAGCAGAGCAGGAGCAGCAGACACCACCCAGACGTCGTTCTAGACGCACCACGTGTTCTCAGACGACACCAGCAGCCCCTCCAGAGAGACCAAGACGCGGAGGTCATCCAACTCATAGGTCTCAGGTCATTCACTATGACCTGCGGAAGGCTTTAGCTCGTCAGATTCAGACTTTCCACAAAGTTCAGCTTCACGAGTGGTTCCCACTTTAGAGGTAGCCAGGAGTTGATCACTTCTACATAGCTCTCCAGGAGGATTTTCACATGGCGTATGTAAATGCCAACGTATCAGTCACAGCTTATAGAGTTATTCCACTTCAGAGTATAGTTGACTTGGTTGGAGAAGAGGTTCGCACATACCTTCAGACAGTGCCTGGTTTGACTGACCTAGTTTAGCGGAGTGGCTCGTATGTGTTGTCTTGGGTGAGGGAGTTCTTTGCTACACTTTGGATCCACCCAGATCACACTGGGATTTCCTTCAGCTTCTTAGGTGATCAGCGAGAGATTTCTAGTGCCAGAGCTAGAGAGCTACTGAGGATTCCACTCCAGACTATACGTCTCCATCAGCTATGCTATCCAGGAGTTGACCCCCCAGGCGCGCTCATGGCGGGATTGTGCCACCTATCGACACTGTTAGGTGCTTGTTTGGCAGTGACTTCGGGGAGGGTTCTAGCAGGAGACCTGTTGACATGCTGCCACCAGTTCACTTGCTTGATGCTATCATCAGGCGGATGATCCTTCCTCGTCCGAACTTCAGGGACAGGACCACTTGACTACAGCAGTGGCTCTTGTCACACCTTGTAAGGGGGATCACATTTGATATATGGGACTTGATGCTATGTGAGCTGGAAGATACTATATATGAGAGCTTCAGTGCTAAGAGGCACATGAACTATGCCTATTGGATCTCTTTTCTTATCTACATGGGAGTTGAGCCTATGCTGGCAGCCAGTGTTCAGGAGTGGAGCACCACTACTTTCGAGTACCCTATCTATGACTTCTCACAGCTTGTCCGCACAGTTACAACTACACCAGTGAGAGCGAGTCGCAGGCCAGTGGATACAGAGACAGCTGCACAGCAGGATGCTACCGTGCAGGGCCTAGCAGAGGCCAAGTTAGAGCAGTTGGAGACCTAGGGAGCCAGGGCAGAGCAGATTGAGTTAGACTCAGACCCCACAGACAGCTCAGGCGATGACTACTAGCCGTTGCCTACATATCGTTCTTCTCGCCCGCACGACAGAGAGGCTAGCGACTCAGGGTCAGCCACCGACCCCGCTCTAGTTTCCATTCTCTCTAGACTGACAGAGAACCAGGAGCAGGCTGAGCGACACTGTCAGTAGGACCGATAGGAGACTGCCGCTGCTTTTGCACAGGTGCAGGCCCACCAGGACAAGTTCCAGAGGCAGGTTCTTGAGCTACAGAGACATCAGTAGCAGAGCCAGCAGCAGTACTTAGGTTTCATCACCCAGTTGGTTCAGGCTGTAGGTATTCAGCTATCTCAGAGCCTTCTTCAGACGACTCTAGCGTCACAGCCCAGTGGGCTTGAGAGTCAGTCTCAGCTTGGTAGTCAGGCATAGTTGTTCACTTCTCCTGTTCACCAGGTGCCTCAGTTGTTTGTGTCCCTAGGATTCACTCCTATTCAGATAGGGTTTACACCTTTGACACAGTCATAGCTGCTTATGCCCAATACTAGTCAGTTTCATGCCACTTACAGTCAGATCACTAGGCAGCCCACACTGACATGCTCTACAGCAAACACCTCAGTGTCAGACGTGTCAGCACCATAGCCAGCTCTAGTTCCAGCTTCAGCTCCTGAGGGAGTGAAAGGGACAGGCACTACTAAGTCGATCCCGTCGTCTGTTGCTTCGACGGATCCACTTATGGTCCCTGTTACCTAGACCGATCCTCTGGTGACCTCTACTCAGATTCCTATTGCTTCAGGGTCATAGGGACAACCTATCGGTCCTCTACCCCCTCCACAGTCAAATACCGAGATAGCTGAGCAGACCCGGACCGCTTCACCTACACTTCTAGCTTTTGAGGGTCCGACAGGCTCTGCAGCTCAGCCACAACCTTCTCTTGAGAGCAGTCCAGATGATGCCCCAGATCAGTTTATTGTTGCTCACCGCACTCCTGTGGATGGCTCGTCTGCTTCTCCTTCCTCCGATCCTTAGTTTTTGGTCCTTGATGCCAAGGGAGAGAGAGAGAGTATGTAGATAGGGGGAGCTTTGTGAGAGGGTTTTGATTCTTATGTGTGTGATACTTTCATGCATCTTCATGCATCGTCATGTCTTTTTTCGTACTTCTTGCATTATGTGACATATGTGCTTGCAAGTTACTTTAGTGATATGTTGGTTATCTTGTCTCCATTATATCATGTCACTTGATTGTTTCTAGCTCATAATGTCTTGCTTCCGTGTTTTTACTCCGATCTCTTATGAGCTATATCATTGTGTTCTAACATTTCATGTCTTATCTTATGAGTTTGCCTTGTTGGCTTGGAGCACATAAGCAATCCTAATCTCTTGTTATCTTTGAAAATTGCTTATGTGAAACAAGCATGTTTGAAAACCTCAAATCCTATCTTCATACTCAGGGGTTGTCATCAATCACCAAAAAGGGGGAGATTGAAAGCATCTAGGCCCCTAGAGTGGGTTTCGATGATTGATGACAACGGTTAAGTATCATGACTAATATGTGTTTTTGCAGAAATAATAGAGTGTTAGGTCATGGTAATGGCAATCATGGGCGATATGGTGATCATGCCCCTAATCGATGGAAATCATTTTCGGTTTTTAAAGGATGATCGACAAGGTTAAGGACGGTTAGTTCCAGACGTCGAGGAGTTGAGTTACGTTCAGAATAGTCGTTAGGACTTTCGTTTTTCTCCTTTGGCCATACTATTAAGGGGGGCATGGATGGGTAGCTTGACCTAGGTGAGTCTAATGGTTAGGTGTGGTGCACACTTGTCAAACTTAGCACTAGGTGGCTCCAAGGTGGCCCTGAGATTGTTTGGAACAAAAGTCGTTCAAGAAGCATTTGAATCGGAAGTCGTTTCGGCCCTCAAACGGGCGACAGATGCTGAGGACGAAGGGCGACAGACGCTAACGTCAGCGTCTGTCGTGTGGTTTCTTACTGCCGAGAAGCGTCAGACGCGAGGATGAAAGGCGGCAGACACGCCCTACGCGTTTACGAGCGATAGGCGCAGTAAGGGTTGAACGTCAGACGTGTCTGGTGGTCAATAGACACGGTCTAGAATGCTCTAAAGTCTTTGATAGCGTCAGACACGTCCGTTGCTAGGGTGACAGACGCTGGCCAGCGTCTGTCGAGCCCTAATGGCTAGTGAACCAGTTTGATTTGATTACATGCGACAGACGCGCTCCTCAGAGGCGTCAGACGCGTCCCTCCAGAGCGACAGACGCGTCTGTCGGTGGGCGTCATCGCTGTAACAGAACCGTCCAAATTATAAGAGCACAAGTACAAAAACAATCACCGAAGTGATCAAATTCTCGCACTTGAGCCCATATAACTCCGGTAGTCCAGTGAAATCACGAGGGATTTCAAACCAACCAACATACAAGCCAAGATCGTAGTGATTCAACATAACAAGTCACATGTTACAACCATTTCACAAGTAATTCAATATACATCAGAGTTTAACATAGTTATTACAACTTAGTTTGAAAAGTAGCGGAAGCAAAGTAATTTTAAAATAACATTTATCTAATTTCAAATACATGCCAGTACCAAGGTTGACTTCCAATAAAAGCATTAGAGAGAAGATAACTTAGACGGATCACGCCCGTGATCACACTCCGCCTCTACGGCAGGAGCCAACCAACTCTTGCAGTAGCCATGATACTTCACAACCTGCAACAAGTGGGGATAAAACCTTGAGTATAAGAAGGTACTCAGCTAGACTTACCCGTCAGAAACCAGAAATAAGGTGACACCAAGGATCATGCAAGGCTGATATAAAGTGGGCTGGCTTGACAACATTTTGCATAAAAGCTTAATATAGATGATCAATCATTAATGCTTAAGCATCAAGTTAATTATTATTAACCTATCATATATATTAGAACCTGTACTAGAGCACTCACTTTATTAGGAGCAAACAATATTAACCATAGCAGGTATAAATTGAGGCAACCTTTCAATCGTGATCCAATTAACCATCAGTTCAATTTAATTGAATCTACGTTGCTGCTGCTCAAGTCAAGTGCTCACTAACCGGGAGCGACAGCGATTCGAATCGAATTCCTATCCAGCTAGAGGGGTATTTCTAACACTCACCGTGCAGACCCCTGCCAGGGTCGCACAGGCCACCTTTTCATATGATTTAGGAATCGCGGGTCCAAATGATGTCGCGACCCCAAGGGCGACACTCTGCCAGGTGATAGGGACTCTAACCCCCCTCTTGGTCTCACGCCAATGTCCCCAAGCACATCCTTTCTCTCCTCCAAGAAGCAACCTACCATTCGATTCCTGGCCTGAATCACATTACTCGGCTTCGCGGTCGGAACGGCTTATTCGGCCAACTAAGTGTTAGACTGCGTTCAACATGACTCAAGGACGTACAGCGAATTGGTCCTTAAACGACTCAGACGGGGATAGATTCACACCCAAGACCTCCATGCCTTGTCGCTTCACTATCATCATCCTGCCCGGTCTCATTTCATTTTATTAACACATGGTTCCTTTCCATGATAGCAAATATAGCCAACCGTGCCATATATGAATATCCCTATATCTCGCAGGTGATAGGAAATCACCTGACTTCTACCGCTTAAAGCAGGGCTAAGCATCTACTCGATCCTAGACTATGTAGAATTCAAAGATTCATATATCTGGACAAGGAATGATATAATGCAGCAAGGTTTTCAACCAACTCCTACCACTTAATGCAACAATACTTATAACATATATATAATTAATTGTTTTGAAGGTATGAGGCATATAATGCTCCGGGGCTTGCCTAGGATCCGACTCAAGTTAGAGTATGTCAGATGAAATCTGCTTGGCGAGCATCCCCTCCGTCTAACACTTGTTCGGTCCTTCTATCTTTGGGATGGATCCACCAACTCCATCTTCGGGTTTGGCTCCCTATCAGGATCTTCACGTGGTCCATCTAGCGTACCTAAATGAGATGCAAGATGCAAGTGTATGAATACAAGGGAATGCAATAGATGATGCATCACACATTAATCAAGGCAAGTACAAGGTTACGCTAAATACACATAAGCACTTCACATTGCTTAAATAAACATCACACAACTTAATATAAAAGATGGCAAGCATATTAGGCATGGAACACAAGATTTCACAAGATCTCAGGTGTATTAACTTAACTACCCTCAAAGGCATAAGTCACACTTAATAATATACAAGCAAACAACTATAATTAGAATTTATCCCTTTTCTGGACAAGCAACAGTAGCTTCATAATTCAATCATATCAGGAGATATACAAATCCAAATGATATGAAATAAGACATTACAGAAATCTTATGAAATTATCTACATTTCATTTAATATCATCACAGCATGATTCCAAAGTTTAACATGTCGAATTTACACAAATACAGAAACTGGTCTAACAAGACAGAGAGCAAGCAATTCTGTACCCCAACTTTAAACAGCTATAACTCCTAAACCACATGGCCAACTGCCACCAAATTTTAATAGAAGCTAGATACATAAATTATCTACAACTTTTGTATAAATAAGTTTCACAACAAATCACATTATCATGAAGAACTTTGCTAAGTTCCTAGATCTGCCCAGAAACTTCATTTGCAAGAAATAATTATTAACTTATGTTGCAAACATATAATTGGACAAAACCAACTTTACCAACATTTCACACATGACTAATGAACACCAGAAAACTTAGTGTCCGTTTCTAAATAAATTCTTTTAATGCCTTTTCTTAATTTATTTAAATAATTAGGTGGAATAATGAACACATATCAAAAGTGCACAATAAATTCTACCAAAATTACAGTGGGCTAAATATGCTCCAAATAGTTTACTGTACAAATTTCAAACCATGTGGACATATATATAAACCTCTATGAAAAAGACAAGTGGCTATTGCAAGAAATCATGTGAGAGCAAGATGAATCAATAACTCACTCATACTATAACTAAAATTCATGAAATTTTTACCACACAACAAATATCACAGGAGTAGCATGCCACAAAAATTTCACTTCATTTGGAGCCCTACAACTGTAGTTCTGAAAATGACAAATACAACTAGTATTGAAAACCTAGAAGCATAGATCTATTTTTACAGCTAAAAATTTAAACTAAAACATGACATTTTATAGATCTACTGCATAGATAATTTCACAATGATTCCAAAAAGTCCTCATTTGCTATTTTAGGAATTTCCTATGATTTACTATGTATTTTTAAAGTTTCACCCGATTCACGACAAATAGGTCCCTCGAGGCACTATTCATATGAGTCTATGACGTTGCAGTTACGCCCCTGCTTTGAGTCAAATTGTTGCATGCAGTCCCTGGTCGCGATTTTACAGGGGAGGGGTCGCCGGAGCTCGCGGAAGCCGGCCGTAGGAGGCTCGTCGGCGGTGATGGAGTGGTGGGGGAGCACCGGGAGGCCCGCACGCACCCTCAGGTAGTCACGGCTTGCCCCGTGGTGGCTCGTGGTGGCATGGCCACGAGCACAGCAGCCTACGACGAAATGCGGCTCCGGTGGTGGCGGCCACGGTGACGGAAATGGCCGGCAGCAGCGGGGAAGGGTCACGGTTGCGTCGAGGTGGCGAGGCACACCCACGGACGACCGCAGCTAGGACCACGGCTGCCCCTGGCTGCTTGGCCGCACGGCGCCTGCGGCGCGCGGCTGTTTGCCATGGCCGGCAAGCAGCGGCAGCGAGCGGCTAGATCGCGGTGGTGGCTGGGAGGCCTGGCATGGAGGTGGTGGTGCCTGGGGGTGCGGCCGTAGTAGAAGATGGAGGAGGAAGCGACAGCTGCTGCGGGCTGCTGCACTGCTCGGCCATGGCTGTCGAGCGAGGGAACAGACAATAGCGAGAGGAAGATAATGCAGAGAGCAGGGAGGGAGGTAGGGCTCGGCCTCGGCTTTTCCCCATTTGGAGGAGCGACGTGGCGAGCATGTGACGAGCGCGTGAGGCACGCGACAGCGAAGGGCTACGGACGGTCGGCCATGACGAGCACACGAGCACACCAGCAGTTCAACTTCTGAAGGAGCTACTAATACTACCGCGAAATTACAACTGAACATCAAACTTCCTCCTTTCGTAACTCATAAACCGTTTAGTTTTGGCACGAGTTGTAGTAACAAAAGTTGTAGAGCTACGTGATATCTACAACTTTGCTTTAAGTGTCAAAGTCTGATTCGGCCTGGTTCAAGAGATGTGAGGCTCCAAAATGGGGTACATGAAACTTGAAAACTGAACTTCGGTTCCATATTGACTGAAATGGCATTCTTCTCCCCCTTCTAACTCTTTAAGCATCACATAATAACTTGAGGCACTGTAGTCAACATGGTAGAGCTACATGAGGACAACAATATTGCTTAAGGAATATTGGGCTGGATCAGCTCGGTTTGTAAGATATAAATCCCCGAAGTAGGGTACTTGCAAACTAAAATCTAGAAAAGTTCAGTTCCAGACTTAGCCAAATTTCAGGGTTCCAAAACAGCACTTTGTTGATTCTTGTGAGCTCTATTTGACCTAGCTAGACACTGAACTAGCTCTCGACTATTAAACAAAGTTTGTTGTACATAAGATGAACTACAAATTTTATTTAAGTTTCACTGCCACGTAAACACTCTAAGCCACAGTTCACCCCAAGTCAAAGTAGCATCCCGATAAATCTTAATTTATCCTTTTTGATCTATGGAAGCATTTTCTTGACATTTGCTCAACATAAACCCTTCATGACTTTTGTTGTAGAGTTCATCTAGAGTCATTTGGGTAAGTTTGCAAAGTTTGGTTGATGACCTATATTTCCATTCACTTAATAGTGCAATTCAAGCACTTAGTCAAACCATTCCAACAAGGATATAACTTATCATTTCATGTGACTTTTTGATTCCAAACTTCATGAAACTTTTCCAGAGGTCACTATAGATAGGTACAAAGGTGAGACACATGAAGATATTGCAATAACACCACCCAAGCATACATTTTTGAAAAGGGCCTATATGTAAGCGATGGTGCAATATTCAAGTTTAAGTTGGGACTCTATTCCATAGACTTGGCTTTGACATCTTCATTACCACTTCAAATGTCATGTTTGAACTCGAAAACCCTTGCTTAACTAGTGATAAACACCTGGGGTGTTACAGCCCTCCCCCCTTAAAAGAATCGTGTCCCGAGATTCGGAATGGAAGACCTTTTAAGGAAGAGAGACACGTTATCTAGTTCACAACATCTGCTATAGCATTCAGCTATAAAGCTTCAACATCGGTGAACAATTTGATCAAAGGCACTTTCTGATACTTACTCTTTATGGTAAAATTTGTCTGAAGAACTTCCTTCATTGACTTCCATGAAGCATTGTTACTTTGGGAGGAATCCAAGATTGCACATACTGCATTCTCAGTGTACGGAGATCATTTGGTCCATGAGTGAACCACTCACAAGTATCTGACTTTCTAATGACCACAACATAGGCCATATGAACTTGACTCTAGACCGAAATATTCAGAAGTATATTCGTTGAAATGACCCTATGTTCACAATTTTTGAAAAGCAGTCCTCTACCAAAAATGGCTTGAGCACAACCTTCCAAAGGGTGAGATCATAGACGACAAACATTCTCTGAGGTTATATGGTACTAACTAACCAATAGACAGGGTCTATGTTGGTCGTAAATGTTCAAACATTCATATATCAACTAATGGAAAACTACTTTAGGTTCCATGTGTGCAGTTCTCTTTCTCTGATGACAACACTGTATTATCTGAGTCTGTCGAGGGGTCGGTGAATGTGATAGCTGACTCTGTCGGCTTTCTATTTCTGCCAACAGCTATCTAAATGATTCTTTTATCCAGAGACAACAGTTATCTGGATTGAATCAGATGCAACCTCTTGGGTAAAAACATGTATAAGGTACCAAAGTATGTCATCATTGGAAAATAATTCCCAAGGAAAGATGTAACGATGCCTTAAGGACAACAAAAGTTGTAAATATTCACTAAACCATGGGGAGTAGTCTACCACCAAGCGGTTGAGTAAAATTCTCCTTGGTGACTTAGTTGTACTGTAAGTTGAGTTGACTTGCAGCATAACAACTTTGTCAGGCCAACTTTCATCTGAGGCTTCCTCTTTTGGGATCAAACAGCAACTCTAAGATAGAAAATCTGTTGTTTGACACTTCTCAAATTGCTTTCGAATATTCCTCAACACTTTGTCCAATAAAGTTATGAACAAACGGTTTGTGGCACCTAAGCGCACAAGGATGTTGATCGAAACTAGGGTAGGCATTTCTCTAATTCTTCACCGCAGCTGATTGAACACCTTGCACTATCTGTGTGATTGTCCAAGACGGAATTGACTTGATCACAATGGCTCTAGAAGATAGAACATCCCTCAAGTTGTTGGCTAGTTGATTAACTTCTTGTTGGTTATTGCTCTGCAAGACATAGCTTTTGTAGCTACCAAAGAGTCATTACCTAGCTGGAGATTAACCTTCCTATTGGTAACTAATCAGTTGTCTCTCAACACTAAAAAAAAGTTCCAAATCTTCACTCTTGACCACAACAACTATGGCTGATGCAGAACAGATGGTTGCTATCGAAGTTAGCAAATAAGGAGTCACACCAGAGATGGTTGATTTCGACGGTGTGGTCATTATGCATACAAAGGTTAAAATTTGCATATTGTGATGATTGATTCTTATCCAACGAATGACTTATCCAATTTTTAAGTGTTGTGTGTCCTTTTTATCCAACAGAAATGAGATACTTCGCTCACTAGATGACATTCATCAATACTGGGATAACTACGTAGAGTCACTTGTATACCACCTATTGTGGTCTGTTAATATTTATGTCGGTGACCTGTTCTTCAAAGTTATTCTCTTAGCAACTTTAGAAGGACACTCCACTACTTTCGGTCTAAGATATGGATCTTACGATACGATATGGGAAAGATAACCAAGGAAAAATTCACTTGAGAATAACACGTTGATGTTGTTCCGCAATGGATCATGACTAGAAACCACGATACCAGCGCGTGCCGAGCAGCACAACCTTGTGTCGACCGCCCACAGGAGGCTCTTGGTTTCGTCGCGGCACCGTTAGTTGCTACTCATAACACCATTACTGATCACACCACCAAGGTGAAATTTCAAGTGACACAATTTGGGTGGTTAACAACAAGCATTATATAAGGAAGGATAGCAAACAAAGGTATTCACAAGGTTTAGAATCAATAGGGAAACTATTCGCAGATTAAAACACCTCACAAGAGAACATAGCTCCATTGCCGAAGGTGACTAAGCATGTGATTTTTGCGTAATTTCACGCACACCTGGCGTCGACTAAGGAACTGCCAGATAATTAATTAATAGAGATTCGATCATGTTGAGTAACAACATGAGATCAAGACTGATAAACATTCCGAGACTTGGGAAGGTTGGGGACAGATTAAGCAAATTTCAAGGGCAGAAACCGATATGTAGTCATAGATTGAGTTGATAAGGTAGATGCACGAATTTGCAAGCACATGATTTTGAGGCCATAGCAGAGAGACGTTGCGTCACACTAGCTAACCTTTGGGAGAGGTAACTGGAAGGTCCAACATGGATTTGGGTATGGTCTTCACAAAGAAAGGGTTGCAAAACACCCATGACTCATGCACACAAATAGGAGAACTAAACTTTGGGCTTTCAGTCAAGCAAAGGCATGGATACAAACATTCAAGGGCTAACCACCAAGTCTACAGGCTCGGGCTCCTAAGAGAGAGAACCTAATTGGAGACAACAACCTTCCAATTACATACGTGAACATTGTTCTAGGATAAAGCTATGTGACCCTCGTATGCTCACCGAGGACAATCGAGGTGACAATTAGAGCACTACCTAGATAACAATCATACATACAACATCACCATCAAGCAGACAATTGAGAAAATTCAAATGAATGAACTTAAGCAATCAACACAAGCACAAGGCTCCTCCAATATAAGCACTTATCTGAAGCAAGAACTAACTACAGTTTTAGCCCAAAACAAACGCTAGCTAAGGTGATTAACTTAACATGTGCATAGAATCTAGACAGCAGCATAGTAACTACTTGTTTCAACCATAACTGAGGTTGTAGACCTTCTATAAAGGTGATCCTAGACTTTATAGACAGCTTAAGAAGATGACTACACTTTAGTTATCCATACCAACAGCTAAATCATAGGTTAGCATGGTCAAACATGCTGATGTTTCAGATCTATACCAATATGGACAGAAACTGACAAGAACTTCAAAAAAATGCATAACTGGAGTTCTAGGGACACAACAAGGCTGAGCCTTAACTTTATGTAAAGCTTATTAAGTTGTCTATAACTTTCTTATTATCATAATAAGATGATTCTATAGCTAACAAGGCCAAACAAGACAAGGAAGACATCTCTGCCCAGATTTGGACAGATTCTGTCATTCCACTTTGCAAGCTCATAACTAGAGATTTAGACCACCATAATTAATGCTATAGGACATTTTGGAAAGCTTAGAAAAAGTACTACACTTATTCTATTATCTCCAAGATATGATTACATATTCACACAGGTCAAACAAACCAAACATTCAGATCTATTCAGAGCATAAGCAAAACCTGACAGTAAACTTCTAAAATTCATAACTCCCAAGCCATAAGGCCTAGTGTCATGAAATTTTTGGACAAGCTAGATGAGTAAGTTAGCTACAACTTTGGTACTATCTATAACTACAGAAAACACCATTATGACTATGAAAGCATCACTATAATAGAAACTATTCTAGCAGCCAATGTCCAACAAGCAAAACAAAGCTTGCCTTTGTTCTATTTAACAAGAGAGCACACAAACATGTTATTCTAGCAGCTCTAACTTTTGTTACCTTAGACCAACATGAATTTAATTCATTCATAAGAATCCATAATTACTTAAGTGAGGTCTAAAGCATTGGCAAACACTTGGGTGGGCAACATAGAGTAAGGCATTCTTGTTTAGCTTCACACAAAAAAGATAGTGTACTATATTGATCACAAGTTACTTATCATTTGAACAAGGGTGAGAGGAGCATAGCCATGTATAACGCAACAATCATGAAGATGCATGCTTCGTCCTATTCATCCTCACAAGACTGCCAACCTAAGGTGGCGATCACGTTCTATGTCGGTGGCATAACACGCACTCTCTCGATATATAGCTAGTCGGCAGCTACACTCGACTTACGCATTCGTGGTTAGCGTACCTGTAGAAAATTTTCATTGCAGCCCAACAATTTCCCATATATAGCACACAATAAAAGCAGGAAAGTAAAATTCTAAGTACTCCCATATACATATACCCCCGTATATATACATGTAGCACCAAAACTACCTGAATCATTAATCACCCATAATTAAGTACCTTCATATATACATGTGTGTAACATATAAATAATCCCGTAACCAAAACTAGCTCTCCCCTAGACCGCGGGTTGGACGGTCATGCTCTCACAACTTACACTTACCTGAGCGTAGGTGCGACGTTGCATAAAAGTAAACTAGCAACATATATGGCTATTTCATATATGAAGGCTACCTCTAATCTGACACACCGGGTAGCATAGCGTGGGAGAGTTATCACACATACATACCTTGGCTTGGGCGTAGATGCATAAATGAAAAACCCCAAGTTAGTACTTATATAAGCCACCTAATAATCCTTATATGGGCATAAGGAAATTGACCACTGGCATATTATGTTTAGAATTCAGATTTCACAAACCTATATATAGCTATAAGTTGATAAAACTGATTTTATAAAACAAAACTTTTGTTTTAAATACACATACGACAAGTTTAATGTTGAATCTTGCTCCGATACCAGCTGTAACAGAACCGTCCAAATTATAAGAGCACAAGTACAAAAACAATCACCGAAGTGATCAAATTCTCGCACTTGAGCCCATATAACTCCTGTAGTCCAGTGAAATCACGAGGGATTTCAAACCAACCAACATACAAGCCAAGATCGTAGTGATTCAACATAACAAGTCACATGTTACAACCATTTCACAAGTAATTCAATATACATCGGAGTTTAACATAGTTATTACAACTTAGTTTGAAAAGTAGCGGAAGCAAAGTAATTTGAAACTAATATTTATCTTATTTCAAATACATGCCAGTACCAAGGTCGACTTCTAATAAAAGCATTAGAGAGAAGATAACTTAGACGGATCACGCCCGTGATCACACTCCGCCTCTACGGCAGGAGCCAACCAACTCTTGCAGTAGCCATGATACTTCACAACCTGCAACAAGTGGGGATAAAACCCTGAGTACAAGAAGGTACTCAGCTAGACTTACCCGTCAGAAACCAGAAATAAGGTGACACCAAGGATCATGCAAGGCTGATATAAAGTGGGCTGGCTTAACAACATTTTGCATAAAAGCTTAATATAGATGATCAATCATTAATGCTTAAGCATCAAGTTAATTATTATTAACCTATCATCTATATTAGAACCTGTACTAGAGCACTCACTTTATTAGGAGCAAACAATATTAACCATAGCAGGTATAAATTGAGGCAACCTTTCCATCGTGATCCAATTAACCATCAGTTCAATTTAATTGAATCTACGTTGCCGCTGCTCAAGTCAAGTGCTCACTAACCGGGAGCGACGGCGATTCGAATCGAATTCCTATCCAGCTGGAGGGGTATTTCTAACACTCACCGTGCAGACCCCTGCCAGGGTCGCACAGGCCACCTTTTCATATGATTCAGGAATCACGGGTCCGAATGATGTCGTGACCCTAAGGGCGACACTCTGCCAGGTGATAGGGACTCTAACCCCCCCTTGGTCTCACGCCAATATCCCCAAGCACAAGCTTTCTCAACTCCAAGAAGCAACCTACCATTCGATTCCCGGCCTGAATCACATTACTCGGCTTCGCGGTCGGAACGGCTTATTCGGCCAACTAAGTGTTAGACTGCGTTCAACATGACTCAAGGGCGTACAGCGAATCGGTCCTTAAACGACTCAGACGGGGATAGATTCACACCCAAGACCTCCATGCCTTGTCGCTTCACTATCATCATCCCGCCCGGTCTCATTTCATTTTATTAACACATAGTTCCTTTCCACGATAGCAAATACAGCCAACCGTGCCATATATGAATATCCCTATATCTCGCAGGTGACAGGAAATCACCTGACTTCTACCGCTTAAAGCAGGGCTAAGCATCTACTCGATCCTAGACTATTTTGGATTCAAAGATTCATATATCTGGACAAGGAATGATATAATGCAGCAAGGTTTTCAACCAACTCCTACCACTTAATGCAACAATACTTATAACATATATAGAATTAAATGCTTTGAAGGTATGAGGCTTATAATGCTCCAGAGCTTGTCTGGGATCCGACTCAAGTTAGAGTATGTTAGATGAAATCTGCTTGGCGAGCATCCCCTCCGTCTAACACTTGTTCGGTCCTTCTATCTTTGGGATGGATCCACCAACTCCATCTTCGGGTTTGGCTCCCCATCAGGTCCTTCACGTGGTGCATCTATTGTACCTAAACGAGATGCAAGATGCAAGTGTATGAATACATGGGAATACAATAGATGATGCATCACACATTAATCAAGGCAAGTACAAGGTTACGCTAAATACACATAAGCACTTCACATTGCTTAAATAAACATCACACAACTTAATATAAAAGATGGCAAGCATATTAGGCATGGAACACAAGATTTCACAAGATCTCAGGTGTATTAACTTAACTACCCTCAAAGGCATAAGTCACACTTAATAATATACAAGCAAACAACTATAATTAGAATTTATCCCTTTTCTGGACAAGCAATAGTAGCTTCATAATTCAATCATATCAGGAGATATACAAATCCAAATGATATGAAATAAGACATTACAGAAAGCTTATGAAATTATCTACATTTCATTTAATATCATCACAGCATGATTCCAAAGTTTAACATGTCGAATTTACACAAATACAGAAACTGGTCTAACAAGACAGAGAGCAAGCAATTCTGTACCCCAACTTTAAATAGCTATAACTCCTAAACCACATGGCCAACTGCCACCAAATTTTAATAGAAGCTAGATACATAAATTATCTATAACTTTTGTATAAATAAGTTTCACAACAAATCACATTATCATGAAGAACTTTGCTAAGTTCCTAGATCTGTCCAGAAACTTCATTTGCAAGAAATAATTATTAACTTATGTTGCAAACATATAATTGGACAAAACCAACTTTACCAACATTTCACACATGACTAATGAACACCAGAAAACTTAGTGTCCGTTTCTAAATAAATTCTTTTAATGCCTTTTCTTAATTTATTTAAATAATTAGATGGAATTATGAACACATATCAAAAGTGCACAATAAATTCTACCAAAATTACAGTGGGCTAAATATGCTCCAAATAGTTTACTGTACAAATTTCAAACCATGTGGACATATATATAAACCTCTATGAAAAAGACAAGTGGCTATTGCAAGAAATCATGTGAGAGCAAGATGAATCAATAACTCACTCATACTACAACTAAAATTCATGAAATTTTTACCACACAACAAATATCACAGGAGTAGCATGCCACAAAAATTTTACTTCATTTCGAGCCCTACAACTGTAGTTATGAAAATGACAAATACAACTAGTATTGAAAACCTAGAAGCATAGATCTATTTTTACAGCTAAAAATTTAAACTAAAACATGACATTTTATAGATCTACTGCATAGATAATTTCACAAGGATTCCAAAAAGTCCTCATTTGCTATTTTAGGAATTTCCTATGATTTACTATGTATTTTCAAAGTTTCACCCGATTCACGACAAATAGGTCCCTTGAGGCACTATTCATATGAGTCTATGACATTGCAGTTACGCCCCTGCTTTGAGTCAAATTATTGCATGCAGTCCCTGGTCGCGATTTTACAGGGGAGGGGTCGCCGGAGCTCGCGGAAGCCGGCCGTAGGAGGCTCGTCGGCGGTGATGGAGTGGTGGGGGAGCACCGGGAGGCCCGCGCGCACCCTCAGGTAGTCACGGCTTGCCCCGTGGTGGCTCGTGGTGGCATGGCCACGAGCACAGCAACCTACGATGAAATGCGGCTCCGGTGGTGGCGGCCACGGTGACGGAAACGGCCGGCAGCAGCGGGGAAGGGTCACGGTTGCGTCGAGGTGGCGAGGCACACCCACGGACGATCGCAGCTAGGACCACGGCTGCCCCTGGCTGCTTGGCCGCACGGCGCCTGCGGCGCGCGGCTGTTTGCCATGGCCGGCAAGCAGCGGCAGCGAGCGGCTAGATCGCGATGGTGGCTGGGAGGCGTGGCATGGAGGTGGTGGTGCCTGGGGGTGCGGCCATAGTAGAAGATGGAGGAGGAAGCGACAGCTGCTGCGGGCTGCTGCACTGCTCGGCCATGGCTGTCGAGCGGGGGAACAGACAACAGCGAGAGGAAGATAATGGAGAGAGCAGGGAGGGAGGCAGGGCTCGGCCTCTGCTTTTCCCCATTTGGAGGAGCGACGTGGCGAGCATGCGACGAGCGCGTGAGGCACGCGACAGCGAAGGGCTACAGACGGTCGGCCATGACGAGCACACGAGCACACCAGCAGTTCAACTTCTGAAGGAGCTACTAATACTACTACGAAATTACAACTGAACATCAAACTTCCTCCTTTCATAACTCATAAACCGTTTAGTTTTGGCACGAGTTGTAGTAACAAAAGTTGTAGAGCTACGTGATATCTACAACTTTGCTTTAAGTGTCAAAGTCTGATTCGGCCTGGTTCAAGAGATGTGAGGCTCCAAAATGGGGTACATGAAACTTGAAAACTGAACTTCGGTTCCATATTGACTGAAATGGCATTCTTCTCCCCCTTCTAACTCTTTAAGCATCACATAATAACTTGAGGCACTGTAGTCAACATGGTAGAGCTACATGAGGACAACAATATTGCTTAAGGAATATTGGGCTGGATCAGCTCGGTTTGTAAGATATAAATCCCCGAAGTAGGGTACTTGCAAACTAAAATCTAGAAAACTTCAGTTCCAGACTTAGCCAAATTTCAGGGTTCCAAAACAGCAGTTTGTTGATTCTTGTGAGCTCTATTTGACCTAGCTAGACACTGAACTAGCTCTCGACTATTAAACAAAGTTTGTTGTACATAAGATGAACTACAACTTTTATTTAAGTTTCACTGCCACGTAAACACTCTAAGCCACAGTTCACCCCAAGTCAAAGTAGCATCCCGATAAATCTTAATTTATCCTTTTTGATCTATGGAAGCATTTTTTGACATTTGCTCAACATAAACCCTTCATGACTTTTATTGTAGAGTTCATCTAGAGTCATTTGGGTAAGTTTGCAAAGTTTGGTTGATGACCTATATTTCCATTCACTTAATAGTGCAATTCAAGCACTTAGTAAAATCATTCCAACAAGGATATAACTTATCATTTCATGTGACTTTTTGATTCCAAACTTCATGAAACTTTTCCAGGGGTCACTATAGATAGGTACAAAGGTGAGACACATGAAGATATTGCAATAACACCACCCAAGCATTAATTTTTGAAAAGGGCCTATATGTAAGCGATGGTGCAATATTCAAGTTTAAGTTGGGACTCTATTCCATAGACTTGGCTTTGACATCTTCATTACCACTTCAAATGTCATGTTTGAACTCGAAAACCCTTGCTTAACTAGTGATAAACACCTAGGGTGTTACAATCGCATCTATAGGTCATGAAAGTTGCTGATTTCGAAGATAACGGTTAGGGGAGTTGAGGGGAAGTATAAATACTTTCTCTACCCCTCCATTTGAGATACTCTTGCTCATTTGGTCAGCTGAGAAACTCCTTTCATGTGCAAGGAAGTGCAAGAGCCCTAGTGAGAATTGAGTCTTGAGATTTTAAGTTTGAGAGTCCTCACTAGTGATTAGGGAGTAGCAAGTGTGCATCCACCTTCTCATTAGGCTTGTTGTGGTCAAGTGAGAATTCTTGCTTGTTACTCTTGGTGATCGCCATCACCTAGACGGCTTGGTGGTGATTGGGAGCTTGAGTGTCAAAGAATCAGCTGTAAGGTCCAAAAAGGCTAGAGGGGGGGTGAATAGCCTAATTAAAACTTCTGCAAGATTTACTTAACCACAAGTGTTACTACAAAAGGTGGCGAAGCAAAATGCACTAGCTCTAACTAATTAAGCAAGCCACCTACACAAGTCTAGTACAAGGCTATCCACTAAACACAGCAACAACTACAAGCTAGAAACAAGGAGTAACGCGAGAGAAGAGCTTTGAGTGATTATACCACCGTGTAGAGATGAGAAGAACCAATCAATCAATCACACAAGAGAAATCCTCGGGAAGAGAACGACACCAGAATTTATCCTGAGGTTCACTTGCTTCCCGACAAGCTACTCCCCATTGTGGCGATACACCCACTTGTCGGTTCACGAGCTAATCGACTATCAAGAGTCGAGCCCTCGGTGGGCACCGCACAATCACACACAAGATGGGGATCCTCCAAGCCATGAGCTCCACTAGAGTATCCAATTCGTGAACCCCCACGGGGAAGGATCAAGAACCCCTTACAACACTTGGTGAGGGCTCCAACAATCTCTAATTGCGAGCTCAATCACCTCCGCTGCTCCAAGCCGTCTACCGCATCGGAAAACACAGAAGAGTAACAAGAAATTCACAGCAACTCGAAGATCAAGTGCCTCTAGAATGAACTCTCAAGTAATGCACTTGAATATCACTCAAGATGTGCAACCAAACAAAGAGATGAGTGAAGGGTTTTTTCTCTAGCTCAAAGGTTGTCTCAAGATCTCAAATGTACAAGAGGGAACCCCCCAAACCCGGCCACCATCTATTTATAGCCCCCATGAACGAATATGGCCGTTACCCTTTCACTGGGCGAATTTTTGGATCATCCGGACGCACCGGTCGAACTGACCGGACGCGTAGGTCACTAGCGTGCTCCAACGGCTAGTTTTCACGCGTATAAACTTGCATTGACCGGACGCGTGGGTCACTAGCGGGATCGGACGTGCAGGTCACAGCGAAACAACGAACAGAGAGGTTCCAGTAAGCTCCCGACGTGACCAGACGCGTCCTGTCATCACTGACCGAACTCGCAGCAGCGTTCGGTCACTTTCGCATGCAAAAAACACTGACCGGACGCGCAGACCGGATGCGCAGATGCTGACCGGACGCGTCCGGTCACGAGTCCGGTCACATACCACTTTTCGATAAAACGGCGATAACTCTTAGCTCCGAACTCCGATTTTAATGATCTTGAACATTTTGGAAAGCTTACTTAGAGGGCTACACAAGCCATATGGACACTTTATCCAAGTCACAATGGATCAAAGTAGTATTCCACTCCAAGAGCCATCCTAGTGTCCGGAGAACACCGAAAAACCTTTCTCCCTTCACCAAGTTGATCAAAATCAACTCCAACACCTCTTCTTTGCAAATGTGCCAACACCATCAAGTGTACACCACCATGTGCATGTGTGTTAGCATTTCACAAACATTTTCAAAGGGTTATGTTAGCTCTCAACTAGATCCTAATGCATATGCTCAAGACATTAATCTAGTGGCACTTGATTCTCGAGCTAACCGTGATTGCCCCTCTTGATAGTCGGCTATGTATCCTAAACCCGGTCAATTACTTCTCTACTCATCTTAGACCGACAAAAGAAAAACCATATGGTTATACCTTTGTCTTGCGCTCTTAGATCCTTCTCCTTCACTTGATCATCATGTCTATCATTTTATGTGCATTCCTTCATGATCTTGCTCATCATTTCATGCACCAAATCATGTGATATTGTGACCATCTCTCCATGCCATTTCTACCTCCATCACATGTTGCTTATGTCTAGCTTAATCACACTTGATCACATAACATTAGCAAATTTGGTGTCACTCAATTTCCAAAACCAAACTTGGGCTTTCATCAGCCCGTAGAGAGCACTTGATCCTCGCGTGGATCAATGGGGAGCTACACCCTTGCGTGGGTGCTCTAACGAGGACTAGTGGGGAGTGGCGACTCTCCGATACCTTGGGAAAACATCACCGTGTTCCTAACCCTTTACATTCAAGCAATTTACTTTCACGCATTACTTTTGTTGCTTGGTTTACATTCCTAGAATTGCAATGCTAGACTAGGATTGGAACTTAGGGTGCAAAACTTTTATCGGTAGAATCACTAGGAATACTTGTAGGCACTAGGGGTGAATTATAGCTTAGTAGGATTTAATTCTTGAAATAAATTTTAGAAAAGCCTAATTCACCCCCTCTCTTGGGCATCTTGACCTTTCAGGTCTGTTTTTCCCCTGCAAAATTTGTGCCTCCACAATAGTGCTTCCTTTCTACTGTATATAAATGTGTAATAAATAAAGTTGTGAAAAAAGAGATGCGAACACAAGGTTGATATGTGCCCTTGTGTGTGAAGTTATGAAGAGTGATCATCAGGAGATAGTCAGCTTTGGACGAGTGTTGAGACTAACCATGGCGTGAGGATGTGTGTGCAGCATGTCTCTTCGTTGCGTTGGTGTGCAGGTATGGGGCACAGAGACAGTCGATGGGTATGGTCAAGGTCAAGTAGAGACGCGTCATGTCGATGGACTGCGAGCGGTGAAGGATAGACGTGAGGCTTGAATCGAGGGACCAAGATGGCTGAAAGACTGACCGTGTGGCTCACACTTGGGGACATCATTAAGGAAGAGCATATGAAGAGGATTAGATCGTGTTGACCAAGTCAAGATGGCAGTTGACCAAGTCAAGCGGTAGAGGACTTGGTGATCGGGTGATAGAGGATGATGGTGACATGTGTCGAGATCATGGAGGAGACATAGCAGATACGCTTTCTCTAAAGGGTTTTCTTTTTGGTTTGGGTCCAAAAACCGGTGGCAGACAGTTTTTGGGTTTGAGCCTCAAAACCCGATTCGAGTTCTAGCGAGAACGGGAGGAGGCATGTGGAGTCATCGCGAAGCTTGCGCCGAGGCGAAGCAAAGTTGTGAAGAACGCATGGCCATGATCAGATGCTTGGATCTTAAGTTGGAACATTATGCCCCTAAGGTTAAGTGGTTCAGCAAAATATCTAAGGGTATTGTTGGGAGTGTGTAATAGCTCTATACATAAGAGGATGAATGCTCCTAACTAACCCACCTCTCCACCATTTCATTTCCCACACTTGTGTTTCTAGTTCCTTAGTAGTAGCAGTAGCTTTTAGATCTAGACTTCTCTGAGATAGATCCACGGATGAGTGCCTAAAGAACCTTTGTATTCTAGTAATTTGTGTAAGACCAAATCTTGTACTTCTTTCTCTTGAGCAATAAAGCAAGATAATGTGTAACTTTTGAAGGTCTGGCCTTCCTAATGGATTTTAGCAGGACAAATTCAAGATAATCTATAAGTATGGTTATTCAAATAGGATGTAGTTAAGAAACTTTGCCTAAACATCTCAACTCTCTAAGATCTTTGGTTATATGATGACTCATAAAATAAGAGTATCACATAATAATGAAATATAAAAAGTGGAAAAAAGAACTCTGATGTCTTTACTCATGTAAATCATGAATGCACTGAACTCTAATGTCCTTTAGATGCTTGACGAAGTCCATGACCTGCTTTATATAGACTTCTCATCTGGTTGTGCAATGTTTGGAAGTGTGCACAACATGTGGATATGCAGACAATAACCAAAGGATCCACCTCCTCGCCAAGCCACCCACCTCCCGCTGCCTCGACCCCATCCTCTACTAATGGCTGCCAATGACCAATCCGCTGCCAGACCTGCCCAAAAGCCGTCTCCAACCACCCAGGCGGAAGGCGCCCCCGTCGCTCCATACTACCGCCATCTCGACAACGACCACCGGTCCCCAAAAACCCTTCTGCATTCACCACCGACCCCCTAACCTCAAAACCAAAGGATTCATAAGTGTCAACTGAATCAAATCTGAAAGGACCTTGATGTCACCTAGATGGGGGTTGAATAGGCTTGTTTAAAACAAACTCAAACTTGCTGTTAGTATAGGCGTGACACTGCCGCTCTGCAGCACTGCTGCGCTTGTAGACAAGCTCGAACTATATTTCAAAAACTACCCAAGGAATATTAGATCGGGTAAATTACTGAGCTTCATGGGGTAGTGTTGAACCTATTCCACCACTTGAATCACAGCGGAAGCTTAAGCACAAGTAGATCGGGACCAAACCTTAGAATCACCACAAATACAAGTATAGCAATGCAAATCACAAGAACACAAGTATGACACCGATTTATCCCGTGGTTTAGCTCGTCACTAAGGCTTGTCTATGTCCATGTTGTTGAGGTTACCACCAAGGCTTTGGGTCTCTTTCAACCCTTTTCTCTTCTCAAGTCAAGAGAATGAACTCTTAAGATGAGGGGTGATTTCACTAGCTGATTGAGGTGATTACAAACCTCCCAGGGCTGCCACACAAGTTGGCAAGCTCCACGGGTGACGCTCTAGCTGACTAGGAGCAAGTATTAAGAGTAACAACACAATCCACTGGCTTGAACGCGAACCAAGTGCTCTAAGAGATGAAGAATAGTCAGGGCTGCTCTCTAATGCAGTTTGGAGGGTCAAACTCTCCTAGATTTGCAAGGGAAGCAATGGAGAAGCTTGAGGGGCTCGAATGGTGAGTGAGAGAGAGAGCTATTCTGGCCACACCTGGGAAGGGAATGGTCGAACTGAAAACAGGTGACCGTTGTGTGAGAGAAGAGAAGGTATAAATACCCTCTTCTCCCAACGGTCAGTTAAGTCGCGGTAGTGCCTCGGCTCAACTGCGACAGTGCCTTGCCTCTAGCGTGGCAGTGCTTCACCTGCCAAGCAGCACAAAAGATAGGATTGCAAAGCTTGCTGTCTTGGCTAAGGCTTTAAGGATATTTAGTGGGTAAATGAGCACTTGATTGCACATTAAAGCTTGTGCATTGTATCCCCCTTTATAGTATGACTTTTTCTAAACTCAAATTCAAAATATCAAAGAATTTAAACACCTTTGAGTTGGTCACCGCATTCTTTTATAATTGGGGGCTCCACCATCCAATGTCTTCATTCTCAATATCACTTCATAAAGGCTTTGCAATCATCTTTGTCTCATCTCTTCGAGCAAATATACTTTGAGCATGTGACTTGAACCATTTTCATACATATGAGTTCACCTCATGGCTTCAAGTCACTTCTACTAATGATTTGATCCTCAACACAATATGACTTCTCATAGCTTGATTAGTTCCTCGACTCAATGCAAGTACTCTCTTCTTCACCTTAGCCATGGTACCTCGATCCTTAAGTCATTGTTTGCCCTTCACCTTCGCTTTATCCCTCGAAGCCCTTTTCTTGCTATCTTCACCTTATCAAGCCATACTCAAGTCACATCATATTAAGCATCCATTGAAAAACAATTTCTTCACTATTGTGATCCTTGCTTGAATATCTTCTAGATATGAATATTGAGATCAATCAAGCTTCAGTTTGACTCACATAGAGACATATATGGATCAACATCAATATGGTCAAGCCAATTCACGATTCCTTATGTTCTCTTTATTTTGGCTTGACACTTCTAACATTCACTTCAATATCTATCTTCATACTTCTAGCTTGATCAAATCAATGCGAAGTGATTTTCCAAATCTTTCTCCATACAAGCAAATCAACATAGAGACCGATATATATCCAATATGAGTTGTGTCCTTTGTCATTTAAACCTTTGCTTGGTATTTCTTCACTTATGCATTCTTGACTCATTCTTCAATCCTTGATCAAAGCTAATCCACCATCCAAGTCTTCTTGTTCATGCAAAGAAAACCATCATTGAGACCAATCTAAAGTCATCAACTCATGTCTCATCTGCTACTTACCAAGTATGCTTGCTTTCTCATGATATTATGATATCCCACAATATAGAAGCTATTTCATCTCCAATTACATTGTTGTCTTTTGCTTGAACTAGATTATTTCCATGATCTTCCAATACAACAATATACAATTTGGCCTTCATTTCAACACTATGTGGCATATCATCAAGTTTGCCTTCTTGTTGAACCTTTGATACACTTCTCATCACACAATCCACAAGTGTATGCAATAAACTCTATTTCATGTTCAACACTTAGCAAAATTGTTAGACCTTACAACTAGACTACGACTCAAAGCGAATCGATCCCACCAAACCACCACCTTTCTTCCTCCTTGCTCGCCTCCGCCGACACCCCCTAACCCTAAAACCGCATACCTGAAAGCGATGAGTGAGCACTACAGGCTGAGCGACCGAGCGATAAAAAGAAAGTCGACGCACCACCGATGCCCCCCCCCCCCGCAGCCACCACCATTGTAATAAAAAAAACCCTAGGGGATGAGAGGGGGAGAGAGTTATAGTGTTGGCTATCGGGCCGGATCCATAGGCCCATCAGGGAAATTAGGGCCCATATCACGTTGTGTCATGTCTTCCAAGCACTCACATAGTGCACGCTGCGCGTATACATTGATCAGTGGTCCATTTTCGTCTTAGTCTATATTCTCATCGTAGCCCTAAGCTCACCAAGTCCTTTTTTCCTCATGTTTTTTTGCAATAGTGTTTTGGAATCATTATTGATGTTGATAAAGAGGAAACAACTTAACGTAACGTGCCAATTCCAAAGATCATGGCTCAAGTCCGATGGCTTTTATGGTAGTGACCTAGGAAAGAAACATGTATCGACAATCAAGATTATGACAAAACCATTATATCATTTTTTTGATATCTTATATGCAATTGGTCCATCAATATCTTGAGATGTATGTGAGAAGCTCATGAGCAGTGCAAATGGATCAATCAGTTTTTTTCTTCACAAGAAGCCGATAACAAAGAGGGAACAAACATGGCTGGTTGCATTGCAATAGAGTGGCATGGTTAGCAGGTCTAAGATCAGCAATTGTGCTGGTGATGGTTCAAAAGTTTGATTGAGGTTGTTTTTTGGCCCAATTTTTACTAAAAAAACTAAATTGACACTTGTTTTTATTCTTCTAATAAAAATTACGGTAACATTTTTTACGTCCTTTAAAAAAAGTTTGCTTGAGAAGACTTGGGGCGCTGATGGATATTGTGGGATGATGGGTTAGCTAGCGGGTGCTTGAGCCAGCAGTGGCTCCAGTTGACATGACAACATTGTGATTAATCCAGTCCACAGAGGGTAGAAGACTACCAAACGTTTAAAAACAAAAAGTGCCAAGGCACAAAACGATTTGCGAGAGACACTACTGGAATCGCGCGATTTGCCTAGTGCCGCAGGCACTAGGCAAAGGTCCAGAAACACTAGGCAAACAGTTTGCCTAGTGTCACACTAGGCAAACAAGGGTCGGCAGAGGCGGACTAGGCAAAGAGCACTTTGCCGAGTGTCAAACCTCGGACACTCGGCAAAGTGTTTGCCTAGTGTCAAGGACACCACTCGGCAAAAGTATTCCACTGACGGTGGAAATCGTAACGGACGTTTTGCCTAGTGTCGGAGGTCTGAAACTCGGCAAAGTATGCAAGGTTTGCCTAGTGCCAGATGTCCGACACTAGGCAAACATATCAAGCTTTGCCTAGTGTCAGGCCACCTACACTAGGCAAATATGCCAAGCTTTGCCTAGTGTCAGACCTCCGACACTAGGCAAACTGCCTACTTTGCCTAGTGTCAGTTTTCTGACACTAGGCAAAGTCTGTTCCCGTGTGGCCCCTTTGCCTAGTGTCAGACCCCTGACACTAGGCAAAGTAACCAGAAGCTGATTTTTTTTTTGATTATTCCATTTGCGACACAAATATAAATCATATTCAAACACCACAAATATATCACATGAATCATAAATAAGAACCACATGTTCACATATATCACATGTTCATACCAAAAGTCCAAATGTGCTACAAGTTCACAAGTTCATAAGTGCACAACCAAATTTCTTAACAAAGTTCACAACAAGCTGATCACGACGATTGTCAAGGGTGAAGAGGCCCGTGGTTTGATGCTCCAGGCGACCCTTCCACTTGATTCGGCGCAAGCTGTGGTGCCGGTGACGCTCTAATCTGTGAAGCCGGCGACCCTTCCACTTGATTCGGCTCAAGCTGTGGTGCCGGCGACGCTCCAATCTGTGAAGCCGGCGACCCTCCAATTTGATTCGATGCCACGCCCGATTGATGCTGAAAAAAATGAAAAGGATACCGTCAATAAAAAATTTCGGCAGAACCTCCCCTGCACGGAGAGGTTTCCAAACCCTGCAAGAAAACAAACGGCACGATGACCGTCAAGAACATACATATCAATACACCACCACCACCCGAACACCACAACTGCCACCACCACACCACAACAACAACCGCCGTCACCACCAACACCATATTGTATGTTTGAGATTGCATATTTTTTCTAGTGTGCCCTATGTCAGGTTGGAACATAATAAGTAATATATTGGTACTCACAGGAGTAGCTGCTTGAGGAAGTGGCAAGACTAGGCTAGCTGGCATGGTCCGCCCCATAGCGGCGCCAAGAGTGGACACGAACCCCACCAGCTCCTCTATCCTCTGTCGTTGGGCCTCCCGCTCTTCCACCGCCCTCGCTTCCATCTCCTCGCGAAGCCTCCTTTCTTCTAGCAGTTGGGCCTACAACATTTGACCCCCAATGTTAAAGTAAGGCAAAGGTATGTAAAAATCAATAAGCAACGAATAAAACAGAAATTACCTGGAGTTCGATGACAAGGTGCGAAGCAGTGGTTGGCCGTGGACGTATGGCCGGGCTTGCGCTCGTGCTCCGTGCTCGGATCTGGGAGAGGGTGGGAGTAGAGGACGTGTCGATGACACCATCACCCATCCAATACCGCCCATGCTTCTTGCCACCTCCCACCCTCATGACGATCTCTCCGTCAAAGTCATGGGCGCTCGGATCGTACTCTGGCCCATGGACCGCCCTTGCCATCTCAGTATACTGACTGAGACGGCTATGGACAGTCGCGTTGCTGTATGCCGAAGGAGGGTCATCCGGGTTGTAGGAGACGTCGGATTTCGCCTTGCCCTTGTGGGCCATGGCATATGCCATGAACTGGGTAACCGGCTGCCCACCATGCGACGATGACTGCGAGAAAAACAACAAGATGATTAGAAATCATGCAACATACAACGTTATAATAAAAAAATGGATTCTCGTACCCAAGTTTGCGCGTATCCGTTGAGGCTGCGGTTGCCTTGATGGTGTGGTACACCTATCATCTGCAAACGGCGCTCCCGACAAGCTTTGTGCTGGGCAATCCATTCGGGATCCAACCACTTGTCCACCATCATCTCCCAGCATCGGGGATCCCCGGAGCACCAGCACGGAACCACCTACAAGCCATGAAGTATATGACATATAAGAAGTTAAATTAAAGCTATCAGCACTACATTATTAATGTTCGAATACATTTACCTTCATGAACTCTTCCTTGGTCAGTGCCATATCTCTAGCTTCTTTCTTCGTGACCTTGGTTGCAAGGTAGGACCCGTGGTATGTTATGATGGCCTGGAGGCGTGCCTCGTAATGCAGTTGCTTCACGAGTCTTTTACATGCTTTGGTTAGCACCACATCCGCCGTGTCCTCAAAGCCTTCCTGAAGTCTGAAGAAATCCTGCATATACACACGAAGTATTCATTCATTATTTCAAAAAATGTCCAATGAATGCGATGTATTGAACAATGTAGTGCGAGGAAGACTTACCCACAGCTCAGCCTTCACCCGCTCTGCCTTGTTGGGGAATGTCCTGCCAAGCAGATCTGTAGCATCGGGGGCGTTGACGTAGTGGGCAAACGTGTAGGGCGGCTCCTCTCTCCCAGCGAACTGGACCAAGCCAGGGAAGTGTTCCTTGACCAGAAGGCCAAGGATGCCACTAACCTTGCGTGTGTGACATCCTGCAGACTCTACAACCGTCCAGCCCCTGCACAAGTTATTAAGAATAATAGTTAGCTTCTAGTGTGATTTTTGAACATATCATTTGAAGTAGTGAAAACATGTTAATTTACTTACGTTTCTCCGTCGGGTGCAATCTTCGGGCGTCTGTAAGAAGGTATCGGCCGCGTAGGGAGGCTCGCGGGACCTCGCAAGTACACACTCGGCGTACCAGAGGAAGCCGAACCCGCTGCTGCCTCCTCCTCGACCTCCTCCTCCTCCCTGTCCTCGTCCTCCTCCCGCTCGTCCTCCTCGTCCTCCGCCCTCTCGTCCTCCTCGTCCTCCACCCGCTCCTCCTCGTCCTCCACCCGCTCGTCCTCCTCCTGCGGCGGCGGCAACTGCTCCTCCTGCGACCGCCTCCTGCGACCGGTGCTGCTCCTCCTCCTCCTCCTCTGCGACGGCATCGATAGGTCCTCATCTGCAGTGGTGTCTACCGAGCATGTTCTTTGGTAGACCGACACCGGTGAGGAAGACGATCGGGGTCGCCTCTGCTCCTTTCTCACCTTCTTTTTCCTGCAAATAAAAACAAAACGAATTAAGACGTCTAAAAATTTCGGCAACACCTCCCCTGTACGGTGAGATTCTCAAAACCTGCAATGAATATATAGCCCTTGGCTGCTAACGAACTTGAGCTAATTGCTCATAAATAAAAGGAAACAAACTATATCCTTCCATCTACTTGCGTATATGCCATATACTTGCTTACGTGCTGCTTGCATCGATGGACACTATATCAATTCTAAAAAGTTCCTTAGTACAGAACGCTTGATGAATGCTCTGCTAAAGTTTGATGGTACACTGATTGAACACCAGGCAAGGAAAACTCACTGCAACAATAAACTTTCATCCGAACAGGTCTCAAACACCGGGCATGCAGACAGTAGGTTCAGCTGAACCCCAGACAGTTTTGGGAAAACAAACACAAATCAGTACTCCCCCCATAAGGCAAACTAGAGTTCCTCTTAGGTTGGTCTAGTTCTTCAAAAGGCAAACCAGACAAATTGGAGCACCAATCCCAGGATGGAATATATGGATTTCCAGGACAGCAATGGAACAAACAAAACGAGCAATCATCCATCCAACTCCTCACCAGTAAGGTGCCGTCGGAATAGTCACCAGCAACACAGAAAAATGATCGTTGCTTCCTTCCAGTGGAACGGGAAGTGCCTTGTCAAGGTCTATTATTGGTCCTACGGCTGGCCCTGTCTTTGCCTTGTTCCCGCACCCATACAGCGCAGCGCTAGTGATTGGCGCAACACACAAGCACATCTCTCTCGCGATCATTAATGGCTGCGCGCAACCCTCTAACTAACATAATTCGACGGGTAGACCATAGACAGCTGACAATTGCAGCGCGTGATGACTATTCCCCCGAAACAACAAGCCGCCGGCGGCCGAACAAAGCAACATCGCCGTGAACTAACCACCTTGGTGGCACCGACAATCCAGAGCAAGCACGCCACAGGCTGAGGCGCTGAACCGGCCGCAGGAATCCTGCCGGCGCAACAGCGAGAAAAGCAGCGTCACTGGGAGGGAGACGGAGGTACCTCGAGTCCGCAGAGCAGGGGAGGGTGAGCACGCAGCAGCACCGCCGCCTCGCCTGCGGCTGGGGCGGCGCGTGTGGAATGGGATTCTGTAGAGAGAGCGCGGGCGTGCTTCGGGAAGGACGGAGAGGAGGGAGAGCCTGCGATGCGAGACAGCTGTGGTGCTAGGTTCCGCTCCCTTCGCTGGATCCGCTCCTCCCTTCCCCAGATCCGGTCATTCCTTCACTGCTGCCGGAGACGGAGATCCCATCCTCGATGGGTGATGTGGGAACCGAGGTGGGGGTGGGGGCGGTGGCAAGGGCGACTGAGCAGGGCAGTGGGGGCGGCGGAGGAGAGGCCAGTGGTGGCGGATGCGATCTACTCGTCGTTTTTTTTTTACAAGGGCCTGCTCGTCGATCTGAGGAGAGAGCCGCGGCTTGTGGAGTCCGGACTTGAGTCCATGTATACCAAAGTTAATAATATTTTCAGATCCGAGGAGGGATGCGTGTAGTATGTGCTAACTTGAGCCGGCCAAATTTCCGGCCCAAATACATCCCAGCTGCTGTCCTACTCTGCTTTTATTACTGGGGACGCGTTTTGTGGAGAAGAGTCATTGATATATCTTTTTATCAGTGATGCGTCCAGACAAAGCGCGTCACTTTTCTTATCAGTGACGCGTTTTGTTGACAATAGTCACTAATACGGCCACATATGAATGTTTTTGAACTATGAATTTTTTTTTAAAATAAAAAACAATCAAACAATATAAACTGAAAATTAACTTTGCCGAGTGTCGATAACCCAACACTAGGCAAACACTATAAAAAATAAGTTTGCCTAGTGTCTTCCATGAGACACTAGGCAAAGAGGCCAGTTTGCCTAGTGTCTAGCTGGCACACTAGGCAAACTTATTTATTTTTTTTCAATTTTGGTCTTCAAACTTTTTATCGAGCCTCCCTACATAAAATGAGACTACATGTTGAAAGTTGGCACAATTTTATGAAATTTTGCTATATTTCTTTAGTTTATTTAATTTCTTTGAATTTTTTCGACAAATGCAAATTTGAACTGCAAGTGTGTCGAATAATGGCAATTCATGAATGCAAAAATGATATTCATGTTAGTAAGTGTTAGTTGAGGCCATATCCAGAAACAGACCAAAAATTTCACACATCTTCACGTCGAGACATGACCACGAACTTGCGAGCAAATAGTTTTTAAATTCTATTAAATGAAAACGGAGTCTGAAATTCATGAAACTTGTCGAAAAGTCAAGATATCGCATGCGGGTGCCATGATAAAAATTTAAAAAGATTTCGAGCACATCGTCACGTATGATGCTTAGAAACCCTAACATCTCCACACATCTCCACATGATTACATGTGGAGATGTTAGGGTTTCTAAGCATCATACGTGACGATATGCTCGAAATCTTTTTAAATTTTTATCATGGCACCCGCATGCGATATCTTGACTTGTCGACAAGTTTCATGAATTTCAGACTCCGTTTTCATTTAATAGAATTTAAAAACTATTTGCTCGCAAGTTCGTGGTCATGTCTCGACGTGAAGATGTGTGAAATTTTTGGTTTGTTTCTGGATACGGCCTCAACTAACACTTACTAACATGAATATCATTTTTGCATTCATGAATTGCCATTATTCGTCACACTTGTAGTTCAAATTTGCATTTGTCAAAAAAATTCAAAGAAATTAAATAAACTAAAGAAATATAGCAAAATTTCATAAAATTGTGCCAACTTTCAACATGTTGGTCAAGGTATAGTAGGAAAGCTACAGAAAAAAATTGGAAGCTAAAATCAAAAAAAGAAAAAATATTTTGCCTAGTGTCTCTGTAAGACACTAGGCAAACTGTCCAGTTTGCCTAGTGTCGTCCGGAGACACTAGGCAAACTGTCCAGTTTGCCTAGTGTCGTCCGGAGACACTAGGCAAAGTTCTAATTTTGCCGAGTATTAACGGAAGACACTCGGCAAAACGGTAACGGTGGTTGCCCTCCGGCAGCCTTTGTCGAGTGTGATTGTATGCCTAGTATTGACACTAGGCAAAATGGTCATTTACCGAGTGGATTTCTTTGCCTAGTGTCGACACTCGGCAAATCGTTATTTTGCCTAGTGCCTTTATTTTGCCGAGTGCTCCGGGGTTTAACACTCGGCAAACAAGATCTTTGCCTAGTGTCCGACGGTTGGCACTAGGCAAACCATTAAACACTAGGCAAATCTCGGTTTTCCAGTAGTGAGACTTGAACAGTGATTTAGTGAGGAATGAAGTTCACTAAAAGAAAAATGAGAGAAAAATGAAAATAGGTTTAAACAAAAAAAAAGCTGATGATATATGGAGTATGTGCAGATGCACACGCATTGCTGCAATAAGGACGGAAGGAGAGAGGCCAGCTATTATTATAATAATGTTAATATTAAATTCTCCTGGACATCTTGGTTTTACTACTTGTACCAAAGTTGATTAGGAGAAGATGAGGAGGAATGCAAGGCAGCATGCGCATAGAAGAAAGTTGATGTGGATGCATGCGATTCTTTCAATGCCTTGGACAGTTGAATTGTTGGAGAAGGAAAAACGCAAGAGATTAGATGGCGCTGCATGCTAGTTTCTGTTTGTTTTGGAGGGCAAGTAACCACTTCGGATTTCTTGCAGGCTACAATTCGAGTATTCAATTGGTATGGTAGAACGTCCATGCATTCAGCATGCCGTGCTGTTCAAGTACAGAGCTAGGATGTAGCGATGCCCTCTCCTGTAATTAATCTGCATCGCACGTTAGTGCTGCAACGGCTTATAACTATACATCAAGTGTCCATGTCCACGCCTCCAGTACAAAGATATTGACGGCCAGGGACAAACAGCACGCTGAGCAAAATTGCGTAATCTTCGCTACAAAAAGTTGGTGTTGCTTGTTTGTTGCCTGTGCCTGAAGTAGACGGGTGGTCTCCTGAGGAATAGAACTGGGACCTGGGACCAGTAATTACGACTAGTAGTGGTTAGACTGGACCAAAGCCCCATTATTTTGCCCAATTTGGAGTGGATTAAAGATGATACAGCACTATAGATGCTCTGTTTTTTGGGGTTTCCTACAATTTTTTTTGGGTTTCCTAATACTACAAAATTTGTGCTTCCACGGTAGCATAGCAGTACTTCCTACTGTATATAAGAGTGTAATAAAGTTTGTGAAAAAAGGAGAAGAAAGCAGGCTTGTGTGTCCATGTAGGATGATGATGCCTGCCAAATGTGCATGTGGACGCATGGCAGCTCGGGAAGCAAAGGCGGCGAGTGAACTTTGCCGCCTGTCACGCAATCTCCCGAAACCAATGGCGGCCATGGACGGACGCATCCGATGACAAATAAAGCAGCAGCTAGCGGGTGGTCGCGGTCGTCATCGATGCAAGGAACCACGACACGAGGTACGTACACGAAGGTCATCACGTTTAGATTGCAAAAAAAAAAACTGATGAATAGTATCACTTTCGTCTTATTTGACAAATATTGTCCAATCGTGAACCAACTAGGCTCAAAAGATTTATCTCGTGATTTCCAACTAAACTGTATAATTAGTTATTTTTTTACCTTACATTTACTACTTCGGTCCAAAGATTAATGTGATGAAGAGAGTGACAAAATTCTAACTTTTAGTGTGCATCTAAACAAGCGGAACACGAGCATTCTCGCAAGAAGTTTCGCTGCGGTCATATGCGTTGCAGCAGGGTCTGGGTACGTATACACGCAACCAGAGATAGGGGCTACAGTTTGCATCATGCACAAGCAAAACAGCATATATATAGCAAGGAGCAACGACACAGTTGCAGTCGCTAGCTAGGCCTCGTTAGGATCGGAGGGTTTTCAAAGCAAAAACAAAGGATTTGAGCAATCCTAAGGAATAGGTACTGTAGATGTCTTTGGTTCATAGGAAATGCTCTTAGAAAATGCACAGGAATATTGTTGATACCCTATGTTTTCATAGGATTTTCGTGGGAAAGAAACATCTACTGTAACCTCTTTGTTTCATTGGCTCACGCATAGGAACAAGGGAAATGACTGTGAAAGGATCAAATCAATGCTTTTGCTGGTGTGCTGATCCACATGTAGGTGGTGTTCCTCCAACAAATGATGTTTTTTCTCTTTAAAAAACACGTTGTCACATCGTTGATTAAACCGATCATATGATTCATATTCCTCTGAATTTCCTATGTCCATCCAAACACCCTAGCATACAAGTTTTCTATGTTTTCCATTCCTATGTTTTGCACTTGCAATTCTACGAAATTCCAGTACTTTTTCTATTCCTGCGTTTTTCCATTCCTCCGTTCCAAAGAGGTAGCTGCAGTTTTGCTAAAATTTGGCTTATGCTGATTTGTTCGCGACAAGCCATAGCCGCAGCGATCCGGAAGCATCTTGAATGTGGAATGAAGAAGGAAGCGTATACTGTTGCCATCTACGAGTAGCTAGCTAGAACGAGTAGTGCGGCGGCCATAGCCATTTGGTGTTGCTTGCTTGCTGCTGAATGGAGTCACGCGTACGAGAAAGCGACGGATCGATGGACGACGGCGATGGCCAACTGCCGCGCGCGGACCGCGGTCGCTTGCTTCGTTTTCAGACAAGTCTGATCAGCTCGAGCGAGCTCGCGCTCTCGCACACATGAAGTGAAAGAGAAGCATGAAGACTGCCTGATGGTGAACGTACTCGCCAGTCGTCAGTGTATATAGTATGTTCAGTCTCCCGTGTACGACAGTCGACAGACAGACAGTCTCCCACGGGTGGATTCGATGCAGCCTGGAGTGGAGCAACATGCACAGGCAGAGGTAGTTTTGTAGCCTAGGTTTTGGAAGACTCTAGCTAGCCGACCACGGGCGTGAGCGGCGTCTCTGTACTGTTTGTTGTGTGTGTGCGTCGTCAGTGCATGCATCCGTGGCGTGCGTGCGTGTGTCCAAAACGCCGGTCTGTTCCGTGATCACGAGCGGAATCAGGGCGACAGCGCCACACTGCGATTTATCTAGACTAGACAGGCCAGTGAGCCATCATCGGCCATCGCTGTGGACAGAAAGATCACTGCTACTGTTTCCTTTGATTGCTAAAATCCCTTATCTCCTGGGTTGTTCTCATCTTTCTTCTGGTTATTTTTTTTCTTATCTTTGCTGTTGCCCTTTCTTGTATATCTGTCGAGGAAGATGCGGTAATCTCCAGTTATGTGATTTCCCTGAGGGTGCCCTATACAATGCATATTTTTAGTGTCTTCAAACTTTTTGAATTTTGAGAATTTCTTTGATTTGTCTGCCACACCTACGGTGTTGTCAGGTCCACGCTTTCTGTCTTGATGCCCATTGTTTCGATGGTTTTGCCTGTCCGGGTTATCTCGGTTGTTTCTATCCGGGAACATTCCTCATGTTTTCTCCTTTGTAGTGATCATCTTTTCTATTGTGCGTTTGAACTCTTCATTGTTTCTCGGGTTTTCTTTGCAAAAGTCTTGAAACTGCCACTTGGCCATGATCCCATGTGAGAAAGCTTCGATTACTTCTCGTTCAGTGATGTCATGTACTTGAGCACGTAGTTCACCAAATCGACGATAATAATCTCTGAGGCTTTCGCCACCTTTCTATTTGAGTCCCTTCAGTTCTGCATGGGTGATAGGGTGCGTGATGATGCCTGAGAAATTTTCACAAAAAGCTCTCTGCAAGTCCCCCCATCCCCTAATTGATCCAGGGCTTAGCTTATCAAATCATTGGAGAGGCATAGTCTCTAATGCCATAGGGAAGAAGAGTGCTTTGATGTCGTCATCTCCATTGTCTAGTTCGATTGACTGAGAGTAGATTCTGAGCCACTACTTGGGTTCGATTTTGCCGTTGTATTTGAAGTGGTTAGAATGTTTGAATTTATGAGGTAGCCATACTGAAGCAAGTCGGCTTGCAAAGCAAGGGAACCTGTCCTGTTTTCCGGATTCTCTACACTCTGAATCAGCCCCTCCTTGCTGCCAGCTGTTGTTCTGGCGAGAGTAGTTCCATGGGCCTGTTTGAACGGGTACTCTGCTCCTGCTTTCCCTTGGTTGCTCAACTCGATTGCTTTGACTATGGTTCCTTCTGCTTTCTCTGTTGTGGCTTCCATTTGGCCCTAGTCTTTTGAAAGCGGACCTCCTTTGACTTTGATTTTCTTGTCTGTGAGATACTGATCTTGCAGGTAGTCTTGAGCGGGTCCTCCCGTCGTGTGCTCTTATGACTGTCGACCGAAGAACCTCCCTGAGTCGTTCTTGCTCTTCATTGGGGTGAGAAATAGTTCTTCGGCTAGTTCTCTGATCCTGTCGTATGGAGAGTTGTTTGTCTTCCTAGCTGCGTATCTTTCTTTTGCTTCTTGTTCTGACTTCTTTCTATTATATTTAGCCAGGTCAGACTTGTATCTTGTCCAGGCTTCTTTGCATTGCCTTGCGCAGTGTCTGCGACCTTCTTTTAACTTATTCTTCCTTTCCCTAGCATGCCTCTGGCTTTCAGTCTCGTCATCATATTCTAGAGCGTTGGGTGATATGTTAGACTCTGATTCATCTGAGGACCTGACGTCGGGTGCTTTCGGCGAAATTAGAGATGGTCGCCGAATCATGAATAATTCTCAGGCGTGCGCTGCTTCTACATATGTGACTATGCCATTAGAGTTGCTAATGATCTCTATAGAGGTGTCATAGAGCGTACTCCCTTCTTGGTAGGGTAGAATCGTTGCTTCATCAACCAGTCGGATGTCGCCACCTTCGGAGACATAACCTGGCCAGTGGACGAGGCAATCTTGTGAAGTTATGGTCAGTATGAGGCCTTCTTGGGCTGTTGCGAGTGGTACTCTTCTTACTGATCTGGTTGCTTCTTGGAGTAGAATCTAGGATGACTTCACCATGTTGCTGAGTCTGAATGGGAAGGGGCCTAATTTTATGAAAGAATTCTGAAGTAAGCTTGAATTGATCTCTTGATGGATTGAAGTTGTATTCTGGAGTCCCATCGGAAAAGAACCCGGTTTGCCATGAAAAGAACACGGATTGGTTTCCAAGGCGGATTTCGTTCTAGGGTCTGAGTAGAATTCGACCGCCGGTGAAGCCTGGATCGATTCATACATCGCAAGACGTGAGATCCTTCCGGTGAGTTCTTCTGTCGATCTCGCCGAAAGAGCGAAGTCTTCCTGGTTTTCTTAATCCTCGAGGAGACATCATTGGAGCTTGCCTTTGTCGTCCGCCTCGCAGATCCATGATCTGAAGATGAAGGTTGATCCCGTCGGGAAGATCATGTTGTCGAGGTCCGTCGAGCTCTTGGATGCAAATCCGGCGAAAGCCCCTACCTGACGCGCCAGCTGTCGATGTTTTACCACTGATAGATTGTCACGGGGGTACCCGGGATAGTAGTTTGGATTTCGGCTGGTGCGGAACTCAGCGGTGAACGTAAGAGACAGTCGATTTATACTGGTTCGGGCCCTCGACCGTGATCGAGTAATAGCCTTTACGTCCAGTCGGCGTTAGCCTCTTGAGTTGGATTGATTGGTATGTTCTCTTGTTCTTACAGGGGTCCCCACAGCCTCTCTTTATATCGGTAGAGAAGGCTGTGGTGTAGTTACAATCCTAGTCGGATCCAAAGAAGATGTCTTGTACTAGATACAGAAGGTACTTTTCTATAGGAGTCCGGCTAGTTTGGCCTATTCTACTCGGATTTGGTGTAGCAGTCGCTGCTCCCCTTCCTGCTTCAGTCTATGGGCCAGGCCAGAGCCCACGACTTGTTTTCATATCGCTGGGAACCATATGGGTCCCGCATCGATAATATTGAATGAGCCACACCTGCTAATTAACTCTCTTGCATTTTCTTCCTCGCTTCGCGCAAAAGGATCGATCCGGAGTTAATAGCCTCCCAGGCCCAGGCTTTTAAGCTGATCTTCTCTGGTTTCGTTTCACGGTACGGGACAATTTGGGAACACCGTGCTGGTGCTACAGTACCCCCACGAAGGTCTGCTCTGGTTCCGTTTCACGGTATGGGACAATCTAGGAACCCTGTGCCATTGCTACAGTAACCCTAGCTACAATACTCATCCATTCGGCCTAGCCCATCGGACCGGCCCATCTTGGGCGGAGTCTCACATACACCCACCCTTGAGGACAGTAACTCGGCAGACCGGCCCAACTTGGGCGGGGTCTCACATACACCCACCCTTGATGACTCGACGTCCTCGTCGAGCTATCGAACCATCTTACCCATACGGGATAAATGTTCAGGATCGACTCTCTTGGCCATGTCCGTATTCCTAGCTCCCCGGCCCAAGTGCCAAGCTCTTGTAGAGCTATGCGCAACCTGTCCGAGCTCCCGAGCCATACGTCCATGAAACCACGAGTGTAGCCAGCGCGGGGGCCGGCGACGCGAGCGCAACCAGCGAACCAGCACGGTGGCACGGGCAAGCGCGGCGGGACAGCGTGACGGACGGCGGGCGAGCGCGCGACGACATGTGCGAGCTCGCGCGGCATCCGACGGGCGAGCACGCGGCGGCTGGCGGGCCACGCGGAGCGAGCGTAGACGGGCGCCCATGGAGGAGAATGCATGAGGAGACGAAATCGCAGGCCCAACTTTCATAGAAACTACTGGTTTCCTTCTAGCGGCGAAATCACCGTTTCTTGCTGCCTCGTTGCAAGGGAAGACGTGGTTTCGCTCAGAGGAAACGGTTTCCTCTAATTTTCTTCTCTTTCCTCGTTAATTAGACTACCATGTCAGCATTTTGCTTAGATGGTATCTCATTTAATAGAGATAGAAATTATCATTAATATCCCATTGGAACTGCTCTAAGCATCTATTCTACTCAACTTTTTAAATTTATAAGTTATATGCTATTGGAGAAGCAAACCTTCAATTTAGGAGGTCTCCGGCTCTCTCGTAAAGACACCTGATACATGTTAGCGAAGATGATATGGTTTCACGTGATCCTTTTGTGCCTCCTGATCTACAAAAACATATGAAAAAAGAAAATAAAATAATATGTGCCCCCAATTGGTAAATGTTACATTTGTTTCGGATCTACTATGCTTATCGCACAATATGAACTACAGCTGTAGGCATTCAGTATCTGTGAAACATGGAAAAACTGTAGATCAATTGTGCACGTCTAGGACTAAAGTTTAGTCCAGGTTACATCGAATGTTCGAATGCTAATTAGGAGGACTAAACATGAATTGATTATAAAACTAATTACACAGATAAAAGCTAATTCGTAAGACAAATTTATTAAGCCTAATTAATCCATCATTAACATATGTTTACTGTACCACCACATTATCAAATCATGAATTAATTAGGGGCTTAATAGATTCATCTCGCAAATTAGTCTCCATTTGTGCAATTAGTTTTGTAATTAATCTACGTTTAATACTCCTCATTAGTAACCAAAATTCAATGTGACAGTAACTTAACTTTATGAGTGGGAACCAACCAAGATGGACCTGTCATTTGGGAAAATAAGAATAAGGAGCGCCATCGCGGCTGCATCGGAGCTGCGGCGCGTTTCGCACGCATCGGAAAATCGGAAACAACGGCCCTGTAGGTTGACGCACGACGGCACGAGGAGGCGAAGGCAACCGCATCACTTCGGGTCCTCTGGAGCCGGGACGCAAATCCACGAGAGAAGAACGGGAAGAAACAGACAAAGATGAACGGTGGGAGGCGACGCAACTGCAAGTCTGTTGGAATTTACATGGGCTTTGCCCAATAACCAATTGTAAAATTTATAATAAATCTCAAAGACTCATTTATGTGAGCAAGGAGGGATGTGGGAACTCTTTAGTACCACCTTTCTTGTTGAAATAGAGGTAGTCGTACTTAAATATGGAAGTCATCTACACTTCCTCAAGTCTAGTGTGAGGAGAAGAAATAGAAGCCCATGTGCGCGCTCGCTCGCCTCGCCGGGCCAGGCGGGGCGGGCCGAAGGGCGCGGGCGTGCGGCACCTGCGTGAATGGTACACTGAAATCTCATTCCTTGCCTTGTGGGAGCGTGGTCTCCTTTTGCAGTTTTGGTTTCTTGTCCTTCAAGTTGCAGAGTTCTAAACGGTTACAGATCGTGATCGCGACACGAGGTCGGTTGGACATGACTATATAAGCAACCTAGCGGTCACGCCAAGATGTATCTAATTGAGCTAGAGTTTTGTCTATTCACATTGTTGCGCTGCCACCGTAGCTACTCCAGTCCGATCGCTTGCGTGCACCAGCGACCGGACGAGCAGGTCTCCGGAACCCTCGTCTTTACGATCCTGCACCGGGAGAAGGCGAATAAGGTTTTTGGGAAGCGCTATCCGCGCGACTGCTCCCAACCTTCACAACGGGTCGTCTTCCATCCAAGTCAGGCGGCGCTACGTCCCGGCGTATTCGTCGTCAACTGCGTCGAGCTCTTCCTCCACCTCTCATTGACGACTTCGATGACGACTTCGACATCAACGACTTCAACATCGACCTCGTTCCATCATCACCACCATCTGCATCACCAACTACTACAGCTACAGTCGACAGATATAATTTTCGTGATCTAATGTTGTCGTTCATATTATTCAATATGCTGATCTGTCACGCTAGTATGCTATACATACTTGATCTAATTCATCTGTTTTACATGATTTTATATTCTGATTTTAATCTAGAAATTGCCTAATTTCTTAACAAAGCCCAGGGTGTCACCCCTCCATTTGACTACGACAACAGAGGCGTTCTCCGTGAGTGAATCCTCCCGTGTGTACAAATTTGCGCACACTTTCGTTTAGCGTTTGGATGCAGGGACTAAACTTTAATCGGTGCCATATCGGATGTTACATGGGGTGTCGTATGGGGTGTTCGAATACTAATAAAAAAACAAATTACAGATTCCGTCAGTAAACCGCGAGATGAATTTATTAAGACTAATTAATCCGTCATTAGCACATGTTACTGTAGCATCATATTGTCAAATCATGGACTAATTAGGCTTAAAAAATTCATCTCGCAAATTAGTCTCAATCTGTGTATTTAGTTTCGTAAATAATCTATATTTAATACTATATACATGTGTATAAACATTCGATGTGATAGGGACTAAAGTTTAGTTTGGTGAACCAAACACCCCTGCCCTGCATGTAAGCCCCCGCCTTTTAACATCTGACAGCGTTATGAGTGTCTAATCCACTGTTTTTCTAATCTTCTATATATACAACTAGAAAAACAAAACTAACACAACGGAATGGTGCGACAATTGTTTACGGTCACTCTGCCTCTCCTCCGTGTGATCCCGCGAGGAGAAAGGCACCGTCTGCCCTTGCGATCCCACGCGAGCGATCGCCCCCCGCATCACTCATTTCCTCGATCCATCCCCTCCAATCACGCTCCCCTCCTGCGATCCTGCTCCAATCACATGCTCCCCCATGTGCACACCCCTCTCTCACGCTGCCTCCCCCTCGCCCACGGCACCGCTCGCCCGCCGGACACCACCAGGCCTCCCCGCCCTCCCACAAACGCCACACGCCGCCGCTGACGTGCGTCGAACACGCCACCGCCTCTATGCCGACGAACCGCAAGACGTGCCACCATCTCCACGACCTGCCCCGCTGCGCCGCCACCAAACCGCAGGGTGCGCTGCCACCTCGACGCCGCTGGACGCGCCACTGCCTCCACGACCTGCCCCGCTGCCGTCACCGCCGGAACGACCCTGCGCCGTCAACCCATGCGCCCACCAAGTCTCCGCCGTCGCTGCTTCGCGCCACCGCCGCCGGACGCCAGCCGCTCACCGGCGAGGAGCGCCCAACAGGTATGTCCTTCATTGGATCCACGCCTGCAGTTGTGTGTGCTCTTAGCCTACTAACTTTGATCCCTTTCAAAGTCACTGGAACCTAGGTTCGCTGTTGTATACTACTATGATTTGGTTTGCACTTTTGAGTGCCAAATCACATGTGCATATGTTATCTTTTGTACTAATCCTGAATACGTTTAGAAAAGTGATTCTACAGTTTTTGATGTGCTACGTGGATTACATTGCATTTATTCCTTAACAAATCTCACAAGCCCTCCTTTCGTAATCTAGAATTGACAATTGTTGTTTTACTCAGTAAAACTTAGTATAAAAGAATAGCCTACTAACACTGTCCTGTATTGTTGGAGTTGTTCTAAATTCACTGCAAGATATAGGCCGGGCTTCTGACGGAGCGAAGCGGAGGACCGTAGAAGCCGAAGGCTGGGCCGGAGATATTGTCCATGATTTGACAATGTGTGCAAAGATCAACCATATGCTGTGAGTTGGAGGGCTACGTTACAGTCTGTTGTTGCTTTGTCTACTACTGAAGCAGAATATATGGCTATTTGTGAAGCGTGGAAAGAATTAATATGGTTGAAAGGTTTGTATGCTGAACTCAGTGAAATTGAATCTTGCATAAGTTTGTACTGTGACAGTCAAAGTGCAATTTACCTCACTAAAGATCAGATGTTCCATGAGAGAACTAAGCACATAGATATCAAGTATCATTTTGTGCGTGATGTGATTGAAGAAGGTAAGCTGAAGGTATGCAAGATTAGTACTCATGATAATCCTGCTGATATGATGACAAAGCATGTCCCTGTTGCTAAGTTTGAGTTATGCTCAAGCTTAGTTGGTTTAATTGAATAGTCCAAGAGACTATTGTTGGCACCAGTGGTTTTCTATCTTTGTGTTCAGGATGATGGGTTGATTTATGATACAAGATGAATTTGTCTTAAGGTGGGGTTTGTTGGAGTTGTTCCAAATTCACTGCAAGATATAGGCCGGGTTTCTGACAGAGCGAAGCGGAGGCCCGTAGAAGCCGAAGGCTGTGGCTGCTGGTACGGTACATATATACCCTTGCTAGGGTTTCTTGGAGACCTGATTCTCTTGTAAGCCGCCACAGGCGTGTAACCCAAAACTCTTGAGATAGTGAGATTGTTGCTAGCTGGTGCCCGTGGTTTTTCCCCTTCGCATTGGAGGGGTTTTCCACGTTAAATCGTGTGTCTCTGCTGTGATTGATTTCGTTTTACTTCATATTCCATACGTCGTTCATGACATGTATTTCAGAGGTTCAATAAACTGAGTGAACTGTAAGTGCCCAATGTAGCTTTTCTATCCACAACCAGCTCACCATATGCATCAAGCAATGTAGTTAATTTCTCCAGCGAATCCATCTTGAAGGAACTTCTGCAAATAATAGTGATTATTCTTATTTGTAAGGTATCTTCTCTGTGGCAAATTGCAGGCAAAGCTGCTCGTCGCACTCGCGCCGTCGAGCTCGAGCCACTCTGATCCGTGGCCATTTGCATGTACATTCTGTGACTGGTGGAAACAATATTATTCCTCTCAATAAAAAATTAAAATAGGAGGTTTGTACATTCTATTTCTTACCTAAGAAATATGAATTTTCTCTATCTAATCTCTTACCTTGTATCGATGTTTCAAAATGTGCATTGCTTCATGTGTCTAGGCTGTTGTTAAAAAAACAATTATCAAGGGTGAAATAATCTTGTCTTTCCCCCTGCGTATGGTTTTCTATGGAATGAAACATCTTCTATTACCTCTTCCATGATTTGACTATCAGCAATATGTTAAGTGATCCTTTTTGTTGCTCTATGTTAGTGATACACATTAACCGCTGTTAAGCTGTCTTGGAATGCTTTTAGTTAATGATTAATGATGTGTAAATGGTTGAGGCATATGTTGTTATTTATCATCCATTTTTTATTAGGCTTGGTGCAGTGGTCTGTGCATGGATAACGGCTTTGGATTTCTGTTGTGCAATGGAGGGAGTAGTAATGAAATAGCATGAAGGGTCTTATTTTATGGCATGCTCCACACAGAAATCTTTTTACTTCAATGATTGTCTCTGTTTCTTAAAGAAATCAGGAAATCTATATTCACTTCAACCTGCAGATGGTGTGTTGTGCTGACTAGCAGTTGTTTTTTTCAGTGTTCTTTTTTTTTAATATGCTATATTCTCTTCTTAAGAATGTTCAGTATTATTACTGTCGACGAAATGTGGTCAGCAGTCTATCGAGGGGTATGCCCGTGATGGTAGATTATCGGTAGGATGCGTGTAATCAGAAACCATATGGTAACAGAGACACAAGACACACGATTTATACAGGTTCAGGCCGTCGTTGTGACGTAATACCCTACGTCCTGTGCTCTGTTATATTTGTATTGAGATGTCTTAGATTGATCTTGATTGATCTGATCTGATCTGATCTGTCTTCTAGGGGATCCTTGCCTCTCCTTATATACTCCGAAGGGACAAGCTTACAAGTAAAGTATCCAATTTGGTACAATTACAATACAATGTCATGCTCTGCACGTCTTCATCTTGCGGGCTGGGCCATCTCTGACGGTGCGGCCCATATATACCCATGAGAGTATGGGGGGTCTATTCCCCCACAAGTACCAATTATGTCACACTGACTATCAATCTCCTGTCTCATGCAGAGTTACTTTGGTGCATCTCTGACTGTATCAACCTGAAACTGAGAACTCAAGTTACTTTGGTACTTTTCTGGTAATAAAATCTGCACCCTGATTATCGCAAGGTTTTTAATATTGGTCAATTTATTTGTTGTTGCATAAACATTTTTGACATGAGCTGATCCTATTATAATTAAAGTGGTACAAAAGATTGTCTGAATTCCTACTCAACCATGTCCCCTGTGCCTGCCGGGAGTTGATCTTGTGATTAAATGCCCGTGCAGCGCCATCTGAATAATGTTGTTTTAGGTAAATGCATGGGTCTCCTGTCCCCAAGATGTCTTCCAGTGAGGTCTTGTTAATTCATTTAGTTTATGAATCCTTTGATATTAGCGTTCTGGTCTGAATAGTGCCTTGTTTGATCGAGTTTGGTTGTGGATTTAATCTGATTTTTCATTCATGAATTTCTAATTCCCTACATAATCTGCTCTTGTTTCAGATTAGCATGCTCTTGTATGTTTTACTGTAGTTTACTGAACTTTGATTTACTTGTAATATTTGCAAGGTTAGAAATCTCGGTTCATTAACCTTGTACTATCAAAGATTTCACAAACGAAATAGATATCCCAGTTACTGAACTACACTACAAGTTTAGTAACCTTGAGCAGTACTTGAACTATTTGCAAGCATAATCAATTTGCTATACTGCATTTTGTGTATTAATTCACGTACATATATATATATATATATATATATATATATATATATATATATATATATATAAGAAGACTGCACTCCATATAGAGTGCCAGCATGGACACAGTTTACAGTTATCTGTAGAGATAGAAAACAACTGAAGAAATTATGGTATTCCTGTATGAATCTTTGGGGCAGGGGGTGAATGATTCATGGATCATGGATGGCGTACATGTTAGTTTGTCCACAGGACCGCAAGCACCATGTGATGATTCTAACCTTGTTCTCTCTTTGTTAATGCATTTGGTGTATGTTCAGGCTAAAGGATCTATGTCTCTTATCTGATGATGTATGCACCTATTGCTTCATGGTCTCATACATATGTATGATTTAATCTAACGAACAGCAGTTACCATAGTCACAAGAATCAGTGGCGAATCCAGCCAGCGAAATGACCTAGGGTGGACTTGTAGTATAAAATTTTGGCTACCAAAAACAACATGCATGTTTTTAGCAAAAAAATAACAACCAACAAGAATCAAGATGCTACCTTTTAATAATGGATTTATCAATAATAGATGTTTCAATAGAGTAATGAAGTACAAAACCTGTTAATTTTAAGACAAGTCAATTAGAAAATGACATTAATCATAAAAGTATTGAAGAATATAAAAAGGACATCTAAACACACCTTTTCCTAAAACACTAACAACATCTAGGGCGTTTTGGAGATGGTAAACTCATCTTCTGACCTTTTATAGATTGAAAAGTCCTCTTAATTTTCTCTGGATCAAGTCCTCTAAAATAACCAAATCAGAAACAACCAAATGAGACAATGAGTGAATGACCAAATTCCCAAAGCATCAGATGGGGCTGGCTTCTGGCTACTTGGCTGAGTGGCCAACGAGCGGCGGCCGAGCGCCAGCGGCAAAGCTGCTATCGGCTAGGGCAGAGGCGGCGGCTGCCTGGGAGCTGGCTGCTTGGGGCACGACGGCGCCGAGCAGCAGGCCGGTGGTGGCTGGGGGCTGGGGCGGGGTAGCGTCGCTGGATGACTGGATCCACTGGCTGCCGGAGTGGGCGAGCAGCCGCGACGCGCGCAGCGGCAGCGAGGCAGTGACGACGACCGGAGAGCCACGAGCTTGGAGGCGGAGCGGAGGCGATGAACGGGTCACAGGATCATAACGCGACCATGAGACCTAACTGGGGCTGGAGCCGAGTTCGAGCTGGGCCTAGTCTGGGCCAATACGATCGCGGCCCACGACGCCTCTGCTTCTCCCGTTCAGCGCTCTGCCTCGCCCTCGCTAAAAAAAATAGCGCCACGCACCGCGCCTCTGCCTTCTTGACTCCTTCGGCTTGAACTCTGGCGGCCTCCAAGGGTGGAGATATATGGTGCCCGGCCAAGGGGACCTAGGGCGGCCGCCCTAGCTCGCCCTAGTGGTGGCTCCGCCTCTGACAAGAATTGACAAGTGAAAATGGATTTACAGCCTAGCAATGATGAGTTAGTTGTTGGAATTGATCTCCTCCAGCCCGGCCCAACGGCCGAGCTAGGCCTTGATCCAACGCCCTCATCGGGGGTGTCCAGCCTTTCAAGGTTAGTGGCCCGCCGCCACACTACGCAGTATAAAGAGGAAGTGGGGTCTAGGGCACGAGTCACGAGGTTCACCTGAGCCGTTAGAAACCCCACTGTCCTAACCCTAGACCGATCGTGAGGAAGCTCCGCCACACCGCCGCCTCTGCTCCACGCCGCGACATCCACTGCGCCACCGACGACGTCACTGCAACCTCACCACTGACTACGACGAGCTGCTTCACCCCAAGCCCGAAGGTATGGTCTGTACCTTTTACTACTCTTCCCCTCTAAGATGTTTCTCTCGTCTTTATCCCAAATAAGGAAAGATGCACCCGCTAGATCTACTGGTTATGATCCTACAGTTACAACAATGGTACCGGAGCCACCCTAGTGAGTGGATCTAGGTCAGGAAAGAAGAAAAGGATTTGATTCGATTCAGATCTATCAAACCCTAGTAAGGGGAAGCAAAGAAAAAGGAGAACCGAATCCATTTCGGAAAGATCCCCAAATCCTAACCCTAAAGAAACTAAAGGAAAAGAACGGAGGGGACAAGGGCCTACCTTGGGCTTACCTGTTGCCATCAAAACCGCCGGCGTCGGTCGATGCCACGCGGGAAGCCACCGCTCGCCGGAGCGTTACCAGCGCACGGGAAGAAGCACCGAGCCGCCCTCGACGTAGAGTTGACCGGGGCTCGGGGCTTGGAACAGTGCACCGTCACTAGTCCACTCGACGGCGGCGCGTCCACTTTTCGGTGGGCGCGCACGCCGGCGAGGGGTCCGGTGGCGACGCCGCTACCCACTCTGTCTCCTCGGGTGGCCGACGGAACTCCTTGGCTGCTCGGACTCGGCTGCGCGGAAGAGAAAGGAAAGAGGTTAGGGATAGAGAGCCGCCGCGGAACAAGCTCCGGCAGCGCCAACCCCACCAGAGCCGGACGGCCACCGTGGCCGTCGCCGCCATCGCCATGTCTCCAGTCGGTCGCGGCGTGAGAAAGGCGGAGGGGAAGAAGAGAATAGTTAGGGTTTTGGGCGTCTGTGACCAGCTCGGGGTTTTGATCTCGCGATTTTCATTCCTGAGCGTTGGATGGCAATGTACGATCAACATCGGCTGGGCCGCCTTTCGACCCAGGCGAGAAGCTGAATTCCCGGCCTAGGCCCAGGTTGCGGCCTGGGCATGGGGAGCGCAGCGCGCGCACGTGAGCGGTCTCTTGGGCCGAATGCAGAGCGCGAGCGCAAACAGGCTTTCTGCGGAAAAGAAATGAAAAGAGAAAGTGAGCCTAGCTGGGCCGCAGGCCGCTGCGTGAATAGGTTGTTGGCCTTCTGCGCTGGACAACGCGTAGCGCGTGACTGTTGGGCTGCGGGCCGCACAGCTCTGGTTTGGGCCAAAAGTAAAGTATGAGCTTGTTTTTGCCTTACTATTTTCAGAAGCTAAACTTGATGTCTTTTTGACAAATTTTTTATGCTCACATCACTACTCAAGAGAGTAGATGAGTAAAGTGAAGTGCTTTTGGATAAGTATTTTTTTAAGAATATTATCGATGTTTCCGCTGCAAAGAAAATGTTTATTGTCTTCTCATTAAATCCGAACCAATAGGAGGATTTAATTTGAAGAGCAGATATAGTTATTCAGTAAATGATAAAAAGTTGATCCTCCAGTTAAAGTTGGAACCAAAAAAATTAGAGGAATAGTCGGTTTATAGTTAAGATAAATTATAATATTGTTATTTTCTGACCAACGTTGATGATAACAATATTATAATTCTATGAGTTTTATGTTTAAAGTTTAAATCTCTGATAAATTTTGCATCAAAGTGATCAATTTTCAGAGAATAGATAAGAAACAAGAGATGCTCCAGAGCGAGCAAAATGTAATGTATTTTCATGTTTTCGCTGCAATGATGATGATGATATTCTAATTAAATTCGAACCAATGGGAGAATTTAATTTTAAAGAGGGTTATAAGATAATTGAGTTTTCATATGTTAATTCCATTTCTGCCCAACGGTGATGTGGAATTAAAGTAGAAGAATATTGTTTTATTCTATTTCTGCCCAACGATGATATAGAATAGAATATAAAGTTTTAAAAGTTTAATGAACATTATTGTTGATTATTGATTAATGTTTTTCAGACAAAGAACTTGAAGCTTTCATTCTTGAAGGTAGAAAGAAAGTAATATGGGTACTTGTGACTCAGATGGTGAAAAGACTAAGTGCAAGATAATAAAGAAAGAAGACCATTGCATGAGGGATTGTGTTCTCTTTAAATAATGGCTTCAATAGAAAAGAATTCTGGGATATTGATCCAAGAAAGAAAATAGAACAATAAGAGTTTAGTTTAAGAAATGCCTTGTATGTACCTTTTATAAAGAAGAATTTGATTTTAGTTTTATCATCATGATAAGAGATGTAATAAGTAATATATTTTTTTAGTCTTAATCATCATGATATGAAATGTAATAAGTGACATGCATGTTTAATTTGACCAACGTCGAATTAAGCATGTGTGTTAAAGTGTATTCGGATTTATTCCTAAATTTGATGATTAAATATGAGCCAATCCTGGTATTTATGTCCCTTCAAGAGAATTATCTCGCATGGCAGGAAAAAGTTTGTGATAGTACCCGCATGGCGGGAAAAGTTTGAGAAAATACCCGCATGGCAGGGTAAAGTTGACATAGTACTTGTATTAATCAATCCTGCATGGCGGGAGAAATTTGGTATAGTACTTATCCTGCATGGCAGGAGAAAGTTGTGATGACTCATGTGCTTTTAGTGTATCCCACACATGGAGAAAAGTTTAGGGTAGCTCTTATGCTATCCTAGTATGAGTTTAAGAACAAAAGGAAGTTACAGACGAACCTCAAGATAAGAATGACATGCAAGCGTGGCTTGCGAATGTATTAATGATAAAAGACTGTTGAGTTCTTGAAGTGAAATGAGGACAAAGTACCCCATACGAATTAAAAAATAATTTTATTTGCATGATGTAATCATGTGAATGAAATAAGTAATCAAAGTTTCCTCATTCACAAGAGTTCTAAATAGTTTTCGAAATTATGGTAGAAAAGTTCATACCACATTTCGAGGGGAAGAAATATGAGATCAATTAAGAAAGACAATTAAAAAAGATATTTCTCCATACTTCAGACAATGCGATATATACTAAAGTGATCTATAAATCGGGGGAGTAAGACGGTCATAATATCAATACCCCTAAAGTAAAGAAATAGCTAAATTCTTAGATCTTTTACAATTCCAATAGGAAGATAGCATAGTCGGTCAATATTTATACTGGACGAGTTCAGAGTTTTAAAGGCCGTGCTAAATGCACCATATGAGTTTTAGCAGATTAAACCCAAAATAAGAAAGTTGAAGATAGGACAATCTGGGGGAGCATGGTATAAAGAGACCTAACTCCGTAAGGAGGATGAATAATGTAAACAAAGATCTTGTTACACAGGACCTTGAAGAATCAATTGTCTTTTGGCAATAAAGGTCAAGAAATGCAAGTAGCTGAGGCCCAAGAAAGTCTCAAAGAATAAGAAAATCAGATATTTCTGATGAATATAAAGTTTATGTTAGTGAAATTCAAATGGAGGGTAATCCCACCTAATTTGAAGAAGCCATGAGAGACGTTCACCCATCCAAGTGGCGAGAAGCAAAGGAAGATAAAATAAAATCGATAATACCAATAATATTTTGGGATCTAGAATAAATTCCTAAGGAGCCAAAACAGTAGGTTGTGATGGGTCTACAAGACAAAATGTGACTCCAAAGGAAATATGTAAGGAGGTAGAGCGCGACTTGAATCAAAATATTTTGCGCGAAGCGAATGAATAGATTACAATGAGTGCTAGTGACACATTATGATCTGAGTTACATCATATGAAAGTAAAGACGATATTTCCTAATGAGATTTGTATGAAAATAGTTACATGGCACAACCCAGAGGTTTTGTCATGAAAATAAAAGAAGGGATGTCACCTGTAGAAATCTCTTATGGACTCGAGCAAACCTCTAGACAGTGGCATTTAAAGTTGAAGTGTCAATTGTGAGTTTTGGGTTAAAGAAAATGATAGGACAATTGCGTTTGTACAAAGTTATAGAATGGGAAATTTATTTTCGAATCCTGTATATGTGGATGACATCTTACTTGTTAGTAGTGATGTCAATCTACTGCACGAGAAGAAGAAGCTCTTGTCCTCAAGGTTCAATAAGAAAGTTCTCGGTAAAATGTCTCTCGTTATAAGAATTGAAATTTACCGAGATAGAAGAAAAGGGGTATTAAGACTATCGCATAGGCATGCTAAGAAAAAATTATAAAGAAATAAAGTACCTATACGGGTAAACCTACGCCTGTTCCCATGGTCAAGGGTAATAGTTTTAGGAACTTTAGTGTTCCAAGAAGCAATGTGATATTGTTATAGATGGACGTCCTATATGCTTCAGCTTTTGGAAGCTTAATGAGTACACAGATAAGATCTTACCCTAACATAGTTCACGTATCCGAGTTGTTTTTGGCAAAAGTCTAGTCCAGATATAGATCACTGGAATGGAGTTAAGAATGTCGGCCTCATGCTAAGAAAGAAAGAACAAGTACTCTAAAGTAGTTGTGGGTACAATATTAAATTTTGGCGAGATGTTTAGTGAAACCCACATAGTAGCTAACACTCGCAGTTGGAGTTTTATTGTGGAAAAGCTCCAAAGAAACAGTTTTAGTATCATCAGTGATGCAAAGTTATAGTATAGCATGATATGAGGCTACGGGACAGGCAAAATGGTTAAGGAACTTATACCCGTAATTGATAATGGTTGTCAACAGCAATAACCATTTAAGTAGTTTGCTCCTATGACAATGGGTCAAGTGTGCTGCCAAATACATCGACATTAAAGTTATACGTTGTAAAGGAGAAAGTCCGGAATCATATGAAAAGTATTGAACATATAAGTAATAAGAAAGTACTTGCGGATCCGCTTTCCAAAGGCTTCTCGCCCAGTGCGTTTAGAGAACACACAGTCGACATGGGTTTATAGGAAAGCCTATGATTTCCGAACAATAAAAGGGCCCAAAAGTTAAATAATATGTTTCAGAATAGAGACGTGTATTGTATCTGTTAAATCTATCGGCGATTGACCGTGACGATGAGACACGCTCTATGCACTGATCTGTGATGGAATGGTAAAAGAAATAAATATAAAGTAAAGCTTAAAGTTCTAAGTATAAGATGAGATCAAGTGGGAGAATATTGGAATTGATCTCCTCCAGCCCGGCCCAACGGCCGAGCTGGGCCTTGATCCAACGCCCTGATCGGGGGTGTCCAGCCTTTCAAGGTTAATGGGCCCCCGCTGCACTGCGCAGTATAAAGATGAAGTGGGGTCTGGGGCAGGAGTCACGAGGTTCACCTGAGCTGTCAGAAACCCCACTGTCCTAACCCTAGACCGATCGTGAGGAAGCGCAGCCAGCGGCGGGAAGCTCCGCCACACCGCCGCCTCTGCTCCACGCCGCGACGTCCACTGCGCCACCGGCGATGTCACTGCAACCTCACCACTGACTACGACGAGCTGCTTCACCCCAAGCCCGAAGGTATGGTCCGTACCTTTTACTACTCTTCCCCTCTAAGATGTTTCTCTCGTGTTTATCCCAAATAAGGAAAGATGCACCCGCTAGATCTACTGGTTATGATCCTACAGTTACAACATTAGTGACATGCGTGTATTATTGAAAGCTAATTTCTTAGACTCTAAAAGCGACTATAAGCAGAAATGGCACCATTGATGGCAGCAGCCAGCCAAGTTATGTTAGACATGTACCAACTTTACTGTCAACAAATATTAAGAACGCTAGACACTTTCTGCTGCTATTGCAGAGAAAGAAAGGTTCTGCTGGAGCTTGGGAACTTTGAGATGGATTTAGTGTGCTGCTGGCTTCTGCTGCTATTGGAGAGAAAGAAGGCTAGCTTGGTGACTCATCTGCTCCTGGTGCTTGATGGCAGGAAGAAGGAAGAGCTACTGGTTGCTGCTAAGGTGTTGGTGGAGATAAGAACAGAGAGGAGGAGGTGTGCTTGCCTATTTGGAGGAAGATAAAGAAAGAAGCTAGCTTTGGGGATTGCTTGCTCGGTGGAGTGGAATCGATCATCCTTTCTTTTTCGTGTTTGGTGTTGGGCGAAAAAGGGATCCTATCTTTGAATGGGCATTTTAAATGGTAGAATTTGGGGGAAGTCTTAGAGCAACTCCAATAGCTCGGCTATTCTTTTAGAATTTCTATAGCAAAAAAATAGGCTCCAACAAATGTGCTATCTGATTTTGTAAAATAGGAAGCTGGCTATCCCTTATATTTTAGGTGGCCATATAAAGCCAACTATGGGCACTAGCTATCTGAAGGTGAGAAATAGCAAGGATAGCTCTGGGTTAAGAGTTTGACATAAATTCAGCTTTTTTACGTGGAAAAATGTGCATCAAGAACTTCGATTCTGTAATCAGTTCAGTGTATCTTTCTTCCATTTTTGCCATTGGGTGGTGATGGGGGAATTCTTCCTCACAAGCATCTGAACTGAGCAGTTGATGATTTAAGTGGTTGTCTGCAAGATGGGGACCTGGTGAAGCTGCACATGTATGATCCCAGCCAGGGGATGGCCGAACAGCTCTTGGCGCAAATTGATGATCCTCGGCATGACCATTGAGGCGTTTTGGTGACCATTGTTGGTTCTTTTTTCTTCCTCCTGCTGCTCACTGTGTATATGAGATTTGCCTAAGAAAGAATTCTTGGATCGAGCCACGATTGGAAATATTTAAAATGAAAGTGTTTGTATGTTTGCCTATTTCAAATATTTGTTAGGAACAAATAAACTTTTGCTTTATCTCAGTAGGGCAACAGAGGAGCAAACTATTGGGGAAAAAGAGAGTGACCTGTAGGTATAATTTATCATTGTGTAATGTACATCATTGCACACATTATGTTTGTCATGGTGTAGTGGTGAAAGACCAAGTTTGGTTTTGGTAATTAATGACACCAAGTTGCTAATGTCATTATATCAAGTGAATTGAGTTAGGCATAGCAACACATGTGATGAAGGAGCATGATAGTGCATGTACATTAAATGACGATCATGGTGGAGATGCACATGAAATGATGATCATGGTGATCAAGCATGAGGAGATGGACATGGAACAAAGTGATCAAGGCAAAAGTATAATCATAGGGTTTACTTTTGCCGGTCTAAGATGAGTAGAGAAGTGATTGACCGGGTTTAGGATTGATAGCCGACTATCAAGAGGGGCAATCACGGTTAGCTCGTGAATCAAGTGCTACTAGGACATCATCTTGAGCATTTGCATTAGGATCTAGTAGAGAGCTAACATAACTCCTTAAAAAAAGAGATTATGAAAATGCTAACACACATGCACATGATGATATACACATGGTGGTGTTAGCACATGTGCGAAGGCGGTGGAGTTTGAGCGGTAGAGAGGGGTTTGGGTATGAAATACCTATTTTCCATTGCGCCGGAGGCGAGAAAATGTGGCGAAAGTCCGGAGTGTTTATCTCTGAAAAACTCCCACCGGACGCTGGACCGGACGCGGTCCAGGGTGGACCTGTGCGTCCGATCAGTTCAAACTACAGGCAAAGACGCACGCGTGAAGGTTGCGGACCGGCGTGTCCGGTCCCTCGCGGAACCGGAGCGTCCGGTCACACACCCAGTGGGCAGCGCGTGTCTCAGTGCCGATCGGACGTGGTGGCGCGTCCGGTCACGTGCGACCGGACGCGTCTGATCGCCCGAGGAGCTCTCTGGACTCCGATCGGACGCCGGGTGCAGCGCGTCCGGTCAAACGGTATAGCTCATCCAGTCACGGCAATGGCTCTCTCTGACGCGCACTACTGTTGTTTGTCCTATAGTGACCCTGACTGGTGCGTCCGGTCATCACGATTTTCACTGCGTTGTCTTGTAACGGCTAGTTGCTTACCCCTTCGCTATAAATAGATGGTGGCCGGGTTTAGGGTGTTCTCTCTTGCACTTCTTAACACTTGAGGCATACTTTGAGCTAGAGAACACTCCTCCCACTCATCTCCTTACTTAGTTGCTAATCCTAGTGAAATTGAGTGAGATTCAAGTGCATTGCACTGAGAGTTGCATCTAGTGACACTTGATCCTTGAGTTGGCTGCGTATTTCTTGTTACTCTTGGGTGTTTCCCGACATCCGAGACGGCTTGGAGCAGCGGTGGTGTTGAGCTCGTGATTGGAAATTATTTCGAGCCTCACCAAGTGATTGTGAGGGGTTCTTGAGTCTTCCCCGCGGGAGTTCGCGAATTGACTACTCTAGTGGAGCTCGTGGCTTGGAGGATCCCCATTTTGTGAGTGGATGTGCAGCACCCGCTGAGGGTTTGACTTTTGATAGTCAATTAGCTCGTGATCCATCAAGTTGGTGCATCGCCACAACGAGGAGTAGCTTGCCGGGAAGCAAGTGAACCTCGGTAAAAAATCTTGTGTCATCTCTTGCCAATGATTCTCTTGTGATTATATGTGATTGTTTCTTTGGATATATTTCTTCTCTACACCGTCGGTGTAAGAATCAATTCACTTCCTCTTTACATTCTTGCACTTTACCTTGTGTAGCTTGTTTAGTGTACTTTGTATCACCTAGGAGTAGTTAGCTTAGTGACTTAGCTTTGTTGGTGTGAATTAGAGATCATAGCCTAGTTCACTAGACTTGTATATGTGGCTTGCTTAGTATAGTTGAGCTAGTGCTAGATTTAGCTACGCCATATTTTATATTAACATTGGTGTTTAGTGAAGCTCATAGAAAATTTAAATAGGCTATTCACCCCCCTCTAGACATTTGGACCTTACAAGTGGGTAAATATTTGGTGCCACAATCTGGCAAAAATTTATGGGAGATGTATTGCTGGATTATGGATTCTTGACAAGGCAGATTGTGTGTATCAGAGGTGAAAAAAGACATCCTTTAGCTTTGGATTGTAAAAGCATGCCATAGTTCTTGTTGGCCGTGCACCACACTTCCTCTCGGAGTATGGCCTTCAGAATGGGTTGAAGGCATGTTATTATCTAAAATATGAAGAAGGGTGTGCCTTAGTATACCAGTCTTATACGAAGCAAACTGATAATTCAAAGAGATGGTTAGTTCTAAAAGGTCGATGAATCAATTAATTTTGTTATGGTGATATAAATTTTTATGTGTGTATGCACAAATGTACAATACTATAAATGCATACCTTGATGATTGCAAACCATCAATGAGAATTTTGGCCATGCACAAAATTCAATTTGTAATATTGACATTCCAAACATCACCCTTGCATTATCCTTTTTTTTTGTAACAATACAACATGTTCATGCTCAAATTATTAGGGAATTATTTGTTCCCGTTGCAACGCATGGAACAGTCTATACAATAGAGTTGGTGAGCCTGCGACGCCGCGCTCTAGGTGAAAGTGTTAATTTCATGAATTTTGCTTTTTGATTAAATGTCATTTTAACGTAGATATTTAATTTCACAGTATTGTTATCTTATCATGTGATCTATGTGGTTTTAGTATAAAAGTTTAGTTGTCCCGTAGCAACGCACGGGTATGCTACCTAGTGATATGATACACATCAAACATGTGGTGCCTTGCTGTAGCCAAGAATCAAGATGAGGACATGTCAACAGTACACAGAATTGGTTGTGAATCCCGCAGGCGGTGTGGATTGCAGTCCAGATGTCCAACATGATGAAAACTTAGCTGTCAAACAAAATTCAAGTGGACGAACCATTAGGCCTTCTGCAGTGTATTGCTTAAGTGAAGCCCCAAACAGAGAGAAGAATGGAGAGACACTCTTCCCATTGCAACCACTGGTGCCCATGCTAAGAAAATGGAGAGCGACGCACTTACAGGAACCAGTGCCTATTCCAAACAAGACAAATGACTTCCTCTGGTACTGACTTGGCACTATTCTTGGCAGACTAAGACACACTATTTGATTCACGTGGGTCCCAATGTTGGCAGAGGGTACTGTTGCTCTGTTTTCCCACGCTGTGGCCTTCCGAGATCCGGGCCTTGTCGAGATATCCTCCAAATTCCAAGTTTTTTCACTCTCTCTCCATCACATCAATTTTTAGACACATGTATGAAGCATTAAATGTTGGTAAAAAAATAACTAATTGTATAGTTTGGTAGTAAATCATGAGACGAATCTTTTAAGCCTAGTTAATCCACGATTGGACAATAATTACCAAATACAAACGAAAGTAATACAGTAATCAGAGTTGCAAAAATTTGCAATCTAAACCAGCCCCCGATGCCAATTCTTGCTGTGGGACCCACTTTTCTTTTCTAGCATCACTGTCCATTGTGGACGGCCTTAGGCTATCTCCCAAGGGAGATGCACTGCCAGACACGAACCTAAAATGGGTCTCTAACTGAATACATATAGCCTCCAACATAGTACTTATACGGAAGACCCATTTTAGGTGTCAGGAGAGGCATAACCCAAATCTGAGTATCCTCTCTCCTGGAGACCCATTTGCAGAAAGAGTTCTCTTTTAGGTCTTGTTGTTTGATAAAACCTTTTATGTGTATTGAACCCTTTACCTGTAGTGCTATCCAAATATGAAATAGGCCTTATATTTTGGATAAGGGTTATTGGAAACAGTCATAGGCGTCGGCAAAGGTCCGAGATAGCTCGGAGTGTGTCCACATAGACCTCGCCAGCGATTCACAATCTCAACCATCCAATTGGTCACATCTCCCAATAAGCATGTCCCCACTTGTCATAATTATTTTATTATTAGGCAGTGTTTAGTTGCTTCAAAATTCCAAAAATTTTACAAGATTTCCCGTCACATCGAATCTTTGGACGCATGCATGGAACATTAAATATAGGTAAAAAATAACTAATTACACAGTTTTGTTGTAAATCACAAGACGAATCTTTCAAACCTAATTAAGCTATGATTGAACATTAATTGTTAAATAAAAACGAAAGAGTTACTGTGCTTCCAGAAATTTTACACCGCATCCAAACACAGCCTTACTAAACTTACCGACGGAGGACAGAAGTTGCGTGGAAGATGCACGCTCGGTGGGCCTGTGCTTGGGACGCGTGCAATAGACTAGCGAGATGTTCTTCGCTAGCAAGAACACTTTTTTTTTCTGTCTCCGAGCTGGTCTGTTGTGGACGCCCTGATAAGAGGCATGCACCCAAGTCCCCAAATGCTAAAGAGAGAAGGTTCCATTCCAGTTAGCTATCAATTATGAAACATGTATATGTTGATAGAGTTTTGTTGAGACTTTAATTGTATATTCTACAAGACATAACAATAAGCATAAGTAAAAAGAGGGGGAAATGCCTATTACTAAGAACGGACATAATCGGTTGCACGGCTACCGCCCGGTGTACTGTACACCCAGGCCAACAAAAAAAACTAATATTGTGTCAAAAAACAACTCTAAGCGAACTCCTCCACGGAACAGAAGACCCCCAATGCATGATTTATCAAACACGCGCGCGAGGGCGTTGTACTAGCTCCATATGAAGACCACTTGCTATTACACAAAAGCATAATCCAGAGTAGTAGGGTAACTATTACCCTACTTCACTGAAAACGAATTTTTTTAGCCCAAATCTCATTGGCAAAACTTTGGAGCCAAAATCGCAGCAGCTATTATTCAAAAGATTCATTACAGGTCCACCACATGCTAATTTCAATGCCAGAAAAAAAACATAATCCAAAAGATTCATTACGGGTCCACCACATGCCAATTTCAATGCCAGAAAAACATTATAGTTACTACGCCGTGATCACAGTGAGGGAAGACTCGGGGATTCATTACACGTCCACCCCATGACAATTCCATTGCCAGAAAAACTGAGATACTACGGCATGGTAGGAAGACTAGGCGATTCATTATAGGTCCATCTCATGACAATTTAATTGCCAGAAAAACTGAGTTACTACGGCATGGTAGGAAGACTAGGGGATTCATTACAGGTCCACCCCATGACAATTTCATTTCCAGAAAAACTTTGGTAGAGAGTTACTACAGCATCAGTGAAAAAAGACTCGACGATGTAACTACAGCATCAATGAAGGAAGACTCGACGATGTAGACTTGAGTAGCATCAGGTATCTATGCATCTGAAACCTTTGCGGAGGAGGGAGGGGGGCCGTGCTTCATTGGCCTTCATTGGCCTTCGTGAGCATCTACTGCTTCTGGATGCAGCAGCAAAGAGAGAAGTGGTTAAACTCAAATAGGTAAATATACAGTAGAAAGTACAAAGGTAAAAATACTGCAGAAAATAAACAGTACAAAACACAGATATGTACAAAGGCACTAAAGCAAAAGAAAATACATAAATAGTACAAAACATACCTCATTGAAGGACGAAGCGTATTCCAAGGCGAATACCTTCTTGTCCATTGCAGTCATGGCATTATTCAACTTCTCTTGTTCAGCGCTTAAGGATTTGAGCTCAGACTGTTGAAAGTAGAGCAAGGTATTGATCACCAAGGATGCCGGAACCACGATTAGAGCAGACCCCCAAAAGAAGTTGAAATACTGATTCATTCTTTCATCCATGCGCTCAACAGTGGAAGACAACTTTTTTTTGTAGCGCTCAACTCCTGCAGACAGGTTTTTTTAGATCAGTCAGAAGAAATAGAGGTGCTAATTCCAAATCATTTCTATGGACTGCATATCTCAAAACACATATGCCATATATTAAACAAAGTAAGATCACTAGAGGTGCATTCCCACTAGTAGATGGAACCACACAATTTGTACATAGAAAATTACCTATTAATTGTCTATGTCTATAATCAAGTACCATAAAATGGATCTGAAATTCAACGGCAACAGGTCTTACAGAACAATAACATGCCTTACAGATAGAGTATCATGATAGAAAGGTAATGAGTTGAACACACCTGAATATTCAATCATGCTATACCAGGGAGAACTGCAACTATTTTCAGAATATTTACAGCTACAGATTTTACACCTACAAGTACTTACTGTTCGTAATAAGACTGCACTATTTTCAGACTACTTGCAGCTTGCACCCTGACAATCATTTTTCAGAAAAAAAAAAACAGATTGCAGCCTGTGCATACAAGATAACTGGTCACACTAGAAATATGAATCTCAAGTGCAAAACAAAACAGATTGCAGCCTGTGCATACAAGATAACAGGTCACACTAGAAACATCAAGTGCAAAACAATCCAGAAGCATAGAACAATCAAAGAACAGTAACTAAGATCTCAGATGATCACAGTCACATGCATTCAGTTTTTACAAAACAGATAATAGGTATGAAACAACAGCATCATCATTTTCAGACCATACATTTCATATAATCACCAGACAATAAGGAAATAATTTGTCTGAATTTGGTATTGTAATTTCAACCGTGAACAATACAACACCAAAGTTGTATGATAAATAATGCAACTCAGATATCAGCAGCGTGCAATATTATTCTCTAGAAAACTAGACTAGCAGAGACCTCGCAGCAAAACAAACTTATACTAATTTACTATGACAACAGTCACCAAGCAACCTACGAAAATACATACCTCATGAGCAGCACCCGAGGTAAAGACGTCCGTGAGGGTCTTCACGAATTCGATTGCTTGCTTTAAAGACTTGTCATCTGGGGATGGCTCTAGGGCGGCATTGGTGTAGTTGCCACTACTACATACAGGTACTTTAGTCCCGGATCCTAAGGACTTTTAGTCCCTGTTCCAGAGCCAGGACTAAGAAATCGGGACTAAAGCCCGTCCTCGGGTGAAAAAATAAATGAAATTCTAGAGGCCTCTCTTGTGGTGCGTGAGAATCGAACTCATGACCTCTCACCTCGCGCGTAGATTCCTTACCAACTCAACTGAACACAACATGTGACAAAGTCCTCTTGTGGTGCGTGAGAATCGAACTCATGACCTCTCACCTCGCGCGTAGATTCCTTACCAACTCAACTGAACACAACATGTGACAAAGTCCTTTGCGCTCTTCCTTTTGATTTGACTCACGGGGAACCTTTAGTCCCTCCCAGTTCGTAATACCAACAAGACTAAAAGATGACTTTTAGTCCCAGTTGGTGTTATGAACCGGGACTAAAAGTGGTCCGACCGTTGGGCAGGGTACCAACCGAGACTAAAGTTGTTTTTTTTTTTGTCCCGGACATAAATTTCGCCGGGACTAATACCCATTTTGGATATCGACAAAAGGTCTGTTCTCTAGTAGTGTGCGCGGCAGAAAAGCATCAATAAGCGTAAACTAAAGCATCCAAATGCGCAAGATCTTAGCGTAAACTAAAGCATCCAAAAGTGAAAGATCTGAACTGAATCGAATCCGGATCTGCAGGCCGACGAGACAGCACCTACACGCGTCGAACAGCAACGGGCAGAAAACCGAGCGTTCGAACAAGAAAAGGAGCAGCCACGAAATTGATGAAATCTGATAAAAAAAAACTTAACAAATCGATCCCAAATTTTGCATAGGAACAGAGTAGGGAAGCTAGTCCAAGGAATCATGGCCCAATTCGCCGTGAATTTCAGATTGCGTGCACTGAACTGGTTTTCCTAACGAAAACCTCTCCATCTATGAGCTCGTGCACTTGGATTCGCCGGAAACAACTTGAATTGAAGAAATCGATCAAAACCGAGAAACCAAGAAAGGGGAAAAATGAGGAAACAAGAACACCTAATGTGACCCTTCTTCCTCCTCGCGCTGAAGCAACGGCCGCCGCGCCGCCGCCATTTTTTTTTATCAAAAACCCTAGGGGGTGTTTAGTTCCCACCCAAATATTTTACACCACATCTCATCGAATGTTTGGAGACATGCATGGAACATTAAATATAGATAAAAAATAACTAATTGCACAGTTTACATGTATTTTGCGAGACAAATCTTTTAAGCATAATTAGTCTATGATTAGACATTAATTATAGTTACACATGTGTTATAGTACAACCAAAAACTTTACAGCCCCTGGACTAAACATGGCCCTAATCAAAAACCGGGATGAGATGGGGCGAGGGGAGAGGTTTATATAGTACCGGGAGTTCGCACGCAGAGAGAACACTTTGGGCCTCTGTTTCCCGGAACAAATTTGGGCCCCCTTGACTTCCTATTGGCCCAAATCAGATCAGATTTTTAACTTATAACTCTAGAATAGAGCATAATAGCTTCTCGGACAGCAGCACCAGCCACCTCACCCGGAATTCACCGCGCCGTCCGATGTTCCATTGGACGGTCTAGATCTCTTGGATCGGATCTCGCCGGAAGCGGCTTCTTGTGATTCTCTTCATCTTCTCCGGCTTCTTCTCTGCTTTTCTCTGACTTCTCCGCTTCTCGTCTGAATCCGGCCGGCCGGATATATACCTGGCTTCTGATTGTGCTTCCCGACGCTTCTTCTCTACCCCTCCTCTCTCCTCTTCGCTCTCTCCCTCCCGACGCGTGCAGGGCGACGGCTACTGGCGCCAGCGGGTCGCGGCAGCTGCGGCTTCCCTCCTCCTCCCCCCCGGTCGCGTCGCGGCGTGCCGGCCGGGACCGCGCCGCCTGGTCACCGCGCGAGGCGCTGCCGGGGCAACGGGGCCCCAGGCTTCGCAGCAGCGCCGGGCGTCGACCCCCGCGGCGGCCGTCCCCGGCGACGGCACGGCGCGAGCTGTCAACGCCGTTGGCCGCCGGTACGGCTACCCCCCGGCGCGGCCTCCTCACACCGGTCCGCGTTTGCTCCTGTGATCGAGGAAACCCTAGGTGCCTGGGTCCGAGGACCATGGCCGCGCGTGGCCTCTTCCTCTCCGGCGGCGGCGCAGGCGGCTCAGCTCAGTCCACGTCGCTCCTAATTCAACTGCCTCGCTCCTCTCCTCTTCGCTTCCAGTTCTATTTTAAGCTTCTGCGGTTGCTGGTGTGGATTTGCTTACCGGTGAGCAGATCAGCCTACTAAAATCGCTTACCGGTGAGCAGATCAGCCTACTAAAATTAGGAGTCGAGATATTTTTCCCCACGCATGCCGGTACTATTTCCTAAAATGTTGTGCTGCATATATGTTGGATTCTTGAAACTGCAATACTTTGCTTATTAGGCAACGAATTGTTAGTCCATACTTAGTTCATCAAACCTCCTCACATGGTCAAACTGATTGTTTATTAAGTTTGATTTATGCAATTCGATGCTTTCCACTCAATTTTTTTTTGTCTGAAATAAATTGTTCCTCCATAATTTATTAGCCGATCCTTCTAGAAAGACACAATTCTGCAGCGACTACTAATTTGGCAGTGCCATTTTTGGATTAGGCAGTTTTTTCAGGCCAAACAATTGTTTCCAGGTACTATAGGTGTTCATATCTTCGAGTCTTTTGTGCCCCATTGCTGTGAGGGGGTTCAGATTTAAATGCTTTTCAGCGGCCCTCATAACACTATTTAATCTATATATTGTGATATCCTCTACGTTAAACTACTGGCCGAAGGTCCATTGTAAGAAGGTCATGATCCAGAGTTTATCAGATGATGGAAACCGCATTCGATTACTGAAAGCAGTTGCCGTTCCATTCCAAGTGTCATCAATTTGATTTACACCTCTTTAGCAGGTCCTGGCCTATGTTTGTTGGTGGTTGACTACCGGGAAAGGTTGAAACTTATGAGTTTTCCTTAAAATTTGTAGAATCTCGGCCAAGCATCGAGAGCACTAAACAATGGGAGGAGCTTAATTCTTGCTGGTATTGCTGAACCAAAAAGAGCAAATGGAGAAGAGTTATCGAATAAGTTGGCTGAGCCTCCAGGTTTCTGGTGTTTCTGTGTTCCAGCCTTCGATTCAGTTGAAAGAGTAAGTCATGATCCAGAGTTTATTAGATGATGGAAACTGCATTTGATTACTGAAAGCAGTTGCCGTTCTATTTCAAGTGACATCAATTTGATTTACACCTCTTTTGTTAAAATTTGTAGAATGTCGGCCAAGCATCGAGAGCACTAACCAATGGGAGGAGCTTAATTCTTGCTGAGCCAAAAAGAGCAAATGGAGAAATAGGGATGCACTAGCTCCAAAGCAGAAAGAGCTTCTCCAGTATATTGGGATGTCTGTAAACTTTTACTCCTTGAAGCAAACTATCGTGTTCTTTTTCATGGCAGTGTTATGTAAAGCAACAGTGAAATTTCTTGGCAGAAAGTTGTTGTGTCTATCAATATAATTGTCTTGTTCGCTGAGCAAAAATTCTTGTTAAACAAATAACTCCCTAATGCTACAGAACAAAATTGTGACTGCCTCTGAATAATTTTAAGAACTGTTATGAAACATCTCTTCTCATTTATACCTTCTCATTGACTCTGCAGCTGAAATCTTCCTGGGACATTGCATTTGTGTGGCGTACAAGAAGACATGGTCGATGGCTTTCCCTTTGAAATACCAGAAAAGTACCATGTCTCTTCTCCAAGGAAGAGCTACTGTGGATATGAAGGGACAATCCAAACATAGTAAATTGCTTATTTCGGATAGTTCTTGATGGATATAATGCTCCTGTGACTGCTGGGAACTCCGTAGATCTGGTCAAAACGGAAATTCTATAATGGCATGGACATCCAAAGAGGTAGTTTGGCGGTGCTTCCTACCAATCAGTCTCTTTCTTGCATTATCCACCATTTGTTACTATGTTCCAATTTGATAAACATTAAGTTTTATTAGTTGTCAGCTTTGTTTTGGGTAAGTAGTATAGACTATGTACTCATTTTAAACAAGTAGCTTATGCATTTCTGCAATTCTGAGCCCATAAAAAATGATGATATATATTTCCTGGAAATATCTTAAACTTAAACATTGCACTTCATCTAACCATTACAATGTTCAATGTATTAGATGGCCTATTGTGCCTAGAGGTCAGTGAACTTTCGCTGAACCATGTTGGTTCTTATGGACCACATACAGAAATCATGTAACTGCCAGGATTCATGTTGCAGTAATCTTCTTAAAATGAAGAGAAATGCATCCTTCAACCAAACTGCAAGTTCTGCATTTTTTTTTGTTTCTACTGGAACCTTCATGTACTCTGATGTATGACAGTTGTTCATTTGTATGAACCAAGTGCTAGGTTGTGCAATTGTCCAAGTAAATCAACGTTATATTTGTGCGCTTCGCACAGGTTAAATAATTTCCTATTTTTCTATATTATTGACTCTATGTACATGGTATGTGCAAGTATCGGTGGTCCTGGAATTATCCCATGCTATGTGCAGTTCGAACTGCTTCCTACCACTGTTTGCACTTCTGAAGTTACCCTGTCTTGCTTTCAATATTGTAATAACATAGTACGTATTTGTAGTGTCTTCAGTGTTACAGTTTTTTTTATTTAGATGTGGTTTCATAGTAGTCAAGTCTATGATTATAACTGCAATGCATTGTTGCAAGAGTTGTCCTAAATGTAGCTCTACAGAAAGAAATATATAACGGCTTGGCATTCCAAGGTGTTGGAGTATGTGTTTAGGCCCATGTGGCTAAGGCCCATGTAGCCCATGTATGGGACCTATATAGCTACCCTTCTAGGGTTAGCCCTAATTGAGAAATATACTTTCAACATGGTATCAACAGCCTAGGTTTTCTTCCCTTCCTTCCAGCCGCCGCCGCCGCTCCCTGGGGGCTGGCGCCGCCGCCGCCGACGCCATGGCTGGCCGGCGTACTCCTCCTCCCCCTCCTTCCTACCTCCATGGTTTTCCCCCTCTCTCATCCTCTTCCTGGGCACAGGTGGCTTCTTCCCCTACCCGCCCCCTGCTTCCCACCGCCGCCCCTCCTCCGGCCCCTGCTCGCGCTGCGGCCCCTCTTCCGGCCACTGACGCCGCAGCTCCTCCGGATCCGCGCGCCGCCGCCCTGGCAGCTGCTACCGCTACGGGCGCAGGCGCGGCCCCTGTCGCCGCTACCGCTACGGGCGCAGGCGCGGCTGGCGCGGCTGCCCCTCCTACCGCCGCCGCCCCTGCCCCAGGTGAGGGCGCCGCCGCTCACCTTCCTGGTGCGGCCGCCGACGTCCTCCCAGCCGGCGCCATCTCCATGACCATCCCGGCCGCAGAGCACCTTCCCGGTCTCCTGACCGCTGCTCGGCAGGCCGATCTCCCTCCAGCAGCCATCCGCGCCCTTGCTGGCCTCACCATGGGCGGTGCCACGGCTGTCCACCACCCCTGGCCCGCTACTGCCATGACTGCTGTCGGTGGGGCAGCCACCGGGACTACCTCAGCACCGCTGGACTCCGGGGAGGTGGTTGGGGGCCTTCCTGTGACCAACTCCGGGAATCCCGATCCCCCTCCGATGGTGACGGAACAACCAGCAGCCTCTGCCTTTCCCGGCACGCGCCCCGACTCCGCCCTCGCCGCCGCCCTTGTCGCCGCCCGGGCTGCCGCCGCGGAGGGGCAGGCCCGGCTGCGCGCGGCCGCCCTCGTGTGGGAGCACGAACGCGACGCGGCCGACGCCCTGGCTCGTCAGATCGCCGAGGCGGAGCGCCTCCTCACGCCTGCCTCTCCGATTGGCGGGGCCACGTCCTCTGCCTCGCCGGGTCGCCGTGTGTCTCCCACCGCCGTCCTCTGGCATGACCCGGCCGATCCGCTCGTGGCTCAGCTTCACTACCAGGCCGGGGGGGTCCAGAACATTCGCCTCCTCGTCCCGGTCGTCCTCGAGCCCGAGTCGCCCTCCTACGCCCGCTGGCGGGACCTGGTCCTTCTCACTCTTCGCCGCTACGCCCTCGACGACCACGTCCTCGTCGACGCCTCGGTTGCCGTCCAGACCCCGTCGTGGTTTCGTCTGGACAGCATCGTCCTCTCTTGGATCCTGGGGACCATCTCTCTGGACCTCCACGACCTCGTCCGCACCTCCTCGGATGCGCGCCGGGCGTGGCTCGCCCTTGAGGGCCAGTTCCTGGGCAACGCTGAGGCTCGGGCTCTGCGCCTCGACGCGAGCTTCCGGACCTTCGTCCAGGGTGACCTCTCCGTCGGTGAGTTCTGCCGTCGGATGAAGGGCATGGCAGACTCCTTGGGGGACCTCGGGTGGCCTGTGGAGGATCGGATCCTGGTCCTCAACGTCCTCCGGGGGCTCAGCGACCGCTACGCCCACCTCAGGACGTGGATCACCCGCCAGAGGCCTTTCCCCACCTTCCTGGAGGTCCGTGACGATCTCGTCATGGAGGAGCTCACGCAGGGCCTCCAGCCGGGCTCCACAGCTTCCACGGGGTCCTCGTCCTCCTCGACAGCCCTGGCTGCTACTTCGCCGCGTCCGTCTGCTCCACCGCGGTCGACCGCTACACCGCCGTCGTCTCTTCTGGGCCCTCCTCCCTCCGGGCCGAGCGGAGGTGGCAGGGGGGTCGTGGCTCTCGTCGTCGCCGTGGAGGGGGCCGCGGCGGTGGCAGGGGGGGTCACCTCCAGGCTCTGGAACCGGCTGGGCCACACGGGGGGTCACCATGGCCTTCTTTCCAGAACCCGTGGTCCGGTCGCATCTCCATGTGGCCCTACCACGCCACCGGAGCCGACACTCGCCCACCAGTGGCCATGCTCACAGGAGCTCTTCCTGCTGGTCTTCCACCTGGCGCCTTCCCTGCTACGCCGTGGGTTCCACCCTCCGGGACTCCACCGGGGGTCACCGGCTGGGACCAGGCGGCTCTGGCTCGCTCGTTCAGCACCATGGGCCTGACACCTCCGGTCGGACCCGAGTGGATCGCTGATTCGGGGGCCACCTACCACACTACTCCTGACCCCGGTATACTTTCGTCGATTCACTCTCCCTCTTCCTCTCTTTCTTCGTCCATTATGGTCGTAAATGGCTCTTGTATTCCGGTCTCGTCTGTGGGTACCGCCGGTGCTCATGGCTCCTTTCGTCTTCCTGATGTTCTTGTTGCTCCTTCTATGGTTCATAATCTTCTTTCTATTCGACGTTTTACAGCTGACAATTCTTGTTCTGTGGAATTTGACTCTTCTGGTCTTACTGTAAAAGATTTGGCTTCCCGGCGTCCTCTGCTCCGATGTGACAGCACCGGGCCCCTTTACACTCTTCGCTTCCCGGCGGCTCCTTCGTCTTCTTCGCCGCCCGTTTTGTCAGCTGCCTTCGTCGCTTCTACTTCCTCTACTACCTGGCACCGGCGCCTCGGGCATCCTGGACGTGATGCCCTGATACAGCTCAGTCGTAGCTCCGGTCTTCCATGTACTCGAGCTCATGATGAGCAACTGTGTCATGCGTGCCAATTGGGCCGACATGTTCGTCTTCCTTTTTCTAGCTCTACTTCCCATGCGGCCCGCATTTTTGATCTTGTACATTGCGACCTATGGACATCTCCTGTTCTCAGTATTTCTGGTTATAAGTACTATCTTGTGGTTGTTGATGATTTTTCGCATTATTCGTGGACTTTTCCTCTCCGTGCGAAGTCTGATACGTTTACCACGCTCCTCCACTTCTTTTCTTGGGTGTCTACACAGTTCGGCCTCCCCATCAAGGCCGTCCAGTGTGACAATGGTCGCGAGTTTGATAACTCCACCTCCCGCGACTTCTTCCTCTCTCACGGTGTTCAGCTCCGCATGTCTTGTCCATACACCTCTTCGCAAAATGGCAAGGCTGAGCTTATGATTCGCACCACCAATGACACCGTGCGTACCCTTCTGTTTCAGGCCTCTCTTCCCGCTCGCTTCTGGGCTGAGGGCCTACACACCTCCACCTACCTTCTTAACCGCCTTCCTTCCGCGGCCTGCCCCGCTCCCACTCCTCACCACGCCCTCTTCGGTACCCCGCCTCGGTACGATCACCTCCGTGTGTTTGGGTGTGCGTGTTACCCCAACACCGCTGCCACTTCTTCTCACAAGCTGGACCCTCGCTCCACGCTCTGTGTCTTCCTCGGGTACTCCCCGGATCACAAGGGGTACCGGTGCTTTGACCTTACTTCCCGACGGGTTCTCATCTCTCGCCATGTGGTGTTCGATGAGTCTGTCTTTCCCTTTTCTAGCACCACCACCCCTCCGGTACCTGACCCACCCTCCCTGTTTCCCACTGACCCGGTGGTCCAGCCACTTTTTTCGTGGTCTCCTGCAGGTACCGCTTCGCCGCGCCCCGGGCTGGCTTCCTGTCCCGGCTCCCCCGCAGGTTCGTGCCCGTCGTCCTCGGGCGCGGCCCCGTCCTCTCCGGGTGGTGCAGACCCGGGGCCTTCGTCCCCCGCTGCTGCCCCGGGGGGGTCGTGTCGGTTGACGACGCTGGATCCCGTCCAGACACCTGTCCCGGCACCTCCGTCGAGGTTCGCCGCGCCGGTACGGGTGTACCAGCGCAGGCCGCGGCCGCCGCCGCTCCCTTCTCCACCGGGGACACCGACACCACCGCCGCAGTCCCCGCCGGCTCGTGGTGCCCCGCCGGTCTACCACCCGCCGCTGCTTCACCGACACCCGCGGCATGTTCACCCGATGGTGACCAGACACGCGGCTGGCACACTGCCGCCTCGTGTCCTCGAGGTTTCGACCGGTGACGCGGTGGTCTCCCCAGTACCCTCTTCCGTCCGCGACGCCCTGTTGGACCCTCACTGGCGCCGCGCGATGGAAGAGGAGTACGCCGCGCTACTCGCCAACCAGACGTGGGAGTTGGTGCCCCGGTCGCCGGGCGCCAATGTCGTCACCGGCAAGTGGATTTTGACCCACAAGCGCCGGGCCGACGGCTCTCTCGAGCGCTACAAGGCTCGGTGGGTCCTCCGGGGTTTCACTCAGCGCCCTGGCGTCGACTACGATGAGACCTTCAGCCCGGTGGTCAAGCCGGCCACCGTCCGTACCGTGCTATCGCTGGCACTTGCCCGGTCTTGGCCCGTCCATCAGCTGGACGTCAAGAACGCCTTCCTCCACGGCCTTCTCACCGAGACGGTGTACTGCAGTCAGCCGGCGGGGTTCGTCGACACCACCCGTCCTGACATGGTTTGCCGGCTCAACAGGTCCCTCTACGGCCTCAAGCAGGCACCTCGGGCGTGGTTCGCCGCTTTCTTGCTGACACTGGGGTTCATGGAGGCCAAGTCCGATACGTCTCTGTTCGTCTACCACCATGGGGCCGACACTGCATACTTGCTGCTCTATGTTGATGACATTGTCCTCACCGCCTCCAGTGAGTCACTTCTCCGCCGGATCATCGCCGCTCTCCAGCAGGAGTTCGCGATGAAGGATCTGGGTGAGCTTCACCACTTCCTCGGTGTCACTGTTGCGCACCGTCCTACCGGGCTCCTACTTCACCAGCGACAGTATACTCGGGACATCCTGGAGCGGGCTGGGATGACTGACTGCAACCCCTGCTCCACTCCGGTCGACACTCAGGGCAAGCTGTCTGAGGCTGAGGGACCACCGGTGGCCGATCCCACTGCGTACAGGAGTCTCGCCGGGGCCCTTCAGTACCTCACATTCACCCGGCCGGACATCACCTATGCAGTTCAGCAGGTCTGCCTCCATATGCATGACCCCCGGGAGCCTCACCTCTTGGCTCTTAAGCGCCTCCTCCGCTACCTCCGGGGCACACTTGACTACGGCCTCTTCCTCCACCGGGCCGTCTCCACCGACCTCGTCGTCTACACCGACGCTGACTGGGCCGGGTGCCCTGATACTCGAAGCTCCACCTCCGGCTACGCCATCTTCCTGGGCGGCAACCTGGTGTCTTGGTCGTCCAAGCGCCAGCCGGTGGTCTCCCGATCCAGCGCCGAGGCGGAGTACCGCGCCGTTGCTAACGGCGTGGCGGAGGCCGCCTGGCTCCGGCAGCTGCTGGCTGAGTTGCACACGCCACCCTCCCGGAGCACACTGATCTACTGCGACAACGTCAGTGCGGTCTACCTCTCCACCAACCCCATCCAGCACCAGCGGACGAAGCATGTGGAGATCGACCTCCATTTTGTCCGGGATCGGGTGGCCATGGGAGGTGCGGGTTCTTCATGTTCCGACGACCTCCCAGTTCGCGGACATCTTCACCAAAGGCCTCCCGTCCTCGACCTTCGCCGAGTTTCGCACCAGCCTCAACATCACCGGTGGCTAGTTGTGTCTGTGGGAGGGTTGGTGTGTTCTTTCTTGTTCAGCCTCGAACTCCGCTGCGTCGGTAGTTCGGACTGCGGGGGGGTGTTGGAGTATGTGTTTAGGCCCATGTGGCTAAGGCCCATGTGGCCCATGTATGGGACCTATATAGCTACCCTTCTAGGGTTAGCCCTAATTGAGAAATATACTTTCAACACAAGGGAGTACGCCGGTCCAAATTAACCTTTAAAACTGTGTTTGTCTTACCGAACTTGATCAGTGCACTCCTCACTCCCTATTCGTCTCATACGTTGTTGAACTTGGCTGGTGAAATACAAGAAATATGACGCAGTTCCATATATACATTCTGTCGCAATTTTTATTCATATCTTATTACTAAAAATGACATGCACGGGGATGACATTGGCACCTCAATTAGTAAATACAATTATTTGGCTCATCCATCCCAACTATGGTTTTTACTCTTCTTTAATTAACTTTGGAGTGTTATTTCAGATAAAAGTTGTGTAGTGTATATTTCAGCTTCAGTGGAATAGTTGTACAGCTTCGGAAGCCTGAAGGGATTTAACAAATTTCGTGTTTCCTTTATAATTTTTGTCCTTGTATACCTACAGAAGGATCCCTATGTTGTTTTAGACAAACCTATCTCCGACTTCTGAATAAATGGGTTCAGTGACACGACCATTATCCCAAGTTTTGAACATTTGCTATGTTGCAGACACACTGATTTATATACATGAGGACGATGGGATGATTGCGAATCGAGTTCAAGTACCGCGCAAAATTGCAAACTGGGCTGAGAAAGGTCACCTCCATCTTTATGGCAATGGCATGCAGTTTGTAGATTCACACCTGATGTGCAAGGCTGTCCTCCATCTTCAACAATCAACACACGTTTTCCAGTGTCCATGTTGGTATGGTTTTTTCCACTCCCCTCAGAGCAACAACCTTTCTTGTCACTTTTCCAATTTCTGCCAGAAAAAAAAATGTATGAACTGTATAATCTCTGCCAGAAAAGCAGGAGAGGGGCCAAGCAATATTTCAAGTACAGTTGGTGTCTCTGCATTCTTCAATATGCATTCTCAAACTGCTACATATCCAAACCAGGAGTCTCAAAAGGTCGATGCATGTAGAATAAAGACTAAGAATTGCATAGGAGGCTCAAATTTTAGCCGAGCAGGATGCTGCTTCTCAGAGATAAGCTGTGAATGCTCTACAGGTTGATCAATGATTTAATCTTTTGATTTTTTTGAAGATCTGCTTATTGTTTTGTGCATAGACTATCTCCATCTGAACTAGGTATGTTACATAGTGTAGCGACAATAAAAAAATATACTCTGTACAGTGTTTAAAACATATAAACATAGATTTATCAAAGCAGACCATATATGTGCCTATGGTTCAATAAGTTGCTGCATTTGATTATTCAGGATGCTAACAGCATCTTGCTATTCTGATTCTGACAGTGCTCATACATGGATAAAAACTCTCTGATACAATACAATTATAGTTTTTCGAACATAAATGGGACAAAATGGTGCATATATTGATAAATGGACCTTAGCTCAGTGGTCTCTTCAAATGTCCAAATTTTTAATGTATAAGCAATCAGTTCATTTCTGGTGCTTTTGTTTGCCTCATAAACTCAAGGGCAATATATAGAGACAATTCCATAATTTTAAACCACTTGATTCCTCATCGTCTGTGTTGTTTTGTTCTTCATTTTGCAGAGTCCACTTGTTAGATCAATTTGGATTTCTAGCTATAGTGCTAAGTATAATCCAGCCCCCTTAAAATGGAACTGTGTTTGTTTGCTTAGAAAAAAATGTAGCTCCAGGAATAAAACTGAAAACCTGTTGTGTTATGTATTGTGTGGACATGTGGATGTAGTACATATCAAAAGAAAAAGGTGAAGGAGTTTAGCAACTGTCATAAGAGTGTGCTGCTGATTGTGTGGGAAACCACTATTTTCTCATTTTGATCAGTGTTGCACTGTTGCTTTTGAAGAATTTTAATAAATGCTACGTGCATATGTTCTGGATTTATTATTTACACAGTCCTAATTTCTGAACCAAACGTTGACTGGCATACTAGAATGAAAATTGCTATTGGTGCAGCCAAGGGTCTGAAGGAACTCCATCCCCGATTCAATGGACCAAAGATCCATGGGGACTTCAAATACAAATCAACCAAAGATCCATGAGGACATCAAATAATACAAAAATTTGTTATGCAGGGACTTTAAGCCAAATAATCTGATTACGGGTCCGCAAGAGTTGTCCCAACTGAGGATGATCTTAATGCAATAGATCTGGACTTTAGATGTATCCCCAACAGCTTGGTTAGATATTTACAGTTTTGGAGTTGTGCCCTTGGAGCTCATTACTAGAGCTAAAGCTGCATATGTTATTTTCATTACTGTGTACACTTTTTTTGAGAGATATATAACTTTTTCTCTTTGATTGTTTACCCCCCTGTACCTAACTTGTTGATCTTTTTGACATGGGATTAACAATCTGATTATGTTCTTAAAGACTAAATTTTTGAGTAGTGGCTTATTTGACCGTTTTTGAGGTTCAACAAATCTACAAACAATCTAAGGTGGGAAAAGTCTTCTGATCCCCATGCTTACAGCTCCATATCATTGTCGCACCCTATCTCTGTTGTACTCTTCGTGCGAATGATTTGCAGTTGAATGAAACTCTGACAATTGTGTATGTAACCACATAATTCTTATTTCACTTGAGCAATCCGTATTCGTTTTATTTGGAAAAAGTCATAAAAGTGACATGTGATGGCACTATCCTACAAAATGCTCAAAATTTTGGCTGGTAGGGTGCGCCCTGCGTGCAAAAAATTCTTGTCAGCCAGGGGTGTTTAAAACCCACTCGGACTCGGCTTCGGTGGACACATGTCCCAGCCTATTTTGCAGAAAAGCCCTCCAGTTTTTTGAAACTAACCTGCAGTCCAGTCAAACGTCCCTAAACGGTGCACACATTGAAATGTTTTTCTTTGTAAATCCTTGATATAGATTTTATTTCAACATGAAGAAGAGAAAATTTGAGAGTTGACTCATTTTTGTATAGCCCTGGAGATTTTGCAGAGAGCCCCACTTCCATCCATCCAAGAAACAAAATAAGTCCCGTCAGTGCTAGACTTTCAGCCTAGACAAAGACACAGAAACTCAACTCAAAGCTGCAGTCGTCAGGTAACCCTTTTTGTTTGTGGCTGCTAACCAACCAACCTAGATTACTGTCGTTACGATCTGTCTTAGAACACCGTGCGGATAGAAACGAGAGTGTGGATGATGATTCGCCTGCATGAGCTTGAATCATTGCATGATCCAAAGCCTCCAAGCAAAGCCCTTTTATACATTCCTCTCTCATCGGAGAAGCTGCGCATTCAGGTTCGAACAGGCTGCTACGTAAGTAGGAGCACTACACTAAAGAACAGCCAGCCTTGTGCTATTACCAATTTACCATTAAGACGAGAACGGATAATATGTTAGGTTCCAAGATACAGATACTACGTACGTAGAAGGCTACTCCTACGTCGTTGCTAGCGCGAAAGTACAAAGGCGAAAGATAAAATGGACAGAGACTGAATCTCTGAAACCTTTGGGGTGGGGGTGGGGTGGGGACTAAACGAACAAACGCTTTGGTCGTCTGTCATAAGTGATACTGTAAGTCACAACGAACTGCTCTTTTGTTTGTCTTCTCTCTCCTGCATGCAAAAGGAAAAGAGAGTACTCAATAGTATATAGGAAGCTTCCTGGTCAAGCACCCTGGCCTAGCTAGAGTGTCATGATCAGTCAGGACCAGTCACCGTATGTTGCTACTGGGTTTGATGCTACGCCAATGCCATCCTCGAGCTCGATCCGAGACTGCAACCGAGATGAATGGCCAATGCAGAACTGAATTGTAGAGGAGGGGCGGATTAAAAGGGGCGACGGCGAATGATGGCTGGTTCCTTGTTCCTTTGTGGGGGCAAGGGCAAAAGGAAAAGCTGATGAGGCAACAATTGCTTTGCTCTTTGGGCGCTAATTGCTGGAGCCAAAGGGGCCTGCTGCTGCGTGCCTGTGTGCATGCCTCGCTAAGTCGCTAGTCGCTCATCACATGCCGAATGCTTCGTTGCCAGGGTTGCAGAGTGCAGAAGCTGCTGAACCCATGCCTTGCCGCATGTTCGGATTCAGCGGTCGCTTTTCTGGTAGGCTGGCCTCGGCCCTTGGCCAGTCGGCCTGGTCCAACTCGGAGTCGTCTCTGCTTCTGATCCCTCCCCGCATGAGATGAGATCTGATCAGACATCAGACAGCAAAGTGATTGATTGGGTGGCCTCTTCTTTATCACCATCGATCATCTCTTCACCAAGGTGGCAAGGTGAAGGTGCCAAGGGCTTAAGGGCAAAGTGGTACGGTGGGCGCGCACACCTTACAGCTAGCTCTGCGTTAATCTGGATAACAGCAATGCATTTGAAGAGTAGAGTGAGGCAGCCTGAATGCTCATCTTCAGAGTTGAGAATTGTTGCTCTGAAAATGCTCCGTCCGCCGGTGCTGGTGGACTGGTGATAGCAGTTTAGTTGCAGGCTTGCAGCAGTGCCGATTCTGTTCTGCCACCATCTTGCACGTGCTGGCGAAAGGCGAGAGGGAGGAAGGGTGACGGGCATGCCAGTGCGTTGAGAGTTGCGTGGTGGAAGCTCCGCTCGCTCGCCCGTCGGCAGTCGGCACATGCGGTGAACCGCCTGCTCTCCTCTCCTCTTTTTTCCGCTTTATTATTTACAGCAACAGAGAAACACCAAAGAGTACACAGCACAGCAGGACTAATCACACAAGCACGCGCTAATTCAGTTGGCATGCATACATGGTCAGTGGGATTTTACCTAAGGGCATGCCGTCTAAAAAAAATTCATACACAATTCGGTAAAACCATTTAGCAATTCGGTAACAACATTAAATTTGCAACATAATCTGATATACATGGACTAAATAACACAATAAGTCTTAAATTTGAAGATTAAGCTAAAAACATCCATAAATTATAATATGAATACTCCAAATGTCATACTATGGTTCAAAATATAGGCATAAAAGAGACAATAATCCAAAAGCAAATGAGCCCAGCTTGGTAGAACTCAGCCATTTTCCATAGTTTCTATGCATCAAAATAAGCAAATGATCGAGTCGAAAGAATTGAAGACGCCATACAAGAGAGAAGCTCAAATGCGTGTGTATTCGGACCTAGATGGAAATACTAGCTTGTGTACAAAGGCTAGCACGTGTGTGGTGATCTGTAGACAATTGTGAAACGAAGCCAAGGCGTCACGACGACAGGATCACAGGAGTACAGGACCTGGACGGCTGGACCTCCCGTCGGGCCGTCCGTGTGGCCGCGTGGGCCTGGAAAGCAGTGAACGAAGGTCGTCTCGGCAAACCAGCAGTTGTTGGCCAGCTGCGTCTGTTTCCCTTCTTCGGTTAAGGTTTTTTTTATATATAAAATACATGTATATATACTCTATACTTGCTGGATGCACAGGGTTGCCAGTGCATATCTGGCATACCACACAAATAATGGGCCAATTGATTCTGATAATGGACTATAATGACACAGACAAGATTCTGATAATGCAAAACCAATATCCAGTTCAAGCTGTCTTTTGGGCTTAGAATATCCTTACTGGGAATGCACACATACAACGTGCTTCAATTGCACTACTTTTATTTGATCCCCCTTGCAAGCAGATACTCCTACATAATTGCGACAGGCAGCGCACTAATCATCGAGCAAATAAACACTCCATGATGCCAAACAAATTGATGTGAGGATAGATTGTCCCCTCGACTAATCTAGTATTGAACCTAACAAACTCCTGACCACAAACGAGCGCCAATCTTTTTTTGTTTTGTTTTGTTCTTAGCCCTTTTTCTGGAAAAATAGTCACAAAAGACTTCTGGAGGTTTCCTTTTGTTTTATCGACCCTAGACTCATTGTCTTAACCATTGGCGCCGATCTTACACGTCTTGGCGCCGTGAGCTTTGGCGTTGAGGCGGGAGGCCAACGTCAGCGTGGCAGCTTGCATGGCACGAACATGGCGGCTAGGTCAACGCCGTAGATCTTGGCGCCGAGGTCGGCGCTGTAGATCTAGGTGCCGAGCTCGGATGACTAGTGGCCCCCCTTCTTTCTTTCCTTTCTCAGTTCTCTCTCCCGTTCTTTCTCTCCCGCCGTCTCTGTGTGTGCCTGTGCGCCTCCCCGTCGTCGCACTGCCATCCGCCCATCCCCGTGACCGCCTGCCTCACCGCCGCGGTTGCCTGACCACCTCCCTACTGCCTCCTCTGTGAGTCCGTCCTCCCGCCCGCCTATGTGGCCGCGACGGCCACCTGACTCCACGTTGCAGTCGTCCGCCCGCCTGAACGCCGCCCGACCTCTGGTGCCTGGCTTGGCCAAGGCTGGGGGCTGAGGGCCGGACGATCCATGCCCTAGGGCGGGGGCTGGTGGCTAGGTGCCTCGCCAACCGCCTTGCCGAGGGCATGATGCATGGCTAGGTCCCGTCAATTCCACCGCGCCTCCCGGTTTTGCCTTTGCCATAGTCGTAAAGTAAGATTTTTTTACGATGCATCAACTAGTTGGTTAGTTAATTTGCATCATTTAGTGTAGTAGTGAGTTAATGTAGTGACCTAGGAATTTTTAGTTAGTTAGTTAGTTAGTTGGTTAGTTAGTAGCTAGTTTGTAGTTTGTAGTAAGTAGTAGGTTAGTAGTTAGTAGTAGTTTTAGTTTAGGATTTAGGAGCTAGTACTTAGTACTTAGTTTAATAGTTAGCTACTTTGTTACCTAGCCTAGTTAGTTAGGATGTATTTATTAGCTACTATCTAGCAATCAAGCGTCAGGAGGAAGAGCTTCAAGCTCGTAAGGCAGCTCTCAAGAACAAGAAGATACAATGGAACTATCTTCAAGGTGCAACAGAAAGGGAAAACAACCACGCTACACCCAGTAGAAAAATGTAATAGACCCAAAAAGTTATATTCCCTAAGACATGTTGGGACTATTGGTGGAGCTCTGAACATTATAAGTACAGAGTTCCATTACAAGTCATGTTGTGTTTATTTTCTCTAAGGCATGTTAGGATTAGTACTGGGACTATTTAGCTTCACGTACCTCAAGTTCCACACATGCCATGTATCCATGTACACTATCCATGTAGCACTATAGGTTAACCAAACACGTGTTTTGCTTCAAATGCTTCTAAGTGTTCCTATCAAGTGTATACACCTTTTTCATGTTACTGCTTTGAACAAAGTAGAACTTTAGTTCATGTACAGAGTTCTGGCGTTTGACCTTTAATCAAAGTTGTAGATTAGGTTGTGTTCTATAAACTTTATTTTCGGACCACAACCTAAATCAACAGCCTCAAAAAGTGGACACAAGCACTCGGCTCCAAGGCCTAAGGCGCCAAAGCACATGGCGCCGAACTTGGTGCCATGCTCGACGCCATGGATCTCGGTGCCGACCTCGGCGCCATAGATATCAGTGCTAAGGGGGCACCACATTGTCACCACGCTAGCGCCACGCAGGCCGCCACGCTGAAATGGGCCTAGAACGGCCTCGGTACCAAAGCCCGCAGCGCCGAGACGTGTAAGCTCAGAGTCCATAAAATAAAAAGGAAGCCTCTATGGGTGTACTTATGAATATTTTTTCAAAAAAAGCCAAAAGTAATAAAAAAAAATGGCCTGTTGTATGCATGCTCATCGTCTCTACATACAGATATTAAGCCGGAGGGCACCAGACCTGGCAAATTCAGAGCACTAAGGTAGGTAGGCTAACACTGCATGTGAGCCGAACTGGCACGATGGCTGCTTCTCATGCGGCCACTCCATCGGCCGTTATGATCAATATTGTCTAGATATACACGCATGCTCAGAGCTATATGCATGTCAGGCATCATCATCTTGACACGCCCACAAAAATTCATCGAAGCACTTATGAAGTTATGATCCCCACGTTGCTCCTTTCCATGGCATGCTCTACACGAGTCTATCTTCTTATTGTGGCCCTAAGACTATCCGCACTCATGAACTTCTATATTCATTCTCTAAAAGGAATATTCAATCCCAGTCATCATAAAATATACAGTTTTCCCGCACCCATTCATCTTTTATACCATCCTCTATCCACTGTGGGGTCCACTATCACTTTGTCTAAATATATCCATGTGACATCTAGTTTTGAAGTATTTATTGAAACGAATTTAATAGTGTAATCCGAATTTAATTTGGTTTTTTAGTTTGCGAGTTATAACATTTTTTTAGTGAGTTGAACAAGTGGGCCCCGTCGTCACCTCTCTCCTCTCTCTCCCACGCCGGGTTTAGCGTATGGACTGGAAGCCGCCAGATTTAGCGCAACACAGGGCATAGCAGGTCACGTAGCGTACGCCGCTGCAGCCTCGCTCGCACGCTAAAAGCTCCTGCAGGTCACTTTAGCGGACGCCAGTGCGGGTGGTCTAAGCTCGCCAAGTTCCTTTTTCCTTGTGTTTTTTTGCCACGGTGTTTTGGAATCACTATTGATGCCAACAAAGAGGAAATAACTAAATTGTAAACATAAGGTTGATATGTGCCCTTGTGTATCGAGTTACAATGAGTGATTGTCAGGAGATGATTAGATTTCATTGAGTTTGGAGACTAACCATGGCGTGTGTGCAACATGTCTTTTGGCTGTATTGATGTACAGGTATGGAGCACAGAGATAATCGACGGACATGAAGAAGGTCAAGTAGAGACGTGACGTGTCGTACCAATGGATTAGGAGCGGTGAAGGACGAACATGTGGCTTGGACCCTGAGGGACCAAGATGGCCGAAAGACTGACCATGGGTAGCTGGCACTTAGGGACATCAACAAGTAAGAGCACATGAGGAGAAGTGGATAGTGTTAACCAAGTCAAGACCAAACCAAGCAGAGGCGCAAGAGGACTTGGTGATCGGGCAGTCAAGGATGACGGTGACACGTGTTGGGATTATGGAGGAGGCGTAGCAGATACGCCTCTCTAGCTTGGTTTGATGGTTTGGGCATCAAAACCACCAACAAACAGTTTTCGGGTTTAGGCGTCAAAACTCAGTCGGAGTTCTAGCAAGAACGGGAAGCAGCAGGTAGCAAGAACGGGAAGCAGCAGGTGGCATCATCGTGAAAGCTTGCATCAAGGCGAAGTAAAGTCATGAAGAGCTCGTGGCCGTCAGATGCACCGATCAAGAGATAGACCATTTTGCCCATGGGGTTAAGTGATTAAGCCTAAATATCTAAGAGCAGGTTAGGGATTGTGTGATATATATATATATATATATATATATATATATATATATATATATATATATATATATATATATATATATATATATATATATATATATATAAGAGGATGGCTGCTCCTAACAAACACATCTCTCTCCTTATTGTTTCCTTAGTTTTCACAGTCTCTAGTTTTCATTTCCCTAAGCACTGGTAGGAGATCCAGGGTGTAGAGATTACTTGCGCGATGTTGGTCTGGCAAGCGGGTCCTTCAGGCAGCATAGCTAGAGTGCAAGGAACAAAACTATTTACACGAGACTTTAATGGTGGTTTTATTGAGGAAATGGATCTTCACCGAATAAACCGAATGCTATTTTGACTTGCCTTGACAGAAATTACATAATCACAAGATAGAAATAAAAAATAAAAGAAAAAAGAAAACAGATTTAAACCGAAAAATTGGCTTAGGTGCAAATAAGGGCGTAAGGAGAGCTCATAACACAAAAGTAACTATTTTATTTAGTACAATGTATTTATTTATATATAAGGACAAAATTAGTTCATATAAAGACACACTAGAATAAAGATTGGTTACCAAAATAAAGATGCACTAGAGGAATGCAGTCGCAACCCCGAGCAAGCACCAACCATCGCGATCGCCTCCACACGCTGGAGCTTCCGGTCGCACTTGTACCGTCACGCCTGCTGTTCCCGCCACCATGCCAGTTGTTCCTCGTACTCACGATGCCGGATCTCGTGGTTAAAACACCATGTATCTAATCTCAGCGAGCACCTCCGCCACCGTCCGGTCCTGAGCGCACGAGCTCATCTGTGTCCACACCGGCACTGCCGGCTTCTCCATGTCGTCGTCTATCTCGATCGAGTTTCTTCCTTCTCCCGTTGTATGAGTAGGACGATCTTGTGCGCGCTCAATCGGATCTATCTCGCCGCTGAAAAGACAACTAGCTAGTAGAGGTAGGCTTTGATAATACTCCCTGCTGATACGTACATCCGATCCTCCACATCTTATATAACGTAGCCAAATAACCATGAGCCATTCATTTAAGGTTTATTAAAATCATATATTTAGTTTAATTTTTTATTTTTTAAAATATGGGTAAATAAAGAAAGTATTTTGTATATAGACATAAAAATTGACGACCGGTCTCTCTTCAAATGCTTAAAGCTAGCTTTTTCTATCGAGTAGTATGATCACAGAGTAACTTTTTTTTACAGGGTACGTTGTATGGTCACTGTCAGAGCATCTCCAAGAATTCCCTAAACATCCTCCTAATCCTTGGTTTCTAGAAAAATGAAGAAAAACCTCTCTCCAACAACTTCTAATATCTACTCCTAATATTTTAGGACTTGGGAAATTCCCCCTGCTTTCGCGTAACTTTGCGAGCTCGCGTAGTCGCGCGGATCGGTGTTTCCCGCCCGGCCTCCTCTTCGCGCGCCTACTTTTGCCGCCAATCTCAGTTTCATTCATCGTGGGACAGACGAAGGAAGCCGCTCCTCTATCGCTCGGCGTCCAGGAAGACGATCCACGCCGCCACGGACGTAGGGCTTGCTGCGAGGTACGTACTCCTCCATCGCTCCTCCGTGTGCATGCTGCGGCGCCGCGGCCACCGTACCGCTAGGTATATCTTGACCGCCGCTGGCGTGGTAGTGCCCTTTTGGATCGATCTGCTATGTGCCTGGATCAATACGTTTTGCCGCTGTCGCTGGGTTTTCTTGTGTCACTGGATCATAAGCCGTCCGTACTCCGTATGTACTCGCCGTGCTAGTTCATGTTGGTATTCCGCTGTGTGCCAGGCCATGGCGGCCTGCTGTCTCCATGTGCCAGGCCGTGCTAGTTCATGTACGTGCTGCAGTACTGACGGATTGCGAATGTTACTTTCAGATTGTTACTTTCAGATTGTTACTTTCAGATTGCGAATGTACGGCCTGCAATACGTTTTTGCGAATGTTACTTTCAGATTGTTAGGGTTATGATCTTGTTAACATTACTTTGAGATTGTTTTTTTTTTTGCAAATATTACTTTCAGATTCTACATGGCATTTGATAATGATTTCTTTGTCCATATTTGCAGGCTCCTCGCAATGTCTGGTGGTGGATATTGGACTGACTTGGTCACGGGATTTGAGGGTGCGCGTTCTTTGGACGAGTTCAGTTTTCCCATGACACAGGAAACGCAGCCATATGAGGTCTTGCATGTAGGAGCTAGTCCTGAAGAAGATGAAGTGCAGGCAGCAGCAGGTGATGAAGTTGTAGAAGTGATGTCCAGTGCAGGCGGTAACAAACGCCCACGCGTTCCAAGGCCAAACGCCAAGAGGCAAAAAAATTTCATTCCGGACGAGGATGAAATTGTTGTCTCGGCTTGGTTGAACGTCAGCAAAGATCCTGTGCAAGGTGCTAATCAGTCTCATGCCTCCTTTTGGCGTAGAATTTCTGATTACTATGAGACCCACAGGAATTCATTTGCAAGCCGAACAGAGAGTTCACTAATGCATAGATGGATGTATATTTTGGATAATGTTAACAAGTATTGTGCCTGCTATGATGCGATTGAGCGTAGAAATCAAAGTGGAAAAACCATTCAAGACAAGGTTTGCATATTTTAATTTTTTTCATATTTCATTAATCTTAGAACACATACACGTTGATATTTAATAAACACATATTTTTGCAGGTTTCTGAAGCATTAACTATGTTCAAAGGAATGAACAGTGACAAGACATTCACTCTGATGCATTGCTGGAACATTTTGAAGGATGAAGAGAAGTGGAAGGCCAAGAGGAGGGAAATGGCAGAGCTGAAGCAAGCCCCTAGGAAGAAACAGAAGGTTCTCCCGGACTCCACTCCCACAAATGTACAAGTCAACATTAATGAAGATGTCACAGAGATTGCACCCTCAGAGTCCGAAGCCCCAAAAAGGCCACAAGGACAGAAGAAGGCAAAAGATGCTCTAAGGCGAGGAGGAGGTGAAGCTTGCATGGAGGCTTTGGACAAAATGTGGGCTAAGAAGGAGGCATTTGACATGGAGAAAGAGAAAAAGAAAGAGGAGAGGTACAAGGCTTCACTTGAGCTAGAGAAAAAGCGCCTGGAATTAGAAGAAAAAAAGGTAGAAGCTGAATTGCAGAAGGTGGAAAATGACACGATAAAAAAGGAAGCTAAAATAATGGCAATGGACATTAGTGCCCTGACCCCGCTGCAGCAACAATACTACACGGTTATGCAGCAGAAGATTGTTGCTCGTCGTCTGGCCAATTAGATGTAGTTGCTTTCATTTTATTTCCACAGCCAAGTATTTTTATCTTGTCATTCAGTTAACATGTGTTCTGCCAAGTACTATTTACAGTAATAAGCATTTTTAGCATTGAGATTATGTATCTGCCAAGTTCTATTTGCATTAGCAAGAATATTTATCATTGATATTATGTGTACCTGTGTATATGTGGCCGGCTGCATGGCACCTGCATATGTGTTCATATATCCACAAAGTGCATGTACTGTAGCCGATGTTGATTGCTACTGGCCGACTGCATTGTACTTTGTGAAACAATAAAAAATTAAATTATACGACACAAGTGCACTAATCTGATTCAAGAGAATGGAAAATTGTTTACAATCAAACTTACGACAAACAAGTACTGATTACAATTTGAAGCTGAAAAAAGACTCATGCTAATAAATACATAGAAGGCCTATGAACTTAATATTTATCAGGAAAATGCTGCCAAAGGTGCTCGATGAGGTCTGCTTTTAACTGGTGGTGTGTTTCCTTGTCTCTGATCCTTTTATGCGCTTCAATGAATTCATCAAGGGTGCGATTACTTTCATGAGAAGGTTTCACATTTTGGCCACCATAGTCGAACCGCTCAGTAGGGTCAACGACTCCCTCATCTTCGACAATCATATTGTGCATAATGACACAAGCTTTCATGATGTTGCCAAGTGTCTCCGTGTCCCATAAACGAGCTGCGCCTCGAACAATGGCGAACCTTGATTGCAGAACCCCAAAAGCTCTTTCGACATCCTTCCTTGCTGCTTCCTGTGCTTTGGCAAAATATTTGTTCTTGTTCCCCATAGGCTTAGAGATGGACTTCACTAAAGTAGCCCATGATGGGTATATACCATCGGCTAGATAATAACCCATTGTGTAATCATGACCATTTATGGTATAGTTCACCTCAGGAGCTCTGCCCTCTGCCAGCTTAGCAAATAAAGGAGACCGGTGAAGCACATTGATATCATTATGAGACCCAGGCATTCCAAAAAAGGCATGCCATATCCATAGATCGTTGGAAGCAACAGCCTCCAAAATAATAGTGGGCTCCTCCATATGCCCCTTGTACTGACCCTGCCACTCTAGAGGACAATTCTTCCACGCCCAATGCATACAATCGATGGACCCTAACATACCAGGAAAACCATTTTGCTCACCAAGTGCCAGTAAGCGTGTTGTGTCAGCCTCATTAGGATATCTCAGGTATTCATCTTCAAATAAATCAACAACTGCAACAACAAACCTACGTAGACTCTCAATTGCGGTACTTTCTCCAATACGAACATACTCATCCGTAGCATCAGCTGGAACTCCATATGTTAGCATACGAAATGCTGCTGTGACTTTTTGGAAGCAACTTAATCCAAGAACATTTGCTGCATTCCTTTTTTGCACAAAGTAGTCATCGTATGATTCTACAGCATTCATTATGCGTAGAAAAAGATCCCGACTCATCCTATACCTGAAATTAAAAAATAAATAGATCTTAGAAGAATACCTAGGATCCTATGTACAATCAGAAGTAAATAAACACGAACCTCCGACGGAATAAATTTGGCCCGTATGTCGGCTCATCAGCCAAGTAATCTTGAAACATCCTTTGGTGCCCGCCTTCTCTATCTCGATAAATAACTTTATGGCCTGGCACAGAACCACCATGTCTTCCTTTTTTATTTGAATATGTTTCAACAATTGCAGCTGCTGACATGATGAGACAGTCATCGTCGTCGGATGAGGAATCTTCTAATTCTCTTTGCAACAGTGATTTTTCAGCAGCCATTTGATTCAAAAGAATTTTATTCCGGACGAGGACGATTGCCTGCACGTGATGGCAACGCGATCGCAAGGAGATCACGGCTGGCTGCGAGGAGATCACGGTAGGAGATCACGGCTGGCTGCCTGCACGTGATGAAGGCGGCGGCGGCGTGGGTAGCGTGACCACGATGGTTTCGCGCGACAAAAAAAGACCGCAGAAAAAAATGCCAGGTGGGACCAAAACGCCAGGTGGGATCAATATTTGATTTTTTAGAAGATAAATATTAGGAATTATTGGAGAACACCTTCTTTTTTTCATCCAAAACCTTTTTAGGAGTTAAGAAACATGGACTTTTTAAGAGAAAATTTTGAGAAACTGTTGGAGATGCTCTCACAGAGTAACTTTTTTTCAAATAGTATGGTCAAGTAGTAACTATCTTTTATCACAGACTAATGATCTATCTAATGAACGTTGCAAACCAGGAAACAAGAAAAGTTGCGAAAGAAACAAGAAAAGATCTTTCCTGCCTTGTGAACCAAGAACAAGAAAGAAAGATGCATGGTTGTGCGGTGTGGTCCTAGCAAAGGAGAGATGCGAGTAAATGCACTATGCAGTTGAGGCCCGTTTAGTTGTGAAAATTTTGGGGGAATTCTTATAGCACTTTTCGTTGTTATTTAGCAAAATTTGTCTAACCATAGACTATCTAGGCTCAAAAGATTCGTCTCGACATTTACAGACAAACTGTGTAATTAGTTATTTTTTACCTACATATAATGCTCCATGCATGTATCTAAAGATTCGATGTGACAGTTACTATATAAAAAAAAATTGCCTCTTTTTGGGCATCTAAACACGGCCTGAAGCATACATGTAGCACAATATCATTAGATTAAATAATATTCACTCTAAATTTACTCAAACTTAAACTACTTTCATGGACATGGATGATATAGTTGCATTTTTCTCGTGGACTGAGATAGGACTAAGTATGTACTCTCTCAGTCTTTAAATAGCTGTCTTGTTTGGGGGGCATCCCCTAAGTTTAACTAAATTTATAAAAAAAATACGTGTAATATTTGTATCTCTAAATATTTATTATAAAAATATATTCAATGACATATTTAATGATATTGATTTTTTACCATAAATATTAAAGTTTATATATATATTAGTCAAAATTATTTTTTAAAAAATAAAAATAATAATTATTTAGGGACGAACCGAGTACTACGTTAGATGATCGCAATAATTTAGAGCTGTTAGGTATGGACAGCCAGCTAGCATCGACTTTTTACTTTTTTTTTTTTTTTGACTTTGGGCCGGTTTAGATCCGAAAAATTTGGTAAAATGGCCGCGCTTTTCGTTGTTATTTAGCAAATATTGTCCAATTATGGTCTAATTAGGCTTAAAAGATTCGTCTCGTCCATTTCGTCTAAACTGTGTAATTAATTTTATTTTTTATCTATATTTAATGCTTCATACATGTGTCCAAAAATTCGATGTGACGGGGAATCTGAAAAATTTTGCAAAATTTCCTGGGAACTAAACTGGGCCTTTACTTTGAAGTGAAGGCCTTTAGTTCCTAATTTCTACCCTAAATTGCAGTATGCAAAAAAAAGATTCTCATCACATCAAAATGTCGACACATGCATGGAGTACTAAATGTAGATAAAATTTAAAACTAATTACATAATTTTGTTGTACTTTGCGAGACGAACATTTTAAGCCTAAATAGTCAAAGTTTAGACAATTTTTACCAAATACAAATGAAACGTTAGTACGCATTTATTACTCCCTATTCCAACTCGGATGCCCGGAACTAATCACGGCCGAACAAACGTTCACGCGTGCACATGCACGAAAACCAGGCGGTCATTTCACCTTGTCAGCTTGGCAGGAGCGGTCATTTCACCTGTCAACTCTGCGGGTGTGTTTGATTGCAGGACTCCCTCTCTCCCTAATGGCGTGTTTGGAACACAGGAATCCAAAACAAAGAAACGGTACGAAACACAGGAATAGAAACACAGAAATAGAATAGAGTAGGAAGTAGAAAATCATGGGATTCCAAAATACATGAATGGAAACCTTAGGCTGTTTGGGCCTCCTTTGGAACAAAGGATTCTAAAAACGTAGGAATAGGAAAAACACATGAAAGAAATAGGAATGTATATGTAAAATAGAGGAATTAAAACCATAGGATTCGTGGAGGAAGAGTCGTTTGGATGAGGTGGAGGAAAAATAAAGGAATCTTGCAAAGGAAATAATTATCACATCTGTTAATTACCATTTGAAATAAAAAGCACATAATTTATACATATGATTACGGAAAAGCATTGACCAAAGTGGGGCTGCCTAAACGTTACAGTAGCATCGTCAAAGACAAATTGCCTTGGTCCTACGCGACAGGCACGAAACAATGAGGTCAGATTGGATGTTTCTTTCCTTCAATTTTCCTATGGAATCAGCCCTACAGGAAACATTCCTCCATTTCTCCTATGCACAAATCCTTTGTGCCAAAGGGATGAACAGTGTTATTTCCTATAGGTTTTGGAATCCTTCATTTCTCCTCCAAAATTCCTTCCATCCAAAGTGGGCCTAAACATATGGGGTTTGTATTTTCCAAGAAACAATTTTAACTAAATATATATTAAAAAATATTAATATTTTTAACTAAATATATATTAAAAAATATTAATATTTATAGTACATAATTAGTATCTTTGAAAAGGTATTTGAATCTAGTTTTTTAATAAATTTATTTGGAAATACAAATATTACACGTATTTCCTATAAATTAAGTTAAACTCGTGGCACGCACACCAACGACGACAGATAATAAAAGACGAAGAGAGTAAAGTTTAGTGGGTGTCACATCAAATGATACATGAGGTGTCGTATGGGATGTTCGGATACTAATAAAAACAAATTACAGATTCCGCCAGTAAACTGCGAGACGAATTTATTAAGCCTAATTAATCCGTCATTAGCACATGTTTACGGTAGCACAACAGTATCAAATCATGGACTAATTAGGCTTAAAAATTCGTCTCACAAATTAGTCACAATCTGTACAATTAGTTATTTTTTAGTCTATATTTAATACTCAATGCATGTATCAAACATCCCATGTGATAAGAACTAAAATTTAGTTGGGGAAACCAAACACCCCTGGCACGTTTGATTTATGCCAGATCTCGACGGCAAGATCTACAGCGCCGAGGTTAGCGCTAATATTCATGATCTACGAGTCTTGGGTCTATAAAAAATGAAACCTTTATGGGTCTATATGCGAATATTTTTAAGAAAGAACTAAAAAGTAAAAGTTCAGGGTTTGTGGTCGGTACCTAACCTCGGAGGTGGAGGGGAGGATGAGATCATAAGAGCAGCGGGGTGCGTGGTGGAAGCAAGCAATGTTACAGCATCTCCGACAGTTTTATAAATAGCTCTGACATCTTTGTTTTTTTTTTTGAAAAAACTCAAAAGCCTCTCTCTAACAATTTGGCATCTTCGGAGAATAGGCAAAAGTACGAGCAATCGGCGCATATATGCGCGCGTCGGGGAGCCACGCATCCGCTTGACATCTGTCTTTCTCGCGGGGCTCTTCGTTGCTTAGCGGGTCTCTTCGTTCGCTTAGCGGCCCTCTTCATTTCTTAGCGGGCTTTTGAGTTTTTTGAAACGAAATTTGCTAAACTGTTGGAGATGCGATCTTTTTTTCTCCCCATATTATTTTAGGAGTCGGTAAATAACAAGATTTGAGAAACCAAATTTGCTAAACTATTGGAGATGCTCTTAGTTTACTGTTTCTTGCACTGCATCCCCTGGATTTACATTGCCTCCTCCTTGTTCCTTGAACCAAAGCTTTCTTCTCTTTTTTTTACACTACTACTAGTAGTAGTATAGTAATTTTGTTTCAGTTGCTATTAGGAGGATGCTAGCAGTAATTTATTCCTAGCTCCTACCAGCCTACTACCCGACCTTTTCGTCCCCCGTAGACTACCAGTCCTGCTCTACTCAACCGGTACCTGTATTATTAATGGTGGAGATGGTGAGAGCACATGCTCTTAACGACACATTTAACTTTACCCGGCGGTGGTGTGATGGTGCTGTCTCGCTCTTCTCCTGCTCCCGCCTCCGAGGTGCGGCACCTTCCCGTCTTCCTCCTCCACTCCCCTCCCCTCCCCCTCCTCTCCCATTGCTCGGCCTCCTTCCACCACATGGGTTCGATGTCCTCCATGGCGTGGTGCCAAAATGTCGGCGGGCGCCGTCGTCTTCTTGTGCTTCAGAGGGGCTTCCTGCGGTTGCCAAGGCAGGAGCAGCCAGCGCCGCGGCTAGGCAGGCATGGCTGTGATCTAGGCCTGCGCCGCATTGGCGATTGCCTGCCGCCGGGGCTCGCGTTCTTGCTGTGGTGAGGGGGGGCAAGGCAAGATGCGGCCGTTCCACCACTGGCGGCCGACGGCTCCCGCCACCTCGCCGCACCACCCATCTCTCGCCGCATTGACCCCGCCCTCCACTATTGCCCTCACCCCGCCCAAAAGCCATCGTCAACTGCTAGGCGAAAGGCGCCCCCGCCGCTCTGCCCTGCCGCCATCACCTCGGAACCGCCGCAGGGAGTGTAGTTTGCGTACCTGAAAGGTACGATGTGCAGGCGTAGGTCCAAGCTCTACTCGACAAAGGGAAGAGAGCTGACACGCCGCCGGTGCCAGTGCCATTGTGATCAACCCTAGAGGCGAGGAAACGAGGGGGAGAGAGTTTTATAGGGTTAGCTACCAGGCCGGTTCCATAGGCCCATCAGGGAAATTAGGGCCCATGTCACGTGGTGTCCTGTGCCAAACTTCCTGCATGTAGCGCTGCGCGACTGACCAGTGGTCCCGGTTATGTGTTGACCCACATGACATAGAGGAAGTGTGAATGGGGAGGTGAGTGTAGCACGGATTAGATGCGCTTTTACGGGAAACCCGGCCAGCTCGCGGTGCTTCCAGGTGAAATAGGTGAATTGCGTTCGGCGCCGCGCTCACTGACTAGTGGGCTATTTCGCCCGGGCCCAAATGTGGTGGGTGACCGGCGGTAGACTCTCAGTGGCGGAGGCGGACAACGCCTGTTCGCCACAACTCTCTCTCTCTCTCTCTTTTATTTGCGAACAGATTCTCATTTTTCTATCTTTGTCTTCTCAAATTTGTCAACCTATATAATCTAATTTGATGCTACTCAAGAATGCAAGCATCATCTCCCTCACTAGCTGTAATCTCCCTAACATTTGATCGATATTCCCCATTTCACCATAGATCTTTCATTCTTCTTTCCCACAGATCGATGCGTGATTTTAGATTTTGATAATAAAATAATAACCTGCTGGGTGTTGTAGCGCACAAGTGTCTTCTTGCCTTCTTGTAACTACCTACTAGGCTACTACGTATATGATTGCACGCCACGTGGAAGGCAATCCTGACACTACTGGATACTCGAATAGCCATGTGTGGTTTAGGATTTTTGTTTTTTCTAATGCGTTTGCTATACACTGGAAGGCGCCAAGGCCAAAAGCTTGGGCGCCAACACGAAATCTGCTGTGCACGGTTAATTTTTCCTGTGCATAATATAATAAACCGACAGAATAATTACTATTTTTCTGTGTGTATTATCACACACAGAAAAAAAACAATGAATTTTCCAGTGAGTTTCTGTATTTTTTGTCGGGATTTTCGAAATCGACACATTAATTACTAATTTCCCTGTGTGTACTGAAAAGAACATGCAGAAAAATTCATTACCCATAGGGCTATTCGAGTTTCTAGTAATGTGAGATTTCACAAGCATCATGGACTTGATTACTTTCGACTTAAAATAAAGCTAAGGGTAGACTCGTAGTTAGTCTTCAATCAACTGAAAATCTTCTCTATGCACATAGTACGTATACGTTTGTCCAACTTCGTTCCCTCGGGAGTAAAATCTCAAAAAAAATCTAGTACTAGTTATCATATATACTACTATTATAATTCAAAACTAACTAGGATACAAATAAATTATCTCATTACGTACAAAGGTTAACGTACAGTACTTGAGCAGTGCATGCATGGGCCAGCAGCATATAGAGAATAAACTCTTGATGCGTGTCTTTTATTTAAGAGCAAAGTATATTATCGGTCCCTAAACTTGTACCTCTGTGTTATCTGGTCTCTAAACTCTAAAAATACTTATTTATAGGTACCTAAACATTGCATGGGTCTCACTGTAATCCAATTGGATCTCTATACCGTCCTTTAGCTTGTTTAGGCGTGTCATTTGGGTCCCAAATGCCATGGACGAACAGAATCAATGCGCTCTGGCCACCATGCCGCAGGCACCCATGCTGGCTGGAGAGGTTGAGCTCGTCTCCTGAGTCCTGCCATCTCGGCTGCCGTGGAGGCATGGACGAGCTATGCAGCTCGGGCGAGCTAGTCAGGATGGCATGGCACAGCGGTACTCATCCCCGCCGCCGGCGTACGGTACGGGTACAGCTGTATCACCACCTCACCGGCTAGATCCATTGGCAGTGCGAAACCTCTGCGTCTCCTCGATCACCCTGTTGGACTACTTCGACAAGAGCAAGCTGCAGTCCATCGGCTCTAGCTCCGAGCTCACCACCTCGCTCTAACAGATCACCGGTCAGGCCTCCCGACAAGGGCCACGTCAACATCACCGAGCTCCGCCGCGGCAAGGGAACATGCGTGTGCACACCATCTGAGCATGCATGCCTCCGCCGGAGTGAGCTCGTTCGCGCTCGGCGCTGGGCAGATGGCGGCGTTCCTGCCGTACAAGCTGGAGGCCGGGTCCGTGACGATGATTGGGAAAGCGCAGCCAGCGTACGTCGAGGTGCAAGAGCAGAGCGGCATGGGCAACGGAGCAAGGGAGAGGTGGGTACCGGGTTCACACCCGATTGGACGAGCTATCAGACCCTAATCGTGTTTACGTAGCTAGGTGAGCATTTTTAAAGTCTACACACAGCGGTACAAGTTTAAGGACGAGTAACAGATTTACTCTTTATTTAATTTGGCCGGCATCCTCCAAAGCAGCCAGCCGGTCGCGGCACTCGGCACGCCAGAATTTTTTTTTATTTTTAGCCCAAATTTGAAACAAATTTTAAATTTAACTCGTCTTTCAAAAAAATTTTAAATCTAACCCGTTTGGCCCCGCCACCATGCATGGCGGGGCAAATGCACTGAACCCCGCCATGCATGGTGGCGGGGTACAGATCCGACGTGGCAGGGGTGGCAGACCACCTCGCCAGCGTGGCAGGGGTGTACCCCGCCATGATCCATGGCGGGGTTGCCCTAACCCGCCATGATGCATGGCGGGGTACACCCCCGGCCATATAAAAGCCCGGGCACTTCTTGTTTTTGGTCATTCACCCATTCCATTTCCCGCAGCGCTCTAGAACTGAGCTCCCTCACCCATTCCATTTCTCCGGCGTCCCTCCGTCGTCCCCGTCAGGTATCGGCCCATCGTCGCTCCTTGTTCCGGCCACCCCTTCTTTGTGTGTATCGTTTTGTGTTGAAATCGTTTCGTTTTTTTAGATGGAGGACTCGTATCGTGAGTCGATTTGGAGGAAAAAGGGTCGTCCTAGAGAGATGTACCCCGACGTGTCTTGTAAGGATGCGCCCGTTCCTCCCGAGGAACCTATACCTAACTGTGATTGTGGTCATCCGGCACACGTGGGCCAGTCGAGGCATCCCGATACTGCGGCTCGTTGCTTCTACACATGTTATAGTTGTAGCGTAAGTAATTGTTCCCTTTGTTGTTCTTATTGGTTGCTGATGTTGTATTCGCGATGAGATAATTGAAACTTTTGTATAGCCCTACTTCCGGTGCTTTTTTTTCCAATGGATCGATGGCCCGGACAAGTTTGATCCAAGGATTCTCCTTTTCTACCCCGGCATTGATCATTGCAAGAGTGAGGTGTTTACTCGCTGGGTTCCGCCCCCTCCAAACCCTCCTCCTATGACGGACGAAGAGAAGGCCGTAGCATCGGCACGGCGGCTCGAGGATCCTCCAAAGTGTCTTTGCGGAGAGCAAGCCGTGATAAACCCACGCAATGAACAAGAGTTCATTTGTCCTCTACGACATGAGGTAAGGTTTGAGTGTACCTTGGAATGTCACGTTCTATATGTGTGTTTTACTGTTTTGATTTTGTAGGATCATGATATGCCAAAGTTCCGTTTCAAGGAATGGATCTATGGTCCAAAGAGCCATTGGCCGGAGGCGGAGAAGAATGTGGAGGTGCCAGACTGGAAGAAGAAGAGGAGGTCTATTGCCCCTCCTGTGATGTGCAAATGTGGTGTTGAAGCTAGCTACGGCCTTGTCCCTTCAGGCCTTGGTATTGGGCACCTCTGTGGCCACATGATCGATTATGACGAGGTTTGCTAGGACTGTTGACAGTTGGCGGTAATGGTTTATTTTGTTAACTCTGGTACGCTAACTTTGTATTCATCTATTTGTTGCGACAGAGCACTCAGAAATGCAAGTGGGAATCATATTATGATGTGTATAATTTCAAGAATGAGTATAAGACAATGGTAGCAGTTCGCAATAGCAGAGGATATCCTGCAAGCTACGTCACAGATTTCGTTAAGAGCCACAAGAAGAAAATGCTACGACGGGCCCAAGAGCTACGTGTTCGTAACCCGGAGAGTATTGCGTGGAAGAAGTGGTACGAGCAAAAGAAGAAGGATGTAGAGGAGTACCAGGCACGGAAGGCTGAAGAGGATGCAAGGAAGGCTGCAGAGGAGGCTGCGAGAGCAGAGATGCAAGGCTTGAACGATACTATTGACTCATTATGTGCGAGTGAGTCATTGCGTTTTTGGAAAGTCAAACTTCTTTGTTTTACTGTCAATAAAGTCATTGCAAAGATCCTGTTAATTGTTTGCATTTTGTACTTGCAGGGATTGGATGCACCGGCGGCTGGGAAGCAGATATGGCTCGTGCTAGGTACACGGAGAATAGGACAGTAAAGCGGCACGCAGGAGTTGGTGGCACCGCAAGTCGTTCGATTATGGTTGATGAGGAGGCCGAGCCGGAGGAAGACGACGACACCGGGAGGATAGGCGAGCTCATTCGTCTAGCCGAAGAATTGGGCTACCCTCAGGACGAGGATGCGTACGACATGGGAAGGATAGCCGAGCTACTTCGTCTTGCAGAGGAGTTAGGACCGATGCCCGAGGAGGATGTTGCAGCGTACCAGAGCCATAAGACACCGTTGTTCGACTCATGGGGGCCAACTGACATGACCCAAGAAGAGGCCATACCTTCGGTCAGTACTGCTGGGCCTTGCATGCGGCATTATTGTTTTTTATTTTTGATTGATTCGTCGCCAAAAACAAAACAGGCAAAGAGCAACAGCACGTTAACTCGACCGCCCGTACGGCCGGCCGGCCCCTCGATGCATATACCTGCGGTGGATTGAGCTCCGCTCCTTATTCTTTGCTTTGACTCTTTTAACGGCAGTCTCAACCAAAAATTAGTATGTTCTGTATTTATTAATTAGAGCGTTAACAAATAAAATGGTGGGACATTGTAATGGGATTAAAAAAGAGAGAACATGAAATGATTTTCTTATACAAGAAAGGAACCAAGTTATGAGAGACGTGATTGGTATATGATTTAGGGAGAAGACAAGCGATTGGACAAAATTTTATTTTGAGAAAATTACCCATTAAGAATATGACTTCTATGTCTACTATTGGCTACACATGATATCTATGGCAAGTATAAAAACTGGAGTGAAATGATTCTAGTGGGGAGCAAGTAGGAAGTTATTCTGCAATGATTCTGATGAGAATTAGCTAGATAAGACAATGATATTGACCGTATTTTTTTGAGCTCTACATCATAGTGTAAATAAAGAATTGATTCTCGATGCTCCAACCACATTCAACGTACACTCTCGGTCCATACGGCGCGCGTCAAGCTCATCGATGGTACGTTGCCCATCCATGATCCATCCACTTGGTTTTCTTTTCAGATGAAGATGACTGTATAAATGTTTTGTTGCTGCATGCCACGATGGAGATGGACATGCATGTCAGTACTGCACTGCACATGACAGTTGATGGCTAACCTAACCATGCATGCCGCCTCGCTAGTCGCTCTCGCTCGCTCACCACATGCCGACTGCTTCGTTGCCAGGGTTGCATCGCAACTGCAATGCTGCAATGCATGCGCACTGCAGTCTGCGGAGTTTGGATTCACCAGTCGCTTTTTCTGGTAGGCTGGCCTCGGCCTGGAGCCTGGTCCAACTCCGACTCGTCTCTCTGCGCTTCTGATCTGTGATCCCTTCCCGAGCGATTGATTGGCTGGCCTCTTCTTTATCACCATCAATCATCTCTTCACCAAGCAAGGTGTGCCAAGCTCTGTGTTAATCTGGGTAATTAAGGTGGAAGCCCAAAGCCTCGATGCATTTGTAGATCGAGTAGAGTGAGGCAGCCAGAATGCTCATCTTCAGAGTTCAGTTCAGAATTGTTGCTATGAACATGCATGTGCCGATGTGCCGTACCGTACGTCCGCCGGTGCTGGTGGTAGCAGTTGAGTTGCAGTGCCAATTCGGCCACCACCTTGCACGTGCTGGCGAAAGGCGGGAGGGAGGGTGATGGGCAGTGCCAGTGCGTTGAGTTGCGTTGCGCGGTGGAAGCTCCGCTCGCTCGCCCGTCGGCAGTCGGCACATGCGCTGAACGCCTGCTCTCCTCTCATCTTACACACACAAAAAAAGAGGCCATGATTAGTGTTTCCGTCAGGACTAATCACACAAACCAGATTCTGACGATGAGAAAAAACTAATCGCCGATCCAAGCTGTCTTTTGGGCTTAGAATATCCTCGCTGCTACTAGGAATGTACATGTATATACAACGTGCTTCAATTGCAGTACTTTTATTTGTTCCCCCTTTCAAACACGTACTACGCCCTTGTTTAGTTCCCCCAATTCTCCCCCAAATTCCACTATGCAAAAAGAAGATTCTCCGTCACATCAAAATGTCGGCAAATGCATGGAGTACTAAATGTTGATGAAATCAAAAACTAATTGCACAGTTTTGTTGTACTTTGCGAGACGAACATTTTAAGCCTAGTTAGTCAAAATTTGGATAATTTTTACCAAATACAAACGAAATGCTACATGAATTCTGATACAGTGTTTTTCTTCCTAATTCCGTGAACTAAACGAGGCCTACTACATAATTGCGACAGGCAACGAGCTAATCATTGAGGAAATAAATAGTCCATGACGCCGCTTGTCAGGGACAATCGAATTGATGTGAGGATAGATTGTCCCCTCTGCTAGACACTATCCGGTACTGAGGCCATGTTTAGATGACTTCAAAATACAAAAAGTTTTCAAGATTTCCCGTCACATCGTATATGTCGGCACATGTATGGAGCATTAAATATAGGTAAAAAAATAACTAATTGTACAGTTTATCTGTAAATGTCGAGACGAATCGTTTGAGCCTAGTTAATCCATGATTGGACAAAGTTTGTCAAATACAAACGAAAAGTTCTACAGTACTTTTTCAAAAATATTTTGCAAACTAAACATGGCCTGAACCTAACAAACTCCTGACCACAAACTTGTACACGCGCCGACCGCCTGTTGTATGCATACAGGTATTAAGTAGGAAGGTATTAGGTACGCCAACACTGACCTACTCTCTCCGTCCCAATTTATCTGTCGCTTTTAGTTTCCGTGTCGCAAGATTGACTTGATTTTTAGAAAATACGTGCAATATTTATATCTCCAAATAAATTTATTAAAAACTAGATTCAAAGATCTTTCCAATTATATCAATTATGTAAAATAAATATTAATATTTTTTAATATATATTTTGTCAAAGTTGTTACGATAGATATTTTAGGACCGATCGAGTACATGTGAGCCGAACTGGCAGGGTGGCTTCTTCTCATGCAGCCACTCCGTCCGCAGTTATACATCCATATTGTAATAATGGTCCAGAGATATCAAAAGCTATAGAAAGAAACAAACAAAGAAATCAATCAACGTCAGAACTATATTTTATCATGGTAATAAAAAAAGCAAGCAAACCACAAGAAACGTCTGTGGAATAGATTACACGCGTGCTCAGAGCTATCAGCTATATGTCAGACATCATCATCTGGACATGCACATAAAAATTCATCGAACCACTTATAAAGTTATTGTCGACAACAAAAATTGTTAAAAGTGCACAAGCAGCATAACGGACTCCGCCATCATATTTCTATCCCCGAGATGATTAGAAAGCATACTTGATCATCTCATTTGGAGTTCGGAATGAAAAAAAACAGCTTTTTGGAGGTAGACCAAGTCAAAACGGGCCAAGCTGGTTTTCCACTTCCTCAAATCGAAGAGTGGATTGGACCATTGCATTCCTCTCATCGAGCCAATAGAAAAACATATATATGGACCTTCTTGTTTGGAGTGCAGATGAATTAATTATGATTTTCGCAATGTTTTCTCTGCCCTGGACCCACAAGAAAACCACCCAGGCCGGTTTTGGAAGTGGCTAGGCCGGTTTTGACAGGCCATATCTGAGCTATATTTTGACGTATTTTGCAAGGGTTTTCGACCCATTATGGGATAAGATAACCCCTTCTTATAGATATAAGGGGCAATATCGATAATTGAGGTACTCAACACACACAATCGAACCAAATACAATTTACTTTACTTCTCTTGGCCCTAATCTTTTCCATCCTCTATGTTGTTGTTTATCGCTTGACCCGACGACCAAGTATGGTGACCTAGGGCAACCCGACAATGTCCTTGCCCCGACTGGATCCCTCCCGAGCGACAGTTTCGACGGTTCCTTTGCTAGTTTATCCGAAAACTAGCTGTTTTTCGTCACATAAGCATAATTGGTTGTCCTTTAATAGTTTGCTCATAAATTTCATTGTTCTTCACCACATAAGTGTAATCCTCGCTGCCCTTGAAAGGTCCTAATTGGCTAGAGGGGGGTGAATAGCCTAATTTAAAATCTACAAAATACTAGGCAAACTTGTTAGCTAATTAGCTAAAAAGCTTTTTTTCCACTAGCTCTAATAAGTGTTGCAAGCCACCTATCCTAATAATTCTAGTTGCTATAATCTCTAAGTCAATCAATGGCTAAGTCACTACGAGCTCTCAAAAGCTAGCTACACTAAAGAGCTCAATTAGGTGAGAAGCTACACTAACAAAGGTAAGACAAGCTATTAAAACTAATTACACTAAAGAGCTTGTTGTAACTAGTTTTGGGAATGTAAATAAGAGGAATGTGATCTTTAAACTGCCGCGTTGAGGAATGAACCAACGGGAGAAATCCAATGAATCAATCACAATGGAGACACATGATTTTTCTCCCGAGGTTTATATGCTTGCCGGCACTCTAGTCCCCGTTATGTCGACCAACACTTGGTGGTTAGGCGGCTAAGAGGTATTGCACGAACCTCGTCCACACGTTGGACACCGCAAGAACCGACCCACAAGTGACGTAACTCAATGACACGAGCAATTTACTAGATCAAATTTACTAGAGACCCCTTATGGCGCTTCGCTGGGGAAGGTGTAATACCCCTCACAAGATCACCGGAGTCGGCCACGAACAATCACCAACACATGCCGGACCTCCACCATTACTCCAAGCCGTCTAGGTGGCAACAACCACCAAGAGTGACAAGAATCCACAACCACAACAATCCCCAAGTGCCACTAGATGCAATCACTCAAGCAAATGCACTTGGAATCACTCAATCTAACTTTGAATTCGTAATCAAGTAAGAGAGATAAGTGGGAGGGAGTTTGCTCAGCTCACAAGGATGTTAAAAATGTCAAAAGTTCCAGAGTAATCCCTTGGAGCAGGCCAAACACTATTTATAGAGCCCCAAAGAAATAGAGTCGTTGGCTCTCAGTTTGGGCTCTGCCTGAGGCAACTGGACGCGTCAGTCGGTTTGACCGGACGCGCGGCCCCCTGCGTCCGGTCGCTCAGATCTTGCCACGTGTCCCCATTTTAAATCTGGCGCGTTGATCTTCAACGGTCGAAATTGCTCAGCGCTCGAGACAACAGACGACCAAACTCACTCCTTGAAACGACCTGAGTCACTCAAAGTCAGATCAACGACAGAGAGGTTCCAGAGCGTCATTTTCATGATCAGACGCGTCAGGTCAGCACAACGCCTCTCAGCTCTCGCGCGTGACGCTGACGTCACCGTTCGTCAGCTCTGACCTGACGCACGCCCTGCGCGTCCAGTCGCAACGCAGCGCCTCCTCGCAACATGTGACCGGACACGCCGGTCGAAACCGAGCTAGAGTCCGATCACGACTTCACCCTCTCGGCCAGCCGCAGCGCCGCCCGCTATAATTGACCGAACTCTGAGCCAGCGTCCGGTCGGGACCTGCTCAGCGTCCGGTCAGCTACTAGCTCACCCTTTTCTTTTTCTAAGTCTGCAACCGCTTCACCCTTGCTTCCAAGTTGCTAACCACAAAGTGTAGAACTCGTATGCACATGTATTAGCATTTTTACAAGGGTCAAAGTTAGCATACTAGGTTACTAAATGCATATGCAAGAATCATGTCACCTATTGACAATCGATAAACCGTTTAGCCAAAGATTTTCCCTATTTATAGTACGACTATCGATCCTAAGTCACTCACACCCATTATGATGTCTCGAGTGCAAAACAAAAACCTATTTAATACCTTAGCCTTGATCAAGTTGTTTTTGTTTTTCTCTTTCTTCTTTTTCAAGTTGAGCACGTGATCACCTTCATTTCATGTCCATCTTCAACTCCATGGACTTCATCGTGCTCCATCACTTGGATTGCACCAACCTAACTCGTTTCACCACTCATGACAAAGGTTAGTGCTAGGTTTCATCAATTATCCAAAATCAAACTAGGGCTCAACGCGGGAAAACCGGCTTGACCGACTCCCTGAACCGGCTAAGCCAGTTTTTCTGCAGAGTCGTGTTGTCTCGGTCCGTTTGCGACCCTCTAGCACTTGTGGTGTGTGACCAATCTCTACGTCAACGGTTATAATCCCCATGTTGCTCCTTTCCTTGCCATGACGTTGTCGTCTTAGTCTATCTTCTCGTCGTAGACCTAAGCTCACCAAAACCTTTTTTCCTCTTGTTTTTTTCATGGAGTTTCGGAATCACTATTGATATCGACAAAAAGGAAACAACTAAACATAACGTGTCAATTTGAAAGATCATGGCTCAAGTCTGATGGCTTTCATGGCAATGACTTAGGAAAGGAACATGTACCAACGATCGATATTATGACGAAACCATGAAAAGTATATCATTTTTTATATCTTACGTGCAATTGGTCCATCAACTGCTTGACGTGTATGTGTAATAATAAGAGCTCAAGAGCAGCGCAAAGGAATGGATCAGTTTTTTCTTTGTAAGAAGCCGGTAAACATGGTTGGTTGCAGTGCAATAGAATGGCATGGCTAGCGGGTCTAAGATCAACAACTTACTTGAGATAGGGATGGTTCAAAAGTTTGCTTGAGATGGTTTTTGGCCCAGTTTTTTCGTAAAAAACTGGATTGACACTTATTTTTATTTTTATTCTTTTAATAGAAATTTCTGCAAAGCTTTTGCTATCCTTTGAAAGAAAAAAAAGTTGGCTTGAGAAGACTTGGGCGCTGATGGATATAGTGTTGGCTCCACTTGACATGACAACATTGTGATTAATCCAACAATGGTTTAGAGAGAAAAAAAAAGGCAACTACAATCCACGTAGAGGGTACAAGACTACCAAACGTTTAAAAACAAAAAGTGCCCAGGGACAAAACGATTTGTGAGAGACTTGAACAGTGGTTTAATGAGGAATGAAGTTCACTAAAAGGAAACGATATTAGGAGTAAGAGAAAAGAAAAATGAGAAAAAAAAACGAAAATACCCTTGAACAAAAAAAAAGATGATGAATATGGAGTATGTGCAGATGCACTGGTGCAATAGGGACCCAAGGAGAGGGGCCAGTTAAAAAAACAACCAAACTACCGATACCAAAGTTGATTAGCGCCTTGTTTAGTTTGCCTCAAAGTTCCAAGTTTTTTCACTCTCTCTCCATCACATCAATTTTTAACCGCTTGCATGGAGTATTAAATGTAGGTAAAAAAAATAACTAATTACACAGTTTAGTTGGAAATCACGAGATGAATCTTTTGAGCCTAGTTGGTCCATGATTGGACAATATTTGCCAAATAAGACGAAAGTGGTACTATTCATCGGGTTGAAATTTTCTTCAATCTAAACAAGGGCTAGGAAAATATGAGGAGGAATGCAAAGGCATGCACAAACACATATAAGGGTGTGCTCACTTCCCATGCAAACCCAAAATATTTCCTCTTTCACCCATCACATCGAATCTTTAGACGCATGCATGGAACATTAAATGTAGATAAAAAAGATAACTAATTGCATAGTTTGTCTGTAAATATCGAGACGAATCTTTTGAGCGTAGTTAGTCTATAGTTGGATAAATTTTGCCAAATAACAACGAAAGATGTTACAGTAACTTTTCATCCACATTTCACCATCTGAACACACCCTAAGAAAGGATGATGTGGATGCATGCGATTCTTTCAATGCCTTGGACAGTTGGACTGTTGTAGAAGGAAAAACGCGAGAGATTAGATAGCGCTGCTGCATGCGTTTTTGTTGTTTTGGAGGGCAAGCAACCACTTCGGATTTCTTGCAGGCTGCAGTTAAAGTATTCAATTGGTAGAACGTCCCTGCATACGGCATGCCGTGCTGTTCAAGTACAGAGCTAGGCTGTGCGATGCCCTCTCCTGCAATTAATCTGCATTGCACGTTAGCGCTGCAACGGCTTATAACTATACATCAAGTGTCCATGTCCACGCCTCCAGTACGGAGATATTGACGGCCAGGACAAACAGCGTGCTGAGCAAAATGGCGCAATCTCCGCTACAAAAAGTTGGTGTTGCTTGTTTGTTGCCTGTGCCTGAACTAGACGGGTGGTCTCCTGAGGAACAGAACTGGGACCTGGGACCAGTAATTACGACTAGTAGTGGTTAGACTGGACCAAAGCCCCATTATTTTGCCCCATTTCGAGCGGATTAAAGATGATACAGTACTATAGATGCTCTGGTTTTTTGGGGGTTTCCCACAATATATAAGAGTGTAATAAAGTTTGTGAAAAAAGGAGAAGAAAGCAGGCTTGTGTGTCCATGTAGGATGATGATGCCTGCCAAATGTGCATGTGGACGCATGGCAGCTCGGGAAGCAAAGGCGGCGAGTGGACGTGCAGGTAGCTTTGCCGCCTGTCACGCAATCTCCCGAAACCAATGGCGGCCATGGACGGACGCATCCAATGACAAATAAAGCAGCAGCTAGCGGGTGGTCGCGGTCGTCATCGATGCAAGGAACCACGACACGACGTACGTACACGAAGGCGTTTAGTTCCCCAAAATTTTTAAGATTTTTCGTTATATCGAATATTTGACATATATATGGAGCATTAAATGTAGATAAAAAAACTAATTATACAGTTTGGTAGAAAACCACGAGACGAATCTTTTGAGTCTAATTAGTCCATAATTAGACACTAATTGATAAATACAAACGAAAGTGCTACAACAGTCAAGCTAAAAATTTTCTCGAACAAAACACACCCGAACACGAGCATTCTCACAAGAAGTTTCGCTGCGGTCATATGCGTTGCAGCAGGGTCTGGGTACGTATACACGCAACCAGAGATAGGGGCTACAGTTGCATCATGCACAAGCAAAACAGCATATATAGCAAGGAGCAACGACACAGTTGCAGTCGCTAGGCCTCCTTAGGATAGGAGGGTTTTCAAAGAAAAAACAAAGGATTTGAGCAATGCTAAGGAATAGATACTGTAGATGTATTTGGTTCATAGGGAAAGGTTGTTAGAAAATCCATAGGAATATTGTTGATACCCTATGTTTTCATAGGATTTTCATGGGAAAGAAACATCCACTGCAACCTCTTTGTTTCATTGGCTAACGCATAGGAACAAGGCAAATGGCTGTGAAAGGATCAAATCAATGCTTTTGCTGGTGTGTTGATCCAAATGTAGGTGGTGTTCCTCCAGCAGATGATGTTTTTTCTCTTTGAAAAACACGTTGTCACATTGTTGGTTAAACCGATCCTATATATGATTCCTATTCCTCTGAATTTCCTATGCCCATCCAAACACCCTAGCATACAAGTTTTCTATGTTTTCCATTCCTATGTTTTGCACTTACAATTCTACGGAATTCCTGTACTTTATCTATTCCTACGTTTTTCCATTCCTCCATTCCAAAGAGGGCCTCACTAGGTAGCTGCAGTTTCGCTGAAATTTGGCTTATACTGATTCGTTCGAGACAAGCCATAGCCACAGCGATCCGGAAGCATCTTGAATGTGGAACGAAGAAGGAAGCGTATATTGTTGCCATCTACGAGTAGCTAGCTAGAACGAGTAGTGCGGCGGCCATAGCCATTTGGTGTTGCTTGCTTGCTGCTGAATGGAGTCACGCGTACGAGAAAGCGACGGATCGATGGACGACGGCGATGGCCAACTGCCGCGCGCGGACCGCGGTCGCTTGCTTCGTTTTCAGACAAGTCTGATCAGCTCGAGCGAGCTCGCGCTCTCGCACACATGAAGTGAAAGAGAAGCATGAAGACTGCCTGAAGGTGAACGTACTCGCCAGTCGTCAGTGTATATAGTATGTTCAGTCTCCCGTGTACGACAGTCGACAGACAGACAGTCTCCCACGGGTGGATTCGATGCAGCCTGGAGTGGAGCAACATGCACAGGCAGAGGCAGTTTTGTAGCCTAGGTTTTGGAAGACTCTAGCTCGCCGACCACGGGCGTGAGCGGCGTCTCTGTACTGTTTGTTGTGTGTGTGCGGCGTCAGTGCATGCATCCGCGGCGTGCGTGCGTGTGTCCAAAACGCCGGTCTGTTCCGTGATCACGAGCGGAATCAGGGCGACAGCGCCACACTGCGATTTATATTTTCTAGACTAGACAGGCCAGTGAGCCATCATCGGCCATCGCTGTGGACAGTTGAGAGTAACAATAATAATGGCGCCGCCTTGTACACAACACGACCAAACCACTGCAGGCAAGGAAGGATGGTTAAGTCGTTGAGCCCAGACAAATCCACCGGTAACCCCGATGTAGACACTCACCCACTGCCCGCGATGATGATGATGGCATTCTGATTGCCAATTTGCCATGGTCCGCGAGCACGTACGTGTACGCCGTACAAGTAAGGCTACAGCAGGCAGCAGCAGCGCGCCATCGGATGCATGCCTTGGCTGCTGTCGCGTCCCAGCCCACGCCTGCCGTGCCGCTCCCTCCTCGGCTCCTCCTACCACAAGGCTGCAAGTTAGAAGTCCGCGTCGGCCACCGCGACGCCACAACCTCGCATGCGGCCGAACGCCCCTGACGCGCCTGCTCATCGCTCACCGTCACCACCGGCGCACAGCGACCGGGGAGACGGGGGGACACGACAAACCCGCGCGTCACGCAGACGAATAAACGAGATGATCCCGTCCGGCGCAGACAAACGGCCGTGGCGGCGCGGGAGCCCAAGGTGGCGTACTGGCGTGATCCGGCGCTGTGCTCATTTACGACGCCACCCAGCAAGCCGCGCGCGCTCGTGATCGAGATCGACCGGCAGCCGGATCGCCGTGACACGGAACGGAGGGGACCAGGAGACGCGCTCCTGCAATCCGGCCGACCCTGCTCGTTTATGCTAAAATTTAGCTTATGCTAATGGTTATGCTGAAATGTGGGGGAAAACACTGTTTAATGACTGATGAATTTGCCTCAGCCTTAGGCTAATCCCTGTCCCTGCCTGCCAGGCTGGCGCTGCCGGACGAGGGACGAGGTCACCTGAGCCCCGCACCGCCCCGGACGCACGCGGGGACAGCGCGACGAAGGAAAGCCCCACAGCCGCGGCCTGCGGGCCAAGAATCTACAGCGAGAGGGACGGACACACCAGGGCGGGTACCCGTGGATTGGCATTATATTATCCTCTGCCATGCCCGGGGAGGTTAATTACCAAAAGATTGCATCTTTCCATGCCGATACACCGCAATTATTACTACTCCGCGGCTAAAACCCAACCAAGATTCTCCCTGTTCGTCCCTTCATCCCTGGCCCTGAGATTATTAGGCCCCGTTTAGCTGTGAAAATTTTTGGAAAAAAAAATTCTAGTAGCACTTTTCGTTGTTATTTGGTAAAATTTGTCTAACCATGGACTAACTATGCTTAAAAGATTCGTTTCAACATTTACAGACAAACTGTGCAATTAGTTATTTTTTTACCTATATTAATGCTCCATATATACGCCAAAGATTCGATGTGATAGTTACTATGCAAAAAATTTTGGCACTTTTTGGCTATCTGAACAATGCCTTAGTTACTTATTCTGTTATTCATCCCACCATCACCATGTGGTCTCGACCTGACCTCGGAGCTGGAGGATGAGATCATGAGAGCAGCAGGGTGCGTGGTGGAAGCAAGGAATGTTAGTTTACTGTTTCTTGCCCTGCAACCCCTGGATTAGTCACAGCCTCATCCTTGGGTGTGTTAACTTCGTGAAAAGTAGTTGAAAAATTACTGTAACATCTTTCATTGTTATTTAATAAAATTTGTTTAATTATGGACTAACTAGGCTCAAAAGATTCGTCCCGACATTTACAGACAAACTATGTAATTAGTTATCTTTTTTACCTACATTTAATACTCCATGCATGTGTCGAAAGATTCGATGTGATGGGTGGAAGAGAAAATATTTTAGATTGGTATGGGGAAGTGAACAAGGCCCTTGTTTCCGTTGTAAGTAGGAGGATGCTAGCAGTAATTTATTCCTAGCTCCTACCAGCCTACTACCAGACCTTTTTCCTCCCCCGTAAACTACCAGTCCTGCTCTACTCTACCGGTACCTGTATTATTACTGGCGGTGGTGGTGTGGTGCTGCTGTCTTGCTCCTGCCTCCGGGGCGCGGCACCCTCCTGAGTCCTGTCCTCCACACCTCCTCTCCCACTGCTCGGCCTCCCTCCACCACATGGGTTCGGTGTACTCCATGGCGTGGTGCCACAATGTCGGTCGGGCTCCGTCGTCTTCCTGCGCTTCAGGGGCTTCTTGCGGTTCCGACGGGAGGAGCAGCTAGCGCCGCGGCTGTGATCTGGTGCCGCGCCGCATTGACGACTGCCTGCTGCCGGGGCTCGCGCGCGGTTCCTGCTGTGGTTAGCGGGGCAAGATGCGGCCTCTTGCTCTCGTCGCGCTTCTTCTTGCTTCCGTTCTCGGATCCAGAGGTGAGGGCTGCTCCACGCATTGCCACATTTCTTTCAGCTTCCCCCTTTGCTCTCCTTTCTTGGGTCCGCACTGACTTGAGGCCTAGCAACGCGGAGGCTGGCTGCCTGGCTGGGTGTTTGTTTCTCCATATGTTTTCTTTCCAGCCTCACTCGAGCAATTCAGAAGAGTGAGTGTTGTGTGATTTGTCGGTGCTAATTTCGATTTCTGGATCAAGAATTTTTCTCTGCGGTGCGCATGGCCTTTACTGATCTGTGGTCGTGAAACTGCAATTGCGCGTAGGATGCTCTGGATTTATTAGAATTCAATGGGATTTATGTTTCTGAATTTCCAATTAAGAAGGATATACCGCAATGTCAGTGGCTTGGCATTTCTCGTTCTCGTCCTGGCTTGCTTGCTGTTTCTGTAGCTTTCTAACTGAAAACGCTTTGGATGTCTGCATATCTATCTATTTTACCCTGCATAAATGTGACGGGCATTTCCATGTCCCGTACTTGCCTTGCATCATCATCAATGCACCTGTTCTGCAGCATGGTACAGTATCCTGATGACTGTAAAATTTGATCTTAGTAATTGTTGGAGTAGTGTTCATAATTGTAATCCTTGCCATGAACTTGTCTTCTTTACTTCGATCTAGGTACCACTCTGGCCCCTTCTCCAGCTGTCACTGATTCTCCTGCAAACCAAGGACAGGATTCTAGTCCTCCTCAACCTGCATTTGCTCTTGGTCCAGTAACTGTTCCAACAGGTAGTAGCTCTGAATTTCCAACAGTGTGACATTATGTTGTCAGACCGTAATGAACACTGGAGTGTAACCCCTTACATTGCTTTTTTTTCAGGGCAGGCTACTCCATCAGCGAGTCCTTCCCCGGAGACGGCAGCTGTAAGTCCTGCTGCTCCCACGGAGCCACAACATGCCCCGAGTCCAGTGACTCCTCCTAAAGGTAACTCATCTTCCTCCGATTTTGTTGTTGTCCCTGGAGGTTGATATGATGTTCCAGTCCTAATGGCTGCACTGCAAACTTTATGCTATGTATGTAGAGTATAATGCACCTCCTCCAATTGAGGTTACACCCCCTGATCCCACCGATGAGGTTCCTCCACCAGTAGCTCCACCACGAGCTGCAGTTGAAAATCCCACTCCAATTCTTCCTGGGACACCTGCATTGCTACCTTCTGTTCAGGCTCCTGCTCCATCTGTTGTTCTCAAGGCTAATCCACCGGTCGCGTCACCTCCATCTGTTGTTCTCAAGACTAATCCGCCAGTCGCATCACCTCCATCTGTTGTTCTCAAGACTAATCCGCCAGTCGCATCACCTCCATCTGCAAATAATCAACCAAGAAGGCCAGTTGGATCAGGTATATTTTCTGTTTGATAGAAGTGATTAAGATTGTTGATTTTTCCTGAATTCTTCCTGCAAAAAATCTCAACTCACTCGTGAAAAATATTTGTAGTCCCTCCTTATCGACCCCCTGCATTGCCCCCTCCGGCAAATGACGTTCCACCATTCCCACCTTCAGGAAGTTTTCCCGCTATTCCTCCTTCCACTTCAGGTAAATTTCCCTCCCTGAAAGTACATCAAATCAATAAGGCGACATATATCTCTTGTCATTTCCCATTTCTTGAACAGCAGTCCCACCTCCGACTGCATCACCTGTTATTGCACAAGCACCACAACGGCAAGCAGATCCTCCAAGCAGAGATTATAAGAATGGTGAGGATAAAATCACCTAGTTTGATACATCTGATTGTGCTTTAATCCCTTTTGTACTAAATATTTGACTATATGTTAATATTTAGGAAACACGGTGCCATCAGCAAATACTTACCCTCCTACAAATCTCAAGAAGCATTATGTTCCACATGCATCCCCTCCAAAGGAATCCACTGGCCAAACTGTCCCAGGTCACAAATCACCAGTTACAGGTAATCTCAGCTAGTAAACTTAGGCTGTGTCCGCTTGAACATAACAATGTAGATTGACAACCAAAACTCCTTGTTTCAGGATCTGCACCTGCAACAAGTCCTTTGCCCCAGAGCACAAGCATGCCTTCAATCCCGAAGAATGCTTCATCAGTGTCACATGCCCAACCCTCACCACCAAGTGTAGCTCCAGAATTGGCACCCACTGGTAGATCTCATGCTCGGGGATGGAAATCCAGTAATCCCAATAAAGGAACAAATACATCATCTCGTGCTCAAGGTTTGACAATAAACTTCTACCTGCAGCCTAAATATTGTCAGTTCTGAACATTGATCTAAAAGATTATGCATTACAGGGCCCGAGGTCTCACGAGCTCCAAGACAGACTGGGACTAAAAGCCATACTCACCATGCGCCTCCACCAATCCCTGAAGGTAATGTAGGCTAATATGTCTGCTTAAACATTGAATTCATTTCACACGCTAACAACTTTCACATATTTTTTTCCTGTCCAGGATTCCCAAGCTTTCCTGTACACCCCCCATCCCCTTCACCAGCGTCATCAAAGGGTCCTGCTAACAGGAAGAAAAGTACTTTCAGTACCATGTCTCTTTGCTTCACTTATTGTTGCCTTTTCCATTTGTCACTAGAAATTTCCAAAACTGCTGAATTCTTCAGGGCATCGTATTTCTCCTACTCTGCCTCCAATCCCTCCCCTACCGGAGCCAAAAGCACCATCAGCACATCCTATTTGGACATTACCTCCACCACCACCTAATTCAGGTACAGTTTTCTGTACTTTTTTAGATAATGGAAACGGAGGCAGAGTTTTATGTATACGTTCTCGTTCGGTTATCATTTCAAAACTTACATGTTGGATCTGGTATTACCTGTATGGCGTATGATATTTGTGATTGCTTACATGTTTAACCTGTCAAATGCAGATTGCAATTCATTATCGTGCCCAGAGCCTCTAATAGATCCACCTGCGGGAGCACCATGTGCCTGTGTGCTACCAATCAGAGTTGGAATTCGTCTAAGCGTTGACCTTTATTCATTTTTTCCATTGGTCTCTGATTTTGCTGAAGAGGTAGCTTCAGGAGTAAACATGGCACAGAGGCAGGTCCGTGTAATGGGTGCAAATGTTGCAGGTGATCAACCTGACAAAACAATGGTTCTTGTTGATCTAGTTCCAATGCAAGTGAAGTTCGACAATGCTACAGTGTTTTCAGCATTTGAAAGCTTGTGGAGCAAAAAAGTTTCTTTAAAACCATCAGTCTTTGGGAACTATGAGATTCTCTATGTTGTATATCCAGGTCCGTGGTCTTGCTAGTGTTAATGACTCATTTTGTATTTGGTTATTCTATTGCTGATCAGTGCATCTATTTGCAGTCCAATTTATTATTGTCAATTGATTTGATATGCATAAAGTAGATAACAGTGTAAAAGAAATCATGCATTATCTTATTTGTTGAAATTGTTAAAATTCTGTGCCACTAGTTCTCACCAAGAAATATGAATTTTGTGCAGGGCTTCCTCCTTCACCACCTTCAGGGCCAGAAGGTGTTGGGGATGGGGCATTTGGCAACAACAGAAATGCAAGGGCCATGAAGCCTCTTGGGGTCGATGTAAGAAGTCCCAAGAGAAAAGTGAATGGCAGCCTCATTGCTATTGCTGTTTTGTCTACTGTTATAGCATTGATTATTTGCTGTCTGGCTGCATGGTTGCTGATCCTCAGATTCAGGGGTCCGAGTGACACGGCTCAAGGATTTCCACATACTGTATTTCCAAAATTTTCTAGGTCATCTGGTATGTCTAACTAACCTGCTAATTTTCTGATAATCGCACCATGATGTAATGTAATTGGCACTAGCTATTTGATTCATAGCAGAATAACAGTAACTGTTCTCCAATGAAGTGGTGCCACTGCTGAAATTCACCATGAACTTATAGTCGATAAACAAGTTTTTTTAAAAAAAAAAATTGGCAGCGCTTTCCAGGCAAAATTACATTGCTTATTTGAAATGCCAGCCAACAATGCTTGCATCAACTTTTCAGTTAAAAGGCTTTCTCTACAGTTTCTGCATCCTGTTACGTGTCCTTGTTAGAATAATATGCACAGTTTAGGCAGTACGTACTAGTTTTCCTTCTGACACATCTCGAATGATTGCAGGCACAGGTCACACAATTTTAGCTGGTGCTGGTCGCTATAGTTCACCTTCAGGTCCATCAGGTTCACTGGGCTCAAGCATCGCAACATATGCAGGGCAGGCAAAAACATTCAAATTTGCTGAGATTGACAAGGCCACAAACAGCTTTGATGATTCAAAAGTACTTGGAGAAGGTGGCTTCGGATGTGTCTACCAGGGCACACTTGAAGATGGAACAACGGTTGCAGTGAAGGTTCTGAAGAGATATGATGGCCAAGGTGAACGAGAGTTCTTGGCCGAGGTTGAGATGCTGGGACGTTTGCATCACCGGAATTTGGTCAAGTTGTTAGGCATCTGCATCGAGGAGAATGCACGGTGTCTGGTATACGAGCTTATTCCAAATGGCAGCGTAGAATCCCATCTGCATGGTATGTATACCATATCATCAAGCACATGTAGAAGTTGCGAAAATTGACTTACAGCAATGTGCTTTGTTCTGTTTTTGTTTTCTGTCTGCTCACTGTAGGAGCGGACCGCGAGACAGCTCCACTTGATTGGAATTCCCGTGTGAAGATAGCCCTTGGGGCAGCACGAGCACTTGCATATCTACATGAAGATTCTAGTCCTTGTGTGATTCATCGCGATTTTAAGTCAAGCAACATTCTTCTGGAGCATGATTACACACCAAAAGTGTCAGACTTTGGACTTGCCAGGACTGCAAGGGGAGAGGGGAACCAGCACATCTCTACGCGTGTCATGGGTACATTCGGGTATGAACTCTCTTTCTTATTAAATTGCATTATATAGACAAAACCATGATCACCTTGCTTTCTTATCAGCTATGTTGCGCCGGAGTATGCCATGACGGGTCATCTTCTTGTGAAGAGTGATGTCTACAGTTATGGAGTTGTATTGCTTGAGCTCCTCACTGGTAGGAAACCTGTGGATATGACTCGGCCTGCCGGGCAAGAAAACCTAGTTGCATGGGCTCGACCCCTTCTAACAAATGTTCTGAGCCTACGCCAAGCTGTCGATCCACTTCTTGGTCCTAACGTTCCACTGGACAATGTAGCAAAAGCAGCTGCCATCGCATCAATGTGCGTACAACCTGAGGTTGCGCACCGCCCCAGCATGGGTGAAGTAGTGCAGGCCTTGAAACTTGTGTGCAGCGAGGGTGATGACTGCCTTGCATCAGGAAGATTCAGCCAGGAATTGCCCATGCAAACTACAACAATTTATGACGCGACTGGCATGGAAGCCGAGAGAGTGCTAATATCCGAGATATATGGCTCCACACCAGTCTTTACTCCAGCTGCCGATTCGGATTCTTTTCGCAAGCAGTCAAGTTCAGGCCCGCTGATGACAGGCAAAAACAGGAAGTTCTGGCAGAGGTTGCGAAGTCTGTCAAGGGGCAGCATGAGTGAGCATGGCGTCTCACCAGACTATGAAACCCGCTCGCAATATAGTGGTAGGTGAGGAAACTTTTGCTTGGCTTCCATTAGAAGATGGATTGATGCTCAGTTGATTGGGAATAAAAGAGTTTCAAGCTGAGCTAGTGTAAATTGTGCATCTGGAGATAAAAAAGCTATTGTTCAGGATCTCATCAGAGTAGCAGACTGGAGCCTGATCTTTGGATTTCTGGACATAAACTCTGCTGTGGACTGCTGGGATCTCGTGCAAATTGATCGGTTACAAACCGCATACACGGCCATACTCCAGAACCCTGATACCCCACTTCCTTTTACAGCTTGTTAATTTGAGTTTTTGAGTTCTTTTGTCTAGTTAGTAGTTTATTTTTGCTTAATCTTTTGTTTGTTTAGTTGTTTGTTAGGGCTGTTGATTTGTATAGATTTAGACTACATTTCTTTGGGCTTGTGGATTTCGATAGTTGTTGTACACTGAATGCTGGTCTTAAATGAGGATGACAGGTTTTTGGTTCTAATTTGTGACTAGTTGTGACCAGTTTCTTCTAATGTTCAAAAAAATGTTCTCGGGTTTGTTGTAACATTTGTAATGTCTGCGGTTCTAGATCCGAGAAGTGGTTATCTAGCACAACGGCATCATAAAAGGCAGGGGTTTTCTCTTTGAGAATATACTGAACGTACATACCAGCAGGGGTTTTCAATTTGTGAATATACTGTAGCATGAGAACCAGCTTTTGTAGTTTGGGTCTTGTTTTGTTCAGTCAGTTGTTTATTTGCGGTTATATCTTGTTTGGCCAGTTGTTTTTAGGGTTGTTGGTGTGTATGGATTCAGACAGGACTTTTCTTTTGGCCTTGTTGAATTGGACATGTACACTGACGTCTTCTGAAATGAGGATGGCAGATTCTTGGGTGAATGGTTCTGACTAGTTGCTTCAGTTCAGTTCAGTTGTGTTTGGGAAGAAATGAGGATGGCAGATTCTTGGGTGAATCGATTCTTGAGCATGATTCCTATTTCCTAGTGGACATCTTTCCGTGGAGCTGAATCGTGCAAGTTGTGAAGATTCTCTAGCATAACTGCATTACAAGGCGTTCATACACACATTGGCAGTTCTTTTTGTTCCCTCGTTGGGAACATACTGTAGCACTTGGCTGTCTGTCCAATTCTAAACTAGCGGCATTTGCCTGTCTGTCCAATTCCTAGTTATTGCTAATAAAAAAAAAGTCCAAGTTTCACTGTGCTACAGTATGTTCCCAACGAAGTTTCACTTTTTCTCACTTGCTCACCGGCTCTAAGACTGTCTCCAACAAGCGAGACCTAAAACATATACCCATTCTCTGCTATAGGTCACGTACAGTGAAATGAATAACAACTCAAATCTCTCCTTCTCCAACAGCTACCCCAAGCAGAACACCCAAAAGTGCCGCTCGCCACGTGCTCGCCGCGCCACTCCGGCCCCTCGCCGCGGACGCCGCCTCGCCCAGCCGCGGACCCGCCCCAGCGCGGGCGTGCGGGAGCTCCGCCGCTGCTGCCTCGGAAGATGTGTGACTCCCAGCGGTCGGTCCTCCTGTAGAAGGTGACGCCCTTGTACTGCGAGCTCCGCGACCTGGGCCCGCGTCGGCTCTTCTTCCCGGAGGTAGGGGACACAGCCGCGGGTGAGGAAGGCGCAGCAGGCACCACCGCCCCTGTGCCAGCGCCGGCGGCCCCCAGATCCGGTGCGCGGCACACCCATGCCCCCGCCACCTCCGGCGGCGGTGGGAGCTGCAGCAGCGTCCGGGTACGACGGCAAGGGGAAGAGCTGGCGCGTCACGATGGGCGGCAAGGGCGAGCAACCCTCCTCGTCGGGCGTCCCTCTGGCGGCTCCCCGCTGCGGCCCCGCCTCGCCGTCGTCGTCCGCGAAGCCGCCGCGTACTAGCCTGGAACGCCGCCGCGGGCGAGCTTGACCGCCCCGGCCATTCGCCACCGCGGGCTCGCATCGCCTTGCCGGCCGCACCCTATCGCGGGCCCACCACTTTGGTCGCCAGAGGAATGCGTCGCGCGTGGGAGACGACGCATTTTTGCGTCGCCGCACGCCTCGAACCCAAAATGGGTTCTCTGTTTGCGTTTCCTATTGGAGCGAGTTTTCAATATGCAAAACACTGTGCCTCACCTATTTTGCATCTTCTGTTGGAGTCAGTCTAAGACCAAAGCTCTAAGGTCACTTTCTCACCTTTTTCTCGAAGTTCTCGAAGGTCACTTTCTCACTAGCACTTGACAAAACCAATTTGAGTTAGCTCTAAGGCCACTTTCTCACTTTTTTTCTCGAAGTTTCACTGTGTTCTTGAGTTGAGGTGGATCACAAAAGCTTCGTCCTGGATGCTACGTAGCTGCAAGTTTCCTAACCCATTTTGTTTCCCCAATCGCACGTTTTTAGCTCGCTAGCTTAGGTTCGAGAATATGTAAATATGTTGCTTTCATGGCACTACACTATTTTCTCGGCTTTGGGCTTTCAGAACTGATGGTGCGTGTAGGGTGTGGGCTTTTAGAACGACTGCACTAGCAATTGCTCGATCCAGTCTTATACAGAGACGACGAGTGGCGCTGGGCTCGTAGAATCAGCCGCGATTGATGGCCCAGCCCAACTTGCGTCCAACGACGGTCCACTCCGTTTTTTCTCCCCCAAATTCTAATTCAGGGAAATCACGGCCCACTCTACTGTACTGCTGCTTAGCTAGCTTTTAGTACTCCCTACATTATTACAAGGAGCACAATCATATCAAAAATTGATGTAAAAAAATCATATCAAAATTTAAAATTTAAATTCTTTATTAACTAATACTTTTTAATTATTACAATACGTATTTGATACGGTTACACACTTAATTAGATGTACTATCTAATCATCATAAATCATAAATCATAAATGATATAATATAAATAAATAAATAGTCAAAGTTGTGAGACCGTGTCATGTCAACCTACATCTTGTAAAAGAGAATGGAAAGAGTATTATTTTTTTATGAAATACAGACATAGAAGCGTTGTTGAATCCTAAAATAAACACATAAAAATAGAAACACTCATGTTAAGTCAAGTACTTGAATTCAAGTGAGCAGAATTTAGTCACCACAAGAAATTTAACCGGCTGAAAATCTCGACTCACAAGTCACAACACTAGCTTAGTGTCGGATTCAAAAAAAACACTAGCTTAGTGTCTTGCACCATAGGTGCGACTACTAATGCACACCATTTGTACGTGTTTTATTTTCAAACTGAACTATTACTCCTGTTATTAACAAAATGAGGCGTGCGACCTTGCATTGCGTAGTGTTTGTACGACCTGTCAACCTAAGCCAAATTTTTATGCATGCATGGTTTGCACCCTCCCATAGTTGGAATTACAAAACCAAGAAGACGTCTGTGCTTACTACAGGAGCTGCAATTAAGGCGATCGACCAAGCACCGGGCTGCCTTGATCGTGCCAAGAAACCGTACGAGAAGAAAGATTCCGACACCTAGTACGTACCACTCCAAGACCAATGCAAAGGCACACGATTAGCGTGGCACTCCTAGATAGGGTACGGTGTGTACTGAATTGTCAAGCTTTTCATGTGTGGTCCTCACTGAACCACGTTTAGAAAAAGTGATTATACCAAGAAATAACGCTGCTGATGGGCGCGATCGAGGCGCATGACCAATGCAAGTACTAGTCAACGCAGGCTGAACCGACAATTCGACACCACCATTGGGGAACAAAAAAATGAAACCGGGACGAGTAGTACTCCAATCCAACTGTCAACGATCGACAAAGGCAGCCCTCAGCCTCACAGTAGGGAGATGCATGCACAGCACACATGTGCACTGCTTTCCATTCACCCCGCCCGAAAGCTCGAAGCATCCGAGACGACAGAGGAATGGCGCTCAGCTCGACCAAGTAGAGCAGCAGACGGCTCGAGCTCCCATGTCAACGGCTACAAAAGTTTGGGCTTTCCCTGCGTCCTTGGCCTTGACCTGCCTCGCTCTCAATCGATGGTACTACTACTAGCTTGTAGCTACTCCTAGCTAGCTCGTCTGCTGCATGCAACTCGGCATACGATATGATGGTCACCGTCGTCCATGCATGCTCTCTGCTCCTACCTCTACTGATCCTCCACATCATCTGCTAGAGTGCTAGGTATATCATCACAGCTCGCTGTTTCTCTCGATCGATCGCGCACACAGTGCAAACAATGAACACCGGAGGCAGCAGTAGGGAGATGATGTGCAAGTCGATGCAGCCATGAGCTAGCAGTATGGTGCGTGCTGTAGCCTGTAGCTGTAGACTGTAGAGACTGCTAGCGACGTTGAACAGTGCCCGCAGCTAGCGTGCATGCCACAGTGTGGGCCGGGGGGCTTGATGGATGGAGCAACTAGGCAAAAGGGAGTAGTGGATAGGAGCCCCACGGAACAAGGAGAGTTGCATCCCTCGTGAATCGTGATGGACGCCACCATGCCACCAGAGCCAAGCTTTTTGCTTACACCCCGTACCGTCTACGCAAAGAAGAAAGCGTGCGAGGGAAAGGAGCTGAGGATTAGGCTTTCGTCCAAACCTTTCTTGCCTTGCCCTGCAGATGCAGACATACACAGTGAGCAGTGTCAAGTCTCTCTCTCTCTCTACATGATCGATCGATCCATCCATCTCTTTCAATACTTTGATCGATCCGCTGTGCCGGGCCAACGCCAATGCAGTGCATGGATCGACGGATGATCAGGCAATAACACAGCATACATGCACGCATGAACTGATGGACCCAGATGAAGACTGAAGGCATGCGTGCAGTAGGATGCATGGGCCGGCCCGCCGGGACCAGGCAGAGCAACGCAAGTGCGTGCTCATCCTCTCTCTCTCATCTCTATATCTCGATCGGACAGAGGAAGACAAGGACTGCATGTATATTGTACTGTCAATCAAAAAGTGAAAAAGGTGGCACATGTACGTACGTACGAGTAGTATGCTGTATATGGTAGCTGCAGCAGGTGCATGCATGCAAGTAACGGTACGCGCGCGCGCGTGTCGTGCATGTTTTCCGCCGAGGACGGAACACGGAGATGCAAGCTAGGCAGCGTGCAGCCGTGCACTCGCTCGTCCTCACTCATCGATGCCGATGCGTGCAGGGCAGCACCTGGCCCCGTTGACACGAGTAGATCAGTGAGCCTCCCTCACAATCACGCCCTGCCAGCATCCCCATACCGGCATCGATCTGCAGTCGTGCTGCACTCTCCTCTGCTAGCTGCATCCACACATGCCCCACACACACACTCTCTCTCCTTTCAAAATCTTTCTTTGCAAAGAGATAGAGATACTTCCAGTAGAGTGCAGCAAGCATAGAAGTACTCCTACTCCGTAGTGCATAGCCAGGCACGCCAACAAACACCGTGGCGCGCTGTCTCTCTTCCCTCGCTGGCTAGGAAAGGGACACGTGAAGACACGCGCTTGTCGCGTAGCACTTGGAAGCACGCCCAAACTTTGATGCGCGGAATATTTGATGTGGAAAGCGGGGCAGCCCTATGCTATGAACCATCACCACCTCATTGCTGCTGACCTCTCTAGGAGTACCAGGGGGCGTTTAGATGAAAAAGAATGGAATAAGAATGGAATTTGACTACTGTAGCACTTTCGTTTGTATTTTAACAATTAGTGTCCAATCATAGAATAATTTAGCTCAAAAGATTTGTTTCATGATTTACAACCAAACTATACAGTTAGTTATTTTTTTATCTATATTTAATGATCTATGTATATGTCAAAGATTCGATGTAACGGAGAAAAAGCGTAAAAATTTAAAATTTGAAAGGCATCCAGGCCTAGGAGCATCTCTCTATGACTATCAATCGATCCCCAGGCGGCCCTACGCTGTGCCGCGCCATTCCAAACTTACAAGCCTACACAGTGGGCGCAACGCTGCACTGCATGCTTGTTCCCCCATCATCGCCTCTACTACCTCCAACTCGATCAATACCTAGCCGCAGGCAGCAGGCAGCAGCTACAGCCACCACCAGTCCACCATTCATTCAGAGGCTCACATGTCAACAGTGCCGCCCCTCGCCGCCGGCCACTCTACCGCGGTGCCGCCCCACCGCCCACCCATACATTGTACGGACTAGAGGACTACTTCCAGTAGGGTACTATATACCTGCCACGACAGGTCAAGGAGCAGTACAGAGTAAAAACTTTCGTTATTACTAGTATCCTCTAGTACATCTTCTACGACTCTACGCCCCCCCCCCACCCCCCACCCCACCCTACCCGGCTTAGCAACGTACTACAGTACACTAGTAGTACATTCAATTTCCTTGCATTATCACTTCAGTACATGCTTCTTGCTAGCGTGCGTGTTTAGTATTTTATGACAAAGAGAGCGTACAACAAAAGCCAGAGGACAACATGTATACAAACAGACGAAGGAAACTAAAACCATCCATGTGCCTAGCAACAGCAAGATTTGAATGACATGAACATGATGTGGCAATTTGAAACTGGCAAGAAACATTTGTTCCCCTGGCCGGGCAAAAGCTGCCATGAAATCATGGAGATTCCCCAAAACAAGACAAGGGGGAAATGCAAGCATACAGTATGTAACGATCACCGAGGCAAGGCCAAAAGCAAATCAAGAACCTTGCTCCTTCTACGTGTGCAATCATGCTCCACATGGAAAAATTACTAGTACAGTACCAGTCTACCACACAGCGGTGAAAGGAGAAGAGCCAGGAAACACCAGTACGATGCCTTGCAATTGCAAGACCACACAATGCAAGTACTAGGAGTACTCTACTACTACTTCTGTACGTGTTCTCTGTGTGTGATGATAGGTGAATATTCGAAACAGACAAATGCATCACAGACACACACATTTTGAAGAGTGCCCAAAAGGCCGGCTTGCATACACTACTACTATACCACTAGTAGAAGCTTTCACTGATTTGTATGCATGCAGCAGCATATAGCTTATGTACAAATTGTAGTGGTTTTACCTCTCTTGTGCACAAGATTTAGAAGCATGGGCCTGGGATTAAATTTGCTGCTAATTAAGTAAGACTATTGTATATGGTGGATCTTGGCTTGCTTGCTTCAGGGAAAAAAGTGTAAGCTATTGCTAGTACACAACAGTTAACTAATACAATGCCCATTCCTTTTCACCTACGATAATATATTTTATACTATTGAACGGGATGCTTTTTTTCTGTGCCGTGAGGAACATAGACATACTCTCATGGAGGTGATCAATGGAGCAGAGATGTGTCTGTAGTATATTTATTCTTGTTAACAATGGGACTAGTAGCAACTTTATATGCTGTCAAGGTGTTCAATGTCTCAGCTACCACTAATAATGCAGTTATGGAGCACAAAACTAATACTGTGGAGAATTGGTTTTCTCTTTTCATAAAATATTTGGTTTTCAGGCATTCTGCAGAAGGAATATATACACTAGTGTGACTGTGTATATAAAAATAAAATAATGTGCCAGCTGCATCAAGGCATCTTAATATAATTAAGCTTAATTATGTAACCAAAGGTTAAGTTGTTATTCCCTCTATTTACAAAAAAAAGAATGAAATATTACACCCAATTCACACTGGTGACCACTTATAGTACATGCACAAACTACATATCTGATGGTCCATGTCCAATGTGACTAATAGTTCTTTCTTTTGAAATCTTTCCCGAATAACTAACTAGTGCAATATTTTTTAATTTTATTTAAACGTATATAACAATAGTTATAAACAGCAGACAAAATTATATCCAAGATTACCCTGTATGTTTGTTATTTAAAAGGTATAAAAACAGATGGTGTACATTCATACAGGAAAATGGGATAAGAAATATTGATATGCAAAACATCATAAACCGACTAGGAACTTTAACAAACATCATTCCAACTAAAGAACGGAGTTTAACTTGTCAGTTCACATTGATATATGTTTGTGAGTAGTTAGGATACTGCCTATAATGGCCTCAATTTCATGCATAACTTCACATCATTTCAAATAATGACACTTCAAAAGTAGAGGGAACTTGAACATCTTTTTTTTTTGCAGGTACGCATAGCATATCATGAGAGAGTTATCCAGTAAACAGTGGATTTGCGTAGTAGAGCTCGTACAAACTACAAAGCTCTTACAGATTAAGTAGCTACATACTGACTACAAATAGATATATATGCTGGGCTAAGAACATGAATTGTTGACTATGATAAAATTGCAAAAACATTTGCAAGTCCTCCATATATATATTGCACCTTGAATGAAGTTTATATATAAGAATTGAAATGCCCATACCCCCAAAATGAACATCGTATCAAAATAAGTGCCAAGCAAAAAAAAATGAACTGGATTCGATCGATGATCCGACTTACCCAATATGATCGAGCAAAGTCCATGCATGCGTACGTGCTGCAGCTCATTCAGGATATAGCTCATCCATGGCGGCGAGCTAGCTATATATGGGATTGTATTGTGCTGACAATGATGTCTAGACATGCCACTGCTTGCTGCTCTGGTGGTGGTGCCCTTGCTCGTACGCCGCCGACGAGGCCGACGACATGCAGGGGTCGAAGCCGGCCATGCTGAATATGTCGCCATGGGAGAAGGCCCTCAGCCCCAAGAAGTCCCTGGTGAGGCCTTCGTTGCCGCCGCCGTTGCCGGCGTCGCGATCAGCCCTGGTGGTCCTCTCCTCCGCTCCAAAGTGATGAGGTGCCCCGAAGCCGAGGGCACCAGCGCCAGTGCCTGGCCCAGGCACGTTGCTTGCCGCAGCAGCTGCCGCGTTGGCAGTGCCAGTGCCAGCATTGGTGATGCTGCTGCTGTGAGTGCTCGCCATCTGTCCCTGGTTCGACGGCCGGCTCAGCGTTGCACCCATCTGCGCGGCCTTCTGCAGCAGAGCAGTTGCCGACATGTGCGCCGAGGCCGCCCCTCCACCAGCGGCGGACGGCGAGAACCCAACGAAGCCGCTGAGGCCCGCCGTGCTCTCCGGCGTTGAGCTCCCCATGTAGTCCTGCTGGTCTAGCGGCCTCGTCGATCCGAACAGGGCCGAGTTGCCTGCGCCGGGAAGCTCTAGCTCCTGCTGATGGTGCGCCGTGAGCCACGACGACGGGGCGAACTGCTGCTGCTGCTGCTCCCTCTTGAGGCACAGCTCTTGCAAGGACATGCCGTGCCCGCCGCCCAGCGTCTGCGACGGGTCCAGCACGCCCGGCGGCAGGTGCAACCCCGCGCTGCCGTCGCCCCCGCCGGCGGCCGCGGCCTGTGAGAAGAGCATCCCCGGGTGGTGCTGGCCCGCGACGACCGCCGCCGCCGCGGTCACCGCCCTCGCGCTCTCCTCCGCGAGCGCGTCGCAGAAGGCCCTGTGCGTGATGAAGCTGTCCCTCCTGCACGCGACGCGACCATGCACATGGATCATTTCATTAACTGCAAGCACCGTAAAGGCAGATAGATAGCTAGGACCATGGCCATGGGCGACGTGGGAAGGAAAGGGAAGGGAACCTTGAGAAGAGGGTGCCGCAGTCGCATCGGTACTCGCGCGTGCCGCACACCTTGGAGTGCGCCTTCCAGTCGGAGTGCACGGCGTAGCGCTTGGCGCAGCGGTCGCACTTCCACTTCTTCTCGCCGTGCTTGCGGCTGAAGTGCTTCTTGATGCCGGTGAGGTCGCCGAGGGCGCGCGCCGGGTCGTGGTGCACGCAGCCGGGCTCCGGGCACACGTACACCTTCTTGCGCACCACCTCCTTGGGGTTGCGCTGCTTGAGCTTCCAGGGGAGGTTGTGGCCGCGCCGGTGCAGCTGCAGGTTCTGGTCGCGCTGGAACCCCTTGCCGCACACCTCGCACACGTAGCGGTTCGTCGCCATCAGCGTCCGGGGCGACAGCGCGATGACCTCCGCGTCCGGGTCTGCGGCGGCGCCGATGGATAGATAGGACAACAAATTCAGGTGAGCACAGTCGTCGATCCATCACGTGCATCGATCGAGACGGAAACCATGGTAGGTGCATGAGTTACTGAATCGATAGATCCGGATACACGGCTGACCTGGATTCCCGGGGAGGCTGCGCTTCTTCTTGGCGGGAGGCGGGGCGGGGTGGGACGAGACGCTGGCCTGGTCGCCGGAGGCGGAGGTCAGGTTAGACATGTTCTCGTCGGCGGCGGCGGCCAGCTGCTGCTGCTGAATTGCCAGATCCTTGAGCATCATCTTCCCGATCGATCGATAAGATATATCTCTAGCTGCTTGCTGATTGCTCCTTCCTGATGATGCTTGCTCACCTATACCAGCTAAGCTAGCTGCTTGCTTCTGCGGATGACGGTGGGACGATGGGTGGTGGTGGATCAGATCAGCTTGCGCGCCCGCATGCAGGAGGGCTACCCTGATTGCGGAACAGACAGCGGCAGGACGCGAGATCTCACGGGCGGGCGGCTTTGGGCGACCCGATCATGTGCAGTGGTGCGTGGTGCGTGGTGGTGGTACTCGGAGATTTTGGCAATTCCACCATCCTCAGAAACTGGATTCGCAGTTTCACCATCCCTCAAAATGGCTTCGTAATTTTACCATTATGAAACGCTTGCAACCAGCTAAAATACATTTTGGGAAGTTTTGAGCTCATTTAATTTCTGAAAAAAGAAAACATGACCCCAGTTTCCACTATTGCACCTGCCTCTTTTTCCCTTGTACGCGAGAGGCTCCGTCACCGTTCCGTTCCCAAACGGATCGACCTGACGTTGCGCCCATCCTCTCGACGCTGTGCCCGCCCAGTTCGTCGCCGCTCCTGGCCACGTGCCGGGACGTGCACGTCGCTGGTGACGCAGCGCGTGGACGCGCCGCTCGCCGCCGTGTGGCCCATCGTGCGCGGCTCCGCCAGCCCGCCGCGCTACAAGCACTTCATCAAGTCGTGCGACCTCAATGCCGGCAACGGCGCCACCATGGGGAGCGTCCGTGGGTTCGCCGCCGTCTTGTGGCGCCTCCGTGGGTTCACCGCCGTCTTGGGCCTCCCGGCATCCACTAACACCGAGCGCATCGAGATCCTCGACGTCTCGACGACGACCGACACATCCTCAGCTTTTGCGTCATCGGCAGCAACCACCGCCTTCACGACCACCGCTCCGTCACCGAGTTCCAGCCGGGACCATACTGCGTAGTCGTCGACGTCCCCGAGGGAAACACGGAGGAGCAACCTCCGTCACCAACTTCCAGCCGGGACCATACTGCGTCGTCGTCAAGTCCTACGTTATCGACGTCCCGAGGGAAACACGAAGGAGCAGTGATGGCTGGGAGCCGCCGCGGCGTGCGCATGGGAGGTTGAGGCGTGGGGGCGGGACTGCGCGTTGGAGAGGGTGAGGCATGGGGGCAGATCTGCACGGGGAGGAGCGTGGGGGCGGGCTTGCGCGGGGGAGGGAGAGGCACGTCCGTCGGCGCCGCCGGCGTGGGCGGAAGAGGCGGCGGGCGTCGGGGCGGCCTGCGCAGGGGAGGGCGGGTGTCGCTGTTTTGCCGATTCGTTCCAAAACCACCGATCCGTTTCTGGGGAGTAATGGGAGAGGGAGGAGGCGGATAGAGGCAGGGGCAGTAGTGGAAGTTTAGGTCTCTGTTTTTTTTCATGGATTAAATCAGTTGCAAAATCACCGAAATGCATTTTAGCGGTGTACACGCGCTTGATAGTGGCAAAACTGTGAAGCCACTTCGAAGGATGGTAAAATTGCGAATCCACTTTCCCATGATGGCGAAATGGCCAAAATCTCTGGTACTCGCAGTTGCACCCAGATCAGCTAGTGCCTGTCCTGCTCCAGCAGCAGCTGCAGCAGTGGGGACTCAGCTCGGGACTGCCGGACTGGGGACGGAAGGGGAAGGACACCTAGGCAGCAGCTAAGCTATCCTCTCCTTGCATCTCGAGGGGACGACTTGCTGGTACGTCGTGCTAGTACCACCACGGCGCCGTGGAATTAATTGGCGCCGTCCATGGAGGGGAGGAGTGGACCGGAGCTCGCTCTCGCTGCCTCAGTTGGTTAAGCTGATCGATTGGAGTGGAGGAAGAAGACGATGGACCTGCTCCGCGGTGCGTGCTAGGGTTGATAGCTAGCTGGAGGCTTTTAGAGGGAGACCAGGTCAGGTGGGGAGAGGGAGCTGAGGAGAAAGGAAGGCAAGAGAGAGAGGGAAGGAAAGGAGGAGGATGAGGGGGGGAAGCACAAGGCAAAAAGCTATTGTGCGATCGTCCACCCGATCGATACCCGCAATCACACCGGTCTGGCGTTGGGTACACTCGCTCGTCACTGCCCTCAGTCCGGAAGCAAACAGCGGCTAGCTAGCACACACGGGGAGCGGGGCTTTCTGTCTTTTCCTCTGGCCTTCTTTGCTCCCCTCTCCCTCGCTACCTCTCGCTGAGCTGAGCTGAGCTGATGCATGCACTGGCCTCGAGAAATCCCTTGTACCTTCTCTTGTTAGCGTTCTAATCCCATTCCATGTCCTTCCAATAGATTACGATTGTGTAGATTGTCCAGAGGGGTTTAAATTAGAGCACTGCACCACCTGCACCGTGCGCTTGTACACTGCAACAGTACTAGCACTACTTGTGAGGGGCCGTTTGTTAGGCTCTAGGGGAGAGCTTTTCAGCTCCTTCAACCAATGCAAACGGCAGTGTAGAAACCAGCTTCAACGACAAAGTCATGGGGAGGTGGAGTCAGGATTTAGGGCTTCATGTGGCTTCTCCATGGCACCACCCACATGGATATAGAGCCCACCTCACATTCACATTGTTATGGAAACTATGCTATCACGTTATCCTGAAGCGCCCAGTCCAGAAGCAATCGTGAGACCCAACAGTTCGCTTCCAAGAGAAAAAAAACCATGCATCTTCTCTCCCTCACATGTAGGAACAGGAAGCGCTAGGGTTCGGATAAATCTTTTAGCTTGCAATGTCCTAAATAGCGGGCTAAGGCATTTAGTGATTACCCTTCTCAAACAGCTAATAGCGGGCTAAATCGGGCTATAGCGGCTAAATGGTACATACTAGCAAATAGCTTTACCCTATGCAAATAGCTATATCTGGAGATAGCAGGATTTATAGCGGGAGATTTGGGTGGAAGGGGTCACAAATGGATCCGGACACCCAGGATCTCCTGTTGTGGATGCGAGGACAAGCGCTTCCACCTAGGAAGCCCTTGATATGTTATTGTTGCATGTGGGCATGGATGGTCAAATAATGCTATGAAATATATCTTCAAGCATTCTAGAGAGACAAATTAAGGTAAAAAATATTGGATTGTGTATGTGGCAACGCGTGTGAGCACTACATAAGGTCAATATATCCTCACTTCTCTACAACACACTCTAGGATTTCTAATGATCATAGGATGGTGCCATATTTCATGGGTGTACTGGATGGTACTCACAATGCACTACACCATCTTCACGTGATCTTAGTAGATACATTGGTAGAAATGACAAAGCGTCACAAATATTTTTGCTATGATTGATTTTGACCTACAATTAACATGTGCATCTATTGGACAACCTAGGGCTATGCATGACACAAGTGTGCTCTTTCGTGCATTAGCTAGGATCATGAAAAAATTCCCCACCCACCTCATGGTATGAATGGCTAGTACATTGTTGAAAATTCATTTTTAAGGTGGTGTACTAATATGTTTACTCTTTAACTTGTGTGCTTGGGCAAATGCTATTATGTTGATATCATATACCTAAACTGCCCTAGTTACTTGGCACCATACAAGGGTAAAGGTGTCATATTCTGGATGGGGATGGGTCCTGCTCCAAGTGGTGAGCAACAACTTTTTAACCATTTGCATTCAAACATTCGCAAATGTGGTAGAACACACATTTGGTGTGTGTGAAATGAAATGGAGAAGCCTTCTCAAAGATGTCGAGTTATCGATTAGATAAGAAAAAAGATGACTGCAACCATGTGTATCTACAACTACATTCATGAGAACCATGCGCTAGATAAAGATTTCCGTAAGTGCAACCGGAACCCCAACTATGTGCAACCATACCTTCTAGATATGCAAGACATGTTTCTTCAAATGTGTCAAACACATCAACTCCATCATCTAGTGATCTACAAATGGATAAAAATTCATGACGACATCGCAAGGGCAATCTTTTTTTTCTAGATGATCATGATCATGTAGTTTGGATGTATGGTTGAATGAGATGTCACTATCATGCCTACTTTTGTAAATGTCATTGTACTCTTTTTTTTCAAAAAAAAATGTCATTGTACTCTAAAAACACTATCTATAGGTAATATCATCATATTTATTTATTTTTGCACATTTCAAACAGTCATATTAAAAATTGACATCAAATGTATAAATCCCGTGTACGACCAAGTCAAGTAAGCAGGGAAGAGTGAACTATGGACTTCTGACATTTTTCATCCATTCCAGGAAGAAGGAGGAGCGAATTTTGTTTCTTCCAAGCAAAAAGGGAGTAAATTTTGTTTCATCCACTCGTGCTACTTGGGAAGAATAAAGGCGGAAAAAAAAGAATTTGGTTGTTAACAAGAGAAGGCTGCGACACCCAAGAATCATGTAGCAATCTGGAATATATCAGACTAAATGGACCATTATGATCAAATCCCAAGAATATGTTGCATCATTCAGATCAAGAGACTTCACACATTTCAAAGTGATTTGGATACTGCTTCAAATCAAAGCATATATGTACTGTATCTGCCGAGCATAGCACGGTCCACGGAGCAGATAACATCAAGCTAGACATGGGACACATCCATCTGAGTTTTCCTTTGTCTTGCTGATGATGATGCAAATGCAACAGTGTAGACTGTGCATATGCGTGTGTATCCAACTATCCATCCATCTGCTTTCAACGACGTATCTTATACCTCCGGCGTTGGGTTTGGTATCTCGATCGATCGCCCTCGCAGATGCAGCTCGGTCGATATGCCTTTCAGGTAGCTACGGCGATTAAATTAGGGCACGCAGCCTTTTTTGGCCTTTGAAAGTGGATCGGAAAGGCCTGAGAGACAGAAAAAAGGTTGGTATGATTTCCTTGGGGAGATGCATGATGGGCTTTCGATTATTCCATTCATTCATTAGTATACAATTATTAAGAAGGAGAGAAAGAGAAAGGGGAGTGAGTGAGTGGTAAAGAAAGAAAGGTACACTACTAAGCGAAAAGGGTTAGCTTTTTGCGTTTACACATAGTACATGATTGGCCCATCGATTGGTGGTAAGCTCTTCTTCACTCACAGGAGGCTGCTGCTTTATTACAAGTTTATTTATTTACTACATGCAATGCCTATGCATGCTTATGGATCAGTAAGACAGCAACACTCCGTGCCCTGATCGACCCAACTGCATTGCAACGAGCTTGGCATGTGCTAAATTATGCTGATGAAGTTTGGTCGGCCAAGAGGAGAGTGTACAGATCTACTCGGAATGAATATATATCCTGATGCATATATATATATATAGTACTCAAAACAAAGCTGCTGAAATGTGGACTGAAAACAAAGCACTAAAATGGACCGGGGGGGGGTACCTAGTACGTGTAGGTAGAGAAGACGTTTTCCTGGACGATGAAGAGGAAGTGGGCACACATACGGCTCGATCAGCAGCGCCCCAAGAAGCGGCAAAGCGAGCAGGCTTTGGCCTTTGCGATGTGCCAATGTGAATGCGGTATGGAGCGGCGGCTGGCAGACTTGCAGGACTGCGGCTGGGGAAGCTCAGCTGGCTTCCCACCTCAGCCTAACTACTGTAGTAGTACTCCCCCAGCAAGCGGCCATCAGCTAGCGAGCAGCGAGGGCTACTTCGGACGGATGAGGACGAGGTGAGGCGTGCATGCAGATGCAACAGGTGCAGGGGGCCGCGCCGCGGGAAGAAAACAAAACAAGACAAGACAACAAGAGCAACACATTTTGATGCAAGCGCAAAGCACCCAATTAAAGGCTAAAGCCTGATATCGCCTGATGAGCCCTGATGGAATGGACCGCTACCAACGAAAGCAAACATCTGATGGACCCCTTTAGTTTATTTTGCCCTGACGCGAGCACGACTGATCGATGCAGATCGATGCAGGCAGAGGCAGAGGTGAGCATCAGTGAGCAGTGGCCTTTCAGTTCCATCATCCGGATGCATGCAACGTAGTACATTGGCTTCAGGTTCAGGTTCAGCGAGCGAGCGAGCATGGTTTGACACCGCACACCGCCACCGCCTGACCGCCATCGCCCTCCCACCCGGCGGCCCGTGACGCCTGACCGCCGCCTGCGTGCTCGCTCGATCGACCGGCCGACGCGGGGGATCTAGGCCGCGTTCACTTGGCATGCATACCCAAAAAATTTTCTCTTCCACCCATCGCATCGAATCTTTAGACGCATGCATGAAGCATTAAATGTAGGTTAAAAAATAACTAATTGCATAGTTTGTCTGTAAAGTTCGAGACGAATCTTTTGAGTCTAATTAATCCATGGTTGGATAAATTTTACCAAATAACAACAAAAAGTGCTACAGTAACTTTTCACCTAAATTTTCCCAACTAAACACTGCCTGCTGCTGCACTGCAAACGTACGTACCCCTGTCATCATTGGATAAGAGAGTGATCAGGGATCGCAAGCTAGCTACTATTTCAGTACGTCAAGATCTTGACCTGGTCGAAAATAATCGATCGCCCTAATCATTCAAAAAAAATCATCGCCCTAATCAGTCAAAAAATGTATAATCGATCGCCCTCAGGAACGACTCAGTCGATCGATCTGCACGATGCCTGTGACTGTGAGCAAAGATTATTGGTCGTCCGGGCATGTAGTACGGACATGTACAAACAAGCAAACAGACAAAAGAACATGGACACACACCAACACCACAGCGTAGACTTTAGAGCATACATCATAGCATATCATTCGAGGAGGGTCCTCCATCGAAAAAAGTTTACGGCCGGATCGGACCCGTGACATTGCTTACCTGGGTCGCAAAAAACCCGCCTTATTTTCAAATTCTTTCTACGGGTACAATACTCCCCCCTCTGTCTGAAAAAGGAATGGAATTTTAATATAGTTTCAAGTCATGTCATTTTGAATCGTCCGAACCAAGTTATTAAATAGAAAATATTCAATGTTTATACATATTTTGTGTTATAAATATTAATACTTTTTCTACATATAATGAACTGTTTGCTTCAACTTATCGGCCCGGCTTAACAGTCATGGTACAATGTTTTTCTCTCACAACATAACAGCACCAGACGGTTTATTAGCCGCAAATACCATCAACCGAACAGCTTCTAAATTTGAACTAATTTCAAAAAATTTAGCTAGTCAGGGATAGAACAATGATTACATACTTTTTAGGACAAAGCTAGCACTACATAGCAGTGTATACGTTCATGAACAAGTAACCCAACTACATTAGCCTATTTTCTTTCCATCCTGTCTAGATTCATCTTTTTTTTTAAATATAAAGCCTCCTTTATTTTCATCTGGTCTAGATTCATCTTTCTTTTTACGATAATAATACTATACGGGCGTCCGTCACGTCCGGTCGCCGCCCGCCTGGGCCTGTTGCCCAATAGAGCGACTCTCATGACAAACAAAAGGAGGACGCCCACATCGATTCCACCGACCTCGCCATTCCCATTCCGCTGCTCCCCATTTGCCACCGTGTGCCCCCGGCCGTTCATTGTCGTCCCTCCCACCTGCGCTCCCTCCCTCCCTCCCCCTCTGCGACCTCCGTTGCACCCCCGTGCTCCCCAACAACCCGACTCCCGCTCCCCCATCAGAGACGAGGACGACAGCGGTGACTCCGACGAGGTAGGTCGGTCATTCTCTGGATCTGAGCCCTCCTCCTCTGAATCTGTGTTCTCGTCCTCGTTCTCTTCCTCCTCTGGATCTGAGGGGCGCGGCGTGGCTAAGGTTCCGGCGAGCTTTGGGATCCTATTCCCTTCTCCCTCCCCCCGAGCTTGAAGGTGATAGGCTAGGACTGGAGCATCCTGCACCTCGAACTCATCTCCTTGCTGTTTGTACATCCTTGTTGTTTCTCTGTGTTGTAATGGATTTTTTAGGATGTTGCAACAAATGATTTTTGAATGTTGCAATGGTATTTTTGGGTTGTTGCAACAGATGATTTTCGAATGTTTTCATTTTCATGTTTCATGGTTGATTTTTGCGATGTTGCAATACTACTGTTTTTTATGTTGCAGTACATAATTTTTTTATGTTGCAGTACATTATTTCTGATGTTGCAGTACTTATTTTTCGATGTTGCAGTACATGTTTTTCGATGTTACACGGCATATTTTTGCGATGTTGCAATATTTATATCCCGATGTTGCACTACATGGTTTTTTATATGTTTGCGATGTTGTACTTGAAGTGTTTCCTGCTCTTTGGGACAGGGGCACGGTGGGGGAACGGGGTGCGTCGGGGAACAGGGACAGGGGCGTGGTGGGGAACGGAGGACAGGGGCGTGGTGGACGCAATTCCATTCTGTTCTATTCCGATCTGCTTTTCTATTTGCGTTGCGGGGGCGGACGGATTTGGGTAGGGGAGCGGCGTCCAGACACATCTCGCGCACCGGATGTCGGGACGCTAGGATAACTGTTCTTTTTAATATAATTGGCAGTTCTCCTGTTTAGTCTTTTTTATATATAAAAGACATCTTTATTTGAGCAATTCCTTTGAGCCAAACAAGGAATATATATATCGCTGACACACACAGCAAAGCTCGATGGGTGCACGCATGCATGCACGCTTCCACGCCAATTAAATTCCATTTGTGATTATTTTCTGCGTGATGTGAGTGATTAAGCAAGAGACCCCGGCATGGCGGCATTAATTGTGCATGTGCTGATGTGCAGTTTCATTCAACCTATCGTGCAATGATTTTTCCGTTTTGTAGAGACTAGCTGTTGTTGTTCCGGGCCCACAGTGTGACACTGGCAGCTACTACCACACACATCTGTTGCCTGCATGCAATGCTTTTTCCCCTAAAATCCAAAATTGTTTTTGCAGTGCAGGTACATTGGACGGAACACACGATAGGGACTTGCGGTACCCTACGGGATCGTTTTCTATGCTACCGACCTACCGTCCGCCGCGTGATCATGGCCCCAATGTTCTCCGGAATCCGATGTTGAGCATACTATTGTTTAATTATTGTAATGCTTGCTATGCATTGAGGGAAATTAACTATGCACATGAATTTTCTGAAAAAAAACACTTGACCCTTTTTTTTCTTAATTGTATTTTATTTCATCAACTAACTGAATGCCTAATAGATTCACCGTAATCTCACAAAAAACAACCTAAGAATTCTCACAAAATGAGAAGGAGCATGCCATCACTTTGGCATAGAATCTAATCATCATTAACAATAATAAAAGCCATTTTGATATGTGTTTTCTAAAAAATTATCCACATAGGCTATTATTAAAAGGTATCATGAAGTAACCCATAATCCAAATTACCCCTATAACATCATGAACATAATGTAAAGTAACCCCATAAATTTGGATCTAGATGATCCACTACGCCATATGATAGATAATCTAGGTAATCCTTTTAAGTTTCCATCTCAATCGCCACTTACACTAGTATTCAACATAAACTAAAATATCCACTCAAACCTACGTCTTTCAATTATCAACGTTGCTAATATGAAAAAGTTTAGATAACCATGAATTACTCCTATATATATTTCAAGATGCCCACTTCTATAACTATTAACATACACAACAGTACAACTTCAGTGAAGATTTGGTTGAATTAAAAAAATCAATTAATAGTGTGCTGATATATGAATAGCTCGGGTGGTTACTAAAGACTAAAGACGGGACTATGACCTCCATTGTCGTTAATATTCATTTTGATTGAAAAAGGGTTATTATGCTCAAAGATAAATATTATGTTGAGGTTACCACTATTGTTAGTCTCTCCTAGATCCCGCTTCAATCTCTAATGCTGATTTTAGGCACCACGATGCAACCATAAATGATATCCTTATTTTCAATAAAATACAAATTGGGAGTTTGAATAAAAGATACAATAACAAGCATAGTAGTTTCAACTTAACTTGGTGATAAAATAATTATGGCAATAAATAAGATCAAATCTTGAAAGCCAAAATATAGTTTTATGACATTATGAGACATGGACTGCAAGGTTTCAACTAAATGCATATTGAAGACACATGGAGATTCCATATGTAGGAAGTAAAAATATGGATCGACGTGGATGGAAAAATATATATATGCATAGATAAGTTTATCATGACCATATACAAACTAAACATCTATATGAATATTATATGTTAGATGAACGAAAAGGTGAGCATGTGGATATTTCATTTTATTGGTCGTAGATATTAAACAAGAACTATTAAGGGCATGTTCGGTTGCTACGGAATGACCTCCAAGATAGATTCTTGGCCAGGTTGCTTTGATAATTTGAATAACCATCATCAGCAGGAACGGTAATTTGAATAACCATCATCAGCAGGAACAGTTCTTGGGCTTGTTCCGGAACAACCGAACGAGCCCTAATGCACTACTACAGGATTTAACTTGCGCAATGTTTCACTTTAGGCCTCGGAGGTGGACGGCCTGGCTGCCCACCTCGGTTAATCTAGGCACGGTAGCTGGGCCAACAACCGCCTTGGTTAATTATTAACCGAGACAGGCTGTAACGGAACCGTCCAAATTATAAGAGCACAAGTACAAAAACAATCACCGAAGTGATCAAATTCTCGCACTTGAGCCCATATAACTCCGGTAGTCCAGTGAAATCACGAGGGATTTCAAACCAACCAACATACAAGTCAAGATCGTAGTGATTCAACATAACAAGTCACATGTTACATCCATTTCACAAGTAATTCAATATACATCGGAGTTCAACATAGTTATTACAACTTAACTTGAAATGTAGCGGAAGCAAAGTAATTTGAAACTAACATTATTCTTATTTCAAATACATGCCAGTACCATGGTCGACTTCCAACAAAAGCATTAGAGATGAGGTAGATAAGAAGGATCATGCCCGTGATCACACTCCGCCACTACGGCAGAAGTCAACCAACTCTTGCAGCCGCCATGATACATCACGACCTGCAACAAGTGGGGATAAAACCCTGAGTACGACAAAGTACTCAGCTAGACTTACCCGTCAGAAACCAGAAATAAAGTGACACCAAGGATCATGCAAGGCTGATATAAAGTGGGGCTAGCTTGACAACATTTTACATAAAAGCTTAATATAGATGATCAATCATTAATGCTTAAGCATCAAGTTAATTATCATTAACCTATCATCTATATTAGAACCTGTACTAGAGCACTCACTTTATTAGGAGCAAAGAATATTAACCATAGCAGGTATAAATTGAGGCAACCTTTCTATCGTGATCCAATTTACTATCAGTTTAATTTAATTGAATCTACGTTGCCGCTGCTCAAGTCAAGTGCACACTAACCGGAAGCGACGGCGATTCGAATCGAATTCCTATCTAGCTGGAGGGGTATTTCTAACACTCACCGCGTAGGCCCCTGCCAGGGTCGCACAAGCCACCTTTTCATATGATTCAGGAATCGCGGGTCCGAATGATGTCGTGACCCCAAGGGCGACACTCTGCCAGGTGATAGGGACTCTAACCCCCCCTTGGTCTCACGCCAATGTCCCCAAGCACATCCTTTCTCTCCTCCAAGAAGCAACCTACCATTCGATTCCCGGCCTGAACCATATTACTCGGCTTCGCGGTCGGAACGGCTTATCCGGCCAACTAAGTGTTAGACTGCATTCAACATGACTCAAGGACGTACAGCGAATCGGTCCTTAAACGACTCAGACGGGGATAGATTCACACCTAAGACCTCCATGCCTTGTTGCTTCACTATCGTCATCCCGCCCGGTCTCATTTCATTTTATTAACACATGGTTCCATTCCACGATAGCAAATATAGCCAACCGTGCCATATATGAATATCCCTATATCTCGCAGGTGACAGGAAATCACCTGACTTATACCGCTTAAAGCAGGGCTAAGCATCTACTCGATCCTGGTCTATGTAGGATTCAGGGATTCATATATCTGGACAAGGAGTGATATAATGCAGCAAGGTTTTCAACCAACTCCTACCACTTAATGCAACAATACTTATAACATATATAGAATTAATTGCTTTGAAGGTAGGAGGCTTATAATGCTCCGGGGCTTGCCTGAGATCCGACTCAAGTTAGAGTATGTCAGAAGAATTCACTTGGCGAGCATCCTCCCATCTAGCACTTGCCCGATCCTTCTATCTTCGGGATGGATCCACCAAACACCGTCTTCGGGTTTGGCTCCAACGCCACATCCTTCACACGTTTCTGCTAGCGTACCTATATGAGATGCAATCATGCACATGTGTGAATGCATAGAAGTGCAATAACTATAGCAATCATGCAAGCATACCCAAGTTCTAATAAACACCTAGAGCTAATTAACTTAACTATCCTCAAAGGCATAAGTCACACTTAACAATATACAAGCAAACAACTATAATTGGAATTTATCAATTTCTGGACAAGCAAATAATAGCTTCACAAATCAATCATATCTGGAGATATACAAATCCAAATGATATGAAATAAGACATTACAGAAAGCTTATGAAATTATCTACATTTCATTTAATATCATCACAGCATGATTCCAAAGTTTAACATGTCGAATTTACACAAACACAGAAACTGGTCTAACAAGACAGAGAGCAAGCAATTCTGTAACCCAAATTTAAACAGCTATAACTCCTAAACCACATGGCCAAATGCCACCAAATTTTAACAGAAGCTAGATACATAAATTATCTACAACTTTTGTATAAATAAGTTACACAACAAAGCACATTATCATGAAGAACTTTGCTAAGCTCCCAGATCTGTCCAGAAACCTCATTTGCAAGAAATAATTATTAATTTATGTTGCAAACATATAATTAGATAAAACCAACTTTACCAACATTTCATACATGACTAATTAACATCAGAAAACATAGTGTCAATTACTAAATAAATTCTTTTAATACATTTTCTTAATTTATTTAGTTCATTAGGTGGAATTATGACCACATCGTAAAGATACTCAATAAATTCTACAAAATTACAAAGGCCTACACATGATTCGAAAAGTCTATTGTCCAAATTTGAAACCATTTGGACCTGTATAACAACCTCTATAAAAAAGACAAATAGCTATGGAATAAATCATGTGAGAGCAAGTTAAACCTAAAACTCAATATTTTCTGTGAACACATGGCCATAGTATGGATCAAAATGATAGAACAACCTCATACTAAGGTAATGGAACAACATTTTCCATTTTATCATTTATATATTATTTATAAGCTATTTATCAAGCCTTAAACAAGTTAAATCAATAACTAGATCATACAATAAGCAATGACCATGAAATTTATACCACAGTACATCCATATCATGACAAACCTACCATAAAAATTTCACATCATTTGGATCATCACAACTCAAGATATAAAAATGACAAGCAAAATAATATAGATTTCCTTATTTATCAAGGTCAAATCAAAACCTTAAGAAAACAGTGAACAAATAGTGTGTTTAATATTTTTCTTAGCAAGTACATGTCATCACAAAATTAATAAAACAAGAATCACTATTTTTGGAGTTCTAAAACTCCAGATCTGGCTCTAGTAAATTTTAAAGGCATTTTTAGAGCTCTTTTCCAACTTACATCAAAACACCAGAAATTTTCTACAAACAAGTAACATTTTATGATTCTACTGCATATATGTTTTCTCAAGGTTTCCAAAAAGTCCACATTTGCCATTTTTGGATTTTCCTAGCATGAGGTATGAAATTTAGAAGATTTACACAAAATCTGAAATTCAAATTCGGAATTAGAACAACCCTAACTTAACGCTAGGCGCACCCGGTCGCTTACCCAACTCAGCCGCTACTTAAACTGACACGTGGGACCCGCTGGACCACCTAGCCCCACCTATCATTCAAATAAAAGGACACAAAGAGAGGGAGTCGGCTTTCTTCTACCTCCCGAACAGCGAGCACAGGAATGGAGGGGGGGAGCGGGCTCCGGCGAGGGGGAAAACCGGCCTGCGGCTCGCCGGCGGCGGAGGAGCGGCATGGGAGCTGCACGATGGTAAGGCGCACCTGTGGCCACCCGTAGCATGGCATGTGACCGTTCGTGGCCCTCTGGCCACGCGAGCCAGGAGGCACGGCGGCGGCTGCAGGCGGCGGTGGCGCTGCCGGCGACCAGTAGCCCGGCGAGCGCGCGCGAGGGGCAGAGCACGGTGAGGCGGAGGTGGTGACGCCCTTGGTTGGGACGGAGATAGAGCGCAGTAGCGGTTGGGTGGAGCTCCACCGCTCGGCAATGGTGGCCGTGGCGGTGGAGCTTCGGAAGCTCGAGCTTGCGCGCGAGAAGGAGCGGAAATGGACTGAAGGGGGATGGGGAGGAGCTCGGGCGGTCGCTCAGTTGCTCCACCATGCCAAGTGAGGCGCGGACACACGGCAGAGAGGAGGACACGCGGCTTCCATGGTGGAGACGAACTGGTGCATGGCCGCCACGCCCTCCCCTAAGGGAACAGCTGTCGAGCAGTTGGCAGGCATCACTCAGACCACTTTGGGGCGCCAGTTTGGGCTTGTTGCTCTCCGATTTGGGTCAAGGGCCTTTAAACAAAATTATTGCCCAGATAATGCTCTACAACTTTTATTTAGGGATCAAGGTCATTAGTGTCCCAAATTAGGAGATAATTAGCCCCAAAGTTGACAATGTCAGCGATTTGAAGGCAACAAGCAACAATCCAAAATGGGGGTCAAAATGAATTGCGATTGGTGCCATCTTCTTGTATGCTCTTCCTCATCATGTAAACTCCAACTTTTACATTTGGACCAATTCAAGTTGCATAGCAAAATTTGGAGAACGCGAGATGCCAACCACAATGACAATGTAATTCCAGACTTAGCCAAATTCTAGACCTTGCAAACAGCACTAAGTTGATTCTTGTGAGCTCTATTTGACTAGGTTAGGGGCCAAACTAGTTCTTGACCATTAAACAAAGTTTGTTATACACAAGATGAACTACAACTTTTGTTTAAGGTCAAACCTCATAACTAGTACAGAAGTCAAACTTTCACTTTGGTCAAAGTATCAACTCGATAAAGCCAAAACTAGGGTTTTAGGCCAATCGGGGCATTTTCTTGACATTTGCTCAACATGAACCCTTCATGACTTTTGTTGTAGAGTTCATCTAGAGTCATTTGGGCAAGTTTGCATGGTTTGGTTGATGATCTATAGTTCCATTAACTTAATGGGGCACATTCCAATAGGAATGGAACTTATCATTTCATGTGACTTTTTGATTCCAAACTTCATGAAACTTTTCCAGGGATCAATATAGATAGTTATTGAGGTGAGACATGTGAAGATACTTTGATAGCAACACCTAAGCATATATCTTTAGAATGACCTATATGTAAAGCAAAGGAGTAACATCCAAGTTTAAATTAGGCTCTTCTTCGTAGGCTGACCTTGACATTGTCATCTCCACTTAATCTATCATATTAGAGCTCAAACCCACTGCCTAATTGGTGATAAACACCTGGGGTGTTACAGCCCTCCCCCCTTAAAAGAATCGCATCCTGAGATTCGGAATGGAAGACCTTTTAAGGAAGAGAGGCACGTTATCTAGTTCCCAACATCTGCTATAGCATTCAGCTACAAAGCTTTAGCATCGGGGAACAATTTGGTCAAAAGCACTTTCTGATACTTACTCTTCATGGTAAAATTTGTCTGAAGAATTTCCTCCATTGACTTCCATGAAGCATTATTACTTTGGGAGGAATCCAAGATAGCACATACTGCATTCTCAGTGTACGGAGATCATTTGGTCCATGAGTGAACCACTCACAAGTATCTGATTCTTTAGTGAACTCATCATAGTCTGTATGAACTTTACACTAGACCAAAATCTTCAGAATTATACTCGTTGAAATGACCATATGTTTATAAAGTTTGAAAAGCAGTCCTCTACCAAAGTGGCTTGAGTACAACCTTCCAAAGGGGTGAGATTATAGACGACAAATATACTCTGAGGCTATAGGATACTGACTAACCAATGGACAGGATCTATGTTGGTCGTAAATGTCCATTCATTTAGACACCAACTAAAGGAAAACTACTTGAGGTTCCATGTGTGCAGTTCTCTTTCTCTGATGACAACACTGTATTATCTGAGTCTGTCGAGGGGTTAGTGAATGTGATAGCTGACTCTGTCGGCTTCGTATTTTTGTCAAATGTTACCTAAGAAGATTCTCTTATCCAATGACAATAGTTATCTAGGCTGAATTAGATGCAACCTCTTGGGTAAAAACATGTATAAGGTACCAAAGTATGTCATCATTGGAAAATAATTCCCAAAGAAAGATGTAACGAGGCCTTAAGGACAACAAAAGTTGTAATATTTACTAAACCGCGGGGAGTAGTCTACCACCAAGCGATTGAGTAAAATTTTCCTTGGCGATTTAGTTGTACTGTAAGTTGCGTTGACTTGCAGCATAACAACTTTGTCAGGCCAACACTCACCTGAGGCTTCCTCTTTGGGATCAAACAACAGCTCTAAGATAGGAAATCTGTTGTTTGACACTTCTCAAATTGTGTTCGAATATTCCTCAACACTTCGTCCAATAAAGTTATGAACAAACCGTTTGTGACACCTATGGGCACAAGGATGCGGATCGGAACTAGGGCATAGTTTCTCTAATTCTTCACTTTAGTTGATAGAACACTTTGCACTATCTGTGTGATTGTCTAAGATGGAATTGACTTGGTCACAATAACTGTGGAAGATAGGGTATCGCTCAAGTTGTTGGCCAGTTGATTAACTTCTTGTTGGTTATTGCTCTGTAAGACATAGCCTTCGTAACTACCAAAGAGTCGTTACCTAGCTAGAGATTAACTTTCCTATTGGTAACTAATTAGTTGTCTCTCAACACTAAAAAGTTCCAAATCTTCACTCTTGACCACAACAACTGTGGTTGATGCAGAACAGATGGTTGACATCGAAGTTAGCAAATACGAAGTTATTCTAGAGCTGGTTGATTTCGATTGTATGATCATTATGGACCCAAGATTGCGACTTGGATAGCTCCGGTCACATGCACAATGCGACAATCGATTCTCATCCCATAGATAACTTGTCCAATAGTAAGTGTTGTGTGTCCTTTTTACCCAACCGAGATGAGATACTTTGCTCACTAGATGATGTTCGTCAATACGGGGACAACTAAATAGAATCATTGGGCTACCACATGTTGCAGTCTGTTAACGTTTATGTCGGTGACCTGTTCTTCAAAGGTTATCCTCTTAGCAACTTCAGAAGGAAGCCCTACTACTTTTGGTCCAATATAAGGGTCTTTTGATAAGATATGGAAAGACAACCAAGGAAGAAGTTCACATGAGAATAACACGTTAATGTTGTTCCGCAATGGATCATGACTAGAAACCATGATACCAGCGCGTGCCGAGCAGCACAACCTTGTGTGTGCACCCACAGAAGGCTCTCGGTTTCATCGCGGCACCATTAGTTGCTACTCATAACACCATTACTGAACATACACCCGATGAGGAATTTCAAATGGCACAGATTGGGTTGTCCGAACAAGCACCATACCAAGGAGGGATAGCAAGTAAAGATAGTCACAAGGTTTAGAATCAACAGGGAAGCTATTCGCAGATCAAAACATAGCACAAGAGAACATAGCTCAATTGCCGAAGGATAACTGAGCAAGAGGCTCTTGCTTAAATTCTACGTACGACTTGTGTCCACCGAGGGGAGTACCAGATAAAAGATTAATAGAAGATTCAATCATGTTGAGCAATAACATGAGATCAAGACTGATGAACATCTTAAGACTTGGGAAGGTTGGGGACAGATTAAGCAAAATTTTCAGGGCAAAAACCGATATGTACTCATAGATTGAGTTGATAAGGTAGATGCACGAATTTGCAAGCACACAATTTAGAAGCCATAATAGAGAGACGTTGCGTCACACTGGCTAACCTTTGAGAGAGGTAACCAGAAGGTCCAACATGGATTTGGGTACGGTCTCCACAACTAGCAACGTACGAACCATGGTCAAAGGCTAGCGTTGATGGAAGTTAACTTAGTGGATCAGTCGACAAGGGTCTTCACAAAGAGGGTTGCAAAACATCCACGGCTTAGGCAAACATATAGGAGAACTAAACTTTAGGCTTTCGGTCAAGCAAAGGCATGGATACAAACATTCAAGGACTAACCACTAAGTCTACAGGCTCAGGCTCCTAAGATAGAGAACCTAATGGAAGATAACAACCATACAATTATGTATGTGAACTTTGTTATAGGATAAAGCTATGTGACCCTCGTATGCTCACCGAGGACAAACGAGGTGACAACTAGGGCACTACCAAGATAACAAGCATACATACACGCATCGTAACTTCAAGCAACACATGAAGAAGCTTACACAAACGAACTCAAGCAACTATTACCAAGCAACAAGCTCGCACCTAGCAATCATTACTAATCACTAGGCTCACCCCTAACAAGCTTTATCTAAAGCAAGAACTAACTACAAGTTTAGCTCAAAACAAAAGCTAGCTAAGGTAGCCAACTTAGCATGTGTCCAGAACCTGGACAGCAACACAGTAGTTACTTGTTTCAACCATAACTGAGGTTGTAGACATCCCACAAAGGTGATCCTAGACTTTCTAGAAATCTTAGGAAGATTACTACACTTTAGTTATTCATACCAAAAGCAAATTCATAGATTAACATGACCAAAAATTGCTAATGTTTTAGATCTGTACCAGTATGGACAGAAAACTGACAAGAACTTCAAAAATGCATAACTGGAGTTCTAGGGACACAACAAGGCTGAACATTAACTTTATGTAAAGCTTATTAAGTTGTCTATAACTTTCTTATTATCATATTAAGATGATCCTATATCTAACAAGGCCAAACAAGACAAAGAAAACTTCCCTGCCCAGATTTAGACAGATTCTGTCATTCCATTTTGCAAGCTCATAACTAGAGATTTAGACCATCATAATTAGTGCTATAGGACATTTTGGAAAGCATAGAAAAAGTACTACACTTCTTCTATTATCTCCAAGACAAGATTCCATATGCACATAGGTCAATCAAAGCAAACATTCAGATCTGTTCTGAACATAAGCAGAATCTTGACAACAAACTTCTAAAATTCATAACTCTAAAACCGTAAGACCTGGGGTCATGAAATTTTAGGACCAGCAAGACAAGCAAGTTAGCTAAAATTTTGGTATTTTCCATAACTAAATAAAACACCATTATGACCACAAAAACATCACTACAACAGAAATCGTTCTAGCAGTCAACGTTCCACAAGCAAGACAAAGCTTGCCTTTGTTCTACTTAACAAGAGAGCAAACAAACATGTTATTCTAGTAGCTCTAAATTTTTGTTACCTTAGACCAACACGAATTTATTTCGTTCATGAGAATTCATAATTACTTAAGTGAGGTCTAAAGCATTTGCAAACGCTTGTATGAACAACACATCCACCACTTGGATCAACTAGAGGACACCTATAGGTTCAGGCATGTAACCATACTTATTTCTAGCAAGACTAAGCACACACTTTTCTCAAGCAACATGGAACAAGGCATTCATGTCTAACTCCACACAAGAAAGATAGTGTACCACATCAATCACAAGTTACTAATTATAGAACAAGGGTGAGAAGAGTATAGCCATGCATAAAGCAACAATCATGATAATGCATGCTTCGTCCTATTCGTCCTCACAAGACAGCCAACCTAAGGTGGCGATCATGTTCTATGTCGGTGGCATAACACGCACTCTCTCAATATATAGCTAGTCGATAGCTACATTCGACTTACGTATTCGTGGTTAGTGTACCTGCAGAAAAGTTTCATTGCAGCATGCAGCCCAATAATTCCCCAAATATAGCACACAATGAAAGCAGAAAAGTAAAATTTTTAAGTACTCCCATATACATATACCCTTGTATATATACATGTAGCACCAAAACTACCCGAATCATTAATCACCTACAATTAAGTACCTTCATATATACATGTGTGTAACATGTAAATAATCTAGTAACCAAAACTAGCTCTCCCCTAGACCACAAATTGTACGGTCATGCTCTCACAACTCACACTTACCTGAACGTAGGTGCGATGTTGCATAAAAGTAAACTAGCAACATATATGGCTATTTCATATATGAAGGCTATCTCTAATCTGACACACCGGGTAGCATAGTGTGGGAGAGTCATCACACATACATACCTTGGCCTGGGTGTAGATGCATAAATGAAAACCCCCAAGTTAGTACTTATATAAGCCACCTAATAATCCTTATATGGGCATAAGGAAATTGACCACTGGCATACTTAGATTTAGAATTCAGTTTTCACAAACCTATATATAGCTATAAGTTGATAAAACTGATTTTATAAAACAAAACCATTGTTTTAAATACACATACGACAAGTTTAATGTTGAATCTAGCTCCAATACCAGCTGTAACGGAACCGTCCAAATTATAAGAGCACAAGTACAAAAACAATCACCGAAGTGATCAAATTCTCGCACTTGAGCCCATATAACTCCGGTAGTCCAGTGAAATCACGAGGGATTTCAAACCAACCAACATACATAACAAGTCACATGTTACATCCATTTCACAAGTAATTCAATATACATCGGAGTTCAACATAGTTATTACAACTTAACTTGAAAAGTAGCGGAACCAAAGTAATTTGAAACTAACATTATTCTTATTTCAAATACATGCCAGTACCATGGTCGACTTCCAACAAAAGCATTAGAGATGAGGTAGATAAGAAGGATCATGCCCGTGATCACACTCCGCCACTACGGCAGGAGTCAACCAACTCTTGCAGCCGCCATGATACATCATGACCTGTAACAAGTGGGGATAAAACCCTGAGTACGACAAAGTACTCAGCTAGACCTACCCGTCAGAAACCAGAAATAAAGTGACACCAAGGATCATGCAAGGCTGATATAAAGTGGGGCTAGCTTGACAACATTTTGCATAAAAAGCTTAATATAGATGATCAATCATTAATGCTTAAGCATCAAGTAAATTATCATTAACCTATCATCTATATTAGAACCTGTACTAGAGCACTCACTTTATTAGGAGCAAAGAATATTAACCATAGCAGGTATAAATTGAGGCAACCTTTCCATCGTGATCCAATTTACCATCAGTTCAATTTAATTGAATCTACGTTGCCGCTGCTCAAGTCAAGTGCTCACTAACCGGGAGCGACGGCGATTCGAATCGAATTCCTATCCAGCTGGAGGGGTATTTCTAACACTCACCGCGCAGGCCCCTGCCAGGGTCGCACAAGCCACCTTTTCATATGATTCAGGAATTGCGGGTCCGAATGATGTCGCGACCCCAAGGGCGACACTCTGCCAGGTGATAGGGACTCTAACCCCCCCTTGGTCTCACGCCAATGTCCCCAAGCACATCCTTTCTCTCCTCTAAGAAGCAACCTACCATTCGATTCCTGGCCTGAACCATATTACTCGGCTTCACGGTCGGAACGGCTTATCCGGCCAACTAAGTGTTAGACTGCGTTCAACATGACTCAAGGACGTACAGCGAATCGGTCCTTAAACGACTCAGACGGGGATAGATTCACACCCAAGACCTCCATGCCTTGTTGCTTCACTATCGTCATTCCGCCCGGTCTCATTTCATTTTATTAACACATGGTTCCGTTCCATGATAGCAAATATAGCCAACCGTGCCATATATGAATATCCCTATATCTCACAGGTGACAGAAAATCACCTGACTTCTACCGCTTAAAGCAGGGCTAAGCATCTACTCGATCCTGGTCTATGTAGGATTCAGGGATTCATATATCTGGACAAGGAGTGATATAATGCAGTAAGGTTTTCAACCAACTCCTACCACTTAATGCAACAATACTTATAACATATATAGAATTAATTGCTTTGAAGGTAGGAGGATTATAATGCTCCGGGGCTTGCCTGGGATCCGACTCAAGTTAGAGTATGTCAGAAGAATTCACTTGGCGAGCATCCTCCCATCTAGCACTTGCCCGATCCTTCTATCTTCGGGATGGATCCACCAAACACCGTCTTCGGGTTTGGCTCCAACGCCACATCCTTCACACGTTTCTGCTAGCGTACCTATATAAGATGCAATCATGCACATGTGTGAATGTATAGAAGTGCAATAACTATAGCAATCATGCAAGCATACCTAAGTTCTAATAAACACCTAGAGCTAATTAACTTAACTACCCTCAAAGGCATAAGTCATACTTAACAATATACAAGCAAACAACTATAATTGGAATTTATCAATTTCTGGACAAGCAAACAATAGCTTCACAAATCAATCATATCTGGAGATATACAAATCCAAATGATATGAAATAAGACATTACAGAAAGATTATGAAATTCTCTACATTTTATTTAATATCATCACAGCATGATTCCAAAGTTTAACATGTCGAATTTACACAAACACAGAAACTGGTCTAACAAGACAGAGAGCAAGCAATTCTGTAACCCAACTTTAAACAGCTATAACTCCTAAACCAAATGGCCAAATGCCACCAAATTTTAACAGAAGCTAGATACATAAATTATCTACAACTTTTGTATAAATAAGTTTCACAACAAAGCATATTATCATGAAGAACTTTGCTAAGCTCCCAGATCTGTCCAGAAACCTTATTTGCAAGAAATAATTATTAATTTATGTTGCAAACATATAATTAGACAAAACCAACTTTACCAACATTTCATACATGACTAATGAACATCAGAAAACATAGTGTCAATTACTAAATAAATTCTTTTAATACATTTTGTTAATTTATTTAGATCGTTAGGTGGAATTATGACCACATCGTAAAGATACTCAATAAATTCTACCAAAATTACAGAGGCCTACACATGATTCTAAAAGTCTATTGTCCAAATTTGAAACCATTTGGACCTGTATAATAACCTCTATAAAAAAGACAAATAGCTATGGAATAAATCATGTGAGAGCAAGTTAAACCTAAAACTCAATATTTTATTTGAACACATGGACATAGTATGGATCAAAATGATAGAACAACCTCATACTAAGGTAATGGAACAACATTTTCCATTTTATCATTTATATATTATTTATAAGCTATTTATCAAGCCTTAAACAAGTTAAATCAATAACTAGATCATACAATAAGCAATGACCATGAAATTTATACCACAGTACATCTATATCATGGCAAACCTACCATAAAAATTTCACATCATTTGGATCATCACAACTCAAGATATAAAAATGACAATCAAAATAATATAGATTTCCTTATTTATCAAGGTCAAATCAAAACCTTAAGAAAACAGTGAACAAATAGTGTGTTTAATATTTTTCTTAGCAAGTACATGTCATCACAAAATTAACAAAATAAGAATCACTATTTTTGGAGTTCTAAAACTCCAGATCTGGCTCTGGTAAATTTTAAAGGCATTTTAGAGCTCTTTTCCAACTTACATCAAAACACCAGAAATTTTCTACAAACAAGTAACATTTTATGATTCTACTGCATAGATGTTTTCTCAAGGTTTCCAAAAAGTCCACATTTGCTATTTTTGGATTTTCCTAGCATGAGGTATGAAATTTAGAAGATTTACACAAAATCTGAAATTCAAATTCGGAATTAGAACAACCCTAACTTAACGCTAGGCGCACCCGGTCGCTTACCCAACTCAGCCACTACTTAAACCGACACATGGGACCCGCTGGACCACCTAGCCCCACCTGTCATTCAAATAAAAGGACACAGAGAGAGGGAGCCGGCTTTCTTCTACCTCCCGAACAGCGAGCACATGAATGGAGGGGGGGAGCGGGCTCCGGCGAGGGGGAAAACCGGCCTGCGGCTCGCCGACGGCGGAGGAGCGGCACAGGAGCTGCACGACGGTAAGGCGCGCCTGTGGCCACCCACAGCGTGGCCTGCGACCGTCCATGGCCCTTTGGCCACGCAAGCCAGGAGGCACGGCGGCGGCTGCAGGCGGCGGTGGCGCTACCGGCGACCAGTAGCCCGGCGAGCGCGCGCGGGGGGCAGAGCACGGTGAGGCGGAGGTGGTGACGCCCTTGGTTGGGACAGAGATAGAGCGCAGCAGCGGTTGGGCGGAGCTCCACCGCTCGGCAATGGTGGCCGTGGCGGTGAGCTTCGGAAGCTCGAGCTTGCGCGCGAGAAGGAGTGGAAATGGACTGAAGGGGGATGGGGAGGAGCTCGGGCGGTCGCTCAGTTGCTCCACCATGCCAAGTGAGGCGCGGACACACGACAGAGAGGAGGACACGTGGCTTCCATGGTGGAGGCGAACTGGTGCATGGCCGCCACGCCCTCCCCTAAGGGAACAGCTGTCGAGCAGTTGGCGGGCATCACTCAGACCACTTTGGGGCGCCAGTTTGGGCTTGTTGCTCTCCGATTTGGGTCAAGGGCCTTTAAACAAAATTATTGCCCAGATAATGCTCTACAACTTTAATTTAGGGAGCAAGGTCATTAGTGTCCCAGATTAGGAGATAATTAGCCCCAAAGTTGACAATGTCAGCGATTTGAAGGCAACGAGCAACAATCCAAAATGGGGGTCAAAATGAATTGCGATTGGTGCCATCTTCTTGTATGCTCTTCCTCATCATGTAAACTCCAACTTTTACATTTGGACCAATTCAAGTTGCATAGCAAAATTTGGAGAACGCGAGATGCCAACCACAATGACAATGTAATTCCAGACTTAGCCAAATTCTAGACCTTGCAAACAGCACTAAGTTGATTCTTGTGAGCTCTATTTGACTAGGTTAGGGGCCAAACTAGTTCTTGACCATTAAACAAAGTTTGTTCTACACAAGATGAACTACAAATTTTGTTTAAGGTCAAACCTCATAACTGGTACAGAAGTCAAACTTTCACTTTGGTCAAAGTATCAACTCGATAAAGCCAAAACTAGGGTTTTAGGCCAATCAGGGCATTTTCTTGACATTTGCTCAACATGAACCCTTCATGACTTTTGTTGTAGAGTTCATCTAGAGTCATTTGGGCAAGTTTGCATGGTTTGGTTGATGATCTATAGTTCCATTAACTTAATGGGGCACATTCCAATAGGAATGGAACTTATCATTTCATGTGACTTTTTGATTCCAAACTTCATAAAACTTTTCCAGGGATCAATATAGATAGTTATTGAGGTGAGACATGTGAAGATACTTTGATAGCAACACCTAAGCATATATCTTTAGAATGACCTATATGTAAAGCAAAGGAGTAACATCCAAGTTTAAATTAGGCTCTTCTTCGTTGGTTGACCTTGACATTGTCATCTCCACTTAATCTATCATATTAGAGTTCAAACTCACTGCCTAATTGGTGATAAACACCTGGGGTGTTACACAGGCATTGTAAAAAAACCGCCTCGGTTAATGCCTGTTAACCGAGGCGGTTGTTTATAAAGCCCACCTCCAAAGATCTGGCCTAGCCTGTTACTGTACTTGGCCCAATATTCATCCTCTAATATAAATATGGTCACTTAGGTTTCACAACCACTTCACTCCTCTCCTCATTCTTTTCTCCCCATCCCGAGCGACGGCCCTCCCATCCCAAGCAGCGTCGGGTTCGCCCATCCCATCCCGAGCGCCCCCTCCCCCTCCCTCTCCCTCTCCCACTCCCTCTCAAGTGCTCGCACGGGCGGCGGGCGTGGCTCCTCCAACGTCGCGGTAGGTAGAGGTGGCGCAGCCCCTTCTCGTGCGGGCGTGTGGCGGATCTCCGGTGGCGGGCTGAGGCGGCGCGGCCCCTCCTCAAGGGGGCGTGCAACGGATCTCCAGCGTCGGGTTGAGGCCACGCGGCTCCTCCAGCAGCACGACTCCTCCAGCGGCGGGCGCGACCCCTCCTCGTGCGGATCCAGCGCCACGTCACCGCCGGAGCACGTCCACCACCGCCCCGGCTCCTTCCCCTCTTCCCCCGGCTCGGCGGGCTCCTACTACAGCGGATCCAGCGAGGAGCAGGCTCGGCAGTGGTGATACGGTCACCGGCTGTAGATCCGACAGTGGGGCGTGCGGATCCGACAGTGCGGCGGCGACGGCATGTTGCTGCGAGCAGCCCAGGTCTAGGCCTAGACCCAACAGGGTTTGCGCTTTTTTGTTTTTTTATTTTGATTAATCAAGGTGGACATTTGAACCGCCTCGATAGATCACGATTAACCATGACCTTTCCATCGAGGCGGTTCAAAAAACTGTCTCGGTTAATACTATTTGCTTGCCACGGTAAAAAAAAATCTGTAGTAGTGATGCTTATTATCTCAGGATTCTAGCATGTGTAAAGAACTGATTGACGGACTACTAGTCAACATTTTTCTAAAAGCTGTGTCAAGTTTTTTTTATCAAGTGTAACTTAATCTGTTTTATTTCATTAAGCAAATCGGGGACATCATCGTGAAATTAAGTCATGGTCAATCTGAATCTTCGTATATTTTTTCAATAAATAAAGGAAATTGTTTTAGCTTTTGTGAATCATCCAATACATATTGCACATCCAAAAAATTCTTCATACATAGTACATATATGCCTTCTGCTGTTGTACTCGAAAAAGGTCCCTTTTCTTCTTTTTCCCCCTCAAAAGAAGAGCATATATATTTGGACTCAGAAAAGATGCATGTATATATTGTACTCAAACATCCTTGTCCCAGATGTTGACGTAAATGTTCCTATATTGCAAACTGATGATGATGATGACTCATTTGAAGAAGGACCTGAGATATAAGTGTATGGCCGGATGCGGCCAACAAGCAAGTGGACAGTTGTGGCTGCTAGCTAGCTAAACCACATGATTTACCATTTCCCTCGTGTTGTTGCCTTCTTGTCCATTAGCCCGTGACGTTGCCTACCCAGCTATCTACGTACTTCGCTACTGCTGCCTTGTGTTGGAATGATCTCTGCACCGAGTGGCCCAACGGCTACTTGGGCCCTTGGTCACGCGCCCTGATCGGGGGCGCCCAACCCTAAATGGTTGGTGGGCCTTTGTCACACTGCGCTATAAAAACAGGTGGGGGCCGGCGGCTCTACCTATGAGGTTCGCCTGAGCCGCACTCCCCACCAACAAACCCTAATCTCGATCTAAGAGAGGGGCGCAGCCAGTGACGGGAAACGCCACCGACCGCGCCGCCACTACATCTCCGACTCCACGGCGATCCACTGCACCGAGATGGCCGGCACCAACTCTAGCTCCATCGCCACTGCTCTTCCTTCGGATGGTTTGCACGCACCCTAATCCCCCCTCTCTCTCTACCTCTCGGATCCGGTAGACCTCATACTAGGTTCTTATTGTTTATACCCGAAATGCAAAAGGTTCTACCCCACTGATCTACTCCATGAGATCCTAAAGATTCAACAATGGTATCAGAGGCCTTCTTAGGTGTAGATCTAGCTCTTGGGGAAAAGAAAGAAAAGAAAACAACACTAATTTCAAATCGGAAAGAGATTCCCCATATGAAACCCTAACCCTAGAATCTCAAATCCTAGCAAAGATGAGGATGAGCACGGGGTCATACCTGGCTCTTCAACCCGCTGGCGGCATCGCCACCACACGAGAAAAGACCGCGTCGTCGGCCCTCGCTGGCATGCAGGTGCACGGTTGAACCACGCCACCGTGTGGGCTCGGTCCGCAAAGGGCACCACAGTGGCTCCCCTCGACAGTGCCGCGCGCGGCTTCGGCCGCACGCGTGCGCTGGCGAGAGGTGCAGCGGCGGAGCCACCACCTCCACTTCCTACTCTGGCCGCGCATGCGCGGCTGCTGACTACACGGATAAAAGAGAGTAGGGAGGGAGAAAGAAGAGGACGCTAGGTGGCCGGATCTACTCCGGAGGATCTCCTCCTCGACGGCGCAGACGACCGCCATGGCCACCGCCGCTGTGGGTGCTGCTCACGGCGAGAGAAGGGAGGGAGGAGGTGGATTACTCTAGGGTTTTCAGGAGGTGACCGGCGCGGGGGGGTTTGTTTCTCTGAGAACGACGCTCCGCCGTTGATCGTGATGGACAACCAGAATTAGCTGGACCGGCGAACGGCCTAGGCGGGCAGCGCGGAAGGGCGAGAATCCCGGCCTAGGCCCAGGTTGTGGCCTGGGCGCGGGAGCCGCAGCGCGAGCGCGTGCGTGAAGCGGGCCGTGGGCCGCGCTTTGCTGGACCGCCGCATCAAAGAATCAAAGAATTCTATTTTTTTCAATTACCAAAAGCATAAATTGATGTTTTTGATCATTTTCGATTCAAATTTGATGCAAAATTACTGTGCAAATTCTTATCCAACGATATTATTTGTTCAGACAACAGTAAAGTGATTAAAGTGCTTCTGGAAAATATTATGAGACTGTTAAAAGTGTTTCCGCTTGTAACGGATCAACGTAATTATACGAAATTAAGTAAGAAAATCTTCCACCGAGGCGGTTAATTTAACAAACTTAAGCCCGTATAACCCGAGATTCTGTGAAATCACGAAGGATTTCAAAACCACTAACATACAACCAAGATCGTACTGATTTAGCAGCCACAATTCACACGATACATAAATCTGATCATAAAGGTAAGATACATCGGAGTTCGGAAATAAAAGTTATTACAACATATTTCAACATAAAGTAGCGGAAGCAAATAATTTTACGCACACACACTTAGTTCAGTTACAGTGCCAGTCGATAGTCATGGTCCACAAAAGCAGTAGATAAGACTAACAGAAAGACCCTTGCCCAAGGTCCTAGTTGTCACCCATCGCCGGATACAGACAGTTGGAGCAGTACCCGTAGTACATCTGACCATCTGCAACAACAATGGGAACAACGCCCTGAGTACGAGAATGTACTCAGCTAGACTTACCCGTCAAAAACCAGAAATAAAAAGACACCAAGGAGCATGCAAGGCTTTACACAGTGGATTGGCTTGACTTCTTTGCGAAAAGCACAAGTTGTTATGAGTAAACTAATTTAAGTCCTTTTTCATCATATTTATTATAACCTATTCAATCTAGGTAAGCACCTATGCTAAAGCAATCACTTGATTAACCATTAACATCAAAGGTTACCATCTCAGGTTTAGCATTTCCAACATTATTCACTTAACCATCAGTGTTTCATCATTGTTACTACGATGCCATAGCTCGAGTCAAGTGCTCACTAACCGGGAGCGACGGCGATTCGAATCGAATTCCTATCTAGCTGGAGATGTATTCCTCACACAAACCATGCTTCCCCCGTCAGGGTCGCGTAGATCACCAATGACACTTTCCGAGAAGCCGCGGGATAACAATCATGGATCGCACTACCCAGGGACCGCCCGACTGCCAGGACGCACCTTGGGCTCACTCTTCGCGTCCCCGTACCCCCCTTCAACACCAGTTTGCCAACCCAAGTTTATCCCGGCTCAAAAAGTGTCGCTAGCTTCGCGGTCGAAAGGTACTTTATTCGGCCAGCTAAATGTGAGGCATGCGTTCAACATGACAAGTGGGACGAGCAACGATCGGTCCTTAACCGACACAGACGGAATCACTATAGTCCAAAACCCTATAAGACTCCGCCCGGTCTCCGCTTATCCATCAACACTTGGTTACTTTACATGATCACCATTACAGCTAACCATAACCCGGTATCCACCTATAACTCGCAGGTGACAGGAAATCACCCGACTTCTACCGGTCTAAGCATGGCTAAGCAATTTACTCGATCCTGACCTAACAGGGTAAAAGATAATCCGGTGGCCAAGGTCATAATGCAACAACGGTTTCACTCAACTCCTATAACTTAATGCAACAATATATAACTATAACGCATATAATAAAGAATACTTTTTATAAATTAGGAGACTTAAAATGCTCCGGGGCTTGCCTCTTTCGAACGAACTAGGGTGGTGATCGACGCACTCTGGCAGTTCCTCGCCTGACTCTTCCTCCTCGGGCACCTCCTGTGCCTGGGGTTCCTGCTGATCCGTCCAAGCCTGCTCCTCCGGTACTGCTGCCTGCGACTCCTCCTGCGATCCTGTATGATGCAAGTGCATAAGGAAACATGCAAAGAATGCATCGAATTGCGGTGGAGTGCTTTGATGACATGAGATGCAGATGAGCACATGGAATGAGCAGTTTGAATATAATTATTTCTTCTACAAGGTAGTCAACGTCATCCAAGAACATGTAACCTAAAACATACACCTTATCCTTCTATTAGTTAGCCTACCATCTACACATACAAGTGAACCTAAGCTACCAAAGCTTACCAACCTAACTCATCCATAACATCAGCAAGGCATAATGATGCTTCAAAGATACACCAAACATATTTTATTTCTCTCAATTTCTCATAAAGAATAATCTTTTATTCCCTAGTTAGCTAGGGTTACACAGCAACACCTATCTCTGGTGTAGATAAAAATCTACAAAAATTACAGTAGATTACTCTTACCCTAGCTAACCTACCACTAAATTTTCATGGGAATTGCATATGTAAAACTGCCTGTACAAAATAAACAAGTTATAGCCTAAATATGAGCATGAAACTATTTTGTACTAGAAAAAGTATCAAACAACAGATTTCACATTTTTCCTATGTTACCAACAGTAAACTAACATACTACAAAAATTATCACATGTATGTTGTATACAAATTTTGCTCTATAATAAAAATAACAGATATTACCAATTAAAAGCACTTGAACTACACTTCAACAATTTCTCACAGGACATGCTTCACTAATATTTTTCCTAGAAAGTATATCACAAATAAAGATTAATGCCACAAGAATCACATTTTTCCCTTTATTATTTTATTTACTACACTTTTTCTAAGATATCAGCATTTATAGCAATTAAATAAAATTGCACAGTAGAGTGTCACAAAAATCACATGAGATATTTTTAAACTGTAGATCTATTCAAAAGGAACATTTCACAATTTGTTTCATGATTTTTGGAGCTATAAATCTTGAGATACAATTTTTAGAAGCCTTTTTCAGATTTTCTGGAAATCAATTTCTTTAAAACCGAAAATCAAAACCGGCTTTAAACGCTACGTGCACCCCGCTGTGACACCCGAAACCGAAACGCTGAGACAGACAGGCGGGACCCATGGGTCAGACGGGCCCACCCGTCAGCCGCAGTCGGTCAGAGGCGGTGTGGACCGCCGGGATCTCGCCGCCGGTGAGTCCTCCGACGACGGGGAGGGCACCATCGTGCTCCTCACACCGATGCGAACCCAGTGGTGCCTAGTGGGTGGCCAGACGAGCTCGGCAGCGAGCTCGCCGGCGTGCATGGCGGCTCGGTGGCGCGGGATGCCGTCGGCCGGCCAACTCCGACCGAGAGGAGCCGCGTGGTGAGGTCAGTGAGACTCGTGGTGCAAGTGCGGTGCTCGTGCGCTCGAGAAGTGGGCGAGAAGTGGCGTGGAGGTGTGCGGCCCACGGAGCGGGTCGCTCCGGTGAGCTCGGCCGGAACTCCGGCGAGCCATTACCGCGGATGGAGGCCGAATCCTGGCGGGCTGTGGCGAGCACCGGATGCGCAACGACAAGGCGCAGCAAGGGTGAAGACGGAGGCGGAGGCGGTGAGCCGGAGCGGCGGCTAGGCGGTTGCGGAGCTCGGGAGCCGGCGATGGCAAGGCGGAGCTCTGCTGCTGCTGCTGCGGGCGGGCGAGGGAGAGAATGGAGGGGGCAACCGAGGAGGACGAGCGCGCGGAGGGGGTAAGCGGGCGCGGACGCTGCGGGGGCCACAGGGGCGCGTGTCGTGCGGCTTCGACGGCGTACGGACACGCGGCGACCGAGCGCTGCCGCGGCGCCACGACGCCACGCGCGGGGCGCGCGCGCGCGGGGGCGGGAGGGAGACGACGCGGGCGCGGGCCAGGCCGGCTTCGGCCATGGGCCGGGATGGGAGGCTGCGGCCCAGTAAAGCGAAATCCGATTTTTCTTTTACAAAAATATTTTCAGATTTAATTCTTTGTTTCAAAATTGAATTTGAAGATGAAAAAGAGGTTTTCAGAAATTTGGCCCAAAATAAAAGTTGTTCAAAATTTTATTCTCTACAACTTTCATATAGAGCACTTTTCAAAATTCTCAATAGATTTTGAATTTGAGATTTAAAGCTAATTTAAAAATCAAAAACTCATTTACTTAGAATATTTTTAAAACAGAATTTGAGGAAGACTGGAATTCAAAATTTTGCTCCAATAATCAAGTTGATTTATTCTAGATTATTTAAAATTGCTACTTCTCAAAAGTTCACCAACTTTTTAACACTTATATCAAATTAAATTTGAAAGAGCTATAATTCAAATAATGCTAATCATGCAATGATGTTGAATGCTTATGCTTTGAATGATAATGCATGCTTAACACCCAGGGGTGTTACAGCCCTCCCCCCTTATAAGAATCTCGTCCCGAGATTTTGAGTTACGAACCACTTATCGTAAAAAGCTTTATACGCGGTTTGAAGATATTCTCCCGTTTCCCAAGAAGCATCGCTCTCATCATGGTGGCTCCATTGAATCTTGTAGGTTGTGACCACTTTATTTCGAGTGACTCGGTCCTTAGTATCCAGGACTCGAACCGGTTGCTCGCGATACTCCAAGTCTGCCTGGATCCGAATACCGTGAGGTTCTATCCTCTCCTCTGGAACACGCAGACACTTCTTCAGTTGGGATACGCGAAAAACGGGAAATATCGAACTCATCTCTTCTGGTAACTGCAACTTGTATGCCACGGGACCCTTTTTCTCTACGATCTGGTATGGTCCTATATATCTTGCAGACAGTTTCTTCTTGATTCCGAACCGTTTCTTCTTCATTGGGGTAACCTTCAAATAGACATAGTCACCTACTTGGAACTCCAATGTTCTTCTTCTCTTGTCTGCATAACTCTTCTGACGAGACTGTGCAGCTTGCATGTTTTGTTGGATAACACGGACCTTTTTCTCTGCCTCATCGACAAAATCAATTCCATAAAACCTTCTTTCTCCAGGCTCTACCCAATTTAACGGTGTCCTGCACTTCTTGCCATACAAGGCTTCAAAAGGTGCCATCTTGATACTCTCTTGGTAACTGTTGTTGTAAGCGAATTCTGCCAACGGTAACCAGGATTCCCATGAGCCTCTAGATGATAGTACACAAGCTCTAAGCATATCTTCTAGTACCGCATTAACTCTTTCTGTTTGTCCATCAGTCTGTGGGTGGTAAGCCGTGCTACGAATCAAACTAGTACCCAAACCTTGATGCAGATGTTCCCAAAAGTGAGAGGTAAACTGCGAACCACGATCGGACACAATCGTTTTTGGTATCCCGTGCAATCGGACAATCTCGGCAATGTACTTCTCTGCATATTGAGGTGGTCGGAATGTCGTCTTAACGGGCAGAAAGTGAGCTGTCTTGGTGAGACGATCTACTATTACCCAAATAGAATCATGCCCTTTTTGTGTGGTGGGGAGACCAGTGATAAAGTCCATACTTATATCATCCCACTTCCAATCGGGTACCGACAAAGGTTGCAGAAGTCCTGCAGGTCTCATGTGAAGAGCTTTAACTCTACAACACATGTCGCAACGAGCAACGTATGCTGCAATTTCCTTTTTCATCTTAGTCCACCAATAACAGGGTCGCAAATCTTGGTACATTTTACTACTTCCGGGGTGAATAGATAACTTAGAACGGTGGGCTTCATCCATCAACTTGTTCTTAAGCTCTCTATCCTTAGGTACTACCAGGCGATCCTTGAACCATAACACTCCTTGGTCATCCAATCGAAAGTGTTTGGTGGGTTCCCTCTTCATCCTTTCTTTAATATGAAAGATTCCCTTATCTGTTTTCTGACCATTAATGATCTGGCTTTTCAGAGTACAACTGACCTGAATATTATGCAACACAGCAGGATGTAACAAATTGAACCCTTCTTCAAACAACGGTTGCACATCAATAGCATGGGATTTTCTGCTCAGTGCATCTGCTACTACATTAGCCTTTCCAGGGTGATAGTGCACGTTCAGATTATAGTCCTTTATCAACTCTAACCATCTCCTCTGTCGCATGTTCAACTCAGATTGGGTAAAGATGTATTTGAGACTCTTATGATCTGTGAAGATATTACACACATTACCCAACAGGTAGTGCCTCCAAATCTTTAGAGCATGCACCACTGCTGCAAGCTCTAAATCATGTGTAGGATAGTTAACTTCATGCTTCCTCAATTGCCGTGAGGCGTAAGCAACGACTTTTCCATTTTGCATTAGCACACATCCTAACCCATTCTTGGATGCGTCACAGAAAACATCAAACGGCTTTTCTATATCTGGTTGGGCCAGAACAGGAGCAGTGGTCAACAACTTCCGCAAGGTACGGAAGGCTGCTTCGCACTCCTCTGTCCATACAAACTTATGATCCTTCTGTAACAGGCTTGTCATTGGTTTGGCAATCTTCGAGAAATCTGGTATGAAGCGACGGTAGTAACCGGCTAAACCAAGGAAACTGCGAACTTCGTTAACTGAAATTGGTGACTTCCAGTTCATAACCTCTTGTACCTTACTGGGGTCGACAGAAATGCCATTTTCAGACAACACATGGCCGAGAAAAGGAACTGTCCTAAGCCAGAACTCACACTTGCTGAACTTAGCGTACAGTCGATGTTCTCTGAGTCTAGTCAAGACTGTCCTGAGGTGTTCCGCATGTTCTTCTTCATTTTCTGAGTATATCAGTATGTCATCAATGAACACTATCACAAACTTGTCCAACTCGGGCATGAAAACCGAATTCATCAGGTACATAAAGTATGCAGGAGCATTTGTCAATCCGAAGGACATGACAAGATACTCGTACAAACCATATCTGGTAGAGAACGCAGTCTTAGGCACATCTTGCGGCCTAATCTTTATCTGGTGGTACCCTGATCTCAGATCTATTTTAGAGAACACTTTGGCTTTAGACAATTGGTCAAACAAGATATCAATCCGAGGAAGAGGATACTTGTTTTTAATTGTCACTGCATTCAGTGGCCGATAATCCACGCACATGCGTAAGGAGTTATCCTTCTTCTTTTTCACAAACAGAGCGGGGCATCCCCATTCGGACGAGCTGGGACGAATCAACCCTTTCCTTAGCAAATCCTGAAGTTGCTTTTTCAATTCTGCTAACTCATTGGGAGGCATCCGATAAGGCCTTCTTGAAATCGGTGCTGTTCCTGGAATTAACTCAATGGCAAACTCAACCTCTCGGTCTAGTGGAAGTCCAGGTAACTCCTCTGGAAATACATCTGGAAACTCACAGACCACTGGAATCTGAACTAGCAGAGTAGTTTGTATCGCACAAGATGTGCTAGCTAGGTCTACCCTCCGAGGTAGGACCACCCGAAAGGTGCCTTCCCCACTGGGTTCCTTAAGAGAGATACTCCTTCCTCCAACATCAATTACAACTCCCATTTGATTCATCCAGTTCATACCCATGATCGCATCCAAAACTAACCCTGGCATGACTATCAGGTTAAGCTTATATTGCCGGTTTGATATGTTTAGGGTTACTCCCTGAACAATCTGATTAGTCAACAGATCAGCCCCAGCTGAACTGATTTTATATGCACAATCCAATTCAACTATCTTTTGCTCATGTCTCTTAACGAATGCTTGACTTACAAAGGAATGAGATGATCCGGAATCAAACAAAACTACTGCAGGATGATTGTTGATAGAAAACATACCAGCTGTCACCGGTTCTCCCTCAGGGATATCATCCACAGTGGTGTGGTGCACACGATCTTGATACTGTGTTTGTTGTTTCTTAGGGTAGGGACAATACTTTGCAAAGTGTCCAGGTTGGTTGCAGTTGAAGCACGGTCCCTTCACCTGAGCCACAGTTCCAGATGAACTGCCTTGTCCTGCCTTTGCTTGAGGCAATGCCATCTTGAACGGCTTCTGGTTCCTCTGGGGTGGCTGAGCATTCTGATTCTTCCTTTGCGGTGGCCTAAACCTTGCACCTGGGGCAGGCGATCGATAAGCTGGGCGGTTGGCTACTGGGGTCCTGGACTGAGACGAACCCGACTCGAAAGCCCTCTTACGGATCTTGGAAGCAGCATACACATGGTTGTTCTTCTCTTGCTTCAAACAGTCGCTAACGAAGTCATTGAAACTAGTCCTCATGTTTGTACCCACATGTTTCATCATCTTGGGACTCAGGCCTCTCTTGAAACTAGCGATCTTCTTGGCATCAGTATCCACCATGTCCGGAGCATAACGGCTCAGGTTATTAAAGGCATGCAGGTATTGAGTCACAGTCTTCGTGCCTTGATTTAATGCCAGGAATTCCCCAAGCTTCATCTCGGTCAGACCAGGTGGAATGTATGTTCCACGGAAGGCTTCAGTGAACTCCCTCCAAGAGATATGGGCATGGGGAGGAAAAGTGGTGCGGTGATGCTTCCACCACATTCCTGCCGGACCTTGAAGCTGATGAGCTGCGTACTCAGTCTTCAACACTTCAGTCATTCTTAAGACACGAAACTTATCTTCCATCGTATTAATCCACTCTTCTGCATCTAAAGGTTCTGCGGCTTCCTTGAAGATCGGTGGACGAGTATCCATGAAGTCCTTGAAACTGCTGTACGGATTTGCTTCGTGACCTCCCGGGTTTATCCCCCGACGGGTATTATCTGCGATACTGCGCAGCGCCGCTTCCATATTCTGTTGCATGCTCTCCATGTTTCGTTGGCTTCCCAGGAATTGGGCGAAAAACTGTTCCGCAGTGTAAGGTGGAGGAGGCAGTGGTGGATCTCGGTCATCATTAGCAGCTGCACTTCCACCAGCCTCAGCGGTACCATACACGGTACGACGAGTGTTCGGCATCTGCATGTTTCAGCAACAGTAATTATTAGGTGATGTTGTAGGAATCGCGACCGAATGAAAAATCATGCCGAACTGAATTCACTGGAGAGAATAAATTCATACAATAAAACAGGGGCACAATAAGTCATTCCAATTAACACAACATCACTAATTATATTACTTAAAGCACACACATCGCGTCCATTACAACCAAGTCGCCAGCATACATACACTGGACTTTTGACGTTCGGATACCGCCACAAACACATCCAAACTTTCCAACCTTACATCAAGCTTTAGTCTTTCTACTCATTATTACATGTCCAAAGTGCCAACAAGCAAAAGACCATGCAAACGGAACCTAGTAACTAGTGCAACAACTACTAGCCTACTCATCGTGATCGCTATCTAGGTTCGAGACGTTGGCGTTGTCACCAACTGCAGCGTCGTCGTGCTCCTCAGCTGGCGCCACGGGCTCTTCAGGATCTTCGTCTGCATCCAAATCCATCTCTGCTGCGCCAGGAAGGTCATAAGGGTTAAGCTGATTGTTCAGCCGATGGACCTCTTCATGCAAGTTATCGTTGTACTCTTCTGCATCAGCCAGTCGCTGCTCGAGCTCAAACTGTCTAGCTCTCAACACATTCTCTGCGGACCAGGCTTCATTCCTCTGATGGAGCACATGAGCCAACATGCTCTCAGCATTCCTGTGGGCGGTGGTCAGTTGCCCAAGCTGCTCTCTCAGGGCACGTACATCTCCCTCAAAAATCACAGTCCTCTGAGTGGCCTGATCTCTCTGACGAGTCAACTGAGCCATCTCAGCAGTGATCCTCTCAATCTCGGCGTCGTGATCTCTCTGAAGCTGACGGCGGTCATCGCGAGCCTGACCAAGAGCACTAGAAACACGTCTCAGACTACCTTCCACTCCATCGAAGGCCCTCATCACTGCGAACATGGCACTCATAGCGGGGTTGTCACTGTTCTGTGCCTCTGCTGCGCTAATCTCCAGAGATCTGCCCCTGGCTTGCTGCCACGAGTCAGTGGAGGGGTTGCCCCTCGGAAATACTCCCATTATAGTTGCTGCCAACTCCTGAGGAAAGCGATCCATGATATCTCTCAGGATTCCAAAGGCTGCCCTCTCAGCGGCTTCTTCAGGGGTCCTGCCAGTTGACTCAAAACGCCAACCGGTCCACTCAGAACCATCACCTCGGGGACGGACTACTGCTTCCACAGTCACCAAAAGTCCTTCACCCAACCGCTCATTTGACCAAAAGTAGCGGGGCTCCATCCCATCATGATAGCCTACATAGCTGAGCACTCTCCACAAGAGTGTAGGCATCCCAAACTCTCCAAGAAAAGTGTGACGCTGGCGAGTGCGCGGAGCAAGCTGATGACGGGGAGCTCTGCCGGTGGACTTGCGAGCGGTCTGCTTGGCACGTGCCATCTGTAGCAAAAATTTTTTTATTATCGTGGTGAGAACAGATTTTTAAGTTGGCATTTTTATCGAAATGAGATAATCAACTTATAAGGGGAGGAACAGTGCCATGAATGAAATGCACACATGATGCATGCACGTTCAGTACGTCCTCACAAACTTAGAAAACTAATGACTACTAACGGAATAAATGGTGGCATACAACGATCTCTTGTAACGTAACTAACACGTACTACTCGAAAGCGTTGTTATGTACCTGCAGAAAGGAAATCACTTCAGCCCAAACCTCACAGTATGAAAACATGCAGAAAGCAGTAGAGTAAGTTACTCGCTCTACACGCATCCCCAGATACGAGTATAACGGTAACAACTACCCGAATCGTCGTCCTATTGACGGCATCGTCACTGCATGACGGAATTCCCCACAATTTGGATACCCTCATACGAACAGGCGTAGGGCACGTAAGTATTTTGGTATCACATAAGCACTCCCCTAGATCGGCAGTGTATCCGACCATGCACTCACAACTCTCACTTACCAAGGCGTAGAGGTAAAGGATCCATACATTACCACTCAAGTGAATGGCACTCATACCATAGCACGCCGTATGAGCGACGAAATTTAAAATATGATGCAAACCCCCAAGTTAGTACTTAATTAAGCCACCTAGAGTCCTTATCGGGCATAAAGGATATGACCACTGGCACACTTTTAAGTTCAAAAGCTTATTTGAAAACACAGTTTTATTTTTAAATACTCATGTGAACAGTAGCATGCTAAACCATGCTCCGATGCCAGCTGTAACGGATCAACGTAATTATACGAAATTAAGTAAGAAAATCTTCCACCGAGGCGGTTAATTTAACAAACTTAAGCCCGTATAACCCGAGATTCCGTGAAATCACGAAGGATTTCAAAACCACTAACATACAACCAAGATCGTACTGATTTAGCAGCCACAATTCACACGATACATAAATCTGATCATAAAGGTAAGATACATCGGAGTTCGGAAATAAAAGTTATTACAACATATTTCAACATAAAGTAGCGGAAGCAAATAATTTTACGCACACACACTTAGTTCAGTTACAGTGCCAGTCGATAGTCATGGTCCACAAAAGCAGTAGATAAGACTAACAGAAAGACCCTTGCCCAAGGTCCTAGTTGTCACCCATCGCCGGATACAGACAGTTGGAGCAGTACCCGTAGTACATCTGACCATCTGCAACAACAATGGGAACAACGCCCTGAGTACGAGAATGTACTCAGCTAGACTTACCCGTCAAAAACCAGAAATAAAAAGACACCAAGGAGCATGCAAGGCTTTACACAGTGGATTGGCTTGACTTCTTTGCGAAAAGCACAAGTTGTTATGAGTAAACTAATTTAAGTCCTTTTTCATCATATTTATTATAACCTATTCAATCTAGGTAAGCACCTATGCTAAAGCAATCACTTGATTAACCATTAACATCAAAGGTTACCATCTCAGGTTTAGCATTTCCAACATTATTCACTTAACCATCAGTGTTTCATCATTGTTACTACGATGCCATAGCTCGAGTCAAGTGCTCACTAACCGGGAGCGACGGCGATTCGAATCGAATTCCTATCCAGCTGGAGATGTATTCCTCACACAAACCATGCTTCCCCCGTCAGGGTCGCGTAGATCACCAATGACACTTTCCGAGAAGCCGCGGGATAACAATCATGGATCGCACTACCCAGGGACCGCCCGACTGCCAGGACGCACCTTGGGCTCACTCTTCGCGTCCCCGTACCCCCCTTCAACACCAGTTTGCCAACCCGAGTTTATCCCGGCTCAAAAAGTGTCGCTAGCTTCGCGGTCGAAAGGTACTTTATTCGGCCAGCTAAATGTGAGGCATGCGTTCAACATGACAAGAGGGACGAGCAACGATCGGTCCTTAACCGACACAGACGGAATCACTATAGTCCAAAACCCTATAAGACTCCGCCCGGTCTCCGCTTATCCATCAACACTTGGTTACTTTACATGATCACCATTACAGCTAACCATAACCCGGTATCCACCTATAACTCGCAGGTGACAGGAAATCACCCGACTTCTACCGGTCTAAGCATGGCTAAGCAATTTACTCGATCCTGACCTAACAGGGTAAAAGATAATCCGGTGGCCAAGGTCATAATGCAACAACGGTTTCACTCAACTCCTATAACTTAATGCAACAATATATAACTATAACGCATATAATAAAGAATACTTTTTATAAATTAGGAGACTTAAAATGCTCCGGGGCTTGCCTCTTTCGAACGAACTAGGGTGGTGATCGACGCACTCTGGCAGTTCCTCGCCTGACTCTTCCTCCTCGGGCACCTCCTGTGCCTGGGGTTCCTGCTGATCCGTCCAAGCCTGCTCCTCCGGTACTGCTGCCTGCGACTCCTCCTGCGATCCTGTATGATGCAAGTGCATAAGGAAACATGCAAAGAATGCATCGAATTGCGGTGGAGTGCTTTGATGACATGAGATGCAGATGAGCACATGGAATGAGCAGTTTGAATATAATTATTTCTTCTACAAGGTAGTCAACGTCATCCAAGAACATGTAACCTAAAACATACACCTTATCCTTCTATTAGTTAGCCTACCATCTACACATACAAGTGAACCTAAGCTACCAAAGCTTACCAACCTAACTCATCCATAACATCAGCAAGGCATAATGATGCTTCAAAGATACACCAAACATATTTTATTTCTCTCAATTTCTCATAAAGAATAATCTTTTATTCCCTAGTTAGCTAGGGTTACACAGCAACACCTATCTCTGGTGTAGATAAAAATCTACAAAAATTACAGTAGATTACTCTTACCCTAGCTAACCTACCACTAAATTTTCATGGGAATTGCATATGTAAAACTGCCTGTACAAAATAAACAAGTTATAGCCTAAATATGAGCATGAAACTATTTTGTACTAGAAAAAGTATCAAACAACAGATTTCACATTTTTCCTATGTTACCAACAGTAAACTAACATACTACAAAAATTATCACATGTATGTTGTATACAAATTTTGCTCTATAATAAAAATAACAGATATTACCAATTAAAAGCACTTGAACTACACTTCAACAATTTCTCACAGGACATGCTTCACTAATATTTTTCCTAGAAAGTATATCACAAATAAAGATTAATGCCACAAGAATCACATTTTTCCCTTTATTATTTTATTTACTACACTTTTTCTAAGATATCAGCATTTATAGCAATTAAATAAAATTGCACAGTAGAGTGTCACAAAAATCACATGAGATATTTTTAAACTGTAGATCTATTCAAAAGGAACATTTCACAATTTGTTTCATGATTTTTGGAGCTATAAATCTTGAGATACAATTTTTAGAAGCCTTTTTCAGATTTTCTGGAAATCAATTTCTTTAAAACCGAAAATCAAAACCGGCTTTAAACGCTACGTGCACCCCGCTGTGACACCCGAAACCGAAACGCTGAGACAGACAGGCGGGACCCATGGGTCAGACGGGCCCACCCGTCAGCCGCAGTCGGTCAGAGGCGGTGTGGACCGCCGGGATCTCGCCGCCGGTGAGTCCTCCGACGACGGGGAGGGCACCATCGTGCTCCTCACACCGATGCGAACCCAGTGGTGCCTAGTGGGTGGCCAGACGAGCTCGGCAGCGAGCTCGCCGGCGTGCATGGCGGCTCGGTGGCGCGGGATGCCGTCGGCCGGCCAACTCCGACCGAGAGGAGCCGCGTGGTGAGGTCAGTGAGACTCGTGGTGCAAGTGCGGTGCTCGTGCGCTCGAGAAGTGGGCGAGAAGTGGCGTGGAGGTGTGCGGCCCACGGAGCGGGTCGCTCCGGTGAGCTCGGCCGGAACTCCGGCGAGCCATTACCGCGGATGGAGGCCGAATCCTGGCGGGCTGTGGCGAGCACCGGATGCGCAACGACAAGGCGCAGCGAGGGTGAAGACGGAGGCGGAGGCGGTGAGCCGGAGCGGCGGCTAGGCGGTTGCGGAGCTCGGGAGCCGGCGATGGCAAGGCGGAGCTCTGCTGCTGCTGCTGCGGGCGGGCGAGGGAGAGAATGGAGGGGGCAACCGAGGAGGACGAGCGCGCGGAGGGGGTAAGCGGGCGCGGACGCTGCGGGGGCCACAGGGGCGCGTGTCGTGCGGCTTCGACGGCGTACGGACACGCGGCGACCGAGCGCTGCCGCGGCGCCACGACGCCACGCGCGCGCGCGCGCGCGCGGGTGGGCGGGAGGGAGACGACGCGGGCGCGGGCCAGGCCGGCTTCGGCCATGGGCCGGGATGGGAGGCTGCGGCCCAGTAAAGCGAAATCCGATTTTTCTTTTACAAAAATATTTTCAGATTTAATTCTTTGTTTCAAAATTGAATTTGGAGATGAAAAAGAGGTTTTCAGAAATTTGGCCCAAAATAAAAGTTGTTCAAAATTTTATTCTCTACAACTTTCATATAGAGCACTTTTCAAAATTCTCAATAGATTTTGAATTTGAGATTTAAAGCTAATTTAAAAATCAAAAACTCATTTACTTAGAATATTTTTAAAACAGAATTTGAGGAAGACTGGAATTCAAAATTTTGCTCCAATAATCAAGTTGATTTATTCTAGATTATTTAAAATTGCTACTTCTCAAAAGTTCACCAACTTTTTAACACTTATATCAAATTAAATTTGAAAGAGCTATAATTCAAATAATGCTAATCATGCAATGATGTTGAATGCTTATGCTTTGAATGATAATGCATGCTTAACACCCAGGGGTGTTACAGCCCTCCCCCCTTATAAGAATCTCGTCCCGAGATTTTGAGTTACGAACCACTTATCGTAAAAAGCTTTATACGCGGTTTGAAGATATTCTCCCGTTTCCCAAGAAGCATCGCTCTCATCATGGTGGCACCATTGAATCTTGTAGGTTGTGACCACTTTATTTCGAGTGACTCGGTCCTTAGTATCCAGGACTCGAACCGGTTGCTCGCGATACTCCAAGTCTGCCTGGATCCGAATACCCTGAGGTTCTATCCTCTCCTCTGGAACACGCAGACACTTCTTCAGTTGGGATACGCGAAAAACGGGAAATATCGAACTCATCTCTTCTGGTAACTGCAACTTGTATGCCACGGGACCCTTTTTCTCTACGATCTGGTATGGTCCTATATATCTTGCAGACAGTTTCTTCTTGATTCCGAACCGTTTCTTCTTTATTGGGGTAACCTTCAAATAGACATAGTCACCTACTTGGAACTCCAATGTTCTTCTTCTCTTGTCTGCATAACTCTTCTGACGAGACTGTGCAGCTTGCATGTTTTGTTGGATAACACGGACCTTTTTCTCTGCCTCATCGACAAAATCAATTCCATAAAACCTTCTTTCTCCAGGCTCTACCCAATTTAACGGTGTCCTGCACTTCTTGCCATACAAGGCTTCAAAAGGTGCCATCTTGATACTCTCTTGGTAACTGTTGTTGTAAGCGAATTCTGCCAATGGTAACCAGGATTCCCATGAGCCTCTAGATGATAGTACACAAGCTCTAAGCATATCTTCTAGTACCGCATTAACTCTTTCTGTTTGTCCATCAGTCTGTGGGTGGTAAGCCGTGCTACGAATCAAACTAGTACCCAAACCTTGATGCAGATGTTCCCAAAAGTGAGAGGTAAACTGCGAACCACGATCGGACACAATCGTTTTTGGTATCCCGTGCAATCGGACAATCTCGGCAATGTACTTCTCTGCATATTGAGGTGGTCGGAATGTCGTCTTAACGGGCAGAAAGTGAGCTGTCTTGGTGAGACGATCTACTATTACCCAAATAGAATCATGCCCTTTTTGTGTGGTGGGGAGACCAGTGACAAAGTCCATACTTATATCATCCCACTTCCAATCGGGTACCGACAAAGGTTGCAGAAGTCCTGCAGGTCTCATGTGAAGAGCTTTAACTCTACAACACATGTCGCAACGAGCAACGTATGCTGCAATTTCCTTTTTCATCTTAGTCCACCAATAACAGGGTCGCAAATCTTGGTACATTTTACTACTTCCGGGGTGAATAGATAACTTAGAACGGTGGGCTTCATCCATCAACTTGTTCTTAAGCTCTCTATCCTTAGGTACTACCAGGCGATCCTTGAACCATAACACTCCTTGGTCATCCAATCGAAAGTGTTTGGTGGGTTCCCTCTTCATCCTTTCTTTAATATGAAAGATTCCCTTATCTGTTTTCTGACCATTAATGATCTGGCTTTTCAGAGTACAACTGACCTGAATATTATGCAACACAGCAGGATGTAACAAATTGAACCCTTCTTCAAACAACGGTTGCACATCAATAGCATGGGATTTTCTGCTCAGTGCATCTGCTACTACATTAGCCTTTCCAGGGTGATAGTGCACGTTCAGATTATAGTCCTTTATCAACTCTAACCATCTCCTCTGTCGCATGTTCAACTCAGATTGGGTAAAGATGTATTTGAGACTCTTATGATCTGTGAAGATATTACACACATTACCCAACAGGTAGTGCCTCCAAATCTTTAGAGCATGCACCACTGCTGCAAGCTCTAAATCATGTGTAGGATAGTTAACTTCATGCTTCCTCAATTGCCGTGAGGCGTAAGCAACGACTTTTCCATTTTGCATTAGCACACATCCTAACCCATTCTTGGATGCGTCACAGAAAACATCAAACGGCTTTTCTATATCTGGTTGGGCCAGAACAGGAGCAGTGGTCAACAACTTCCGCAAGGTACGGAAGGCTGCTTCGCACTCCTCTGTCCATACAAACTTATGATCCTTCTGTAACAGGCTTGTCATTGGTTTGGCAATCTTCGAGAAATCTGGTATGAAGCGACGGTAGTAACCGGCTAAACCAAGGAAACTGCGAACTTCGTTAACTGAAATTGGTGACTTCCAGTTCATAACCTCTTGTACCTTACTGGGGTCGACAGAAATGCCATTTTCAGACAACACGTGGCCGAGAAAAGGAACTGTCCTAAGCCAGAACTCACACTTGCTGAACTTAGCGTACAGTCGATGTTCTCTGAGTCTAGTCAAGACTGTCCTGAGGTGTTCCGCATGTTCTTCTTCATTTTCTGAGTATATCAGTATGTCATCAATGAACACTATCACAAACTTGTCCAACTCGGGCATGAAAACCGAATTCATCAGGTACATAAAGTATGCAGGAGCATTTGTCAATCCGAAGGACATGACAAGATACTCGTACAAACCATATCTGGTAGAGAACGCAGTCTTAGGCACATCTTGCGGCCTAATCTTTATCTGGTGGTACCCTGATCTCAGATCTATTTTAGAGAACACTTTGGCTTTAGACAATTGGTCAAACAAGATATCAATCCGAGGAAGAGGATACTTGTTTTTAATTGTCACTGCATTCAGTGGCCGATAATCCACGCACATGCGTAAGGAGTTATCCTTCTTCTTTTTCACAAACAGAGCGGGGCATCCCCATTCGGACGAGCTGGGACGAATCAACCCTTTCCTTAGCAAATCCTGAAGTTGCTTTTTCAATTCTGCTAACTCATTGGGAGGCATCCGATAAGGCCTTCTTGAAATCGGTGCTGTTCCTGGAATTAACTCAATGGCAAACTCAACCTCTCGGTCTAGTGGAAGTCCAGGTAACTCCTCTGGAAATACATCTGGAAACTCACAGACCACTGGAATCTGAACTAGCAGAGTAGTTTGTATCGCACAAGATGTGCTAGCTAGGTCTACCCTCCGAGGTAGGACCACCCGAAAGGTGCCTTCCCCACTGGGTTCCTTAAGAGAGATACTCCTTCCTCCAACATCAATTACAACTCCCATTTGATTCATCCAGTTCATACCCATGATCGCATCCAAAACTAACCCTGGCATGACTATCAGGTTAAGCTTATATTGCCGGTTTGATATGTTTAGGGTTACTCCCTGAACAATCTGATTAGTCAACAGATCAGCCCCAGCTGAACTGATTTTATATGCACAATCCAATTCAACTATCTTTTGCTCATGTCTCTTAACGAATGCTTGACTTACAAAGGAATGAGATGATCCGGAATCAAACAAAACTACTGCAGGATGATTGTTGATAGAAAACATACCAGCTGTCACCGGTTCTCCCTCAGGGATATCATCCACAGTGGTGTGGTGCACACGAGCTTGATACTGTGTTTGTTGTTTCTTAGGGTAGGGACAATACTTTGCAAAGTGTCCAGGTTGGTTGCAGTTGAAGCACGGTCCCTTCACCTGAGCCACAGTTCCAGATGAACTGCCTTGTCCTGCCTTTGCTTGAGGCAATGCCATCTTGAACGGCTTCTGGTTCCTCTGGGGTGGCTGAGCATTCTGATTCTTCCTTTGCGGTGGCCTAAACCTTGCACCTGGGGCAGGCGATCGATAAGCTGGGCGGTTGGCTACTGGGGTCCTGGACTGAGACGAACCCGACTCGAAAGCCCTCTTACGGATCTTGGAAGCAGCATACACATGGTTGTTCTTCTCTTGCTTCAAACAGTCGCTAACGAAGTCATTGAAACTAGTCCTCATGTTTGTACCCACATGTTTCATCATCTTGGGACTCAGGCCTCTCTTGAAACTAGCGATCTTCTTGGCATCAGTATCCACCATGTCCGGAGCATAACGGCTCAGGTTATTAAAGGCATGCAGGTATTGAGTCACAGTCTTCGTGCCTTGATTTAATGCCAGGAATTCCCCAAGCTTCATCTCGGTCAGACCAGGTGGAATGTATGTTCCACGGAAGGCTTCAGTGAACTCCCTCCAAGAGATATGGGCATGGGGAGGAAAAGTGGTGCGGTGATGCTTCCACCACATTCCTGCCGGACCTTGAAGCTGATGAGCTGCGTACTCAGTCTTCAACACTTCAGTCATTCTTAAGACACGAAACTTATCTTCCATCGTATTAATCCACTCTTCTGCATCTAAAGGTTCTGCGGCTTCCTTGAAGATCGGTGGACGAGTATCCATGAAGTCCTTGAAACTGCTGTACGGATTTGCTTCGTGACCTCCCGGGTTTATCCCCCGACGGGTATTATCTGCGATACTGCGCAGCGCCGCTTCCATATTCTGTTGCATGCTCTCCATGTTTCGTTGGCTTCCCAGGAATTGGGCGAAAAACTGTTCCGCAGTGTAAGGTGGAGGAGGCGGTGGTGGATCTCGGTCATCATTAGCAGCTGCACTTCCACCAGCCTCAGCGGTACCATACACGGTACGACGAGTGTTCGGCATCTGCATGTTTCAGCAACAGTAATTATTAGGTGATGTTGTAGGAATCGCGACCGAATGAAAAATCATGCCGAACTGAATTCACTGGAGAGAATAAATTCATACAATAAAACAGGGGCACAATAAGTCATTCCAATTAACACAACATCACTAATTATATTACTTAAAGCACACACATCGCGTCCATTACAACCAAGTCGCCAGCATACATACACTGGACTTTTGACGTTCGGATACCGCCACAAACACATCCAAACTTTCCAACCTTACATCAAGCTTTAGTCTTTCTACTCATTATTACATGTCCAAAGTGCCAACAAGCAAAAGACCATGCAAACGGAACCTAGTAACTAGTGCAACAACTACTAGCCTACTCATCGTGATCGCTATCTAGGTTCGAGACGTTGGCGTTGTCGCCAACTGCAGCGTCGTCGTGCTCCTCAGCTGGCGCCACGGGCTCTTCAGGATCTTCGTCTGCATCCAAATCCATCTCTGCTGCGCCAGGAAGGTCATAAGGGTTAAGCTGATTGTTCAGCCGATGGACCTCTTCATGCAAGTTATCGTTGTACTCTTCTGCATCAGCCAGTCGCTGCTCGAGCTCAAACTGTCTAGCTCTCAACACATTCTCTGCGGACCAGGCTTCATTCCTCTGATGGAGCACATGAGCCAACATGCTCTCAGCATTCCTGTGGGCGGTGGTCAGTTGCCCAAGCTGCTCTCTCAGGGCACGTACATCTCCCTCAAAAATCACAGTCCTCTGAGTGGCCTGATCTCTCTGACGAGTCAACTGAGCCATCTCAGCAGTGATCCTCTCAATCTCGGCGTCGTGATCTCTCTGAAGCTGACGGCGGTCATCGCGAGCCTGACCAAGAGCACTAGAAACACGTCTCAGACTACCTTCCACTCCATCGAAGGCCCTCATCACTGCGAACATGGCACTCATAGCGGGGTTGTCACTGTTCTGTGCCTCTGCTGCGCTAATCTCCAGAGATCTGCCCCTGGCTTGCTGCCACGAGTCAGTGGAGGGGTTGCCCCTCGGAAATACTCCCATTATAGTTGCTGCCAACTCCTGAGGAAAGCGATCCATGATATCTCTCAGGATTCCAAAGGCTGCCCTCTCAGCGGCTTCTTCAGGGGTCCTGCCAGTTGACTCAAAACGCCAACCGGTCCACTCAGAACCATCACCTCGGGGACGGACTACTGCTTCCACAGTCACCAAAAGTCCTTCACCCAACCGCTCATTTGACCAAAAGTAGCGGGGCTCCATCCCATCATGATAGCCTACATAGCTGAGCACTCTCCACAAGAGTGTAGGCATCCCAAACTCTCCAAGAAAAGTGTGACGCTGGCGAGTGCGCGGAGCAAGCTGATGACGGGGAGCTCTGCCGGTGGACTTGCGAGCGGTCTGCTTGGCACGTGCCATCTGTAGCAAAAAATTTTTTATTATCGTGGTGAGAACAGATTTTTAAGTTGGCATTTTTATCGAAATGAGATAATCAACTTATAAGGGGAGGAACAGTGCCATGAATGAAATGCACACATGATGCATGCACGTTCAGTACGTCCTCACAAACTTAGAAAACTAATGACTACTAACGGAATAAATGGTGGCATACAACGATCTCTTGTAACGTAACTAACACGTACTACTCGAAAGCGTTGTTATGTACCTGCAGAAAGGAAATCACTTCAGCCCAAACCTCACAGTATGAAAACATGCAGAAAGCAGTAGAGTAAGTTACTCGCTCTACACGCATCCCCAGATACGAGTATAACGGTAACAACTACCCGAATCGTCGTCCTATTGACGGCATCGTCACTGCATGACGGAATTCCCCACAATTTGGATACCCTCATACGAACAGGCGTAGGGCACGTAAGTATTTTGGTATCACATAAGCACTCCCCTAGATCGGCAGTGTATCCGACCATGCACTCACAACTCTCACTTACCAAGGCGTAGAGGTAAAGGATCCATACATTACCACTCAAGTGAATGGCACTCATACCATAGCACGCCGTATGAGCGACGAAATTTAAAATATGATGCAAACCCCCAAGTTAGTACTTAATTAAGCCACCTAGAGTCCTTATCGGGCATAAAGGATATGACCACTGGCACACTTTTAAGTTCAAAAGCTTATTTGAAAACACAGTTTTATTTTTAAATACTCATGTGAACAGTAGCATGCTAAACCATGCTCCGATGCCAGCTGTAACGGATCAACGTAATTATACGAAATTAAGTAAGAAAATCTTCCACCGAGGCGGTTAATTTAACAAACTTAAGCCCGTATAACCCGAGATTCCGTGAAATCACGAAGGATTTCAAAACCACTAACATACAACCAAGATCGTACTGATTTAGCAGCCACAATTCACACGATACATAAATCTGATCATAAAGGTAAGATACATCGGAGTTCGGAAATAAAAGTTATTACAACATATTTCAACATAAAGTAGCGGAAGCAAATAATTTTACGCACACACACTTAGTTCAGTTACAGTGCCAGTCGATAGTCATGGTCCACAAAAGCAGTAGATAAGACTAACAGAAAGACCCTTGCCCAAGGTCCTAGTTGTCACCCATCGCCGGATACAGACAGTTGGAGCAGTACCCGTAGTACATCTGACCATCTGCAACAGCAATGGGAACAACGCCCTGAGTACGAGAATGTACTCAGCTAGACTTACCCGTCAAAAACCAGAAATAAAAAGACACCAAGGAGCATGCAAGGCTTTACACAGTGGATTGGCTTGACTTCTTTGCGAAAAGCACAAGTTGTTATGAGTAAACTAATTTAAGTCCTTTTTCATCATATTTATTATAACCTATTCAATCTAGGTAAGCACCTATGCTAAAGCAATCACTTGATTAACCATTAACATCAAAGGTTACCATCTCAGGTTTAGCATTTCCAACATTATTCACTTAACCATCAGTGTTTCATCATTGTTACTACGATGCCATAGCTCGAGTCAAGTGCTCACTAACCGGGAGCGACGGCGATTCGAATCGAATTCCTATCCAGCTGGAGATGTATTCCTCACACAAACCATGCTTCCCCCGTCAGGGTCGCGTAGATCACCAATGACACTTTCCGAGAAGCCGCGGGATAACAATCATGGATCGCACTACCCAGGGACCGCCCGACTGCCAGGACGCACCTTGGGCTCACTCTTCGCGTCCCCGTACCCCCCTTCAACACCAGTTTGCCAACCCGAGTTTATCCCGGCTCAAAAAGTGTCGCTAGCTTCGCGGTCGAAAGGTACTTTATTCGGCCAGCTAAATGTGAGGCATGCGTTCAACATGACAAGAGGGACGAGCAACGATCGGTCCTTAACCGACACAGACGGAATCACTATAGTCCAAAACCCTATAAGACTCCGCCCGGTCTCCGCTTATCCATCAACACTTGGTTACTTTACATGATCACCATTACAGCTAACCATAACCCGGTATCCACCTATAACTCGCAGGTGACAGGAAATCACCCGACTTCTACCGGTCTAAGCATGGCTAAGCAATTTACTCGATCCTGACCTAACAGGGTAAAAGATAATCCGGTGGCCAAGGTCATAATGCAACAACGGTTTCACTCAACTCTTATAACTTAATGCAACAATATATAACTATAACGCATATAATAAAGAATACTTTTTATAAATTAGGAGACTTAAAATGCTCCGGGGCTTGCCTCTTTCGAACGAACTAGGGTGGTGATCGACGCACTCTGGCAGTTCCTCGCCTGACTCTTCCTCCTCGGGCACCTCCTGTGCCTGGGGTTCCTGCTGATCCGTCCAAGCCTGCTCCTCCGGTACTGCTGCCTGCGACTCCTCCTGCGATCCTGTATGATGCAAGTGCATAAGGAAACATGCAAAGAATGCATCGAATTGCGGTGGAGTGCTTTGATGACATGAGATGCAGATGAGCATATGGAATGAGCAGTTTGAATATAATTATTTCTTCTACAAGGTAGTCAACGTCATCCAAGAACATGTAACCTAAAACATACACCTTATCCTTCTATTAGTTAGCCTACCATCTACACATACAAGTGAACCTAAGCTACCAAAGCTTACCAACCTAACTCATCCATAACATCAGCAAGGCATAATGATGCTTCAAAGATACACCAAACATATTTTATTTCTCTCAATTTCTCATAAAGAATAATCTTTTATTCCCTAGTTAGCTAGGGTTACACAGCAACACCTATCTCTGGTGTAGATAAAAATCTACAAAAATTACAGTAGATTACTCTTACCCTAGCTAACCTACCACTAAATTTTCATGGGAATTGCATATGTAAAACTGCCTGTACAAAATAAACAAGTTATAGCCTAAATATGAGCATGAAACTATTTTGTACTAGAAAAAGTATCAAACAACAGATTTCACATTTTTCCTATGTTACCAACAGTAAACTAACATACTACAAAAATTATCACATGTATGTTGTATACAAATTTTGCTCTATAATAAAAATAACAGATATTACCAATTAAAAGCACTTGAACTACACTTCAACAATTTCTCACAGGACATGCTTCACTAATATTTTTCCTAGAAAGTATATCACAAATAAAGATTAATGCCACAAGAATCACATTTTTCCCTTTATTATTTTATTTACTACACTTTTTCTAAGATATCAGCATTTATAGCAATTAAATAAAATTGCACAGTAGAGTGTCACAAAAATCACATGAGATATTTTTAAACTGTAGATCTATTCAAAAGGAACATTTCACAATTTGTTTCATGATTTTTGGAGCTATAAATCTTGAGATACAATTTTTAGAAGCCTTTTTCAGATTTTCTGGAAATCAATTTCTTTAAAACCGAAAATCAAAACCGGCTTTAAACGCTACGTGCACCCCGCTGTGACACCCGAAACCGAAACGCTGAGACAGACAGGCGGGACCCATGGGTCAGACGGGCCCACCCGTCAGCCGCAGTCGGTCAGAGGCGGTGTGGACCGCCGGGATCTCGCCGCCGGTGAGTCCTCCGACGACGGGGAGGGCACCATCGTGCTCCTCACACCGATGCGAACCCAGTGGTGCCTAGTGGGTGGCCAGACGAGCTCGGCAGCGAGCTCGCCGGCGTGCATGGCGGCTCGGTGGCGCGGGATGCCGTCGGCCGGCCAACTCCGACCGAGAGGAGCCGCGTGGTGAGGTCAGTGAGACTCGTGGTGCAAGTGCGGTGCTCGTGCGCTCGAGAAGTGGGCGAGAAGTGGCGTGGAGGTGTGCGGCCCACGGAGCGGGTCGCTCCGGTGAGCTCGGCCGGAACTCCGGCGAGCCATTACCGCGGATGGAGGCCGAATCCTGGCGGGCTGTGGCGAGCACCGGATGCGCAACGACAAGGCGCAGCGAGGGTGAAGACGGAGGCGGAGGCGGTGAGCCGGAGCGGCGGCTAGGCGGTTGCGGAGCTCGGGAGCCGGCGATGGCAAGGCGGAGCTCTGCTGCTGCTGCTGCGGGCGGGCGAGGGAGAGAATGGAGGGGGCAACCGAGGAGGACGAGCGCGCGGAGGGGGTAAGCGGGCGCGGACGCTGCGGGGGCCACAGGGGCGCGTGTCGTGCGGCTTCGACGGCGTACGGACACGCGGCGACCGAGCGCTGCCGCGGCGCCACGACGCCACGCGCGCGCGCGCGCGGGTGGGCGGGAGGGAGACGACGCGGGCGCGGGCCAGGCCGGCTTCGGCCATGGGCCGGGATGGGAGGCTGCGGCCCAGTAAAGCGAAATCCGATTTTTCTTTTACAAAAATATTTTCAGATTTAATTCTTTGTTTCAAAATTGAATTTGGAGATGAAAAAGAGGTTTTCAGAAATTTGGCCCAAAATAAAAGTTGTTCAAAATTTTATTCTCTACAACTTTCATATAGAGCACTTTTCAAAATTCTCAATAGATTTTGAATTTGAGATTTAAAGCTAATTTAAAAATCAAAAACTCATTTACTTAGAATATTTTTAAAACAGAATTTGAGGAAGACTGGAATTCAAAATTTTGCTCCAATAATCAAGTTGATTTATTCTAGATTATTTAAAATTGCTACTTCTCAAAAGTTCACCAACTTTTTAACACTTATATCAAATTAAATTTGAAAGAGCTATAATTCAAATAATGCTAATCATGCAATGATGTTGAATGCTTATGCTTTGAATGATAATGCATGCTTAACACCCAGGGGTGTTACAGCCCTCCCCCCTTATAAGAATCTCGTCCCGAGATTTTGAGTTACGAACCACTTATCGTAAAAAGCTTTATACGCGGTTTGAAGATATTCTCCCGTTTCCCAAGAAGCATCGCTCTCATCATGGTGGCTCCATTGAATCTTGTAGGTTGTGACCACTTTATTTCGAGTGACTCGGTCCTTAGTATCCAGGACTCGAACCGGTTGCTCGCGATACTCCAAGTCTGCCTGGATCCGAATACCCTGAGGTTCTATCCTCTCCTCTGGAACACGCAGACACTTCTTCAGTTGGGATACGTGAAAAACGGGAAATATCGAACTCATCTCTTCTGGTAACTCAACTTGTATGCCACGGGACCCTTTTTCTCTACGATCTGGTATGGTCCTATATATCTTGCAGACAGTTTCTTCTTGATTCCGAACCGTTTCTTCTTCATTGGGGTAACCTTCAAATAGACATAGTCACCTACTTGGAACTCCAATGTTCTTCTTCTCTTGTCTGCATAACTCTTCTGACGAGACTGTGCAGCTTGCATGTTTTGTTGGATAACACGGACCTTTTTCTCTGCCTCATCGACAAAATCAATTCCATAAAACCTTCTTTCTCCAGGCTCTACCCAATTTAACGGTGTCCTGCACTTCTTGCCATACAAGGCTTCAAAAGGTGCCATCTTGATACTCTCTTGGTAACTGTTGTTGTAAGCGAATTCTGCCAACGGTAACCAGGATTCCCATGAGCCTCTAGATGATAGTACACAAGCTCTAAGCATATCTTCTAGTACCGCATTAACTCTTTCTGTTTGTCCATCAGTCTGTGGGTGGTAAGCCGTGCTACGAATCAAACTAGTACCCAAACCTTGATGCAGATGTTCCCAAAAGTGAGAGGTAAACTGCGAACCACGATCGGACACAATCGTTTTTGGTATCCCGTGCAATCGGACAATCTCGGCAATGTACTTCTCTGCATATTGAGGTGGTCGGAATGTCGTCTTAACGGGCAGAAAGTGAGCTGTCTTGGTGAGACGATCTACTATTACCCAAATAGAATCATGCCCTTTTTGTGTGGTGGGGAGACCAGTGATAAAGTCCATACTTATATCATCCCACTTCCAATCGGGTACCGACAAAGGTTGCAGAAGTCCTGCAGGTCTCATGTGAAGAGCTTTAACTCTACAACACATGTCGCAACGAGCAACGTATGCTGCAATTTCCTTTTTCATCTTAGTCCACCAATAACAGGGTCGCAAATCTTGGTACATTTTACTACTTCCGGGGTGAATAGATAACTTAGAACGGTGGGCTTCATCCATCAACTTGTTCTTAAGCTCTCTATCCTTAGGTACTACCAGGCGATCCTTGAACCATAACACTCCTTGGTCATCCAATCGAAAGTGTTTGGTGGGTTCCCTCTTCATCCTTTCTTTAATATGAAAGATTCCCTTATCTGTTTTCTGACCATTAATGATCTGGCTTTTCAGAGTACAACTGACCTGAATATTATGCAACACAGCAGGATGTAACAAATTGAACCCTTCTTCAAACAACGGTTGCACATCAATAGCATGGGATTTTCTGCTCAGTGCATCTGCTACTACATTAGCCTTTCCAGGGTGATAGTGCACGTTCAGATTATAGTCCTTTATCAACTCTAACCATCTCCTCTGTCGCATGTTCAACTCAGATTGGGTAAAGATGTATTTGAGACTCTTATGATCTGTGAAGATATTACACACATTACCCAACAGGTAGTGCCTCCAAATCTTTAGAGCATGCACCACTGCTGCAAGCTCTAAATCATGTGTAGGATAGTTAACTTCATGCTTCCTCAATTGTCGTGAGGCGTAAGCAACGACTTTTCCATTTTGCATTAGCACACATCCTAACCCATTCTTGGATGCGTCACAGAAAACATCAAACGGCTTTTCTATATCTGGTTGGGCCAGAACAGGAGCAGTGGTCAACAACTTCCGCAAGGTACGGAAGGCTGCTTCGCACTCCTCTGTCCATACAAACTTATGATCCTTCTGTAACAGGCTTGTCATTGGTTTGGCAATCTTCGAGAAATCTGGTATGAAGCGACGGTAGTAACCGGCTAAACCAAGGAAACTGCGAACTTCGTTAACTGAAATTGGTGACTTCCAGTTCATAACCTCTTGTACCTTACTGGGGTCGACAGAAATGCCATTTTCAGACAACACGTGGCCGAGAAAAGGAACTGTCCTAAGCCAGAACTCACACTTGCTGAACTTAGCGTACAGTCGATGTTCTCTGAGTCTAGTCAAGACTGTCCTGAGGTGTTCCGCATGTTCTTCTTCATTTTCTGAGTATATCAGTATGTCATCAATGAACACTATCACAAACTTGTCCAACTCGGGCATGAAAACCGAATTCATCAGGTACATAAAGTATGCAGGAGCATTTGTCAATCCGAAGGACATGACAAGATACTCGTACAAACCATATCTGGTAGAGAACGCAGTCTTAGGCACATCTTGCGGCCTAATCTTTATCTGGTGGTACCCTGATCTCAGATCTATTTTAGAGAACACTTTGGCTTTAGACAATTGGTCAAACAAGATATCAATCCGAGGAAGAGGATACTTGTTTTTAATTGTCACTGCATTCAGTGGCCGATAATCCACGCACATGCGTAAGGAGTTATCCTTCTTCTTTTTCACAAACAGAGCGGGGCATCCCCATTCGGACGAGCTGGGACGAATCAACCCTTTCCTTAGCAAATCCTGAAGTTGCTTTTTCAATTCTGCTAACTCATTGGGAGGCATCCGATAAGGCCTTCTTGAAATCGGTGCTGTTCCTGGAATTAACTCAATGGCAAACTCAACCTCTCGGTCTGGTGGAAGTCCAGGTAACTCCTCTGGAAATACATCTGGAAACTCACAGACCACTGGAATCTGAACTAGCAGAGTAGTTTGTATCGCACAAGATGTGCTAGCTAGGTCTACCCTCCGAGGTAGGACCACCCGAAAGGTGCCTTCCCCACTGGGTTCCTTAAGAGAGATACTCCTTCCTCCAACATCAATTACAACTCCCATTTGATTCATCCAGTTCATACCCATGATCGCATCCAAAACTAACCCTGGCATGACTATCAGGTTAAGCTTATATTGCCGGTTTGATATGTTTAGGGTTACTCCCTGAACAATCTGATTAGTCAACAGATCAGCCCCAGCTGAACTGATTTTATATGCACAATCCAATTCAACTATCTTTTGCTCATGTCTCTTAACGAATGCTTGACTTACAAAGGAATGAGATGATCCGGAATCAAACAAAACTACTGCAGGATGATTGTTGATAGAAAACATACCAGCTGTCACCGGTTCTCCCTCAGGGATATCATCCACAGTGGTGTGGTGCACACGAGCTTGATACTGTGTTTGTTGTTTCTTAGGGTAGGGACAATACTTTGCAAAGTGTCCAGGTTGGTTGCAGTTGAAGCACGGTCCCTTCACCTGAGCCACAGTTCCAGATGAACTGCCTTGTCCTGCCTTTGCTTGAGGCAATGCCATCTTGAACGGCTTCTGGTTCCTCTGGGGTGGCTGAGCATTCTGATTCTTCCTTTGCGGTGGCCTAAACCTTGCACCTGGGGCAGGCGATCGATAAGCTGGGCGGTTGGCTACTGGGGTCCTGGACTGAGACGAACCCGACTCGAAAGCCCTCTTACGGATCTTGGAAGCAGCATACACATGGTTGTTCTTCTCTTGCTTCAAACAGTCGCTAACGAAGTCATTGAAACTAGTCCTCATGTTTGTACCCACATGTTTCATCATCTTGGGACTCAGGCCTCTCTTGAAACTAGCGATCTTCTTGGCATCAGTATCCACCATGTCCGGAGCATAACGGCTCAGGTTATTAAAGGCATGCAGGTATTGAGTCACAGTCTTCGTGCCTTGATTTAATGCCAGGAATTCCCCAAGCTTCATCTCGGTCAGACCAGGTGGAATGTATGTTCCACGGAAGGCTTCAGTGAACTCCCTCCAAGAGATATGGGCATGGGGAGGAAAAGTGGTGCGGTGATGCTTCCACCACATTCCTGCCGGACCTTGAAGCTGATGAGCTGCGTACTCAGTCTTCAACACTTCAGTCATTCTTAAGACACGAAACTTATCTTCCATCGTATTAATCCACTCTTCTGCATCTAAAGGTTCTGCGGCTTCCTTGAAGATCGGTGGACGAGTATCCATGAAGTCCTTGAAACTGCTGTACGGATTTGCTTCGTGACCTCCCGGGTTTATCCCCCGACGGGTATTATCTGCGATACTGCGCAGCGCCGCTTCCATATTCTGTTGCATGCTCTCCATGTTTCGTTGGCTTCCCAGGAATTGGGCGAAAAACTGTTCCGCAGTGTAAGGTGGAGGAGGCGGTGGTGGATCTCGGTCATCATTAGCAGCTGCACTTCCACCAGCCTCAGCGGTACCATACACGGTACGACGAGTGTTCGGCATCTGCATGTTTCAGCAACAGTAATTATTAGGTGATGTTGTAGGAATCGCGACCGAATGAAAAATCATGCCGAACTGAATTCACTGGAGAGAATAAATTCATACAATAAAACAGGGGCACAATAAGTCATTCCAATTAACACAACATCACTAATTATATTACTTAAAGCACACACATCGCGTCCATTACAACCAAGTCGCCAGCATACATACACTGGACTTTTGACGTTCGGATACCGCCACAAACACATCCAAACTTTCCAACCTTACATCAAGCTTTAGTCTTTCTACTCATTATTACATGTCCAAAGTGCCAACAAGCAAAAGACCATGCAAACGGAACCTAGTAACTAGTGCAACAACTACTAGCCTACTCATCGTGATCGCTATCTAGGTTCGAGACGTTGGCGTTGTCGCCAACTGCAGCGTCGTCGTGCTCCTCAGCTGGCGCCACGGGCTCTTCAGGATCTTCGTCTGCATCCAAATCCATCTCTGCTGCGCCAGGAAGGTCATAAGGGTTAAGCTGATTGTTCAGCCGATGGACCTCTTCATGCAAGTTATCGTTGTACTCTTCTGCATCAGCCAGTCGCTGCTCGAGCTCAAACTGTCTAGCTCTCAACACATTCTCTGCGGACCAGGCTTCATTCCTCTGATGGAGCACATGAGCCAACATGCTCTCAGCATTCCTGTGGGCGGTGGTCAGTTGCCCAAGCTGCTCTCTCAGGGCACGTACATCTCCCTCAAAAATCACAGTCCTCTGAGTGGCCTGATCTCTCTGACGAGTCAACTGAGCCATCTCAGCAGTGATCCTCTCAATCTCGGCGTCGTGATCTCTCTGAAGCTGACGGCGGTCATCGCGAGCCTGACCAAGAGCACTAGAAACACGTCTCAGACTACCTTCCACTCCATCGAAGGCCCTCATCACTGCGAACATGGCACTCATAGCGGGGTTGTCACTGTTCTGTGCCTCTGCTGCGCTAATCTCCAGAGATCTGCCCCTGGCTTGCTGCCACGAGTCAGTGGAGGGGTTGCCCCTCGGAAATACTCCCATTATAGTTGCTGCCAACTCCTGAGGAAAGCGATCCATGATATCTCTCAGGATTCCAAAGGCTGCCCTCTCAGCGGCTTCTTCAGGGGTCCTGCCAGTTGACTCAAAACGCCAACCGGTCCACTCAGAACCATCACCTCGGGGACGGACTACTGCTTCCACAGTCACCAAAAGTCCTTCACCCAACCGCTCATTTGACCAAAAGTAGCGGGGCTCCATCCCATCATGATAGCCTACATAGCTGAGCACTCTCCACAAGAGTGTAGGCATCCCAAACTCTCCAAGAAAAGTGTGACGCTGGCGAGTGCGCGGAGCAAGCTGATGACGGGGAGCTCTGCCGGTGGACTTGCGAGCGGTCTGCTTGGCACGTGCCATCTGTAGCAAAAAATTTTTTATTATCGTGGTGAGAACAGATTTTTAAGTTGGCATTTTTATCGAAATGAGATAATCAACTTATAAGGGGAGGAACAGTGCCATGAATGAAATGCACACATGATGCATGCACGTTCAGTACGTCCTCACAAACTTAGAAAACTAATGACTACTAACGGAATAAATGGTGGCATACAACGATCTCTTGTAACGTAACTAACACGTACTACTCGAAAGCGTTGTTATGTACCTGCAGAAAGGAAATCACTTCAGCCCAAACCTCACAGTATGAAAACATGCAGAAAGCAGTAGAGTAAGTTACTCGCTCTACACGCATCCCCAGATACGAGTATAACGGTAACAACTACCCGAATCGTCGTCCTATTGACGGCATCGTCACTGCATGACGGAATTCCCCACAATTTGGATACCCTCATACGAACAGGCGTAGGGCACGTAAGTATTTTGGTATCACATAAGCACTCCCCTAGATCGGCAGTGTATCCGACCATGCACTCACAACTCTCACTTACCAAGGCGTAGAGGTAAAGGATCCATACATTACCACTCAAGTGAATGGCACTCATACCATAGCACGCCGTATGAGCGACGAAATTTAAAATATGATGCAAACCCCCAAGTTAGTACTTAATTAAGCCACCTAGAGTCCTTATCGGGCATAAAGGATATGACCACTGGCACACTTTTAAGTTCAAAAGCTTATTTGAAAACACAGTTTTATTTTTAAATACTCATGTGAACAGTAGCATGCTAAACCATGCTCCGATGCCAGCTGTAACGGATCAACGTAATTATACGAAATTAAGTAAGAAAATCTTCCACCGAGGCGGTTAATTTAACAAACTTAAGCCTGTATAACCCGAGATTCCGTGAAATCACGAAGGATTTCAAAACCACTAACATACAACCAAGATCGTACTGATTTAGCAGCCACAATTCACACGATACATAAATCTGATCATAAAGGTAAGATACATCGGAGTTCGGAAATAAAAGTTATTACAACATATTTCAACATAAAGTAGCGGAAGCAAATAATTTTACGCACACACACTTAGTTCAGTTACAGTGCCAGTCGATAGTCATGGTCCACAAAAGCAGTAGATAAGACTAACAGAAAGACCCTTGCCCAAGGTCCTAGTTGTCACCCATCGCCGGATACAGACAGTTGGAGCAGTACCCGTAGTACATCTGACCATCTGCAACAGCAATGGGAACAACGCCCTGAGTACGAGAATGTACTCAGCTAGACTTACCCGTCAAAAACCAGAAATAAAAAGACACCAAGGAGCATGCAAGGCTTTACACAGTGGATTGGCTTGACTTCTTTGCGAAAAGCACAAGTTGTTATGAGTAAACTAATTTAAGTCCTTTTTCATCATATTTATTATAACCTATTCAATCTAGGTAAGCACCTATGCTAAAGCAATCACTTGATTAACCATTAACATCAAAGGTTACCATCTCAGGTTTAGCATTTCCAACATTATTCACTTAACCATCAGTGTTTCATCATTGTTACTACGATGCCATAGCTCGAGTCAAGTGCTCACTAACCGGGAGCGACGGCGATTCGAATCGAATTCCTATCCAGCTGGAGATGTATTCCTCACACAAACCATGCTTCCCCCGTCAGGGTCGCGTAGATCACCAATGACACTTTCCGAGAAGCCGCGGGATAACAATCATGGATCGCACTACCCAGGGACCGCCCGACTGCCAGGACGCACCTTGGGCTCACTCTTCGCGTCCCCGTACCCCCCTTCAACACCAGTTTGCCAACCCGAGTTTATCCCGGCTCAAAAAGTGTCGCTAGCTTCGCGGTCGAAAGGTACTTTATTCGGCCAGCTAAATGTGAGGCATGCGTTCAACATGACAAGAGGGACGAGCAACGATCGGTCCTTAACCGACACAGACGGAATCACTATAGTCCAAAACCCTATAAGACTCCGCCCGGTCTCCGCTTATCCATCAACACTTGGTTACTTTACATGATCACCATTACAGCTAACCATAACCCGGTATCCACCTATAACTCGCAGGTGACAGGAAATCACCCGACTTCTACCGGTCTAAGCATGGCTAAGCAATTTACTCGATCCTGACCTAACAGGGTAAAAGATAATCCGGTGGCCAAGGTCATAATGCAACAACGGTTTCACTCAACTCCTATAACTTAATGCAACAATATATAACTATAACGCATATAATAAAGAATACTTTTTATAAATTAGGAGACTTAAAATGCTCCGGGGCTTGCCTCTTTCGAACGAACTAGGGTGGTGATCGACGCACTCTGGCAGTTCCTCGCCTGACTCTTCCTCCTCGGGCACCTCCTGTGCCTGGGGTTCCTGCTGATCCGTCCAAGCCTGCTCCTCCGGTACTGCTGCCTGCGACTCCTCCTGCGATCCTGTATGATGCAAGTGCATAAGGAAACATGCAAAGAATGCATCGAATTGCGGTGGAGTGCTTTGATGACATGAGATGCAGATGAGCACATGGAATAAGCAGTTTGAATATAATTATTTCTTCTACAAGGTAGTCAACGTCATCCAAGAACATGTAACCTAAAACATACACCTTATCCTTCTATTAGTTAGCCTACCATCTACACATACAAGTGAACCTAAGCTACCAAAGCTTACCAACCTAACTCATCCATAACATCAGCAAGGCATAATGATGCTTCAAAGATACACCAAACATATTTTATTTCTCTCAATTTCTCATAAAGAATAATCTTTTATTCCCTAGTTAGCTAGGGTTACACAGCAACACCTATCTCTGGTGTAGATAAAAATCTACAAAAATTACAGTAGATTACTCTTACCCTAGCTAACCTACCACTAAATTTTCATGGGAATTGCATATGTAAAACTGCCTGTACAAAATAAACAAGTTATAGCCTAAATATGAGCATGAAACTATTTTGTACTAGAAAAAGTATCAAACAACAGATTTCACATTTTTCCTATGTTACCAACAGTAAACTAACATACTACAAAAATTATCACATGTATGTTGTATACAAATTTTGCTCTATAATAAAAATAACAGATATTACCAATTAAAAGCACTTGAACTACACTTCAACAATTTCTCACAGGACATGCTTCACTAATATTTTTCCTAGAAAGTATATCACAAATAAAGATTAATGCCACAAGAATCACATTTTTCCCTTTATTATTTTATTTACTACACTTTTTCTAAGATATCAGCATTTATAGCAATTAAATAAAATTGCACAGTAGAGTGTCACAAAAATCACATGAGATATTTTTAAACTGTAGATCTATTCAAAAGGAACATTTCACAATTTGTTTCATGATTTTTGGAGCTATAAATCTTGAGATACAATTTTTAGAAGCCTTTTTCAGATTTTCTGGAAATCAATTTCTTTAAAACCGAAAATCAAAACCGGCTTTAAACGCTACGTGCACCCCGCTGTGACACCCGAAACCAAAACGCTGAGACAGACAGGCGGGACCCATGGGTCAGACGGGCCCACCCGTCAGCCGCAGTCGGTCAGAGGCGGTGTGGACCGCCGGGATCTCGCCGCCGGCGAGTCCTCCGACGACGGGGAGGGCACCATCGTGGTCCTCACACCGATGCGAACCCAGTGGTGCCTAGTGGGTGGCCAGACGAGCTCGGCAGCGAGCTCGCCGGCGTGCATGGCGGCTCGGTGGCGCGGGATGCCGTCGGCCGGCCAACTCCGACCGAGAGGAGCCGCGTGGTGAGGCCAGTGAGACTCGTGGTGCAAGTGCGGTGCTCGTGCGCTCGAGAAGTGGGCGAGAAGTGGCGTGGAGGTGTGCGGCCCACGGAGCGGGTCGCTCCGGTGAGCTCGGCCGGAACTCCGGCGAGCCATTACCGCGGATGGAGGCCGAATCCTGGCGGGCTGTGGCGAGCACCGGATGCGCAACGACAAGGCGCAGCGAGGGTGAAGACGGAGGCGGAGGCGGTGAGCCGGAGCGGCGGCTAGGCGGTTGCGGAGCTCGGGAGCCGGCGATGGCAAGGCGGAGCTCTGCTGCTGCTGCTGCGGGTGGGCGAGGGAGAGAATGGAGGGGGCAACCGAGGAGGACGAGCGCGCGGAGGGGGTAAGCGGGCGCGGACGCTGCGGGGGCCACAGGGGCGCGTGTCGTGCGGCTTCGACGGCGTACGGACACGCGGCGACCGAGCGCTGCCGCGGCGCCACGACGCCACGCGCGGGGCGCGCGCGCGCGGGGGCGGGAGGGAGACGACGCGGGCGCGGGCCAGGCCGGCTTCGGCCATGGGCCGGGATGGGAGGCTGCGGCCCAGTAAAGCGAAATCCGATTTTTCTTTTACAAAAATATTTTCAGATTTAATTCTTTGTTTCAAAATTGAATTTGGAGATGAAAAATAGGTTTTCAGAAATTTGGCCCAAAATAAAAGTTGTTCAAAATTTTATTCTCTACAACTTTCATATAGAGCACTTTTCAAAATTCTCAATAGATTTTGAATTTGAGATTTAAAGCTAATTTAAAAATCAAAAACTCATTTACTTAGAATATTTTTAAAACAGAATTTGAGGAAGACTGGAATTCAAAATTTTGCTCCAATAATCAAGTTGATTTATTCTAGATTATTTAAAATTGCTACTTCTCAAAAGTTCACCAACTTTTTAACACTTATATCAAATTAAATTTGAAAGAGCTATAATTCAAATAATGCTAATCATGCAATGATGTTGAATGCTTATGCTTTCAATGATAATGCATGCTTAACACCCAGGGGTGTTACACCGCTGTGTACTTAATGTTGTTAATTTCATTATTAAATTCGAACCAACGGGAGGATTTAATTTTGAAAATGGATATATTTACAGATTATTATAATATTGTTATTATTCTGACCAACGTTGATTAATAGCAGTATTATGATGTTATTATGTGGTTTTGTCATGCATTAATTCTATTTCTGCCCAACGGTGATCTAGAATTAGTGTAAAAAGGATAATTTTGTATGTTTTAATTTTGACCAACGTTGGAATTAAAGCATGCAATTATTTTTGGTACTTATGTTCTCACTCTATATGATTTGTGTTTATAGGAGGTTACTCTTTGATGGGGTTTATCAAAGATATTCCACCCCTCAAAGGTGACAACTACACTGAATGGAAGAAGAAAATTGACCTCGCTTTTGTATTGGCCGAGGTGGACTGGGTGGTCACCACACCATGCCCTACTGAACCAGTGGCATCGGTGAGGGACGCCAGTGAGTCTGATGCTGAATGGCAAAAGAAAGAAAGGGACCATGCTCCCATACAGATGGCATATGACCTACAAAAGCAAAAGTGGGTCAATGCTAACAAAAAGTGTGTTGCTGTCATAAAGAACACAATTGAGCCTACCATAATGGGCTCAATCCAAAAGTGTGACACTGTCACAGAATACTTGGAAAGGATAAAGAGTCAGTTCTATGGCTCTTCAAAGACATATGCTACTCAGCTGATAAAGCAGCTGGTAACAGAAAAATACACTGGAGGTGCACATGGCAATGGCATAAGAGAGCACATATAAAAAATGAACCATTTGAACAACAAGCTAAAACCAATGAATCTGGCTCTTACGGAAGAGTTTCTTGTCCATTTCATTTTTGCTTATTTACCAAAAGAGTTTGACACATTTGTTGTCAACTACAACATTCAGCCCGAGAAATGGGATCTAGAACGTTGTATGGCGATGTGTGTGCAAGAGGAAGAGAGAATAAAGGCCGCCAATGGTGGTTCTCTCAATTTTGTTAAAGATAACAAAAGAAAGAATTTCAATGCCAATGCCAACTCTCCCTCAAAGCCAAAGGGCAAGGGTCCCATGCAGCATCAGCCTCAGCAAAACAGGTTTGCAGTGAACAAAGATCAGTGCCTCTACTGCAAGAAGGAGGGACATTACAAGAAAGATTGTCCTGAATTCTTAAAGATGATCATGGCAAAGAAAGGTGAGAACATTATTACGTTCATAAATGAATCCCTGTATGTACAATATTCGAAATCTACTTGGTGGATTGACTCAGGTGCAACTGTTCATGTTGCTAATTCATTACAGGGATTTCATTCGACGAGGACTACGCAAAGAAGCGAAAGACACGTTAAAGTCATGAATGGAGTCCAAGCAGATGTTGAATCTGTTGGCGATGTTCCTTTAGAACTTGCTAATGGTTTTATTCTTTTGCTTAGAGATGTTTTATTTGTTCCTTCATTACAGAGAAACTTGATTAGTGTGTCATGTTTGGACAACGATGGATTTGATTGCCATTTTGGAGATGGCAAATGTGAGATATTGTGTAATAATGAATGTGTTGGCCTTGCTTTTCAAAAGCAAGATCTTTATTTGTTATCACTTCGTAAAAATGTGAATTCCGTATGTGATGCGAATGAAAACGTATCCTCGTTTGTGAATGCAAATAGAAAACGAAAGAGAACTCAAGATGCGTCGTCGAAATTATGGCACTGTCGTTTAGGCCATATTTTGAGGGAGAGAATAGAGAGACTAGTTAAGAATGATATTCTTCCTCCATTAAAGTTCTCAGACCTTGAATAGTGTAGAGAATGTATTAAAGGAAAATACACAAAGCAAATTAAAAAGGATACTAAACGAAGCACAAGAATTCTACAGATAATTCACACGGACATCTGTGGTCCTTTTCCTGTGAAAAGTGTGGATGGTTTTGACTCGTTCATAACATTCACAGATGATTACTCCCGTTATGGTTACATTTATCCAATTAAAGAAAGAAATGAAGCGTTGGATAAATTTAAAATATTTAAGGCTGAAGTTGAAAATCAGCATAATTTAAAGATTAAAGTTGTCTGGTCTGATCGTGGTGGGGAGTACTACGATCGGCATATCCATATGGCCAAGTTCCTGGACCCTTTGCAAGGTTTCTACAGGAAAATGGCATAGTAGCCTAGTATTCTACACCGGGCGAACCTCAGCAGAACGGAGTAGCTAAGAGGCGTAACCGTACCTTGATGGATATGGTGCGTAGTATGATGAGTTACTCTGACTTGCCATTGAGTCTATGGATGGAGGCGTTAAAAACCGTCATTCATATTCTAAATAGAGTACCAAGTAAAGCGGTGCCCAAAACACCATATGAGTTGTGGACAGGAAGAGAACCCTCACTAAAACACTTACGTGTGTGGGGGAGTCCCGCTGAGGCAAAAGTGTTTAACCCAAATATTGGGAATCTAGATCCCAAAACAGTTAGCTGCCATTTTATTGGCTATCCTGAAAAGTCAAAAGGTTTTCGTTTCTACTGTTCAGACAGATACACAAAATTTATAGAAACGAGACACGCTGTTGTCTTAGAGGATGAAATGATAAGGGGGAGCATGGTGGCTCGAAAAATTGTTCTTGAGGAGAAGCGGGTATGTGTGCCCACTCTGATGATTTAGGAACCATTCTTTGAACTACCTGTTCTAGTTGCACCAACAGTGCCAGATACTGTAGTGCCAACACCTGTTGTCAGTTCTCCTATGGTGACAGTAAATAATGATGAGGAACCTATACAAACTGATGCCACAGATGAGGAGGAGCAACAACAGCCCCAAACTGAAGATGTGCCAAATGTGGAGGCCCCGAGAAGGTCCCAAAGAGTTAGAAGATCAGCTATACCTGATGATTATGAGGTGTATAACACTGAAGAATTTCAAATAGAGGGTGATCCCACTTCATTTGAAGAAGCCATGAGAAGCGATAATTCATCCAAGTGGCTTGAGGCCATGGAAGATGAAATAAAGTCAATGAGTACCAACAAAGTTTGGGACTTAGAACCTATTCCTAAAGGAGTCAAGACAGTAGGCTGTAAATGGGTCTATAAGACAAAACGTGACTCCTAAGAGAATATTGAAAGGTTTAAAGCGCGACTTGTGGCAAAAGGTTTTACACAAAGAGAAGGGATTGATTACAATGAGATGTTTTCTCCAGTCTCATGTAAAGATTCCTTCAGAATTATAATGGCATTAGTGGCACACTACGATTTAGAGTTACATCAGATGGATGTAAAAATAACATTCCTGAATGGGGATCTAGAGAAAAATGTTTACATGGCTCAACCGAAAGGTTTTGTCGTGGAAGGAAAAGAACGAATGGAATATCGCTTAAAGAAATCGATTTATGGGTTAAAGCAAGCTTCAAGACAGTGGTATTTGAAGTTTGACAGAACAATAAAGATTTTTGGGTTTAAAGAAAATGTTGAGGATAATTGTGTTTATGCAAAGTTTAAGAATGGAAGGTATATCTTCCTAATCCTGTACGTAGATGATATCTTACTTGCTAGTAGTGATGTCCATCTACTACTGGAGACAAATAAGTTTTTATCTTCAAAATTTGATATGAAAGATCTTGGTGAAGCGTCTTTTGTTCTGGGCATAGAGATTCACCGAGATAGAAGTAAAGGGGTATTAGGACTATCACAAAAGGCATACATAGAAAAAGTTTTAAAGAAATTCAGTATGCATAAATGTAGTGCCTCACCTGCACCCATGGTCAAGGGCGACAGATATGGGGATTTTCAATGCCCAAGGAACCAATACGAGCTCAATCAAATGAAAGTGGTTCCATATGCTTCTGCTGTCGGAAGCCTACAATATGCACAAGTGTGCACGCGCCCTGACTTAGCCTTTGTTACCGGGTTGCTTGACAGATTTCAAAGTAATCCAGGAATTGAACACTGGAAACTGGTAAAGAAAGTCTTGCGATATTTGCAAGGTACGAAAGGCCTCATGTTGACGTATAGAAAATCAGATTATCTCTAGATAGTGGGGTATTCGGATTCTGATTATGCGGGAGATGATAGAAAATCCACGTCAGGATATGTGTTCACTCTCGCAGGAGGAGCAATTTCGTGGAAAAGCTCAAAACAAACCGTCACTACATCGTCCACAATGTATGCCGAGTTTGTAGCGTGTTATGAGGCAACGGGGCAGGTGAACTGGCTAAAGAAGTTCATACCCGGTTTGAAGGTGGTCGACAGCATACATAAGCCACTAAAGTTATACTGCGATAATAATCCAGCAGTACAGTACGCTCACAACAATAGGTCAAGTGGTGCTGCCAAACACATTGACATAAAGTATTATGTTGTGAAGGATAAAGTCCGGGATCAAATTATAAATCTTGAGCATATAAGCACTGAAAAGATGCTCGCGGATCCGCTTACAAAAGGCTTACCACCCAACGTGTTCAGAGAACATGTAGCCGGCATGCGTTTAAGGGAAAGCCTATAACTCCTGGACTATAATAAAGGGCCCAAAAGTTAAAGTAACTGTTTCGGATCAGAGACGTGCATTGTAGCTGTCAAATCTATCGGCGATTGACCATGACGATGAAACATGCTCTATGAATTTATCTGTGATGGAACGAGTAAAATGAAAAGTGTTAAAGTTAAAGATTAAAGTGAAAGGTGAGATCAAGGGGGAGAATGTTGGAATGATCTCTCCACCGAGTGGCCCAACGGCTACTTGGGCCCTTGGTCACGCGCCCTGATCGGGGGCGTCCAACCCTAAATGGTTGGTGGGCCCCTATCACATTGCGCTATAAAAACAGGTGGGGGCCGGCGGCTCTACCTACGAGGTTCGCCTGAGCCGCACTCCCCACCAACAAACCCTAATCCCGATCGAAGAGAGGGGCGCAGCCAGTGACGGGAAACGCCACCGACCGCGCCGCCACTACATCTCCGACTCCACGACGATCCACTGCACCGAGATTAGGGATGAAAACGGTACGGATATTTTCCGACCGTATTCGAGACCGAATCCGTTTAGAGGGGTTTTAATCCGTCCGTATCCGAGTCCGGATATTTAACATCCGATACCGTATTCGTATCCGAATATTTAAATCACATATTTATGATGTCGATATCCAATCGTATCCTATCCGGCATTTTTTATACTATCCGTATTCGAATCCGAATCCGGACATAAATATGAAAACAAATATGATATCAGTGATATCCGTCCGTATCCGATCCGTTTTCATCCCTAACCGAGATGGCCGGCACCAGCTCCAGCTCCATCGCCACTGCTCTTCCTTCGGATGGTTTGCACGCACCCTAATCCCCTCTCGCTTGTCGGTGACGTAGACGGTAGATAGATAGGACGATTACTGCCTATGCACGCGATACAACAATTCGTTTCCACCGAAATAACAGCGACGTCGGCATCCATACGAATATACTAGGAAGATTTACCCAAATAATAATGTTGTAGTTCTATGTAGAATCTACTCCATAGTGTTAAGCTTTTAGTACTAACTAGGTAGCTTCTTGGTTCAAATTAAGAAAGGTTTGTGCTTGCTAGAATAATGTTACTAACTAGTAGCTGTCGACATAGATTATATATATTTAGTCTGTGATGATGGATCGGAGCATGTTGGTAGATTTATTTTAACTCTACCGTGTTAGCTAGCTAGCTGTTGCATTTTTCCTAGTGCATGGCTGGATGATGGCATCATGAAGCGGTTCAAAAAGGTTATTATTTACATATATAAAAATAAACAACAGAGCGAATGGTTGGTCTGCAGAAGAGATCAAATGAAGGTCGACAAAGATGAGAGTCCAAAGAATAATGTCCGATCCATCAAACAAAATGACAGTTGACACGGGACAAATAGTTGATGGCCGTGCGAGAAAGAGAATGCGCGTGATGTCACTTGACTAAACACCCTGCTTTTGTTTTTGCACCCTACTGCATTTTGGGTTGGGTTGAGTTACCGAAAAGAACAAAACAGGTCAGCACGCACTGCCGCCTTCTTAGACAACGTTTACATCGGTACACTCAGCAAACATACCGCCAAGAATGATCTTAATTAGTTTAAGTTTTCTCTTAACATCATATATTTCGAAGCAGTGTGTGAATATATATCAAATAAATAATTTTTATCGCTATGACAGTAGTCCACCTGTCCCGAAAATAGTGTCGCAATAGGATTTGAGCTAGCTAGATTTTTAAAAAATGTTAGCAACATTTGTATTTTCCAATAAGTTTATTATGAAAATATATCTAGCAATTCATCTAATGATACTAATTATGCACCATAATATTAATATTTTCTTATATATTTGGTTAAAGTTGAAAGTATTTGAACTCTCACCAAGTGGGGATGACAATTTTTTTTTTGACGGAGGGAATACCTAGCAAGCCCTAGTGATCGATTACAAATGTATGGATTTGGTGTGCAAAGTATAAAAGTAAGATGTGGATATAGCGCAACTTTATTATTATGTCGTAAAACAACAAACTAATTAAGCAATACCAAACTTTGTGCAGAGTTGCCACACACCATATTTTATAATTTTATTTACATAGAAAAGGTTTCTCCCGCTTACTTAAAACAAAAGGTAATAAGAAAGTGAAATTTTCACGCGTTCTAGCAAGACGTGCCTGACAATACCAAATTTTATATTATATTACAGTATTTTTTTATTTCAAATCTAAGTTTGTTGGAGGGTAATCCTGAAACGTAACAGCATGCAGTGAAGCCGGAAGAGGACCAATCTCAGACCCAGAGGATAGTTGCAACCATGGGCCCAGTTAAAGCTGCAGAAAATATTGTAATTGGGCCAGGCTAATTTGCCATAAGGAAAAACCAAAAGGAATGGGCCATCTCTTTCCAGTCTCTAACGAGCAAAGGAACCGTTAAGAGGGAGTCCAATGGGCTGAACCATTACGAGGGAGGGACAGACGATGAGGTGGATCCAGGGCCAGACTCAATCGTGGGCTCACCATCGAGGCCACCAGAAACCGAAGCCCATTTATAATAGAAGGCGGCCTAGCACCCCTGCTGAATGCAAGCAAAACTAGCGTGCAGTTGCTCAAAAAAAAAAGCAAAACTACAGGTGTTTAGATGAAAAAAATTAGAATTTGGTTACCGTAGCACTTTCGTTTGTATTTAACAATTAGTGTCCAATCATGGACTAATTTGGCTCAAAAGATTCGTCTCGTGATTTACAATCAAACTGTGCAGTTAGTTTTTTTTATCTATATTTAATACTTTATACATGTGTCAAAGATTCGATGTGATAAAGAAAATATAAAAATTTGGAATTTGAATGACATCTGAACCGGGCCTAAACTAGCGTGCAGTCTGTTCTCTGGGTTCCCTGAAGCGTGGCGCGAGTCTGCAAGAGCCGGACAATGTCATCCACGTGTACAGCAGTATTGCAATTTGCAATGGAAGTGCATGGGTAGTCCCTGACACGTGGATCCCATCTCGCACCTGGTCTATATGTCAGTGAGTGTGGATTCCCTTGCGTGCTGCGGAGGAATAGGATGAGCAGGCCACGGTTGCGGCGGCCGGAAAACCAGTGGACAGTGTGCTTATGCGTGCTACTTTTTACCATTTTATCTGGCACACAAGATTTAAACTTTAAACATTTTAACTAATAATTAGGCTTATAATTTTTAACTATTATAATACAAACTTTGTATTATTATATTTGTAAGGAATTATACTATCTAATGGATATAAGTTTATAAAAATAAATAAATAATATAAAATAAAATAAATTGTCAAAGTGTAATCTAGATGACTGTGTCATTCTCATTTACGTCAAATAAAAAATAGACCGGAGGAAGTAGTATTTCTTTTTTAAAAAACCTTTTTACTAGTATTTCTGATCTGATAATCAGATGATGAATGAATCCGGAGGTCGGAGGTAAGGATGGCAACGGGTTGGGTTCGGATCGGGTGGAGTCTCTGTGCACACAAAACCGAAACCCGAAGTCGAAACCCGAACCCGAACCGAACACCGATTCGGGTGGAAATCCATCACCAAAATCAAACCCGTGGATACCCAAAACCCGAACGGATACCCGAAACCCGAATGGATACCCGAAACCCGCGGATAAATATACATATATTTACATGTATAAATAAGAGGCAACAAATAATAAATATTTTCATGAGTCAATTTGAATAGATTTAATAATCTAAGTAAACAAGTTATTGTTAGCATATTATAAACACATGAGTTTTAATTTCAAATGATTTATTTTGGATATCCATTGGATATCCACGGGTGGAAAACCAAACCCGAAACCGAACCCGAAAACCGTGGATGAAAAATCCTCCATAGACCTGAACCCACAGGACCCAAAACCCACGGATATCTACCCGAACCCGATCCGCTGCCATCCTTGCCCTCGGAGGGCATCTGAACTCGGATCTCGCGAACTAAACTCTGCTGCCAGAATGAGAATCTGTAGCGCTAATACCAAGCGCTGCTCCGATTATACCAGAGACGGAATAGGGGCCAGCAGGGGCCGTGCCCTCCAGCACAGTAAGTTCCCTTTAATACCTATATAAATATATGAATTTACAGCTAAAAAATCAATTTTCACCTATTTTTTATTCAAATATTATAATTTTAGTTATAAATAGTGTAAAATATTTTTTTAAAAATTGAATCATATAATTACGTATATTTTAGCACACTAAAAAATATGATCATATTTGTTTGGTCTCCTAGTCAGAATCGCTGGTTATACTACTGTGCTAGTAGAAGAAGCCAGCGCATCATGTCTCATGCGTGCACGACTGAATATAAAACTGGCCCTCTTCTTCAAGCTGCTGCTAGCTGCCAAACAATCTGACCCAGAAAAATCAAGATAAATAAATTATCACTGGCACGCTGGAATTGCACGCACGCAGTAGATGACAAACGAGTTGCACGCTAGCTAGCTGACAGGGTGTCGTGGCTTACGGGCCTCTCCTCTCCTCTCCTCTCCTCAGAAGACGACAAGGCAATTATAAAGCTCTCTTTGGCCGTGTTCACGTCGGCTTATTACACTCTTCGTGCACTGGAGTAGAAACGGGTAAAACCTATATATAGAAAAAAAAATAGATCCTCTCATTGCACTACGGCTGTGTTTAGTTGAGAAAAATAGGGTGAAAAGTTACTGTAGCATTTTCGTTTTTATTTTGTAAAATTTGTCCAACCATGGATTAATTAGACTCAAAAGATTCGTCTCAAACTTTACAGACAAACTATGCAATTAGTTAGTTTTTTTTACCTACATTTAATGCTTCATGCATGCGTTTAAAGATTCGATGTGATGGATGGAAGATGAAATATTTTGGGTTTGCATGCCAAGTAAACAGGGCCTACGTCATCTACGGTGTTTAGAAGGGAGAAACCGAAGTGAGGACAAGCCGTGCCAGAGATGTAAATAGGCTGAATACTGTCGTATTGCTACTGCTGCCCCAGTATTGGGGTGCGGATGGAGCGGTGTTTTGCACACTACCCTACCCGCGTGCCCCTTGGATCCATCGCTACAATTCTGGGCCGGTCTCGTGTACACGGGTGAACAGTGTAGGATCCTGTGCACGCCTGCCTCTGCCTGCATGCGCCCGCCCACGGATCCCCAGTTCCCCACCCACCTCGTCGGCACATGCCCCCGTTCCCTCTTCCCCGCGCGCGCAGGCGCAGCCATCCCGTCGCCGCCCTCGATTCCATCGTCGTCGTCTCCCTCGCCACGCCACGCGCCCACGCTGCCACGCAGGCGTAGCCGCCCTGCCTGGCGCAGTGGCCAGTGGCGCCTGCCACTGATGGCTGATGCCTTCCGGCGGCGGCGGGCAACCAGAGATCATCGATGCAATACAATACCGACGGCCCAGATCGGCCGAGGGAAAGAATGGAGGAGGAAGCGCGCGATGGAGATTGGAATAATGGATCCCGCTTGCTTTTTCCGGCCGTCACTTCACCAGTTCACCTGACCTGCGCGATCAAAGTTGGAATTAACCGGCCGGCAGCCATTAGGGTCGCGATTATGTTCGCGGTGACGTCGGCCTCCACTAAGGAAGTACTAGTACACCGCGCTACACGTCGCCCCCGGCCCGGCGCTAATTAAGCTAGGTTTTTGTATGTTATCTTCCGGGCATAAGATAATCGGCTTCCAGGTAGGATCGATCGATCGATTGATTACACACTGTGCCATATACGGCTGCATCGCATCGCAATCATGTGCGCTAGTTTATGCTAACTACATTCACGCACCTTGCGATTAGCAACTTAATATTAACAAAACGCACATCCATCGCACCAGGACCAGGAGTGATCGATCGAGGAGTCTAGGACAAAACAGAAGCTTGTTTTTTCTTTCTTGCTTGCTGCTGTGAAAGAGAAAAAGAGAGAGAGAAACCAGTAGTATTATTACTCCTGAGTAATCACAATTAGGTCCTGCCGTTTGCCACGAAACACCCTGTAAATAAAACTCTTCCCAGCATCCTGAAGCTTCTCCAAATCGCAGAGGCCGCGCGCGTAGTATGTACAGCCAGCACGCACATGGTCATGGATGCGACTGCGATGCATGCTTGCGAACTGAGGCCCGCCCGGGGCGCCGCCCGGCACGCTGAGCGACAGACGGATGGCGGAGCTAGGCGCAGAGGGCGCCGAGCTCCCTGAGCCTGGGCACGAGGCGTCCGCTGAGGTGGAGGCCCATGAGGCCCTCGAGTCCGCCGACGGGGTCGCCGCCCACGAAGAGCGCCGGGACGCCTGCGCCCTCGGCGGCCGCGAGCTCCTTCTCCTCCGCGGCGCCGGCGTCCAGCTCGATGACAGTGGCGTGCGCGCCCACCGCCTGCAGCAGCCGCTTCATCACGTGCGCCATGCAGCAGCCGGGGCGGGCGAAGATCACCAGGGGGCTCTCGCGGACCAGCCGCCCCACGCGCGCCGCCGCGGGCTCCTCCTCCCCCGCCGGGTCGATGGTCAGCCCACGCCGGATGCCCACCGCTTGCATGCTTGACCGGGACCTCTCCTCCTGCTGCTGCTGCTCAAGAGCTAGAGGAGGACGGGAACGGACCGGGATAGGACGAGCTCGCCTGGCGCGGGCGGGGAGCTAGGAAAAGGGGGCGCCCGCCCGCCGCATATATATAGCCGGGGCGGCAGTGCGGTGCGGCACACCACATGGCCCCCGGCATATCGGCGGGGCGGGGGTCGGGGGAAGGTGACGTCAGGCGGGCGGTGACGGGGAGGCGTGGGGCCGCAGGTTGCGTCACGTGGCCGGGCCGGAATGGGAGCGGGTGGTCAGCAGGTGAGTTTTTTTAAGCCCTTTTTCGAAAGATATTCTTAAATATGCCCTTAACGGAAAGATTTCAGGAAATGGACCCGGGCTTGGCGCCATCAACGCTGGCGCCAAGATAACACAGCTTGGCGCCGTTAACGTTGGCGCCAAGCCCCCATGGCACTTGGTCGACGACGCCGGACTGGCGCTGACGTGGCAGCACCTTGACGTCGTCACCATTGGCGCCAAGCTTGGCGCTATCGTCATTGGCGCCAAGCCTGGCGCCACATACCTGTTATCATGTATATCATTTTTTATCCTAAATATTTCTAGGTTGTTCTAAGTGATCAAATAGAAAGTCACTGTAAAAACTCTAGAGTTAGTCATATTTCTCAATATCCAAGTCATGTTAAAATTTCAAATTTGTAAATGTCCAAGTCATGATAAAAAATCCATTTTTTTCATATGTCTACCACATGGTAGTTGGTATTCTAACATATTCAAGCCGTAGCAAAAATCCAGATTTATTTGGCTAAGTCTTTAAATTTACTATGAGATGGGGATGAAAATATGGCTAAGTCTGGATTTTTACTATGATTTGGACATTGACAAATTTAAAATTTTACCATGACTTGGATATTAAAAAAGTGCTTCATGTTTTGGACTTGGATATTTAAAATTTTACCATAACTTGAACCCTAATTCCATGACTTAACATGAAGCCCTTTTTACGTGACTTAAAATTCCATCTTATAATAAAATTAGGGTCCAAGTCATGGTAAAATTTTAAATATCCAAGTCCAAAACATTAAGCCCTTTTTCAATATCCAAGTCATGGTAAAATTTTAAATTTATCAATGTTCAAATCATAGCAAAAATCCAGACTTAGCGAAATTCTAGCATAGTCAAGTGATAGTAAAATTCAAGACTTAGCCAATTTCTAGGTTACCCATCATATGGTAAATATCAAGACTTTGCCAAAATTTTATATGTCCATCTCATAGAAAAATTAGGGTCCAAGTCATGTTAATTTAGAGCTTTGTATGTCTATCTCACGGTAAAATTAGGTAGTCAGGATTTTTGTTGCGTCCTGAATATGTTAGAATACCAACTACCATGGAATAACACCAAATTTGTCAATGTCATGGTAAAATTTCAGACTTAACAAATTCCAACATGTCCCATCTCATGGTAAATTTATAGACTTGGCCCCAAGTAAAATTTTAGATATCCAAATCCACAACATGAAGCCATTTTGCAATATCCAAGTCATTGTAAAATTTAAAATGTCTTCAAATTTACCATTTGATGGACATATGCAAATTTTACCATGACTTTGTTATTTAAAGACTTAGCCAAAATTTGTAAATTCTAGACTTAGCAAAATTTAAAGACTTAATCTCATGGTAAATTTAAAGACTTAGCCAAAATTCTAAATATCCAAGTCATGGTAAAATTTGTATATGTCCATCTCATGGTAAAATTCCAGACTTAGCCAATTTGCATATGTCTAAACATTAAGACTTAACAAATTCTAACATGTCTATCTCACGGTAAATTTGGATACTTAAAACAGGGTCTTGGCGTCGTTATCTGTGGCGCCAGGCTTGGCGCCAATTAGACTGGCGCCAAGTCTTGGCGCCAAAGATCACGGCGCCAAGACCCTGCCACGTCAGCGCCACGCGTTAAGGTCTTGACGCCAGTTACCTTGGCACCATGCCGTGTTACCTTGGCGCCGACGACCATGGCGCCAAGATAAGGGTCTATTTTTTAAAATCTTTCCGCCAAGAGCATATTTGAGAGAATTTTTCGAAAAAAGGTTAAAAAACAAAAAAAAAAAGACGGTCAACAGGTCAGGTGATGACTGGTGAGTGGTGAACACTGAGCTTGAGTTGATTTTTTTTTTCTTCCTCTCCGCCCGCGGGTTGAATACGGGGCCGGTCGAGTCATTCGAGTGGAGGTGACGAAAGAATCTCCTTCAATCTGCGTGCATGTGCAACAAGCCAACCAGCCTCAGCTCGAAATTCGACTGTACTATGATTCTCTTCTTCGTAGAACGATGCACGGCGTACTAGCAGAGAAGAGACTCTCGTACGTACTTTGAACGAACCGGGTGAGGCCTGAAGCGAGGTGTTTCCGAGACGGACGGGGGACGGACATGGCGTACCAGCTGGGTTTCGTCAAACAAGAAACGTACTTGCACGTGCATGCACGCGATGCGTGTCCCAGCAGTACTCCTACAGTACGTCAGCACGACGCGAGAGCAGCGCCTGTGGCGTCATCACCACGCACGCTGTCTCGTGCGGTGCGGTGTGGCGCGGCCGGCGAGGCAAGGCGAGCTCGCGGCGCACCGGACACGTGCTGCCGTGGGCGCCCGTTGACGTCGCTGTTGCTCATTGCTGTCGATTGATTCTCCAGTCGCCGTTCCCCGCAGATTCGCCCGGGTCGGCATCGGCCGGCGGTCTCCCCTTCCGATCCCGTGGTGCTGACCGTTGACGGGTCGCGATCGCGGGGTGACGCCACGGTCCCTGCACCCCACCGTGTCATCCTGCGTGGCCGTACGTGACGGGAGTAGTGCACGCACGTCGATCGATCGGCTCCATACAGCCAGCCAGACTACAGGAGTACCGGCCGGAGGAGTACTACTGTACAGGGCACGGGCCACGGGTTTCGACCGCCGATCCGGTGCGCCGTGAATTGTCGGCAGCTAGCCGAAACCGAAGAATGAAGCAAAGGCAGGTACGGTCAGTCAGCAGTACCGGCCGGCCAGCACCAGGACCGAGACTACTAGTAGGGTGGACTCGATCGGGATGCATGCATGCCGATTGCGTCAAGCCAGGCCTTACGATGTGATGCACATGCGACACGTCATCGGCCACATGCATGCATATGCGTCGATCTCGATCATGCATCACACAGGTTCTCGACGGGCGATCGGACGTACGTGCACCATCCAGCCGGTTGTACCGTTGTAGTAGTACTAGTAGTGACGTAAATGTATCTAATAATAACGACAAAGAAAGTTTCGTCACGGCTGACATACACACTCTTGCCCTCCGATCCGATACATCGACCGTTACTGCATTTTTATTTGTTCGCCATTCGCCAATTTGCTACCGTAACCCAACCATGCATGCCATACATATGCACAAGAGAACGATGTATGAGATGTCTGATTGCACTGCGATTAATATAATAAGAATATAAGAAATAAATAAGTAAAGATAGTGGTGGCCCATCAGGGGTTACGCGCGCGCATCAGCACTGCCACTGACCACAGCCCCCACTGCACTGCAGCTAGCAATTGCCTCCACCGGCACGCACGTCCATCCATGGAACGGAAGCGAAACGTAAATGGCCGTAGTTTTCTTATCTTGTGGGCGACCCGCGACACATTTGGTGGAAAGCCCGCGCTTTTGGTGCTGATTTGCCGCACTAGCTTCTGGAGATAGAAAGATTTTTAGATTGATTGGCTGCTTCGTGTGGTGCGGCAATGCCATTGCTTGCCAGTAGTATATGCGCCATCGTCGTCGTCAGCTTGCATTGTATATTATTACTTAGTATTATATTTTGCGTGGTATATAGTCCTGTGTCTATATATGTATGTAGCTTGCATGCATGTAATGCCCTGTTTGGATCCATGAGGCTAAAGTTTAGTCCACTCTTTTTCGTCACCTTTTAGTCCTCATAGATCCAAACAGGATGACTAATAGTGAGGGCTAAACTTTAGCCCACCTCTTTTCCATTAGCCCCTCCAAGGTGGGCTAAAGAGGGCTAAAAGTGGTCCATTCATGGCAAAAGACGCATATTACCTCCAACCATCTTCTTTTAGTTATGTGCATGAGTATTAATTAGAAGCAAATGGATCATGGTAGGCTACATGGCTAATCTTTAGCCCCTAGATCCAAACAGCCCTATAGGCTAGCCAGGGCTAAAGTTTAGCCTCGTGAATCCAAACAGAGCCTTCCACGGCTCCATCTCTCTGCTGCTACAGCGGGCATTCGTGTGCGTGGTGGAGGGATCATGGATCCCTGGTCCCGAGAATCCATATGAATCTTCCTCTATCGAATCGAATCTCCCTAGAATACTATCGATCGATCAGCTGCACGTATGGATCGAGAGATAGGCTCGAGTCAACCCCCTGCCCCCCCTCTCTAGCTCTGTGGTCTGGACGACGTGTGGTGGTGCCTGCCTCATCAGCGTTCGTTGCAGGTAGCTGCTCAGGTAACAATTACAAGCAGGATCGATCTATACAAAGTCTTTTTCTTTTATTAAATAATCAGGCAAAACTAATAGTAGCAACTATCCGCTCTATTTCAACTCATTTGTTATTTTCACGTTGACCCGAGATCCTTGACCCAACATCCACAGTTCCACACTTGTCTCACAGGCGCTAAGCTAAGCTAGCGCTAGCACGTTGCTCGCTCCCCAGCCGTATTACGTACTGCGCGTGATGATAGCACTACTATGAATTGCCCTTTCAAAAAAAACACTATGAATTGATGCGTGAATGGGCCATGCATTATAATTAGATAGAATTATTGAGCGCGTTGCTAGCGCCTACTACCTATGCCGGGTTGTCATCACCATGCGCCACCACCAGTGGCCATGCATGCATGTATTGAGTATTATTGAGTAATGAGCGTTGACGTTGTATGCACCACCACCAGAGGCCAGAGCTGCTCTCGTTCGGCCTCGACTGCGTGGTGCTTACGTACTAGCCATAGTAGCCCATTTAAAGACAAGAGAACGTTTGGAGCTCAACCTCAATGAAAACGTCCACGTCACTCCGATTAATTTTGGCCGTCCGATCTTCGATCCTACGGCTGGTGTTGCTTGAAGCCGCTTCCATCCGAAGCATATTCGCGTGACTTCTGCTGGTTCCGCTTCTACTCACCGCCAAATATATTAGCCAGCTTCTAATTCACACAGCACACACTCCTCCTCTCTCGTCGTGTGCCCACCTCTCCTCCCGTCCTCCTTCTCCCTCTCTCTCTCGATGGCTAGGGCGGGCCCCGTCGCGCGGCGGCGTGGCAGGCCCCCGGCACGGTGGCCCGGCAGCCCCGATACAGGCGGGCCCCGATTCGGCGGCGGCGCAGCGCGGCGCCCCGCCCCTGGCCCGACCCCTGGCACAGCGACGCCCCGGCGTGGGCACCATCCAGCGGCGGCCACAGGCACAGGGCGAGCACGCCCACCTCTCCTACTCCCTCCTCCTCCTCTCTGGCTGCTCCAAGCGCAGGAATGGGGCGTGGGCGCTCTCCACGACCAGATCCAGGGCCTCCATGGCCGGATCTGTTCGTTCCCCCACCGGATCTGGCCTGGTGGCGTCCTCTCTCAGGCGTCCGGCGTCGAGGGATGTGGCATGGGGGCGCCTTCAGCTAGTGTGCGCAGCATCTACGTCGCCGCTGCTGCCGTGCCCTAGGGCTGACAACCCCCACCTGCGCCACCGCCGCGAATCGTTGTCTGCTTCACCGGTGTCACTGCTACTGCAACGTGCATACAGCTGCCTACCAAGTCTTCCCTTTCTTTTTGATCAGAGATGCATTCGTCCTTATACAGTGTGGGCCGAGCGCGCAGCGCAGCGGCGCAGCGGCCCCGCCATTGCGGCCTCAGCAAGGGCAGGCCCCCACGCGGAGGCAGCGTGGCATTGCGGTGCTGTGGGTGGAGACGCTCTCCTCCGTTCACCCTCTCCGCCTCCGAGTTCCTTCGCTCCTGGTGCTTGTTGGTAAGGCTATATTTTTCTCCCTCCCCTCGTCGTCTTTCTGTTGTGGGCTATGGATAAGTTGTTTCAAGTTCGATCATCAGGTTCCTTGGATTGCAGAGTAAAGTTGTTTCAAGATTTGAGCGCAGCTATTGTTTGCTAATATTTTCCTAGATCCCGTTCTCTCTTGCACAGGTTAATGCCCAAATACCTATCCATCTCTACACATTCTTCCAAATCTCATTAGATCCGTATGTGGTAACATTTCTTTCTCAAAATTTCATTTCATACCTGCATCCCTGAATTTGTGTGAACATGCCATGATGTTGCAACAGTAATTGAGAACTTTCTGTTCTGACAATGAAATTCAGAGCACATGTCTGTGTGCTGATGCTATGGTCTTTTTGGCCTGAGCAAATGACTGTATTGGTGATAAATTATTTCTGAGCATATGCCAGTTTTGATGATAAAGCTATTTCAATCTAAGCATATGCCAATGCCTGTCATATGCAAACTTTTTATCGGAGGATATTTCCATGTTAATATTTTTTTCATTTAAGTTGAGTATATTCTCATGGTTTCCATTTTCTGTTCTTATTAAATTGAAACACTTTGGCATATGCAGTGATGATCACCATAACATATTGGCCATTGGTTTTGGGGAGTAGCGCCCAAGCGCCATTTGCCACTGCACAATGCCAATCAGAAAGGCAACAAATGTTTTTCTATCGTGGCCATGCTGTGGGCGCGTTTGCTCCAGGCGTTCTTCATGTTCTCTACTGAGGTTTTGGGGCTATGCAATGATGAACGTTTTTTATATTGAGATGAGACAATGGAATTGTTTTTGTTTGTTGCTACTATTTGTGAATACTGAGCATAAGTTCACTGTCAATGATGTCTTTACTTAACATAGCTTGTTGGTTGTTGTATTACTGAGCACACCCCATGGCCAATGATGTATTTATTCCCATCCATCTCTCTCCACTTCCTTGCAAATCTGCTTTTCAAGTGGCAACCGCTAACAATTGGTACATTCTTGGAATATATCTTATCTGTTCTCATAGTACAGTTATGAATTTTTTATGCTTGATAGACAATCATGACTGATGGCCAGTGCAGTGGGGTATTCTTCAGTTGGAAAGAATGTCAGGACCTGATCCAGGCAAGAAGAATTGTCTGCTTTTTATGGTGATTCTTGTGAAGGACATGTCAAGTTAGATGACCACATTGAGGGCCAGAAAATATCCTCCTTTCCATATAAAGACAATTTTTGTTTAGGATCTAATCCTCATTGATGAACCATGTAGTTTTTTTGCACTGAATCATCTAATGCTTTGAACATGTCTTTTTGTTATTCTGCAAGGTTGAAGTTTGAGAGCAATTAAGCACAGTTAGCCGCTCCTTCTGTTGGTTCACCTAGCATTTCAGTTCTCTGGTGGACAATACTGGGCTACATTAGCCCCTAGGCTCTCATTCAGTAGTCAAGTTAAAAATTAGTGTACATTCAAGCTTGTAATTTACAAATGAAAACATTTCAAGCTTCTGTTATACAAATACGACAAATTGAACTAAGATATTATTACAAGATGCTTGCCCTATGATGGTTTTTTGGACAATAATCCTATCTCTGTATAAATGAAATAAATGAGATGGTGAGCTCACCTACGTTACTTATACCAAAATTTAGTCAGTATTGAGTGATGGCAAGCACATGGCTTCCCGTTATTGAATTTTGAGAATACTATTAATAATCCTTGCTAAGATCCGCAATATTAATCATGGTGTATGCACTGTCCTTATTTATTTTTCCCTTGCAGATTAGGGGTGCTGAACTGTTGAAGATAGGATCTAGAATGTTTTGGTTGGATCAGCCACATGGGGTGCTTTCTTTTCAGCACTGGCCCCTATCAAAGTATCAATTTGCAGGTAAAAAACTGCTATAGAGATGATCTAGAATGTTTTTCATGGTGATGCCCTTCTCTGTTCTCTGCTAGCTAGGTTCACCAAACTCTAGGTTAACTAATACTTTTACATGAGTTGTCTGTTGGCCAAACCATTTTCAGGCACCAGTCTTATATATCCTAAGTCAAATGTTCATGTTGCTTTGCAGTTTATTTTTCTTCGTCGTAATATGTTAAAATGCCAATTCACTCCATCTCAAGTCTATTCTCCTATTTGCTGATTTGCAAGATAGATCATATTTAGTTTTTAGCTTTTGCATGTCCAGTGGTTGTCCCACTGAATCAAATTTTGTTGGATTTTGCTTTATTTGTTGCAGCCCAGTGTGTAAACACTAATATTAACATTTTTCTGGCAGTCCTGCTTCATGTTTGGACTCAGGTTTGAGACCTTCCGAGTTCTGACATCTGGTGCCGCACGATCTCATGTACCAAGCCGCAGCATGAAAGAACCATTGTGCCCTTGTTCCCATGTAGAGTCTGAGCTTTCGGTTACGGCTATAACCAGACCTCGCCTCCATAAGGGAAAAATGTCAATGGCGCGTTGTTGTTCTCAGGGATATTGCAAGGTGAATAAAATAATGTTTACTGTATTAAGCTACACACAGTTTGCCATAAGAAACAAAAACCAAATCCAAGTGACGTGATCACATTTCAGTATCTTTGTCTTGGAGGATAGTAGACCATGAATTTTGTGGTGAATTTTTCTCAGTTTGTGTTTGCCATCTATGCTCTATTTTTGTGGTGATTATTGGTTAAACCGTGATTTTTTCTATCCTAAAACTGTTTCGACCGTTTTGTGTAAAATTATGTACTATTTAGATATCTAACGTCCCGGTGTGGGACCATTTCATGTAAGATGTAAGTACTATTTGGACACCCTCTATGTCTCATGTACTATATCTGTAGTGTATGAACATCTCGTAGCTGTTTTAGAAATACAGCACAAGTGTTGTCCAAAATGTGGTTTGAGTGATGGAAACAAAAACCTCCTGTGATATGTTCAGTTCATATGTCAACATTATTTCGTTTCCCAGATAGAGCTGCGGCTATGACTCGCGCGCATGGGCGCGCGCAAATCACTAGTTGTCATGCATCGTGGGCCGGGGGATGCGCGGGGAGGCCTCGCTCTCTGCAACCACTGCCCCGGCCGTCAGCCAAAGTCGCGTCGATCCGCTAGCACCTCCCCGTATTTCATTCTTCGGAAAAGGGAAACCCCAACCTTACAGTCCAGCAGAGCAGATCGAGCTTCTCAAACTGGCCGGTTTCGTCGCCAGCATCACTACAGCCTACAGGTGCTAGCTAGCGTACGTGATTGACTACGAGCAGACGAGGACTAGTAGCTCTGTAGCTTTGGTTTTGTACTCCAGAAAAGGTTCCGTTTGGATGGACATGGACTCCACCAGCCACGTACGGAGTACGAGCAGTAAACTACTCTCGTACTAGTATATTTTATTTTGTATATTGCTATGTTCTGCCCGGTTGTTTTGTTCTTCATCAGTAACCGGTTTTCTGTCCGTTGGATTCGTCACGCGTCGTCTGCTGGTGCGTTTCATCTGTGTGTTTGTTTTTGTGTCTGTGTCATGTGGGCCACGGTTGTCGGCGCTATTTTTTGATTTTTTGGGGAGTCGTGCTTGAATTCCTGTTGTCCCTTCCCTCCTATCAACATTCTTATTTTCGTTTCGTCTTCCTCCCGGCGACTCGAGGTGACTCGCAGAGTCGCAGTCCCCGGCGACTCGAGGCGATTCGCCGCTCCCCCGGCATCCGGAGGCGAGTCGCCACTCCCCCGGCGCGGCAACCTGTGATTTTCTTAGCGGCGCGAGCTTAGTTCTTCCCGGAACTTCTTAGCGATTTTTTCCATTGATGCTTGTGTTATTCTGTTGCGTTAGTTAGTTGTTGTTTGTATCGTAGATCTGGTTGTTTGTCCTGTTATTTTGTCGATTTGGTCTATGTTTTTCTAGGGTTTCCCCCTATGGGTTGCGGGATCTGAGCTCCTGTGTTCTTCAGTTAGTGCCTAGGTTTTTTTCCTTTTATGATTCAGGTTTCGGATGCTGTGGTTTGTGTATGTTTTTCTGTACCACTATTATGAGTAGATTTTGATTCATTGTCCTGCGTTTGATGTGTTTATGTTATTGGGCTCGAAATGTTCGATGGATGCAGAGATAAATGCTAGGTTTATCCTAGTTTTTGTTCGTTTTTGATTCAATTTAGGATGTTGTGGTTTCTGTTTATTAATCTATTCAATTATTAGTAGTCGATATTGATTTCATTGTCCTATGATTGATGTGGGAATTAGATTCTCTAGAACCTTTGAGGGGAAGGTGAGGGATTTTGATGTAGCTGTAGTGGTGATTCTGTACTGCTTTCCGACCACTCAAGTCTCAATCTCATCTCGTTATGGTATCTCAATTACACTGAAGTTGTTGGGAACAACATTACAACACTTTGGATGCATCAGTCTTTCTCATTTACTAAAACAGAGTTTAGCAAAGCAATTAGTAGTTACCAAATGATTTTTTTCACTCAGCAAGTAGAAGTCGATGCATGATTGTGCCATTATTGTTGAAGCTAGTGTAATTAATTTTGTTGTGCAAAAGGCAGGTTTGACTCATGTATTTTGCCGTCAACGTTGAACAATGAACATAATTAATCCTGTTATGTAAATGACAGTTTAAATACACTATTGCGTTTTTACTGTTGAACAGTTAGTGTGATTAGTTCAGTATCGTAGAAAGGCCATCTCTATGCTTGATTTTGGCGTAATGTTAAATAGTTGGTATAATTAGTTCTATCACGTGAAGGGCAAGCTCGCCTAATTAATTTCTCTTTAGTGTTGAACAGCTAGTACAATAAATTTTATTACCTAAAAGGCTGGTTTGACTCACGAGCTGGCTGTTAGTGTTGAATAATTAGTATAATTAACTTTCTCAATTAAAAGGTGGGTTCCGCTCATGATTTTGCTGTTATTGTTTAATACTCAGTATAATTGTTTATTTCATGTGAAAGGTTGTTGAACCCACAGTTTTGCCAACAGTTTTGAATGATTAGTATAATTATATCGGTTGACGTAAAGGTCTCCAGTCATTTAATTTGAACTTGAAACAGCAAAAACCACCATTGTAGGAACAAGGTGTTTTTCTGATTTGCATGAGTTCAATGGATCAACCACCCTGTTTTGCATGAGTTTTTTCCATGTCCTGCACCTATCAATTGCTGCTATATTAGTGGTATAGTAGGTTCAGGGTTAGATAGTTCAGTTATTCAGTTTAGTTTAGTTTTTTTTATTTTTTGGATCCATACTAGCATTCTTGGGCAGTGATCTTCACGTGGTTTGACCATGTTCCATGATGTACCTCGTCAGGATCTCGTCCTCCTCTTTGGTCCATGTACCCTTCTTCATCCCCACCTTCTCGTAGCACGACGCTCTCCCCATCCTTACTAGCTTCTTCTCTATTTGGGAGAGAAGAGGAGAGTGAGGAGGAGGTCACTCAGAAAGAGGAAGAGCTCATCACTGCAAGTCAATTTTCAGTTAAGTATAGTTTAATTTTTAGTTTTGTTTCAGTTTCATTTTTGTATAGTTTACTTTTCAATTAATTTTCAGGTGTGTTGTTTGTCTGTCTCCGTCTCTTTCTCTGTCTCGCTCTTTATTTAATTTCAGTTATCAGTTTCGGTCATGTGTGTGGGTTCAGTTTAGTTTTGTAACCTACATTAGAGTTTCAGTGAATTAAATTTCAGTTTTTTCGTGGCCGAATTCAAGTTTCTATGTTGTAGTTTAAGTTCAGGTTCAATCACATAGAATCTAGGTTCTCAGCTTCAGTATTTGAGTCTCAGGTTTATTATGGTTGTGCTTAGACGTTAGTTTCAAGTTTAGGATTGTTATTAGTTGAGTTTTAGTTAATTTTCTATCTTTAATTGCACCAAGGTAGTCTTCATTTTTTTTCCAGTATCCTAGTTTCAGTTTAAGTAACTCAACTTCATCATGTTTCAGTTACTAAGTTTTAGTAAATTCGTGCAATAGCTGTAGGTTGCCTTGGCCTGAAGCAATGCAGCCTGATTGCTTGATTCAGTGAGTGGAACTAGTTGTAGTTCGACAGTAGTAGCAGTGGCATTTTGGTATTGCAGAGACAATACCTCATTCTAGCTTACAGGTTTTGCATTGTCTCTCCTAGCAAGTCAATGTGTATTCAGTTTGTGAGCCATGTCATTTTTATACTATATTTCCATATTTGATCATTAGTCTATAGCTTCGGTTAATTTCTTTGCAACTCAGTTTACTGTAGTTCAGTGAGTTTTAGAAAATAGGGAGTCGTAGCTGACTGAGACGAGTGTGGTTTCATTTCTTTTGCAATGTCACTTTGAAGATACTACAATCTACATTTATAATTTGTTACATGCTTTGCTGTTTGTTCCTTCTATTAGTCTCCTTTTTAGCTTTAGTTGTTTGGATGCTTGGTCTATTGGCGAATGGATAGCTGCAGGTCAGTTTTAGTTTGAATGTCTTGTGTTAAATCAATGTTAACTTTGTGTCTTTTTAAGCTATAGCTACCAATTTTGTTTTTATTTAATTTGTCTTGCAATGAGCTTTTGTAGTCTGCATGTGTCGCTAGCTAGTCTTTGAGTTTCAGTTCTGTCTGTGTTTCAGTTTGGTCATGCTCGAATTGCTGACGCTGCTAGATTCCCAACCATTCTGGTGAACTGTGCCTATTTCCAGCTGGCTGTGGTATCTCATGCCAGTCCTGTGCTGCACTTCTATGAACTTAGCACTGAGACAAAGGAAGAGGAAAAGAAACTGGAGCCGGTCTCGGCAACCATGGACAGTGATACAGTTCGGTGTGTCAGCTTGCCTTCGTTCATAGTGACACAAGTTCTCTCTAATTAGACCATGGACATCTGCTAGTCCGTTTCACATTTTGACAACTTTATAAAATGGATCAGTTATCATTTTTAGTCTTATTTGTGTTGTAGGTTTTATGTCTTCTTTATTAGCTATTGATCTAATTCAAGTAGTGGTATGTTTTCTCTCACACTCTCAGTTTTTTATGCAGTCCCTTGTCAGTCTGCTTGTTGCTCTTCTGAAAAATTCAAATTTCCATCAGTCATATTTTTCCCTTAACATGGGTTTTAGAATGTATCTTTCGCATCTAGATAGCTTGTAATGAACTAAATCACTTCTGTTAAAGTCAATATGTTTGCAGTATCAAAATCTGGTTCACGTTGTTTCTCTTTGTAAGGCCTTGTTCAGTTCCCGAATTCGGGAACCCGATTCGGGCACTGTAGCTACAGTGCCCGTGTCGGAGCAGTGTAGCAACTTTTGTTTTTTAGTGCAAAAAATTGTCCAAAAATTGATTAATTAGACTCAAAATGTTCGTCTCGCAAAGTACAACAAAACTGTGCAATTAGTTTTTGATTTCATCTACATTTAGTACTCCATGCATTTGCCGACATTTTGATGTGATGGGGAATCTTCTTTTTGCATAGTGTAATTTGGGGGTGGAATTGGGAACTAAACAAGGCCTAAGTGTGAGAGTGAGAGTTTCCCAAAAAATAGTTGTTTTTTGGCGCTGATTCTTTTAAAAATACCTGTTTTTGGTACTCGTTTGCTGTTGGCTTGAAGTTTTGTTTAACTGTCTTTTGGTACTGTTTTCAGACACTTTTTTGTGTGTAGGTTGACAAGTAGCAGTTTGTAACATCTCTGGGTGTTAAGCATGCATTCACATCCTAAATCATGAGCATTTGCATTTCATGCATAGTCATCATCACATGTAAGTTAAGTTAGAAGTTATTTAAAACTGTGATAATCATGTTTGAGCTCTGAGTTGGTAAAAATCCTAGAAAAAAGTGGTAAAAATTTGTGGAGCTATAACTTTAAATAACTTAGAAATAATTAACATGATTTTTGGAGCGAGTTTTGTATTCAAAATCTTCCCAATTTGTGCTTCTAAAAATATTTCAGAAAATTGAGTTTTCATTTAAAAATTTGACTTTAAATCTCTAATTCAAAATCTATTTAGAATTTTGAAAAGTGTCCTAAATGAAAGTGGTAGAGAATAAAATTTTGAACAACTTTTGTTTTGGGGGCAATTTGTGAAAATGTCTTTTTCATCTTCAAAATTTAAAATTGAATCAAATAATAAAATCTGGAATTTTATTTAGAAAAGAAAAAGGAATTTCTCGGCCTTAACGGGCCGCCGCCTCCGCTCTGGCCCAGCTCGGCAGGCCGGCCCGGCCCGCGTCAGCGCCCGCGCGCGCGCCCCGCGCCAGCGCACGACCGAGCTAGAACCGCGACCGCCGCGTGGAAGCCGCTCACCGTCGCCGGCGTACGGGTGGCACGCCGTGGCCCCCACCGCCTCGCCACGCCTCCAAGTCGACTGACCCGCACGGTCGCTCCTCGTCTCTCCCATTTCGCTTTTCCCGCACGCAAGGAGCAGTCGCAGCGGAGCCAGCGGCCACCGCGCCATTGCCGCCGCCCTCCGAGCTCCGCCACCGCCTATCGCCACCGCTGCTGCGCCCACGTCCGATTTCTCGTGGTCGTTGCTCCGCCTCCCTCCGCTCCACCCCTTGCTCCCTCCAGCTGTCGCCATTGTTAAGGTGAGGGGGCCAATTTCGGCCGGCCGTCATTCACCGCCGCACGTCAGAGCTCGGCTCCACGCGGGTGGGCCGTTTCCGTCGCCTTCCGTCCCTTCTTTCACGCGCGTCAGCTTTGCCTGGTGATGCTGGAGCTCCAGCGCTCCTCGGACCGCCATGCCGTGCATCGATGAGGTGTGGCCGCGGTGAGGTAGCACCGCCGTGTGCCATGCGCGCCGGCGAGCTTGCTCCGGTAAGCCGCCCGGCCAAGTCCGGGCACCTATCGGTGCGGTTTGGTGCCCCGAGCACGCTCGCACCGACCGCCACGCCGTTTGGCTCATCGGCGGCGAGATCGCGCGGTCAACGGCGAGCCGCCTCGGCTCCGGCTGACCGGTGGGGTCAGTTGACCGCGGGGGCCCGCCTGTCTGTCTCATGTGCATTCGCGGGGTGCAGATCTGGGGTGTGCGTAGCGTTTTGTATTCGGGTTTTTCAGAAAAAGATAAAGAAAAGGATTTTCCAGAAATTGTGAAAAAGCTTTCAAAAATCATAACTCGAGTTTTATAGCTCCAAAAATTGTGAAACAAATTTTGTAGTGTTTCTCATAAGTAGATCTATGATTTAAAAATATTGCATGTCAAATTTTAAATACTTTTCTGTAGGGTTTTTATTTAATCAATGAAACTACTGTTTTCTTGTTAAATATGTAGTAAATCACAGAAAGCTCAGAAAAATATGGTTCCACTTGCTATAATTTTATTTTGTGATGTACTTTCTAGGAAAAATATATGCCATGCATGTTCTGTAGAAAAATCTTGAGGTGTAGTACAAGTGTTTAATATTGTTAATAATTGTTATTTTTGCTAGAGAGAAAAAAAATGAATAAAACATGCATGTAATAATTTTTCTACAGTGATTATTTATTGTGTAGAATGGAGGAAAAATACTAAATCAATTGTTTGATACTTTTCATAGTATAAAATATTTCTATGCTCATTTTTAGGCCCTAGCTTATTATTTTTGGATAGACAGTTCTAGTAATTTAAATGCAATGAAATTTTTGTGGTATGCTAGATTAGATGATAGAAAGCTACTGTAATTTTCTCAGGTTTTTCTGTGCTACTAAAATAGGTGTTGCTGTTTAAACCTAGTTGCAATTAGGGTTTTATTTAACCTTGTTAATGCATGACTAGTGAATAAGATTTGCTTTGGTGTATCTTTGAAGCATTTAATAAAATGTGCTGGCTTAGCATGATAGTGGTAGAAGATAATACAATAGATGACATATGCTTATAGTCTGTATTCTTGGATGATGTTGACTACCTTGTGAAAAAATGTATTCCTACTTTATGAAATAAAGTGAACCTAATTATCTGCATTTCATTCATTATGACCATTACATGTCATTTTCGCAATACACCTAGGCATAAGCACTTATACGATTGCATCATACAGGATCGCAGGAAGTAACGTCGGTAGCAGTTCCCGAGGAGCTGAAAGAGCAGCCCGAGGAGCAAGAAGTGTCCGAAGCCGACGAGGAGGTCAGTGAGGATCTTCCGGAGTGCCCAGACCACCGTCCGAGCTCTTTCGAGAGAGGCAAGCCCCGGAGCATTTCTCTGCCCCGGTTTGCAAATAATTTATTAATGCTTTACTTTAACTGCTGCTTTATGTTTAGGAGTTGTTTGCAACTGTTGCTGCATTATACCTTGTCTACTCCGTTCTACCATATCCTTATCACCCTGTTATCCGCAGTCAAGTAATTGCTTAGCTTGCTTAGACCGGTAGAAGTCGGGTGATTTCCTGTCACCTGCGAGCTATAAGTGTTTACCTGGATCTGCTTGAGAAAAGATGTCGTCAGGAAATAACTAAGTGTTAATGTGAAATCGAGACCAGACAGAAACTTGCAGGGTTTCGGAGTGTAGTGTTTTCCGTCTGTGTCGATTAAGGACCGACCGTTGTTGGGCCTCGAGTCATGTTGAACGCATGCCTTACATTTAGCTGGCAGAATAATGTACCTTTCGACCGCGAAGCTGGGAGATTATTCGGGCCGAGTGGATTGCCCACAACGTACTGTACCGGAGCAGTAGTGGCAAGATACGGGGGCGTGATGATAAGGCCAAAGAGCAGTCGGGCGGCCCCCGGGTACATGTGGTTCCTAGCAAGCTCGTGACTTTACCTAAATGGTTGACTCGGTGACCAACACCTTACTTTAGCGGGTGAGTGAGGTTTGTGTGAGGAATAAATTACCAGCTGGTTAATAATCGATTCGAATTGCCATCGTTCACTGGATAGTGAGCACTTGACTTGAGCTACTTCATCGTAGTAATGTTGATGGAACACTTGGATAGTTATACGAAATATGACATAATGGAAGTTGTTAATGATCATTGGTTATTATTATCTGTTTAATTACATGTTACTTTAGTACAGGTGCAAATGTAGTTGACAGGTTAATAAAGATTTAACTTGATGCAAAGCTTTTGTGAAGATTCTCTAAATCCTAAAAATGTCTTTTTGCAAATGAGTCAGCTACCCCACTAGAAAGCCTGTCATGATTCCTTGGTGTGTTTTATTTTTGGTTCTGTCGGGTAAGTCTAGCTGAGTACTTTCTCGTACTCAGGGCTTTGTTCCCACTTGTTGCAGATGGGCAGATGTATTACGGCTACTGTATCAACTACCTTTATCCTGCAATGGGAGAAGCTTAGGACCATGGGCAATGGTCATTCACTACATCTCGTCTGATGCTTTTGAGGGAAGATGATCCTGAACTGGCACTATATTTTGAACTCTGTGTGCGTGTGTGATTTGAACTAAATGCTTCTGCTACTTTCTTTCGAAACTGGTTTGTAATAACTATGTTTAAACTCTGATGTATTTGTGACGTGAACTTTTATGTAACTTGTGATGGTGACCGCTAAACTTATTACGATCTTGGCTGGTATGTAATTTGGTTTGAAATCCGTCGTGATTTCACGGACTACCGGGTTATACGGGCTTAAGTTTGCTAAATCGTCTGCTCGGGGGATGATTTTCTTACTTAATCTCGTATAATTGGTCGGTTCTGTTACAGCTGGTATCGGAGCATAGTTTAGCGTGTTTACTATCCACAAGTGTATTTAAAACAAAATGTGTTTGAAAAACGTGATTTACAAACTAAGAGTGTGCCAGTGGTCATATCCTTTATGCCCAATAAGGACTTTAGGTGGCTTAATTAAGTACTGACTTGGGGGTTCTTGCACCATATTTCTCTTTCGTCGCTCATACGGCGTGCTATTGTATGAGTGCCACTTACTTGAGTGGTAATGTATGGATCAGTTGCCTCTACGCCTCGGTAAGTGTGAGATGTGAGAGCATGATCGGATACACCGCCGATCTAGGGAGACTGCTTATATGATACTGGAGTACTTACATGTTTTACGCATGTTTTTACAAAAGTGTTGCATGTGTGGTTGTTCCGTCCGTTGTGGCGATACTGTCAATAGGACGATGTTTTGGGTGGTTACTACCGTTGTACGCGTATCTGGGGATTCGTGTAGAGCGTGTGGATAGATTTACTGCTTTCATGCATGCATGGGGAATTGGGCTGAAATGAATCTTCTGCAGGTACATAACAGCGTTTCTCGTGTAGAACATATTAGTTACGTATATGAGAGATCGCCGGTATGCCACCGAATTCATCGATAGATATCATTATTTCATAAGTTTGTGAGAACGTAAGAAACATGCATGCATCATGTTGCTTGTGTATTTCATTCATGCCATGCATTCCTCCCCTTATAAATTGACTATCCCCTTTCGATAAAAATTGTACCAACTTAAAATATGTCCTCACCGGGTAATTAAAACTTTTGGTACAGATGGCCCGCACGAAGCAGACTGCCCGCAAGTCCACAGGTGGAAGAGCACCCCGATGCCAGTTGGCCCTGCGGGAGCGCCGCAGCACGGATACCTTTCTGAGCGAGCTTGACATGCCAACTTTGCTTTGGAGAGTGCTCCATGATGTGGGGTACCCGGAGGGTCAGGAGCCGGTGTACTCTTCGAGCGAGAACCAGTTGGCAGAGGATGGACTGGCAGTAGTGGAGATCACTGTCCCTGCTCTTGGTGATGCTCCAGAATGGGATGGTTGGCACTTGGAGTTTGAAGGACGCACTTCGGTTGAGGGTGCAGAGGGAGCAGGTTTCCGTGTCATCCGGGACATAATGAGCCGATTTCCCAACGAGCTAGCAGCAGCCTTGGCTGGAACTTTTCTGAGAGATGATCCTCGTGATGCTATTTGGGTGCAGCCACAAGGAAGTGCTTTAGTCAGAGGCCCAAACGAAGGATAGGCTAGCGACAACCACGCTATGAGTGCGATGTATGCAGCTATCAGAGCATACCAGGGTCTGGAGTGCACCTATTAGACTTTGTCTGGTTTGTGTGGTGATGATCGGCTCAAAGCAAGAAAACAAAAGAAGAAGCAGGCATGTGTTATCGCTAGTTTGCAGGAGCAGTTGGCTGACATGAGCTTGCAACGAGACCAGGCTCTAGAGAGAGGTGATAGTTCTCTCCAGCGGGTGCATACGTTGACTCAGGCCAACAATAATGCAGACTGCATGATTGGACAGTTGGTTCAGGAAAGGAATGAAGCCTGGAACGAGAGGAACCTCCTGAGGCAGAGGGTCGAGGAACTAGAAGAGTACAATGTCAACTTGCATGAGGAGTTTCATGCGCTCTACAACGGGATTGGCCCGTATGCTCCTTTAGAAGCCGCCGGTATGGACGTCGACGATGACGAGGATGAGCCCGTAGCCGCACCTGCTAACGACGACGCTGCTACTGATGGTAGCAATGGTGACGTCTCTGACCCCGACGATGGCCCCGAGGAGTAGGCTAGTTGCTTCGCGTTAGCTGCTAGGCCCTGTCGCGATGACCTTCTTTTGGTTTCATGTATCTTGATGTATCTCGTTTGAACCTTGAGACTTGGTGGAATGTTGGATCTTGGTTGTTCATGTGATACCTGAACGCATAAAGTCCAGTGTGTGTATGCTGGCAGCGTAGTTGTATTGGACGCGATGTTTGCATTTGAAGTAATTTAATTAGTGGTATTGTTTTAATTGGAATACGATTATTGTGCCTCTGTTTTATTGTATGACTTTGTTCTCTCCAATAAATTCAGTATGACATAATTTTTCATTCACTCACAATTACTATAACTTCGCTTAATCATTACTTGTGCTGAAATATGCAGATGGCAAACACTCGCCGCGCCACGTATGAGGCTGCCGAAACTGGTGAGAATGGTGCAGGGGCAGGTGGGAGTGGTGCTAACAACGTCAACCATAATGAGCCACACCCGGAACCGCATTTGCTGCCTCCTCCACCGCTCACTGCAGAAGTGTTCTTTGCACAGTTTCTGGGAAGTCAGCGCAATGCCGAGCAGTCACAGAAAAATATGGAAGATTTCCTGCGTACCATTGCCAACAACGTACAACGTGGTAACAACCAAGGTGGTGGCAATGGAGTGAATCAATACAGCAATTTCAAGGATTTCATGGACACTAGGCCGCCAATTTTTAAGGAAGCAACCGAGCCACTTGACGCTGAAGAATGGATCAACACTATAGAAGATAAGTTCTGTGTGTTAAGGTTGACGGAAGTACTAAAGACAGAGTATGCTGCACATCAGTTACAAGGACCAGCAGGGATGTGGTGGAAGCATCATCGCACCACCTTCCCTCCAAATGCTCAGATCTCATGGAGAGAGTTCACCGAAGCCTTCCGTGGAGTTTATATTCCATCAGGGCTAGTTGAGATGAAATTAGGAGAGTTCTTGGCTTTAAATCAGGGCACCAAAACCATAACACAGTATTTGCATGTCTTCAACAACTTGTGTCGTTATGCTCCCGACATGGTTGACACAGATGCTAAGAAAATTGCTAGCTTCAAGAGAGGGTTAGGTCTAAAGATGATGAAGCATATGGGTACCAATACCCGCGCCAGATTCAATGACTTCATCAGTGATTGTCTGAAACAAGAGAAGAACAACAACGCGTACACAGCCTCCAAGACTCGTAAGAGAGCCTTTGAGTCAGGACCATCACAGTCAAGAGTTATCACTGCTAATCGTTCGACCTATCGTCCGTCTGCACCTGGTGCAAGGTTTAGGCCACCGCAGCATAAGACCCAGAACTACAAGGGACTGCAGAAGCCGTACAAGATGGCAGTGCCGCCAGCAAGGACAGCCGCAACCACGGGACAAGGTAACGCGAAGGGAGCTATCAGGTCTGCTGGTACAGTGAAGGGACCTTGCTATAATTGTGATCAGCCAGGCCACTTTTCCAAGTTCTGTCCTTATCCGCCTAGAAAGAAGCAACAGACTTATAATGCTCAAGTGCACCACACCACTGTGGAAGAGATTCCTGAGGGAGAGCCCGTAACTGCTGGTAAGTTTCCTGTTAACCAAAACCCTGTAGTTGTTCTATTTGATTCTGGATCATCGCATTCTTTTGTGAGTCAAGCATTTGCACGGAAACATGAACAACTATGCACAGACTTAAGTTATGGTTACCGTATAAGTTTAGCAGGGGCTGATGTTTTAACCAATCAGATGGTTAGAGGGGCAACCCTTGAGTTAGGTAGTTGAAAGTTTCGAGTTAACCTGATAGTCATGCTTGGACTAGTTCTGGATGTCATCATAGGGATGAATTGAATGAAAGAATGGGGAGCAGTTATAGATACAGGAAGTCGGGTACTTACCCTGAAGGATCCCCAGGGAGAGGGTACTTTTCGAGTACCATTGCCCAAAAGAACAGACCTTATGAGTGTGACATGTGCTATGGAAGTCATTCTGATTCATCAGATTCCGGTCGTGTGTGAGTTTCCAGACGTGTTTCCAGATGAGTTACCTGGTCTTCCGCCGGATAGAGATGTGGAGTTTGGAATTGAATTGATCCCCGGGACAGCTCCAATTTCAAGGAGACCTTATAGGATGCCTCCGGATGAGTTAGCCGAGTTGAAGAAGCAACTAGAGGAGTTGTTGAACAAGGGGTTTATCCGGCCAAGTAAGTCTGAATGGGGATGTCCTGCCTTGTTTGTGAAGAAAAAGAAAGAGGGTACTTTGAGAATGTGTGTGGATTATAGGCCTCTTAATGCTATAACTATCAAGAATAAGTATCCCTTACCTCACATTGATGTTCTGTTCGATCAGTTAGTCAAAGCCAGAGTGTTCTCCAAAATAGATTTAAGATCAGGTTATCATCAGATAAAGATTAGACCACAAGATATACTGAAAACCGCCTTTTCTACCAGATACGGGTTATATGAGTATCTTGTTATGTCCTTTGGCTTAACAAATGCTCCTGCATATTTTATGTATCCGATGAATACAGTTTTCATGCCAGAGTTGGACAAGTTTGTGGTTGTGTTCATTGATGATATTCTCGTATACTCTGAGAATGAGAAAGATCATGAAGAGCATCTGAAAATTGTCTTAACCAGACTGAGAGATCATAAGTTGTATGCTAAGTTTAGCAAGTGTGAATTTTGGTTGAAGAAAGTTCCTTTCCTTGGTCACATTCTGTCGGAGAATGGAGTATTCGTAGACCCGAGTAAAGTGCAAGAGGTTATGGATTGGAAGACACCAATCACAGTTTCTGAAGTTAGAAGTTTCTTGGGTTTAGCTGGTTACTATCGTCGTTTTATCCCAAATTTCTCGAAGATTGCCAAGCCAATGACAAGTCTGCTATAGAAAGATCATAAGTTTATATGGACAGAGGAGTGTGAGATAGCTTTCCACACCTTGCGGAAACTGTTGACCACTGCTCCAGTTCTAGCGCAACCGGACATTGAGAAATCTTTTGATGTAGTTTGCAAGCATCAAAAACAGGATTAGGTTGTGTTCTTATGCAAGAAGGAAGAGTCATTGCTTATGCCTCCCGTCAGTTGAGAAAGCATGAGATCAACTATCCGACGCATGATCTTGAACTTGTTGCCGTAGTGCATGCCTTAAAAATTTGGAGACATTACTTACTTGGTAATGTGTGCAATATTTTCACCGATCACAAGTGTCTCAAGTACATCTTTACCCAACCTGAATTAAACATGAGACAGCGAAGATGGTTAGAATTGATCAAAGATTATAACTTGAATGTGCAATATCATCCTGGAAAGGCCAATGTAGTGACAGATGCTTTGAGTAGAAAGTCACGTTGCCTGAATGCGCAACCTTTGCTCGAAGATGGTTTTGATCTACTGCATCCTGCAGTGTTACACAATATTCAGATTAGTTGTTCTTTGGAAAGTAAGATAATAGAAGGCCAAAAAACCGACAAAGGGATATTCCATATCAAAGAAAAGATTAAAGAAGAACCATCCAAGCACTTTATATTGGATGAACATGACGTGTTATGGTTTGACGACCGTCTTGTTGTTCCTAAAGATGGAGAGCTTAAGAATAAATTTATGGATGAGGCTCACCTTTCAAAGTTATCTATCCATCCCGAAAGTAGCAAAATGTACCAAGAACTAAGACCTCGTTTTTGGTGGACCAAGATGAAGAAAGAGATTGCAGCGTATGTAGCCAGATGTGACACATGTTGCAGGGTAAAGGCTATTCATATGAGACCTACCGGATTGTTGCAACCTTTGTCTGTACCTAGTTGGAAGTGGGATGATATAAGTATGGATTTCATCACAGGTTTGCCCACTACTCAGAAAGGACATGATTCAATTTGGGTGATTGTGGATCACCTTACAAAGACAGCTCACTTTTTACCTATTAAGATAGATTATAGACCACTTCAATATGCCGAGAAGTATATTGCTGAGATTGTGAGATTGCATGGCATACCGAAGAATATCGTGTCTGACAGAGGGTCACAATTCACTGCTCACTTTTGGGAGCACTTGCATAAAGGTTTGGGGACGAGTTTAATTCGTAGTACTGTTTATCATCCTCAAACAGATGGTCAGACCGAAAGAGTTAATGCTGTTCTGGAAGACATGTTGAGAGCCTGTGTGTTATCTTCTAGAGGTTCATGGGAGTCATGGTTACCTTTAGCAGAGTTCGCTTATAATAATAGTTATCAAGAAAGTATCAAGATGGCACCATTCGAAGCGTTGTATGGTAGAAAGTGTAGAACACCACTTAACTGGATTGAGCCAGGAGAAAGAAGATACTACGGTATTAACTTCATAGAAGAAGCTGAGAAGAAAGTTCATATCATTCAACAAAATATGAAAGCCGCTCAATCCCGTCAGAAAAGCTATGCAGATCGAAGAAGGAGACCGCTTATGTTCGAGGTTGATGACTATGTTTATCTAAAAGTCACGCCAATAAAGAAGAAACGGTTTGGAGTACACAGAAAGCTTACAGCCAGATTTGTGGGACCATATAAGATCTTGGAAAGAAAGGGTCCCGTCGCTTATAAGTTAGAGTTACCTGAGACAATGGGTGCTATATTCCTAGTTTTTCATGTATCGCATCTCAAGAAGTGTTTGCGTGTTCCAGAGGAAAGAATTGAACCTCGAGGCATAAAGCTCAAGTTAGATTTGGTATATCGTAAACAACCGGTTCAAGTGTTGGACTCTAAGGAAAGAGTTACTCGGAACAGTGTGGTGCAAACATATAAGATACAATGGAGTCACCATGATGAAGGAGATGCAACTTGGGAAACGGGTGAATATCTGCAAAAAGCTTATGAGGATTTTTATAACAAATGGTTCGTAACCCAAAATCTCGGGACGAGATTCTTATAAGGGGGGAAGGCTGTAACACCTCTGGGTGTTAAGCATGTATTCACATCCTAAATCATGAGCATTTGCATTTCATGCATAATCATCATCACATGTAAGTTAAGTTAGAAGTTATTTAAAACTGTGATAATCATGTTTGAGCTCTGAGTTGGTAAAAATCCTAGGAAAAAGTGGTAAAAATTTGTGGAGCTATAACTTTAAATAACTTAGATATAATTAATATGATTTTTGGAGCGAGTTTTGTATTCAAAATCTTCCTAAATTGTGCTTCTAAAAATATTTCAGAAAATTGAGTTTTCATTTAAAAATTTGACTTTAAATCCCTAATTCAAAATCTGTTTAGAATTTTGAAAAGTGTCCTAAATAAAAGTGGTAGAGAATAAAATTTTGAACAACTTTTGTTTTGAGGGCAATTTGTGAAAATGTCTTTTTCATCTTCAAAATTTGAAATTGAATCAAATAATAAAATCTAGAATTTTATTTAGAAAAGAAAAAGGAATTTCTCGGCCTTAATAGGCCGCCGCCTCCGCTCTGGCCCAGCTCGGCAGGCCGGCCCGGCCCGCGTCAGCGCCCGCGCGCGCGCCCCTCGCTAGCGCACGACCGCGCTCAGACCGCGGCCGCCGCATGGAAGCCGCTCGCCGTCGCCGGTGTACGGGTGGCACGCCGTGGCCCCCACCGCCTCGCCACGCCTCCAAGTCGACTGACCCGCACGGTCGCTCCTCGTCTCTCCCATTTCGCTTTTCCCGCGCGCAAGCAGCAGTCGCAGCGAAGCCAGCGGCCACCGCGCCATTGCCGCCGCCCTCCGAGCTCCGCCACCGCCTATCGCCACCGCTGCTGCGCCCGCGTCCGATTTCTCGTGGTCGTTGCTCCGCCTCTCTCCGCTCCACCCCTTGCTTCCTCCAGCTGTCGCCATTGTCAAGGTGAGGGGGCCAATTTTGGCCGGCCGTCATTCACCGCCGCTCGTCGGAGCTCGGCTCCGCGCGGGTGGGCTGTTTCCGTCGCCTTCTTTCCCTTCTTTCGCGCGCGTCAGCTTTGCCCGGTGATGCTGGAGCTCCAGCGCTCCTTGGACCGCCATGCCGTGCACCGGTGAGGTGTGGCCGCGGTGAGGTAGCACCGTCGTGTGCCATGCGTGCCGGCGAGCTTGCTCTGGTAAGCCGCTCGACCAAGTTCGGGCACCTGTCGGTGCGGTTTGGTGCCCCGAGCACGCTCGCACCGACCGCCTCGCCGTTTGGCTCATCGGCGGCGAGATCGTGTGGTCAACGGGGAGCCGCCTCGTCTCCGGCTGACCGGTGGGGTCAGTTGACCGCGGGGGGCCGCCTGTCTGTCTCATGTGCATTCGCGGGGTGCAGATCTGGGGTGTGTGTAGCGTTTTGTATTCAGGTTTTTCAGAAAAAGATAAAGAAAAGGATTTTCCAGAAATTGTGAAAAAGCTTTCAAAAATCATAACTCGAGTTTTATAGCTCCAAAAATTGTGAAACAAATTTTGTAGTGTTTCTCATAAGTAGATCTATGATTTAAAAATATTGCATGTCAAGTTTGAAATACTTTTCTGTAGGGTTTTTATTTAATCAATGAAACTGCTGTTTTCTTGTTAAATATGTAGTAAATCACAGAAAGCTCAGAAAAATATGGTTTCACTTGCTATAATTTTATTTTTTGATGTACTTTCTAGGGAAAATATATTTCATGCATGTTCTGTAGAAAAATCTTGAGTGTAGTACAAGTGTTTAATATTGTTAATAATTGTTATTTTTGCTAGAGAGAAAAAATGAATAAAACATGCATGTAATAATTTTTCTACAGTGATTATTTATTGTGTAGAATGGAGGAAAAATACTAAATCTGTTGTTTGATACTTTTCATAGTATAAAGTATTTCTATGCTCATTTTTAGGCCCTAGCTTGTTATTTTTGGATAGACAGTTCTAGTAATTCAAATGCAATGAAATTTTTGTGGTATGCTAGATTAGATGATAGAAAGCTACTGTAATTTTCTTAGATTTTTCTATGCTACTAAAATAGGTGTTGCTGTTCAAACCTAGTTACAATTAGGGTTTTATTTAACCTTGTTAATGCATGACTAGTGAATAAGATTTGCTTTGGTGTATCTTTGAAGCATTTAATAAAATGTGCTGGCTTAGCATGGTAGTGGTAGAAGAGAATGCAGTAGTTGACATATGCTTGTAGTCTGTATTCTTGGATGATGTTGACTACCTTGTAGAAGAAATGTATTCCTACTTTATGAAATAAAGTGAACCTAATTATCTGCATTTCATTCATCATGACCATTACATGTCATTTTCGTAATGCACCTAGGCATAAGCACTTATATGATTGCATCATACAGGATCGCAGGAAGTAACGTCGGTAGCAGTTTCCGAGGAGCCGGAAGAGCAACCTGAGGAGCAGGAAGTGCCCGAAGCCGACGAGGAGGTCTGTGAGGATCTTCCGGAGTGCCCAGACCACCGTCCGAGCTCTTTCGAGAGAGGCAAGCCCCGGAGCATTTCTCTCCTCTGGTTTGCAAATAATTTATTAATGCTTTACTTTAATTGCTGCATTATGTTTAGGAGTTGTTTGCAACCGTTGCTGCATTATACCTTGTCTACTCCGTTCTACCCTATCCTTGTCACCCTGTTGTCCACCGTCAAGTAATTGCTTAGCTTGCTTAGACCGGTAGAAGTCGGGTGATTTCCTATCACCTGCGAGCTATAGGTGTTTACCTGGATCTGCTTGAGAAAAGATGTCGTCAGGAAATAACTAAGTGTTAATGTGAAATCGAGACCGGACGGAAATTTGCAGGGTTTCGGAGTGTAGTGTTTTCTGTCTGTGTCGATTAAGGACCGACCGTTGTTGGGCCTCGAGTCATGTTGAACGCATGCCTTACATTTAGCTGGCCGAATAATGTACCTTTCGACCGCGAAGCTGAGAGATTATTCGGGCGAGTGGATTGCCCGCAACGCACTGTACCGGAGCAGTAGTGGCAGGATACGGGGGCACGATGATAAGGCCAAAGAGCAGTCGGGCGGCCCCCGGGTACATGTGGTTCCTGGCAAGCTCGTGACTTTACCTGAATGGTTGACTCGGTGACCAACACCTCACTTTAGCGGGTGAGTGAGGTTTGTGTGAGGAATAAATTATCAGCTGGTTAATAATCGATTCGAATCGCCATCGTTCACTGGATAGTGAGCACTTGACTTGAGCTACTTCATCATAGTAATGTTGATGGAACACTTAGACAGTTATACGAAATATGACATAATGGAAGTTGTTAATGATCATTGGTTATCATTATCTGTTTAATTACATGTTACTTTAGTACAGGTGCAAATGTAGTTGACAGGTTAATAAAGATTTAACTTGATGCAAAGCTTTTGTGAAGATTCTCTAAATCCTAAAAATGTCTTTTTGCAAATGAGTCAGCTACCCCACCAGAAAGCCTGTCATGATTCCTTGGTGTCTTTTATTTTTGGTTCTATCGGGTAAGTCTAGCTGAGTACTTTCTCGTACTCAGGGCTTTGTTCCCACTTGTTGCAGATGGGCAGATGTATTACGGCTACTGTATCAACTGCATTTATCCTGCAATGGGAGAAGCTTAGGACCATGGGCAATGGTCATTCACTACATCTCGTCTGATGCTTTTGAGGGAAGATCCTGAACTGGCACTGTATTTTGAACTCTGTGTGCGTGTGTGATTTGAACTAAATGCTTCCGCTACTTTCTTTCGAAACTGGTTTGTAATAACTATGTTTAAACTCCGATGTATCTGTGACGTGAACTTTTATGTAACTTGTGATGGTGACCGCTGAACTTATTACGATCTTGGCTGGTATGTAATTTGGTTTGAAATCCGTCGTGATTTCACGGACTACCGGGTTATACGGGCTTAAGTTTGCTAAATCGTCTGCTCGGGGGATGATTTTCTTACTTAATCTCGTATAATTGGTCGGTTCTGTTACACAGTTCCATTTTTGGAACGTTTTTTTTTGCCTTTGTGCAGGTGCATCTGCAGATCAAGAAGATGGAGCTCTCCCAGCACTCCAAGTACTTATGTGAGTTATGTTTTGGCAAGATAAACATAATGTTTTTTGTGCCTTTGTTGTTTGTTTTCTTCTACGCTAATTAGCTGCTCGAGTTTGGAATTTATTTTTGGCATCACATCATTTTAGTGTTTTTTCAGTTTTAATCGTGTTATGATTGCATTTATATGGCACCATATAAGCAGATATGTTGAGTTTTAGTCTTAGTCCTAGAACTTTTCAGCAAACAGGCTTCAGTTTACTGATCAGAACAATCTGAATTAGGCAAATATATTATTGTAACTTTTTTTGAATTGTTATCTTTTGTTTATGTACTGGTAACCAATCATCACGACAAATCACTGTTAACTGTTTTCTTATATTTTTTCTGCGATATATTGCATTCATGATGAAAATAGAATTTCCCCTTTTGTTTGACTTTGATTGTTTTTTTTTTTCTATTTTGATCTAGTCAATATATCAATTTGTGTGTTTTCTTTTATTTTTTGGTTGTTTTAGGTCTTTAGAATAACCGGTTATTAGGAAGCTTCAAAACAACCAAATTGCTCATTGTACAGAATCCGGTTGTTTTGGGCTGTTGGAATAACCGGTTGTTTTGAAACAACAGAACAACTGAATGGTCAGTAGAGAGACTCCGGTTTTTGTCCATGTCCTCGTTCCGCCGCGCCGAGACGCGCGGCGGCCACATGCATTTGGCTGGGCCTCCACGCACGCACGCCACGACACGCCAGGCCACGTCCCGTGGTGCTGCAGCCTGCCAAGAAACCCATCCATCTGAATATCTGATTGCATGCCAAGCGTGTCTCAAATTAAATAAAAAAAAAATCTGCCAAGCCACAGCAACGCTACAAGCTGTCAAAGCTCTCCACCGTTCATTCCTCGTGTACTCGTGTGGGAGATTGTGTTGGAGGGACACGTTTTTTTTTGTGTGGAAATGGAGGGAAAAGAAATGAGGCCTCTCGTCCTTGCTCTGTGCTTTGTGCTGGGGTGGGCTGGGCTCAGAGGTCGCGCGTGGCCCAGCTGATACGACGTTAGAGTTTTTGTCTCTGGGTCCGAGTCCGACCCTTTCCTTTATCTAAAAAAAAACCGGCACCTCTCCCACCATCACTGGAAACCATGCAACTCGAGGAGATTCGAGAAAAAAAAGACTCCCATACCATGAATCTAAATCAAATTCCGATTCCATCATTAAATATATTTCTTATAATGAATTCTTCAAAACTAGACGACGTTTGGTTATACTTGGATAAATTTTTTGCCGAAGTGTTTTTCTAGTGACTTTCTATTAAGCAGAACGATGTTCGAGGCCCATGGAAAAAATGTCTTGCCTTTAATTTACAACAAACATATTTTTAGGTTCCGGAGAATAAGAGTCTATATTATGGAATATCGTTCATCCAAATCTACAATTTGATTCTCCTAAATCTAGAATGTTTTCTCATGAACAAGTAAATAGAAAATCTAATTGTAATAAAAACAAAACATAAATGATAAACTACGGAACATCTCCAGATAATGTGAGAACATGGAATATCTAATCATACTATTGGAACAATAAAGAAATACATCAACATAATGAAAATGGTGAGAAGTACAAAATGAAAAGACAAAAGTCAGTGAAATAAAATAAAAACAAAATGGCAAGAAAAAATAAATACATTGTCTTGTAACACAAGGGAGATAAAATAGTGATACAGTCCGTAAAATTAATCCCAACAAATAAGAGGGACAAGTAAAGAAAGAAAGAAAACAATAAGTAAAAAGGGGAAAAAAAGAATAACCCACTGTTGACAAACCCACCATACAGAATGCTGCCTGTTTTTTTTGTGTAGGATAGGAAGCCCAACAAACTGGTGTACGAAGCCCAGCTAGACTAGTTTTGTGGGGGAAATGACTGGGCCAAAAGCCCACACAAAACCTTGGTATTGCATCGGCCGTTCGGCCCTTCTTCTTGGCAGGCACGTAGTACAGTCGTAAGGATGTGGTGGCAAAAAAAAAAGTGATGGCAATGCCATGGTCGTGGACTCGTGGTCGTTGGTCGGCGGCTGGATTGCCACTTTTCCTGTTTCAAATACAGGGACGTTGGCTTGATCGCTGCTGCTATTGGTAAAGCCCGTCTCAGTGGAGATTTCATGTCACCGTTTGTAACACATCTAGATTTTAGAAACAGTGCAGGAGAGTTTCATCTACTCCCATGAAACTTTTATCATCTCTTTCTTCGTTAATATAGTGCCACATTAGCATAATTAATGCTCATGAAACTCTGATGAAACCCCATTAAGACTGGCCTAATAAACCGTGCGGATGATTATTCCACGGATTTGAAGGCTGCCGTTGAACTCAAGGCAGGTGCGGCAGGTGCAGGGCCCGAATCTGATTGGATCACTGACGTTTCGTCCGACAGCAATGGGGATACATAGATATATAAGGATGAAAACGATACGGAAATATTTCGAACCGAACCGCAGTCGTTTTCTACATTTAACCCGATCGAATTCATTTTTTACGGACAAAAACGGATACTAAATTCGAAAACGAAATACGGAATACATAATTCGGAATTCGGTACGAAATCGGTTTGAGCATTTGTTCGTTCGATTTCTATATTTCTACATTAAATTCGGTTTAGAACCGAATTTAAATTCGGTTTAGTCATAGTACGACGGCGAGTGGAAGCACGGCTCGACGGAGAGCGCGCGCTGGCACGGCGGTTCTGGCGTCGCCTGACCCTCCGTCCACTCCTCCCACGGGGACGGCCTCGACATGACCCACGGCTGCAGCCCGCCGAGCCCCTGCGCGATGTACCCGAACGTGGAGAAGCCGCTGGTGACGAGCACGTCGCACATGCTGAGCAGGTACATCTCGCTCAGCGCCTTCACGTCGTGCGCTTCGTCGCGCCATCGCTGCTGCCCCTCGTGGCTCGGCTGGTGCACGCCGCCAGCGAGTCTGCCGTCGTACTCGCCCTTGAGCCTCTCGTAGTACCACGAGCTCAGCGACGTCACAAGGACTAAGGATGAAAACGGACGCAGGGGAACTCTGATTCTGACATTGGATGATGTTGATGAGCTCTAGATGTTCATGTTATGTTAATTGTGTGTCGTACTACTTAATACCACGGGTCACGCACTTGTTAATTTGAACTAGATCATGCACTTGTTAGTCGCGAACTTGTTATGTATTTGGCCATGAACTTGTTTAATGTTATGCACTGTAGGTCGGTTCGTATTGAGTTCTCGTATACCGACCGTGTTCGATATAATTCCGCTCGAATTGTTTCGTTTTCGAAATTCTCGATATTCCGTAAGTTCGTGTTCATTTTCGTGTTCGGTTTGTCCGCTTTCGTTTTCGTTTCGTATTCAAATGTAAAAGTAGAAAACGGTTGAGGGGTTCTCCGTTCGATTCCGTCCGTTTTCATCCTTATAGATATAGTACTTGGATAGACACTGTAAGTAATTTCAGTGATCCGAAAGGTTTGCAAGAAAGCTATGTGATGTGATGGGAGCCGAGAGAGACGAACGTGCAAGTCGAAGTTGCAAAGCGGCGGCGCACGGTGGTTGGAGGGGGAAAAATCAACTTCGTGTGAATGGTTTTATTAATCATGATCACCACCTTCACGATACATGTTCATGCGTATGCATTTAGCATATGAGATTGCCGTATAAATTTAGAATCAAGAAGGCGCGGTTCAAGGCCACTCTCTCTTTCGCTTTCCCCTTGCTACAGATGTCCAAGGTGAAAGCGAGGCGGAGCGCGTTTCCGGCGGCGATTTCGCCGGCCTCTCTCGTCTCCGGCGGCCTGCGTGGCGTCGGAGAGAGGGATGGGTCGGGGAATCGCCGTGCGGTTGTATATAGAGTAGGTAGGCGTCTACCTAGGTCTAGGATTTGCTCGCCATCGTTGATGGCGGAGCTAGGGTTCGTCGAGGAGGACCTCCTCTGCGGCGTGTCAGTCTGGGCGGTGTCGGTGAGGCGGAGCTGTCGACGCCGCAACAGAATAATCTTGGCCCACCTCTTCTTCGTCCCGGCGGCATCCTCCTCCATCGCCTATGGTGAGGTTGGGGCCTTCTGTACAGGAGTTCGGGGCTGGTGGCTCGTCGTCTTCCAGGTGATGATGTTGCTGCCTTTCTTTTGCTTGGATGCGAGGCAGTCTGTGGGGGTTGTGGTAGTTGGCCAGCCGGATCTGGCTCTTTTCTCCCTCGGCGGCGGTGGTTGTCGGTCGCGAGCTCAGATCTGGAAACCGGAGATGTTGGGGTGCGGCCCCGGTCGATGGGTGACCGCCAATGGCTTCATCCTGTTCTTCGTGACGGGTGTCTACTTCGACTCCATTTGAAGCCAGCGGGCTATGGGACATCTCCGGTTCATGGTGGTTCTCGGCTTCTTCGGCGGCGGGAGCCAACGGCGAGGGGGCCGAGTCTAGACGTTTCGTGAAGATCCCAGGGCCATCGTTGTGCTTTTTTCCTTTCTTAGGGGTCTTCGTGGAGTTTGGCAGAGACAGCTGCCTCTGTATCCAGTATGTATGTCTCTGTATTTGTATGCACCAATGTATGTTTTTTCCTTAAATGAAATACAAATACGTATTCTCAAAAAAAAAAAGGCGCGGTGCGGTCACGAAGACGGCATGTGGCAGCGACCAGTACCGTGAACTACTTGCCAGTTTTAGCACGCGCCGTTTCATTGTGTCACTATGTCAGTGCCTTGTAGCTGTGCTCGGTAGGCAGCTGTGTACATCAGCGTGAGCAGTGAGCCGCCAGCTGGAGGAGGCCTTGCTGACTTGAACGCCACTATCACGAAAGGTTCCCCATAGAGTTGTTTGTGCATGTGCCCAAAGCCCCAGGCCCAACTTGTAACGCCACTAGTGAAGGGCGCGGGCCATCGCGCGCGTACGCGGCCACAAACACAGAGATGTGCTGGATATATATTAAAAAATAACACAAGCATACCCGATTGAGCCTGGTACATAGTTCAGATCCGAAGATACGTATGTAGTTGTTTGCTGAAGAATGAACGGAGTGAGCAGTTAGGTAAACAGATACATAGTGATATTACACGGGCATAGTAGATTACAATAGTTTTTAACAGGCTGTCATTTTTTTAGCCTGCTAAGGAAACGACGTGTCCCTTTATCGTAGAAAATGTGATCATGGATGTTGAAAACGCGGGGCAGGCATCTTGTTGGCTATCATCACCTGGTATAGGAAGGAAGATAATGAACTGATAAAACGATAGGGAAGAAATGGGCTAGCTGTAGCTTTTTTCGTTGGGACAAAATACAGTGGTAGTGTTGGCAGGAAGAAAGTATCATATGGAGACCAAATTAATATTTAAAGCGGTAAGCAGGCCTGCATATAAGAAATCTGTGACGATGCAGCCTCCTGTGCCTGTGTAGCAGCAGGAGGCAAAGGCTCCAAGCAAAGAGGCATTTCTTCCAATCTCAGCACAAATGTCATAACTAAAATTGTTCAAAATAAGAACCGGTAGCTAAATCCAAGAACATAGATGCAATGGGCATAGTTAGGACAGGCAAAAGAGTAAATTAGAAGATATGGTATGAGCACCTGTAACCACTCACCTAGAATACGTCTCAAACTTACCTCTTTGATTATGCTGCATGAGCAACAGTACCTGGCCTGTATGTTGCTACAATCCGGAGCTGTTCCTGGGATACAACACTGAAAAATTACGGAAATAACATAGCATGTTAATTTAAAAACTCATAGAAGTTCATATAAGGATAATTGACACAGCTGAGCCAATATTCCATGTATACATTCTATTATAGACTAAGGCTTTATCAGAACCTAGATGGATGGGCAAAAAATAAAAGAAACAGAGGAGATCTTAAAACAATAATTACATAGCTACTAAATCAATACTTAATAGACTGACTGCTCCATAGTCGAGTAAAATCCATATTGATTGAATTGGTCGATGAAAAGGGCAACAACCTGAGATATGAAGCAAAGAAGACTCCAGGCTGTTGCGTAAGGGCGAAAATGAATTTGTTGAAGCTATAAGTAGTGCTGCAATAAATTCGGGTGGACATTGTATCCCTTCCATATATATTGGCAGTATTACTAAGACAGTATTTTGGTAAAGTAAAAAAAGAACTTGAGAGGTGCAGCCAATAAAATGTTTCATACATCTTAAGACGCTGTGAGATGGCAAGATTAAGGCTATATGTTTCAGTTTAAATGTGGGAACTAATATGTATAAAGCATGTATCCTTATTTCAAATAAGCAGGGAAAATAAGAGAAAGTATCAAAATATCAAAAATCCATGTTTTCAGGTTTCTGATGCCTAGGATTATCTATCTATTTGCAGTACTCAGGAAGCCTATAACTAAAAATAACCATGCTATGTGCAAGTACATATAGCCGCATAACTATTAATAATTAGTCTAATAAAGATCAAATATGATCAGATGCAAAATAAAAGGAGCAACATGGCCAGCTGCTGTCCTGCTGAAGTTTCATATAACAATACTCCGTAATCTTAAAATTACGCATTCTAAAATAGAAAGAGAGATTGGTTCACCCAAATTTTAGAATAGTCATACCGAAAAGCATCACAAAGTTACAATGAGTGCACTTCGGATGTAGTAAGTATTTTTTTCTCGTTAGCGTGGACCATGTAGCCGAACGCCGAGCCTTGCGGCTCTGATAAGAAATAAATTTACTGGGTCGACCACGGGAAAAAGAACAATGATAAAATTACTCGATTGGAATCTAAGATAAAAGCACGCGTACACAACATTAAAAGCATAGGTATGGATCTGATTACCTGAGCACATTAGAACAAACACGATATAACTTTATATCCTGAACATGATCCAAAACCGCTGATCGACCGAAAAACCTAGAGAGTATTAGGTCCATATGCCAACCATAAATATAAACTGGCAAATGAATTAACAGTAAGGTATGGATAGAATATATTTCTATTTTCTATTCAGCATGCATTCACACTTACTTTGTTGGAACAATTCAGAACCTGGCAGATCAGAGCAGTCTGTGCCTTAAAGAAAACAACATATTCATTTATGAATTATGCATGGCCTTAACACAGGTAGGAATAAAACTGAACGCATGGAATTGATACAGGACCAACGTCTGCCATTGCAAAGGAAGGAAAATGAAATTGTAAAGTGAACCATTAATATTTGAAACATTGTAAAGCAATCCAAAAAAAATTGGACACAGAAGCCTTAATAATACAAACCTTGCAGATCCGTGCGGTGGTGAGTTTTGGGAAGCTAAATGCTCATATAGTATGGATGGTTTGCTGGCTAAATTGAGCATGGTTGTGAGGTGCAAGTGGAAAAGCTTAAACATATAAGGAAGCAATGTTGTGAGAAGCAAGAGTGAAAAAGCAATTGGCTGCAGTCAATGCGAAAAGTTTAGACAAATAAAAGATAACATGCGGCATTCTTGGCAGAATAGATGTGACTACGCGCGCTCGTGCCGGAAAAAGTGTGGGTGCTGCGGATCATGCTGTGAAGCAGCTAGATAATATGAGAAAGTGCCGTTCTAAATACAAACATCATATTCATATATGACCTGAACCTTGCATAGTCTTGACACAGTAAGAAAACAAACCTAACCAAGTAATTCAGTGCAATAACTGACCATTAAGTTTGCAAAAGTAAGCAAAATGAAATTGTAAAGTGAATGGTTAATAATTAAAACCTTGGAGCTCCATCTCCGACATCTCCTGCCTTTTGCGCTGCACCAATTGAACTGAGTTTGAAGGCATAGCACCAGAAGCCATGGAAGCTTTATTTCCTACAATCCATCAAATATTTGAAATGGTTGCTATAATTTTATTGGGCCAACTGAAGCAGAACATATGCAGAGGAAAAAAACGTTACATGCTTACAACACTAAAATGTGTAGGTAGTCACTACATGAATTTCCCTAAACATGTGGGAAGCTTTCCTTTTTTCACTTTGAAAACACAGAAGATTAACTACAAAATGTGAGTTTCACTATTATTTAGAAAGTTGTAGAGTCATATTTATAAGCTAATGTATATATATGTATATACATTGAACATAATTGAATGTAAACTACAAATTCTGAGATAGAATCGGTAGGGGCTTCCGCTAAATAAAATAGAAGTGCATTGAGGCCAAATTGGATGGAGACACTAAAGTGAATGTAGAATTATCTATCCTTGTCTAGGCACCATAAAAAGATATGGCAAGCAAGGTAGGTTATCTTCCACATTCAGAAGCTAGAGATTCTTTGATTCTGCTAAAATTTGCTTCATCTTGCTATTTCCGATGTCGAGGCAACAAACATATATAAAATAGGGTATATGCCTGATATTGTGTATCAAACTGAAGAGAACAGTGACGAAAGCACCAATTAGGTAGGAACCATTAGAGATTTGTTTAAGGAAAAAATTAGGCACAAAATGGAAGGAGGCGAGCATCATTGGAAATTTCAAGAGAATCAGCGAAACAAATCAAACTGGATAAGCTAATCTTTCACTACTATACTACTCCCTCTGTTCATTAGTCTCCTTCGTTTAAGGGTTGTGCTCAAAGACCAAGGAGCGCAGATGGCCGCAATAAATCGATGTGATTCAATTAATGTGCATGCAACAAAGAGCACCGATGGCCCAGGTCCTCCATGCATGCAACCAACGAGCAACCACGATGGCCAGGTCCTCCGTAGAGTCGCACGGGTGCAACCAAGGAGCAGCGACGTACACGCAATCCATCTAAGGAGTCGCATGCACGCGAGACGCTGCTGTTACACGAAGGATCACCTCAGGCGATGCAGATTATTGAAAATATTTTTTTTCCTTAAACGAAGGAGACTAATGAATGGAGGGGGTATTTGTTGGTATCTTCATGGAGGTGCAATTTAGCAGAAGCACATAATCAATTTCAATTCAATAAATCGTAAAATAAATTTTCTGGAAAGAGGGGGATGTCAAACTGACCTTTATGGCCCAGTTATCCATTTTGCCTTTAAGGCGCGATGATGCGAAACAAATCGAACTTGTTAAGCTATTTTTTGACTACTATACTATTTGTTGGTATCTTTATGGAGGTGCATTTTAGCAGAAGCACAAATTCAATTTCAATAAAATAAACTGTGAAGAGGAGGACGCCGAACTGGACCTTGATGGCCCAGTTATCCATTTTATCATGAAGCTGCGATGATGGATATAATTTTTTACACATGATAATTTTTAACACTTAGGAAGACAGAATTTTGTGCAGGGATGGTACAACAGAATCCTAAACCATAAACTGCAGGCAACGAAGTGGCAAAAATAGGCATAATAAATGTAGAACTGCGAACTTAAAAAAGCTAATGCTGAGGAACATACCATGATGGGCGCAAACTCGAAAGCGATAACTGACAAAGAGGAAGGCTTCCTTAAAAACAGGCTCAGTTAATTTATACCTGAAATGGGAATGGTTCCACAAAAACACAAAATTCATAAGTATGTTAGTTCGTGACAGGCGACCGCTTCAAGGCTAAAGCACGACATCATGATAGGAAAAGCAAGCCACGAAAAGTTGAAAAGAAGAACACTATGATCCGGAAAGGAAGCGACATATGATGGCACTTTCCTTTCCCCAATATCTGGAAACAGCTGGTACGTGGTAGCAACATGTAGATTAATTACCTTACACTATTAAAAGGCAAGTGTAGATGACTAATTTTGGAAAACAGAAGAGAAGCTGCAAGCATCATGAAAGCATGGGAAGATCACACATGCTTCCATATTGGAATACGCTAGATCAAGTTAATATAAACAATTCAACCAATTACTTTTCTATTCTCGCACTTTAATTATACTAATATTACAACATCATCAGAGAGAGGCAAAAATAAAGAGCAGCAGCCAGTCGGCTTTCCTTACCTGGAAGGTAGATTAGCAAAAGTTCGTCCGATATTTAACTATCGTTTTCAAACTGGCTTCCCATCAGTTTCTTCCGTGACTTTGTCCTATTGCAATTTGGAAAATTAGCAAGAGACAGTTTATGTGCTTTCAATTTACACTATCTAAACCACCAATCAACATTAAAAGTAGAGGATAAAATATACCAGTTTAGAGTGTCTTAGGCTATTACACCTATATATGGAACCTGCAGTAGCAGAATCTCGGAACAAGCATATGAAGCTAGGCAAAAAGGTACATGAATTTCAAAATGTAGTGAAGGAATGACATACTAATCAATATGTAGAATAAACCCCATGAAATATACTTTGCAAACAACGAAAATGAAGATCAAGGAGAACAAATCTATAAGCTGACACTGAATATTTCACTGCGAATGAGGATCGTTGACATGTCCGTTGCATATAACTGCAAAGATGAAGCGATATTTAGCATCAAGCAGCGACAGGGAAACGAAATAAGTAGCATAAGCATATTTGTGCATAAAAAGACGGCACAAACATACATAAATAAATACAGAATAATAGTAGGAGTTAATCCAAGTTAAATCAGCATGCAACAAATTGAACCTTCGTTGAATAGTTCTTTCTTAAAAATGGAATTGCTTTGGCCGTCTATCACAAAGTTGTTCATCGTAATTAGCAGGAACACTTATGTAAACTGAACCTTCATTACAGGCAAGAAGTAACAGTAAGCATAGGTCACAACGGAAGAAACCACAAGAGGTTTGCTAGAGCATGAGAGTATAGTATATCACAACTGCACAAAAGCATAAAGCTTAGCCAACAATTTTTTTTTGGATAACATTTTTTTAATAAGAAAGTGATACCTATGTCTGCATATTCTCATATGCCATAGTTCAGGGAAAAAAGTATCTATTTTCAGCATCATTGGCATTGAACATAAGAGGCAAAACAACAATGGAATATAACTATGGTCAGATTTACCAGATGCACCTCACAAGCATTGTGATATATGCTCAAATCTGAATAACTACCTCATCATTAATGGCATATGTTCAGGATATATATCTATATATAACATAATTACACAAAAACATAAAGCTTGGACACCAATAAATCTTGCAGACGACAATACATTTTTCAAATCAAAGTCCACACGTGTTCTTGCAACAGAAGGAACGGATCTACTGATCTGTTCATCAATGCATAATAAATAAAGAGACGGGGATGGAGATTAGGGGCAAGCACCTGTCTTTTCTTGGATGAATGGAATCAATCCCTCACTCTAGTGCATCAGAAGAGGGAGCAGCTCGCGGTGCAGCGGCGGTCGTCAAGCACAGGGAGTTAGGGTTTCGTGGAGCACACGCGGACCGGTGGGAGCAGCCAGCGCCGTGGGGCAGGCACGCCGGCGGCCACCGGCGGTGGCTGCTCGCGCCGTGCTGTAGCCGGGGGTGGCCGCCGCCGGGGCCCATAGGCGCTGCCGTGCACCAAACCGGCGGCGCCGTCGGCCAGGCAACGCGCCGTGCGGTGAGGCGGTGGCGCTGGGGACAGGCAGGCACGCCGCGACGGTGGGAGAGAGGGAGAGGGAGAGAGAAGGGAAGAGAAGGGCAGGCAGGAGCGGCGGAGGCGACGCAGGAGAGGAGGCGTCGGGTGTCGGGAAGAAACGTCGGGAAGGGGAAGAGGCTCCCCGAAGGAGAAACAGGAGCAGGAGTATATATTTGTTGGGATGGATTCAGACGGGAAGCAGCAGAGGCTGGCAAAATCAACGGAGAGCAACGAGGAGGTTAGCGAAGCAGATCTTTACGAAAGCGGCTCTGAACCATCTCAGGCACAAAACGAAGGATCGAACGGTCACCACAATTCGGGGCGACGTGGCGGGGTTCCTGCTCGAGGAGCAGGTCACCCCGTGGCGGGGGGTTCCTGCTCGAGGAGCAGGTCACCCTTGTTTGGGGTAAAGCCATGATGATGTGTGACACAAAACTCGTGTGGTTTTTGTGTTTTGAAAAAAAGAATCCCAAATCCAACGTGACAACGTATCCGCCGCCGGCCCGAGAGGAAACCGTATGGCTTAAGGAATATTCAGGTTTTCTGCTAGCAAGAGCCGGGCGTTGGGAAAGGGATTAATCATCAGGGACATAAAAAGCAAAAGCAGAGTTTGCGCACATGGTGAGGCATTGCTGCAGATGTAGTGGACACAGGGTACATGCAGACGTGCGATGTACACGACAGGACAGGACAAAGAATCGAGGGCTCGAAAAGAAAAGTTGTGTGGAGCGTCGTTGCAACAAGTAATACTCATGTGCAAGTATCAGGTGTCTTTATGAGAGAGCCGGAGACCTCCTAAATTTAAGGTTTCCTTCTTCAATAGGACACCTTAAATTTTAAAAGTTGGGTAGAATAAATGCTTATGCATGGACACGTGCTAGCCGTCTTCATTGGGTATGTTTGTAATGAGGTACTATAATTTTGCATAGTATATATTTTGTGTTATAAACATTGACACTCTTCTTTTATGAATCTATAAACAAACTTAAATTTTTTTTGGCTAGAGATATAGCTAGAATTATATTGTTTTGTGGACAAAGGTACTCCTTCCTTTTTAAAAAAAAAGAAATACTCGCTTGTTGAGGAGTCTAACCGTCCTAAATTTATTACAGAGTTTTTGCATATAAAAAAGTCAACATTTATATATCCAAACAGAAACGTTTATGTAAAAAAAATTCTATGACTACTGTAATTATACTTACTTACATATTCCTTCATATTTAGAAAACAAGATTTTCAGGGGGAAAAAAGGATTAGACCGAGGGGAGTGCTACTTTAACTCATGAAGAGGCTCTCGCAGGCGGCAGCTGGCTTGGCTGCCCCTCGCATGAACATAATGCATCGAGTCAGGTGGTGTGCAAGTGCAATGCTCACCGAGTTAGCAGATTGATTGCTACTCAGCTGAACGATGCCGTTGTTGTCCCAACCACGGGCCACGGCGTCGGCTGCTTTTGCTCCGGTGTTGTGCGGTGCTCCCATATCCTCGTCGGCCGCTGTTCCTTGCTGTCGCCGCCGAGTAGACAACGACAGCCACGTCGCCGATTCGCCTTACTGCGTAAGTTCGGGCTGACTTTGACTTTGGACCGGCCGGTCGCGGTCGTCCCCTGCGCCAGCTTTTGCTTGCTGTCTCTCTCTCTTTCGCCATCGCCAGCTAATTTCCTCACAAATCTGGATTGAAGTAGGAGTAGTACGTATCACGTGGTCGGCTGATTATTCTTCCCGGCCCGGACCCGCCTTCAAGTCCACCCACTTGAACCTCTTGTTATGTTGTCCCCTGCTGTTGCTGTTGCTGCTCTGCACGCACCTTTCGGATCCAGCAGCCGATACGACACGATATGCCCAGCCCAGGAACCTGGAAGTTGTATGATCCTGAACCCTGCCATCAACCCAAGTTTGGGCTCTGCAGGCGCAGGACACGCACAGGGGTACAGTACAGACATTTCCGGCAGGACACGGAGCAGAGTAGGCACGCAGTCGGGCTCGAGAGGCTCTGCCTTGTTCAGTACATCACCGGACTTGAAGGCTCGCAGTCGTCGCAGTGCATGGTGATGTGTCGGCCGTCAGTGCAGTGCTCACCGAATCCCTATCCAAACATTTTGGATTTTGATGCCAATGCGATGCGTATCTACTCTGCTGTTGCTGCCTCCCTCGTTTTCCTTGGCAAGACCAGCTAGCCGACAAGGCCTGTTCCGCTCGAACGTCGGCGGCCGTTTCCGGCTGACTCTTTCGTTCGCCAGTGAAGAGCCGCCATGTGTTTGTCCCGACTGAAATCGGAGTAAACACGTGTGTTTGTCCCTTCTTGCTTGCACGCACGCACGCACGCACTTTCTTTTCGTCCCAAGTGACAAGTGTGGATGTGGCTCACTAATTTTGGCTGTCACCACAGCTCGTAAGGAAAGGAAAGAAGAAGAAAAAACTGCACTAGGAAACCACCGCATGCATGCAAAAGTTTCCCGGTGGGTGCGGCCGCCGTGGTAGAGTCGAGGGGTTTGGACAAGGACGCACAAGCACGACGGGCGTGACTGGGACTGACGTCGCACGCCCGGGCTCAGCTCGCTGGCACCAACTACGTACTTATTGCACAAGCGAGCTCCGTACGTCCTCATGGTGGGCTGCTAAGTGCTAACAGCAACCAGTATCGTCGTGGGGTCGGGCCCGGGCCCATCAGACAGCGACAGTGCATAGTAGAGTAGCTGTTGGTTTTTTTTTTTTGCGATTAGCTATTGATGGGTGGGTTAATAAGCTTGCCAGGCTCAACGATCATATAACATCACGCAAAAACGAAACCAACTCCACGTTTATGTGTGTGTTTTTCTTTTTTCCATTTACAATTAATCGCACACATAGCTGTAATCTATGCTTTTCGTTCCAAAAATAATTCACACACAAACCTTAGATGATCTAGGTTTTTTTTTCTTTTTTATCACGTATAACAGTACATAACCTATACTCTTTTAGTCCTAAAATTAGCTCTAGACCTCTAGCTTATCCAAATAGAAGGACTAATAAGAGTTCTAAGTTGTTATCTAACTATTAGCTTGCTAATTTGATCTGATTTTGAACCCCAATTAGTAACTAGCCCTAGTAATCCAAACATACCCCTAAAAGTAACTCTGGGCAAAGATAACTGAGAACCGAACCGAAAAAACCGAGAACCGAACCAAAAGAACCGAAACCGAAAAAATCGGTTCCAAATTCGGTTCCTAGTTTCCCGGAACCAAATTAAGTAGGGTTATTTTGGTTCTCACCCTCGGTTAACCGAATTAACCGAGGAAACCGAATATTACCCAAGTGGCCTATTAAGACATGAAGCCCAAGCCCACAAAAGCAAACATCTGTATATATATTCATTCCCACAACCCTAGCCATCAGTCTGTCACCCGTCAAGGCGTCGGCCACTGCCTCCTCTCTCCTCCCTCACTCCCAATCTTGCGAAGGACAGGGGCGGTGCCTCCTCTCCCCTCCTTCCCCCTCCAAGATCTGCCACCGGCGAGCGGCGAGACCTCCTCCCCTCCCTCCAGAGCTGTGGCCCCCTCTTCCCCAGCGGTGTGCGGCCTCCGGCGGTGGCGGCTCTGCCCTAGTGGTGCGCGGCATCCGGCGGTGGCGGCTCTACCCCAAGCGGCGCGCTACTGCCGCTCACTGGCCACCGCCTACGCGGGCCGCCTCTACTACCGCATGTGCCTGCTTGGAGTCCTCCTCTGCCACCTCTGTTGCCGGCGAGGGCTGAGGAGGTCCGGATCTGGAGCAAGGGGCGACTGCTGCCGTGTTTTTTTTTAATTTTTTTCCTTTTCCCCCTTCTGTTTTGCTGCTATAATGAATGTTTCGCTGACGTAATGATTTCGCTCGGTTAGTTCGAATGTAACTGAAACCGAACCGAACTAATCGAGACTGAAATTCCTTGGTTCCCAATTTTTTAGCTAACCGATTGGTTCCCAGTTTTCTGCTAACCGAATTTCGTAAAGGACCGAGGAACCAAACCGATCGGTTTCAGTTAACTGAATGCCCAAAGTTACCTAAGAGGCTGTTTGGAAGCATAGTTTTATATCAAAAACCAGTGTAAATTACAGGCTTGGAAAATTTTACATCTTGAACTAGAAAATGTTGTTTGGATGCCTTGTGAACCAACTAATTTTACGCTTGTGTATTAGACCGATCCACCTGGAATAAAAAAACCTATCTAGACACCAATAAAAATACGACGGATATTGAGTGTCGTCTCCCGCATGGCCACACGCCCGATTGCATCTCGCCATGTCCATGGCGATCTCTTCTCTTCCTTGGAGCACGATCTCTCTCTTGGTCCTCCCACTTTCCGCTATGGCCTCTTGATCATCTCCATTCCCTCTTCCTAGATCTCTCTCTCTCTCTCTCTCTCTCTCTCCTTAGCAGAGCAGTCATCTCCATTCCCTCTTCCTGGATATCTCTGCTCATCAGATCGCAACGAACTCCAATGAACTGCATTTGATTCGGGTGCTTCTTTGCTAGCTCTATCAAGTCTAAACTCTGAAGTCGCAATTGTAGGTCCCGGACCTTGAATCCGATATTTCTTCACCCAGCTGCAGAGGATGAGCGAGCCGCGTGACCTGCCAACTGTAGCGGCGACTAGTTCTTTTGTGGAAGAGAAGGTTGTCTCAAGTATTTGCCAAAACGAATATTTTGTAGAGGAAACAAATTACAATTGCATTCTTGTGCACAGGATATATATTACAACCGGAAGATAATTACATGTGAATAAAACTATGAAGCTGCCAAACATACCCCTAATTTAGGAGGAGGGAGCTGTTACCTGTTATTACCTAGCTCACTCTCATGCACCATATATATAAAGGGAAGCCATAAAGGATATGATGCTACATATATAGCCCAGTCATATTTCCTGTCAAGGAAAAGTACCTTCTCCCCTACTACGAACTCACCAAATCGCAAAGCTAAAAGCATCTAGAGTTCTTGAGTATGTACCGTGGATGGATCGGGCAACCCTAATCCAACAGTTGACACATGAAGCCACAGACAATCATGCAACCCATTTTGGCAGTTACTATGCATGCTACAATTACAACTAATGATGCTTTTTTTCCCATCATATATCAGTGCTGGTGCTGCACTGCTGCTCTAGCAAAGCCAGGTATAATAAATTCACATATCACAAATTCAAGTCAAATGGACAGGGGCGCACAGAAGTACGATTTTTTTTAAGTCTTCAAACAAATCAAAGGCAAGGGCCTTGTTCGGCAGGCTGTTTTTTTGGCTTATAAGCCGGCTGTGGCTGATTTGCTGTGAGAGAAAAATACTATTCCACGGCTGATAAGCCGTGCTGATAAGCTCAGCCGAACAGGGGAAGATGTGCAGCAGCTACGCGCACTAGGCTACTCCAAATCCAAATAGTAAGAAGCTACAAGATTCCATGGCAATATATACATAGCCCCGACACGTTGATGATCCAAGTACGGTGTACGTACTACAAGTAGTTGGCGCATACATACTCGTATAAATAAAAATAAATAAATCTCACTGCAGTCTCACCCGCCCAGGCGGTCAAATGTGGTCCAGAGCGGCCAATCTGAACTGTCTCGATCGCATCAGAATTCAGACACACAACCAGGCATACTCCTAGTAGATTAGTGCTAGCCCGACGTGCCCTGTGCCCATACACAGCAATTTATATAAGCAACTTAAACTGATGGTTCTGGGACCGTGCACCGGTGCACGGTTACTAAAACAAGCTCTGCCTCGGTGCCTCCGACGCCGACGTGCCGTCCGTATATCTTGTAGCTCCCTGCCTTGTTTCGAGTAAACGACGTAGACACGTAGGGTAGGGTAGGCAGGGCAAGGTCACGCCACGCACTCGCGCCCGTGGGGTGGTGGTGTACTGCTGTGCAAGTGCAAGCAAAGCATGCAGCGCACGGGGTGGACCTGTTGTGCACGGAAGAGTCAGACTGCCCGGCGTACAGTCACAAATCACAAATCACAATGGCATTGGCGGCGTGCCATCACGCGATGAAGGGCAAGCTGCTTGATCTTCTTCCGACGCCTACTTTCTAGTACCTTTTTCTCTGGCTCCGTGTTTCTTCCTTTTTATTTACAGTTTCGTCCTTGGGACTCCCGGTGAATTAAACACGTGTCGAGACTTTACTAGTGATTCGGTTTTGAGCTCGATCGTGAAGAGATCTAGGGCCGTTTGGTACGGTTTATTTGGATTCCATGCAGTTACTTATTTCAGATCTAGCAGTTTCTCTCTTGATTGAAACAGTCTGCCCTAAGATTTTGTTTGGAAATTGGATCAACGAGGTTTCAATTTATTTGGATTCGTTGTACAACTTCTTTTACCTCTTACCTTTTTAATAAATTTAAAGTAGGAGTTTCACGAAAATTTTTCTGGCTATAAAAAAGAAACCCCTACTTTAAATTTATTAAAAATGTAAGAGGAGAAGCTGTACAACGACTCAAGACACAAAGGAGGAGAGAAAGAAAATTAAAAGATTTCAACAAATTGTCTACCCATGTAACAATTGAAAGGAAGTATTTCTTCTTTGCTCTCGGTGGATAACCATGGCAAATTCTTGACGAAAACTTGTTTGACCACTCCTAAGGTGGGTTGTGAGCCTTCAGAGATTAATCCATTTCTTACCGTCCAAATACCCTAGCCGAGTAAAACAAGAAGTTCCATGAAGAAAGGTACTTGGAGCTGCCTTCTGCAGTCTTCAAAGAATAGCAATGGCTGAGATCAAGAGCTGGGGTAGGAAATGTTAACCAAGTCCTGACAAGACATCGCAAATGGACAATAGCAGGAATAAACGTTCTAAAGTATCTTCATGATCCAAAGTGCAAAGTAAATTAATCACTCGATGTCACATTTTGCTTGATTCTTTATCCTAGTGCACAAAGGAGAATTGTCTTTGATTTCTGATTCAAATCACTCGCAAGAAATAATGCCCTTAAGAGATTCTATGCAACGGAGAATCCATGATCCTTGACAAACGTAACCTAATATACGGTACAGACTCCTACAGAAGATGTACTTGAGCAGTATCGTTGGCTTAAATCTTTCCAAAAAAAAAGTATCGTTGGCTTAGTGCAAGAAAGTGATAATGAAATACAGTAGGTTGGTCAACCCCATCCACAGGGTTTGGTTCCAAAATGCAAGAATGAAAGGGGCCAAATCGGAACATTCCCCCGTCTGCCACCTCAGTCGCAACCGTTTACTAATGCCATAAATCCGTCTCTTTCCCCGCGCCCCCTTCCTCCTTCCTCCCTCGCTAGCTCGCTTCACTTCGTCGCTGCGCCTTCCCCACCATCTCCGGCACGCCTGCCGCGCGACGCGCCCAGCCAATGGAGCCCATGGACAGCCAGCTCACCACCTTCGCGCTGTCCGACTCCGACAGCGGCTCCGTCGAGGGCGCCGCGGCGGCGGACGCAGCGGACGCCGACCTGCAGGCGCTCCGCCGCCTCTCCGAGAACCTCGCGGCGGTGTTCCGCTCCCCCGACGACTTCGCCTTCCTCTCCGACGCGCGCATCGTGGTGCCCGGCGCGCCCGACCTCTGCGTGCACCGCTGCGTGCTCTGCGCGCGCAGTCCCTTCCTGCGCGACGTCTTCGCGCGCCGCGCCGCCGAGGACAAGGGAAAGGACAGGGGCAAGGTGGAGCTCCGGGATCTCCTCGGCGAGGAAGTTGAGGTCGGGTACGATGCGCTGCGGCTGGTGCTCGACTACCTCTACAGCGGCCGCGTCGCCGCCCTGCCCAAGGCGGCCTGCCTCTGCGTCGACGAGGACGCCTGCGCGCACGTCGGCTGCCGCCCCGCCGTCGCCTTCATGGCGCAGGTCCTCTTCGCCGCGTCCACCTTCGACGTCGCCGAGCTCACCAACCTCTTCCAGGTCCGCCTCCATCTCCGTCTGAACCCTCTCTGTCTCTGTCATGCCTCACGCCACGCACGCCGCGCCGCCCTTGTTAGATAACTTGGGCAGCGATTCATGGCGCCTTTTTAGTTTTCGCGGTTTCTGTTATGCGTGACTGCGTGTTGATTGCTGATGTGTTCTTGCCATTAATCGGTGGCTTGCAACGAAGCTTTCTATGTCCGTTGCGCAGCGCACGCAGATGCTGCTTGAAGCGGCAAACAAAGATCACACCCCTTTGGCATACTGTTTTTGCACATGCCCCTCAGATGAAACGTCTTTTGTTTTTCCATTGCATATGCAAAACACTGTTAATCATCCAAATTTGCCTATTATGGTGACAGTAAGCTCGTGCTGATAGTGTAATCATTGGTAAACAGCTCTAGACTTCTAGATGTAGACCAGGACAGGTTGAGTCGTGCGCAATTGACAGCTGCTTGCACGTGCGCACAAACAGCGCTATTGCACCATAAGTCATCAGTCAGTTCAAACCAAGCACTGAAAGTCTGAACCACTGACCCATTTAGTCCGAGTTCAGTTTGATCCGAAACTATCTGGATAAATGTATTTTACAGGCTAAAAATTCGCTCCAGGTTCACGAATTCGCCTAACCTAAGATGTGTTGTTGGGTAACTTTCAATAACTGTCATGAAGATATGATGAATCTGTTTACTTTTTTTTTTTGCTTTCAGCAAAAAAGCAACTTTTTGTAGAGTACTGAGTAGAAACACCTCAAACTCTGCACTGTCTATTTTGGGCTGCTTGGATACCGATAGTTTACACCTATATACAGAAAGGATAAACGTACAAACAAAAGAAGCCATCATAGTTTTTCCACATAATTCTTACTGTGTGTATAGATATAAGATGATGCAACCATCTATGGAGCGCGATACTTAACAAGTTATCATCTGGGTCCTTATTTGTAGTAGTAGTTCAAACAAACCCAAATGGTTATCTCTAGAAAGGAAAATAAAACGGTCTAAGAAGCAAGCAAATTGCCGATCATGAGCTATTCTTTAGGTTATGGTGAAATGCCTTGCATACAAAATTTGCTATTTACTTAGAGCTTCTTCACTCCACTTTGAAGAAAGTAACACAAGTACTCCTTAACTACTTGCTTCCCCTTTTCTTATAGCGATTTTAAGCAAATATCAGTAAGGCACCTGGAGCTGTTTTGATGTATTCTGCTATGTTTTACTGTGTATTTAGTTCTTTCTCAAGAATTCCTGATAAGATCAGTTGACATTTGTTGCTTCTTGCTTTCCCCCCCACTGTTGCTCTATATAAGTGACACTGATGTGCAGGCATGGCCATTTACTATTCTTGCTTAGTATGTGTTAGTATCGCTGTAATTGTTTATGAAATTTTCTGTTTTAACATGCCATTACTAAGCCACGTGGTTCTCCCTGCAGCGGCGGCTCCTTGATGTCCTTGATAAGGTTGAAGTGGACAACCTCCCATTGATCTTATCTGTTGCCAACTTATGCAACAAATCTTGTGTGAAACTGCTTGAGAGATGCCTTGATGTAGTAGTTCGGTCAAATCTTGATATGATTGCTCTTGAGAAGGCGTTGCCTCCAGATGTTGTCAAAGAAATTGTTGATGCAAGGCTAAGTCTTGGATTAGTTTCACCAGAGGACAAGGGCTTCCCTAACATACATGTAAGAAGAGTACATAGGGCGCTGGATTCTGATGACGTAGAGCTAGTCCGAATGCTACTCAAGGAAGGAAAAACTAATCTTGATGATGCATATGCATTACACTATGCTGTCGAACATTGCGACTCGAAGATCACAACAGAACTTCTGGATCTCGCACTTGCAGATGTTAATCATAGGAACCCAAGAGGTTACACGGTTCTTCACATTGCTGCTATGAGAAGGGAACCTAAAATCATTGTCTCTCTTTTGACAAAGGGAGCTCGGCCGTCAGATCTTACATTTGATCACAGAAAAGCAGTACAGATCTCTAAACGACTTACAAAGCATGGGGATTACTTTCGGCCTACTGAGGACGGAAAGCCTTCTCCTAAAGATAGATTATGTATTGAGATACTAGAGCAAGCTGAAAGAAGGGATCCGCAACTTGGAGAAGCATCAGTTTCTCTTGCGACGGAAGGGGACTCTGCGCGTGGAAGGTTACTCTACCTTGAAAACCGAGGTAATCTTTTCAGAAAATGTGTATAGTGCCATGGTTTCCAGAATAATTTGTTCAGATGTGGCTGGTGGTATTGAACAGATAGCACTGTTCTTTGTCAACAACTATTTGAGTATCTTCCATGCTTACTTATGCCTTCATGTGTCCCTTTTTTTTAATGTTATGCAGTTGCTTTAGCGAGGATATTGTTTCCCATGGAGGCAAGGGTAGCAATGGACATTGCTCAAGTTGATGGAACCCTGGAATTTACCCTTGGTTCTGGTGCTAATCTGCCTACCGAGATACAGCGGACGGTTGACCTGAACGATACTCCTTTCACAATGAAGGAAGAGCACTTGGCTCGGATGAGAGCCCTATCCAAAACAGGTGACGCTCAGCTTCCCTCTTTCTTTAACCACAGCACTTTATTTTGAATATACTGCTATTAACTTCAGCATATCTGTTGTGATGGAAGATGAAACTCTAAGTTTTGTTTTTCAATTATCTATTGGGTCTTACAGAAATCTTGTAAATGAAATTACATCATAAAACCATTAGGTCTGAATCACTATGTGAGTTAAGGACAACGATAGCTATTTGGACTGAACGTGTACATTTTAGGCCACCTTTGAAACACGGGATTTTTTTTCCGTTCCTGCGTTTTTCTTGGGAAAAAGGAACTAATTTCTATGAAATTCCTATACAATTCCCGTGAAACTCCTGCGTTCCAAAGGGGGCCTTAATGGGTCACTACAGTCTTGATCTAACCTCTGAATTTCTAAACAGCAGTCTTGCATTTCTCCATGGCTTGGAAGCTGTAGGCACACTGTCGCATTTTTTGTTTCTCTGATTGAACCTGGACTAATCGCAAGCTGAATTCTGTATACCAGTGGAACTCGGGAAGTGTTTCTTCCCACGGTGCTCGAAAGTACTCGACAAGATCATGGACGATGAAACCGAGATGGCTTCCCTTGGGCGAGACACATCCACGGAGAAGAAGAGGAGGTTCCATGACCTGCAAGACTTGGTCCAGAAGGCATTCAGCGAGGACAAGGAGGAGAACAACAGGTCGGCGCGATCATCTTCCTCCTCGTCGACGACGTCGGTCGGAGCCGTCCGGCCTCGGAGATGAAAGGAAACACTGGTTCTGTTTCTGTCCCGCCATTTTGGTAGCTAATGAACCCCCTGGTCCTAACAGTTTTAGCATCGCTTGATAGTCTCCATGGTCAATCTGTTGGCCATTTCGAGATCGTAATCATGCTCACTTGTGCTTGTACAGTATTATTGCAGACTGCAGAACATATATATACTAAGGTGTGTTCACTTCGCGAAAAGTAGTTGAAAAGTTAGAGCAACTCCAACAGTTTAGGATTCCTCCTCCCCATCCTTTATTTTTTAGCAAATTAAGAAAAAACACTCTCCAATAGTTTGCCATCTCACCTCCCCATCTTTGCCAAGTTCGCATGATTTTCTCCATAGCGCGGATATATGCGCGCTCGTGACCCGCGCGCATCCAGTCGCGAAACGCGCCGCCGCCTTCTTCCCGCGAGCGCGAAGGCAGATGCAGGTCCAGATGCAGTGAACTGCTCTAGCTGCTGCTCCTGGCGTGGCCGGCATGATGTGACAGAGAAATTTTTTCAACTGCCTAGCGATCTGCACCTTCTGGTGGGCTGCCTGGAAAGTCCTGCCGCCCGGCTGGGATGTCCTGGTGGGCCGGCTGGCAGGTCACCGAGGAGACCTAGCTAGCGATCTGAACCGCGATACGAAGGAGAAGAGACGGCGGCGGCGTTTTGGCGCGAGCACACGCGAGGGAATACGCGCGGAAATAATTTCCGTGACAAAAAAAATCATATTGTGGACCCAACTTTTGATTTTACCAAATGAATTATGGCAAACTATTGGAGATTGACTTTTTTTTTTCCTTTGCCATATCATTTGAGGAGTTGCCAAACTCTAGGATTTGGAAAACAAAATATCCCAAACTGTTGGAGTTGCTCTTACTGTTGCATCTTTCGTTGTTATTTGGCAAAATTTGTCTAATCATGGACTAACTAGGCTCAAAAGATTCGTCCCGACATTTACAGACAAATTATGCAATTAGTTATTTTTTTACCTACATTTAATGCTTCATGCATGCGTCGAAAGATTTGATGTGATGGGTGGAAGAGGAAATATTTTGGGTTGGGATGGGGAAGTGAACAAGGTCTAAGTACGGAAGTATATAGTAGGATTAAATCGGTACTGGAGATGCTTGAGTCTTAAAATGGTAGTAGCGAAACATACTTCCTCCGTCCCAGAATATCGGTCGCCGTTAGTGTGCGTGCCACAAGTTTAATTCGATTTATAAAAAATACTAAATTCAAAGATCTTTCTAGTGATACTAATTATGTACTATAAATATTAATATTTTTTTAATATATATTTTGTCAAAGTTGTTTCTCAAGAAGCGTAAACGACAAATATTTAGGAATGGAGAGAGCAGCGCAGTATCACAGTGTGGCGTAGTCGAATCGCGCGTGTCGAGCAGCTAGCTGCTCGGGATTGTAATGGCGTTTTGAGCAATTAAGGAGGATCCCTCTTCACTTCACTCGAAAAAGGAAGACGAGTCTTGGGCTACCTGTACTTCTGTTTTTTGCGTGGAACTGACGAAGAAGACATTTTTTTTGGAGCAAACTGACGAAAGAAGACGAGTCTGTGCGACTACACGAGCGAACAGATGGGCCGCTATTGGGCCTATTGGGCCACGTAATGAGTCTACTACATGAGAAACCCAGCCGGAAGGTAGGAGAGAAGTTATTATTCCAAAATAGTTGTAGACTCATGTGAGTGCATATTTTGGGGGACTTCTAGAGAGAAGTTATTCCAAAATGGGCTAGTCTAGCGTCTGGACGCCTACGTTTGCTGCGCCTACTTCACGTGGGGGCCCGCTCTGCTCCGTGTCCTACGCTCGCACCGTGGCTCATGCGCGATTCATATCCCGTGCAGCTCCATGTCCCGCGCTCGCACTGTAGTGCCCCCCTCCACACCCACGTGCATGTAGGTGGGCCCAACAGCTACAGTAGGTGGCTGCTGCAGATGGGTCTCTCACTGCAACATGTGCAACACCTAGTATACTTTTATAACATTTAGATGAGACATTTGCAACATCCGTTCGAAGCAATTGAAACACTTGCAACATATGTCTGAAACACCAGGAAAACACATGTGTAGACATTGCAAAATATATGGAACATCGAGATGAAACACTTGCAATATATGTGTGAAACATATGCAACATCCGGATAAAACACTTGCAACATATGTGTGAAACATGTGCAACACCCTGATAAAACACGTGCAACATACGTCTGAAATGGCTGAAACATTTGGAACAATACACTTGCAATATTCATCTGAAACACTTGCAACATATGCAACATGTGCAACATCCTGATCTACTTTTGCAACATTCGTATGAAATACTAGCAACATACCTCTGAAATATCTGAAACGATTGAAACATACGTTTGCAACATGAGCTTTTAGCGTAGCGCAACATCTCCTTGCTACTCAGGAGAATGAGGCTCGTTAGCGTGTGGAGTTCACCGGAGGCAGCGGCCTGGCAGCGGCGGCTGTACGACGCAACAGGGAGACATCGGAAGCACAACGCGGAAGGGAGGCATTGGCCTTGTGACGCGGCTGGAAGGCAGCGGCCACTGGCTAGGAGAGGGCAGCCGCATGCCACGCCTGGCAGGGCTGTTAGCCGAGCGACGAGCGTGTCGTGCCTGGCAAGGCCAGTGGCCGCATGCCACGATTGGCAGGGTAGCGCCGAGCGCTTCGCTCGGAGGCAGCAAGCTAGCGGATAGAAGCGATAGGAACGAGTGGATAGGAATGAGTGGATGAGTAGAGCGTTGCGCTCGAAGGCGTAAGCGAGCGGATAGAAGCGATAGAAATGAGTGGATGAGTAGTTTTTTTTAAGAAACGGAGGAGCGGGATGTCGTTGGTCTGGCGTCGCGGCCCACCAACCGAGCTTCCGCGTGGGTGGGCAGACGGACACCCATTTCCCAACATTATAGTTGTTGGGTAAGAGAAGCTGAAAAACAGTTTTGTGAAGCTGAGCCATAATCCCTGTCAAACGGGCCTATAATAAAAGCTAAAGCCGTCACAAGCTACGCCACAACAGACCCTCGGTTTCCGGTCATCTGGTGATCGCATCAACGAGGGCCTATTATGGCTTTCTACGAAATCGTGGCTGGGAATCGTTTCGCCTACGCTGCCCAGTAGACACCACGACATTCCGAACTTCTGATGGCTGGCAACTGCATTTACACTTCCTCCGTTCCAAATTAAAGTCATTTTGACTTGTTTTTGTATATTCATTTTGCTATGAATCTAGCAAATATTATTAAAGTCGTTTTGACCTGATTTTGGTACATCTATTTTGCTATGAATCTAGTAGATATTATTAAAGTCGTTTTGACCTGTTTTTGGTACATCCATTTTGCTATGAATCTATCAAAACGACTTTAATTTGGAACGGAGAGAGTAGTACATAGGGAAAAAAGAAATTTAAGTGAAACTGAGTCGTCCTATTGTCAATTTATTTCTCTTGTATTTTGACAATCGACTGTTGTTTCATTCTATTTGGAATGGAGGGAATAATATATATCTATATAGATATATATTGTCACTCCGTTATATAAACTAGTATTGCTCCGTTATATAAACTAGTACTAGAAAGTTCAGCGTAGGTGAAATTTCTCTGGCGAAAAGACAATTTTACCTATATTTATTCTTCTCCTCCCTCATCCTCCAGGATAAAAACCCAGGGGCACAAAAGTCTTTTTATTGATTTATTAGATCAAAATTTTGTTCCATAATTCAAATAATTTCTTTGTCTAAAATCTAGTTGGCTAAAATTTGGCCCTTAATTTTAACGATAATGCTATGGTGAAGACGTCCGTCCTAGCACATCCGTCTAGACGCCATATTCCCGGGCCTAAAATCTAGTTGGCTAAAATTTAGCCCTTAAATTTAACAATAATGCTCTGGTGAAGACGTTCGTCCTAGCACATCCGTCTAGACGCCATATTCCCAGAACTGTGCAGCGATCGGACCTAATAGACTTGCTCCGCTCCACCATGAACACAGTTTCTCCAAAAAGAAAAAAAAAGGCCAGCGACATTTCCTTTCCCCACTACCGCACGCATGTGATCCTTCCCCCACCACCGCACGCATGTGCGACCGCCGCGGGAGCCTCCATCGCGGGGTCCACTCGTCGCGACCTTCTCTAGCGTGGCGGCATCGCACCCGGCCCATCCCGCTCTGCTCTGCGCCCCGCACCCCTTCCGTTGCTCCTGCCGCCCACCACTTCTGCTCCTACTCCGTCGTCGCTGCTCCGCGCACCCGCCTCGCTGTACCTACTGCTACTTCGTCGCCCGTCCCGTTGCTCGTGCTCTGGGCGCCCTGCCTCACTCGACGACGCCGACTGCCGCTGCCAGTGCAAGGAGAAGCAACGGGCCCTGGCCGGAAGCCCTCTGGCCTCACTTTTTGCTACGGCTGCGGTGCCCCGATGCAGGTGGCGGAGGATGTCGCACTAGGATATAATGCATGTTGCAAGCGCACATTTTAAACGTTTCATATGTATGTTGCAATTGTTTCATACGAATGATGTAAAACTAGATCAGGATGTTGCATATGTTGCAAGCGTTTGTCTCCAATGTTTTATCTGTTTTTTTAGACGTATGTTGTAAGTGTGTTTATTTGGATGTTACGTATGTTTCACACATGTGTTGCAAGTGTTTTATCTGGATGTTGCGCAATTGTTTTTGCAAGTGTTTTAGACGTATGTTTCAAGTGTTTCATCTGTATTTTTTTTATATGTCGCAAATGTTGTATCTGGATGTTTCAAAAGTAGATCGGGTGTTTCGTATGGGATGAAGCGGGGAGGAGGCGCGAGCGGTCCCTGCGAACGCGCGGCGCGGGTGACTTTCTGGCGGCCCGGGAGCCCTGTGGGTGCGTGAGATGCAGGCGCGAGTGAGCAGCGTCCAGATTGCGCGGGCCCACGCGTGGATGCGCGAAAACGGATTGCCGCCACGTCCGTCCGGACGCTAGCAATGTCGTAATTTTAAACCATGAGATCTAGATAGAACATTCACTTCGGTTTTCACCATAATTTTCCTGTCGGCGCTAAGCGGTGAGTGAACGGCGCACACCTTGAAAATCTGAGTTTAGTGCTATAGCCGATGGATACCGACCAGGATGATAAGGTGAGTGGAGTAATCCGATCGATCATATATCCATGAATTTGACGTACACGCAGTGAAATCAGATTAGATGTGATGCATGCATTGATGACTAAATTTTGTCTGGAGGGGTTGTCTGGATGGTTAATTAGTCTCAAAACAAATTTGAAATGGGTTTTCTTCTCAAACCGTGAATCTTCCATTGCAGCTGAGGTCAGGAAACCTATGCCTCGTTCGGCTGGCTGGTGACAGGTGGCTAGGCCGATTTATTGTGAGAGAAAAATACTGCTGGCTGACTGGTGGCTGATGACTGGTGCTAAACTGGTGTGAGAGAAAAACACTGCTGGCTGGCTGACAACCAGCCAGCCGAACAAGGCCCTATGCCCGTGCCGTTGATGCGAGACCACTCCATGCAACTTTTCGCTGCAGCTGCAGCCTGAAAAAGCCTGCGCCATTTCCTAAATCCGCTCCCGGCCTACCGCCTAGCCTGCCTGTTGATGCTACCACAGTGCTGCATGTGACTCTGTGAGGGTGAGGCGACCCCTCTCTCTCTCTCTGGGACCGACGCCGACGCCGGGCGTTGCGTTGCTGCGTTGCGCGGAGGCAGCAACGACGTGGTCGCAGAGCGATCAGCGAAGGCTTCGCACTCGCAGTCACGCGGCTGCATTCGCTTCGCTGCGACCTGACCTGACGACCGCGTGCCGAGAAGAGCATGGCACGCATCTGCTTGGTCGCTTCGCCGCAGGAAAGAAACTCGTCAGTCGTCCAGCCGTCCAGGTACAAAGAGTGGAGAGAGCCCTGCCCAGGAGTCTCTCAGTCTCAGCCTCTAGCCTCTGCTCGCTCAGCTCTGGCCTGCGTGCGTCTGCTAGCTTCAGCAGCGGAGAAGAGCCCCCGTGACCGTGAGTGACCTCTGCCATTTGCCTGCTGCCGGCGCCGGGGTGTTGCCGTTGCGTGATGAGTGCCGGCGCAGCCCGCCGTCAGCGGTGGCAGAACAGGGCGGCCTGGTCGTCCTTGCTCTTCTTCTTCGTCGTCCTGCCACTTCTCGTCTCCATGGCCCAAGGTGAGCTGAGGTCCTCCGTTTTTCCCTGACGCTTTGCGTTCTTTGAACCTGCTGAAGCAGCGCCAACCTGCGATGCAGGCGGCCATCAGGAGCCGGCGCACGTCGGAGAGGACCGCCAGATCGATGGCGGAGAGCATGCTGTGGAGGAGCAGCAGCAGCTGAGCAGGCTAGGCTCCAGGCCGCCGTGCTGCGACCGCAAGTGCGGCGCGTGCGCGCCGTGCAAGGCCGTGCAGGTGCGCGCCGGCGCCGCAGCTGAGCGGGAGCTCCGGCCGCTGTGCGCCAACTACGAGCCCGTCGGGTGGAAGTGCAGGTGCGGCGCTGCCGTCTTCGATCCTTGACACCGCGACAAGTTGCCTACTACTACGGCTCCATATTCGTTCAATCCATGATTATAATTGTTGCATGCAAACACTGCTGAGAATGTGATAGGGTGCATGTGAATTTGCATCTGCCTTAGCGCTTGTTTAGTTCCCAACTTCTTCCCAAATTCTACTATGCAAAAATGCATGGAGTACTAAATGTAGATGAAATTAAAAACTAATTGCACAGTTTTGTTGTACTTTGCGAGACGAACATTTTGAGCCTAATTAGTCAAAATTTGAACAATTTTTACTAAATACAAACGAATTGCTACAGTGTGCATTTAATGCGCACTGTAGCAATGCGGATGCCCCAACTCGGCATCTAACCCCTTGTTTAGTTCCCCCAATTCTCCCCCAAATTCCACTATGCAAAAAGAAGATTCCCCGTCACATCAAAATATCGGCAAATGCATGAAGTACTAAATGTTGATGAAATCAAAAACTAATTACACAGTTTTGTTGTACTTTGCGAGATGAACATTTTAAGCCTAGTTAGTCAAAATTTGAATAATTTTTACCAAATACAAACGAAATGCTACAGGAATTCTGATACAGTGTTTTTCTCCCCAATTCTCTGAACTAAACGAGTCCTAAACAAGGGCTTAGACTGTGCTGAATCAGTGTAGATACTACTACTCGTACTCGTACTGTATAATGTGGTTCGTAATAATAAATTCCTGCTCGCTTACTCCCTCTGTCCCATAAATACGGTACGGTCGTTTGGGAGTTGGACTCTTGTACAAGGAAGGTGATAAAGTGCCTGTATACCCCTACTATGCATGGTTACATTGGGTAAAAAAGTAGTAGTACAAGCAGCACTGCTATCGGCTCTGCTCTACGCTGGCAGTGGCACTTGATGAGCTGGCTCCAGAGTCCGGACAGGGCTGCATTTTTTTTATTCCTATAGCCGTGGTCCATTGGATGGGAGGAGCAAAGGGGTAAGTCTGGGCGCTGGCCGCTGCGTCAGTGGACACAGACAGCTGCTCGTACGGTACCTATGCCTAGACGGATAACATAGCCTAGCGACATTTTCTATGGGATAACATTTAAATCCCAGAACGACTCATTTTATGGGACGGAGGAAGTAAGTTTAAGAGATAATGTTGTTTATTATCCAGTCATCTGCGTCAGCTTCTGTGGAAAAGAAGGGAGAAAATCCCCCTGCGTTCTCTGTTGTTCATAATAGTATTTGCCTTGCTGGTTTTTTTTTTGTCACCATGTTGACATCTTCACCTTTTCTCCTTTCTTGTAACGGACTTGCTAGATCCCGGACGTCAGATCCGGACACTGCCCGCACAGGGAGGGAGCGAGCGCCTAGTGCGTCGGGCTCGTGAGCAAGCGCACCAGCAATGGGGCTGCGCTACCCCCACACGTCGCCCACGCCGCTCCGAAGGTCGTCCGTGCCTCCAGCCGCTTCCACACGCATCCCATATACAACACCCGATCTACTTTTGAAACATCCAAATGCAACATAAAAAAGGCACATGAAACAAGCGTATGAAACACTTGCGAAAAATGCTTGAAAAACATCTGAAAACCATTAGAAACATATGCAACATCCAGATGAAACACCTGCAAACATACATATGAAACACCTGAAAACATTTGAAACGTATGCTTGCAACATGCATGTATATGCAACGTCCAAATCCACTTTTGCAACATTCAGATAAAACCATTGCAACATTCGTCTGGAACAGATGAAACATTTGGGACATACACTTGAAACATTCATGTATAGCTATTACAACATGTGCAATATCTCGATCTACTTTTGTAACATCGATATACAACATTTGCAACATACTTCTGAAATACTTAACACATACACTTGCAACATGCACTTTCAACACAATATTACCTTGCTCTTTGGACGAATGGAGGCTCATTGTTGCGGAGCTCGACGCCGGCGCGGAGGTGGGCGGCGGCGCATAGAGCTCGCCGGTGCCCTAGCGCAGGCATTGCGCTGGGCGAGGACCTGCGCGAGGCCGTGAAAGCAGCGTTGGGCGACCACCTGCGCGAGGAGCAACTGGCGAGCACGGCGGCCTGCTCGGCGAGCACCCCCTGCAGCACCCATGGCGAGCGGCTAGCAGCCGACGAGCACCCCCTTCCTGGCGAGCACGAGCAGGCCAGCAGTTGACGAGCGTCGCTGGTTAGCAAGCACGAGCACCACCTACTGCGCGGTGAGCACCCCCTGGCTGGCAAGCACACGAGTTCGAGATGGGAAGGATAGTCACGGGCTCCACGACATCCTTCCTCTCCCTGTTGCTTTGAATGGAGAGATAGAGGAGAGAGGGAGGGAGATGGAACCGGGAAGGAAGTCTAGTCACCTAACAAAAGTAGATATTTGTGTGGCAGAAAAAAAATACGTGGACTAGTGAGGCCACGTAGCGTGTGCCCGCGGTGGAGCATTACCATTCTTGTAAATTCGAGCACCTTGAATATGCTACTGTGTAATTGTATTGACTGATTCCGGTTTTCTTTTCCTTTAATGGATGGGCTGTTTTATGTATTTTAAAGGTCTTTGCAGAGTTCAAAACAGTCACGGTTCAAAAATAGCCCGGTACAAAACGGATACGGGCCTTAAGGCCCCTGTCGATCCTGGACAAGTGGACAGCATAATCTGATCCAAAACGATGAGCTACGGTCCGGCCCAGCATGTATAGCAGGCCGCGTAGGCCATAGCGGGCCCTGCCCTTTCCTGCGTAACTAGTTCACTGTGGAGCCCAGTGCCCTACCCACCCATTGCCGAAGTACTCCAAGCTTACTGTGGAGCCCAGCGCAGCCCAGCATAAGGATTCAGGGACCATTCCTTCTATAGAATAGAATCCCCTAAAAAAATCTTTCTATCGGAAACAACAGGATCGACGACAACCCTTTTGACCCTGTTCGTTTATGCTGAAATTTGGCTTATGCTGATGCTTATGCTGAAATGTTGTGAGACAAAAATACACCTCAAGCGAACAGGGCCGATCGTAGATTTGGCATCTTGCCCTTTGATCTTGCCCTTTGACACCAGCACAACACTACAAATCGCTTGTGGAGGAGTAGTAGTACAAAGATGGTCAATTTGAATTTCAAGTCCTCGGCTTTGAATTTCCTACCTGCTCTTGTTCATTTGCGGTGTTGTTTGGCTGCAGGTCGCGCCAATCAGGACACTGACACCGTTGATCGCAAGTTCAAATCTCCATCGAGATTCTCTGTGATGTACTAGTACATGCAAATGGCAAGAACATATTCATATATTCCCGTCCTTTTTACCCTTTTCTTGCTTGCCGCCTCTCTTCTGGGTTCTGAACGGACTCCTGCCTTTCACTTTTACTCTTTCTGAAAGCACCGACCATAGCCAAGCTCTTTGTCAACTCACGCCTGCCCCCACTCCACTCCACTCGCCGGAATAGTATTTTCTTCTCAAAACCACGGGTCCACGGTCATTTTAAACGAGTTTGAACTGAACTGAGGAGGACCCAGCCTGAGCTGATCCTGATATGCACATGCGAATAGTGAGCTGCTACTGCGAGTAGGAAGCGCTGAAGCAGACTTGCCATGTCACACCCCACATAGGCAGGCAGGCAGCTGATCTATAGCACTGTTCATTAGAGTGGCAGATCCATTAGAGTACAGTATTGTATTGTTAAATAAAGGGTCATGGATAAGAATGGTGATGATGGGCCCATGATCCCCCAAAAGGCCAAAATGATGCCAACAAAGTGCTGCAGATGGGGGATGATCAGGCTACCAGACAAGGCTGTGTGTGCAGTGTGCATGCATCCCTGCCCCTATGAGCGCGAGTCACAGTTCGTTCGAGTAGGCCCGCAAAGCGTGACCTTTCTATGGCCTGGTTTAGATCCCAAATTGGGATCCTCGAATCACTGTAGTGTCATTGTGCTGCACTGTACTATTTTGTTTTTATTTGGTAATAATTATCCAAACATTGATTAATTAGACTAAAAACGTTCGTCTCGCAAAGTATAACAAAAATGTGCAATTAGTTTTTGATTTGATCTACATTTAGTACTCTATGCATGTGCCGACATTTTGATGTGACGGAAAATTTTCTTTTTTTATAGTGGATTTTGGGTGAATTTGGGGAACTAAACATGGCCTATGTGTCTCTCCCTCTAGTCTAGGTGTAGGAAGGATTTCTTTTATGAGGAAATTCATCATAGTATAGGGGGAATATTCACCTAGATTGGTATGAATAGAAGAAGTACTTTTACGCAAGGTAGATAAGGCTGATGATTGTTACTGTCTATGTCTGGAAAAGAATGTAATTATAGAAAACGTGTGAGTCAAATTAGTCCAACTTGAACCAAATTTATAGTAAATAGTATTAGCATTTATGTCTTAAAATAAATTTATTATGAAAATATATTTTATAACTAAACTAATGATACTTATTTTCTCTCATAAATGTTAGTACATTTTCATATAATTTTAGTCAAAATTAAAACCCTTTGACTTTTTCAAAATATGAGAATTGCATTCTATCGTGAACGGAGGGAGTACTTTAGGTCTACTAGAAATCATGCTTTCGAGGGTCTGCATATGTACTTGTGTATGCTAAAGAATGGATTCGCAGGGACAACAACCGGAGCAAACCTTTTTTTGTTTAAGTTTTTTTCCTTTAATCAAGACTTGTTTTATAGCAACACAATGTAAACTAACATTTCAAAAGCTACCTTTTTCAGTGAGTCACGCCAAGCTATTTGGCGTGGTAATTTTGAGACACTCGTATCCTCTTTTGCCAGATTAGCCTCCTGAGCCCTGAGTCACTCCAAGCATATTAGGCCCGGTTTGGTTCATGAATGTTAAAATTTAACTCTCGTCACATCAATGTTGTGACAAATGCATGGAGTACTAAATGTAGACTAATTGCATGTATGTCGGCACAAATTAGGAGTAATTTATGAGACGAATCTATTAAGCCTAATTAGTCCAAAATTGAAAACTTTTTGTCAAATGAGACGAAAGTGCTACAGTGCTGGTTAAACTTTAACATCTCTAACCAAACGACCCTTAACCATTAACGTGGCTAGGTTAAAAGTCCGTGCCAAGCACACTGCCGTGACGAAATGGCTTGTTTGTTCATAAGGATTTAGGGTTCTGTGTTAGCTATTTTTATTTTAAACTTTAATAATGCCATGTACAACCCTGTCTTGAAAATGATACAATTCTAGTGCAGTACAAGTCAAAGCATCTTAAGTTATATAGAAATAGAATCACATTGTGAGCTAGGCCATTTCAACCCGATGAATAGTACCACTTTCGTCTTATTTGGCAAATATTGTCTAATCGTGGATCAACTAGGCTCAAAAGATTCATCTCTTGATTTCTAACTAAACTATGTAATTAGTTATTTTTTTACATATATTTGTGACGGAGAGAGAAAAAAAATTTCAACTTTTGAGGTGCATCTAAACCAGACCTGTTATAAATTTTGGTCCCCCGGTCTGTCTCTCTCATCCACGATCACAGCACAGAGCACAGCCTACTCTATGGCTCTGCTGCTGACTTTCCTTGTCCGTCCTGCAGGAAACCACTGTGCGCATTGCAACGCAACGCAACAGCAGGAAAAGGTCCCGGTTTCAGCAGCGTGTCACCACCACAGGTTCACAGTGCAGAGAGAGCACAGCCATCTGGCCGCCGTCCATGGTGGACCTGGACCGCCATGAATCCCAAACACATGGAGTACAGCCGAGGCTTGCCCAGGACCTCAACCTCAAGAGAAAAGAGCACCACAGCTAGCAGCACCAAAAGGTGCAACCCCCCTCCTCCCTGGGCCCTGTTTAGATGTCAAATATTTTCTCAAATTCTACTATGCAAAAAAAAGATTATCCGTCACATCAAAATGCCGGCACATGCATGGAGTACTAAATGTAGATGAAATTAAAAACTAATTGCACAGTTTTGTTGTACTTTGCGAGACGAACATTTTAAGCCTAATTAGTTAATTTTTGGACAATTATTACCAAATAAAAACAAATACTACAGTGTTGCACAGTGATACACAGTGATTCAGCGACCGCCGAATCGGCCGAACTAAACACGGCCCTGTTCTCCTCGCTGGTCGCTGCTGTGCTGGGTGCTGCCACTGCCAGCCGTCCGGTTATCGATCCGGCGGAACGCGAGTAGGTTTTTATGGAACTTTTTTTTACCAGCAGTCAGAAAAATAGACAACGCCTCCTATGTACTATGCGTGTCTGTCCCGGCCGTCCATGTCCATCGGACACGACGGCAGCTAAACAAGGCAACAGTAGGAGAGAATCCAACGCTACATGCTGGGGTCGAAACCGATTTCATTCGAGAACCGAGCGGCGGTTGGTCAGCTAAGCAGGGCTCAGGCTGCCAGCCCAGGGTTAGAGGGCTGGCTCCTGCGTCGCACCTCACCTTTCTTCTTAAGAATATTCGAGAGACTCCCCCGAGTGTTAAAAAAAATGATTTCATTCCCATTGGATCTAGGAGTAAAGTTTAGTCATGGGTCCTAACACTCCTTAAAGTTCAGTACGTCTAACGCTTGGATGTCCGATGACAGGACACGTATGGATACACCTCAGAAATCGGCACCCGTGTACAAAAAAACAGCGCCAGTATGACGCACATTCCCCCTTCCATCGCGGCCTATCTCCTATGCTCCCTCATCCCGCCACCGCACTGCCATCTTAGGCGCGCTCCCTCTGCAAGGCCCTCTCAGTGCCCCCCTTCCGCATGCCCCTTCATGTCGTGCAGCGATGCGCCTGTTTCACGTTGCACGCGAGGCCTGCGACCCCCGAGCGACAAGAGGGGAAGGGCATGCGCCGCCTCCGATTCGGAAGGACCTAGCCGCGGCGCCGTATGGATACCCTGCCGGTTCCGAGGAGAGATGATGCAGCAGAAAGTGGGAGAAGGAGAGATGCAACACTCGATCTACTTTTGAAACATCCAAATACAACAGTTGCAACATACGTCTGAAGGTAGTTGAAACACTCAAAATATGCTTCTGAAACACTTGGAAAAAACACCTGAAACATACTTGAAAACCATTGCAACCATATGCAACATCCAAATAAAACAAATGAAACATATGTGTGAAACATATGCAACATCAAGATAAACACAATTGCAACATTAGTCCAGAAAACACAGATGAAACATACCTTTGAAACATTTGAAACACTCAAAACATAATATTGCAACATGCCTCTGAAAACAATTGCAACATATGCAACATGGGCAACATCCCCTGATCTACTTTTGCAATATCCATATAATTTAACTGCAACATACCTCTGAAATGTCTTAAACAATTGAAACATATAATTGCAACATAGGGGGAGGGAGAGAGAGCCTGGCGTGGGGAGTGCCATCGCCGCTGGATCTGTGGGCATTGGGGTCTCCCGGTGGGGGAGGATGCCAGTGTGGGGGGAGGGGCACCGCCGGTGTGGTGGAGGAGGATGCTGGGTTAGGGGAAGGAGCCGCCGGGTTGGGGGTAGGAGGATGCGCAGGGTGGGTGAAGGAGCCACCGATGTGGGGAAAGGAGCCGCCAGGGTGGGGAGGAGGATGCTGCGGTAGAGACGACGATGTCAGGGTGGGTGAGGGCGCCGCCGCCGGCCAGGGAGGGAGCCAGTGTCACCGCGACGGGAGGGACGAGAGGTGCGCAAGCCACACGACACGAGCGAGCAGATGGGGAGCAACGGCGTGGGATGGGGTGCATGGCGCGGCAAAGCCTTGCATCGCGAGGAGGCGCGCGTCGCCGCAGAGAGCGAGGCGGCGTGGGAACGAGTGGACGGTGCGACGAGCACTATGGCCGTGGAGTGATGAGTGGAAGAGGACGTGCTGGCACTGTAGCCAATTGAATCGTTATCTGCTCGGGGTGTTTGGATCTAAGGACTAGTCCTTGTCACATCAGATGTCAGATACTAAATAGGAAAACTGGACATGAGATAATTATAAAGCTAATTACATAAGGCATGGCTAATTCGCGAGACGAATCTATTAAACCTAATTAATCCATCACTAGCACATGTACTGTAGCAATACGTTGTCAAATCATACATTACTTAGGCTTAATAGATTCGTCTCGTAAATTAGTCTCAATCTATACAATTAATTTTGTAACTAGTATATATTTAGTACTCTAAATTAGTGTCCAAACATCCGATGTGATAAGGATTAAACTTTAGGAGGGGAAACCAAACACCCCTAAACATAAAGGTAACTATAAAACTAATTATATAAGTGAAAGGTCTTGATGGCTAGAGGGGGGTGAATAGCCTTTTAAAAAATTCTACAAAGACAAGCTAAGTAAGTTTATCAATATAACAAATAGCAAGATGCGAGTTTTGCTTAGCCTGCGGGGTGTTTGCAAGCCACCTAACCAATTCACAATTCTAGTAAATTTGCACTCAACCGCACAAGTTAAACCGCACAACTTAGCTACAACTAAAGCTAACTAGCTACACAAGCTAAGAGCTACACTAACAAGCTAGCAAGGTAACTAAGAAATTAATACAAGAGAGAGTTAGGAGGGTATCACCGAGGGGCGAAGTATTGAGCCAACCAATCAATATGATCAAGAGATGAATTCCACAATACACAACCACCGGGATTGATTAATCACAATAAAAATGATGGCACGAAGATTTATTCCGAGGTTTACGTGCTTGCCGGCACACTAGTCCCCGTTGTGTTCCTCTTCACCACGTGGTTCGGTGGCTAATCGGACACACACCAAGCCTTTCAAAAGGCGCCATAAGAACCTACAAAATGACAAGAGGTTGCAATGACACGAGCAATTTACTAACGTTACCTTTGGCGCTTCGCCGAGGTAGGCATAAATTCCTCACAATCACCGGAGGTGGCCAAGAACAATCACCAACTCTTGCCAACGCCTCCAAGCTGCTCCAAGCCGTCTAGGTGGCGGCAACCAACAAGAGAAATAAGAATTCCACAGCAAATCAACCCTCAAGTGCCAACTAGATGCAATCTCACAATGCAAATGCACTTGGATCACTCAATATCACTTTAAATATGCAAAGAAGCAAGAGAGATGAGTGGAAGGGGAGTTGCTTAGCTCAGAGTGCTCACAAGTATGTCAAAGAATGCAAGCATAAGAGCCTTGAGCCGGCCAACGAGTATTTATAGACGTACCCCTTCGAATAGAACCGTTAGACACTTAAACAACTGCAGTCGTGCTGACCGGACGCGCTTGTCGCGCGGACCGGACGCGCTGGTCCTGTAACCGACCGGACACGCTGGTCAAGTCTGAGCAGCTCTCCAGAGAATCACCGACCGGACGCGCTGTTTGACGAACTGGATGCGCAGGTGCGTACAACACCCATGAGCGAAGCATGACCGGACGCGCTGCTTGTCGCACCGGATGCCATAGTGTCAGCGTCCGGTTGGAGTCCAGTAAGCTCTCACAATGATCGGACGCGTCCGGTCAATCGTGACCGTACGCGCCACCGCGTCTAATCAGAGAACCGAGACATGGATACACGCTGAGCACTGACCGGACGCGTCCGGTCACACAGAGACCGCGTTCGGTCCACCGTTCGGTCACCACTGTGACCTCTGTTCGCCTCCGTTTGATTCATCCTTTCACATATGAGCTAGACTAAGTATATGTGTCATTTTAGCACATGTTTTAGCTCGTGAAACAACATGTGACAACGCCTCCAAAACTCGACATTGGCGTAAAGGAAAATAGGCGTTTCAATTCTTCGAAAACGCCTGACTCCAACGCCATCGCAAAAGTGCTAACACCACCAAGTGATCACGTCACATGCGAGTGTGTTAGTATTTTCACAATCATTTTTCGAGGCGTTATTAGTTCTAACCAAATGCATATGATTATGAAACGCACACCTAGAGGCACTTAGGAGTTAAATAGCCGCGTCATTCCTCTCTTTATAGTACGGCTATCTATCCTATAATGTAACCACACCCACTAAGTGTCTTGGTTACTAAAACACAACCCTTAAGCATATACCTTTGCCTTGATCACGTAGGGTTGCGTCCAAATCCAAGTGTGACCATCATGATCACCATGTCCATCTTGCCACCAATCTTGGAATGTACTAATCCTTATATGCTATATACAACTTAGACATATGATTAGTACTTATGCATTGTCACTAATTACCAACACCAAACATAGGACTTCCAATAAGTCATAACTAATTCGCTAGACAAATATATTAAGCCTAATTAATCAATGATTAGCATGTCTACTGTAGCATCACATTCACTAATCATAGACTAATTAGGCTTAATAGATTCGTCTTGTGAATTAGTTACGGCTTATGCAATTAGCTATTCGGCTTATTATTTTTGCGGCTAATAAGTCGACTGATGCTATTTTATTGTAAGAGAAAAACAGTGTACTATGGCTAATAAATTCAAGCGAACAAGACGCTTTCATAATTATTCTATATTTAATATTTCTAATTAGTATGATATGACCGGGACTAAAGTTTAGTCCCAATATCCAAACACCCTCAAGTTGCGCTAGCTGCAGGCTGTACCTGCTTCCAAGCTCCACCCGCGTCATTGATGCCCGCCTCCTTCCGAAATCGCAAAATTTGCGATTTTGTAATCTTTTCTTTATTTTCTTAATTAAAGCGAGTGATTGATTAATGAGTAACTGATCGCACTAATGGGCACGGCGGCAGCTGTCTCTGTCAGCTCAGTTCAGCCCTGGATAAAGAATCATGATTTTATAATGGTACCGAACATATTTTGAAAATAACGGTATCTAACAGTATATTAGATGTTTGTGCGGTGACCCAAGCAAATTTTGCCTATATATTTCCTGCCTGGTTAGTGGTGACAGTGACAGATGAGTGAAGGGGAGGCACATACACCTTGTAAGTTTGAGTTTAGGCCTTGTTCACTTCCCATCCCAACCCAAAATATTTCCTCTTCCACCCATCACACCAAATCTTTCGACGTATGCATGAAGCATTAAATGTAGGTAAAAAAGATAATTAATTACATAGTTTGTCTGTAAATGTCGGGACGAATCTTTTGAGCCTAGTTAGTCCATGATTGGACAAATTTTGCCAAATAACAACGAAAATGCTACAGTAACTTTTTAACTACTTTTCGCGAAGTGAACACACCCTTAGGCTCTGTTTGCTTCATCTATTTCAGCAGTATTTTTTTTTAGCAAATTGTCGGTGTTCGGACCAAAGGGGGTCCTAAACCAACGAGTAAATGCTGCGTGACTCTTTCCTGGATGGTGATGCAAGGAGAACACACGGGGGTTTATCCTGGTTCGGGCAAAAGAAGGCCCTACGTCCAGCGGGGAAGAGAGATTTGTATTTCCTTGCACCGGGGTGCTCGTGTAGGGGTTACAAGCAGGCGAGAGAGGGTGTCGAGCCCCAAGTCTCAAAGAGAAAAAGGAGAAAGATGGTTGCTTCGCGTTTTTTCCGTGATGCTTCGTGTTTTTTTTCTTGTCCCCCCCTGGTTCGCCCTGGCCTGCCTTTTTATAGGGCGAGAGGTGGCCAAGTCAAGGGGAGGCTTGAGGCGATGTTTCGTCGATTCCTGTTGAGTTGACTGTAGCGACGTGGCTTCGGGATGGCCGGCCATCCCTGGGTATCCTGACGCGGTACGGGACAAGAGGGTGAAATGACCCAGAGTGCCAGGCCATACCGTCCTTCGAGCTAAGTCGAGCGTTGGGGCCGGGTCGAGGCTGGGTCGAGGTCGGATGGATAAGGCCGAATCCCCGGTATCGCGGGGGACGGACCTTGTCTTATCCTCCCTCGAGGGTGACTGATGGTGAATAGTGCGCGGTATGGTGGATACAGTGACGGCTTTCACCTCCCATCACGGGATGGGCGGTAAAACAGTGAGACTTGACGTGGGTATTGTTCCCGCGTTGACCCATGCCGTAGCCATGTCGGTCGGTGGTAGTAGGTAACCGCATTGAATGCTATGGCTTTTGTCCCGGGTAGGTAAAGAAAGGGCGTCGAGGGGCCGGAGCGCGGTCGAGGCGCCCCGTCGAGCGGGCCTCGTACGAGTCGGAGCCGGGACGCGGTCGAGGCGCCCCGTCGAGCAGGCCTCGTACGAGTCGGAGCCGGGGCGCGGTCGAGGCACCCCGTCGAGCGGGCCTCGTACGAGTCGGAGCCGGGGCGTGGTCGAGGCACCCCGTCGAGCGGGCCTCGTACGAGTCGGAGCCGGGGCGCGGTCGGGGCACCCCGTCGAGCGGGCCTCGTACGAGTCGGAGCCGGGACGCGGTCGAGGCGCCCCGTCGAGCGGGCTATCTTTTCTACTGGTTTCGGTTTTTGTTAGTGTTTTGGCGATAGCTGTGGTACCCCATACTGTTGGTACCGACAGTAGCCCCCGAGCCTTTGGGTGAGTGTGTGATCACTCTCCCAGAGGTTAGTCAGAACTGGAGTCGTAGCGTCGTGATTCTTCCGGTGGGGGCGCGCGAGCGCACCCGCCGGGTGTAGCCCCCGAGGCCTCGGTGGAGTATGGAGACTCCTCCGAGGTCTTGTTTGCGTTCGATTGGGGGACATTTTGTTGCGGTCAAGCCCCCGAGCCTCGTGCGCGCGAGGTCGATTAGGGTCCCTGCCGTCTTTTGCTGTGCGACCCTCGCGCTCCTTTTTCGAAAAAAGGAGGAGGGGTGTAGAATGTCGTACTACCCTCGTTTGGGCCCGAGTTACGATGATCTCTGGTGAGCTGCTAGTGGGGGAATTCGAGTGAGAACCCATGCCCCGTTCGTTAGGGGTCGGCTAGTGGCCCGGAGGCGCCCTCAAAAATGCCAAGAAGTGGTCGTGTGGATCTCGATTCCCTTCGACAGGATTCGAGGGCTCGATGCCTCCCCCGGAGGGATTCCTACCACAACCTTCTCCTTCGGCCTCGAATACGTCCTGGGGTGCCTCGAGAGCGTGGCTCGAGCCCTTGGCCGTGTACGGGCGCACCCTGGGTCGTCCCTAACTCTGTTGCTCGAGGGCAGCTGTCGAACCCCGTTCGAGGGCCAGCTTTCGCTCCCTCGAGACTTATTGCGGGCTTCGCACCCATTTTTGCGGTCGGGACCCCGAGCCTCGCACGCACGAGGTCGATTAGAGTCCCGGCCGTCTTTCGCGACCCTCGCGCTCCTTCTTCGAAAAAAGGAGGAGGGGTGGAGAATGTCGCACTACCCTCGTTTGGGCCCGAGTTACGACGATCTCCGGTGAGCTGCTAGCGGGGGAATTCGAGTGAGAACCCATGCCCCGTTCGTTAGGGGTCGGCTAGTGGCCCAGAGGCGCCCTCAAAAATGCCAAGAAGTGGTCGTGTGGATCTCGATTCCCTTCGACAGGATTCGAGGGCTCGATGCCTCCCCCGGAGGGATTCCTACCACAACCTTCTCCTTCGGCCTCGAATACGTCCTGGGGTGCCTCGAGAGCGTGGCTCGAGCCCTTGGCCATGTACGGGCGCACCCTGGGTCGTCCCTAACTCTGTTGCTCGAGGGCAGCTGTCGAACCCCGTTCGAGGGCCAGCTTTCGCTCCCTCGAGACTTATTGCGGGCTTCGCACCCATTTTTGCGGTCGGGATCCCGAGCCTCACACGCACGAGGTCGATCAGAGTCCCGGCCGTCTTTCGCGACCCTCGCGCTCCTTCTTCGAAAAAAGGAGGAGGGGTGGAGAATGTCGCACTACCCTCGTTTGGGCCCGAGTTACGACGATCTCCGGTGAGCTGCTAGCGGGGGAATTCGAGTGAGAACCCGTGCCCCGTTCGTTAGGGGTCGGCTAGTGGCCCGGAGGCGCCCTCAAAAATGCCAAGAAGTGGTCGTGTGGATCTCGATTCCCTTCGACAGGATTCGAGGGCTCGATGCCTCCCCCGGAGGGATTCCTACCACAACCTTCTCCTTCGGCCTCGAATACGTCCCGGGGTGCCTCGAGAGCGTGGCTCGAGCCCTTGGCCATGTACGGGCGCACCTTGGGTCGTCCCTAACTCTGTTGCTCGAGGGCAGCTGTCGAACCCCGTTCGAGGGCCAGCTTTCGTTCCCTCGAGACTTATTGCGGGTTTCGCACCCATTTAAGACATACCTGGAGATATTTCGTTGTCCGGGCGCGTTTTTTTGGGAGGCGAGACCGGCGCGTTATCGGCGTATGGTTACGACGTGGGGAGCGGCCACGTGCTCAGTTCCTGCGAGATATAAGGAAACGGTTAGGCGAGCGGTTTTATCGCGAGAAACTGCTCCTTACTTTTCACGCGGCCGTTGGGCTTCCGTCCGAGCATATAAAGCTAAGGCCTTGGGGTCTCCGTTCCCCACCGATTACTTGCATCCCTGCAATCCTTTGCCCTAGACATCCCCTGCCACATCGCGTTCTCCGCCCGTCTTGCCGCAGCCACCGCATCCTTTTCTCCCATCCCCTTCCGACGACATCGATGGCAGGAAAGAGCCAGATCCTTCCCGCCGACGACTGGGCCGCCTCCTCGGTGACGGAGAGGAGGTTGGAGGAGTTGGTCGAGGATGGGCTGTTGCGGCCGAGGACGAACTCGGCGCGGCCGGAGTGGGTGGCACCGCCCCCCGCCCACCAGGAGCCAGTGCCCCCCGAAGGGTACGTGGTGAGCTTCGTCAGCTTTCATGAGCGGGGGTTCGGCGTGCCGGCATCGGTCTTCATGCGTGCGCTCCTCCACTATTACCGGGTGGAGCTTCACCACCTTTCCCCCAACGCCGTAGCGCAGGCCGCCATCTTTGCGGCGGTCTGCGAGGGCTACCTTGGGGTGGAGCCACAGTGGAACTTGTGGCTTCACCTTTTCAAGGCCGAGCTCTTCGCCAAGAGGGCAGGGGAGAAAGGCGTCCTGTCCGTGGCCCGAGTGGGGAGCTGCGTGCTGCAAGTGAGATCGGGTCGGACGGATCTATACATCCCGGCCCGACTCATCTCCTCGAACAGTGGGTGGCACGAGGGTTGGTTCTATCTCCGCAATGATGAAAATCAGTTGCCGAGGTACACCGGCCGCGTGCTAACTGCTCGAGAAGAGCACTGGTCGTACGGAGTGCCCGAGGCCGAGAAGACGCGCTTGGATCCGCTGCTGGCGGCGCTGCAGCAGCTTCGCCTTCGGGGCCTGACGGCTGCGGCGGTGGCTGCAGGCTTCCATCGCCGTAGAGTGATGTCGTTGTGCCAGCGTCGTCTCCGCCTGGACCAGATGACTCCGGAGGTGAACCTGGAGGGCACCCGGATGTCCCACGAATCCCTCACCCTTGAGGAGGTTCTCCGGCGGGCTCGCCGGATGGTCGGGAACTTCAAGGCGGAGGAAGCCAATCAGGTTCCCATGAGGCCTACCGAAGGGTGCGAATCCGTGGTACGTATCCCGGGGCTGAGGTATTGCTATTTTCGTTTATCTGTGGATTTCGCTGATGTGGTCGAGGCCGGCATGTAGGATTTGTCGGCATTGCGGGAAACGCGCCCACCAGTCCCGGAGGACCGGCCCGCCCGAGAGGCTCGACGCCTGCATGCCTCCCAGAAGAAGCAGGTCAAGGAGACGGCCAAGAAGCGGGCGATCCGCAAGGCCAAAGAGGCGGAGGCGTTGAAGAGGCGCCGGCGCCAGCAGACCATCGACGGAGTGCCCCTGTCGCCGTCGCCTTCCGAGACAGTCTCGGGGGAGGACGACGGCAGCAGCGGCGAAGATGATGATGCCCTGTCGCGGTATGAGATTGCAACCAGGCTTGGGGACCTTCCCGACATTCGCCCCCTGCTGGAGCCCATCGGGGGGGCGTCCTTCTCGGTCGTCGTGGTCGAGGAGGTCGAGGGGAAGAAGGTGGAGAAGGAAGCGGGCCCCTCGAGGGGAGGGGCCGTTTTACCCCGGACCCGGCGAGAGGGGTCGACGGGGACGTCCGCTCCAGCCGGGGCCTCGCAAGCTCCGGCAGGGGCGGAGACGGCGGTACCGGCGTCGTCATCGGCGATGGCGCCGGCGGGAGTAAGGACCCGAGGCCAGCTGGCCTCGGAAGCACAAAGGGCGCAGGGCGGTGCGTCGGCCGGGGCCCCCAGGAGCGCTCGGCCCGCTGGTGAGGCCGCCGCGAGGCCACCAGCGGCCGTCCCGGGAGGCTCGAGTCGCGCGGGGTCGAGGTACTTGGTGCCGATTTCCGGGTAAGTATCTCAGCTTGGTTGTCCTGCCTTTCCCAAAGTCCGTCGGCTGACAATTCTTCTCACTTCGCAGGCTGAAGCGGAAGGCGGAGCCAATGGGGCCTACCCCTGTGAAGTCGCTGCGAGCCAGCGCCGTTGTCCTCAACCGGACGGCGGAGCAGGACGCGGCCTGGGTCCGTCAGGTCGAGGCAGCGAAAGGGCGCCTGCGACATCAGCAAGGGTCGGCCGACGCCGCGGCGGTTGCTGGCCCGGAGCCCGCCGTCGAGGGGGCCGAACCGGCAAAGGCGGCGGCTCTTGACGTGGTCGAGGCGGGGCCCCGACCGTCGGGGACGGCCGAGGCTGCTGTTGCGGTCGCGACGAGCGAGGCACCCGTCCGCGACGCGGAGCGGGCGGGTGCTGACGTGACCGAGGAGGAGGTCGCGTCGGTGTCGGGGCAAGAGACGTTCCTGGCGAAGGGGTCGCAGCCGCGACAAGGCCCGTCGGCAGAGCCAGCGGGCGTGGTGGAGATCGGGGCGGTCGAGCCCCCATCCGGAGCACCCGAAGAAGAGACGCCGGCTCCGGCGGTGCCGACGGTCGAGGCGAGGGTACCAGAGCCGTCGTCGGTCGAGGTGCCGGCTCCGGTGGCGCCGGCGGTCGTAAGTGCCCGCCCTCACGCTCCCCTCGACAACATCTCCCTGGACAAGGGAAAACAAACGATAGGGGTCGAGGGGGGTGAGGTCGCGGACCAGGCCGGTGTCTCGACGGCCGTTGGAGAGGCGGATATCGCGGGCGAGGCCGGTCCTTCCGCGGGACCGGGAGACGCCCCGGCCGGGTCGTCCTCCTCGTGGCCCGACATCGCCGCGCTGGCGATAGCGCGGGTCGAGGCGGAGCTGCCGAAGTGGGGGGGGCCGTCCCTTGAGTTCAGGGACGCTACGAACCCCGACGCCGAGCCTGTCTTTGTCCTTAGCGACAAAGACGAAGTGCACCGATGGGAGTACCTCGAGGGCGTCCGCCAGCATCTCGACCGGTTGCTTCGAGTGGCGTCCGGCGCTGTGCGGAGTATGGGGGATGCCACCGAGGTATGATCGACCCGTCGGCTCGCTTGATAGGCTGTTTTTTCTTCGGATTTGTGACCTTTTCGAATTGCGTTCAGGAGCTGAAGGAGTACTCCCGCCGCAAGTCACTCTTCATCCGGGACGAGAGTGGCGTGTGGGGCGCGCTGTCCCAGCAACGGGTTCTGGTCGAGGAGGCCCAGAAACGGCTATCCGATCGGAACGCCGAGATGGCTGAACTGCGCGTCGCATACGCCACATTGAAGGAAGAGGCGGCGCAGGCATGGGCGGCCGAGGCCGTGATGCGCACAAGCCTGGACAAGGCTCGGGAGGAGGCTACCCAGGCGCGCAGGGACCTCGAGCCCTTGTCTGCGCGGGTGAAGGAGCTTGAGGAGGATGTCTCCCAGGTCAGTCTTCAGCGCGACGCCTTCCATGCCGAGGTCACGACGCTGCAGGGAGCCGTCCAAAAGAAGGACGCAGCTCTCGAGTCTGCTCGGCAGGAGGTCGAGGCGCTAAAGGCGGCCATCCGTGACAAGGACAACGCCTTCCTGGGGCTCGAGCGAACATGTGGGGGGCTCCGCGACGAGGTCGTGGGCTTGCAGACCCACGTCGAGGGTAAGTATGGTTGTTATAGTCACGACGTTGAAGGCCCCGCGTTGGGCACTAACTTGTTTATCGTGTTTCAGAGCTGGAGAGAGAGAACCGAGAGGCCCAATCGTGCGCCAACTCCTTCCAGAGCCTCTTCGAAGCCGAGGTCCGGAGGACCCAACTTCTCCAGGGCGTGATCACCACTGTGTGTGATGGCCTAGGGGTCGAGCCTGACACCGACACCGGGGAAGATGTTCCGGGGAACTCCTTCGTTCGACGGATGGTGGCGCTGGGCCGCCTTGCCCGGGAGAAGGTACGGAACGGCCTCCATCACGGCATGAAGAGGGCGCTGGCCGTCGTCCGTTCGGGGTTTGTGTTTGATATGAGGCTCGTTGCCGAGGGCTTCATCACAGACCCCGATCGGACGGACGAGGAGAACGAGGACGCCTGCGTGGAGCTGATCGAAGCCGCCGAAGAGCCTGGGAGTCGTCTGGCCTCGCTTTTTGAAGCCGAGGTGGTCCCTCCTGCCGACGACGAAGGCCTGTGAGCCAAATCTGGGCATGAAGGCCCATGTAATAAGTTAGTATTTCGAATTTTGATCGCGGTGGCCGCGGAGGCCTAAAAGACTCGAAACATAAACCGGTTCGCGGTTGATTTAGTTTTACTCGAGCTTTTCTTCCCTTTATCGCACGGATCGTGTTCTCGCGTGATTTACCTAGCGCGCAGCTACATCCTTTGGCGTAAGGGAGCGAGTGGAGGTACCGTAGCCTCGGGGGCGTAAGTGATCTCGCGGCTCGACTGCCCTCGAGCTTCAGGGTGATGTTGCGGCCTAGTAAATCGTGTGAGAGCCTGATCTAAGCGACAGGGGGTATGTTCTTTTTTAATTTTAGGAACCGTTGTTTAGATCTTCTCAGCGTGAAAGGGTACCTCTAAAAGGCGCAAGGGTCGTGTGGAGGTACCGTAGCCTCGGAGGCGTAGGTGATGCTCCAGGCTCGAGAGCCCTTTCGAACCTTAGGGTGCTCTTTCAGCGAAGTCGATCTAAGAAACGGTTCTTAAATTTAAAAAAGAGCGCAAGTTTTTTCGGTTTTTCGGGGACCGGGGGTTCCCCCCTTGCCAGCCCCCGAGGGAGGGTCGACTCTGGGAGTGCAGGGTCGATCCTTCCTTATTACGAAACGAGAAATTTTAAACATCGCTGTATTCTTTATTGACGAAAAAGGAAATACAGAGCCTCGAGGCTTTTTAAGGAAAGAAGCGACGTAGCTGTTCGATGTTCCAAGCGTTGGTGAGGATTTCGCCCTTTTCGTTGGATAGCTTGTAGGTGCCCGGCTTTAGTACTTCTGTGATGATGTACGGCCCTTCCCATGGTGGTGTGAGCTTGTGCCGTCCCTTGGTGTTCTGGTTCCGCCGTAGCACCAAGTCACCAACGTTGAGGTCACGGTTGCGGACGTATCTGTCGTGGTAGCGTCAGAGACCCTGCTGGTACCTGGCAGAATGCAACAGAGCCACATCTCGGGCTTCCTCGAGCTGGTCGAGGGCGTCCTGTCTTGTGGCGTCGTTGTGTACTTCGTTGTATGCCTTCAATCTTGGGGACCCGTATTCTATATCGGTTGGTAGCATAGCCTCAGACCCATAGACTAAGAAGAACGGAGTGAACCCCGTGGCTCGACTCGGCGTTGTTCTTAGGCTCCACAGGACCGAGGGTAGCTCGGCAGCCCATCTTTTGGCATGTTTGTTTAGTTTGTCAAAGATTCTGGGCTTAAGGCCTTGTAGAACCATGCCGTTGGCACGTTCCACTTGCCCGTTTGTTTTTGGATGAGCCACGGCCGACCAGAGCACACGGATGTGGTGGTTGTCGCAGAAATCCAAAAACTTCTTGCCAGTGAACTGGGTGCCGTTGTCCGTGATGATACAGTTGGGGACCCCGAAGCGATGAACAATGTTAGTGAAGAAGAGTACAGCTTGTTCGGACCTGATGCTGGTGATAGGGCGGGCCTCGATCTACTTGGAGAATTTGTCGATTGCGACGAGCAAGTGGGTGAAGCCGCCGGTCGTCCTTTTCAGTGGTCCGACAAGGTCGAGCCCCCAAACGGCGAACGGCCATGTGATGGGGATAGTCTGTAGGGCATGTGCCGGAAGATGAGTCTGTCTCGCATAGTACTGACAACCCTCGCAGGAGCGTACTAGCTTGACAGCGTCGGAGACCGCGGTCGGCCAATAGAATCCTTGTCGAAAGGCGTTTCCGACAAGGGTTCGAGGCGCAGCGTGGTGACCGCAAACCCCCGAGTGAAGATCGCCGAGCAGATTTCTGCCTTGCTCTTTCGTGATGCAACGTTGGAGGATACCGGTAGGGCTACGACGGTAGAGCTCCCTGCTGTCGCTCATGATCACAAAAGTTCTGGCCCGACGTGCGATCCGTCGAGCCTCAGTCCTATCCGAGGGGAGGTCCCCATGGATGAGGTAGTCGAGATACGGGACGCGCTAATCAGGCTCGAGGTCAGGCGGTGACGTCGAGTCTTCCACCTGCATGGCTTCAGCCCCGGTCGAGGGGGCTTCTGCCTTAGGTGGAAGGTCGATCGACTCCTCGTTGACCTCCCCGTCTGGCCTGAGGTCGACGGATGGGCGCTAAAGGTCTTTCGCGAAGACGTCCGGTGGAACCGTGGCTCGACCGGACGCGATTTTTGCCAATTCATCAGCGGCCTCATTATACCTGCGTGCGATGTGGTTGAGCTCGAGGCCGTGAAACTTGTCCTCGAGGCGCCGTACTTCCTGGCAGTAGGCCTCCATCTTGGGGTCGCGGCAGCTCGAGTTCTTCATCACCTGATCAATCACGAGTTGAGAGTCGCCTCGGACGTCGAGGTGTCGGACCCCGAGCTCGATGGCGATTCTCAACCCCGTGACGAGTGCCTCGTATTCGGCGACGTTGTTAGACGCAGGGAAATGAAGCCGGATGACGTAGCGCATGTGAACCCCGAGGGGTGAGATGAAGAGCAAGCCCGCGCCTGCTCCCATTTTCGTTAATGACCCATCGAAGTACATGGTCCACAGCTCCGCTTGGAGCTGTGCAGGAGGGAGTTGTGTGTCAGTCCACTCGGCCAGAAAATCTGCTAACGCCTGTGACTTGATAGCTTTTCGCGGCGCATAGGACAATGCCTCGCCCATAAGCTCGACCGCCCATTTGGCAATCCTACCCGAGGCTTCCCGGTTCTGGGCTATCTCTCCCAAGGGGAAAGAAGAAACCACAGTAACCGGGTGACCCTCGAAGTAGTGTCGGAGCTTGCGCCGTGTCAAGATGACAGCATACAGCAGTTTCTGGATCTGTGGGTACCGACCCTTTGTTTCTGAGAGCACCTCGCTAACGAAATAGACCGGCCTCTGGACGAGCAAGGTGTGTGCCTCCTCGGCCCGTTCGACAACCAGGGCAGCACTGACAAATTGTGATGTCGCTGCGACATAGAGTAGGAGTGGTTCCCCCGGGGTCGGAGGGACGAGGATCGGTGAGCTAGAGAGGGTGGCTTTCAGTTTTGTGAGAGCCTCCTCAGCCTCGAGGTTCCAGGAAAAATGGTCCGATTTCCTCAAGAGACGGTACAGAGGGAGTGCTTTTTCGCCGAGGCGCGAAATGAAACGGCTGAGTGCCGCCAAGCAACCTGTGACTCTCTGTACGCCCTTGAGATCTCGGATGGGGCCCATTTTGGTGATTGCAGAGATTTTTTCAGGGTTGGCCTCGATGCCACGTTTAGATACGATAAACCCTAAAAGCATACCTCGTGGGACGCCGAAGACACATTTCTCTGGATTGAGTTTGATGTTTTTTGCTCTGAGGCACTTGAATGCAACGTCGAGGTCGCTGACCAGGTTGCCGGCACGTTGGGTTTTGACCACGATGTCGTCGACGTAAGCCTCGACGGTCGACCCAATGTGGCCCCCAAAAACATGTTGCATGCATCGCTGGTACGTTGCCCCCGCGTTCCGGAGACCGAAGGGCATCGTAACGTAGTAATACATGCCGAATGGGGTGACGAACGAAGTCGCGAGCTGGTCGGACTCCTTCATTTTGATTTGGTGGTAACCGGAATATGCATCTAAGAATGAGAGAGTTTCACATCCCGCGGTGGAATCAACGATTTGATCAATGCGTGGCAAAGGAAAGGGAACTTTCGGACATGCTTTATTTAAACCAGTATAGTCTACGCACATCCTCCATTTCCCACTCTTTTTTCTAACTAAGACAGGATTAGCTAGCCACTCGGGATGATGAACCTCCTTGATGAACCCGGCCTCCAGCAGTTTGTGTATCTCCTCGCCGATGATCCTGCGCTTCTCCTCGTCGAAGCGGCGCAGGCGTTGCTTCACCGGTTTGGCTCCGGCCCGGATCTCCAAGGCGTGCTCGGCGACTTCCCTGGGTATGCCCGGCATATCCGAGGGACTCCACGCAAAGATGTCGACGTTCGCGCGGAGAAAGTCGACGAGCACTGCTTCCTATTTAGGATCGAGGGTGGCGCTGACGCTCAGCGCCCTCCCCTTGGGATCAGCGGGGTCGAGGGGTACGAGCTTGACGTCTTCGGTGGACTCGAAGCTGCCGGCATGGCGTTTTGGGTCGGGGATCGCATTGGCTAGACCGTCGAGGTCTGCGGCCAAGATCGCTGACCCAAAAACAGCCTCGCCGTGCTCGACGCACTCGACGTCGCACTCGTAGGCATGTTCAAACGAGGGCCCTACAGTGATGACACCGTTTGGGCCAGGCATTTTGAGCTTGAGGTAGGTGTAGTTCGGGATCGCCATGAACTTGGCGTAGCATGGGCGTCCCAGGATAGCGTGGTACGTTCCACGGAATCCGACCACTTCGAAAGTGAGAGTTTCCTTTCGGAAGTTCGCCGGCGTGCCAAAACAAACAGGCAGATCGACCCGCCCGAGGGGTTCTGCCCATTTCCCTGGCACGACTCCGTGGAAGCCCCCAACGCTAGGCTGGAGGCGCGCTCTGTCGACCCCCAAGAGGTCGAGGGTCTGAGAATAGATAATGTTGAGGCTGCTTCCGCCGTCCATGAGCACTTTGGTGAGGCGTGTGTTGGCGATGACGGGGTCAACGACGAGTGGATAGACCCCCGGGTTGGGGACGTAGTCTGGGTGGTCATCACGGTCGAAAGTGATGGCCACCGCAGACCAATCAAGGAAGCGGGGTACTGCCGACTGTACGGAGAAGACCTCGCGCCGTTCTCGCTTGCGCTGATGCGCGGAGAGGCAGGTCGAGGGTCCTCCGTAGATCATATAGCAGTCGCGGATCTCGGGAAATTCCCCGTCCTTGTCGTCACCCTTAGGGTCCTCCCCCTTGTCGTCCTTCTTAGCGCCGGCACCCCCGAAGTACCTGCGCAGCATGTGACAATCCTCGAGGTTATGGTTAGTGAGTCCTTTGTGGTAGGGACACGGCTCTTTGAGCATTTTGTCGAAGACGCCCCCGCCGGGGGGGCCTCGAGGTTTCTTGTGCTCGGTAGCAGCGACGAGCTCGTCGGCCGGGGCCTCGAGCTTGCCCTGCTGGCCTTTCTTCTTCTTGCGGTTGTTTCTCTTGGGGCCTCGGGTGGAACTCGCGGGGTCGTCGACCTTCTGCTCCTCCCTTGCCGGCTCGCCGCCAAAGATCGCACCAACCGCCTCCTCGCCAGAGGCGAAGTTGGTGACGATGTCCATCAATCCGTTGGCAGTGAGCGGGGTGTTACGGCCCAACTCCCGGACCAACTCCTTACAGGTGGTACCGGAGAGGAAGGCCGTAATCACGTCGGAGTCGGTGATGTTGGGGAGCTCGGTGCGCTGCCGGGAGAAGCGCCGGATGTAGTCCCGGAGGGACTCATCTGGTTTCTGCTTGCAGCTCCGGAGGTCCCACGAGTTGCCGGGGCGCATGTAGGTTCCCTTGAAATTTCCTTCGAACACCCTCACGAGATCGTCCCAGTCGTGGATCTGCCAAGGTGGGAGATCCTCGAGCCAGGCTCGGGCGGTGTCGGAGAGGAACAGGGGGAGTTGCCGAATGATGGCCCGGTCATCGGTGGCCCCGCCCAACTGACACGCCAAGCGGAAATCGGCGAGCCAAAGTTCGGGTTTGGTCTCGCCGTTATACTTGGTGAGAGTCGTGGGGGGACGGAACCGAGCCGGGGGCACCGTCTCACGGATAGCCCTACTGAACACCCGAGGGCCTGGAGGTTCGGGTGAAGGGCTACGGTCTTCCGAGCTGTCGTAGCGTCCGCCCCTGTGGACGTGGTAGCCTCGAGCTACACCGTCACCGTGTTTGCGTGTGCGACGCTCGACGATGTTGCCACGGGTGTCTCGAGGCTCGCGGTCGTTGGCGATGGGCTCAGGGGCAGGTGCTACCCGGTTTCGCCGGGCAGGCTCGGGATGAACCGAGGCTTCTCTCTCCTGTCGGGAAGGCTCGAGGGTCCGCTCCGAGGCTGCTTCGCGCCGCCTCGAGGCAGAGCTCTCGGCCTGCTGCATGGCGGCAGTCTCGAGGAGCCCTCGGATTTCGTCTCGAGCCCGACGGGCGTCAGGGTTTGACGGCTCGGGCATGTTGCGCAGGAGCATGGCAGCGGCGACAACGTTTTGGCTGGCTCGAGCGAAAACCGGGGGGTCGACCGCCCGGTCCTCGTCGATGCGACGGTTGACGTCGCGAGCCCTCTCACGAGCTCTCCCGCCAAATGCGTGTTCCGCACGCTCACGCTCGAGGGTTTGCTGGAGGAGATTCAGGTTTTTGCGTTCCTCGTCAAGCTGGTCCTGCAACTCGCGAATCTGTCCGAGCTGCGCTCCTTGATCCGCAAGGAACTGGGGCTCGTTTCGCTCGGCAGGAAGCCCGACATGAGGGGGCGTGTGCCTTTCCTCGACCGGCTCTTCGTCCTCTGATTCCGAGGTGCTTTCAACGTCGATGTTGAAGCACTCACGAGTCGGATCATAGGTGTCGTCGGCCGAGTCGGAGTCAGGTGCGCCAAAGTAGTAATATGATGGGGGAATGTGTGGCCGATGCCAACCATCACCGAGGTGGTGACGTGGAGAAGCAGTCACACGGGGTTCTGTTTCCGGTGTCTCCGTAGAGTCCCGATAATCAGAGACCGGCGTGGACGCAACGAGGTCCAGAGTGGAGCGTAGATGGTGTCCGGGGAGTTCCTCATAAGCGCTCATGCGAGTGCTCACGGAGGATGCATACACCCGGGCGACCGAGTCTAGTCTAAACGGGAATGGTGATGGGGACGTCACTGTTCGTGGTGAAATAGATGCTATGGACAGTGGTGTCTCACCGGACGGGGGAGCGGCGGGATTCCTCGTTGGCACGCGACCCTCGACCAGGCTCATCCTTCCCAAATCTTCCAAAAGGAGATCTGGGCTAGCGCCTGTCTGGGGGGTGCCGGACCGGGGGATCCCATCGCCCTCCGTCAGGTAGAGACGGTAGTTGTGCTGGGCTCGCCGTCGCTGGGTGGCCCGCGACCGCCTGGAGCGTCGGTGCCGGTTGACTGCTCCCCCGGGCTGGGAGAGCTCGTAATCTTCGTCGGTTGGGTGCCTGGGTGGGAGTAGGACCATGTCGTAGCCAGAGCCGAGCGACATGAACTCCAAACTCCCAAACCAGATCACCGTACCCAACGGGATCGGGCGTTCGGGGTTAGCCATCCAGGAAGAACGGCGACAAAGCGAGGTTTGCACGCAGCATACCCCTACCTGGCGCGCCAACTGTCGGTGTTCGGACCAAAGGGGGTCCTAAACCAACGAGTAAATGCTGTGTGACTCTTTCCTGGATGGTGATGCAAGGAGAACACACGGGGGTTTATCCTGGTTCGGGCAAAAGAAGGCCCTACGTCCAGCGGGGAAGAGAGATTTGTATTTCCTTGCACCGGGGTGCTCGTGTAGGGGTTACAAGCAGGCGAGAGAGGGTGTCGAGCCCCAAGTCTCAAAGAGAAAAAGGAGAAAGATGGTTGCTTCGCGTTTTTTCCGTGATGCTTCGTGTTTTTTTTCTTGTCCCCCCCCTGGTTCGCCCTGGCCTGCCTTTTTATAGGGCGAGAGGTGGCCAAGTCGAGGGGAGGCTTGAGGCGATGTTTCGTCGATTCCTGTTGAGTTGACTGTAGCGACGTGGCTTCGGGATGGCCGGCCATCCCTGGGTATCCTGACGCGGTACGGGACAAGAGGGTGAAATGACCCAGAGTGCCAGGCCATACCGTCCTTCGAGCTAAGTCGAGCGTTGGGGCCGGGTCGAGGCTGGGTCGAGGTCGGATGGATAAGGCCGAATCCCCGGTATCGCGGGGGACGGACCTTGTCTTATCCTCCCTCGAGGGTGACTGATGGTGAATAGTGCGCGGTATGGTGGATACAGTGACGACTTTCACCTCCCATCACGGGATGGGCGGTAAAACAGTGAGACTTGACGTGGGTATTGTTCCCGCGTTGACCCATGCCGTAGCCATGTCGGTCGGTGGTAGTAGGTAACCGCATTGAATGCTATGGCTTTTGTCCCGGGTAGGTAAAGAAAGGGCGTCGAGGGGCCGGAGCGCGGTCGAGGCGCCCCGTCGAGCGGGCCTCGTACGAGTCGGAGCCGGGACGCGGTCGAGGCGCCCCGTCGAGCGGGCCTCGTACGAGTCGGAGCCGGGGCGCGGTCGAGGCACCCCGTCGAGCGGGCCTCGTACGAGTCGGAGCCGGGGCGTGGTCGAGGCACCCCGTCGAGCGGGCCTCGTACGAGTCGGAGCCGGGGCGCGGTCGGGGCACCCCGTCGAGCGGGCCTCGTACGAGTCGGAGCCGGGACGCGGTCGAGGCGCCCCGTCGAGCGGGCTATCTTTTCTACTGGTTTCGGTTTTTGTTAGTGTTTTGGCGATAGCTGTGGTACCCCGTACTGTTGGTACCGACACAAATGAACAGTTTTTTCTTTCACAATAAGGCCTTGTTTAGATACCAAACTTTGGAGGCAAATTTTACATAGTAAACATCACGTCACACTGTAACAATTTTGTTTTTATTTGGTAATAATTGTCCAAACATTGATTAATTAGGCTTAAAATATTCGTCTCGCAAAGTAGAACAAAACTGTGCAATTAGTTTTTGATTCTATCTACATTTAGTACTCCATATATGTGTCGACATTTTGATGTGATGATGAATCTTCTTTTTACATAGTGGAATTTGGGGGTGAATTAGGGTATCTAAACAAGGCCTAAGGGGCCGTTCGGCTGGAATTATAAGCCGGCTGAAAAACACTGTTGGCTGATTTTTTGTGAGAGAAAAATACTGTTCTGACTGAAAAAACAAGCCGAATAAGACGGATTATAAGCCAGATGAACAGGGCCTAAGGGCCTGTTTGGTTTCATTTTGTTAAAGTTTAACTCCCATCACATTAATGTTCCCTCAAATGTATGGAGTACTAAATGTAGACTAATTGCATGCATGTCGGTACAGATTAGGAGTAATTTACGAGACGAATCTATTAAGCCTAATTAGTTCAAGATTGGAAACTTTTTGTCAAATAAGATGAAAGTGCTACAGTATTCGTTAAACTTTAACTCCTCAAACCAAACACCCCCTAAATCAGTATAAGCCAAATTTCAACGAAACGAACAAGGCCATAGCCGATGGACACCTAGTATAGGATAATAATAAAGTGAGAGAAAGAAACCAATTGATCATATATTCATATATGCATGACACGTGGCACATTCTGATTATATGGGAATATGGATGCATGCATAGATGACTAGATTTTGATTAGAGGGGATGTGTGGATGGTTAATTTTTTGAGGGAAAATGTGGATGGTTAATTAGTCTGGCAATTAAACTTGCAATGCGTTTTCCTCTCAAACCGAGTCTTCCGTTCGAACCATGTTGTTTATATACAGTACTACACAATACGAGTAGTGCTCGTATTGCAGGCTGCAGCTGAGCTGACGGAAGCTTGGCCCGTGGCCCCGTGCCCGTTGATGCGAGAGCCAGACCACTCCTGAGTCTTGACCTGAACCTGACGACCTTGCAGTGATGAGCAGGCACGCATCTGCTTGGCCCCCCTTCGCCACAGGAAAGAGAACCTTGTCCAGGTACAAAGACGGGGAGATCGAGGCCAAGAGTTTCTCTGCTCGCTCAGCTGGTCTGCTGGTGCCTTGTTTAGGTTGGAGAGAGAGTGAAATTTAACACTGCAGTAATTTCGTTTGTATTTAGTAATTATTGTCTAATCATAGACTAACTGGACTCAAAAGATTTATCTTGTAATTTATAATTAAATTGTATAATTAGTTATTTTTTATCTATATTTACTGTTTCATACATATTTTTCTAGATTCGATGTGACGGAGAGAGAGTGAAAAAACTAATCTAAACCTGTCCTAGGTTCCCGTCCGTGACTGTGAGCGACCTCTGCTGGGCGCCGGCCAAAGCCGTTTGCTTGCTGCCGGCGACGCGGCGTTGCGTGATGAGTGCAGGTGCAGTCCGCCGTCTGCGGTGGCAGCATAGAGCGGCCTTCTCCTTGCTCCTGTCTAGATATCTAAATTCACCTCTAAATTTTATTATAAAAAAAATTCCCTGTAATATCGAAATAGCAGGATATGTATGGAATACTAAATGTAGATAAAATCAAAAACTAATTGAACAGTTTTGTTATACTTTGCGAGACGAACATTTCGAACCTAATTAGTTAAAAATTAAACAATTTTTACCACGTAACACTGTAGTATTCGGTGCCCCGAATCGGACAGCTAAACGAGGCCTTCCTCTTCTTCTTCGTCGTTGTCCTACCTCTTCTCCTCATCCCCATGACCCAAGGTGAGCCGAGGTCCTCCGCTTTGCCCTGACGATTCGTGCCTCTGAAGTCTGAACCTGAAGCAGTGACAAACCTGCTATGCCTAGGCTATGCAGGCGGCCATCAGGAGCCGGTGCTGGTCGGAGAGGACCCGCACACACAGTCACCACCGGTAACAATTCTCTCTCGCCCTCGCCGGCGACCGTGTATGTTTCATACTTTCCTTTCATTTCATCCGCCAGGTCGATGGCGGAGAGCACGCGGAGGAGCAGCAGCTGAACAGGCTGGGCTCGAGGCCGCCGTGCTGCGACCGCAGGTGCGGCGCGTGCGCGCCGTGCAAGGCCGTGCAGGTGCGCGCCGGCGCCAACTACGAGCCCGTCTGGTGGAAGTGCAAGTGCGGCGGCGCCGTCTTCGATCCTTGACGTGGCAACTGATAGAGAGATAGCATGTGAATTTGCATCTGCCTTTACATCAGTGTAGTACTAGATACTACTCGTACTGTATCCCTGACATGGTTATGATATTAATTTGGCTTAGATTTAAGAGACGATGTTGTTTATTGGCCAGTCATCTGCTTCAGCTTCTACACTAGTGCAGCAATTTTCACCTGTTCCCCTGCGTTCTTTGTTGTTCATAATAGTTTTGCCCTGCCGTTTTTGTAACACCCAAATTTTAGGAGTAATGAATTTTAAATAATTTAAATAAAGGGAATTAAAATTTTAAAAGAAATATTTGGTGTTGCATTCATGCTGTTGCATTTATTTTATTTTGTGGTGTGGGTTTATTTTATTTTGATTTGAATTTGAAACTCTATTTGAAAAGGTTTGAAAAGAAACAAAAGAAAAAAAAAAGAAAACAACTTACCTTCTTACCTTCTTGGCCCGAAGGCCGTCGGAAGGCCTGCTCTCCCGCGCCTGCCCGTGTAGGCCGGCCCAGCGCCGCAGCGGCCCAGTTCGGCCGAGCCAGCCGAGTCCAGCAGCCGAGCCCGCCCAGCCGCGCGTTTTCTCTTTGTTTCGCTGACGGGTGGGGACCACCTGTCGGTCTCGTCTCCTTCCTTCCATCGTGACCGAACCGGAGTCGAACGTCACCGCCAATAAATCCATCAAGGAAACCGAGATTTCCTACCCGAAAACGTTGGATTGGAGCTATAAACGTGTAGCCGCTTGCCTCCTCTCCTCGTTTTCCATCTAACCTTTGAGCCAAACCTTTTGAAACCAAGCTTCATCGGTTCAAAACCCTAGGGAGTTGCGGTTGTACGTCGTCGGAGTTTGTCGGTGAACCCGCGCCTCTCTTCTTTGCATTGGTGAGCTCGCCATCTTCTCCTCTCCCTCCCAATGCTCTTCTTTTAAGTTTTTGTGCTTTAAATCGCGGGTTTGGAGCTCACCGTGGCCAACAATGGCGTCGCCGCCCTAACCGAGCCGCGTTTCATCCTCGGTTCGTCATAGCCCTTCTAAACCGCGTAGAGGTGTTCGCATTGAGCTCTGCATTTGATTGGTATCGGTTGCGAGTCATCTGGTGGTCTAAAACGGCGAAGCCGGAGCTTTCCGGCGAGCCATGGACGCCGGCCATGGTGGCCGCCGGCCGGACCTGGGAAAGAGGATCGGTTTCTTCACTGTAGAGTTGCAGGTGATTGTGAGCCGTCCGTTCACTGATCAACGGTTAGGATTAGAAGATACCCCTTCGCGGGGTAGATTTATTAAAGAGCCCCTGGACTTCTTCATAATAGAACCCGCGGTCCTTAGCGCAATATCCTGAATCCGTTTTCGTGTTTTGAAAGCGTATTTTCTCTCGGATAAGTCAAAAATACGTTTTCAGGTATTTACAGTTTTGCCACTAGAATTGTTTTGGTCATAAAATCTTCGTTTTAACTCCGATTTGATCCGTTCAAATTGCGTTAGGTTCGTATTTGCGAGCTCTACATGTTAGTGTAATTGTACAGTCAGTTTTGATAATTTATTTTTCGAGGTTATAATTAAGTATTTATTTATCTATAGGAAATCTTAGAAAAATCATAACTTTCACGTTTTAACTCCGAATTTGGTGATCTTTGCGTCTGTGTGATCGTAGAAACGTGGAGAAGAGTTTTATAAGCTTTTATTACTGTTTTGTTACTGTTGGTGTACTGTTCTAATTATATCTCTTTGTTTGCTTCGTGTATGTTTGATTGGATGCATGTATGTGTTGATTGATGATCGAATATAGAAGGTGAGCAGTATTTGGACGATTCGGAGTATTACTTTGAGCCAAGTCAGCAGTATCACTTGGAGAGTTTTGATCAAGGCAAGTATAACACAGGACTATCCTTGTTACCTATACATCAAATTGTCATACATATGCATGTGCTTACCTTGACAACCTTAGAGATTATAACTTAGTGATTGTTATCTTGATTCCTTGTCAACCTTGGGAATGCATATGGGTAGCTAATGCTAGTGCTTAAACTAAGAACAATGATCTTGTAATTTGATTAATGGATTAAGCAATCAACCATTAAGATGATTTTATTTCTGTTAAAAGAGGGCTAGAGCATGTGTATTATTTTGATGCTCTGGTTTCTCTCCATAAGGACTTCTCTGTACATGACCATCCGGGACATACAGTACAGCTGTGAGGGCTATATGGCTCTGGCTTTAGTTGTTCAAGAGACCTTTTCTAACTTGTTAGTGGTTACCTTAAATGGCGTAAGAATGGCTTGCCACTTTGGGTGTAGTGTGAGCCCCTGGCCTAGTGTGTATAGGCTGCGGTTGTTGTGCCACAGGGAAGGGGGGTTCTACATCTGCCTGCCGAGTGAATCTAATGGCCCTAACTTGTTAGACGAACTTTTGAGTGGCTTTATATGGTTCTCGGGTGTTTGGGCTTGATCTCCCCACTCATTTGGAAATCATGACTTACAGTGAAAGTGTACACCTCTGCGCAGAGTTAAAAACTGGTATACTAGCCGTGCTCACGGATACGAGCGGCCTTGGAACATTTACAGATAGATGATCACCATTGCTATATCATGTTTAATTATTGTTGATTATTATTATGCTCATGTTAATGCTATTCGTTATCATTATTACAATTGATCATTGGTTCTTTAATGGGAAGTGGTTTATCTTGATGCTACTCAATTGCTAATATATGATTAAAAGCTAAATGCAGTTAAACAGTGTCTAGCCTTTTTGAGCCTCATGAACCCTGTGTTATATTTGTGGAGTTCGACATGGACTCACCCTTGCTATTTCCACCATAACAGATGAAGATATAGAGAAAGATTATCGGAATGAGTACTAGTCTTGGTGTCAACCAGTCAACCGTGTCCCTGTGTGGAGTTTCCGCTGAAGATTTATTATTAGTTATTATTATCTATCGTTCAAGACTATGTCTTAAATACTTATTCGTTATGTAATAAGCACTGTGATGATACTTTGTAATTTGTCAACTTATGTGTGCGACTGTTTCCTGGGGCGCACATGAGTCTTTTATACATCCTATTTTTGTCCTTAAAAATGGGTGTGACAGATTGGTATCAGAGCCGTGTTGACTGTAGGACGCGAGCCTAGTTAGAATGGTCGTTAATAGCATCCATACTTCACTTAATTCATGCTTTCTCTTTTCATCTTGTTAATTACTAAAGTTTTATGCTTCCTCTACTTTATTCCATTGCGAAAATACATTGATTCTATCTAACCTATGTCTAAATCTTATAGATGCCTCCTCATCCCCGTCTGTCAGCTGCACAGTACGTTGTCCGTTTCAAACCTCAGGAGCTGTATGAAGATGGTGATCAAGAGCTATCTGATGCTGAATCAAGAGTTGGTGATATACCAATGGAGAATGTAGTTATGGGGTGGACTACGAAGTTTCATATCATGGTTCCTAAAGCTGATGCTTTCTTCCATGACATGTTGACAAGAACATTGGACAACTACTACTACGACTGGGAAGCTACGTTGGAGTATCGTAGTGCAGAGTATAGTCATCCATGGATGGATTCCTATTGGGAAACGGAGTTATGGGTTAAGAAAAGGGATCCTACCACTAAGGAGCCTAAGGTGGAGTCAAAGTTCATTACTAGAGTGAGCCGGGCAACTGTGGAGACAAGCATGGAGGATGTCGCTTTCAATGCATTTGTTTACTACCATGGTCTACGCTCGGACAAGACGTTAAAGGGTGCACTCCGGCATTTTCCTTGTTTCTTACATGACAAGGGTATTTGGACCGTGCCGCCTGCAGATAATTCCTCCTTGACTTTACAAGCTACGGTGGGATTAGCTCGTGAATTGGCTCTCCATGAGGTGGATTTGAAGGATGAGTTGCTGAAGGAAAAAGAACTTAAGGAGCAAGCTTATAGAGAGATTGACCAATTAAGGGCGGAGTTAGGTCATCCCAAGATTTATGAGAAGCTTAATTAGGAAATAGGAAAAATCCCTATGTAATAGGAACGATAGTAGTTGCGAGTTAATTTTAAGTTTGGTTTGTTTTAAGAGTCAGTTTGTGGTGTGAACAATTGTGTGATTGATGGATTGTTATTATGATAATGTGTGATTTGGATCTTTGTAATGTGTGCTGGAGTTTTGTAGACATGCCTACAAGTTCCATGGTTAAGAATATTAAGTTTGATCAAAATATATTAGTTGAATATGAGGTTAACTTAGTTCTGTCCTTTGCTGATTTTTGGATTAGTCTGGGATGTTTTAGAAATAACTTAAAATCCGTTCATGAGAAATTCAAGAAATTTTACTGGGAATAATTAGACTTTTATATCTTTCCAACCCCGTAAGAATCACCTTAATATCTATTATGAGCTAAGAGATATACCTGTTTCAAGTTGGAGTTACTGCACAGTCTGGAATTCTGAAACAGTTTCGGTTAAGTTCAGTTTTTGGCCAATTTATTGACAGGATCAGAAAAAGTGTTGTGAATAAAAGTTGTAGGTAATTCTTTAAGCTTTCCAACCATGTAAAGATCATCTGAATTGGACGTCTGTAGTTCGAGATATGACAGTTTTACTGAGTTGCTGAAATTGGAGTTCGCCCAGAAAAATCAGATTTTGCTTATCTATTGAATACATCATTTCGGATTGTACTGAATTTCAATTTCTGTGTTTTTGGAAACAGATGTCAGGCAGAGGTCATGGCAGAGGTCGTGGAGGTGCTAACCTACCCATTACTATGGAGGAACTCATGCAAACTCAGAACCAGATGATGCAGATGTTTATGCAGCACATGCAGAACAATCCCGCTGCAGGAGGACCACCGCCTGTGCAAGTGAGGGATAAGCGTGGGGAATTTTTAAAGGGACGCCCTCCAGTATTTTCTCATGCTGCTGATCCTTTAGAGGCAGATGATTGGGTGAGGGCAGTGGAGAAACAGCTGAATATAGCCTAATACAATGATATGGAGAAGGTGTTATATGCATCTGGTCAGTTACAGGGGACAGCTCAGACTTGGTGGGAGTCGTATCAAGCTGCACGCCCTGACAATGCTCCTCCTATCACTTGGAATGAGTTTGTTAGAGATTTTCGAGCTCGTCATATTCCTGAAGGTATAACTGAGCTGAAGCAGGAAGAATTCAGAAACCTTAGGATGGGACAGATGAGCGTTAGTGAATATCATGATAGATTTACCCAGTTGGCTCGCTATGCTCCTAATGAAGTAAGGGAAGATGCAGACAGGCAGCGTCTTTTCTTGAAGGGAATTTATTATGATCTTCGCTTGCAGTTGAAGGGGAACAACTATGCTAGTTTTCAAGAGCTGGTGAATAAAACTATTGTGCTTGATAATGAGCGCAGAGAGATGGACAGGAAGAGGAAAATGAAGGTACAAGGCTCAGGAAGCAACAACCGTCAGCGCACTAATTCTCAGCATGGTTTTCATCAGAAGTTTCAGGGACCGGTTAGCCAGTGGAATCGTAATCCGAATCAGAGGTGGTCCCAGAATTGGCAAAGTAATCAGTCACAACAGCGTTCATCATATCCACAGCGTCAGCAGTATCAACAGACTGGGCAACAGACTCCTCGCACTGGAAATTCCAATGTTACCCCCATGAAGAATAGTGCTCCCAGCACGCCTACTAGATGCTTTGTATGTGGTAAAGAGGGGCATATGTCTTACCATTGTCCTGAGAAGCAGAATCAGCAGACTCCTCAGAGCCAGAAGAGCAGCCAGAGGCAATCTGGTACTGGAAGGGTGAATCACGTGTCTTCTGATACAGTTCATGATGCACCAGAAGTTATGATTGGTACGTTCAATGTACATTCCACTCCTGCAACTGTTCTTTTTGACTCTGGAGCATCTCATACATTCATATCCAACATTTTTGTTAAAATGCATAGTATACCCATGCTAGCTATGAAAGAACCTCTCTTAGTAAATTCACCTGGAGGTACCATGCAAACCAGTAATCGTTGTCTTCCAATTAGTATGGTATTAAGGGGGGTAGAGTTTAAGATAACTCCTATAGTGTTGGGGACATCTGGTATTGATGTGATATTGGGTATGGACTGGATGAAGTCAAATCAGGCAGAGATTCAGTGTCAGCAGAAAGTAGTCGTTGTGACTGCACCTAATGGAGATAAAATCAATGTGGATGTAGCAGTGCAGAAGCAACTAACCGCTGTGGTGAATCAGCTTGAAGATACTATTAAGGAGAATTCAGTGATTGAGGAATTTCCGGATGTCTTCCCTGATGAATTGCCAGGTATGCCACCTGACCGAGACATTGAATTTCTCATTGAATTACTTCCTGGAACTGCACCTATAGCCAAACGACCATATAGGATGGGAGTAGATGAATTAGAAGAACTTAAGAAATAAATTAAAGAATTACAAGATAAAGGTTTTATTCGACCTAGTTCATCACCTTGGGGAGCACCAGTTATTTTTGTTGATAAGAAAGATGGCGGTCAGAGGATGTGTGTTGATTATCGATCACTAAATGAGGTAACTATCAAGAATAAGTATCCTTTGCTCAGGATTGATGACTTGTTTGATCAGTTGAGAGGTGCTTGTGTGTTCTCTAAGATTGATTTACGTTCTGGTTATCATCAGTTGAAGATTCGTGCTTCTGATATTCCAAAGACAGCTTTTACTACAAGGTATGGATTGTATGAGTATACTGTTATGTCATTTGGATTGACCAATGCACCTGTATACTTTATGTACATGATGAATAAGGTGTTTATGGAATATTTGGATAAGTTTGTGATGGTATTTATTGATGATATACTGGTATTTTCCAAGACGGAGGAAGAGCATGCTGAACATTTGAGGTTGGTATTGCAGAAACTTAGAGAGCATAAACTGTATGCGAAGCGAAGTAAATGTGAGTTTTGGTTGAAGGAAGTTTCTTTCCTTGGTCATATTGTTTCTAATGGAGGGATATCAGTGGATCCAGGTAAAGTAAAGGATGTATTAAATTGGAAACCACCTATTGATGTTAGCGAGATTCGTAGTTTCTTGGGATTAGCTGGATATTACAGACGATTCATTGAAGGGTTTTCTAAACTTGCTAAACCTATGACATCTCTGTTAGAGAAGAATGCCAAGTTTGTGTGGTCAGATAAATGTCAAGCTAGTTTTGAGGAATTGAAGAAGAGGTTGACTACAGCGCCTGTTTTGGTTTTGCCAGATTTGAGTAAGAAGTTTTCTATTTATTGTGATGCTTCTCGTCAAGGTTTGGGATGTGTTCTTATGCAAGAAGGCAGAGTTGTGGCTTATGCATCTAGGCAGTTGAGAAAGCATGAGTTGAATTATCCTACACATGATTTGGAGTTAGCAGCTGTAGTTCATGCTTTAAAGATTTGGAGACATTATTTGATTGGACATAAGAGTGATATATACACTGATCATAAGAGTTTGAAGTATATTTTCACTCAGTCAGATCTGAATTTGAGGCAACGTAGATGGCTAGAGTTGATTAAGGATTATGATATTGAGATACACTATCATCCTGGTAAGGCTAATGTAGTAGCTGATGCTCTTAGTAGGAAAAGTTATGTCAATGAGATACGGACATTGACTATGACTAGTGAGTTATGTGCTGAATTTGAATATTTGAATTTGGGAATTGTTACTAATACAATGGAATTAGTGATAGAGCCTACCTTAGAGCAAGAAATTTACAAGGGTCAGTTGAAGGATGAGAAACTAAAGAAGATAGCGGAAGATATAGTGATTGGTAAGTCACCAGGCTTTCGAATGGATGATAATGGAATTTTGTGGTTTGGAAAGAGGCTGTGTGTACCTAAGGATCAAACTGTTAGACAAGCAATTCTTCGCGAAGCTCATGAGTCAGCTTATTCTATTCATCCTGGTAGTACTAAGATGTATTTGGATCTGAAACAGAAATATTGGTGGGTTGGATTAAAGCGAGATGTGGCTGAGTATGTGGCATTGTGTGACACTTGTCAGAGGGTGAAAGCAGAGCATCAGAGACCTGCTGGATTGTTGCAACCAATGAAGATTCCTGAATGGAAGTGGGAAGAAGTTGGTATGGACTTTATAGTGGGGTTACCTCGTACTCAGAAAGGTTATGACTCTATTTGGGTGATAGTAGATCGATTAACCAAAGTTGCTCATTTTATACCCGTTAAGACTACTTACCGTGGACCAAAATTGGCAGAGTTGTATATGGAGAGGATAGTATGTTTGCATGGAGTTCCAAAGAAGATTGTATCTGATCGAGGATCGCAGTTTACGTCGCATTTTTGGAAAGCTGTGCATGAATCATTGGGAACAAAATTGAATTTTAGTACAGCATATCATCCACAGACAGATGGACAGACTGAAAGGACCAACCAGGTATTAGAGGATATGTTGAGAGCTTGTGCATTGCAATATGGAACTAGTTGGGATAAGAGTTTGCCTTATGCAGAATTTTCTTACAATAATAGTTATCAACAGAGTCTTAAGATGGCACCGTTTGAAGCTTTGTATGGACGTAAGTGTAGAACTCCATTGTTTTGGGATCAGACAGGTGAATCTCAAGTGTTTGGTACAGATGTTCTTAGAAACGCAGAAGATCAAGTGTGAGTGATTCGTGAGAATTTGAGAGTAGCGCAGTCTCGTCAGAAGAGTTATGCTGATAATAGAAGAAGAGATCTAGTTTTTGAGGTAGGTGATTATGTCTATTTGAAGGTGTCACCTATGAAAAGTGTGAAGAGGTTTAACATGAAAGGTAAACTAGCACCAAGGTATGTTGGACCATTTAAAGTTATTACCAGACGTGGGGAAGTTGCTTATCAATTAGAGTTGCCTGAGAATTTATCTGGAGTACATGATGTGTTCCATGTTTCACAACTTAAGAAGTGTTTACGTGTGCCTGAGGAGCAGATACCTTTAGAAGAATTGACTGTTAAGGAAGATCTTACATATGAAGAGTTTCCGATCAAGATTTTAGAAACTGCTGAGAGAGTTACTCGAAGTCGGGTTATTAAGATGTGCAAGGTGCAGTGGAATCGATATTCAGAAGCAGAGGCAACTTGGGAAAGAGAGGATGAATTGAGGAAATCATATCCGCAGTTGTTTGAGTAAGCAGTTCAATCTCGAGGACGAGATTCTTTTAAGGGGGGTAGAATTTGTAACACCCAAATTTTAGGAGTAATGAATTTTAAATAATTTAGATAAAGGGAATTAAAATTTTAAAAGAAATATTTGGTGTTGCATTCATGTTGTTGCATTTATTTTATTTTGTGGTGTGGGTTTATTTTATTTTGATTTGAATTTGAAACTCTATTTGAAAAGGTTTGAAAAGAAACAAAAGAAAAAAAAAGAAAACAACTTACCTTCTTACCTTCTTGGCCCGAAGGCCGTCGGAAGGCCTGCTCTCCCGCGCCTGCCCGTGTAGGCCGGCCCAGCGCCGCAGCGGCCCAGTTCGGCCGAGCCAGCCGAGTCCAGCAGCCGAGCCCGCCCAGCCGCGCGTTTTCTCTTTGTTTCGCTGACGGGTGGGGACCACCTGTCGGTCTCGTCTCCTTCCTTCCATCGTGACCGAACCGGAGTCGAACGTCACCGCCAATAAATCCATCAAGGAAACCGGGATTTCCTACCCGAAAACGTTGGATTGGAGCTATAAACGTGTAGCCGCTTGCCTCCTCTCCTCGTTTTTCATCTAACCTTTGAGCCAAACCTTTTGAAACCAAGCTTCATCGGTTCAAAACCCTAGGGAGTTGCGGTTGTACGTCGTCGGAGCTTGTCGGTGAACCCGCGCCTCTCTTCTTTGCATTGGTGAGCTCGCCATCTTCTCCTCTCCCTCCCAATGCTCTTCTTTTAAGTTTTTGTGCTTTAAATCGCGGGTTTGGAGCTCACCGTGGCCAACAATGGCGTCGCCGCCCTAACCGAGCCGCGTTTCATCCTCGGTTCGTCATAGCCCTTCTAAACCGCGTAGAGGTGTTCGCATTGAGCTCTGCATTTGATTGGTATCGGTTGCGAGTCATCTGGTGGTCTAAAACGGCGAAGCCGGAGCTTTCCGGCGAGCCATGGACGCCGGCCATGGTGGCCGCCGGCCGGACCTGGGAAAGAGGATCGGTTTCTTCACTGTAGAGTTGCAGGTGATTGTGAGCCGTCCGTTCGCTGATCAACGGTTAGGATTAGAAGATACCCCTTCGCGGGGTAGATTTATTAAAGAGCCCCTGGACTTCTTCATAATAGAACCTGCGGTCCTTAGCGCAATATCCTGAATCCGTTTTCGTGTTTTGAAAGCGTATTTTCTCTCGGATAAGTCAAAAATACGTTTTCAGGTATTTACAGTTTTGCCACTAGAATTGTTTTGGTCATAAAATCTTCGTTTTAACTCCGATTTGATCCGTTCAAATTGCGTTAGGTTCATATTTGCGAGCTCTACATGTTAGTGTAGTTGTACAGTCAGTTTTGATAATTTATTTTTCGAGGTTATAATTAAGTATTTATTTATCTATAGGAAATCTTAGAAAATTCATAACTTTCACGTTTTAACTCCGAATTTGGTGATCTTTGCGTCTGTGTGATCGTAGAAACGTGGAGAAGAGTTTTATAAGCTTTTATTACTGTTTTGTCACTGTTGGTGTACTGTTCTAATTATATCTCTTTGTTTGCTTCGTGTATGTTTGATTGGATGCATGTATGTGTTGATTGATGATCGAATATAGAAGGTGAGCAGTATTTGGACGATTCGGAGTATTACTTTGAGCCAAGTCAGCAGTATCACTTGGAGAGTTTTGATCAAGGCAAGTATAACACAGGACTATCCTTGTTACCTATACATCAAATTGTCATACATATGCATGTGCTTACCTTGACAACCTTAGAGATTATAACTTAGTGATTGTTATCTTGATTCCTTGTCAACCTTGGGAATGCATATGGGTAGCTAATGCTAGTGCTTAAACTAAGAACAATGATCTTGTAATTTGATTAATGGATTAAGCAATCAACCATTAAGATGATTTTATTTCTGTTAAAAGAGGGCTAGAGCATGTGTATTATTTTGATGCTCTGGTTTCTCTCCATAAGGACTTCTCTGTACATGACCATCCGGGACATACAGTACAGCTGTGAGGGCTATATGGCTCTGGCTTTAGTTGTTCAAGAGACCTTTTCTAACTTGTTAGTGGTTACCTTAAATGGCGTAAGAATGGCTTGCCACTTTGGGTGTAGTGCGAGCCCCTGGCCTAGTGTGTATAGGCTGCGGTTGTTGTGCCACAGGGAAGGGGGGTTCTACATCTGCCTGCCGAGTGAATCTAATGGCCCTAACTTGTTAGACGAACTTTTGAGTGGCTTTATATGGTTCTCGGGTGTTTGGGCTTGATCTCCCCACTCATTTGGAAATCATGACTTACAGTGAAAGTGTACACCTCTGCGCAGAGTTAAAAACTGGTATACTAGCCGTGCTCACGGATACGAGCGGCCTTGGAACATTTACAGATAGATGATCACCATTGCTATATCATGTTTAATTATTGTTGATTATTATTATGCTCATGTTAATGCTATTCGTTATCATTATTACAATTGATCATTGGTTCTTTAATGGGAAGTGGTTTATCTTGATGCTACTCAATTGCTAATATATGATTAAAAGCTAAATGCAGTTAAACAGTGTCTAGCCTTTTTGAGCCTCATGAACCCTGTGTTATATTTGTGGAGTTCGACATGGACTCACCCTTGCTATTTTCACCATAACAGATGAAGATATAGAGGAAGATTATCGGAATGAGTACTAGTCTTGGTGTCAACCAGTCAACCGTGTCCCTGTGTGGAGTTTCCGCTGAAGATTTATTATTAGTTATTATTATCTATCGTTCAAGACTATGTCTTAAATACTTATTCGTTATGTAATAAGCACTGTGATGATACTTTGTAATTTGTCAACTTATGTGTGCGACTGTTTCCTGGGGCGCACATAAGTCTTTTATACATCCTATTTTTGTCCTTAAAAATAGGTGTGACAGTTTTTTGTGCAGCTGAGTGGGGTTTTTTTCCCATCACAACTCAGAACAGCAGATGTGCGTGGTAACATTCTCCTTTCTTGTCAATTGGAGCGCCTTGAATATACTGCTGCGTAAATGTGTTCACTGATTTCGATTTTATTCTTTTATGGATGGACTGTTTTTATTATGTATTCATTCCAGGATCTTTGCAGATATTCCAGTTCAAAACACCCACTGTTTGTGAAACCATGAACGGAACGATAGAAAAGCCCGGTACAAAGCTGATATGGGTCTTAAGGCCCCCATCGGTCCTGGATAGCATAATCTGTCCCAAAAAACGATGGATGAGCTACGGTCCAGCCCAGCATGTATAACAGGTCTCGTTGCGAGCCAAGCCTATAACAGGTCTCGTTGCGAGCCAAGCCCAACCAGTTTACTGTGGAGTCCAGCCCAGCCCAGCCCAGCCTAGCATACAGATTCAGGGACCATTCCTTCCTTCCATGAGAAACAACAGGATCGACGACAACCCTTTCGTAGATTCAGCATCTTGCCCTTTTGACACCAGCACAACACTACAAATCGCTTGTGAAGTACAAGACGGACATGGTGACAATTCGAATTTCCAACTCCTCAGCCGGCTTTGAGGTTCCTACCTGCTCTTGTTCATTTGCGGTGTTGTTTGGCCGCAGGTCGCACCAATCAGGACGCTCACACGGTTGATCCCAAATTCAAATCTCCATCGAGATTCTCTGTAATGTACTGTACTACTAGAGAGTACGCAAATGCTAAGACCTATTATATTCCCGTCCTTTTTTAGCCTTTTCTTGCTTGCCGCCTTCTCTTCTGAACGGATGCCTGCCTTTCACTTTTACTCTTTCCGAAAGCACCAACCATAACCAAGCTCTTTGTCAACTCATGCTTGCAGAAATATTTTTCTTTCGATAATGAAACTGTGCGGGAGTCCGTCCAGACACTCAACTGAGCAGTTCTTTGGGCTCGCTCGTTCATCCCCGTTCCCTCACCCGCATAGACCCGCACATCCCCGTTCCCCACTCGCTTTCTCTGCTCGCCCGCTCTCTCCCCTCCCCTCGTTCCTCCCGCACACTACTCGCTGCCGTGCCGCGCGCCAGGTCGCTGTCGCCCCTCTCTCCCTCCATCCGTGACTTCCATGCGACCCCACTGGAGACGAGGACGACGGGGCGACTCCGACAAGGTAGGTCGGTGCTTTTCTGGATCTGGGCGCTCCTACTCCTCCTCCTCTGGATCCGAGAGGTGCGGCGGTGGCTAGGGTTTCGGCCTCTGGGGTCCTATTCTCTCCCCCCCTCCGGTGAGCTCGAAGGTAATGGGCCAAATGCTGATTTATATGTCCTTTTTTTACAGTTTCTCCGTGTTGCAATGAGTTTTTTTTATATTGCTGAAGGGTCGAGATGGCGGACTAGGGGGGTGAATAGCTCTTTCTAAAACTTAAACGCGTTGGCTAACCGAAACAAATGTGGAATTAAACTTATCGGTCTAGCCAAGACTACACCCCTCTATCTAAGTTCTCTAACACCTTGCAAAGATCCTAATTAAGCAACAAGATGCTAAGCTTACCAAGAGCTCACCTAATCAATTATAGAGCAAGGTCACACAAACCTATGCACTAGTACTTTGTCAACCGAGGGAGCTCCTACATAACTAGTGAAGCAAAAGCACAAAGCTCCTAAGCTCACTAGCAATGCTCAAAAACAAGGAAACTAATGCCAAATTAGAGAGCGTAAAACACTTAGCTACAAAAACTAAGCAAGAAGACAACTAGCAAACTACACAAGCAAACTAGTTACGAGAACAACTACACAAGCACAAGTATATATGTAAGTAAATACAAGTTTGTGTTGCACGAAGGCAAACCACCGAGAAGATGAAGAACAATGTTGACACGGTGATTTTTCTCCCGATGTTCACTTGGTTGCCACCAAGCTACGTCCCCGTTGTGTCGACCAACACTTCATGGTTCGGCGGCTAATCGGTCACACACCGAGCCTTTCAAAAGGCACCGCAAGAACCCACCATCAAGTGTGGTAGCTCAATGACACGCTCAACTAGAGTTGCTCTTCGCGATCCCCGCGGGGTGAGCACAATCCCCCTCACAAAGCTTCTCCGGAGCCTCACACAAACTTCTTGCGAGCTTCGACGGAGCCACAAGCCACTAAGTCGTCTAGGAGGTGGCAACCTCCAAGAGTAACAAGCACGACTGGCTTGCAACACGATCACCTAGTGCCACTCGATGCAATCTCACAATGCAATCGCACTAGAATCGCTCTCTCACTCGATCCAATGAACACTATCAAGCATGAGTGAGTTAGAGGGTTTCCAAGCACTACCACATAAGCCACCAAGACCAAAGTGTGCTCAGCTACCGGTCAAGGCCGGCCAAGGCATCTATTTATAACCCCATGATCAAATAGAGCCGTTACCCCTTCACTGGGCAGATTTCGGGACGACCGGACGCGCTGGTCGAACTGACCGGACACGTTGCACCGCGTCCGGTCGCCATGCGCCATCCACGCGTCCCTCCGCATTCAACACCGAACGCCCGATCTCAACGGTCACTGCGCGCCAACGGTCAAACGCGATCGATCGGACGCGCCGCTCAACCGACCAGACGCGTAGGTGCGCACAGTACCCGCGCACATGACGCACCAACCGGACACGCTCCTCACAACGACCGGACGCGACAGTGCTAGCGTCCGGTCGTGGTCCAGAGAGCTCTCATCATGACCGGACGCGTCCGATCACGTGTGACCGGACGCGCCGCACGTCCGATCAACTCTTCACCACGCTCTACTCCTCTGGGTGCCTGACCGAACGCTCCGGTTCCGCGAGGGACCGGATGCACCGGTTACAAACCCTAACACCCGCGCGCCTGACTGCTGCGTTGAACTGACCATACGCGTCCGGTCACCACTGTAACCTCCGTTCGCCTCCGTTTCTTTTCCGACTTCCGGCGTAGTGGAAAAAAGTCGTTTCAACTCCTCGAAAACGCCTGAATCCCGCCTCGCAAGCTCGGCGGAAGGGAGAGAGGGACCCAAACCCTCTCTACCGCTCAAACTCCGTTGCCTTCGCAAATGTGCCAACATCACCATGTGATCAACAACATGTGCAAGTGTGTTAGCATTTTCACAAACATTTTCTTCGAAGGAATTGGGCACATAACTTGCCTCGCCACTCGATCCTAACACGTATGCAAAGTTAGATCGCTCAAGTGGCACTAGATGACCGATATGCAAACAAGATTGCCCCTCTTAATAGTACGACCATCTATCCTAAACCCGGTCATCATCTTCTCTACACACCTATGACCGGTGAAATGGAAAAGCCCTATAGGTTATACCTTTGCCTTGCGTATTCCATTCCATCTCCATTGATGTTGATGCAACACATGCACCAACCAATAACCAAATGATATAATCCACTTCATATCATCACGTGACCGTATTGGTTCATCGATCTTGACCTAACTTGCTCTTCACCGTTGCCCCATCACACAACTTGCCCTTTACCCTAGCAATCGGTCCATCAAGCCAAGTCTCATCTTGATCTTCTCCACCTTGGTCATATCACTCCATGTCATGTCTCATATGCAATGAGCTCCTTCATGACATCATCACCTGTGGACTAATTTTCTGTGTATCTCACATAAACACAATTAGTCCACCTAAGGTTGTCACTCAATTAACAAAACCAAATAAGGACCTTTCAATCTCCCCATTTTTGGTAATTGATGATAACTCTACAAAGATATAAAATTAAGTTCTTTTGGACTTTATGTCACTTATCCAACATTTAAGCTCTATGTTAGGATTTGGATAAGCACCGTAAAATCTGACTTGGTAGTGATAACTCCCCCTACATATGTGCTCAAATAGTTTGGTTTTAAGCTCACACATATGCATGAATATGAAATTTGTGGGAGGGTTAGCACTACTAAATGATGCTAAGGTGTATAGAATAAACCTTTGTAGCTCGATACCATTTGATAGCTTGATACCATTTGAAAATCACAAGTTTGCCATCATCCTTAGCATCACGAGTAGCTAGACATCAAAAACACTAGAAACCCCGTGAGATCAACATTATAAGCATGGTTCTAGTATTTGCATGATAATCACAAGTCTAGCTAACATCCTATGCATGCTAGTTATCAAATTATCATTTAAGTTCTATAACTAGCATACACCACACAAGCATGCATATTGAATTTAAGAATATGCAATGCAAGCAAGCACATGAACTATGCACATATCAAATGCAATTAATCAAAGTTCATGAGCTTGCTCCCCCTACTTGTGTGCTTCTTTTGTCCAAGAATGTTTGATCCCCTTACATTCTTTAATGTTGCTCCCTCTTTGTCCATGTCCATGTCCAATCTTTCCAATCTCTCCCCAAAGCTCAAAAAAGCTTTCATATCTTTGTACAACTTCTTCCCCTTTGTCATCAATTTTCATAAAATGTGTTCTTCTCAATTGATACAAAGGCTTGCATTGGGGTAGATGGTTGAGACTTGAATATTGCATTTTTATGGACATTACCACATATGTTGGAATGACAAACTTTATGGTTGCTCTTGAGATGCCACATAGGATCTTTGACCTTGATACCAATCGGTGGGGCTCCTCCCCCTATGTCATAGCATGTGTCATTCACTTGAGATACCACTTGAAGATAAGGATAGCATTTCTTGATTTGATCACTTAAAGTTGAGGATCACTTGTGAAACCATCGTCTTGCATGAATGATACCACGTGAAGATACCATGAGTAGGAATGTGATACCATTTGAAAGGATTTTTTAGTATGGATCCATTTTAAAGGATTTGGCAATAATATTCACTTCTTGAACATTTGCTATTTTTATAAGTACCACTTGTAAGATATCACTTGTAGATCATGATCTAGACACTACTAGTGAATACCACTTGTAAGATCAATTTGAGTCTAGATACCACTTGAAACAAACTAGATATCTATTTTCATTGTTGTCTTGTGCTTGTACTCTTATCATTGTCATGAGCTTCTTGTATGACTTGAACTATGTTGATTTGCCTAAGATTCCAAGTCCGGTTTGATCCAATGACAAGCTTCTTCACACCTTATGCTAAGGGTTATCTTGTTAGCAATCCAAACTAGATCAAGTACTTGGGTTTACTAGCTCATGAACAAACTCATATACATACCACTAGAACATTTTAATCATTCAAGCAATAGTGGTAGGCAATGAATTTAAAATTTTTCATTTGTAATGCATGATCGTAATAAGCATGTACTATATGCACTAACCACATACTAGTAAGGGATGAAATGATCATGCACATTACAGTGATACCTTTGCTATATTAGAGTAGAGGATAGTCACATAGATTCCAATTCATTACTGCAATAGCAATGTGAAGTCCAATTTATGGCTTGGTGAAGACCAATTTTCAATAAATAAATCCATTCTTCACCCATATGAAATGAAAACCACTTATGATCAAGTGCACTATCTCAATGTGGTTGGCTTGCTTCATCTTTTTTCTCATTGTGCTTGCATGAGAGAACTAATGTGAGAATACCACTTGAAATGCAATTACTAGCTCTCTTTTGGGTGTTGCTTGCTTTTTAGATCAATTCTATTGATTGCTTCAACTAAGCATCACAAGTTTCTCGGATCACCATTTCCATGTTAGCCTTCCAAGTCCCAAACTTGGTTTTACCTACAAACGGCGGCAAGCCCCTTACCAGGGAGAAGTGACCTCTCTCCAAAGAACCACTCTTGATACTCACTTGAAATGACATTGTTTGATTGATCCAAGTGATGAACTTAATTTGATGAGTAACCTTGAATCCTTCTTTAAGTCCTTTTCTTTCTACTTGTTTAAGTCTTTTTCTTTTTACCAAATGATCTCCAATTATCACTAGAACTTAAACTTCACCTTCATCTTGAGTTTGATCTTGATCTTCCAATTTGAGTACCGAATATGTACACCAAGTACATTCTATAACCAAATAGCTTTGTACTCATTGCTTGTCATGCTTCTAGATCAATCCAAAACCAAACTTAGGTACCTCAAACACTTGTAAACATGATTCCAACTTGAGGACCTTTCAATCAAAGTGACTCCAAATATATCCAATAAATGTCACTGTTCTGGCAGATTCTGTACCCTTCAAAGAATAATTCATATCTCCCAATGAACGGTTCCAAATGCCATGAAATTTAGTGGAGATGTGCATTACTAAGTCATCTAGCAGCTATAAAAATTTGATATTCATTTGACTTCTAGATTACTACCAGATTTCAAATCTTTCATCACTGCTACATGCTGAAAACTACTGCATTATGGCTGACAAGATATACTCCAAAATCATAGCATTTCTTGTCCAATTCTCATGAAATTTCTACAGAATCTCATACCATAAGTCTAGAGCATGTATACCAAATTTTAAGCCAATTCAAATATATTTGGTCACTCAAACATGGTTAAGATCACAGCTAGCTCAGATTTTTAACCTTGGACAGATTTCAATACATGAGCTATTCTTCATCAAATGTGAGTCAAACTTGAGATTAACTTGTTTGAACACTCTCCCAAGACATATATCCATTCAATCCACTTACTAAATTGTTATCTCATGAATTTATCCAACACAAGTCAATTCAAACTTGATTACTAAGCAATGATCCATTCAAACATCTCATAGCAAACAACATTGCATATATATCCAATTCAATCAACTCATATGCACCCAGGTGAAATGATCAACAAGAGATATACCTTGGTTAGCTCATGATCATCCAATAGCAAGCTTTAACTCAAATAATTTGCAAGCCATCAAATGATTTCAATGAATCATCCACAACTTGATAAATGACACTTGTATGTTGTAGCACTTTGGACTTCACTCATTTATCATGGCATTAGGATAATGATCATCACTCTTCATTACTTGGCTCAAACATGTGATCAACATGATGAATACCATTTGAACCAACCCTCCAATGCCGATGGTACCTACAATCATTCATCCACTTTTTGATGGTACCCAAACTAGTTTGGGTCCTCTCAAGTTAGGTGCAACATACTTAGGCAAAGCCTTCGTATGGATAGCGGGATGTTTTGCAATTGTAACCATAGAAGTACCATTGCCATCCTTTCTAAGCATATTAGTATTATCAAAAGAAATGGGCTTAGAGCAAGTATACTGATGGACTGCAAGCCGGCGAAGAGGAAGTCCACGTCAACGGAATCTGAGATGGAGGAGTGAGAATAGAAGAGAGAAGGGAGCGGACGGTTAGTGAAACGTCGGGCTGCATGTAGGAATCGAGAAAGCAATCGCCTGCTTCCCGCCATCAGCGAGCGCAGAGCCGACGTTTTCCATACATACAGCTGAGGGCCCGTACATGTAGACATTAAATACTTGTACTATTATTTTAATCTACCTCTTAGCCGATCCATTATATGAGCTGACTACTCCTGATGGCTGGAAGTGACATGGCAGTTTATTTCGCCGGCAGCCGGCGAGGTTACTATCCTTGCTCTTAGAAGTGTTACCTAGGGGACATGAATGAGCCATGTGTCCTCTTTCCCGGCATGAGTAGCACATTCTCTTTGCTTGAGCCTTTTCTTCCTTGCTCATGTTGTGCTTCCCATTGCCTAGCCTCTCATGAGTTGCTTGAACCATCTTCTCAAGCTTGTTAGGACACCCCGAGGCAAAGTGTCCTATATCTCCACACTTAAAGCATTTGATGTGAGCCAAATCTCTCTTCTTGATTTGATTCTTGCTCGTCATCTTGGCATCTTGAATAAGAGTTGGATGCCTTGCTCTACCACCCCTTCTTATTTTCTTTTTCTTCATCATTAAGTCACCAACATCTTCATGATTGATCTTGACTTGAGCTTGGGGTGACTTCTTTTGCTCATCTTGTGGCTTTGGTTGAGGTTGTACTTGTTGCTTCACCAATTGCTTGGTTGGGCACATTGAGGTGAGATGACCCCAAGTGCGGCACTTGAAGCACTTGACATGCTTGAGCCTCTCTTCTTCCTTCATCTTCTTTAGCTTCTCAATGTTTGGGCAACCATTAGCAAGATGTCCCGCTTCATGGCATCGATAACACATGAAATGCGAGAGCTTCTTTTGGAGTAGCCTCTTTATCCTCTTTTCTTGCTTTCTTTCGCCCTTTGTCATTTTCTTCTTGAAGCCAAGGCCACTTTTGTCACTAAAATTTCTTTGAGTCTTCATTATGTGCTCAAAGGTGACTTTTGAGTTGTAGCACCTCTCCAACTTGTTGCTCAAATTCTTCACTTCACTTTTGAGCTCATTATTCTCCTTCAAAAGGTTAGTCTCACAAGACATAGAAGTAGAACAAACATCTAATTGTGAAGAACATGGCATATCTAGTAAATTATCACAAGAGGTGGATACATGCTTCTTGCCTACATCACAAGGGTTAGTAATATGTGATTGATCATTTGACCCAAATGATGAGCTATCACTAGTTTTGGTTTCTTCATTAGAAAGCTTCTTAGTGAGTAAAGCATGTTCTTGTGCCAAGTTATCATGAGCAACACTTAGTTCCTCATGAGCCAATTTTAGCTCCTCGTGTGAACAAGTAGTAACATAAAGTAGATGCTTTTGTTGTTCATATGTGATCTTTAGAAAAGAGTTTTTATTTTCCAATTTACTTGCTTTTTCCATTTCTCTTTTTAAGGCTCTTGAGAGTTTATAAAGAAGCTCAAAATTTGGATCATCACAATTAACAATAAAACCACCAACATGTATCTTAGTGTTACCATGTGATGATATTGATGAGCTTGTTGAAGCATCACTCTCATTGCCATCATCTTCACCATCAAGTGTGCATAGAGTAGAATCATTGCTTGCATCACTTATGGCATATCTTCATTCTTGTCAAGTGATCTTGTGGTATGATCATCTTTATCATCACTTGACCGTGTGGTGGAGCAATCCTCCACAACCACCTCGTTGTGGTCATGCTCAACATCCTCATGTACCTCCATCACTATGTGATCATCCTTCTTGAATTTTCCATCATCCCAATTTGAGGAGTCACCATAGTGATGCTTGAGTGCCATCCACATGCTATGTGCACTTGTGAGGCCTATCACCTTATCAAAGATCTCATCATTCAAAGCTTTGATTAGATAAAACTTAGCTTGTGCATCAAGTGTTCGGTAATCCTTTTGAGCTTGGGTACGGTTATCACTCCCATCTAAGTCATGAGTAAAGCCAACAACTATGATCCACCAAAACTTAGGGCCAAGAGCACGAAAGTGATCAAGCATATGAAGTTTCCACCGTGCATAGTGAGTGCCATCAAAAATATGTTCCACACAATCATCTAGCCCATAAGCCGCCATCCTCTCGGGTCGGTGAAGACCACAAATGAGAGACCCGGCTCCGATACCAATTGAAGGGTCGAGATGACGGACTAGAGGGGGGGTGAATAGTCCTTTTTAAAACTTAAACGTGTTGGCTAATCGAAACAAATGTGGATTTAAACTTATCGGTCTAGCCAAGACTACACCCCTCTATCTAAGTTCTCTAGCACCTTGTAAAGATCCGAATTAAGCAACTAAGGTGCTAAGCTTACCAAGAGCTCACCTAATCAATTCTAGAGTAAGGTCACATAAACCTATGCACTAGTACTTTATCAACCGAGGGAGCTCCTATACAACTAGTGAAGCAAAAGCACAAAGCTCCTAAGCTCACTAGCAATGCTCAAAAATAAGGCAACTAATACCAAATTAGAGAGCGCAAAACACTTAGCTACACAAACTAAGCAAGAAGATAACTAGCAAGCTACACAAGCAAACTAGTTACGAGAACAACTACACAAGCACAAGTATATATAAAAGTAAATACAAGCTTGTGTTGCATGAAGGCAAACCACCGAGAAGATGAAGAACAATGTTGACACGGTGATTTTTCTCCCGAGGTTCACTTTGTTGCCACCAAGCTACGTCCCCATTGTGTCGACTAACACTTCGTGGTTCGGCGGCTAATCGGTCACACACCGAGCCTCTCAAAAGGCACCGCAAGATCCCGCCACCAAGTGTGGTAGCTCAATGACACGCTCAACTAGAGTTGCTCTTTCGCGATCCCCACGGGGTGAGCACAATCCCCCTCACAAAGCTTCTTCGGAGCCTCGCACAAACTTCTTGTGAGCTTCGACGGAGCCACAAGCCACCAAGTCGTCTAGGAGGTGGCAACCTCCAAGAGTAACAAGTACCACCGGCTTGCAACACGATCATCTAGTGCCACTCGATGCAATCTCACAATGCAATCGCACTAGAATCACTCTCTCACTCGATCCGATGAACACTATCAAGCATGAGTGAGTTAGAGGGCTTTCAAGCACTACCACATAAGCCACCAAGGCCAAAGTGTGCTCAGTTACCGGCCAAGGTCGGCAAAGACATCTATTTATAACCCCGTGGTCAAATAGAGCCGTTACCCCTTCACTAGGCAGATTTCGGGACGACCGGACGCGCCGGTCGAACTAAGCGGACACGCTGCACCACGTCCGGTCGCCATGCGTCGTCCATGTGTCCCTCCGCATTCAACACCAAATGCCCGATCTCAACGGTCACTGCGCGCCATTGGTCAAACACGATCGACTGAACGCGCCGCTCAACCGACCGGACGCGCAGGTGCGCATAGTACCTGCGTGCGCGATGCACCAATCGGACACGCTCCTCGCAATGACCGGACGCGGCAGTGCCAGCGTCCGGTCGTGGTCTAGAGAGCTCCCATCGCGGCTGAACGCGTCCGATCGCATGTGACCGGACGCGTCGCGCGTCCAATCAACTCTTCACCACGCTCTACTCCTCTGGGTGCCCGACCGGACGCTCCGGTTCCGCAAGGGACCGGACGCGCCGGTTACAAACCCTAACACCCCCACGCCTAACTGCTGCGTTGAACTGACTGGACGCGTCCGGTCACACCGTGACCGCGTCCGGTCACCACTGTGACCTCCGTTCACCTCCGTTTCTTTTCTGACTTCCGGCATAGTGGAAAAAGTCGTTTCAACTCCTCGAAAACGCCTGAATCCCGTCTTGTAAGCTCAACAGAAGGGAGAGATGGACCCAAACCCTCTCTACCGCTCAAACTCCGTCGCCTTCGCAAATATGCCAACACCACCATGTGATCAACAACATGCGCAAGTGTGTTAGCATTTTCACAACACATTTTCTTCGAAGGAATTAGGCACTTAACTTGCCTCGCCACTCGATTCTAACACGTATGCAAAGTTAGATCGCTCAAGTGGCACTAGATGACCGATATGCAAACAAGTTTGCCCCTCTTAATAGTACGACCATCTATCCTAAACCCGGTCATCATCTTCTCTACACACCTATGACCGATGAAATGGAAAAGCCTAGGTTATACCTTTGCCTTGCGCATTCCATTTCATCTCCATTGATGTTGATGCAACACATGCACCAACCAATAACCAAATGATATAATCCACTTCATATCATCACGTGACCGTATTGGTTCATCGATCTTGACTTAACTTGCTCTTCATCGTTGCCTTGGTCCTTCGGCGCCAAGCCATCACACAACTTGTCCTTTACCCTAGCAACCGGTCCATCAAGCCAAGCCTTATCTTGATCTTCTCCACCTTGGTCACATGACTCCATGTCATGTCTCATGCAATGAGCTCCTTCATGACATCATCACATGTGGACTAATTTTCTGTGTATCTCACATAAACATAATTAGTCCACCTAAGGTTGTCACTCAATTACCAAAACCAAACAAGGACCTTTCAGTTGCAACAGATGATTTTTGAATGTTGCAATGAGATTTTGTGGGTCATTGCAACAGATGTTTTTGCAGATGTTGCAGTACTATTGCTTGAGATGTTGTAGTACATAATTTTTGATATTGCAGTATATATTTTTTTGATGTGGCAGTACATGTTTTTCAATATTACAACACATATTTTTTCGATGTTGGAGTATATAATTTTTGTTGTTGCAGCACATATTTTTCCGATGTTGCAGTACATGTTTCTTCAATGTTGCAGTACATGTTTTTCAATGTTGCACTACATATTTTTGCGATGTTGTAGTATTTATCCATGTTGCACTATATATTTTTTTACATGTTTCATGGTATTCAATGTTGCATTTGAAGTGTTTCGTGCTATTTTTTTAGGACAGGGGCGCGGTGGGGGGAACGGTGGATAGGGGCGCGGTGGGGAGCGGAGGACAAGGGTGGGGTTCCGTTTCATACGCGGGGGCGGGCGGTTTCCATTCCTTTGTGCGTGGGGGATGGAAGGGTTTGGGAAACGGACCGACGTCGAATGCACTCGCGCTCCGGACGTATGAGCGCTAGAATCGCCGTTTTTCTTTTCAAAATCCACGGCCATTTTTAAACGAGTTTGAACTGAACTGACGGCCTCAAGCCTGATCCTCATGTGCACATGCGAACAGTGTGCTGCTACTCAGAGTAGGAAGCAGACATGCTACTCAGAGTTGGCAGGCAGGAGGCAGCTGATCTCTAGCCATGTTCGAATCAGGGCTTGTTTGGTTTAAATATGGCCTTGTTTAGATCCCCAATTTGGGGAGTGCTAAATTACTGTTTGGTACTGTAGCTATTTTGTTTTTATTTGGTAATAATTATCCAAACATTGATTAATTAGGCTTAAAATGTTCGTCTCGCAAAGTACAACAAAACTGTACAATTAGTTTTTTATTTCATCTATATTTAGTACTCCATACATATGCCGGCATTTTGATGTGACGGGGAATCTTCTTTTTGCATAGTGAATTTTGGACCCCAATTTGGTAAACTAAACATGGCCTATGTTAAAGTTTAACTCCTATCACATCAATGTTTTCTCAAATACATGAAGTACTAAATGTAGATTAATTATATGTATGTCGGCACAGATTAGGAGTAATTTACGAGACGAATCTATTAAGCCTAATTAATGTAAGATTAGAAACTTTTTGTCAAATAAGACGAAAGTGTTACAATATTTGTTAAACTTTAACTCTTCAAACCAAACACCTCTCAGAGTGGCAGATTCATTAGGGTACAGTATTGTATTGTTAAATAAAGGGTCGTAGATAAGAATGGTGATGATGGGGCCCTTGATCCCCCAAAATGATGCCGTGACAAAGTGCTGCAGATGGGGGATGCTCAGGCTATCAGACAAGGCTCTGGTGTGTGCATGCATCCCTGAGTCCCGAGTCCTGACCTTGTAGCATGCTTTTCTTTCATATTTGGCCTCTAGTGTAGGAGGTTTTTTTTTCCTGAGGAAATTCCTAGATAGGGAACAGAAGAAGTACTTTTGCCCAAGGTTTACAGTAGGAGCTGCTTGCTCCTCTTGATTCCTCAAAAAAAAAAACCTTTTGCCCAAGGTAGATAATGCCGATGATTGCTACTTTAGGTCTGGAAATCATGGTTTACATGTCTGTATCTGTACTTGTGTATAGTATACTAATACTCCATAGTATATAATTCGCAGGGACAGCACCCGAAAGAACTTAAACTTTTTTTAAGGCCTTGTTTAGTTCGAGTGGTGTAAATTTTGGGGTGTCATGTCGGATGTTTTGTGAGACGTCGGAAGGAGTGTTCGGATACTGATAAAAAAACTAATTACAGAACTTATCTGTAAACTGTGAGACGAATTTAGTAAGACTAATTAATCCGTCATTAGCATATGTTTACTGTAGCACAACATTGTCTAATCACGGACTAATTATGGTTAAAAAAATCGTCTCGCAAAATACACACAATCTATGCAATTAGTTATTTTTAGTCTATATTTAATACTCTATGCATGTGTCTAAACATCCGATGTGATAGAGTGTAAAGTTTTATGGGAGGAACTAAATAAGACCTTAGTTTTCCTTAATCTAGACTTTTTTTATAGCAACACAATTAAAACTAACATTTCAAAATCTACCTCTTCCGGTGAGTCACGCCAAGCTATTTGGCGTGGTAATTTTGAGTCACTCTATCCTCTTTGTGTGCTTAGCCTCCTGAGTCACTCCAAGCAGATTAACGTGGCTAGGTTTTAGAATCCATGCCAAGCGCACTGGCGTGACCAATTGGACTGTTTGTTCTTGAGGATTTAGGGTTCTGAGTTAGCTAGTTATTTTAAAATTTAATAATGCCATGTACAACCCCGTCCTGAAATGATACAACTCCAGTATAGTAACAAGTTAAAGCATCTTAAGTATAACCAATTTTATATAAAATAATATGTAGATTCATCATAAATATTGACACTTCTCTCTAAAAATTTAGTTAAACTTGTGATAGTTTAGCTAAAGATAGAAGTAGAATCATATTTTTTTTCCAGGATGGAGCTAGTACAAGTTTTAGCTTAGCGTGACACATCAAGTTCATTGGCACAACAAAAGCTGTACATTTATGCAATTTTAGCGTCGCATTTGTTGGTATCGAAATCCGTAGATTAGAAAAGGCCAAAACACTTTCTTTTTCTTCTCTCGACAACGGCTCTGTTAAGCCGGCTTATAATCCGTACTTTTTAAATTATTTTTTTAACCAAAATAATGTTTTTCTCTAAAAAATCAATCGAAATAGTGTTTTAGCTTTTTTTCAGCGTAAGCGAAAGGGCCAACATCTGTAGTAGTATTGAGCATCATGATTGAATAGATTCGGTGGTGTGGAAGTTGTAACAGAACCGTCCAAATTATAAGAGCACAAGTACAAAATAATCACCGAAGTGATCAAATTCTCGCATTTGAGCCCATATAACTCCGGTAGTCCAATGAAATCACGAGGGATTTCAAACCAACCAACATACAAGCCAAGATCGTAGTGATTCAACATAACAAGTCACATTTTACATCCATTTCACAAGTAATCCAATATACATCGGAGTCCAACAAAGTTATTATAACTTAAGTTCAAAAGTAGCGGAAGCAAAGTAATTTGAAACTAACAACACCCTTATTTCAAATACATGCCAATACCAAGGTCGACTTCCAACAAAAGCATTAGAGTCAAGATGAATAAGAAGGATCATGCCCGTGATCACACTCCGCCACAAAGGCAGGAGCCAACCAACTCTTGCAGTCGTCATGATACATCACAACCTGCAACATGTGGGGATAAAACCCTGAGTACGACAATGTACTCAGCTAGACTTACCCGTCATAAACCAGAAATAAAGTGACACCAAGGATCATGCATGGCTGATATAAAGTGGGGCTAGCTTGACAACATTTTGCATAAAAGCTTAATATAGATGATCAATCATTAATGCTTAAGCATCGAGTTAATTATCATGAACCTGTCATCTATATTAGCACATGTACTAGAGCACTCACTTTATTAGGAGCAAACAATATTAACCATAGCAGGTATAAATTGAGGCAACATTTCTATCGTCAACCAATTAACCATCCGTTCAATTTAATGGAATCTACGTTGCCGCTACTCAAGTCAAGTGCTCACTAACCGGGAGCGACGGCGATTCGAATCGAATTCCTATCCAGCTAGAGGGGTATTTCTAACACTCACCGAGTCGCGCCTGGCGAGGGCTGCTCAGGTCACCTTTGGTACCGTTTAGGAAAGCGCGGGTTCGACTGATGCCGCATCCCCAAGGGCAACACTCTGCCAGGATGATAGGGACTCTAACCCCCCTTGGTCTTATGCCAATGTCCCCAAGCACATCCTTACTGCCTTCAAGATGCGACCTACCATTCGATTCCCGGTCTGAACTGTATTACTCGGATTCGCGGTCGGAACGACTTATCCGACCAACTAAGTGTTAGACTGCGTTCAACATGACTCAAGGACGTACAATAAATCGGTCCTTAAACGACTCAGATGGGGATAGATCCACACCTAAGACCTCCATGCCTTGTTGCTTCACTATCATCATCCCGCCCGGTCTCATTTCATTTTATTAACACATGGTTCTTTTCCATGATAGCAACTATAGCCAACCGTGTCATATATAAATATCTCTACATCTCGCAGGTGACAGAAAATCACCTGACTTCTACCGCTTAAAGCAGGGCTAAGCATCTACTCAATCCTAGTCTATGTAGAATTCAAGGATTCATATATCTGGACAAGGAATGATATAATGCAGCAAGGGTTTCCAACCTACTCCTACCACTTAATGCAACAATACTTATAACATATATAGAATTAATTGCTTTAAAGATAGGAGGCTTATAATGCTCCGGGGCTTGCCTGGGTCCGACTCAAGTCAGAGTTTGTCAGAAGAACTCGCTTGGCGAGTATTACCCAATTTAGCACTTGTCCGATCCTTTTATCTTTGGGATGGATCCACCAACTCCATCTTCGGGTTTGGCTCCACATCAGGTTCTTCACGTGCTTCAGCTAGCGTACCTAAATAAGGTGCAACAATGCATATGTATGAATGTATAGAAGTGCAATAAACAAAGTAATCAAGTAAACATACCAAAGTTCACGTAAACACCTAGAGCTAATTAACTTAATCCTCATTAAGGCATAACATAGAAGAGGGTAAGAACATCAATCAAGAAACAAGTCTCACAAGATCACAGGGTACTAAACCAAGTATCAAGTAGCGACACCAATATACTTATGTAACTCAAACTATACTTAACAGAAAAGCTCAGAATTGCAATCAGCAGGAACAGGCCAGAAATAACATCATTCCAGAAGCTACACAATTCCAAATGACATGAAAGAGGATAATCTGGAAAGCTTATGAAATTATCTACAATTCATTTATAATCACCTAAGCCTAATTCTCAAGTTTAATAGGTCGAAAAGATAAAACTACAGAATCTACTCTGCCCCAAACAGAGAGCAACCAACTCTGGGATCTGACTTTAAACATCTATAACTCAAAAACTACTTGACCAAATACCACAAAATTTTAACACAAACTAGATACATGAATTATGTACAACTTTGTTATAGACAAGATGCTCAGAAAACATCATTAACATGGGGTAATCTACATTGCCCCCAGAACTGTCCAGAAACTAATAATCGCAAGAAATAATTATTAACATATGTTGCAAACATATAATTGGACAAAACTAACTTTACCAACATTTCATACATGACTAATGAACACCAGAAAACATAGTGTCCAATGCTAGATAAATTCTTTTAATGCATTTTCTTAATTTATTTAAATAATTAGGTGGAATTATGAACATCTACCAAAAATGCTCAATAAATTCTACCAAAATTACAGTGACCTACATATGCTCTTAAAAGTCTACTGTCAAAATTTCAAGCCATTTGTACATGTATATCAACCTCTATGAAAAAGACAAATGACCAATACAATAAATCATGTGAGAGCAACTTAAACCTAAAACTCAATATTTTCTATGAACACATGGCTATAGTATGGAGCAAGATTATAGAGCAACATCATAATAAGGTAATGGAACAACATTTTCTATTTTATCATTTATATATTATTTATAAGCTATTTATCAAGCCATAAACAAGTTAAATCAATAACTTGATCATACAGTAAGAAATGACCATGAAATTTATACCACAGTACATCCATAGCATGACAAGCCTACCATAAAAATTTCACATTATTTAGAGCAACACAACTCAAGATATAAAAATAACAAGCAATATAATGTAGATTTCCTTATTTATCAAGGTCAAATCAAAACCTTAAGAAAACAGTGAAAAACTAGTGTGTTTAATATTTTTCCTAGCAAGTACATGTCATCACAAAATTAACAAGACAAGAATCACTATTTTTGGAGTTCCAAAACTCAAAATATGAATGAAAGCAAGTTAATCTATTTCTTAAACCACTTTTCAATAATGCATTTCTACAGTGCAAAACATGCATACATGGCACATATCATGGACCCAACATGCAGAGAACTTAACAAGGAAACTAACAAAATATGTTTCCCAAACTTTAGAGCTACCAAACCCTAGATATGAATTTTTGAAGATAAAGCAAAATCTGTAAATTTGAGGTGGCATTGCTCTTTTAGGTGGGGCCCACTCGTCATAGGGACAGAACCATGGCCTTCTTCTTCACGGAGGCAAAGCAGAGCGGACAGAGGGCACCAGCGAGGGGAGGGTCGCCCTGCGACTCGTCGGCAGCGAGGAGGGTCGTGCTGGCTCGACTGTGGCAGGTCGCGCCCACGCTTGGCACTGGCTCGGGCTGAGCTGGGCACCGGCAGCCTGGCCATGAGCCGCAGCGAAGGCGCTCGGTGCGGTGGCTGCAGGGCTTGCCGGCATTGGGCCGACTCAGCCAACGGCTCCGGCCGGTGACGGACACGCAGGGCCACACGGTGGTGAAAGAGGGCTGCTTGGCCCTGGCAGTTGGCCGGCCGCAGCGCTGAGGTGAGGGGCCATGGCATGGAGCTCGGCTCCGGCCATCCATGGTAGCTACGCGCTCAGGCACTGCGAGAGCGAGCGCGAGATCGACCAGAGGAGCAAGGGGGTGAGAATGGAGCTCGGGCGCATCCACATCGAGGCTCCAGGCGAGGGGAAGACAGCGGGCGCGTGGCCGCTGCACCTAGCAATGGTGGGGGCGCTCTAGTGCATGGTCGCCACGTCTAGGGCGCGTGTCGTCCATTGCGACACTTCATTGGACACCTGGTGGGTGATGTTGTGCCCGACTTGGAGGTCATGTTTGGGCCGGCTATGGGCCAAACTGGGCCAGGAGCCATGAATCAAAATTGTTGTCCAAGTGATGCTCTACGAATTTGATTAAGGGGCCGTAGGCATTAGGGCTCTGGATTAGAAGGTAATTAGCTCCAAAGTTTGCACTGTCAACAATTTAATAGCAATGAGCAACTATCCAAATTGAGGGTCAACATGAAATGCAACTGGTGTCATCTCTTCGGATGCTCTTCTTCATCGGGTATTCTCCAACTTTTACTTTTGGGTCAACTCAAGTTATTTAGGAAAATTTGGAGAACGCGACATGCCAATGTACGGACATAGGATTACTTAAGGACTGGAAAATAGCAGCAACATTCAAACTTGGGTTCCTTATATGACTAGGTTAGAAGCTGTACTAGGCCTTGAGGCTTGAACAAAATTTGCAGTACCCAACTTGATCTACAACTTCTATTAAGGAACCTAATTGAGCTACCATATAAAATTGGAAGATAAAATGTCACGAACATGTTGACTTGATGCTGCCGATTAGGGACTTAGAATATGCTAAGTGTTGGGAAACATCCCTAAATTTGACTTGTGGACCCTTTTTGAGCATGTTCCACCCATTTTCATGACTTGACTCTTAAACAAAGTTTGTTCTGTATAAAATTCTCTACAACTTTGTAAAAGGGTGCACAATTATATGCAAAGCTTCTAGGTCACACTTTTGAAATGGTCAAACAAAAGTGTTCTAGAGTCCCTACATGGTCAACCATCACTTAGAAGCACATTTAGGCAAAATGATCAACATGAATATTGTTCCATTAAGCGTCCTAAGTGTAGTTAAGGTGTTGTAGAGGCCAAACATACCCACCATGCATAGGTTGCATAAAAGTGTAGGCCTCACATGCCTTGAAACATAGAACTCAAGTGAAATGCTATAGTTGTTTTATGTGGTTGTTTCAAGATACATGCTACACATGTTCCACTAGGGTGTTTCACATGTGTCCAAGATGTGTTGCACATGTTGCCTTTGTAGGTTACATAAACATTAGTTCCCATGGGATGTAAGGCATGTTTTAGTTATAATCCAAACAAGCATATAACTTATTATTTCATGTGACTTTTTGATTCCAAACTTCATGAAACTTTTCCAGGGGTCAATATAGATAGGTACTAAGGTGAGACACATGAAGATATTGCCATAACACCACCCAAGCATATATCTTAAAAAGGGGCTTATATGTAAAGCAATGGTGCAACATCCAACTTTAGGTTAGGCTCATCTCATAGTTTGATCTTGACATCTCCACTTAATCTGTCATATTTGAGCTCAAATCCACTGCTTAGTGACTGACAAACACCTGAGCAGAAGTGTCACACGCGTGTCCGAAACGAGGTCCGGTTTCAATCAAGGCCGTGTTTAGATCCCCAAATTGGGGACCCGATTCGGGCACTGTAGCTACAGTGCCCATGTCGGAACACTGTAGCAACTTTTGTTTTTTTTGTGCAAAAAATTGTCCAAAAATTAATTAATTAGACTCAAAATGTTCGTCTCGTAAAGTACAACAAAACTGTGCAATTAGTTTTTGATTTCATCTACATTTAGTACTCCATGCATTTGTCGGCATTTTGATGTGATGGGGAATCTTCTTTTTGCATAGTAAAATTTGGGGGAAATTTGGGAACTAAAGAAGGCCCAAGCAAGCACGGATGTCAACCAACCAGGGTTCGATTTTGAATTCCACTGTGGCCTGCAAAGCTGCCCTGCCCTCACTTTGATTATTCTCCTTTTCTGCAAACGCAGCGAGTGATTAGAAGAGTACTGTATGTACTACTGGCGCACTCTTTCTGTTAAAAATCGCATCCATGCAAGTCTGGTCTAGTGCAGTTGACAGACACGGGCACGGACAGTCACGCAGAGCACAGAGCACATCACACGACATCTGACCCATCCCTTCAACCAGCCGTCCAGCGGACCGTCCTTTTTGTTTTTTTAACCTTTTTTCAAAAAAGATTCTCTCAAATATACCCTAGCCCTTATTTAGATACCAATTCCACTATAAAAAAGAAGATTCCCCATCACATCAAAATATCGGCACATATATGGAGTACTAAATGTAGATGAAATCAAAAACTAATTGCACAGTTTTGTTGTACTTTGCGAGGTGAATATTTTAAGCCTAATTAAGCAATATTTGGACAATTATTACCAAATAAAAACAAAATTGCTACAGTGTGACGAGACATTTACTATGCAAAGTTTGGTTCCCAAATTTGGGAACTAAACAAGGCCCTAGCAGAAAGATTTTTAAAAAATAGACCCTTATCTTGGCGCCATGGTCGTCGGCGCCAAGGTAACACGGCATGACACCAGGGTAACTGGCGCCAAGACCTTAACGCGTGGCGCTGCCGTGGCAAGGTCTTGGCGCCGTGATCTTTGGCGCCAAGACTTGGCGCCACTCTAATTGGCGTCAAGCCTGACGCCACAGATCACGACGCCAAGACCCTGTTTTAAGTACCCAAATTTATCGTGAGATGGACATGTTGGAATTTGTTAAGTCTTGATATTTACCAAGGTTTAGACATATGCAAATTGGCTAAGTCTAGAATTTTACCATGAGATGGACATATGCAAATTTTACCATGACTTGGATATTTAAAATTTTGGCTAAGTCTTTAAATCTACCATGAGATTAAGTCTTTAAATTTTGCTAAGTCTGGAATTTACAAATTTTGGCTAAGTCTTTAAATAACCAAGTCATGATAAAATTTGCATATGTCCATCACATGGTAAATTTGATGATATTTAAAATTTACCATGATTTGGATATTGCAAAATGCTTCATGTTGTGGATTTGGATATTTAAAATTTTACTTGGGGCCAAAATTTAAAGACTTAGCCAAAATTTGCATATTCCCATCTCATGGTAAAATTTGCATATGCCCATCAAAATTTTACCATGAGATGGACATATGAAAATTTGTTAAGTCTGAAATTTTACCATGACATTGATAAATTTGATGCTATCCCATGGTAGTTGGTATTCTAATATATCCAGGCCGCAGCAAAAATCCTGACTACCTAATTTTTCCGTGAGATGGACATACAAAGCTCTAACTTAACATGACTTGGACCCTAATTTTTCTATGAGATGGACATAAAAAATTTTAGCAAAGTCTTGATATTTACCATATGATGGGCAACCTAGAAATTGGCTAAGTCTTGAATTTTACTATCACTTGACTATGCTAGAATTTCGCTAAGTCTGGATTTTTGCTATGATTTGAACATTGATAAATTTAAAATTTTACCATGACTTGGATATTGAAAAAGGGCTTCATGTTTTCGACTTGGATATTTAAAATTTTACCATGACTTGGAACCTAATTTTACTATAAGATGGAATTTTAAGTCACGTAAAAAGGGCTTCATGTTAAGTCATGGAATTAGGGTCCAAGTCATGGTAAAATTTTAAATATCCAAGTCCAAAACATGAAGCCTTTTTCAATATCCAAGTCATGGTAAAATTTTAAATTTGTCAATGTCTAAATCACAGTAAAAATCCAGACTTAGTCTGATTTCTATCCCCATCTCATAGTAAATTTAAAGACTTAGTAAAAATCCAGACTTAGCCAAATAAATCTGGATTTTTGCTACGGCTTAAATATATTAGAATACCAACTACCATGTGGTAGACATATGAAAAATGGTTTTTTTTACCATGACTTGAACATTTACAAATTTGAAATTTTAACATGACTTGGATATTGAGAAATGTGACTAACTCTAGAGTTTTTATAGTGACTTTCTGTTTGATCACTTAGAATAACCTAGAAATATTTAGGATAAAAATAATATACATGGTAACATGTCTGTGGCGCCAGGCTTGGCGCCAATGACGATGTCGCCAATCTTGGCGCCAATGGTAACGGCGCCAAGGTGCTGCCACGTCAGCGTCAACTCGGTGTCGTCGGCCAAGTGGCATGGGGGCTTGGCGCCAACGTTAACGGCGCCAAGCTGTGTTATCTTGGCGCCAGCGTTGATGGTGCCAAGCCTTGAGTCCATTTCCTGAAATCTTTCCGTCAGGGGCATATTTGAGAAAATCTTTCAAAAAAATGCTAAAAAAATAAAAAAAGACGGTCCAGCGGAGCAGGCCTGTTTAGTTCTCAGGAAATTTTACAAAATTTTTCAGATTCCCCGTCACATCAAATCTTTGGACACATGCATGAAGCATTAAATATAGATAAAAAATAAAACTAATTACACAGTTTAGACGAAATGGACGAGACGAATCTTTTAAGCCTAATTAGACCATGATTGGACACTAATTGTCAAATAACAACGAAAATAACTACAGTGTCATTTTGCCAAATTTTTGGCAACTAAATCGGAAGTAGCCAACCAACAAAACACAAACCAGGACCGAGCTACGCTCGGTTGGCTCGTTCCCTGTGGTCGGAACGACCGGTCCTGAATTGGATTCTCAGAATCGATCAGGAGCCTCACCTCAGGGATTTTCTCTCCGTTTTGTTTGCAGCCTCAGAGTCACAAGGAGATTGTCACGTGCCCGTCGGTTTCGACGATCTCAAGGAAGACGCGGTCTTCTGATCTGTGTGTAGTCGTAAATCCTGTTATACACGTGTGGCATGAGTGTGTGGTGTGTGTGAATAGTGTAGGCGTGCTGAATATGATATTACAACGAGAGGCTTCTTAAAAAAAATAAAACACAAACCTCTCCGTCCGTCTCTCTCATCCACGAGCACAGAACAGTGCACAGCCTGCTCTCTGCCTCTGCTGCTGACTTCCCGTGTCCGTCCTGCACGAAACCACTGTGCGCAATGCATTGCAACGCAACACCAGGAAAAGGTGCCGGTTTCACCGCCACAGAGCAGAGAGCACAGCCATCTGGCCTGGGGCGCCCTGAATCCCAAACACACACAGCCGAGGAGGCTTTCCCAGTAGAGATGGCAGTGGATCGGGTTTGGGTCGGATACCCGCGGATTTCGGGTCCTGCGGTTTCGGGTTTGGGGATGGTTTCTCACCCACGGTTTTCGATTTCGGTTTCAGGTTTGGTTTCGGGTTCGGTTTCAGGTTTGATTTTTCACCCGTGGATATCCAATGGATATCCGAAATAAATCATTTGGAATTAAACTCATGTTTTATAATATGCTAATAATAACTTGTTTACTTAGATTATTAAATCTATTCAAAATTGACTAATGAAAATATTTATTATTTATTGCCTCTTATTTATACATGTGAATATGTGTATATTTATCCGCGGGTTTCGGGTATCCATTCGGGTTTTGGGTATCCGTTCGGGTTTCGGGTATCCGCGGGTTTGGTTTTGGTGATGGATTTCCACCCGAATCTATTTCGGTTCGGGTTCGGATTTCGATTTCGGATTTCGTTTTGGGTGCACGGAGACTCCACCCGATCCGAACCCGACCCGTTACCATCCTTATTTCCCAGGACCCCAAGGAAAAAGAGCGAGACGTGAGCACCAAAAGGTGCAACTCCCCTCCTCCCTGTTCTCCTCGCTGGTCGCTGCTGTGCTGGGTGCTGCCACACTGCCAGCCGCCTGGTTCTCGATGCGGCGGAACGCACAGGTTTTTATGGAAGGCCTCGTTTAGTTCGGTGAATTAGGAAGAAAAACACCGTATTAGAATTCCTGTAGCATTTCGTTTGTATTTGGTAAAAATTATCTAAATTTTAACTAACTAGGCTTAAAATGTTCATCTCGCAAAGTACAACAAAACCGTGCAATTAGTTTTTGATTTCATCAACATTTAGTACTCCATGCATTTGCCGACATTTTGATGTGACAGGGAATCTTCTTTTTGCATAGTAAAATTTAGGGAGAATTGGAAACTAAGGCGAACTTTTTTTTTACCGGCAGTCAAAAAACAACAACGCCTCCCTATGAATGTGTCTTCTGTCCCGGGCCGGCCGTCCATGTCCATCGGACACGACGGCAGCGAAACAAAGGGTAAAGAAAAGGCCACAGTAGGAGAGAATCCAATGCGATGTGAAACTGAAATGCTACGATGCTGAAGTTGAAACGGATTCACGAAAAGTAGGTGAAAAGTTACTGTAGCATCTTTTGTTGTTATTTGGTAAAATTTGTCTAATCATGGATTAACTAGGCTCAAAAGATTCGTCCCAACATTTACAGACAAACTATGCAATTAGTTATCTTTTTTACCTACATTTAATGCTCCATGCATGCGTCTAAAGATTCGATATGACGGGTGATAGAGAAAATATTTTGAGTTGGGATGGAGAAGTGAACACGGCCATAGGATCCTTCCTTCTCGCGTCAGGTGCAGGGTTGGCTGCAGCTGCTTCCGAGTTCCAGCCGCGACCATCGATGCTGCCTCCTTTTCGAAATCTTAAAAATTAAGGCCATGTTTGGATTGTAAAAAAATTTTAAACCGATAAATAGTACCACTTTCGTCTTATTTGATAAATATTGTCTAATCGTGGACCAACTAGGCTCAAAAGATTCATCTCGTGATTTACAACTAAACTGTGTAATTAGTTATTTTTTATCTACATTTACTACTTCATACATAGGTCCAAAGATTGATGTGATGGAGAGAGTGAAAAAATTCTAACTTTTGGAGTGCATCTAAATAAGGCCTAAGACTGTTTGCTTCGCTGAAAAGGGAGTACTTTTGTGAGAGAAAAACACTATTTCAACTGAAAAATAAGTTAAAAAGTACAGATTATAAGATAAGATAAGCGAACGGAAAGCTGTTCTAATTTTATTTTATTTTTTAATTAAAGCGAGCGATTGATTAGCGAGTGAGTAATGGACGCTGCGGCAGCTGTCTCTGTCAGCTCAGCTCAGCTCAGCGCAGCGCAGCCCTGGCTTTTTGCACGCATACGCAGCACTCTCAGCACAGCTGCACAGCGGCACTCTGCGTGCTTGACAGCCTCCCTCCATTTCGAATTTCAAAACCCCAGCGCCTCCTGCCCGTCCGCCCGCCCCGCCGGCCGCTCCCACTCCCACTGCAAAGCCAAAGCAGGCGCACGCGCACCCGGCACGCGCCCCTTTGTCTCGCCCGCCTCGCGCTGCTCTCCACTCTTCCCTCCTCTTGTTCTTGGCTTCTTGCCAAAGGCTGCTGCCGCGTGGGTTGCTTGCTGGCCGCTTCTCTTCCTGCTCCTGTGTCTGCCGCCCACCGCTTCTCGGGACAAGTCCGTTTTCCGCCGCCGCCGCCGCCGCTGTTCTGGGCGAGAGGAGGAGCGGAGCAGGATGAGAGGGTCCGGCAAGTGGGTCAAGTCGCTCATAGGGCTCAAGAAGCCCGACAAGGAAGACTGCTGCAAGGTGAGGGGGGAAAGGGGAATGGGTGTTCTTGGTTTCTTTGCCGGAAATAGTTCCCGTTTTTTACCAGCCGTTTTTTTTGTTTCTCTTTTGTTTTAATCTGGATGGTTCCTGTCTGTCTCTGACAATCGTGATTCATCCTTGCGAAGATTTCGTTGGAGATAGATGTCTCCATGAATGCTGCTTTCTCGCTGTCCAGACTCAACCTTTTTTCCCCTTCTGAAGTGAAAAACAATGATTCCTAGCTAGACTACCGTCTCGTTCCTAGTTCGTGTGGTACAACCCCTATTTCCCTTTCCACACTAGATACAGAATATAGGATTTGATACTTTTTTTAACTCCCAGAATGGCAACCCCTGTATCTGATGATACCGTCAATGGCCACCAAAAGTGTCCCTTTCATTCCTTCGTACTACTACTTGTCTGTGAATACTCGCTTTCTTGCTTCAGACAAAAATCATTGTGTACCGTATTTGTTCATTCGTATGGAAGTTCAAGTCGTTCCGTGGAATCCTAGCTCAAAATCTGAGTTTCTCCCTTGTACAGTTCACTCTGAATTATTCTGAAGTATTTTCATCAAATACGCAACTTTTCCTGCTCCTGTCCAGGACAAGCTGCAACTCCCATCAGTCCACGGAGGATTGCGAGGCAAGGGCCGCAAGTGGAAGCTGTGGCGGACCTCCTCCGGCGACCAGGGCTCCATCTTGCGCGGCACCAGAGGCGGCAGCCAGCGCTCGGCGGCGTCGGAGGCCTCGGACGACGCGTCGTCGGTGGCCGCCCCCGCCGACCCGTTCACGGCAGCCGTCGCCACCGTCACCCGCGCCCCGGCGAGGGACTTCATGGCCGTCCGCCAGGAGTGGGCCGCCATCCGCATCCAGACCGCGTTCCGCGGCTTCTTGGTACCCACATTTTCCCCCCGCGACACCTGTTTCTTCTTTGGATTCTTATGGATTGTGGTTGCAAAATTCGTGATGGGTTTGCGTGTGTTCGTCGTTGGTGAAGGCTCGGCGGGCGCTGCGGGCGCTCAAGGGGCTGGTGCGGCTGCAGGCGATCGTGCGCGGGCGGCAGGTGCGCAAGCAGGCGGCGGTGACGCTGCGGTGCATGCAGGCGCTGGTGCGGGTGCAGGCGCGCATCCGGGCGCGCCGCGTGCGCATGTCCACCGAGGGCCAGGCCGTCCAGAAGCTGCTCGAGGCGCGCCGCACTCAGATGGATATCCTCAGGGAAGCCGAGGTCTCAATTGCCTTCTCCTTACTGAGATGATTCTGGTTCTGAAACACATTGAGTAGAAGACGAACAGACCCTCATTGCTGCTGTAATCTTTACCCTTTTTTTTTCAGGAAGGATGGTGTGACAGTCAGGGAACACTTGAACAAGTGAGGGTGAAGCTGCAGAAGCGGCAGGAGGGCGCAATCAAGCGTGAGCGAGCTATCGCCTACGCATATTCGCAGCAGGCTGATGGCGCTGCCAAATGCAATGTAGGGATGATCGACACTTTGATTGTGATTCGGTACAAGTATCTTTGAATATTGATCTGACCTTTGTTCTGCCTGTTCTGCAGCCACCGAAGCTTACTTCCAATGGCCGGGTGAACCACTCTGGCATGCTGCTCAAGCACCAGAATTTCGACAAGAGCAATGGCAACTGGAGCTGGCTTGAGAGGTGGATGGCGGCACGGCCATGGGAGAATAGGTTGATGGAGGAGCACAACCAGACCAACTCCAGCTCCCCTGACTTTCGGTCCTCCAAGAACTGCGAGGATTCTTTTGGTGTGCTTGGTGACTTCTCTGAACCGAATTCAGTGAAGGTGCGCAAGAATAATGTCAGCAAACGGGTCTGCGCAAAACCACCTGGGCCAACACACGGCCATGGACATCATCAGCGCCTCAAAGCGCAGTCGATCTCGTCATTGAGCACTGAACTGCAGAACGATGAGAGCTCCGCGTCATCGTCGTCTTGTTTCGCATCTACCCCTATATCATTGTCCACATTTGTGACTTCGGAGAAGACTGAGGACAATGTCCGGACGAGACCCAATTACATGAGCATGACAGAGTCCATCAAGGCGAAGCAGAAGGCATGCAACGCCCAGAGAACGGTGGCGCTGAAGCACTCGGATGATAGGAAAGTCATGAGCGCCGAGTTGAAGGCTGCTCAGGTGTGATAGTTTCATGGAGCTCCATGCAGAGATGAAGCCGACTTCCACATCCTCTCTATGCTAGGATGTTTGCTTGGTGTCTTGCCACATTCTTGAGTGGCTCGGTGCTGCATTGTTGAGTTGTCCTTCTGTTGCTGGTCTGATTGTTCAACTTCTTGTTGTCAGATTGCGTCTTTGTTCAGTCATTGTGGCTTTGTCAATGGTAGAGTCTCTGTAAGATAGTTCTTCGAGTAGACAACATTGTGGATTTCTTGCCTGGGTGTTTATTTCAGGTGAAAAAGAGTGGATAATTTACAATGTCCTGCTTCCGAAGATAGCTCTTTGAGTATTTGGTCTATGCTGTGGTCTTAACTAGAAGCTGAAACCAGTGTGCTAAAACATTGCAGTGGTTATTTTCCATCTGACCTCATAATGTGAGGCACTGCTAATATATAATGATGCTCTCAAATTAAAAAGACTGAAACTACACCCTATTGGTATGCAAAACTGGGGTCTACTCGTAGATGAATAAATTTTTGTTTGCCCACTGAAACAGTTTATCCTACTTGTTGAACTGCTAGCTAGTGGTAAGCAACACCAACTAGAAATTTTAGAAAAGTTCACAGTGGTCAAATGGCACATGATTATGGAGCTCAGTGAGTAATCAACTTACTGATTGCCAAGTTCGAAGACACAGCAGCAGATTCTTATCTTAGTTTGTGGAATAGTTTAAGGCCTTCGTATCATCGTATGACATTTTTCCAAGGCCTGTTTAGATTCCAAAGTTTGCCTCCCAAATTCACTATGCAGAATTCCTATTCCCCGTCACATCAAAATACTGGCACATATATGGAGTACTAAATATAGATGAAATCAAAAACTAATTACATAGTTTTGTTGTACTTTGCGAGACGAACATTTTAAGTTTAATTAATCAATATTTGGATAATTATTACCAAATAAAAACAAAATTGTTACAGTGTGACAGGACATTTACTATGCAAACTTTGCCTCCAAAGTTTGCCATCTAAACCAGGCCCAAGTGAACTGCTGATTGCTCTTAAATGACCAGGACAGATTCTGTCCGGAATCAGACAGGACACAGGGTTTGGCCTTGTTTGACCTCCTTGAACTGCTGATGTTTCCGCAAACAGACAAGGCCCTTGTTTACTTCCCAATTTCACCACCCAAATTCCACTATGCAAAAAGAAGATTCCCCGTCACATCAAAATGTCGGCAAATGCATGGAGTACTAAATGTAGATGAAATCAAAAACTAATTGCACAGTTTTGTTGTACTTTACGAGACGAACATTTTGAGTCTAATTAATAATTTTTTGGACAATTTATTGCACTAAAAAACAAAAGCTGCTACAGTGTTCCGACAGGAACACTGTAGCAGCAGACGCCGATTCCGCCGGCCCGAATCGGGAAGTAAACAAGGCCAAGGCAGAAAATCTTGGTCAAAGAGCATAGTTGCCCCAGATAACAAAGGCCCTAGAGACCTGGGATCTAGTACGCATCACGTGCACACACACACACAAAAAACCCTGACTAAACCTACAAACAAAATAAGGACATAAGTATTGCTTTTTTTATATATATTGACAGAAAAGCTGGTTCTATTGAACTAACTGCAGGGTAAAGAGGTATGAAAAACCGGAGATCAAAGCAGTATTCAGATCGGGAAAAAGGCCATGCAAATGGACAATTGCATCGTGTTTCATCCTTTTTTTTTTTTGGCCTTGTTTAGTTCCCAAATCTAACCCCAAATTCCACTATGCAAAAAAGAGATTCCCCATCACATCAAAATGTCGGCAAATGCATGGAGTACTAAATGTAGATGAAATCAAAAACTAATTACACAGTTTTGTTGTACTTTGCGAGATGAACATTTTGAGTCTAATTTATCAATGTTTGGACAATTTTTACCAAATAAAAACAAAAGTTGCTACAGTGCGACGTGACCGGTACTGTTCCAAGTTGGCCACGCCAACTTTGGAACTAAACACGGCCTTGAGAGGACAATGCATCGTGCTACTGGCCAAGTTTTGAAATCTTGCGAGTACTGCGTTTGCATGATTGCTTCCAGGTTGGCCCTGGATTTATGAATGTGCTCATGACAGCCACACTGGAAGGGCAAAAATGTTATTGACAGTGCATTGATTGTGCTCTGCTCAATCAGAATCTCACCGCAAATTTCAGGACCCTTTTATTGGCCTGCGGCGTGGTCAATCAATCAGTGTATCTGCTGGGTCCAGACATACTGCCTGGATTCAAGCAGAGTTTTTTTCTACTTCTTTTCTGGTCCAGTTTAGATCCAGAAAATTTTGCAAAAAAACAGTAGATTTTCCGTCACATCGAATCTTTGGAGGCATGCATTAAGCATTAAATATAGATAAAAAATAAAACTAATTACACAGTTTAGACGAAATGGACGAGACGAATCTTTTAAGCCTAATTAGACCATGATTGGACACTTATTGCCATTTGCCAAATAACAACGAAAATGCTACAGTTGTATTTTGCCAAAAATTTTGGCAACTAAACAAGACCTCTGTATATACAACCAAGATCGTTAAACAATCAAGATCACATCAATCTGTACTGCTTTCAACACTCAACAGGAGGCCTATGGCGATGTAATAGGATGTTTGGTTCGGGGTCGTAGTTCGCCACGCCATGCAGTGGCGGGCCACACCATGGTGTGGCAGTTGTGGCCAGAGTGGTGTGGCTGTGGCGGCCAAAATATTCGCCACAGTCGCCACACTCCATGCATGCTAGACGACGAGATTCTGCAGCTAAACGACACCGGATAAAGCTGTGGCGCCCGAATGCTTAGGCGAAAACCAAACGCCTGCCTTGGGTGGTGTGGCGTACACAGCTGTGGCGTGGCAATATGTGGCTCTAAACCAAACACCCCCTAAATTTGTGACAAATGAAGTGAAAAGCAACTAATTTCGCTCCTCCATCTTAGGCCTCGTTTAGTTCGGTGAATTGGGGAGAAAAACACTGTATCAGAATTCCTGTAGCATTTCGTTTGTATTTGGTAAAAATTATCCAAATTTTGACTAACTAGGCTTAAAATGTTCATCTCGCAAAGTACAACAAAACTGTGCAATTAGTTTTTGATTTCATCAATATTTAGTACTCCATGCATTTGCCGACATTTTGATGTGACAGGGAATCTTCTTTTTGCATAGTGAAATTTGGGGGAGAATTGGGGAAACTAAACAAGGGCTTAGTTTATCTTAAAGAATCACTTCATATATGGTTGCCTAGGGAGCTGCTCTTGGAGAGCACGCTGTCAATCATTCTAAATTCTGAAAAGCTTGGGGCTAATTTGAAACTCTTGAAGTTTGTTGGGTACACAAAACAAGTCAGCAGCTTATTGCTGCAGCCGAACAGACCTGCCCTGCAGCAAATCCTCAATTGTTTCCATCGAGCATCTAATCAAATCTGATTCCGCTCGCACCGGTGCAAACTGCAATGGCAAAACGATACCACCGTCCTTCGAGGGACATGTCAATTGACACACTCATGCCTCCGTCTTGCCCACCGGCGCCTTGCCCCGACCTTGCCCGGTTTGAGCTTCACCTGACTGTTCCAACTCCACCGTTGACTACCGTTTATCGAGAACGTGCTTAGCACGTGTTTCATTAAGAAGAAGATATAAGTTTTACAAGTTGGCTAGCGCAAAAGGCAAGTTGTCAATGCATTAGACAGGCCTGCTAATGGGTGAAAACCCACCCCGTACTCAACCCATCCCATAACAAATTAACTCTCTTTTTCCACCCACCCCATTCCATATTTTTATAGTTTCAACCCAACCCATTCCAACCCATAAACTAATTAAACCCACGGGTTTACTATAAAAACTTATGGGTTTACATAAAAATGTATATATATGCTTGGATAAGACATGTGGGCCCACCTCGAAGCCAGACCCTAGAAATAAAAGCTTGCATTCACATTATAAAATTTTATCGAAATTATCTAGAATTTGTTGCAGATGATTTAATGTAACAAACGACTACTTATGCCAATTAGCACTGCCAGATCAATATATGGGCCCCACATCAAAGCCGGACCCTAGAAATAAAAGCTCGCTTTCACATTATAAAATTTTATCGAAATTGACTAGAATTTGTTGCTGATAATTTAATGTAATAAGCAGCTACTTCATGCTAGTTGGCATTGCCAAATCAATATGTGGGCCCCACCTCGAAGTCGGACCTTAGAAATAAAAGCTCGCGTTCACATTATAAAATTTTATCGAAATTGACTAAAATTTGTTGCAGATGATTTAATGTAACAAACAACTATTTCATGCCAATTGGCACTGCCAAATGAATATGTGGGCCCCACATCAAAGCCGGAACCTAAAAATAAAAGCTCGTGTTCACATTATAAAATTTTATCAAAATTGACCAAAATAAATTAAGCTGGATTCAAAATGTCATGAGGCTAATCTGTGCCAATTAGCATAGCAAAATATGCATGTGGGCCCTACATCAAAAGCTAAACAAATTACAAATCAATATATATGTATACTATGATATATTAAAAATTCAACATCAACCCATGGGCTCAACCCATTCAAACCCACAAAAAAAGAACCCAATCCCCACCCATCCAACCCAGTTTTCTATTAAACCCAACCCCACCCAACCCGCTAAATAAATCAACCCATTCCCACCCATCCAAAGTGCACCCATTTGAAAACCCAACCCATTAAACCCATTTAAACCCAACCCATTAGCAGGCCTAGCTAGTATTCCGGGTTACAATGAAGCGATTATACAAGAGAGGCAGAGTAGATGGCGCACTAAGACTGTCTGCAGTGGGATACTTTAAAGGATACTTTAAAACTTTAGAGTATGAATATAGAGTAAAAACTGATGCACTGGGTACTCTAAAACGATACTCTATTATTTCTCTCACTCTATATTTAGAGTAGTATAGTGCTTACTCTATAGTGGGCAGTGACGGGCCCCACTAGCTAAACAAAGGAAAAAATGTTATAACTCACAAACCAAAAATTCAAATTAAATTTCTATTGCATCATTAAATTCGTCTCAATAAATCCTTCAAAACTAGATCACACATGGATATATTTAGATAAAGTGATAAGTGGGTCCCACAGTGGATAGAGTGGATAGAGGATGATATAGAGGATGGATGGGTGCGGGAGAATTGAGTATAGAGGAGAAAATCTTGCTGACTAGGACGTATAGAGGATAAATATAGAGGTTCATGAGTGCGGATAGCCTAAACTTGCATCGCCGTGAACACCGACATTGCTCCGAAGCCGGTACCGAGCCAGGCGTTTGCTTCGTCGACAATCTTCTTCATCACCAACCGAACGGGCGACAGGGATTCCGGATTCAAAAGTACGGCGATTGCGCTGCTTCCACAGACCCCAAGATACCAGAAGGACGACGGAGTCGAAACCCCTCCGGTATTGACGAGGTAGCTCCATGGAATTTTTTTTTATTTTTAGCCCAAATTTGTGTTTGAAATTTTTTTTAAATCTAACCCGTGTTTGAAATTTTTTTTAAATCTAACCCGTTTGGCCCCGCCACCATGCATGGCGGGGCAAATGCACTGAACCCCGCCATGCATGGTGGCGGGGTACAGTTCCCGCGTGGCAAGCCGACGTGGCAGCCACCCGGGCGTACCCCGCCATGATCGGTGGCGGGGTAGGCCAAACCCGCCACCCATCGTGGCGGGGTGGTCGCACGGTAGCTTGCGTCTCGTTCTTGCGGCCGGTGCAGATGCCGACACCTACAGGTAGTGCAGGTGCATGCATGCTGCGATGGCTGTGCATGCAGGTGCAGGTGCAGGTGCATGTGACCGGTCATTGTCAATCACCTCGGCCCACCCATACCTGCATAATCAATTCTTTAGTAGGAGCAAATTACATCAAATTGGAATATATTTTACTGTTTTTTGGGTGTAAGTTCTGTATTCTATTAATGTAAATTGATTTTCATAAATGAGAATAGTCAGAATTACTTGAATAGTTATCTGATCTTTTTTTTTTTGCTTTTTTTATATTCTGTAGGTTTTATTTGGTCCCCTTTGAAATTTTTCAATTTGGCTTCCATAGAAATAATCTGGCTTTTTGTTTTGTTTTGTTTGTTTAATATCTTTTCATTATTTCCATTTTTTTGGTTTGTTTGATTTGGATCCGTTGATCACGATAATTGAGTGTAGGATGGCTAAAAAACGCTTGATTTTTGTTTCCACTGTGAATTGGGTGCTTAAGGGCAGCCCCTAGACACTCAATTCACAGTGGAAACAAAAATCAGAGGTCGCAGCAGCCGGTGCTGCCACCACCTCCCAACACACCATAGTGAGGAGGGACTAGCCAGGAGGGCCCTTGGTGATCTCACTAGGGAAATTTTTTTTATTTTTAGCCCAAATTTGAAACAAAATTTAAATTTAACCCGTGTTTGAAATTTTTTTAAATCTAACCCGTGGGATAGACGCAAAGAAATTGCATACTGTTTTGCGTCTATCTGGGGCTCTTCTATGGGGCCCTGTACACGTGGCGCCGGTTTCGCGCGCGCCACGAGCACGCCGTGCTCCGTCGCGGCTTTGGATATGTGCATACTTATAAATACCATTCCCGATGTCATTCCGGTTTGGTTATTGGTACGAAATGTTTCGGTACCGGATAATACCGGTATACCATTTCGGAGTGTAATAAATAAATTTAAATATATTTATCTACCTGTATATATTTATTTTTATATTAATATTTAAGCATATGGTGGTATATTTATTAATTTATGCCTTTATACATGCACGATACTTTGCACCAAAATTACCCATCATTAACCGTGGTCACATGCAGTGAAAGCAAAAGACAGTACTACGGATGGGCACACTGCCAACGCACACTGCCAACCCTCTGATTTTTGTTTCCACTGTGAATTGAGTGTCTAGGGGCTGCCCTTAAGCACCCAATTCACAGTGGAAACAAAAATCGAGCGTTTTTTAGCCATCCTACACTCAATTATCGTGATCAACGGATCCAAATCAAACAAACCAAAAAATGGAAATAATGAAAAGATATTAAACAAACAAAACAAAACAAAAAGCCAGATTATTTCTATGGAAGCCAAATTGAAAAATTTCAAAGGGGACCAAATAAAACCTACAGAATATAAAAAAAGCAAAAAAAAAAGATCAGATAACTATTCAAGTAATTCTGACTATTCTCATTTATGAAAATCAATTTACATTAATAGAATACAGAACTTACACCAAAAAACAGTAAAATATATTCTAATTTGATGTAATTTACTCCTACTAAAGAATTGATTATGCAGGTATGGGTGGGCCGAGGTGATTGACAATGACCGGTCACATGCACCTGCACCTGCATGCACAGCCATCGCAGCATGCATGCACCTGCACTACCTGTAGGTGTCGGCATCTGCACCGGCCGCAAGAACGAGACGCAGGCCTTGTTTAGATACCCAAATTCCACTCCAAATTCCACTATGCAAAAAGAAGATTCTCCATCACATCAAAATGCCGGCACATATATGGAGTACTAAATGTAGATGAAATTAAAAACTAATTACACAGTTTTGTTGTACTTTGCGAGACGAATATTTTAAGCCTAATTAATCAATATTTGGACAATTATTACCAAATAAAAACAAAATTGCTACAGTGTGATGTGATGTGCACTGTGCAAAGGGTATCTAAACAAGGCGGCAAGCTGACCGTGCGACCACCCCGCCACGATGGGTGGCGGGTTTGGCCTACCCCGCCACCGATCATGGCGGGGTACGCCCGGGTCGCTGCCACGTCGGCTTGCCACGCGGGAACTGTACCCCGCCACCATGCATGGCGGGGTTCAGTGCATTTGCCCCGCCATGCATGGTGGCGGGGCCAAACGGGTTAGATTTAAAAAAAATTTCAAACACGGGTTAAATTTAAAATTTGTTTCAAATTTGGGCTAAAAATAAAAAAAAAATCGCTCCATGCGGGAGCGTTGCCACCAATCCCCGATTGTGGCATCAGCTCCCGGCGCCCGCTGCTGCAGTCCGGCGAAACGCAGGAACAGAAACCATACGTCTCGACTGAAGACGCAGGCGGCGATCAGGTGATCTGTTGTTTCGTCCTCTTGATCACAGAACGCGCACGTTGCCTCATTCTTGTCGTTCCAATGAAGAAGGAGCGGTATGCAGAGGACGCCGAGTACTCCCCGTTAGCTGTCCAACGCCAGATGAACCGATCCGATTCAAACTGGTTGAGGTTTATGTGCTCAACTGCTTCCGTAGAAAGCGGTCGCCAACTCGCCGTATCGCACATGTAGAACCGTTGACTCCCGTAGAAGTTAATACACGTGGCACTTGCACGCGGAAATAAACGGACTCGGAAGCGGTCGCCAACTCGCCGTATCGCACCCGTACCGTATCTGCCACTAACACCCCCCGCCGTCTTCCGTTCCGTGTTGGGTTGGGGCATAAGTATCGGAAAACTTCCTACATTAGCTTTTCACAATCAACGTGAAGGGAAGGCGAGAGAAAGGAAGAGAGGATCGGGATGTCGGCGCTGCGATCTGGGCTGGCGATGCTGTGCCGCCGTAGCTGCGGTTGCTCTGGATCATCGTCCGCCGCATCCATGGGCGGAAGAGGGATGGAGATCCACCAAGCTTTACGCCCTGTGCCGCCACCGCTCCGCCCTGCGGCCGTCCGTAACCTCGAGCTGATCTTAGATGCTTTGCTTATTAGTTTTCGTAGTATAGGTAGAGTAGTAATCTTTTTCATATCCGGGATCATTGACTACACGGAACCCTAACCATCCATGCGCCCTTGCACTGTGTTCCATTGACACTTACCTTCGAACAATTGAGTTCTGGTTTCCATTTTCGTAACAGTAACTCTGTCATTGTCCTAACATCATTGTTTGATTCTCATTGTTCCTCATTGTGCTAACATCATTGACTGTAAAGGTATAATCTTTTAATCCAAGAACAGCGCAAGGTTACAGTAATTTCATATATGGTTTAAATGATTGGACAAGCATCTTTGCCTTGCACGTTTGCGTTGGACCAACTTGTGTGAGTTCAGCTTCAGAACAAAACTTGTTCTGGTTCATCGTCTGCCTGCTTGTTTTATACTTGGGCTAGACTTTTAAACTGTTATATTAATCATAAGTTGTTGTTGCAGAGCTGTCGGCGTTTCTCAACTGAGGGTCGCGAGCCGAGAGACAAAGCAGACAGTTTCCCTCGTCTTGTGTGGCAATGGTGAGTGTACAAGGATATGGTGCAGCATTGTTGGTTGTTTCACGTTGAACCAAAATTTTGATTTTCAGTTTTCCTTTGCTTGTTCATTGAAAAATTTGTTTGTTGTTCATAGTAGATTCATTGCAACTCACACCTAGGATAGCTTTGAGTCCATAGTTCATAGTGTTTGTTGTTCATATCCTTATCGTTTGGCCGTAAGCATTCACTTGTGAAGGTGAAGGCCGGAATGCTTTTATTCCGTAATCTAAAAAAATATCCTTATCATGCAAATTTAGAGTTTCTTTTAATCGGATTTTATAAATACCTTCATATTTGCACATATAAAATGGAGTACGTACCACCTTGTATATAAAAAAAACTTACATTAGACAAACTTCTACTCCTGTACTATACTGTGATTCTCTTCAAGAATTGATTAAGGGTGTGTTTAGTTCCCCATTTCACCCAAAATTTTTTGGGTTTTAGCATATCATTTTGCAGAATAGAACTAAACATCATGCAAATTTTTTGGCAAAAAGGTATCCATTCTCCATTTTGAATTTTGGCCTTACGAGGCCAAAAAAAATCTAAAAAGTTAAAAAGCCCTCACCCACCCCATAAAAAAATTGGCATTTCAGATGAAACTAAACACCCCAATAAAAATTTTGGCATTTTGCATTTCATCATTCCAAAGTAATTAGCATTTTGCATTCCATGAGGAACTAAACACAACCTAAGTACACCAGTTTTACAACCTAATACATTGCTGATTTTAAGGGCAGCAAGTATGACACTGTCAATCATATTATGCTTTAATAGTTGCATACTTGTTGAAAGTCATCAATATTTGAAGAGAACTCGCAGCACACGGTACAATCACTGATAGGGTACCCTTCACGAAACTAATGTGAATCATCATAATGCCAATTTTACCGTCCTAATTGCTTTTCCTCCTTTGACAGGGCCATATACCGTGTGGAAAATGCGAGTGGAGTTGCCAAGTCTAGGGCTTTCGGTGTGTATGCATTGGTGGCTATAGGGACACCAACATTCTATGTGTTGAACACGGTATGGAACTGGCGACCATCCACATGAAGACAAGAATGGATCACCAAGCGATCGGGCTTGATTCCAGTGGTGACATATACTAGGATGAAGCAATGGACATAGCAGCACAAACGGGTTCAAACTGCGCTTGTTTTGATATTTTGAGCATCAGGTCTTTGGAAGACATAAATCTATGCTCGTAGCATGATTTAACAATTAGCATGTGTTTGGAATTTTGTAGATATAATAATATGGTTTATTACGACGCATTCATGTCCAGTCAAAGCTAAACGGACACAACTTTCAGTGGAATATATGTTTTTAGACCTGTTTTATAAGTAACCTTTTTATGGCTCCAAATCAATTTATTATGAAAATATATTTTATAATTAATCTAATGATATTTATTTGATATCATAAATATTGATATTTTTTATTTATAGTTGGTCAAACTCAAGATACTAAACCATAACACTGTGCTAGAATTGTATTTTTTCTGAGACGGAGTCTGTTTGAATTTTTCTATTGGACAGATTTTTTTATTGGACAGATGGAGTAAAGGTCTGTTTGGTTGTACGCCAACGTACGCCATGCTAGTTGTGGCCCCGTCGCAGTTGAGGCGAACAAAATGACCATCACAGTTGTAACGATCATGCAGCTCTGAATCTCGTGGCGTGCCGCAGCTTACTTGCAAACCAAACAGCAGCCTAACATTTGTGGCAGCTGTATGCATGGCATGGTGAACTAAGACGTGGAACCAAGCGCCCTCTAACATTGAGTAGGCAGGGCAGCAGGGACGACCGGACCAATGACATCAGCAGAACTCCATCTCTGCTGTTTGGTAGCACTGCATGCTTTGGTTAGTATGGAGTAGTCGTGTGTTGCCAATGTTTCGTTGATGGTGTTTGGTTTGACCTTTTGTAAAAATCCAAACCGCTATTGTCAGCAGAACTCCATCTTTGCTGTTCGGTAGCACTGCATGCTTTGTTTTTTTTTGAACCTTCACAGCACTTCATAAACCCATAGCTCCCGGCAAATCGTCAGAGACCAAGTTGTTTACAAAGGTTGGTGCCTGGCACCAGAATGCATGCCCTCCATCAGAAAAGGCAGCTACACCATGGTTGGCCAAAGAATCAGCCACCATGTTACATGATCTAGGACAGACCGAGACTGAACAAGAAACAAAGTTTCTTCGCATTGCTAACCAAATCTGCCTAAACAAACCTCCTTCCGGACCATCATCCATCAGAGTTGATGTCAGCGCCTTCCCCAAGTTTGATGCGTCTGTTTCCAGAATTATTCTTGTCATTCTCAGTTCTTCTGCTCTTTCTAAACCATAGAAGGCTGCCAATGCTTCAGCATGGAGGGCACTTCCTGCTCTGTTGATGTTGCCAGCTCCGGTGTCTAACACAACCCCTGTGCTATTCCTCATCACACACCCCCACCCTCCCTTTCTTGTTAGAGCTGAGAATGCCGCATCCACATCACCTTATATTGCTCCTCCGGTGGTGGCTTCCATTTCGCCTCCTGGGTTTGAGCTCTGTGCTTTCCTGAGCTTTTCAACTTTTCAAACTCCTTTAGGTGGTAGTGTACTGAACTGCAGACCTCCCCTGCACTCTGCACTTTTTCTCCCGCATTTGCCTTGTTTCTCGCTGTCCACCATCTCCACAGTCACACCACGATTTTCAGCTGTTGATCGGGCTTCATTGACCATATTTTTTCAGCCACTTCCTTCCCCGACTTGCATTGTGCTAGGCTACAGCGGGCTTCCTCCATTTGCAGCTCCCTCCAACATTCCCGAGCCTTCTTGCATTTGAAAAAGATATGACCACAATCCTCATCCAGTCTTTTACACATCGGGCACCAGGTTTCAGTTTTGACCTTTCTTCTCTTCAGATTAATCCGCACCGGCAAGCTGTTATGGATCAAGCGCCATAGGAACATTTGGACCTTATTGGGCACTTTCATTTGCCAGATCTTTTGCCATGGGAATTGAGCACCTGCCGTCCCGCTCCCATCCGATGCTTCTGCAGTCCTTCTGGCCTCGTCATCCCTAGCCTATACTGCAATCTTGTAAGCTGATTTCACAGAAAACATGCCCCTTGAATCGAAGTGCCACGCTGGCCAATCCGGCGCATCTACCCCAATTGGGATTGACAAAATAGCTGCATCCTCCACCCAAAATGTTTCTCGGACCAACTGCTCATCCCAGCCGCCGTTTATTGGATCCATCAATTCATCCACCCTTATTAGCAAGGAGGACCCTCTTGGAGTAGCAGGACGACGTGTTTCGCCTCGGGGTATCCATGGATCAGTCCAAATTTTGATATGGCTTCCATCACCAACCTGCCAGATGAGTCCCTTCTTCCCCAGCTCCGCCCCTTGTAAGATGCTCCTCCAGGAATATGAAATACCTTCCTTCGCTTGACACTCCAGGATGCTACTGTTAGGGAAGTATTTAGCTTTCAGCACTTTGCCACACAGACTGTCTGGGTTGGTCAACAATCTCCATGCTTGTCTAGCCAACATCGCCAGGTTGAAAAGGTGTAGGTCTCTGAAGCCCATACCCCCTTCTTTTTTGACCATGTCAACTTTTCCCAACTAAGCCAATGAATCTTGTGTTTCTTGTCTTGTTGGCTCCACCAGTACCTACTCACCATTGTGCTCAGTTCATCACAAAGAGTTCTTGTTACATCAAAACAGGACATGGCATAGGTAGGAATGGCTTGGGCTACTGCCTTAACCAAAATTTCCTTACCGGCCTTCGATAGCATCTTCTCTTGCCACCCCTGCACCCTACACCATATTTTCTGCTTTATGTATGTGAAGGTTTTCTTTTTTGACTTCCCAATGGAAACCGGCAACCCCAGGTATCTCTCCCCCACTTCTCTTGTGAAATTGATAGGGTAGCTTTCATCTGATCCCTCACTATTCTGGCTGTGTTTGGGCTGAATAGGACTGATGACTTGTCTTTGTTGATCATTTGTCCCGACACCCTCTCGTACACCTCCAGCACTCTTTTCAGCTCCATCGCTTCCTCATTTCTTGCTCGCATCAAAATCAGTGAGTCGTCTGCAAAGAACAGATGGTTGACGCTTGGTGCAGCTCGACAAACTTTTATGCCCACAATCTTCCCATCCCTCTCCGCCCTCTGTAGCATTGCTGAAAGTCCCTCTGCACAAATAATGAAGAGGTATGGGGACAAAGGATCTCCTTGGCAGAGACCCCACTGTGGTGTAACCGTCTCCGTGTAATCCCCATTGACTTTGATACGGTAGTTCACCGAAGATACACACCTCATAACCAGGTCAGCCCACTATCTTCTAAATCCCATCTTGATCATCATGCTATGCAAAAATCCCCATTCCACACGGTCATATGCCTTGCTCATATCCAGCTTAATAGCCGCTACCCCCTCAGCCCCCCTCCTCTTGTTTTTCAAGTAATGTGTTAGCTCATAAGCCAGTAGGACGTTGTCAGTTATCAGATGGCCCCGGTACAAAAGCACTTTGAGCTGGTGAGATCACCTCTGATAGCACCAATTTTAACCGGTTGGCGATCACCTTAGAGATCAGCTTGTACAACACTGTACATAAGTTGATTGGCCTTAAATCTTTGAGCCTTTCTGGTTTTTCAGTCTTCAGGATCAGAACTATGATGGTATCATTCCATCCACCAGGCATTTCCCCTCCATTTAAACACATTTAGAACCTCCATCTTCACCCGCTCCCCAATCAAGCCCCAAAAGCGCTTGTAAAAAATGGCCGGGATGCCATCGACGCCATGCGCTTTCAGGTCTCCAATGCTCTCCAGAGCTTTCCACACCTCCTCCCCTGAGTAGGATGCCTGTAGGATATTATTCATCTCCCTTGTCACACACTGCTGTACACAATCGGTTACTTCTTCGGTTTCGCCTCCTGCCTGTGTGAAAAATAAGGCTCGGTACTGCTCCGTGATAAAAGTTTTCAGCCGATCCCCTTCCACTACCCTTCCTCCGTCGTCGACTAGTCGCTTGACCCCATTCTTCCTCCTCCTCTCTGATGCAAAAGCATGGAAAAACTTTGTGTTGTGGTCACCATTTAGCAGCCATGAGTTGTGTGCTCGCTGCCTCCAGTACACGTGCAGCTGATCCTCCAGCCTTTCCAACTTGAAACGCAAAATATGCTCTCGATTCACACTATCCTGGGAGATCCCCCTCCTTCTACACCTTTCCAGATCCCTCCTGGCATTCTTCACCCTCTTCTCCAACTTCCCTAGGACCGATCTATCCCACTCCCATAGTTCCCCCAACACCCGGCCTTGCAGCTCCAAAAGAGTGGAGGTGCCCTCCAGCAGGGCAGCGCCCCAAGCCTCCTCCACTTTAGCCGCACAATCCTCCTCCTCCAGCCACTGGGCTTCAAAATTCCTCAGAACTTCTCTTGGGCCTTTCCATCTCCGAACCTCCCTTTCCCCCACCTCCATAATCACCGGTCTATGGTCTGAGTGTCTTGGATCACCGTTGATAACTCGGACTAGAGGGAATTTGCATCTCCATGCCGTGTTGGCAAGGGCCCGATCCAACCGCTCTTTTGTGTAGCTCCCCACATTGTGATGGTTGTTGCGCCACGTGAACGCATCCCCCATGTACCCCAAGTCATGAAGGCCACAGTCCTCCAAAACCCTCCTGAACTTCTCCATCCCTGCCTTCGACTTCGGCACCCCCTCTTCCTTCTCATGAGCAAAAAGGACCTCGTTGAAGTCACCCGCACACACCCAAGGTAGGGATAGCGCCCCATGCAGGGTTCGGAGGGTATCCCATGTCTTATCCTTCTCCTCGCTCCTGGACTCCCCATACATCCCAGAAAACCTCCACTCAAAATGATCCTCCTCCTTTATTACCATGTTAATATGGTACTTTGACATGCTTTTGACCGTAAGGTCAATATCCTTCCTCCAAAAGACAGCAAGACCTCCACTCGCCCCTATACTATCCTTTGCCACCATGTTAGTCAACCCCAATCTCCACCTAAGCCAATCCATCCACCTGCCATCATGCTTTGTTTCGGATAGGAACAGAACATCGGGGGCCTCCTCCTTCTGGAGCTCCAGAAGGCCATGAATTGCCGGGCCATTCCCCAATCCCCGGCAATTCCAGGCAATGAGCCTCATTTAGCTGGGTAGGGCTGTTCCTCCAGCCCTACCTTTTCTTCCTCATTTAGCACCCCTAGCTCCCCAACCTTTTCTTCTTGTGGTCCAACAGCTCCTCCTCCTTCTCCAGACCCCGACGCCTTTTCTTCTCAAACTCCTCCTGCTTCCTCCCACCGTTATCATTCGGAGTCCATTGCAAACGACGAAACGAACCAGGCTTCCTTCCTCCTTCCCCATCCTCCACTTCAGGCCTTCCCCCACCCTCAGGCAACACCAAAACCTGTTCCCCACCTCCTTAACCTGATCCAGCACCACT